>CM037587.1:141155849-142454183 GCA_021018995.1 Chloranthus sessilifolius
TGAAAATACAGTTGAAAAGAATCACGTTTTACTGGTAATTTACACATGTCTTTTAATTAGTCATGAATGACACTGAGTAGGCCTAAAGCAAAACTTAACCTTTCAACTTAAGTAATCCCCGAGCAATATAGCATCGAGCCCCGATGAGATACCCTTCATCGTCATCTATATAGACAGTTTTAAACGTATTCCCTGGGAATACAAATAGGACCCAAACCCCTTTCCCCTGGGGATTGGTGGCGGGGTTTCAACTTATCTCAATTCAATCGTGTACGGATAAGCCTACAGCTTACGGTTTCGCCGCCGTATCGGTCATGGGTATCCTGCCGCGTCAGTCGTGGGTATCCCGCCACGTCGGTAGGGTATCCTATCAAACCTCAAATAACAAAAATATCAGGTGCTTTACATATAGTTATTCACCGTGTAAATGTGGTATCTTATATCAGTTAGACCCTATCAGACATTATTCAATCTTGGATACATCCCTGGGATGTATCCATTCACTTGCATCACACCTGATGCTCTTATTACTTTACTTCCTCATCCCCTGGGGATGGCTCATTATTCTTACTCTTATAGATGTCACACACACACACCCTTTTCATAAACTCTTAAACAGTAAAACAGTTTTAAATTGAGTTCCATATCATTACATACATGCTCTTGCAAAATAAGGTACATGTTCAAGGTGTTCTCTACCTCAAGTTTCTGATAAATCACGCATCAAGGTCCCACGTGGCTCCTTGTGCCCATGATCATACGTACCACCTATGGTACAACATAATACATGCAACACATCATTAAAGATGCAATAAGGAAGGTCCAAGATCCCCCGAGAATTTTGAAGTCAAACTAAAAAGTCAACAAATTTTAAGTCAGTCGATTAATCGATCTTGATTAATCGAATTCCAAGATCGATTAATCGAAACTGATTCGATTAATCGATTAATCGAAATTCAAAATCGATTAATCGATTCCCAAAATCGATTAATCGAGATCCCCATTCGATTAATCGAAAATTCTCTACTCTATCAATTCGATTCTCAATTCGAGTAATCGAATTCCCAAAATCGATTAATCGATCCCAAATCGATTAATCGAAATTCGAAATCGATTAATCGAAATCCCATTTCGAGTAGTCGATTTCCCCAGGTCACTTTCCTCCAGCTACTGGAGGTTCCCAGTCGATTAATCGACACCAAAATCGATTAATCGAATTCCAAAGTCGATTAATCAAAACTCAGTTCGATTAATCGAATTCGGGTCCTTTGACTTTTCAACTTCTTGGCGAAAATCGATTAATCGAAACCTAATTTCGATTAATCGATTTGGCCAGATTCAGCCCCCTATTGGACTGTTCTTCCCAATCTCTTCCTACTCCTTTTCCTTCATTTTTCTAAGCCTTAATTCTATAATTTAACCCATTCTTAACTACAATCTAACCCTTCAATCTATACATTTAATCTATAAGAATCTTACCTTCAATCAATCTCAAATTGATTAAATCAAGTGGTTGGAAAGGCTAGGGTTCCAGCTTTGCTTCTAGCGGATCCCTCGCGTCGAATCTGGCGTTAATTGCTCAAATTCCCCTTCCAATCAGTTGCAATAACTCCTTGATCACTCACCCTTCTTTACTCCTCTCTCTCTCTCTCTCTCTCTCCTTAACTCTCTCCAACAACTCAAACATTGATTTTAGGGTTATTAAACCCTTTTATCTCCCCTCTATCTTGTGTGCTGAGCACATACACCCGAATAGGCGTATGTGACTCCAGATTTACATCACTCTTCACATATTCACTCGAATTCTCACATTTCATCCGTTCATCGCACCCTATGCCAACTATTGAACTCTTATTTGGTCAAACCTATGACCAGTCGGGCACGGATCCCGAGGTCATTGTTTAACGTGATTTTTTTCGGGATATTACACATCCACTTCTCATGGGGGTCTGGCGAAAGTGTTTGCTTTTGGGAGGACATGAGGGTTGGTGGAACCCCTCTATGTGAACCTCTTTTCAACCTTGCTAAAGTGCAAAATTGTTGGGTTAGGGAAGTCTTTAATAATCTTGGATCGACTCCTGTTTGGGATATCCCACTCAGAATTTGAGAGACCATGAGGTTGCACTCCTTGTTGACCTTTTGGGTTTGGCTTGTTGGAAAGTGTTTTTCTTAGTGTGAATGGTGTGGACATGAGGATGTGGACCCGCAACTGGAAGGACATTTTCTTTGTAAGTCTTTGAGGGATTTTTGTTCTGAAGACCCCTTTTTTATCGGTAAAGATGCAATTTCATTAAAAAAAGAAATACATCTATGATCAAAGGTCGGAGATTATTATCGGTAACAATGAAATTTCATTAAAAAAAGAAATTATATCTAGGATCACAAATGAGCAAGAACCTCACAAGGGTTCAATGGAACCCTGAAAAAACAAAAACAAAAGCAAAACCAAAAGAAATCCCAAGAACCTGAAAAGAGGGCGACCAGGATCTGAGTCCCCCCCAGCCCACCCCACCCCACCACACACACACACACACACAAGAAAAACAGTCAATTCCTAGAAGCCAAAGAGATCCAAAAATTCGCCAATTCCCAGCCGTGCAATCGCCAGACCCTTGCAGGTATTGATCCAGAGGAAGATATCTCTAATAATACCTTCAATAACATCTTGGATAGTGTTCCGCCTGCCTTAAGAAATCCTCTGATTTTGTTCCGTCCAAATAGCCTAGAAAATAGTTCACTTCAAAAGGCTAGTGATGCATTTCCGGAGGGGGGGGGGGCTCTGAGATAAAAGCATCTGCTGGGACCTCGTTGGAAGTTTGAAGCATGCATCCTGTAAACCAGAGAGATGCTTTAAAGCATTCAAATACAATTGGCTGCAGGAAAGTGGAGGACGACGTGATCCGCATTTTCCAGAATTACACATAATGCACCTATTAGGCAACGTGAATGTTCTTTGATTTAGAGCGTCCACTGTTTTAATTCGGTTCTAGTCTGCAAACCAAGAGAAGAACATAACCCTCGGGGGAGCCTTAATATGCCAAAGCCTAATAACGGTTGGATGATCAGCGATTTTCTTCCAAGGTGATGGTATAAAGATCTCACTGAGAAGCAGCCTTTGGGTTCTGTGTTCCAGATTCTGGAGTCCTCCTGGAGGTACAACTAAGAGCCGATTGAAGATGACCAAAGAGATTTGCAAGCTCCTTCATCTCTTGGTCGCAGAGATTATTATAACTAACAACATCTGTAACTACCTTTTCTTTGTCGGTACTAAGTTGGAACAACCTTGGGTACAATTTCTTCAGGGATGAAACAGAAAACCATGGGTCTAACAAAAATTTAATGGCATTATGACGCAGGACGGTACTCTAAACTACATGAATGCGATGATTGATTTTTGCCGAAATTAAATTGAATTAAATTAAACAATAAAACTTGCAAAATATAACGAATACCTCAGGCTTTTGCAGTATTCCATGGGAGAATCACGCATAATTCAGGCAGGGTTCAGTCCGGGCGTTAGATCCGTTAGGTTGCAGCGTGGATCGTTCTTAGAGATAGGACTCTAGAATTCTAGTTTAAGGCGCTCACAATGCAATGATGGAATCTCTGGTTTTGGGTTATTTTGATACCTGGTGGGCTTAATGATCGATGGACTCTGTTGTTGAATCAAGTCGATTCAATGGTTTAGGGAAAACTAGGGTTTAGGATCTCAAAAGATGATGGTCGATTTAGGGTTGTAGAATCACGCAAGCAAAGATAATAAGATAGATAGGTAGATAGATAGATTTGCAGGCTTCACACCCTTGGCTTCACACCAAACCCTTCTCGGGAAGAAGAATCACTTTTCGTATAGGCTCATCTCAAGCACACAAGCAAAAACTCTTTTCATTAATCATCAACTAATTACATTGCTCACTTAAGGACCTTATATAGGAGTCCTTTCAATAAAAGAAAACCTTAAAATAAATAATAAATAAAAGACATAAACCCCTAAAACAAAATTTGAAACTAAACTTCTAAAACAACTAAAACAACTCGACACGATTTCGATCGATCGAAATTGAAAATCGTTCGATCGAAATTCTCACATACATAAAATATCGCCGTTGACATTTTGAATGATCGAATTTTAATTTTAATCGATCGATTTTTCTGTGCTCCTTCAATTTCCAGAATTTCATCTTTCGCCCCTTTCGCTTAGTTTTGATTTTCATTCCGCTTCTTCCGACGTAGGTATACACGAAACGGTTCATATCCAATGTCTACAATGTCGGCGTCCCCGCCAATTCTCTCCGACTCAAAATGTTTCATCACCGATGAAGCACGCATGAAATGAATCCAGGCACTCGGTGACGTATAAGCATCATCTCGATCCATAGTAGAGGGACGTATCCAGTAAACCTCTCCTTGACAAGCCTAATGACCCGGCTCGCCAAGCTACTCTACCAAATACTTTTGAAGTTTCGCATCGACTCTCACGGACTCGAGGGAATTCGTCCCCGATGAAGCGTGATCGTGATATCGATCGGGAATACGGAAACTCAATCGACGAACTCTCTCATGATTGGCCCATGTACTCTCGGTAGTCGACTCGCCAACCCTCTTCATCTCATAGAGCATAAATTTTCGGCCGCAGGTGAATGCCACAAGACTATCCCAAATTTCCTCCATTATCTCGTCTCTGCTTGCTTGGATAGGGAAGTGGTATTGGTTGCAAAGTTGGGATGAGATCGTGAATAAGAGGCGGTCGGAAAGGATTGCAAGGTGATGGGGTTGAGCCCAGAGAAGGAATTAGGTCTTCCACATTGAACGTAGAGCTGACCCCTATATCTAGTGTAAGCTCGAGAACATATGCAGTAGGTCCGCTCCTTGCCACAATTCTAAAAGGTCCAGTGCCATGGGCCTGGAGATCCTTTACGACTCCTGATGGGAATCGTTCAAGCTTAACCCGAACCATCACATAATCATTCAATTGAAATTTCATAAAAGCCTTAGGTAACTGCATCGATATTTTGAGAGCTTCATTGCATAAATTAATTTCAAACTTAATTTCGGCATGCAATGCGGAATGAGATTCAAAAGATGACTCACGATAAGACTTGGAATGCATAGCAGTACGCAACTTGAGACTATGATGTGCACGTGTATCAATGGACTCGATACTCTCATGTGCATGCGACGCTAACGACTCACATGTAGCGGCCTGTATCAGCACTGGTTGCTCATGTGCAGTGGACTCGACCAACACTAGTGACTCATGTGTGATCAAATCAAGGGACACTAATGACTCATGTGGCTCGATCCAACGGATTTCAATGACTCATGGGTAAGTGACTTGATTGGTTCGTGTGCTCAGTTCGACCAACTTAAAAAATTCAAGTGCATACGACTTTACCACCAATAAGGACTTGTGCACAACTGGCTCTACAGGCTCTAACAAATCTTGCGTAGGTGACTCGATCGAATCGTGCGTGGGTGACTCAACATTACTACTCACAAGGAAATCAGAAGCCCCCTTGACACAAACTAGACTCTCTTCAGCTTCTTCGATCTCCTCTTCACTCATTACGGTCCTAGGGTCATACACTTCCTCTTCTACTTTCATACTTTCCGGCTCCTTAGAACTTTCGCTTTCAGTCATTAAATTCGGAGTGGGAAGTTTGATGGAGCATTGGTAAGCAAAGTATCCGAATCCTTGACACTTAAGACAATCGGGACACTTATTTGTCTTGGTTCTCAAACTCTGTAGAAGGTGACTGTGTGTCAAAGGAACATACTTTTCAATAAGTGTCACCTTCATATCCTCCCATGTGGAGATGGGTTTAATCTGACGAAACTCAGCACGAAGTTCTATATGAATCCAAAAAATCTCGACATTACCCTTAAACTTTGTTGTCGCTAGTCTAATTTTGTACTCATCTGGTACACCATACCAATCAAAATACTCTTCTACACTAGACAACCACTCTATGAAGGTTTTAGGGTTCGTCGTACTCTCAAAATTTGGAACCTCATCCCGAATAGATTTTAGAAACTTCTCGGAAGGGTCGTACTCAAGTTCACGATGATGGGGGTATCCCCTAACTCTAGTTTCATTATGACTTGTGGGACTTTGCCAAGAATTTGGATGCGATCACCTCATAGTGAACACGGCTTACTAACACGGGGGCTAAATGCCATGCAAACATGAACTACAAGGGATGAGGAATTTTGTCAAACACATGACGTGCACACATAAAACTGAAAGAAGATGCAATGAAAATTAAAGTGACACACAATATGCCCTAACCTAGAACCTATGCTCTGATACCAAAACTGACGCAGGATGGTACCCTAAACTACGTGAATGCGATGATTGATTTTGCCGAAATTAAATTGAATTAAATTAAACAATAAAACTTGCAAAATATAACGAATACCTCAGGCTTTCGCAGTATTCCATGAGAGAATTACGCATAATTCAGGCAGGGTTCAGTCCGGGCGTTAGATCCGTTAGGTTGCAGCGTGGATCGTTCCTAGTGATAGGACTCTAGAATTCCAGTTTAAGGCGCTCACAATGCAATGATGGAATCTCTGGTTTTGGGTTATTTTGATACGGGCTTAATAACGATGCGATGGGAACTCAAGTCGATTCAATGGTTTAGGGAAAACTAGGGTTTAGGATCTCAAAAGATGATGGTCGATTTAGGGTTGTAGAATCACGCAAGCAAAGATAATAAGATAGATAGGTAGATAGATAGATTTGCAGGCTTCACACCCTTGGCTTCACACCAAACCCTTCTCGGGAAGAAGAATCACTTTTCGTATAGGCTCATCTCAAGCACACAAGCAAAAACTCTTTTCATTAATCATCAACTAATTACATTGCTCACTTAAGGACCTTATATAGGAGTCCTTTCAATAAAAGAAAACCTTAAAACAAATAATAAATAAAAGACAAATGAACGCCTAAAACAAAATTTGAAACTAAACTTCTAAAACAACAAAAACAACGCGACACGATTTCGATCGATCGAAATTGAAAATCGTTCGATCGAAATTGAATTTCGTTTGATCGAAATTTCGATCAATCGAAACTGAAAATCGTTCGATCAAAATTTGAATTTTGATCAATCGAAATTGAAAATCGTTCGATCGAAATTCAATTTCGATCAATCGATTTTTCTATGCTCCTTCAATTTTCAGAATTTCATTTTTCGCCTAGTTTTGATTTGCATTCCGCTTCTTCCGATGTTGGTATACACGAAACGGTCCATATCCAATGTCTACGATGTCGGCGTCCCCGTCACATTGCCTTTACCCAGCTTGTACCGCATACAGCTCTTGAAGGACGAGAGATTGGCATGAATCCCTTTCCACAGCATGACGCTCTTTGCAGCCCCAAAGATGTGATGTCCGACTCCTGCCTTTTCTATTTTGAAGGTATTCACCCAAGGAGCTTCACAGCTGTACTCTGAACACCATGGCCATTTTCCTAGCCAGGCGAAATTCATTTGGCTAACACGCTTGATCCCAAATCCCCATTGTCGTTACATAGGCAAACGGTATCCCTGGCTCTCAGCTAAGTAGATGGATTTTGCTGCGTTCCTTTCCCCCACTCTAGAGAAAAGACCTCATCATCCCTTTCAATCCGATTACAAACACCTTTGGGATATTGAAACATTGATAGATAATTTATCGGAATACTAGATAGGGCACAATTTATAAGTGTGACACGTCTTGCCAAGGAGAGCAGTTTGCCTTACCATACTGCCAATCTCTGTTCCGTCCTTTTTAAAACGGGATCCCAAAAAGACTTTCCTGGAATGCCGATGACCAATGGGAGAGCCAGGTGGTGAGCAAGGAGGGCAGTAGCTTTACATCTGAAATAAGAATCTAGAGTTTCAACTTCATCCATCTCCATTTGGGTATCATCAGTTTTATTCATGTTCACTTTCTGGCCGGAGCATGCCTCATAACAACGAGAAATCCATCTCAAGTGAAGGAGATTTTGAAAGAGACTCGCTGGAGCACAGCTTTTGTTACATTTTGAAGAACCCTTATATCATATGGTTGACTCCAATGTGGAAAAGTTGTGCTCCAGCTAGAGTCTCTTTCTTTTGTTGGATGGCTATTTGGGAAAAATCGTCACAATCAATCATGTTCACACTAGGGATCCTGATCGCTAATTAATGTATTATGTGCTGTTGAGAGGAGGAAAATAGTGACCGTCTTCTTATTCACTATGAGACTACTTATAGGATTTGTTGGGCTGTCCCATCTACATTAGTGTGCTAGGTATCAGGTTGTTCAATGGGCAGTTTCAGTGCATTACTTTTCTCGGGCAGCGTCTGGTACTGTTTTGGACAGATGAGAGTAGGTAACTGATCAGTTGCACTAGTTTAGCATAGTCTTTTTGGCCTCGTCACTAACTTGGGGTCATCTATGCATATCTTTGTCGTTTTTTAGCTGTTGTCATTATCTTTTTGGTGTTTTGGCACTGGCCTTTGGTTGACAGGTCGCATTGGGGTTGTCTCTGCCTAAGTAGCTCAGTTAGCCTCTACTTATATCATTCTTGCTGTTATTAATATAGTTATATAAGCGATCAGGGAAATTACCAAACCAATCCCAAATAGAGGGTATAAGGAGATGATGATAATAATGCGCGAAGAAGGTATTAATAAGTTTTCATATCTGATAATTAGAAAGTTATGACAAAATCTGGGTGTTCATTTACGTATTTGTTTGATGAGCTATCAAGCACTCCAAATGCTTGTGGTATAAGCCTTCGCTTTCAGTTGCATTCTAGGAGTCACTATCCTCTGCGATCTATGCACCTGGTCAGTAGGGCATGTATTATTCACCTTTATCATTTTTTCCATGTTAAATTTACTTTTTTGCGATCTACTGAAAATTGTTTATCTCATCATCATCAATGTGAAAATGTTGCCGATCAATTCGGAAGTTGGCCAGATCCTTAGGTTATTCAGGCTTAAAGTACTCACTGAGATTCCCCATTTTTTTTAAATCCCTTGTGTCGTTGATCATTGATGTGACCGATTTATAGATGGACTAACTTTTTGTTGGCTTGCCTCAAATTAACCTTATATTGAAAAAGCGAGTATGGGTCTGAGTTTTTAGTCTTTCATCCCTACAGTAAGAAGATGATCAAGTTTGCACCATGGATTGTTAATGAATTTTTTGTCAATAAATTGACTGTGAGACCACTTCTCTGGAGTTGAACTCATTCATGCTATTTGAAATGCAGCTTCCTATTTGCAAATTGCAGTCATCTTCAAGCTTGGCTCACGCTTCTTGTGCTATCGGTGAATGCAGGGAAGTGGAGGATTTCGCTAGGAGATTGAATTCTGATTGGCCTGAAAGAATGCAAGAAATCCTATCTTTAGGTCCAGAAAGAAAGCTTGTTCCAAATATTCCAGTTTCTATGGACGGGAATGGTTCTTTGCGAAGATATACAAGTATGTTTTTTCTTCCACCACAGCTGTTTCATGGGTTTAACTTTTAGTTTACATCCTTTTTTCCTATAATGGTCTGCTGAAATTTTGCGTCTAATATTTCTTGTATTTACGATTGACTTATAGAAGATGCATGCATGCATGCATGAATGTATTTTTTTATATTTTTAACCTAGGCTTTTGATCACATACACATTTCAATTTATATGCTAAATATGGAAGATGAATCATTATGTAAGTGTTAAATGTGATTTTCTCACTAGTAGAATATCTTTTACTTATTATGGTGTGTAGGAGTGTGTCAGGAATTTAAGACGAGTGCTCTCTCCTTTGTGACATCCCATTGTTCTTTAGGAAATCTCTGGATCCTTTCCCTTGGAGACATGAGAATTCTTTAAAATAAGATTCAAGAACCCAGACTAAGATGTGAACTTAGACTCGAACTTGGTCACGACTCAGCTTTTTCGGGAATATATGTTGACTCTGCCAAAAGAAGAAAGAACTTCAGGATTAGTAGGTTTATAGACATACATTTTCACCTTTTGCCATCTTTTTGGATCGACTTTGTGAGTCTTATCTTATTTCTCCACTCGATTCTTTTCAAGGCTAAACTCTCTGTTACTCCAGAATCCTTCATTGTAATATGACTTGCCAGAGTGATTTGATGGGATTCTTCAGCTGGTTGTCAACTTGGTACTAACCATCCTATTTCTTCATTGGACGTCTCAACATAGACCAGTGCATTCTATGTTATATGTTTTGTTCCTATACATTTGGTGGACAACATTAGATTCTCTACTCCCATCACAAGTGAAAATGAGTATTTCTCCAGCAACTTTGTGACCATTTCTCCAGCGACTATGCATATAGGGCTCTGGCTAATATGCAGTATTTGTTCTAGTGATGTTAGCAGACTCTAGTCGATGTCAGCGGATTTCCAGGATGTTCGCAAAGGTTTTTCTGATTTTGCGATTATGCTCAGGTAATGGCCTGACGACTATGCTTTTAGTGATATTAACAGGCCATGATCGTTGTTAGCGGATCTATCTGACATGTTAGCAGGGTAGGTTCGTGTTTAGCATACATTTCCACCTTTTACTTTTTTTTTCTGCCCGAGTCTTTGGTGCTCGTCTTCTGCCATGGTTTGGTGATATTTCGTGTATCGACCATTCATAAAGAAAATCAGGCGTTCGACTCTCTCATTTGCTGTATTAATCAATGCTCATACTTCAGTGCTAAATTGATTGACTACCTCTTCAATGGGCTATAGCCTATAACACAAAGTCACCATTCCGATGATCCTAAACCCCCAATCAGGAGTTTTTTATTTATTTTATTTTTCTTGGGTGGATGGTTAGCCGACTGTTATTACTTCATTTGCCTATGTGCCCCATGACGAAAGAGGACGGGTTGTTATGCGACTGCCCGGGGTCCTAGGTAACCACCTAGTTAACATCTAGGAGAGACCTGTTTGGAGTGTGTGTATATATATATATATGCAGATATAATGTATAATATGCTTAATTAATAATTATACAACATAATTTTAAAATCATATTTAAAAATATTATGACCATATGTTCAAAAATATTTCATAAACGATTTGGTATACAGTCCTAGAATATCTCCAGTAAGAAAAACAATTATTAGACAAACTGTTTACATTGACTTGGAGTCTGTAACGTAAAGAACCCACATCCATCCTTGTTTATGATCCCAATTGTGATACAAGCTAGAGATTTTTCTAATTCCGTATGTCTGAAGAGATCCAATTGTGTATGATATTCATGAAATTGTGATCATGAGCAGGTATTGATCGGAGATAGTTTCCAAGAGTTTTTTTGTGCTCGGAATGGGTTGAGCTAGGATTGTTTTTGGTGACGATGCATGCTCACAAGGGTAGCTCCTCGAAGGAAATATGTAAGTTTTTTGTGCTTAATGGAATGCCATTTTGATTCAGAGCATTTTGTAAGTTATGAAGAAAATATCGGGTGTTGTGCAGGCTATTTTGAGTCAAATGTACCTTTTGGCCATCAGACTTGGCCCCCATCAAACTTCCATCTCTCAAAGGGACGAGCCCATATATTTTGTTTCATTGTGACTTCATCTTTGCAGCAATTTGTTCTTTTTTTTTTGCCTTTCTTTTTTCTTATTTTCTTCTGCTAAGCTGGGACACCAGTGAAAGTCATGCCAAAATAGCTGGTGTCAATCTACCACGGGTACTACCAATCTCCCCTCCACCAAAGTGGTCAAACTTGGGGAATAGACAGTTGTTTTATGAGTGCCAATCTGTGAAAGGTTATATGCATACGTCACTGATTTGGTGCTCATTAATATCTGTGTATATCCTGAGGTTTACCAGTTTGGTGGTGCATGGTTCAGGCACCTAATATCAAGTCCTTTAATAAGACCTTCAAAAAATGACAAAAAGGAGTGCTAACAATAGAAAATAAATAATGGATGGGGTTTTAGCCTTTTAGAAGAAGGAAACATCATAATATGATCTTTTATTTATTGTAACTTTTATAGTATGCAATTTGTCGGACCCCAGTCAAGAACATGGTTCAAAACTCCGAACAAAACTGATATACATCGGTTCCGGAACACTGGGTCGATACATTGAATGTACCAACCCAAATATTTTGGTATATATTCAGAAAATACATAGCTATGTATCGGTTTAGGATCTGGCCGTACAAGTACACTGAAATTTTGAACCTTTGTCGAGAATGATCTCTCGAATTGGAATATCCAGCCGGATTTCTCAGATCTGAGAATCGTGGAGTTGGTTACACCCTTTAACTGACTGAACACTGCATTCGTTTTCAAGAAATTAGATCTGAGAGATTTACCATTCATTTTGCTGACGATTCTTTAGAAATCATATAATTAAATTCTGATGTTGGGTCAAATATCATGACCCGACTCTTTAGTGAATTCTCATGTATTAGTATAACAGCGAAGGCCTTATTCTTTGTACGCCCGCAAAATGAATGCTCTTGTACGTCTTCCTAGAACACCTGGTATCAAATCAATCGTCATAGAAGTCATTATAAAAAAAATACAGGTTTTTGCTACCATGAATAAATCATCTTCGTAGACCCAAATCTTCAGGCTTGGGAGCTTTGATTCTTCATCCCTTCGTTGAGCATGCGTGTAAGATCTCTCTGAAATCGATAACCAGGTTTTTGAAGGTTTCGTGATGGTATGATGCATGCAATGCTTTTATTCATCCATGAATCATCTTTGTAGACCCAAAGCCTGCAGTATTTGGGAGCTTTGATTCATCATCCCATTGTTGTGTGCGCATGGAAGAACTCACTGATATCAATAAACATGTTTTTGAGGTTTTCGCAATGATCTGAGGCTCTGAGCTATGCAATGGTTTGACTGCATCCATGGATCATCTTGGTAGGCCCGAAAACCTCAAGCGTTGGAGGCTTTGATTCTACATCCCATTTTCCGAGTACGCATTGCCATTGATTTAGTTGGGCGTCAGAGAATTCATTTAGTTTTATGAAGAGCTTTCCCCTCAACAATTTTGTCAAAGATGGCTTCCACCGATGTTGGGATCCCAAAAACCATGTAAAAAGTATGCTTTTGGCAGGAAACAGTAGCCATCAGGCGACCAGCCAAACCCAAGTTTAAAATCATGCATGGCATGAACCTCAAGGGTTTGGCGACTGGGCCAGGTACCCTGCCGCAGGATGCAGGAGGCCTGAGTTTGAATCCCCCCCCTTGGACGCCACCCTAGAGATTTATATCCCGTGCTGGCTGGGATGTGCTAACTTCAGGTGCTCACGTGCCTTTGGGATTAGTTAAGTGCTCTAAGAGGCCTGAACACCCAGGTTATGATACAAAATGATATAAAAGATCATGATTCATCTCTAACATGAGTCGAGTGGGAAAAACGTTTTGACGATAAATAAGTTAAGGAAGAGAAGTATGTTCATCCCAAACAAGTGTAGAGAATCAGAATCAATCAATCATTTGTTCTTACATTGCATGGCAGTTGAACAATGTATGGTTATTCTTCTTGTGCCTATTCAAATTTAGTGGGTTGTATGGCCTATGCTCTTTGGTCCGTGGTGCAATCATCTGTGCAGTTTGGCAAGAGAGAAATGCTGGCATATTTGAAGATTGCCTAAACAACATCTTGGCACTAATTGATGCACTTAAAACTCTCTTAATGGAAGTGGTGAGATCAAGGAAAGAATTCAAAAACTGATCTGAAATGGATGTCTTGGAATATTACAATTCCATTGATGGCAGTATAGGTTTCCAGGGTTGAGGCTTGGCTGGGGGTGCGGTTTTTTTTTTTTTTTTTTTTTCATTTTAATGAATATACACCGTTTACTTAGAAAATAAAAAATCTCTAACATGAGTCAAACATGATCATTGGGTTGTCTCCACCCAAAAATCACACAATTGAACTATCCAAACCATCCATTTTGAGTCAGGTTTACATGCCGGTCTCGTTATTTTTTTTTCAAATTATTTTCGTATGCCCATTTTAGCTGTTTCGTTTGGTGAATCTAACCATGCTCCTCAACCTATGATATAAAAATGAAAATAAAAATGACCCATCACACTTATTAGTAGCAGGATCTCTTCACCTAATACATGTCAAGAAGGTCAGAGAAGATAACAGTAAAATAACCTTTCAGAAGAAAGCATTTTGACATAAACTTGTCACAAAATTGCTTCTGAGATAGTTACACACTTACACAATTCAATCTCCATAGACAATACATTCTACAGTGTTCATAGATCTTGCTGTAAACTAGTTAAACCTTCTACTGTTTGATTCCCTTGGAACTCTAATCCAATTTGTATCTGCATCCGTTCATAAAACTGAAATTGACCGCAAGCAAAAAAAATCAAGATTGTAAATATAATTGTGCTCTTACAGATAGATCTTGTGCGATTGAACTGAAAAAAAGAACATAAATGAAAAAAAGAAGCAACATCATTGGTCCCAACAAAATGCTAGGAATTCATTTCGGATACATCCATTTCATGTATAATTGCCCCATTTTGAGATCTGGTAATCAAATTACTTTGAACCCATGCATCATCAGCTTTTGAACTACCATAATTGCTGAGTCTATTATTAACATAGAAATCTGATAAACCATAATTTCTCCCAATTGATCTCACGCCTTCATTAATTCTTGTGCCCAAGATATTCTGGACCTGTGAAATACTATTCTTGCCAATTGCATTCTGAGTTTTACCGGCACCATTCAAATTGTGACGTTGCAGAATCGGAAGCCCATTTCCAACATTAGAAGAAGACATCATTTTTTTCTGAGCAATATGGCTCATATCTTGAGAACCCATAGGACTAATATATTTGATTTTTTCTTCTTGAAAGGTCCCTGGAAAGCTACCATGGTGGATGTACGATTCAAATGCCGCATTTTTGTGGCTTATAGTCTCTGTAAGTCTATTCCGCACATTTGCCATTCCAAAAGAATGGTCTGATAGATAATCAAACTTCTGGTTTTCAGCATCAGTGTCAGGTAACACAGTTGGAAGCGTTAAATAAGTGTATTGTGTAGAAGAACCAGTATGATTCGGATTAACTAAATTGGTGGGCCGTTTCATACACAACCCCAACGCTTCTCCTCTCTCCAGTTCTGCAGAATTGGTAGATCCGGTGATTTGCCCATAGCCATCTTTATTCTTGATGACTCCATTGCTAGTTTGAGAATCAAAAGTCTTCCTACGTTTCACAGAGTCAACTGCACTAGCATGATCAAAATGTTGACCGTTTGAAACCAACCCAACATCGTGGTGACCCTGCTTTCTATTTGTCTGGTGTTTGAAGCCCTCTTCTTTTGTTGTTAACTTTGGATGAGTATCGCCCATGATTTTGCGCATATCTTCTCTCATCTGTATGAACATGTTCTCTCTGGCAAGTTTAAGCTCATCCAGTATGGACCGCATGAAAATCTGAATATCACCCGGTGTGGCGGGCTCATGGGTTTTGTTTTTTTTCTTCATATCACTTTCACATGAGGTCCCTTCATCGATGTAACCATAGCTCGGACCATCTTTCTTATGCATCCCAGACCACAAATTATTAGACTGAAATTTACTAACATCACATGTTTTATCAGTTCTGGACGATTTCTGATCCAAAATTGATTTTTGTTCCTCAAAGACTGGTTCTGCCCTCGAACCTGAGTGGGATTCATCACTCGAAGAACTGATGTGGTTATCTCCCAATTCTCTCCTCCTAAACTCCCACTTTTGCTGAAATGTTTGGCCCTGAACCATTTTTGAGTCGGTATCTCAATTTACTAGCTCAAATTTGTAAACAAAAGACCATATAGATTATCTCAAACTTCAAGCCAACAACACTTTGCTCGAAAACAGGAAAAAAATCCATTACAGCTCCAGACAAAAAGAGAACTCAACCACCTGGAGACTCAAACCATAGATAACTAGGCATACACATTATCAGTTTCTCTACCAGAAATTTCTCTAAACAAGGAGGTTGAATCATAAAAACAACCCTCAAACTGTTTCTCAAATTCATTTCCCTCAGTAATCAAATCAGAATCAGATAGCAGTCACACGAGGAGTCCTTGTTACAAGCTAAACGAGTAAAATTAGCAAACTAAGATGAGGCATCTTCATGAAGACCTGCCACAAAAAGAACTAAATCAGATTATTTAATCGCCCGACATATAATAATCTACGAAATTTATCTTTTTTGCCTGAGTCTGTAAAATAGCAATCAATCTGCAACTAAAGACACCCTTGAAGAAGCTTTACCATAAAAAAAAAACCATGCATTATGGGTTACTAATTCGGAGCGATACGAGTACATAAGATCATACAAAATGCAAAGTAATAGGTATAACATTCCCTCTGTTTTTCACTATATATTTTAGTGATCGACTCTGGTTACCTACATCAATAGATAGCACCATGGGTCAAAATCTCGCTTTTCAGGAACGTATCGGCCAGCTCCAAAATCGATACTTATTGGATGATACATACCAGTTTCTGACAATACATTACTATGTATCAGCCAAGACAAACCAATATATGTGGTATATATGGGCTGATCCATTCAATGTATCGACCCCGTGACCTCCGAAACTGATTCTTACAGAATTTTGACTCATGGAAGGCACCCCTCACCGGTATACTTTTAAGCCATGTGGGGCACATTTTTGGCCAATCCACTTTGTCCAAGTGGCTTGACATCATGAACTTCACTTATTCTAAAAATACACCCATCAATGGATCAGTACCATCGAATTCAATCACTTCAATATGGGCCCTATGTTAAATACTTAGATATGAATAGTGATCTATATGAGAGCCCGGATCAAATGGTTAGAATCCTTTGATGGGCACCAATTTTAGGCTAACATTAGCTCACATGGTGATTTGCAACTTGCAGGATTAGGATTGGCTGAGGATGTGTGCCACAAGGAAAAACAAGTTGACGAGTAAGCGTTCCATTTATTGATGCAAGACACACCCCATTAATCCTATATTAATCACTATTAACTCATACAACTTTATCCGTTTTGATGAATAACTCAATACTCCAACTTTTGGAGATTGAAAATTCATGGGTGGCATCTAACAAGAAAATAAAAAAATGGAGGCGTAAAAATCTGAGCCAAGAAATCCATCTACTATAGATTCATTGGCATCAATAATATATAAACAATTAAATATAAAATTGGAAAGACAAAAATACATAAGAACAACCCAACAAAGTTCTCATTTCTCAACCATATATCTCCTGTTCAGTCTAAAATTAATGAATACCAAAAAGTCAAGACAGTTGCAAATTGCTCCAGAAAATCCTCAATGACTTCAAAAATATAAAGCAGATCACTAAAAAGAACAAAAATAGAACTGAAAAAAAGGGATCTAAAAGCACCTACCAAATTTCTTTCCATCCATCTACCTACTACCTACTACTGCTTCACCTCTTACGGAGGAAAAAGTCCAAATAAAAAAATTGCACAAAAAATATGCACTTATTTCCATATCCGTTAAGCCTACGATTGATAGCATTAGCCAAAATATATAAATATTAAAAGCATAAAGATAAGGATGGAGAAAGGAGAAAACCAAAGCATCCCCAAAATTCAACCACAGTGTTAGTGTGTGTATTAGTTATTTATGACCCTTCTATCAATACCCAGTTTCATCAACAAAGCCCCAAAAAATCTCAGCAAAAAGAGAAGAAGATGTAATTGCATCATAATGGGTTAAAAAAAAAGGAAACAAAATTATAAAAAATTAAAAAAAAGCTCTGTAATTCAATAAAATAAATTAATAGAATCCAAAAGCAGAACATTCAAGGTAGCTATCAAGACCCACAACCTACATGCGCTTTAAATTTTAAATGCAATTTAGATATAGAAGCCAAAAAAAAAAAAAAATTTCCAACAACAACAGCGAAGAGAAAATTCTTGAACCTCAAACATATTCAGAAGAAACCCAGTAAAAACCTTATCAACATAATTCAAAGAGAAAACAAAACAAAGAAATACGATTTGAGATGAATAGCTTCAAACATCCTTACCTTAATTCTGCTCTTCATTTGATGATCCCTGCCATAGGTTTTCTCTCTCTCTTTCTCTCTCTCTCTCTCTCTCTCCCTCCTTTTTCCAATATCCAAACAAACCAAAATGCTCTCTCCACTTTTCTCTGTCTCTCCTCTGTTAATGCGAGTGGCGTGACAGTGTTATGGGATTTCCTTTTCTTAATAAGTTCTCTCTATGGATAAACGTGCCCATATTAAATGAATGATTGAGCAAATATTAGGTGTTCGACACTAATACTATAAGCTAATGTTAGTGCATAAAAATCTAAGCAAAAAGTATTTAATTATTTACCAGTGTAGTGCTCATAACAAAAAATTTAACAAAAATCATCATTATCTCCATTTGATCAAAGTTGAAGGTTATAAAGTGTTTTTTTAAGAGTTTCATCACCTGCTAATGCAACTCCTAATATAAATGCAAATACATAGTATAGTTTTTATTCCCATAAAGCAAATATTTAACAAAATTCCCTCTTTAATGCATAACCTGGGGAGAGGGGACCGAAGAATGAAGAGGCTCCTATTCCATTGCAAGCCTCTTTTTATCGTGCACGTAGGATTAATAAAATTAGCTGTCAACAGGTCGGGTTTGGGCTTTTGATAGGCTCGATTAATTTTAACTTTTTACTCTAAATAAAAGAATAGATCTGATTAGTTTTTACTCTAAAAGAATAGGTCTGAACCCGGCCTGGATATAGAATTGGGCCAGGCTTGGCTTGAATATTTTCGGGCTCAGGCTTTTATTCAAGCCCATCCTCTACCCAAACTGGGTTCGGGCCAGGCTAAATCAGCCTTTTCCCTTAAAATAATCAAGCTTGCTTGGGTCAGTTCGGGGTGGGATTTGATGTAAATACTTATATTAATATATTTATTACATATAACCAAAAGAGTAGCGCCGGCTGGGTCGTGCTTCAACGTGTTAAGCCCTTGCCCGGCCCAACCTACAACAGGCTTTTGGTTTGAGTCCTTAGCCAGTCATCTTACAGAGCCCTAGTCTTAAGTTTTTAAGGGCCTGCCAGCCTGGCCTACCGACAGCCTTAGTCATGCTCCAGCTGTATATACAATATATACTAGACCCAACCAGTACCAATATTAAGTGGTCTATCTCCTTCCGCTAAGGTGGACAAACTTCAGTAAATATTCATAGGTGCTGCTACGCGCACCTATTTTTGCTTCACGCACACCACTTAAAATCACTTAACGAAAAGACTTTACATTTTAGGGATTTGTCATGTGAAAACACCATCTTAATCTTCTGGCTTAAAGGTAAATGATCTGAAGCAAAATCTGATTCCATACAATCAATTAATTGTTAAATCGGGCGATAGCGTTTGACTGCATTAAATATGATAGAGATCATACTTCATACCAATTTTTTGTGTTAAAGATCTTTAACATATGACCTTCAAATTAGATGGCTTAGATGATGTTTTCACATGGCACATGTCCTCAAAATGCAAAGTTTCTCTATTTGTGGTGTGGGCGAAGGAAATATTGGTGTGCACATAGCAGTACTCATATTCATAAGGACCAAATAAGTGAAAATGGGATTTTTTACCCATGCACCACTCGTAATGCACGGGTGAGGCACTTAATACTGACAAGAAAATTGTTTTCGCGTTGTAGGAAAGAAATTATGCATTTTAAGTTCCAAAGTAGAAATTGATCGCATGCACTGACCCGGTTCGCTAGAACTGGTTCCAAACTGTGAACCAGTTTGCTCACCTAACTCATCTTACCCCAGCAAACCAGCGAATTAGGTAACATTTACAGTGGGTGTTCATATGAAGTGAACCACCTGTATTGCCGAGGTCATCAACGGTTGGTTCGCTCTTTGGTTAATTATGCGGACGTTGATGGCATCTTCATCAATCCAGGCGTACATGCCGTCCTCTAAACAGGGTTCTCATGTTATATTTGATCAAAAGCCTGAAATAGCCTTCTAATGTACGGTTAAAAGTGCACTTATGGGATGGTTTGAATCCAACAATGAGCTATAACACTTGGGCCTAGTCGAATCTCCAATGAGTATCATAGCCCGTCTGCTACCTGGGCATTGCCCATTGACAACAATGCACGCCACGTGTGCACAATATCGATGAGCTGTGAGCGAGTGGAACTTGAGACACTTAGACTTTGAAGACCACAGATATCTGTGTACGTTTTCAATGTAGCTACACAGATGGCACAGGGCTGCAACAGAGCCGTGAGCTGGCTCAGCTCGAGAGTTCGAGCTGTGCTATTTATTTGAAGCTTGCTTGAAGTAGAGCCCAGTTAAGCTGAGCCTTGCAAAGCTCGGCTAAGCGATTAGTATTACATAGTATTTTTCTACATAAATATAGTTTTATAGTTTTAAAAGTAATTATTAAATTCACCTAATAATTACTTGATAATGAATAAATATGTAATAAATATATTAAAGCTCTCTCTCTCTCTCTCTCTCAACCATTACAACTCTTACTCTCTTTCTCACTCGCCACAGTGACCAACCACTATCAACCAACAATCATTAGCATGACAAACAAATTAATCAACACCTATGACCAACACCTACACTGCTACATGGACATTGACTACACCTATATGGTTGAACGCTAATCACCATCAACTTCGTACTTTATTCATAGTCACAGACAGCAAGCACTATATCTCAGATTCTCAAGTAACCCTAATATGTGACTAGTACTTTTAATCAATATTTAGCGCATTACATTTAAACACTTTTCTCCAATCAATCCATCTCAGTTGCAATCAATCCAGCCCTACTGACTCGAGCTTAGGATCAGCTCGGTTGCAGCCCTACCAACAAAACATCAGCTCATTGTAGACAAATTCAACACAACACTCTAACCTAGTGAGCCAGGAATATATGCATTCAAATGCATCTGGAAGCCTCAAATACCAACAATAAACCACAGAAAAAACCCAATAGAACTCAAAAAAAGAACTAACAGAATTATTACAAATAAAAATTTAAAAACAAAACAAAGGGGCCAGTACATCTGTTACCAGACACAAAAAAGCCGCAAGATTTGGAGAAAGCTTTTCCAAATCGTTTTCTGCCAAATCTTTCTCAGACACAGAAGACCTTTGCTAAAAATGGAACCTCTGCTAAGAAAATATATGGGAACGATGAAACTGCACATCGGCTGGAATGTTCTCAGGCATTTTTCGTATGCTTAGGGATGTATTTTAGCCTACTTCCCTTTTCGGGCTTTGCTCTAAACATGGGTTTAGAAGCTGCCATGGTTGATAGCTCAAGCTTACCTATCACGGCGAGCCGGTTTTCGGCACTCCCGAGGATGCTGCGTTTTGATGGCGCTGCCTCATGAGCATCTTCAAGGATCTCAATGCAATCCGATGCTTCAGTTTCTGGAGATAGAACTAGCTTCACGTGATCTGCGGCAATAGCCTCCTTCCATCCTGCATGAAATTAAAAACCAGAAAGATGAAAATTACTTAATTATTAGTGCATGATGAATTACAAAACTAAAATATAACAGTGACCCATTGTATCACCATTGGATGAAGATCCAAGGGCACTACCATGATGGTCTCGTCAATGATAAAATGGAACTTTTTTTCCAGTAAGCCATTTAGGGGGTTATACTGCAGGCACATCCAATTTAGCACACTGAGTATTACCAACTGACTATGCTAACAAATTATCTTATAATGGTAGTACAACAGCAGCACAAGCTGCAATACTAATACGAAAATATGTTGGCCCCTGCCACACCATTTATTCGGTGTGTTTGTATTTTCTCCAATAGTCTGTGCCCTTTAACTACAGAAGAGTAGAAAATTCTTACGTTGAGCAAGAAAAGCTTCAGCAGCCCGGCGTGAGAACAATCTCGGACCCATCAGATCCGCGCTCACTGTTGGAGAATCCATGCTGCTCCCAGAAATGTTATCATCCGCCACAATGAGATCCAGGTACCTTTCACCATCCAAAATCTGGTTGGCGACTTCTCCAGAAATTCCATTGCCTTCAGCTTCTCTCTTTGCATTTTCCACCGTTGCAAAAACTCCAACTTCAAGCTGGCCCAGTGGTCTCCAGAGCTTCACTGGTGGCCGGTTTGCACCAATCTGACCAGCATCTGACTTGGCAGGCTTCTCTTTGGCACACCGATCGAGAGAGGCTGATAGACTATCATCTCGACCATTACAATCCACAAGGGTAACGCATATAGAACCTATCAAGACCTCTTGGTGGCTGTTATGATCAGGCTGGTCTCTTGATTCTTTTTCTATTCTGGAATTTGAATCCTCTCCTTCAATCTCAGGCTTGGTTTTCCGGGTCCAGACCTTATGGCCATTGGCTAAGTATGCAGCCCTCTGAAGTCCACTTGGTGCATTTCTTGGCAGTTTTGATACCTGCCGTCGAGCTGCAATTAACTGATGACGGCTGCTTCCCCTGTGAACTTGGTGGCTAATATTTCCATTAGAGATACCAACATCAGCATCACCGGATCCGGCTTCCACGTCAGCATCCAAAGATTGTGCAGGCTCCAGAAAGAGTTGAATAGGATTTAATGATGTGTTTGGAGTTTCCTGATTGGATTCTGAGGCAACCCTAAGAGCAGGTGTCTCTGCAGGAAAAGACATGGCCTCAACAGGGTCAAGCAATGGCAGCAAGCTATCCTTGAGATCTATCGTGCCGTCGTCAACTTGCTCCTTTGCTTTCTGCTCTTTCTGCCTTAGTTTCTTTAACCTTTTCCTTTCCAACAGCTCAGCTTGCCTGGCAAGGAGAAAAAGAGGAACAGGAATTGGTTTTCAAGCACCAGAAACAGAGAGTCCAAAGCATGTTCGCAAAACCAACCATCTTGAAAGGGAGAGTTCAAATGAGTCCAAGTAAATAATGGCGGCATCAATAAAATTCCAAACAGAAACTGAAAGACTAGTTTCATGGTACATAGGACAAACTCAAACATAATTTGCATGCTATCCATACAAAAATTTAACCTGTTTCAATTTGGAGTCTACAATATGCACGTTGCAGGATCTGCATAGTGGTATATGCCTATCAATAAGGTATCAAAACAGCAACTGAAGAAAATTCAAAATAATATGCTGACAGCGTTCTTCGACAGTTAAATGGTTCATGAGCATTCATCATAAGAACGTTACAATAAAACCGGAATGGCAGAATCAACAAAATCACACTGAATGGGACAATCAAATTTGGATGAATCATCTAAGATATATTTCAATCATCCAATGGAACAATTTGAATGTCATTGACATCACCAGTGGCTTTCCAGAAGCTGCTATACACATAAAAATCTTACACTGTCAACACCCATCTAAAATCGTTGACTAATGGAGTATGGCTAACCAGTTGACCATTTCAAAGGGTAGTTGACAATATAACATTTATGTGTATAGCAGCTGCTGGATCTTGCTTCTTATCTAATATTATATAGTTGGTTTTAATAAGCTTTGATACAATTTTTTAAATGTGAATAAACAAATTTGTGTACATCATATCTCTCGACATTGTCATGCAAATGTACATGCATATGTGATTTTCCAGGTTCGCCATGTTCGACACTTTATATTTAATCTGCGTTCGAACCTCATGTTCATGTCAGACGCTGACACGTGTCCCTATTTAAATATTATAATGGATTATTGCATATGCAGACAAAACATTTTGTATAACAGATATTATTCTATGTAATATCTGTATACAGAGTTTAGACCTGAAGGCAAGCCATGAGAAGTGATATGAAGGATTGCAGAGTAATAGAGCTTAGCATGAATGGAGACATAAGACTCACAAAGCCGGACTCCAAATGGATCGGGTAAGGCAATTATGACGATGATGCATATCTATGTAAAAGTACAGAGTCACAGAGCTGCTTATGTTATTCGTTGGTCTTTCGCATATAATTCGTTTGTATAGAAAATGTTGAAAAACATGTACAGCAATCTTATACACATCATCACACGCTATAAGAAATATATAGTTACAACGGTACTAAATGTGAGCTATACCAAAATTTTAACTTTATCTGTGGAATTTTCACACTGACAAGTCGGCGAGTTCATATCTTTTTGGCTCATCTTGCATCAATCACCATGCATATTTTAGGCACTGCCCTTGGTTACACAAAATGGGAATATGAGTGGGGTCGTGGCAGAAGTGAGGACGCAAGTGCCAGAAAAATTAGGAAGTGGAAGTGTAGAAAATAATAACAGTACTTATAAGCAATAATACGGATTGTTTTAAACAATAACTTATTTAATCTGTGGAATAAAGACAACAACTAGGACAAAACTGAGATCCCAGGTCACAGCAGTATTGGAGGAATCATAGGTCGCAGCAGTTGCTGGTACGGGACAAGGGTAAGTAAGAAGAAGTTGGAGTGTGACTGAAATCCCATGTCAGGACAGGCACCTACAGTAGAAGATTGACATGCAAGGGTTTCGTAAAGAAGTCATTCCTGATTGACTGATGTTACAACAGAATAAACCAGCCATATTTTGTAAAGATTGACAAATACAATCCTCCAAAAAATTTAAGATTTGAAATCAACAGTAAATTATACCTCTCTACACATGCAAGGGCTTTGCTTGAACACCACCCCTAAAGATTATATAGGCTATAGAACAAAAGCTCACCTCAAGGTGAGAGACAAAACAGATAGCCAATCAGATTCATCAAAGCAATATGCATACTGGGGGTTTCACAAGAAACAAGTGGGTAATCTCTTCTTTTAAAGTGAACAGATGAGATGCCTTTTTTTTCTCAATCACTCTTACTATCGAAAACAGTTGGGAGATAATTTGATTTGCAGTAATCCTTCTGAAAATCTAGAATCTTATTTAACATTGTACCCAGAGGAGGGCTCTTAGAAAAGAGTTTAAAATTTAGCACATGGTCAAACTGCTAACTACAATTACTAAACACAAACAATTACAAAGTTATCTGGAAATAAATAATGATCAGGATAACAATACTGATAACAATAATAAATAACAATTACAAAACAATAATGAATTTATAAATTTTTAAGAATTGCAACATAAATCAGTTTTAAAATTTACTTTTAGTCTTTTTTTTGGTAATACAAATGCTATTAATTTGTCAAACTGATTGGATGCTCTTTTTGTCAACCATTCACTATAAAAAACAGTTGTAAGAAAAGTAATATGCCATTATCCGTTTGAATATAGAGTTGTATTTTACCATTGCAAAGGAGTTGGGCTCTTAGAATGGAACATGAAAAGCCGAGTACGTTTTTGGACCACTAACGACAATTATTAAATACAAACAATCACAATTTGATCAGTTTCAAAAATTGCAACAAATACCATATTTTACTTTATTTTTTACAAAAATACTCTTCTTAGCATGTAATACAAAAGAAATAATTTGTTCAGGTGGATCAATTATATATGCACCAGTCACTGCATACTTTAT
The DNA here is from genome assembly GCA_021018995.1 of Chloranthus sessilifolius. NCBI lineage: Eukaryota > Viridiplantae > Streptophyta > Magnoliopsida > Chloranthales > Chloranthaceae > Chloranthus > Chloranthus sessilifolius. Next base: position 141,181,321 of record CM037587.1, read on the forward strand.
CATGAAGATACCTTTTCTGAGCAGCTTCCTCTTCCTCCACAAGCAACTTATGGCACCTTAGTGCTTCCGCTTCCTTATCAGCAAGCCATGCTTTAACCTACAAAAAATATTAATTTAAAGATGATAATATCATCAGAATAGAGAAAGTTACCGGAAACATAGAAAGCAGAGACATAATGCATAAATATCCTGTAAATTAGATTTATAAATAGACGCAGTGGTTGAACATGAAAAAAAAGAAGATTCAAATGTCAGAAAAAGCATAAAAAGAAACTGTACCAGTTTCTGTTCCACCAGAAAACTAGTGCAGGCAACTAGATTCTTGATCTCCAGACCAATCTTCCCTGCTTCTCCATCGAACACAAATTTTTGCATGGATAAAGCTGTGCCAGCACACAAGAATGTCTTCTCGCTAGCATCATCAAGGATACTGAATAATCCATGCGAGGATATAGGAAATCCAGAAGATCTAGCTTGGACGACATCCTGCACAGGACACATATACTGCTAAGATCCTGACAGAGATGCACAAAAACGTTCACAACTGGAAACTGACAGTCTAAAATAACATAATGAACAATAGAGTGGTCGTCTTACCAAAAGAGCAGCACCGGCCTTGATATAAGTTTGGGGCAGTGAAGAAAACCCCGGTTTTCGGATAAATGCTGTCAGTGCCTTTATGATTGAAGATCCAGCAACTTCCTAGAATGTAGTGCTTATTAGAAGCATATTCAATGTAAAACAATGCAATACATTATATTTTCAATTACATTTCCAAGCATCATTCAGCCCTGTTACTGAGATGATATGAATCGGTATCATCTGATACAAACTTGTATTGGCAGTACACTTGGGAAAAAAAACACATCAGTGAATATCGTAAGGTTTGACACCGAGTCGTATTTGACAATAAATTATGGTATTTCCAAGGGATGTGGGTTAGATTGGAGCCAAAGAATAACAACTACCAAATTTTTGCACAGTGACATCGAGACATCTGATAAAAGAACAACGGTTTTGGTATTTCCAAAATTATTAAAAAAAAGTACAGCGAAAGAAGAGAAGTCAATACTTCTTAAAGCTTATGCTTGAGTTCACCAGGTTTTACATGTAAACTAGCTTCTAAAACCTATATGTAGATAATCACTTTTTTTTACTCTGTCAACAAGGAAATATAGTAAAAGAAAGAAAATGGTACATACCTCTTAGCAAAAAGCAAAACCACAAATTAGGTCCCAAAAAACAGACTAGCAGAACAAAAAAAAACAGCAAAACTAAAGGTGTCAGGCCAGTGAAAACAACTGCAGGAGCAGACAGCCCACCAACTGAGACCCAGCCAAGAAAGCACACCAGGGAAAACACCTACCCGGAAAGCATCTCCTCCCAGCACTCACTAACATTCTGCATAGCATCCTGCCCTTCAGCAAACCCAGCCCCAATCCAGTCCACCGTATAATCCAAAGCAACCTTGATAACCAGCTTTAATTCTCTACTTTTATTCCTGAAGATTCTCTCATTTCTTTCCAGCCATATGGGCCACCAAACAGCATGAATTGCAACCTTCCAAAACCCCTACTGCAAAGCAAAAAATTGAAACCCTCTCCAGCTACTCATCAACTCCATACACGCTTTAGGCATGCACTAAAAAATACCAAAGACCTGAGAAACCAAGCCCAAACAGTCCTAGCTAAAACTTGAAATGAATATGTGATTCGCATTCTCTTCAATATTTCACATAAACATTCCTAAGCGCCATATCCTTCTATTCAGTAGATCCCCCAGACCACAGTCCACCCAAAAAATGCAATTCTAGGAGTCGCATTATGAAGGTTTGAAAACAGGCTGATGACCAAGTCAATTTCATCCTCTCAAATTTCTTATAAACCCTACTTCCCACCAATGATCTATTCCGGAGGAGTTCACATCAACCACCACTGAAAGCCATTCATCCACAGCAAGACCATATAATCCACTGAAGTTCTCTGCTAAATCTAGGTTCCCCTGCCAGAAAAGAAGCCTCCTACCGATAAAAAAAAGGAGGCTCCTGCCATCACCCAACTCAAACTTAATAAATTGCTAAAACCCCTCCCTAATGGAACAAACACCAAATTACCAAGCTGAACTTCCTTGAAGCCCAGGATGTGAGATTCTGGACTAACAAGTGGATTGAAGAAAGCCCTTTTAGCTGCAGAAAAGATATGTAAGACTGTTCAGACTTGTCAGTGATAACTGATAAGGACCAAGCGCTTGAGGAAATGGCTGAAAGAAACTAAATTAGTGAGGTAGTATGGAAGATAAGGCTGAAAAGAGGCCCACACGATTCGGAGATAGCCGATATACTCAGCTGCTAGAAGAATTGAAGGATGTCCATTTATTGATTGAAAGAAAGGACGAGACAGTGTGGACCCTTGACGAATCAGGTATATCAGCAATATAATTTGTTTACCAGAGAAGCATGCACTATGCTTCCATGGTCCAAACTTTGACATTGCCCTATCCCCACTAGAGTTTCTTCCTTCATCTGGCTGGTTGCACCGGATAAGGTGATCAACCATTCACAGCACAGAGGAATAGCCAGCTATCTGCAAGAATGCAATAGAAGACATCAGTCATTTATTCCTTACTCATTTTACGAACTATTTTTAAGAGTAATGAACCATAATGCACCTCTTTTTACAAAACATGCTGCTTTCACAACCACCAATCAGTTCTCCTGTACAATAAGCATAGCCCAGTTGGTTTCGAACAACTGCACGAGTTGGTGCCACATGTAACCTGCTATAGGGCAATGAAGGAATAATGATTGGGGATTGGGGAGGAAGCAGCTCGTTTGCGAAGAATGAGGGTAGAGGAATAATATTGAAGACTAAAATCGAGGGTTGATGGCTCAAGGAAGGATAATAGAAACAGAGTTATTCCATACTTCAGCGAAAAGCAAGGAGGGCAACAGCATTCATTCGATTTTGGTGAATGCCACTTCGAACGAAAAACAGGATCTGTATTGTCAATTTTCAGGAACTTTTACTCATCAGAAATTGTCCTTAGGCTTACTATGGATAGCATTCGGTTTGAGAGGCTGGAAAACCAGGCAACTGCTCTCCTTAAAGCTGAGTTTGATAAGGAGGAAGTGTGTAAAGCGGTATTTGGTCCTAAAGAGGATAAGGCTCCCAATCCGGATGGATTCTCATTGTGATTCTTTTTGCTTTTCTGGGACCTACTCTGGGTTAACCTTATGGAGGCTTTTAAGAAGCTTCACAAGAGAGCAGGTGTCAGTCGCGAAATCAATATAATAATATCCCCAAAAAAAACTCAGATTCGCCAATATTTTCAGGTGTGGACTCTACAAGATCAAATGCCAAGATCCTTGCATGTAATATAAGGTCCTTGATAAGATTATCTCCTATTCACAAGGAAACCTTTGTGGACTACAGACAAATCTTGTATGGTGTTGTCATAGACCATGAATGAATTGATTCTCATAATAGATTAGTTGTGACGGGTTCTGTTTATAAATTTACATGCAGAGGACTTACAACAGTGCATTAGTAGCATCTAGGGGAGGCTGGATTTTAGAGTTCAATGGAAGCTTTGCTATGGATCAGCATGGTTCTCATTTCTTACCAATTGCTCACCTTATGATTTCTTCCGTAGCATTCATAACCTGAGGAATGGCAACCCTATCTCCCCGCTCCTGTCTGTGATCATTGTAGAGTGGCTGAGTTACCTCTTTCAGGGTGCCAATTCTATAAGCCTTGTTAAAGGCTTCCATGTCAAAGGGCATAGTTATCTCCCACTTGCAATTCCACTGATGATACTATTCTCAGGCATATCATTTGAAGAAATATGGGATATAAAGGTAAAAGGCTATTTTAAGGCCGTATGAGCTGGTATTAGGGTTGAAATTATTAAATTAAGTAAACCAAATTGGTGGTGTTGGGAGTCTGTGTGGATGATGATAGCAGGTTATCAGTGTTGATGATAGCATTGCCAGATTTCCTACTACTTCAGATTTTAAAATATATTGACAAAAACTGAAATGTTGGTCTTAGAACTTTGTTATCGAAAGAATCAATAAAATAAAAAACCAGTATTGGAACTAGGTCATCAAAGGAATTGAGAAAAATGTCACCGTTCGAAAGGGTAGGCATCTACAGTTTAGCAGTCATATCGCCCTCATCAAGATTGTTAATGTACTTTATGTCTCTACCCATGATCTGTATAGTTTCGAGCTCATATTGAGAAACTATAAAGGGAAGTTCTTTGAGACGATGCAGATAATCATAGAAGCTATCACCTTGTCAATTGGAGGCTTGTGTGCAGGTCGAGATCAAATGGTTAGGATTAAACTTACAGAATCATCACCAATACCCCAAAAATACCATAAAGAATCATCACCAACCAAAAATAAATAAAATATCCATAAAGAATTATCACCAATGCCAAAAAAAAAACATAAAAGAATCTTCTTTAATGGTGAAAATTTTAAAGATAATAGAAAAGATAAAACAGCTTATGTAGAGCTACTGTAAACCATCTTCAATGTCCATGTTAGTTATTCTCTTCTTCCACCATAACAAGTTAGCAACAAGAGCACCAAAAATCAGGCTCATACCAATGCCAAAACTGCTCAAACATTTCATCTCTGTTTTGAAAACAGATTTTCTGTAGATTGGCTTCACTGCTCACAAAGTCAATTGGGATCAGCATTGCTCAAAAACTTGGTGAGATTGGAGTGATGGTTTAGGATAAAAGGTGAGAGGAGATTAGACTCATTATAAAACTTGACAAGATTGGTGTCACTAGTAACATGCTCTGGTGAGATTAGTGTTAATGTTCTCATGCTCTGGCAACATCAGTGTCATAACTCACAGAGAGGGCAGAAGAGAGAGGGCTAGGGTACAAGGTCAAAGCAGATTAATGAGAGATGGGAGGTGAGTTAGAAGTCAACTTTTTATCTGTCATAGAAGAGCAACTTAATACATCTCACTAATACTGCTTAAATGCAGTGAAACCCCCTGCTATCAATGTATGACAGGAAGGAGGAATTTGCATAGACCTCAAAAGCGAGGGGCATATACAATTATTGACACATTAGGTGGGAATTTCTAATTCCGACAAAAAAGAGAAGGCATTTGCAATTATGCCAAAATAGTATCATAACAAAGATGAGAAAAATAACAATTCTCTGGGTCATTACCTCTAGTGTTGCATTCATATATGAAAGAAAAGATAGCAAATAGATGAGAAATATGTCAATATTTGGCCATTACCTCTAGCGCTACATTCTTGAATGATACAATTTCTCTAGCCTCATCCAAAGACAGCTGAAAGTAAGGATATAAATGAATTTAGTGTGAATATTTTATATATATATATATATCATATTTAACTGTACATAAAACAAACCAAAAATTACCTTATCCCAGAATACACCCAAGAACTCCCGGTTCTTAGGGAAGTCCTACAAAACATCAGTCAAGTATTAGCAATTAGAATTTCAAAGGTAAGCAAACTTTTAAATATTGTCAAGAAATCAAGAAATAAGCAGAGAGCCATCAATGGACAAATATGTAAAGAAATGGGATAGAAATTGACAGAAATACATACATTAGCAAAAAATGGCTCAACCATGAATATTCTACAAGTAATTAGAAGAACTTGCAAAGATGCCAAGGTCATTTAAATTCATGGGTAGTCACATACCCCTTAAAGACTCTAAATATGCTAGAGCAATTTTTACTGACTACATAAAAACGATGAAAGAACCCTAAATGTGTATTACACTGATTTCTTATGTAGCCAATATTTTGATTTAATGAATATGCAAGTTCACAACTCTATCAATGGAAAACACAATACTTCAATAAAATCTAAAAATAAAGAAAAAACGATATTCATGAGATAATATGGAATATAAATTCGCAAATACCTTGTCAATGTTCAAGGATCGACGGTGTACACGTATATGGCGGCGGTAGTTAATGGGCGAACAAAATTCTCGGGAACACTTATCGCACTTCTGCATCTGGACCTTCGAAGGCGACAACAAGGGCCATCCAGGGAGATCTGCAACAAAGAAATGGCAGTTAGTGAAAAATAAAAACCATTTGCTTCAATCTGAAGCAAAACCTAATGCTACTATAATCCAAAATACCTGCTTATGACACTTGACATACATTTTTCAGGCTCACCGTTGGCCTTAGCAGCGGCCTGCGCAAAGGCAACAACAGCCTCAGGAATTTTAAGAGTTTGCATGTGTTCAGGGATGATCTTTGTACCATTTTCAGGGACTCCACTGCCCTTTACAGATGGAACAGAATCCTTGATCCTGTTCATCTCAGGTGCAAATGAACTTATACCATTGCAAGGCTCCAGAGGATGCTCCTTCCCTTCAAATTTGTTATCAACCTTTGGACCTTTAGAAAGCTTGTTAGTCCCTTGCTGGTCCAAAGCGTGAAGTAATTGGATCCACTGAACTGGGCTTTCACCAGCCCTTGAGAAAGAAAGAAAAGGTTCTTTTCCTATCGCTTGTCTAATGAAATTGTCGAGGGAATAATGTCCTTCCTTTTCTGGTTTTACCGCCTTCTGCTCAGGCTTCATTGCATCAGGGAAGCTGCAGGCTCTATGCTTTGCTACCGGCATCTACAGATCTCAAAAATCCACAGCCGTGCTATCCAGAAGTGCAGCTGCTCCAAAAGAACATGATATCTGGAACTAAAATTATGCCGTGGCAATTAAAACATCAAGATATGCTAGAAGGGAATAGATATACAAAATCCAGGTTCTGAACATTTGAGGCAGAAATTTGAAAAGAGAGTCATTAGTCATAAAACATCACCAGTCTTTAATCAGCCTTTCAAAGAAATATAGCAAGCCACTTAAGTTGGCATACGGAAAAAAGTGTGAAGAACATAATAGCAAAGTTCAATGATTTTTGTATTTTAAGAGGAACAGTAAGTGAATTGTTGGTAGAATCTTTGAAACAGAAATATACTATAAAAAAGGCATTGAATCTCAAGGTTTAATTGTTTAAACAGTCTCTTGTGTGAACCATCTTACTTGCAGAGCTGTATCCTGTTTTAACTGCCCGAGATTTATTATATTCTTCAAAACAGTCCTTTAATGTAAAACCAGATGGTGGATTTGAAGCGGACGTTGGAAGTCTGCCAGGGGGAGGGGGAGGGGGGGATCATGGATCTTTCAGCAGTGAATTCCACATAAGGAGAAAGCCGCTTATCAAAATGATACTCCAAAGGCTTCGGGATCGAGGTATCATTAGCCAAAGAAGACCCTGGCCAATCATCACGACCTGATTGACGAACGTCAGCGACGGAGACATCGTAAATCAGTTCACGGGCAACGTGATAAATCCTCTATCCTACTACAGGCGCCGCGACAACCTTTACCAAGTCCAAACAATTTTCGACCACCAGATCCGTTGGTCTGCTATATTCACCCCAGCTCAAAAGCACAAATCCTCAGCACGGAATATTAATCTCTATGTATCCCAAATCTCAAAAAATGATCCCTTCATTTTGGGGAAATGGAAACAGATGACCGCTGTGTACTATGTAGTGAAATAAAAAAGTTCCATTTTGATTGAAGGGCTACCTTACTAAGGCGGCAGTAAGAACAACACTACTGTAATGTGAAGGGTGTTGGGAATGTTGAACTCAATGTTTTTAAAATAGACCGAGCCGGCAGTCAGACCATGCTCCAACTGGAACAGCTCCCTCCCGCCGTCCAGTCAGGTGAAAATCTGGCAGGTAGTATTAAACCACGTCGGACCGTTAAACCGTCCAGTCTGCCGACTAAACCGCAACGGGCCTGGCAGTTTAATATGAACCAACTGGTTCCTGGAAGGAGATGTTCAATGTCCAAAAACAAAAGGAAAATATGGATGACGGATGTTGTTAGCTAGAAAAAAGAGGGGCATGCTTGATATTTGAGGTTACAGAGAAATTATTGCATTGGAGACACGTACACACACAAGCAGAGAGAGAGAGAGTCTTTTTTTTTTTAAATCGGTAAAAAGGAATTATATTGAAAAACCTGCAAGATGCTGGATGAAGCAATACAACAGACGCCTAAAAAAGACCACCAAACCAACCAAAGGAAGCAACAACACAGAAAAGGAAAACACACACACCCCTCCCAGCTAACACACCAGTTCCATAAAGGGTTAACCAAGATCCCAGGGCTCGTAAGACACCTCCGAGCCAGCAGAAAACCAAAGAGAAACAAGGTCTTTGGCAGCATTAACAATGAACCCCCCCCAGTTTCTTTTTTTGCTCAAAAATCCGCAGATTCCTTTCTTTCCATATACTGCAAATAACAGCGAAGAAAGTCACTCCCCAAGTAAGAGATAACTGCTCTTCCAAGTCCACCATACACTAGGAGAGGTAACTATCGTAAGGACTAGCAGTCATGACCCACTTCAAGTCGTATAAATTTAAGACAATGCCCCAGATCTCGAAGGCCACCGCACAATGAAAGAAAAGATGAGCTACCGACTCCTCCATAGAACACATAACACAACAGTTGGTGATATTCTTACCCCGCCGGACGAGAAAATCCATCGTAACCAGTTTCTCTTTGAATAAGCACCAGAGTGTGGGAGGTGGTTACTCCTTGGAACTGGATAAGCAGTCTACGTGTCAACAACCGATAATACGATTTCACACTGAACATACCATTTTTACTCGGTCCCCAAATATGCTTGTCTTGGTGCTGAGAATTCGGCTTCATCTCATAAAGTTTCTGCATCAGTCTTGTGAATTCTTCTTCTTCCTCCGTGCGCAAATAATGGCGGGTAACCACCTCCCACACTCTGGCCCCACTGACCTCGGACGCATAATCAGTAATCCGACCTGTAGAATTCTGAGATATGGAATACACCCCCTGAAACAGTTCACTAAGTTTCCCCTCCTGTGTCCAAACGTCTTCCCAGAATTGAATCTGAGTGCCACACCCCCCAGCTGTAACGGATCCCTTTAGAGAAATGCTTCCAGGTACTACAAATGTCGTTCCACCAGGTAGAAGAGTCTAACAACAGTAGTATTAACACCCCAGTTGGAATTATCCGAACGTGATCTTTCGTATGGAAAACAATGAAGCCCCAAGGTAAACGAGTTATTTTCAGGTTTATTGTTTGAATTAATTTAATTTAATTTCGGCAATTAATTAATTCATCGCATTCACATAGTCTAGGATTTTTCCCTGCGTCAGTGACAAAGCGGGGGGCTAGGTACACTTTTGACAACAGAGAGCACATGTAAGATGTGCATACTAATAATAATGATAGTAGTACAAGCATGCAATAAATATCGTATTCGAGTGCATTTCGATGTGAAATTGAGATAGAAAAGTAAAAAACAAATTAAATTTGATTAGGTGCAATTCAAATTTGGCTGCATAGCAGAGTGCATCCTCTTTGGAAACCTCCCTGAAAATCTGTTTTGATCAATTTATTATTTGTGTGGTTATTTGGTTGGATTTATGGAGATTGAAATTGTGTGTGTGTGTGTGTGTGTGTGTGAGAGAGAGAGAGAGAGAGAGAGAGAGCGCTATACATGGATAAGATGCTTGCTTTATCAAATATCAGTATACCAATAGTTTTGAGCAAATTGTAATAATCTAGAGAGTTTGTTTAGCTCATTATGATCAGCATTTTAAGAGAAGAAACAACTCTTCACTCTTGAGATTGGATTGGAGTAATGGGTGATATATGTGATGCGCATTTGACATAGCTCATTTTTAACAACTTCCGTCTCTGCCACTTATTTGTCACCTATTTTCATCTCAAGGAAACACAAACGATATTTTGGTAATTTTCACCTTATCGAGGCTTTATTTCTATCCCAATGATATTTTGATCATTTTATCCCTTTTAAAAGGATTTTATTTTCATATTAAGGTTGTTTTTTTAAACCTATAAGCAGGCATTCTAAAATAAAGTAGTGGAGAACAGTCTATGACAAGAATCAAATGTTTTTCAGAACTAATTGAGGCTTATCCCAGGATGATCAACAGCTGAAATTGTTTTGTAGGCAACTTAAGGAAAGTTAGCATCTTCCTTAATTATATTTATCTATTTGGACTGTTGTTGTATTGTAAATATTTTCTTCTTCAATAAGGAAATATATCTACAAAAGCATGATTGTCAGATAGTATGATAATACATATCAAATAGGTATTTTTTTCACTATAGAAAATAAAACATATTGAATATGTGTATTTTATTCAAATTGTATCACGTGATGCACAATAGATTTAGTAAGACAAGACACGATACAGCATAGTGGCAAAAAATTCAACTTTTTAAAAAGTCACATTTTACTCACGTTTTATTCATCACAAAAATAAATTGTGGATTATTAAAGGAGTCAGGAATCTTTGGATAAATCGTGAATGTCGTGAACAAATTGCAACTTATTCGCAAACAAGATTTAATTGAAGGGGAACAAATAAAATAATAATAATAATAGAACTTTAAAGCTTTAACTCTAAACCCCTAACTCTAGCCTTCTCATCTTGTCACTTCTCAGTTCTCATTACATGGTGAGTCGGTGAAGAAGCAGAAGAAATATATCAAGTATATATTTCTGAACATTATGAAATACAGATTTTTAAATTTTTTCCTAAGTATCAAAATATTTTTTATTTTTTATTTTCTCTGATCTTTTGCCGATTTATTCTGAATTTCCCTTGTTGATTTATTCCCGAACTCACTTTGTGATTATGGATACACAATACTAATGATACATGTGAATTTGATCATAACTTTAAAGAAAGAATAATTATTTTAAATAAAAATAAAAATAAAAATTGGGGCTTGCTGACTTAAAACGTTAAGAAACAAACAAGTACATAAAGACATAAACACATTTCTATAACCATATGATTTTTTATTTTTATAATAGAAGTTAAACCTTAAAAGACACATATCATCCAAATATACAATAGAACTAAAGTGTATCACATACACCACGCTAATACAATTATAAGGTTTCTTTTTAGATAGTGGAAAATTGGAAACGTTCATGACTTTTTCTGACCATGGATTTGTATCTACACTTATAAATCAAGGTTACATATTTCATTTTCTAATTTTTAGATCCTTTTTGTGTATATTTCTTTATTTCCGGTACTTATTTATGTCAAAGACTTTCACTAGCCTAGAAAAGACCCCCATCTGTTTCTAACATGAAGCAATCAGTGATGCCTTAGCTTATGAGCAAGACGAACTGGCAATGTACCAAATAATGCAACCTATAGTTGAAGGCAAAGAGATCCCGTCAATGAATATATATATATATATATAGAAAATCAAGAATGCCAGGCCATCTACAATTAAATGGAAACAGAGAAATGTTCAATTCACTATAAAAAACGACTAAGAATAAATTGAAATAAAAAAAATCCTAACAAAATCATAATCCAAGGCTCAATAAACAGCTCCTGATTTGCCTACGCCAGAACCCTAGATCCATAAAAACTACATCTAAAATATAAATAAATTAATTAACCAAAAGAGGAAAATGGATAATCAACAAAATAACTAACATAAAATATGCCAACAATAAAAATCTTCTACGTTCAAAGTATCAAGAGCAGATCAATCCAATCCAATGCAACTATAATCAAACTAAGCCAAAAACAAATTTTGAAATCAAAAGATCAAAAAGGGATAAAAAAAAAAACTAACGAAAGACAAACAGATCAACAGAAAAAGCGAAACACGGTACTAATAAAAAAAACGAAACACAGCATATCCAAATCAAATCCGATCGAATCGATCGAAAAAGATACGAAAAGTTGAAGGGTTTTACGATGTACGATCTAAAATCATGATGAGAATACAACATAATTAATCGAGAGGATTAAACGAGCTTCGGTAGTATACATACCAGTGATCCGACGAGTGAGATTGATTTGTCAAGAATAAATTTGATCGCAAGAATTTATTAAAGAGCAAAAAAATCGAATCAAAGAGAGATAATTAATCGTCGAAATCACAAAAAGAGAAGTACAAACAAGGGAAGATATAGGGCAAGCGGAAGCGAATGAAGAGAAATATAAAAGGGAGCTTTCCAGAGAGAGAGAGAGAGAGAGGGGCGAGAGTTTCGGACGTATTTTCCGATATTCAGTATCGGCAACAAGCGTTTTATGTTACTTGGGACTTGAGACTCGGTATTAGTAGGTTCTTAACGTAAATGCAAAGAATAAAGTTTTACTTACAGTTCTCTCAAAAAAAATAAAAATAAATAAATAAATAAATAAATAAAGAAAAAAGAAAAAAAAAAAAGTTCTACTTACAAATACAAACATACCTCCACAAACAAGGCTAACCCTTTATCTAATTTAAATTAGAATTTTTTTTAAAATAATCCCTGAATTTTCACTCCGTCCCCAATAACACACCTATACTATTGTTCTTATCTAATAAGCACCCAAAGTACATTCAACTAAACTCCTATCTTCACCTTCCGTTATTATGCGAACGAAAAATACTGAGTTGGCATACAACACCCCAAAATAGTATGTATGGCATGTCAACGTGATAAAGACTTAGCAAGTGCGATTATTGATTTGGGGGTGTTATATGTTACACCTGCTAAATCCTCATCACGTTGGCATAACACACATGCTATTTTGGAGTGTTGTAGTGTTGTATGCCAACTCAGCATTTTTCGTTCGTATATTAATGGAAGGTGACAATAGGAGTTTAGTTGATGAATTTATATGTACTTTGAGTGCCTATTATATATGAGCAATAGTTTAGGTGTGTTATTAATAACGGGGTAAAAGTTCAAGAGTTATTTTAAAAATTTTCCTTCAAATTATTTAATGAAAGACTTAGCATTTTGGAGAGGGGTGTGTAAACACAATCTAAGCGGTATGAAGAACTAATGATATATGGTAAGAAGATTGGCGTGAAACATGTTCTCTATCATATGATTCAACATAGTCAAAGGTAATAACACGATCTCTGTCATATGATTCAATGTAGTTAAAAAGGTATTGTGATTTAATGTTAACTGATTTGATTGTAGAATAGAGATTGAGATTTGTGCATCCAAGACTTTCAGATAATGACTTTCAAAACGACATGGTGTTTCCACATGCCACAATTACAAAATAAATGAAGGATACCTCGGCCATCGAACTCCTGAAAGCATTCATTCCCTTGGGATCTATAAAGATGTGTGGGGATGTGTGGGGTGGTTAAGACTAAGTGGGAGTAGTCATGGAATTGAGGGCATTGTGGTTAGCATCAACAAGGACGCCAACATTATCGAATGGGGGAGGATGTGACTGGATCACTAATCGTGGTGCTAATAGGAAGGTATGTGGATCTTTGAGCTAGGTGAGTTGCATACTAGTGTGGAGGTATGAGGGCGTTGTGTCTAGGTTGTGATGGATCTATTGATCCAAGGATCCAAATATTTGTCCTAGGATCTAAGTTTATGATTAATTAAAATAATAAATCAATAATTCATAAATTGAAATATATGTGCGCACCTTGAGTGTGAGGCATGAAAGATGGGTTGTCGCTTGGATCTTCAACGATCTCCCCGCTCAATGCCTCTTAGCATAATGGGGATATGTTTGTTAATAAGGAGGGTTTAAAGTGTGTCGAGTAATCATTGAGAATAAGCTTCCCCTTATATTTATAGCCAATGAGTCTTTTCTAATTAAATACTTAAATTACTAATTATATTGTGATTGGAAGTCACAATCATACCTTAACTAAAAGACTTAATTATTAGTTAGTTATTCTCTTCAAATTTGTCAAAATTAACAACTATTACATCACAAGATTGATCTTACGCCATTCATCGATCAACGGATTGACCATAGTGATGACCACCAAAATAGAAACTTCTAACAGTCTGCTAGTCTTGTTGTTATTGGATATAATCATCTCAACAAAATTGTCATATAAGATTCTCCATATCGCCCCACATATTGTCTCAAAACATGTAATGAACTCTGCTTCCATAGTAGACGAAGTAGTCAGTGTTTGTTTAACGCTCTTCCAAGATATAAGTCCGCCTGCAAGCATAAATGTATAACTCGATGTGAACCTACGAGTATCTTGACACCCAACATAGTCGGCATCTGAATAACCAATAACTTCAAGGTTATTTGATCTTTTATACGTCAGCATATGCCCTTTTGTCCCTTCTAAATAGCGCAAAACTTTATTGGCTGCTTTCCAATGGTTCAAATCAAGATTACATTGATATCTACCAAGCATGCCAACTATATACACTATGCCTAGACGAGTATAGACTTATGCATACATGAGACTCCCAACTGTCGATGCATAGGGAATTGTCTCAATCTGCTTTCTCTCCAAATCGATCATTGAACATTAAAGTAGACTAAATTTATCACCCTTAATCACTGGGGCAGCAGTAGCGGAATAATTATGCATGTTAAATATTTTGATAACTTTATCAATATGAGATCTTTGAGATAATTTTAATATGTCGCGGGCTCTATCTCGATGAATCTCAATTTCTATCACGTAGGAAGCTTTACTAAGATCTTTTATATCAAAACTCTTTGATAAAAAATTCTGTCTCATATGACATGCTCAAGCTATTACTCGCAAGCAATATATCATCAATATATAAAATAATGATGATAAACTTGCTCCTACTGATTTTAAGTTATATGTATTGATCCATAATATTTTCTTTAAAATCAAAGTTTGAAATGGCTTCTTAAAATTTTAAGTACCATTGTCGAGATGACTGTTTTAAATAATATATATACCTTTTGAGTCTACAAACTAAATGGTTCTCCCCCTCAACCTGAAAACCTTCAGGTTATGTTATAAAGACATTTTCATGCAAGTCACCATTCAGAAAGGCAGTCTTTACATTCATTTGATGCAATTCTAAGTTAAAATGAGCTATCAATGCCATGACTATCCTGAAAGATTCCTTTCTAGAGACAGGGAAAAATGTCTCTTTATAGTCTATTCTCTCATTTTGAGTGAACCCTTTAGCGACTAACTTGGCCTTATATATTTCTACATTACCTTTGGAGTCTTGCTTGATTTTATATACCCATTTACAGCCTACATGCTTAACTCCTTCAGATAACTCGTAAAGATCTCATACCAAGTTATGTTTAATTGATTTCAACTCATCCTTCATAGCTTTGAGCCATTGAGTTGATTTATTAATCGTTATAGCTTGGTTAAAGGAAAGATGATCTGTTTCCTTTTCAAAATCATACTCACTCTCATTGAGGTAGACGATATAATCATCAGAAATGGTTGACTTCTTTGCTCCCTTTGATCTACGCAATGATTGATCATTGGCGATCACCATAGGAGCAAGAGTCTCATCAATGTGGGGTATTGCAATAGGTATAACCTCAGGTGCATCAATACTATCTTGAATGATTGGTATTGGTACCACATTTTCTTGGATAAAAGGGATATGAATTATAACTCAATTCTTCTTAAAAGTAATTTCTTAGGCTCAACACTTCTACTGTTCTCACACTCTTCAAAAAGTTTCGCATATCTAGTCTCAACAATCCGAGTACTATGAGTGGGGCAATAAAATCTATAGCTTGTCAATCTATCAGGGTAACTAATTAAATGACAACTTATAGTTTTAAGATCCAGTTTTCTTAATTGTGGATTATACACCTTTGCTTCAACTAAATAGTCCAAAATATGTAAATATCCTAAAGTCGATTTTCTTTCTTCCCATAGCTCATAAGGTGTTTTGGGAATAGCCGTAGTAGGAACTCGATTCAAGATATGCACTGTTATTTTCAAGACTTCCTCCCACAAAAATATAAGCAATTTAGAGTTACACAATATGTTTCTCACTATATTCATAAGAGTACGATTTCGTCTCTCAGTTACACCGTTCTGTTCAGGTGTTCCCGACACGGTGTATTGAGCAATAATATCATGCTCCTGTAGATATAGGGCGAATGGTCCTGGATTGCGACACATTTCAGAGTATCTACCATAGTACTCTCCTCCTCCATCAAATCTCACAATTTTAATCTTTGAATTGAGTTGTAACTCAACTTCGGCTTTATAGATTTTAATAATATTTAAAGCCTTAAATTTCTCATGAATGAGAAATATATACCGAAATGAGAATAATTATCAGTGAAGGTAATAAAATACTTTTGGCCACCAATAGCAAAAGTTAGAAACGGTCCACAAATATCAGTGTGGACTATTTCTAGCAAACTCGTGCTCCTGATAGCTCCTTTCTTATTAGTATTCGTGAGTTTTCCTTTAACGTCTACACAAGTATTGAAGTTAGAGAAATCGAACTCAACGATTATATCATCTTTAATTAACCTCTCAATTCTATCTTTAGATATATAGCCTAAACATTTATGCAATAAAATGGAGGAGTTGTCGATTGCTCATTTTCGTTTCTTACTAATATTATCATCCACATGCATAAAAACTAAAGATTGGGTGTAAGATGAATTCGAATTTAATTTATAAATATTGCCCACTAGTGAGGCCCCACCCACAATATCAGAATCAAATAATAGAGTAAAAACATCATGTCTAAATTTAAATTCAAAACCTAATTAATCCAATTTAGAAATTGATATAAGGTTTCTAGTGATACTTGAAACGTAAATATTATTAACTAAATCCAAAATGGAACCACTATCTAAAATAAGACAAAGAGTCTCAATGGCCTCCACATCTGCTTCTACACCATTTTCGAGTTTGATGGTTCGTTCGTCTTTACTTAGCTTCCTGTTGGATTAAAATCTCTGCATTGAATTACTTATGTAAATAGTTGTACCATAATCTATTCACCAAGTGTTGCGTGGAGCATCAACATGAAATGATTTAAAACACACAAAGGCTAGGTCATTACCTTTCTTAACTAGCCAATATCTGTATCTCTGATAATTCTTTTTTATATATCTATTCTTTTTACAGAAGTGACACTTGATGTCAGAAGTAGATCCGTTAGTTTCTCCTTATTTGATTTTCGGTGGAGAAATTTTCACGTTCTTTCCTTTATATGATCAATTTTTCTCTTGAAATTTCATTTCGATAGTCTAATGAGCACTTTCATGTTTTTCAGTCCTAAGTCTTTCTTCTTCTTGGACACAGTGATCGATTAGCTCGTTTATCTTTCATTTCTCTTTCTGCGTGTTATAATTAATCTTGAACCGGCCAAATTGTGTAGGAAGAAAAGTCATGATGAAGTGACTAAGATAACCCTCAGAAAAGCTCATATCCATTTCTTTCAATTGAGTTGCCATGCCACTCATTCTCATAATGTGCTCCCATACGCTACTATGACCATCATATTTCATGGTTCTTATTTTAATAATAAGACTACTGGCAAACGCCTTAGAAGTCTCTTGAAATTATTCTTGAATGACTTGCATGTATTCCTTTGTATTGTGCGAGTCAGGAATATCTTCCTGGATCGCATCAGTGATGGAACTCTTTATGATCATGAGGCTCATACGATTTGACCTATCCTATTTTTTAAAATCCATATTGTTCACTTTTAGATCCTCAGCTGAGGTATCGACAGTGAGCACCTTGGGTTTATCAAATTGTATAGCATAGTCAAGATTCATGCAACCTAGAATAATTTGAACTTGTTCCTTTCATTTTTCATAGTTTGAGCCACTTAAAGATTCAATTCCACCAATCATATTAGTAATAGAAGACGAGTTTAATAATGCATAATAATTAAGGGCTTTATTATGACCACATATAATTGTAGTAACTATCAATTCCATAAGGTTATATTGAAAAATAATTTGCATCATTATAACTTTCCGTTAGGTTGAGTAATAATATACTAGCCGCTTCCTCAATCTACATTAATGATTGTGACACTAATTACATCGTTATGACCCTCCGTTAGGCCAAGTCACAACAAGTTAGCAGTACCCACACACAAAATAATGAATAGTAAACTACAATCATTATACAATATTAAGTGATTCATCACTGTTAGGCAGGAGTAATCCCTTAAGTTGTGATGTGATTGGTTTTAAAGTGTACCCTTACAAGTGCACAAGGTCTATTAAAGCACGATGAAATCAAGGGTGTCGAATCCATGGAGAAGCACAAAATTTAATTAATTCCTAAGAGTGTAAAGAGAACCTAAGGAATTACCAAAGGTAAGATTTATCTATGAGGAAGACTATCAACTACATAAAATGCGATTAATGAAATCTAAATAAAGTTTATGAAAGAAAAATAATGATTAATCAAACAATGATGAAGAAATAATCAAGGAGTTCACTAACCCTAGATTTATAATTTTTCTACCAACAATCAATCACATATTTTAATGTCAAATTATTTACCATCCTTTTACTGCAAGAAAAATGAATCGAAAAGAATATCATTATTGATCTGGCATACCTTAAATCACGACATGAATCATACGAAAGGTATAACGTATCTCAAATGCGAAATCATAACATTGATAATCAATCGTATGACATCCTATATCGGTCTACAAGATCGATCTAGGGGGAATGACTCTTTTATTGTCGCCGACAACCAAGATCGACGACTATAAATGAGTATTCGATGATAAACAATAGACATACACTTAAAATCATATGATTCAATAATAATGACAAAGAATATAAATATTAACCCTCATTTACTACAATAAAATGATTCGAGAAATGTGATTATTAATCCGACATACCCTATCCTAACACTATGACGCATCCAATTATAACATGAATCATGCGAAAGGCATAACGTATTACAAACATATAATCACGACAATAATAATCAATCATACGGCATCCTATATCGGTCTACAAGATCGATCTAGGTGGAATAACCCTTCTATTATCGTCGATAATCAAGATCGACGACTATAAATGAGTATTCGAATATGTATCAATAAGCATAAACTATTAGCCATATAATTCAATATTTGTAAAAAGACATGACTGAATCGAAATAAATTAACTACTTATCTAGGGCTCGCTTCCTCCTTGAATGAACGATTTTAGTCGCTCATCTTCGATCCACACGCAAGGCACATATTCGAAACCATCATAAAAGTGCTCTTTGATTTATCAGGTGTTTAGATCTTTTAGGAAAAGATCCGGAACCTTACAAAACTTTGGTTCCTAATCACAAACTACTTATTAAAGGTTAAACTAAGTACTAAAAAAACTAAGAAAAAACTAAGAAAATAGCTAAAAAGAGGCCCCAAAAGAGGACCAAGAGGCTCTCAAAACCCTAAACACTATTTTGTAATCTATGGCTCGGACTAAAAACCTTCCATAAACAGGTCAATCGATTGAATTCCAAGATTTAATCGATTGAATTCAAAATCTAAATTTTGGTGAAATCATTTGAATTTGAAATAAATCGATTGATTTTAGGAAATCAATCAATTTGAATTTAAATTCAAATTTGAGAGGGAAATAGTTGTCCTCCAACTCAATCGATTGATTTATGAAATTTAATCGATTGATTTTAAATTCAGATTTTGGGCAACAGAACAGTTGTCATAACCTAAATCGATTGATTTTCAGAATTCAATCGATTGAGTTAGACCTGTGATATTTTTAATTCTCTTAACAATGGTTGGATCAATCGTTTCCTTTACGAATTTCGGTGTTTCCATTGGCTTCATGGTTCAATGCTCTCATGTTATCCTTAATTATGCTCTTTTATGCTTCTGCAAGATGCAACAGATGAAAATATCTGAAACCACTAAAATTACATAACAGTCGTCAGATAGCCTTCATCGGATAGCCAAATATTGGTATTAGAGTACAAAATATGGTCATATTTCGACACAGATCACACCTCCTACACTTTGTTAGTCCTCGAGCAAAGAGAATGATAAATATATCGAAAAAATAAACTAACAACCTAAAGAAAACAATAAATGCCACTTACGTAGGGAGCACGATTGCATTTAGTATATGCAATAAGCCTTTAAACCTCTAGGTGATCTCTAGTGGAGGAGCTATGTCTCCTGGGGGATTACAGTGAAGATGCCTACAAACTTTCAAAATTATTTTCAAAACCATCGATAAAAGAGTTTTCAAATTTTGGTTTATATAATATATATACCTTTAAAATAAAAAACTAGTAATCATTTCTGCATGCAAATGTTCGTTCTCAAATACCGATACTATGATAATTCCATTGTTGCTTATTTCAATTAACCCAATGCTCCAATCCTTAGACCAATTTTTCATTCATGCCTAGAGTGTCGTGTGTGCATGTGCCAATACTTAAATCGTTCCATCGTTGTATTAATCCAAACCGAGAATTATCGAATCCCAAGTATCGACTAAATTCTCACCTTAGGTATACACTCTCAACAGAATCGCTTCGATGAATGATTTACATTTTCACTCACATGTGAGATGGAGTTACAATACAAATTAAAAAAACCTCACATGATATAAGAAAGACAGTGCATCAAAGAATTTAAACAATAATTTCATAAGGAATGATGCTTATATGCTAAGCATGTTATACAAAGAGTACCATAGTCATTGCATCATCACTGTCCACAAGGTATTTACAAATCGAGATTGGATCTCGAAGGTCTTTTCTAAGGTTGTAATGTGGCTCGGGTGAAAGTTATGAAAGAAAGGAAAAATTGGATTCAAATTTCTCTGAGAAACCGGAAAAAGAAACACATTTGATTTTCGCATTTTTCACTTTCTTTTTCAAAATTTTTAGAATTTTTTCTTTTTCTTTTTGTTTTTTCTCAATTCTCTTCTTCTGTTCATTCTTTTTTTTCCTTTTGGATATCACCTCATATTTTCCATTTTTCTACCTCTTGCACACATATATTTTTCTTCTCTTTTTCTTTTTCTCTCCCATTTTTCAAGTATATTTCTGTCATATGCCCTGTAAGCATTATTATCATGCCTCTCTTGCTCTCATCATTCTTTCCCAATTTCTCAGAGATTAAACGGTAAGATTTTGCATTTTTTAAACTGGTGTGGGGTATGATTAATATAACTTAATAAGAAATATTTAGGAATTTTTTTTTCAACAAGGCTTAAAGGGGGTGTAAAAAGGTAAATCAATATAAGGTGGGGCATTTTAGGTACAAACGAGTCAATGATGGCCTTTGATCATTTTCTTTCAAGATAGTAATGATGCCTATTTGTCTTGAGTTTAAACACAATGAGTTCTAGCGCAATGATATAAAACATGCAAAATAAACAAACCAATGAAAAATATATGAGATTTCAACAATTAAACACGAATTCCAAAAATACTCTGAATTTATTTAGTACTCATCAAGAACGAGAAAAAAGTTCAAAAGCTTTTTGGGTTTAGTCTTTTTTTAAAATCTTAGAATTTCAAATTTGAACTAATCTTTTGATTTTCGGACGTATGCATGACGAAGGTGCAAAATATTTTCTAAGCATAAAATTTAAACCAATCTTTAAATGTTCACAATGGAGTTAATTATCCTAAACAATAACAGTTTTATCATGACAAGAATATTTAAAAATTAAAATTTTCATACATCAATGACTACAGTTTGAAAACTATACAAAAATAATCAGTGATGTTTTTTTTTTTTTTTTTTTTTTTTTTTAAAAATATGATATTGAGGGTGTATTTTAAATAGTGGATCAACACGTGATATAAAAGTTAAAAAAAAATATGAATCACGCATTAAACACAGCACCCCCAAACCTAAGTGGTGCTATGTCCTCATTGCACAAAATCGTACGCATTAAAACAACAATAGGATTGTTCACAATTTTTATTTTTACTAAAAACATACTTGGACTGTTCACAGTTTAGAATCAATCGATTAGTTTAAATAAATAAATCAATCAATTTGTCGCAGAGTTGGCAAGTTTCTTCTCAGTCAATCGATTGATTTTCACAAATCGATCAATTAACTTGTCATAATGCACATAATAGTATCTTTGATTTTGTGGATTAGTCGATCGATTGAATTTCATAAATCAATCGATTGACTGACAAAACAGTGAACAAAATCTACAGTTCGAGTAAGATATATATATGTATATTATTTTTTTATTAAATTTTTTATAGCATGGTACCTACACAAAAATCATAGTAATTAAATCTAATAAAAAGAAAATAAAATCCCTAAATCAATAATGTACAAGGGGTTTGGGTTGCCTCCAAAGAAGCGCTAAATTTTTATTTTGTGGTCTTCAGTCGGACCACCCTCAAGCTTCGATAGGAACGAGAAAGGGTCATTCATCTGACATGTTTTGATTGCCCTTTCTATGAGTTAGGGCTTGAAGCTTTTGGTGGGTGGACTCTCATCCACCCCATAAACCATGACATATTCAGATTCAGTGTGTGTTGGCAATTGAAAAGCACAAAATAAGTCATTATTTAAACTAATCAACTTGAGGGTTTGTCAAAGCATTTTAAAAACGGATCATTGGGCACATAAGGTGCCTCATATGTAATGTTCGACTCCTCGGTTGATGTAAAATAAGGACTTGTGTCCTCCTCATGCAATTGTTCTTTTGGTATTAGAGGAGTAACATAAATTGGTTGGCTATCTGCCGAGTGTTTCAATGTTATGTGGGCCAACCATGTCTTCCTTGAAATCTTCCTCATGCCCGCCCTAAAAAGTCATCGTCTCATCTTTAGGCTCAGGGGCGGGGGTAGATTCTTCTTTCCAAATCAGGTCTTGCAAGATGTTTATAGGTTGGCTAGGTAAGAAATCTTCCTCCCTAGCGATAGTAGCGGTCGTCTGCCCCATTTGATATTTCTTTCGCAAGAGATTGGATCTGAGCGTGGATTCTTTCAAGAAAGGCTAAATTGGATTCGAATTGGAGTTCTTCTTCTAAAATGACTAACTCATCTTCTTCAAAATCAGAACTCCATGGGGTTGTGGGTCAAATTGTGGTTGGTCTGAAAATTTTGGCATATAAAGCTGATTTAATTCACAACCCTGATCTGGTTCCCACCAATTATGACCATTCTCCTCATATTCATTCCAATTTTGGTATGGAGTCTCATGATTAAACTCATCAAAAGATGAGGACATCAAATTTGTGGGAAACTCCATATCGCATAATCATAAACTAAGAAATGAAAATACAACTATAAAAACTTAAACTAAATCTAGAAACAAAGGTGTGTACGTTGACCTCTCGCGAGCGTCCCCTTCAAAGCTTTGGCAGACTTGGACCTCGATCTCTAAATCTGGCAACAAGTAAACTATAATTAGAAAATTACTAATAAAAAATAACTAAAAGGCAATACACTAAAAAAAACCTATCGGTCCTACAAATCCTAAATTTTAAAAATTCAAAATCAAAATCAAAATTTAAAATTCAAATTCAAATTTAAAATTCAAAATTTAAATTCAAATTTCAAATTCAAATTCAAATTCAAATTTCAAAATCTAAAAAGAAATCCTACAAATCCTCCAAATCCTAAAAAAAAAATCCTATATAAGAAAAGAAAGGAAAGAAAAGGAAATCCTGCCAATCCTAAAAAAAAAATCCTACAAATCCTATACAAGAAAAGAAAGAAACAAAATAAAATAAAGGGTTTTTTGCATATACCCCCCTGAGATATGCCGATATTGCATCAAACCCCCTGAGTTATGGGTATCTATTCTGTAGCCCTTACTTTTGTGTTTTTGTTTCATAAATTTATGGATTGAAACGACTATTTTTCCCTTCATGAAACCAATATTCTAAAAATACCACCATTTTAAATATCCTTTCATTTATCTATATTTACAAGTCATGCTATTATAGTTTACCACCATTCTAAAAGGCCCTTCGTTCACCTTTATTTACAAGTCATGTTATTATAGCTTTACCACCACCATTCTAAAAGGAATACCTTTAAATCCACCCACAAAATCTTTGAGTTCACCCATGCTGAAACACATCGATTGCATTGAATCAGACGATGGAGATTATTTATCGTCCCAATATTTCATGAGACCGATCTTTAGATCATGGGTGTACCATCAGATAGTTGATTTTTTATTTCATATGGTACACACCCATAAAAGTGAGCTTACACTCAATTTTAACCGTGCGCTTGATGTTAAGGTCACTTTTTTGATATGTGTGCCACGTGAAATAAAAACCGACGGTCTGATGGTACACCCATGATCTAAAGATCGATCTCCTGAAAGATTGAGAGGATAAATGATCTCCATCATTCGATTCAATTCAATCAACGTGTTTCAACGTGGGTGAACTCAAAGATTTGGTGGGTGGATTTAAAGGTACTCTTCTGAAAGGCCCTTCATTCACCCATCAGATTGGTGATTCCTTCATTAAAGCATGCCAATGTTTGGACGAATACTCAACCAATGGAGGATTTGTGGCAAACCATGCAATTATTCTTGTAAAGAAAACCTTCAATCTACATGTTCTTAGATTAATAACCAAATTTTGGAATGATTTTTAATTTTGGTAAGTTTTTTATTATTATTTTGGAATGATTTTTAATTTTTGGTATAAAAAATTTTGGTGTTTTTTTATATTGGGTATATGAATAATGTTGTTGGGAATTAAATAGTAAACAATTCAGTGGTTGAGTGAAACTTGAAAATAAATGAGTCAGCATTTTCAACCCGACCTAATGGGTTGGGACTTGGAAATCTGAACCCAAGCCCAAACCTATGGCAGGTTTGGTGGTTTGACTTTGACCCATCGAGTTGACCCGACGGGTTGAAACCCTCTTGTACTAGTGTCATAATTAATCTCCAATGATTATACAAGCGGAACCATACTAATCGTGTTTCAAACTTTCAGCCGATAATTCAAACTGTCGGCTAAAATTTATTGGTTTCGGTCCTCACCGAAATGAAAAAACACCTGAAATTTCGGTCAAATTATGTATGGCAATAAAATATTCGGCCGAAATTTCGACTGAAATTATGGCCGAAAATTTCATTCAAATTTTGGGTTTCGGTTATGCCCGAAACCGAAAACGAAACGATATTTTGATCCTTGATCCCAACCGTCCAATCAATTGATCACTTCTTTTGTGAACCATATATTGGAAATTGCATGTATTAGACATCCTAACCGTTCATCAACTAGTTTTGTATGGATTGTTGCATACATTTGATTGACTAGAGGCATAAAATCTATAATCTAGATCCAAGTGAACATGCACTGATTTTTGGTAGAGATTGAGGGCACTACCATGATCCTTGATCCGACTGTCTGATGGTACATTCATGATCTAAAGATCGATCTCATGAAATATTGGAATGATAAACAATCTCCATTGTCTAATTTAATACAGTCAATGTGTTTCAGCGTGGGTGAACTCAAAGATTTTGTGAGTGGATTTAAAGGTACTCCTTTTAGAATGGTGGTGGTACACTATAATGGCATGACTTGTAAATAAAGTGAATGAAGGGTCTTTTAGAATGGTGGTAAACTATAATGGCATGACTTGTAAATATAGATGAATGAAGGGCCTTTTAGAATGGTGGTATTTTTAGAATATTGGTTTCATTAAGTGCAAAATAATCATTTCAGTCCATAAACTCACGGCTAATTAACGGCAGGCAGGGGGTATATGAAACAATAACACAAAAGTAAGGGCTGCCGAATAAATACCCATAACTCAGGGGGTTTAATGCAATATCGGCATATCTCAAGGGGTATATGTTAAAAACCCTAAAATAAAATCCTACCAATCCTACATATCCTACAAAATTCTAAACTTTCAAATTTTCAAAATTTCAAAAATTCCTAAAAATTAAAAAAATCAAATTTCAAAAATTCAAAATTCAAAATTCAAACTAAAGATTTCAAATTTTCAAATTTTCAAAAATCCTAAAAATCTAAAAAAAAAATCCTAAAAATCTTACCACTCCTAAAAGTCCTACAAATCCTAAACAAAATCCTACAAATCTTAGAAAAAATCCTAAAACAACAAAAAGGCCTAAAAGAAATCCTACAAATCCAAATTTTCAAAATCTTAAAAATTCAAAAAAAAAAAACTAAAATTCCAAAAAAAATCTAAAAAATTTCAAAGATCCTAAAAAAAAAATTCACCCAGTCATAATTTTTTTTTTGTTTTTATTTTATTTTATTTTATTATATATATATATATATATATATATATATATATATACTTTTTAAATGAAAGCGAACTAAGAAGCTGCCACGGTTCAAAATCAATCGATTGATTCATGAAAATCGATCGATTGATTTGTGAAAATCAATCGATTAATTTGCAATAGTGAGCAACATTAATTGATACAGTGCTCTTCTCCAAAATCAATCGATTGATTTTTGAAAATCAATCAATTGAAACACAGCAGAGAGCAGAATTTTCACAATCGTACAAACAAAACAAATTTTTTTCTAAAAAAATAGAACTAAATACTTTTAAAAATTAATAAAATTCCAATGCTTCCCCGACAACGGCGCCAAAAACTTGATTAATTTTAAAGTGTACCCTTGCAAGTGCATAAGGTCTATTGAAGTACGGTAAAATCAAGGGTGTCGAACCCACAGGGAAGCGTGAAATTTAATTAATTCCTAAGAGTGTAAAGAGAACCTAAGGAAGTACCAAATGCGAGATTTATCTATGAGGAAGACTATCAACTACACAAAATGCGATTAATGAAATCTAAACAAAGTTTATGCAAGGAAAACAATGATTAATCAAATAACGATGAAAAGATAATCAAGGAGTCTGCTAACCCTAAATTTGTAATTTTTCTACCAACATTCAATCACACATTTCAATGTCAAATTATTTACCATCCTTTTACTACAAGCAAAATGAATTGAAATGAATGTGATTATTGATCTGACATATCCTATCCCAACACTATGACGCATCCAATTACGACATGAATCATGCAAAAGGTATAACATATCTCAAATGGGAAATCGCAACATTAATAATCAATCGTATGACATCCTATATCGGTCTACAAGATCGATCTAGGTGTAATGACTCTTTTATTGTGGCCAAACAACGATGAAAAGACGATCAAGGAGTCCGCTAACCCTAGATTTGTAATTTTTCTACCAACAATCAATCACACATTTCAATGCTAAATTATTTATAATCATTTTACTGCAAGCAAAATAAATGGAAAATAATGTGAGTATTGATCCGACATACCCTATCCCAACCAATACTTACAGGCAAAATTAAGGTAAAACCTTATTGACTCACCAGGGTGTGCCACTGAAAATTTTGAAATACTTCACCCTCAATTTGTGAAAAACTCCACCCAAAATAAATATTTTTTTTATTGGCTCACTCACCAAGGTGTGCCACTCAAATTGTGAAATACTTCACCCTCAATTTGTGGAAAACTCCACCCATAATATAATTGTAAAAAAAATTTACCTAATTTTGTGAAAAACTCTACCCATAATATAGACACGAAAACATGTCACAAAAATGTCTAAAAGACCAATGCCAAAGGACTCCAAAATGACCATAAGTCATTAATATCCACCAAGGATATAGACACGATAACATGCCACCCAAAAGTCTAAAAGACTAACGTCCACAAAGGACTCTAAAATGACTATAAGTCATTAATATCCACTAAGGATATAGACACAATAACATGTCACCCAAAAATCTAAAAGACTAATGTCCACAAAGGACTCTAAAATGATTATAAGTCATTAATATCCACCAAGGATAAAATAATTAATATTAGGGGTATGAATGAATTGATTAGAGTGTTTTATCATGTGTAAATAATCCACTCTTTGGGGATAGATAATGTACAACATCCAACATCACCTTTGGGTAGAAACTGAGTGTACAACCTATCCTCTCCCCAGGGCGCAGAAAAATAGGCGTAGACCTAATTCTTTATGTTTCTGGTTTGATCCCGATGATTCACTACCTTTGGACAAGTTAATCATCATTCTCTCTCAAATGCGAAATCACAACATTAATAATCAATCGCATGACATCCTATATCGGTCTACAAGATCGATCTAGGTGGAATGACTCTTTTATTGTCACCGACAATCAAGATCGACGGTTATAAATGAGTATTCGATGATAAACAATAGACACACACTTAAAGCCATACGATTCAATAATTATGATAAGGAATACAAATATTAACCCTCATTTTACTTCAAACAAAACAATTCGAGAGGTTTGATTATTAATCCGGCGTATCCTATCCCAACACTATGATGCATCCAATCATGTCATGAATCATGTGAAAGGCATAACGTATCTCAAATACGAAATCACAACATTAATAATTAATCGTATGCCATCCTATATCGGTCTATAAGATCGATCTAGGCGGAATGACTCTTTTATTGTCGCCGATAACTAATATCGACTGCTATAAACGAGTATTCGATGATAAACAATAGGCGCACACTTAAAGCCATACAATTCAATAATTATGATAAGGAATACAAATATTAACCCTCATTTTACTACAAGCAAAATGATTCGAGAAATTTGATAATTGATCCGGCGTACCCTATCTCAATACTATGACGCATCCAATCACGACATGAATCATGTGAAATGCATAATGTATCATAAACGTATAATCACGACAATGATAATTAATCATACGGCATCTTATATCAGTCTATAAGATCGATCTAGATAGAATAACTCTTTTATTGTCGCTAATAATCAAGATCGACAGCTATAAATGAGCATTCGATGATAAGACAATAAGTACACACTTAAAGCCGTACGATTCAATATTTATAAAAAGAAATGATTAAAATAAAAATAAATTAATTACTCATCTAAGGGTCGCTTCCTTCTTGAATGAATAATTTTAGCCACTCATCTCCGATCCACACGCAAGGCACAAATTCAGAACTATCATAAAAGTGCTCTTTGATTTATCAAGTGTTTGAATCTTTTAAGTCCGAAACTTTACAAAGCTTTGGTTCCTAATTACAAACTACTTATCAAAGGCTAAACTAAGCACTAAAAAAAATTAAGAAAAAAAAACTAAGAAAAGACTAAGAAAATCGACCAAAAAGAGGCCCCAAAAGAGGACCAAGAGGCTCTCAAAACCCTAAACATTGTTTTGTTTATATAGGGCTCGGACTAAAAATCTTTCATTAGCAGGTTAGTCGATTAAATTTCAAGATTCAATCGATTGAATTCAAAATCTGATTTTTGGCGAAATTATTTAAATTTGAAATAAATCAATTAATTTTAGGAAATCAATTAATTTGAATTTAAATTAGATTTGAGAGGGAAGTAGTTGTCATCCAACTCAATCGATTGATTTATGAAATTCAATCGATGGATTTTAAATTCAAATTTTGGGTGGCAAAACAATTGTCATAACCTCAATCGATTGATTTTCAGAATTTAATCGATTGAGTTAGACTTGCGACATTTTTAATTCTCTTAGCAATGGCTGGATCAATCGATTCCTTCATGAATTTCGGTATTTTCGTTGGCTTCATGGTTCAATGCTCTCATGTTATCTTTAATTATGCTCTTTTATGTTCTACAAGATCCAATGGATGAAATATTTGAAACCATTAAAACTGCACAATAGCCGTCAGATAGCCTTCATCAGATAGCCAAATGTTGATATTAGGGAGTAAAATATGGTCATATTTCGGCATAGATCATGATGTTAACGTTTACTATAAACTTTCAATGAATTTGTAACACGATATTTGATAAAAGATAAACTTCACTATGAAAATCACAACACTAGGAAAGATTATCACCGTTAGACAAAAGAATCCTTCAAAGTCACATTTTCACTTCGGTTTGATAATATTTAAGATGGTCATAAAAGTGATTAAATAAAAAAAAAAAGCCACTTAAGAGCTGTAAGTAGCTAAATCTAGCTCATGTTGTGGGTAAGTGTAAAAAATTAAGAATAATTATGAGTAACATTATGTAAGTACCAGCCTTGGTGTAAGAGCACAACCTCCAATACTCAATCTTATATCTTCTTACAAACTCAACTTTAATTAAAAGCACTCAAATATATATTAATTATCCGATTAAAAATTATCAAAAGGACACCAGGTCATGAAAACGACACAACAAAGAGCTCCATTTCAAAAACAGACTTAAGAAATGAATCAGGAATGACCGAAAAAATCAAAACTCATATATAATATCCCAAAATTATACCTGTAGATAGTCCAAAAATGGCCCGAAAAGATTAAGGAATAATATAGGTTAAAACTGGGCCTTAAGGACAAATGGGTCATGTTGAATGGGCCAAATCGGGTCATGAATCATAGGCTGGGAATGGATTAGACCGGACTATGGGACGGATCGGGTCATGACCCGAGTCCAATTATCGACTGGGCCGGTTCATAGACCGAGTTGGGTCATGAGCTTATATGAGTCCATGAGGTGGGTATGAGGACGGGTCGAACCGGGTTGGATCATCAAGTTATATAGAGTTAGGAAGCACCAACTTTGGTGCTCCAACAAAACATGCAATAATAGTTGTATTATTCTTAAATAAGGAAAATACCCAACCATCAAGTTTTCTTCTTACTTACGGAAGAAACAATAGTGACCGCGTCTCTGTTGGTTATCACAACAACCAAAACGGCGACACTTGTTAACGACAAATAAAAAGAAGTTGGTTGGACCGGCCGTCGATGGCCAGGCAATCCGGCTACCACAAAATCTGTAGCCTTTCTAATGGGCTATAATCTTACAATTGTCTCATCTGTAAACGGGTGCCTTATGTGTAAATAAGTTGTACTCACAAGTGCACGAATCATGATGTAGTCAGTGGGTGCAAAGTACGAGATCGTTCCCACGAGGATTGGTTAGAAAATTTAAAATCAGAAATAGCAATTAACTAAAAGAATTTTCACAGATCTATCACAGTAACCAACAACCTAGAATTTTTTAGAACTTCTGATAAATGAGATAAATACCAACAGATAAATACCAACGGAATTTAACAATTAATGAAAGATAAGGATTGGGATGCTAAATCCTCCCATCGTAGGTTTATCATTCACAGAATACAAATCTGTGGATTGAGATGTGAGATCTTTAACAGATTTCTCAACAGAAGCACTGCCTTATACACTCGTGAGTTCTAAAATATAGATATGAGATCACGGAGATGCATGATTAACATCTCATGAGTGTATGATTAACACTCACACCTCAGACAACATTTAGAACCCAATCTCTAGGGTAATTTCCAAAGTATGATCTAAGATCAAGGAGATATATGATTAACACCCCATGAGTGTGTGATTAACACCCATACCTCAGATAGTGATTGGAACTCACCATTGGGATAAAGTCACACCATCAATCCAAGATCAAGGAGATGTATGATTAACACCCCATGAGTGTGTGATTAACACTCACACCTCAGATGACAATAAAACTTTACCCCGAGATGAGTAATAATTAGGATAAAATCATTATTATAGATCTGAAATCATAGGGCATGATTAGCCCCTAGATTTCAGATTGAAATCAGATTTCACCATTTTCAATAATAATATTAGGGCCTTAAAAAGTATCTGACATCTCAATCACAAAGATTTATATTAATATAAATGAATACCTCGGATGGGGTTCATTAGATCCCCATCCTTAATGAAACTAGCCACACATAACTGAAATAAGTAATAAAATAAATGCAGAAGTTGAAAATGCCATTAAAATACTGTAAAGAATTATCCACAAAAAGCTTTAATCTAAAGTACGTACACCTCCTTCTTGAAAGTGGATCCAAATAAGAAAAACTAAGACTTATCTTCTTCTCAAAATGAATGTTAAAAAGATAGTTCAAGAAACTGGGACTCAATGCCCTTACACTTTGAAACGCAGAAAACTAAAACAGAAGAATGCAGAAAAATGATAACTCTCCCCCCAAACAGAAGGACCCCGAAATGAATATATCTCCAAGAATATCTCTTTTTTTTAATTGCTAAAACGAAAGCCGCTTTATGCTCCTTGAATCCAAGATTTTATTCCTTGAAAAGTGTACCGAGATTCTCGCGGCCAAACACAATTCTGAACTCAAATTCAAACTTGGTCGAATGATCAACTAAAGATGGTCGATCGATCGACCAGAACATATTTTGTGTTTTTTTTTAATTTCCAAGTCCTCCGGATTAGGTCGATCGATCGACCAAAAAGGGTCGATCGATCGACCTTCCCAGATTTTCGTGAACTCCCGCTAAACTTTGCATCAGATACTGTCTCGGTATTTCGGCCATAACTTTCTATCCCGAAGTCGGATTGAGGTAATTCTTATAACGTCGGAAAGAAGACGACGAGCTCTTCAACTTTGGTGTTTTAACCATTTCGTGAATCCGATGTTTTAATGGTCAAAATTAAGCTTCAAGTCAGGATAAGTTCTGGATCATCCAAGGTAGCACGAATTTGACGTTATATTCTGAACTTTTGGGTTATTTTATGCTCAACACATCTCCAGACCTGTAAATCACTAAAACTATACAAAACATATTAAATAGCTTTCATCGGGTAGCTAAATGTAGGTCTTTAGGGGTGAAATATCATCATATTTTATTGCACATCAGTACCAATCACCAGATTTTATCCAAAAATAAAGCCAAAAATTCCTACAAGAAGAAGATGGGTAGTGATCTGAATCAGTCCACGGTGGTGGCTCCGGCAAGCCAGACCCACTTCCTTGACCCCTATTTTCAGGCGGCGGCCTCATAAAGCTCATCTGTTGACTTGGAACATTGCCGTAACAGAGGAAAAGAAGTATTTCTTCATGGTTTGAAATACCTCATAAAATCAAAACATATGAAAAGTCGTGCAACGGTGCAGTGCAATTCGGGTGAGTAAGCCCACCGTAAACTAATAAAAAATAAAAATCTTATCTCTCTCATCTCCTTAAATCTTTTATATTTAGATATCACCTAAAGCACGTTCATACTATTTGAATGCTTTAATCGATCAATTACTCATTAGGCTCTGATACCAATTGATGGATCTATTGATTTAAGGATCTAAATATTTGCCCTAGGATCTAGGCGTATGATTGATCAAAATAATAGATCAACAATCCATAAATTGAAATATATGTCCGCACTTTGAGTGTGAGTCCTAAAAGATGGGTTGTCGCTTAGATCTTCAACTATCTCTTCGCCCTCAATGCCTCCTAGCACAATAGGGATGCTTTTGCTAATAAGGAGGGTTGAAGTGTGTCGAGCAATCGTTGAGACCAAATATCCCTTATATTTATAGCCAATAAGTCCTTTCCTATTAAGGACTTAAATTACTAATTATATTGTGATTAGAAATTATAATCATACCTTAACTAAAAGACTTAATTATTAGTTGCTTATTCTCTTCAAATTCACCAAATTAGCAACTATTATATCACAAGATTAATCTACACAATTTATCTGTCAACAGATTAATTATAATGACGGCCACCAAAATAAAAACTTCTAACAAGTTGTTGCTCTCATATTGAGCTAATTGACCAAATAAAAACTCCGCACATGGCTCGTTAGGCCCATTTGCTCTCATATTGAGCAAATGGGCCTAACGAGCCATGTGCGGAGTTTTAAAGTCTCACTCAAAGGTTTGGAATGAGACGTGATGGGGTGTTAAAGTGGCCGGAAGGATCATATAACCTCACAGGGTGGCTCTCATATATAGTATGCTATACCGAGCACTTTCAGGTCCTTCTGTCATTTGGAAAGGGTTTGTTGTTTTCCCTTATATATGAGAATGGGGCCGTTGAGTAGCAATCATACACATAGGGCCTCGGTTTCATGGAGGAGCATCTATGTATCGCCCAAAGAGGTTGCTCCATCGTGGACCTAGGGCGTAGCATTGGCAATGTCATGTATCACTCAGAGAGGTTGCTACATTGTGGAGCTATGCACAGTGTGCATATAGGTGAGGCCATGTCAGGGCTAATTGTGTGGCTAGACTTGGGGACAATGCAATGCGACTTGAGAGAGGCACTCATGAGCTACATAGGACACTTTCGTGCATGTTGGCATAAGGGGCGGTTTCGTGAGACGTGTGCCGGTTACAAGGACCAAACAAGTATCGGTGGGCTTGGTGGCAAGACATGTTGGTTATGAGGCAACGCAAGGAGCTACATGTCACTATTAGAGAGAATAATGCATGAGGCACAGGGTGACGCTTGAGGATAACAAGTGAGGTACGGAGGTGAATGCATACGTGTCATATGGGACATGATGTATTGGCATGATAGGTCTTATCGAAGAAGGTACCAAGAGGGAGTTCTCGTCCTCTATGTTGATGGTATTAGAGTTGATGGTGGGTTTGACTGAACTTGTTGCAGTGGCATCGAGGCACCGTACGAGCGTGACAGATATGCTGGGTTGCACCTTGTGACAACGCATTAGCACCCATAGCACCATATATTTATTAAGGGGGCACTTTCAGTAAACATGTGGGCGTGAATAGAGGTATCCAAAAATAAAGTATTTATTTATTTATTTATTTTTATTTTTATTTTTGATACGGTCATTTTAGGCCGAGACAGCCTCGAGAACCGAAGAGTAGGCACACATACACACATACACATGACAGTTGGGGAGCAGCGTGAGGGAGCACTAACTACAGTGGTGAGAGTTAACTAACATAACCCAACCCACACCTGATAAAAACAAGGGTGGAAAACAGCGTGGAGGATGAGTATTGAACCCACGACCTCCTCCCTCCCAATGGAAGGAGGCCCAACTTTTTGTGTGTTAATGGCTCCTATAAATTATATAGGGTAATTCGTATAATAAATAAATAAAATTGTATAGGGTACCTTTATTAGCACTTACAACATTAATGAAAAAGCGCCTCTGCTCGCACATGAGAGGAAAAAATCCTATCTTATTTAATCATTAAAAGCACCAACTTACCCAAAATTACTAGTGGGCAACCGTTTGCTTCCTCTTATTCTTTTTCATCATCTTCTTTTCCTCAATTCCAGAGACGATGACCATCACCACTCACCTCCAGCTCTACCGTTAAACCAGCACCACCATCACCTGACCAGTCTCGCCGCATATTAAGCATTGCAAACACCATCGTCACTGGCATGGCTCGCCTTCTTCTTTCTTGACTCCAGCAACCAAAGACTACTATCATCACTAAAAAGCAACTCTTTTTTTTCTTCTTTCTTCCTCTTGTCGCAAGTCACTAAAAATAGTCTGTGACATTGCCACATTGGTAGTGTGGGTGATCACCGTCCGGTGTTTTTTCTTCAAACCAGCTAACTGCCATTTAAATAGGTTGGTTTAGCACTTTAGCATTTAAATGAATGACATTTAAAATACCATTGCAGCCGTATTAAAAATCTACATTAGAAATTTTATTTTCAGAATTTGTCTGACAAAAGTCTTCAAAACATTATCGATTGAAAATATATAAAATTTAACAATCATCCGATCATTGAAACTGATTCGATGAACAATAGACATTGCACTTTCTAATAGTTTCTTCGGAAAGTGAAGAACACAAGAAAATGTCTGAAACTGTAGGAAAATGAGTTTTTGAACAACTCAAAAATTCTCGCAAGGAAAATGATATTTTGCGAATTTGAAATTTCTACGCAGAATTTGAGGAGCTCATTTTCTAGGATTTTCTCGGGAAAGCTCTGAAACTGCTGAACCGCGCTTACATGTTTACTATATTTTTTTATGACAACTTATATTAAAAGGTAATACTAGCCATATAGATCTTCTATATACTTGAAATGAACAATAGCTCCCTTCTTAACGTATATGCTAAGGGTTAACTCATCCCATGGACATCATAAAGCTTATGAATAGCTTTTTACCCACCAAACCTATCATAGGGCTGTCAGCGGTCGGGTCGACCTGATACCTGACCCGCTAAACCTTAATTTTTTAGCAGGGTGAGCGCATAAACTTGACCCATTGGGTTGATCGACTAAGAGGTTGGGCTGGGTGTCAGGTTCGGTTTTCAGGTGGGGCCGAGTCAGGTGCACTATCAATTTGGATGAACAATCACCAAAAAATTAAAATGGTATTAATTGCAAAGCGCTTGTAGAGAGTTCGTGTATGTCTTATTAATGTTACTTATATATATATATATATATGGAAAAGGCCTCCTCCATGCTTCCACGTGGCACCCAAAACATTGTTTCGATGCCACGTGGAGCTCGGGTGCATTGCTTAGATCATCTTTAAAAAAAAAAAAATTTTAAACTCATCTCCACCATCTGTTTTTTGAACTGTGAAATGTGAACCAATGAAACCCGTCAAACTTTGACTTGTGGGTTTAAAAAGTTTTTTTCGATTTTTTTTTTTTAATATTGATCTATACCGTCCACTTATGCTCCACGTGGACAGTATAGATCAAACACGTGGAGCTTGGAGGACGGTGACTGTCCTCCAATGGAGGACCTAACCGGCTCCCTATATATATATATATATATATATATATATATATATATATAGAGAGAGAGAGAGAGAGAGAGAGAGAGAGAGAGAGAGAGAGAGAGAGCCAATTAGGTCCTCCAAGATACATATGGAGTTCCACGTGACACTCAAAACACTTTTTGAGTGTTACGTGAAACACAGGTGGACAGTTTAGATCAATATTAAAAAAAAAAAATTGAAAAAAATATTTTAAACCCACAAATCAAAGTTTGACGGTTTTCATTGGTTCATATTTCACGGTTCAAAATAAATATGGTGCATATGAGTTTAAATTTTTTTTTTTTTCAAAGATGATCTAAGCAATGCAACCTAAGGTCCACGTGGCACCCAAAAAGTGTTTTGGGTGCCACGTGGAAGGTCGGCTTAGATCAATTTCCCAAAAAAATATTTCAAAAATTTTCTTTTTATGATCTCTGTAAAAGTTTGACTAATCTTAATGGTTTAAATTTCAAGGCTCCAAAAATATACGATGGAGATGAGTTTTCAATTTTTTTTTTTTGCCAAATATGATCTAAGCAATGCACCCGTGCTCTGTGTGTAATCCGTTTGGTGTCATGTTGGCAATTAAAGGTTTTCTCCAATTTTGGAGAACACCTTTTCCTATATATATATATATATATATATATATATATATATATTAAATTAGTAAAATTAACTAAACACAAACTATATTAAATTAAATATCTTCGTAATTTTTTATGTTGAAGTTTCCTTCTGCAAAAAAAAATTTTAAAAATGCGGTTGTCCAAATGCCAACTAATATTCGTTTAGCTAAATACAATTAAAATACTTTTGTTCATTAGACAATTCTCTGAACCTCAAAAGAAGAATGTTTAGATATTGCTATACAAAGATATACATATTCCCCCTCTTAACTTGCAATGCATACATACGAAAAAGCACAGATATTCAGATTGAAACCTACAAAAATGATACAACTTAAAAGGGTTTAAAAAACAATATTAATAATCATGGTTGTTGCAACCATTCTTGAATCGCAGACCGAAGGGCATGGTTGGGTATAAGCTCACAGTGGGAGAGCTTGAGGTTGGTCATTGGTGAAGTGTCGTGGCCACTATCGAGCCATCCTTTTAAAGCCTCTACCTCATATGTGTAGCCATCCGCTGCAATGTAAGGATCCCGCATTATTTCCTGCAATTCCGATAATAATCCAATTCAGAAATATATATGAGACATGAAGTCACGATTCTCTTCTATTCAATGGTTAAAAAATTGGTTGAACACAAAATTCGGTTCACCCATTTGGACCTGAGCATTGTCCATGAGATTTATAAGTAATCCGACTCTAAACGAATGAGTTGATCCAATGGTAGAATGGGTTAGATCTACGATATCCATCAGTAGTAAAGAGCTAGCATCAAATTCAGTCGCCTCAGAAAACCCTGTACCTGCTTGCAGTATCATAGTGAACCGAAGAAAGTATAAGCTCACCTGAAAAATGGGGCATATAAAGTAAGAGGGTATGCGGATTTTTTCGTCCAGCATTAGACGGGAAGGTAAAGTGGTTCCAAAGGATGAAGCCCTTAAAGGTTCGA
The DNA here is from genome assembly GCA_021018995.1 of Chloranthus sessilifolius. Classification (NCBI taxonomy): domain Eukaryota; kingdom Viridiplantae; phylum Streptophyta; class Magnoliopsida; order Chloranthales; family Chloranthaceae; genus Chloranthus; species Chloranthus sessilifolius. Next base: position 141,219,264 of record CM037587.1, read on the forward strand.
GCACTCTCCAAACCCCAGACAAAAGGTCGGGCCGGTTCTTCCTATTCATCTCGCAACACCTAAGCCCCAGATGCGCCAACTGCTTGGCTTGTATGAATGGCCATGTCCCCGCTGACTCATCCACCACCCCTTGCAAATTCCCATTAGCCAACGCATCTCTCACCTCTTTAACAATCCCTAACGCAGGCTTCCCAGTCAAAAGCTGGAGAATTATAATGCCAAAAGAGTAGATGTCAGACTTGGTTGTCAGCTCTGCAGTGGACAAGAACTCGGGGTCCATGTATGCAAATGTGCCCTTGGGATTGGTTCTCACAAAGAGGGTGGAGCCAGAATTGGCTTGAATAATCATCCGACAAATGCCGAAATCGCCAATTTTGCTTGTCATGTTGGAGTCGAGGAGGATGTTTGCTGGTTTTAAGTCGCCGTGGATGATGCTGTGAGGTTTATTTGAGTGGAGGAAGATGAGGGCTGAACAGATCTCGGCAGCTATGCGCGTTCTGATTTTCCATGAGATAGGAAGAGTACTGTTTTGGCATGCAAGCCTATCTTCTAGGCTGCCATTAGGGAGGAACTCGTATATAAGAGTCCAGGCTTCTGGACAAGCACCAATGAGTGTCACCAAGTTTGGGTGCCGCACCCTACTCAAAACTTCCACCTGTAAGAATCGCACAGATAATTTGTCAGAAATCAATTCTACTAGGATACTTATAGCAGTGACTGCCTAATAATTGGGCTTACAATGGGATTAAAACCATCTGATCGCTACATTTTATATTGAGAATTAAAAAGATCAGCACAACCAGCTATACTAGAGGGCATGGATCGGATGTTTCAAATCCTCCAATGATTATATTATTGAGCTTGCAGTAGCTACCACTATAAGCTACAATTTTGATGGGATTTGTGCCACGATGGCCTAAAATGGTTGCTTCTCATGATCTCTATCTATAAATGTTTTTGATCGCCTATTATTCAATGTTATAGACCGGCTATTGGTTCTCTTTCAGTTGAAAATCAAAATAAATACTATTTAAAGAAATTTTAGATCAGTAAAATGGACTCAAAAGAGATTGTAAATAGGGAAATTTGCACTTTCCGCCCTATTGTTTAAATCTTTGCAATATAGGCTAGCTCCAAGCCTAGCCGTTTCCACGTCAGCATCAACCTTTTTTTATTTTATATATATATATATATATATATATATATATATATATATATATATATATATATATATATATATATATGTTTAATCTCCTTTATATTTCATTGTTTTCTGTTGTCCCTTTTTCTAGTTCAGACTATACTGTAGCCCTATGAACGAAACCGAGCACTGGTAATCTAAATTTTTTTATATTGAACATAAAAAATTATAAGATAACACCACAAGAGAGAGATCCGCTATCTTAAGATTGCGGATCGCTACCTTAAGATAGCGGATCACTATCTTAAAATAGTGACTGACCTTAAGATAGCGATCTATAGCGGATCACTATCTTAAGATAGCGGTCGACTAACTCTTAGGCTGTATGTTAAGTATGACATTTTTTATCTCTTAGTTTTCATTGTTTTTAATATTTTAGGTTAAAATGGATGTTCCCCTACTTTGCCATTTTGATAATGTCCGTGTCGGCGATAATACTTACAACGGTAGATATCAGATGATTGCCACTATCACAGAGAAGATATCATTTGATCAATTTATGCAGAAAATGTACAAGTCAGTAAGACTCGACCGGAAGAATATTCTATTACATTATCGATTTCATTGCGCATAGGGAAGGAGTTGGTGTTTGCCAAATTATCGGACTCCGATGATCTTGCAAACTTATTCAAAACATATCGTATTGGAGATGGTGTGATAAATGCTTATATCGAAAAATCATTAGCCACTCCCGTCATGAACATTTTATCGTCTTTCGAAGCATTTCAACTATTCCAGGAAACAAACGAAGATCATAAAGAATGTAAGGAAAACGCCAGATTAGGAGATGATGGTGTGGAACTAGAAAATTCTATTGAAAATGAAGGAATACGGTTTGAAGAGGAGAACATCATTGCACCGATGATAGTCAACGATGACATAAATATGAATATAAGATTTTACCCATACCATACGCTACTAGAGCAACCCTCTTCAGACATTCCAATGAGAGAAGGCGATGAGGATCAAAGATATTGTCCTCAACTGAATCCGATGCAGGATGCATGTCAGCTTAACTTCGAATCGATAAACAATACATTCGATTGGAATAACTGAGAAACATTTTTGGGAGGCCTTAGTCCATACCAATGGCCTTCCGAACCAATAACTTCGAAGCCAACGGTAATCGAGGCCACAACACAAGAGTATATCACACCCCAAACATCTTGACCTTGGCGAACCACAACCGAAACAACTGCACCTCAACCAACTGTACCTTGACGGGCTCAACCCCAAGTACGTAATAATCATCCAGTTGATGGCGGTGATAATAATCCTGAAAATAATGAAGCACCGCCTTCGCTCACTTCGCATGTTAATACTAATAGGGGAATTGATCAACCTCTAGTGGAGAAAGACTATGATCTTAATGACTTGAAAGGCGAGTACATGGATTCGGATGATGAGGAATTGTATGAAGTAAGGCTATTAACCGTTGATCAGACTTTCAGAAATAAGAAATCCTTTCAGAAAGCCCTTAAAGAGTTTGCCATGACAAATAATTTTCAAATTAAACAAATAAAAATCAGTCATCTTCGAGTTACGGCGAGGTGTATTGAAGTAGGGTGTGCTTGGTGAATAGATGCATCAAAATTGGTGGGTGTGGACACGTTTGCCGTGAAGACTTTCCGCCCATAACATATGTACCGAAGGCCAGCTTTCGGAAGCGGACATTGCCAGTGTACGACATCGTGGATAGCTTCTTTCGTGAGGGATAAGTTGTTAAAGGGCTTTGACGAGAGTCATGCTTCAATAATTTTTTATATTGGAAAAAAGTACGGTGTAATAGTAGGTTACTGGAAAGCGTGGAGATGGAAAGAAATGACATTGAATGACATCCGAGGTAGCTGGAAGGAGCAATTTAAGATGTTACCGTCCTATGTCGCCGAATTATAGCGGATCGATCCAGACGTACAAACTGAATTGTATCGCGAGCTTGATAATGCCTTTCAGAGGTTCTTCGTGGCACTTGGACCTTGTATTAGGAGCTTTCGTAACACTTTGCGAATAATAATTGCGGTAGATGGGACGCATTTGCGCGAACGATATAAAGGAGTGTTATTAATAGCTACGGGGATAGACGAGAATAGACATTTATTCCCCATAGCATTTGGCATCGTACTTAAAGAAAACGAAGATCATTGGACATAGTTTCTTCAACTATTAGGGAGTACCGTAATCGAGGACTTTGAAGAGTAATGTGTATTGATATTAGACCGGTAAAAGTGGTTGATGGAAGTTGGGCATAATATTTTTCCTAAAGCCTTTCATAGCTACTATATGCGACACCTAGCTTTTTTATACATATAAGGATACAATCTCTCGATCGCTGTTCTGGGTTGCTGTCCGTGCATTCTCGGAGGTAAAATTTAAACAAAATTTACGAAAAATAGAAAATGAGCCCCCCCTCGGAATGTACAACATGGATTAAAGAAATCGGTGAGCGCGCACATATTTTCCAGAGAGGCATGAGACGTTATGATATGCTGACAACGAATATAGCTGAAAGCATTAACAGTGTGTTGAAGGTAACCAAAGAGGAACCGATCGTGACCATGCTAGAAATCATTTGTACGAAGGTAGCCAAATTCTACCTTTGACATCAGGAGGAAGGAAATAAAATGGCACACGTGTTGACATCGATGGCGGAAGAGCACATAACACGAAATTCAGGGTGGACTCGTCGAAAGAACGTTGTTCCTTATGGTCGCGATACATTTCAAGTTAAATGGGGGCAATACACTCACAGTGTCGATTTACAGAAACGAAAGTGCACATGCAGACGTTAGGTTATCTTTGGATTACCATGTTCACATGCGATCGCTGCATTATCGCGTAAGAACAAGGAAATAGAGATTCCCCAATTTTGTGAGCATTGATTTACCAGTGCTTTATTTAGAGAAATTTACAAAGAATATTTTGTTCCGACCGTTGATAAGCGCCAATGGACCGTTCTAAGAGAAGACATCGAGATTTTGCCTCCTCACAAGATACATCAAGCCGGTCGCCCGAAGAAAAGGAGGATAAGAACTAAAGGCGAAATTCGACCACTACGATGTAAAAATTGTAACGAATACGGATATAACCGCCGCTCGTGTAAATTTGTTAAAATATGAAACCTGTTTCTTAGCACAACCTCGCCCCGGTCTAATCATTCCCCATGCTATTATACTCTTTATTAGGAACTAATGGTTCCTGCCTTAATTTGTAACTTGGAAACATGAGATTGTTATTCTACAAATTATAGGAGCAATGGTTCGTACTTGTTGTTTTAAGTGTTCAACAGTGTTGTTTTAAGTGTTCAACATGAGATTGTTTTAAGAATATTAAAAGATAATCCAATCGTAAGAGAGTTGTCCGCTCTCTTACCATAGCGGACCGATATCTTAAAATAGTTGTCTGCTATGGTAAGATAGCGGCCTGCTATCTTACCATATCGGACCTCAAAGGTATCTTCCAAAATTAGCAAAAAAAATAAAGAAAATTTACACAAATCAAAATTTAATTATATAATTTAATTTATACAATTGTTAACTTGTTACAAAATATACAAGCGAAAATAAAAAAAAAATTAAAAATTTAAGACCCAAATCTAGACAATGAATTTCCAATTTTTGCTCTAAATTGCTGCATGTCTTTCTCCTCGAATTCGATTGTCCGCCGTTTGGAGAAGTATCCAACATACTTCAGTACAAAAACACCGCAGTCCCAACCGTTGTGTTGGCGCGGAAGATCGGCACTGTTCACCGTTAGCCGCCAAGGTCAATCGAGAGCAAAACTCAGACCGACATCACAAAGAAGTCGCGGTAGATGATGCAACAGACTCTCTTTAGGAGAAGTATTCGACATACTTCAGTACAAAAACACCGCAGTCCCAACCGTTGTGTTGGCGCGAAAGATCGGCACTGTTCACCTTTAGCTGCCACGGTCAATCGAGAGCAAAACTCAGACCAACATCGCGAAAAAGTCGCGGTAGACGATGCAAGACTTTCTTTGTACGCTTCGAACTTCCGTGAACACTTTAGGTCGGCCGGGTCTATCAGCTTAACAACGTGATCCGCTATGGACACAACATCGAAGACCCAATGGTGATGTTTTTGGCTATGCATCGGGAGGTAAATCTGTGTGACGACCAAACTTTCCCGTATCCGAAATACCAGGAAGGCCGGGTCACCAACCTATCGATAAATTGATAAGCCGGGCATAACTCAAACAAAACAGAGTAAATTAGAGTACAACAGAAGGAAGCTCCATTTCTAAACAAAACGTAATACAAAATAAAGATTCTAATTTCCATGTGAAAGCACGTGGAGAAAAGAACCGAAAACCAGTGATGGCCGACCATCACTGAAACATGGTTCACAAAAATAGGTGCAATAATTACATGGTTCAAAACATAATTTAAACAGGTTGGACATACCAAGCCCAAGTGTCTAGTATAAAAAAGAACCACTCCAAAATAGACAGAATCCTAAACAGGAAAGAACTCCTCAGGAGGAATCTTAAGCTCGTCTTCCGGAACGAAATCAGGATCCTCAAGCTAAGGATCCTCAGAAACCAAGTCAGTACCTGTGACATATAGTTGGAGTGAGCTAACAACTAAGCTCAGTAAAAGAAACAAAACTCAATCGCAATGTATCTTAATAAACATGGATTCAAAACACATTCGGAGTAGACTATTTTCAAAGCTGATATTCAAAACAGACTAAATAACTGAATTTCAAATACAGTGATTAGATGCAGTTTTATATGCGAGGTTTCAAAACAGATTCTTAAATCAGATGCAGACAAATCAAGCTTTCAGGTTATTTCATATTCTCATTCAGTCTTCAATTATGCACGCAAACTTATCTCATTAAATGACTTAAATCAACCTCCCAAGTCTCTATAACTTGGAAACAAGAATAAAACCGATGGGAACCCCTACCTAACCATCGTCGCTCAATCAGCCCTTTGCAGGAATTGAAACAAGCCCCTACGTCATGAGGGTAACTTGTGCCAGGAATAGAGTTCAGGAATTTGAGGGATTTGTTCAGATGAATCTTAAATCAGATGCAGATTCTAATACATATTTCAGATGCAAATTATAACACATAATTCAGATGCAGAGTTCAAGATTCAGGATTCAAAATTCAGAGTTCAGGATTCAGGATTTAGGATTCAGAGTTATTATTTCAGATGCAAGATTCAAATTTCCGATGCAAGGTTTCAAGATTAGATTAAAAACAAAACTCAGATTTTCAGTATTCAAGTCCATTGTAAAATATTCATGCTAATTAAAAACAGAATGAAATTGATGTTTAAAATTCTCCTACCTCGATACAATTTCACGCAATACACACAAAAACCTCTTGAGGGCTCACGCGGAGGCTCAACACTTTAACCTATGTCCAAAATCATCCAAAGACCTTTAACAATGTCCAAGGAAACCTAATGATCAAAGTCTTCGAAGAAAATTTTCAAAAACACACAAAATTGCCTTAACTCTGTTTCTTGCGCGCGCGAGCTACAGGGTGGAGCGCACGAGTTCACAAGCACTCACAGACCTCGGGTGAGCGATTGAAATTCAGCTTACTGAAACTAAATTTCTTCAGCCGCCTCGGGCACACGAGACTCTCGTGCGAGCGAGAAATACAAATTGCACGAGTGAACTCATGGATCAGTTAAACTCTCGCACGAGCAAGTATCAGAGGCTCACTAGAGTCTCTATTTTTGGTTGAGCGAGACCAAAATCTGCCTTTCTGAAGGCACCTTGCGCGAGCGAGCTCTAAAGCTCAGGTGCACGAGTTTCAGAAATCCATTTTCCTCGCGGTTTCTTGCCACTCTCACCCAAACTTTCCACACACACATCAAGCAATTATTTCCAATATTTAATCTACTAATCTATACCATTTAAATCAAGGGATATCTAACCTTTTTCCGATCAATTTCGTGGCATGTGAGGAGAGTTGTCCAACGAGGGTTTCGAAGCGAAACCTTCGGATTTCTACGGTGATTCCATAGCGATCGGTCAAAGCGAGGCACAAGGTGAAGTCGTCTATGATCACTGATCGATTTCCACCTCCTCAAAGTGCGGTTAACGATCGCGAGACAGAGCGCTCATGACAAAAGGGGTTTCTAAAGAAAAAGCGGTTTAACGGCTTGAGACTTACAAGAACTGAACTCAAGCGTTGGTCGGCGTCAAAAGCTTCATGAATAGTGCCAAGTTTGCGGTACAATCACGATCTCGTGATCGAAATCTCACAAGAAGGGGTTCGAAGGGCAACGGGAGCTCTCGTTCTCAAGTTTACAAGAGGCTAAAACTTAGCCCTTAAGCAAACCACACCTCTCTTATAATCTAAAAAAACCCAACCAAAATATCTTTGATATTTATTTTCTAAGTTCTATCCACTTACCTTAAGCTTGGTTTCGGTGTTGAGTGGCATACGGTGAGTCGGTGTCCGGCTTTACCAATAAAGGTCCAAGCAAGCTCTAATCTTAATTCTTTCTACACCATTTATTTACATATTATGTAATTATTTATTTAAATGCCCAAGGCGACATCGGTTGCCGTCCCGGACATGTACACGGGGTCCGTCAAAATTTGAGTTCAAAATATTCGGGATATTACATTCTCCCCTCCTTAGAAATTTTCGTCCTTGAAAATGCAATACATGGTGTTTGGTTTGAAAGATAACACGCATCCTAAAACATAGTTGGACTGTGCAAGAGAACCCAATCCTTTAACTGAATTAGAATTTGAAGACGACATATTGAAATGTAAGACCATGCAAATTTGTATCTCAAAAGAACGTATCTAATTACAATATGTACTAGTTACAACAAAATGAAATGACTATAGAATTGAGGAACGTCACTCGAATAGCTGTGGGTACTGGTTATGGATCTCAGCTTCGCGCTCCCAAGTTGCTTCCTCAGAGGAGTGATTCCGACACCTCATGAGCACCAATGGAATCCTCCTAGACCTCAAAATTTGCTATGTACGGCCCAAGATCTGTGCGGGCTCCTCAATCAAGGGCAAATCCTCCTAAAGTTCAATGGACTGGTAGTTTAGCACATGAGTCGGGTCCCTAACATACCTCCGCAATATAGACACATGAAATACATTATGCATGCTGGATAGTTGCGGCAACAAAGCAATCCTGTAAGCGACTTCGCCGGCTCGGCCCAATATCTCAAAAGGTCCAACATAATGCGGGCTTAGCTTCCCACGTTTGTCGAAACGCATCACGCCCTTCGTAGGCGAGATTCTAACAAATACCTTGTTTCCTACCTGAAATGCAAGGTATTAGACACTATAACAGATGCAAAGAACTAAAGGTGATTAATGCAATAATGTTCCTTTGAAACTCAACATGCTGTCTTTAGAGATCGACATAGCTCTTTTGGCGACTTTGAGCTACTTGCAATCTCTCACGGATCAACCTAATAGTATCGGTTGTACTCTCCACAATCTCGGGGCCCAAAATAAACGTCTCGCCCACTTCGTCCCAATTAAGCGGAGACCTACATCTTCCCAATTAAGCGGAGACCTACTTCTTCCCAATTAAGCGAAGACCTACAACTCCGTCTATATAAGGCTTTGTAGGGAGCCATGCTGATGCTAGCCTGGTAGTTATTATTATAGGTGAACTCAATCAGAGGTAAGTGTTGGTCCCATGAACCTTGGAAATTCAACATGCAAGCACGTAGCATGTCCTCGATGATCTGGTTCCCCTGCTCAGTTTGTCCATCAGTCTGAGGGTGAAATGCCGAGCTGAAATCAAGCCTAGAACCCATCCCTTCCTGAAATCGCTGCCAGAATTGAGACGTGTACAACGGATCTTTGTCGGATACGATACTGACTAGTATACCATGCAACCTAACTATCTCCTTGAGGTATAACTCTACGAGTTTGCTGGCGGTATACATTGTATTATATGGCAGGAAGTGAGCGGACTTTGTTAACCTATCCACAATGACCCAGATGGCATTGTGTTTCCTTCAAGTTCTCGGTAACCCCAGAATGAAGTCCATAGAAATCACCTTCCATTTCCACTCGAGTATAGGTAAAGGTTGCAACAATCCTGCTGGATTCAGATAATCAACCTTGACCTGCAGACATACCAAGCATCTCGATACGTACTCGGTTACATCTCTCTTTAAGCCTCTCCACTAGAAGCTTTTATTCAAATTCTGGTACATCTTCGTACTTCCAGGATGAATGACATACATAGATTTGTGAGCCTCTTCTAAGATGATGTTTTGAAGCTCAGTATTGGTTGGTACGCATACCCGGTCTCTAAACAGCAATGTGTCATCCTCCCTAACGGAGAAATCAGGTTTCTTTCCACCAATCACATCTCTCCTGATGGCCATGAGATCATCATCGGTCATCTGTAGCTTTCAAATGTTCTCGAAGAGCATTGACCGAATCACAATAGTAGCCATTAAGGCTCCAAAACCCTTCACATCGAATCCTATGTCACACAGAGCCATATCTTCAAGTGCCATCAATGCACTCTAGCTATGAGATGTGACAATTGAGCAGAAGACTTTCGGCTCAGAGCATCTGCTACAACGTTAGCCTTCCCAGGGTGATACTGGATGAAATAATCATAATCTTTCAGGAACTCCATCCAGCACCGCTTCCGCATGTTTAAATCCCTCTGAGTAAAGAGATATTGAGGCTTTTGTGATCCATGAATACATCAAATGTCTCCCATTACAAGTAATGCCTCCATATCTTCAAAGCGAAGATCACTGCTGCTAACTCAAGGTCATGAGTCGCGTAATTCTTCTTATGGTCTTTGAGTTGTCTGGAGCCGTAAGTAATGATTCTCTTGTCCTGATTAAGCACACAGCCCAAACCACTATACGAAGCGTCGTTGTATATTGCAAAACCTCCAATGCTTGTAGGTAGGGCAAGTACTGGTGCTGTAGTCAATCGCTTGAGCTCCAAAAAACTCTGCTCACATTGCTCCGTCCAATCAAACTTAGCACCTTGTAGTTGATCGAAGAGGTCACGCGGGAGTGGATAACGATTCTTAATCATCAACTTGTTTAGCTGTCGATAATCGATGTAGAGCCGCATCGAACCGTCCTTCTTTCGGACAAGCAAAACCGATGCTCCCCAAGGAGACACACTAGGTCGAATAAACCCTTTATCCAGAAGTTCTTGTAGCTACTCCTTCAATTCCTTTAACTCAGCTAGAGCCATGCGATACATAAGTTTGGACAACGACTCTGTACCTGGAGCTAACTCAATAGCGAACTCGACCTCTCGATCAGGTGGCAATCCAGGCAGATCCTCAGGAAATACATCTGCATACTCGCACGCAACTGAAATATTTGTAATAATAGTCTTCCCGTCCGGTTGCTCTTGCAAGAAAGCAAGATTACACTGCATCCGTTCCTCATCATGAGCTGAGCTCGAATAGAAGAGATGAACGATACAATGGTCTATCGCATGCCGAAAAATCTAAATGATCTATCGCCACTAGGACGAAAGGTAACTATCTTTCGTCGACATTTGCATCGTGAGTGGACAACCAGTCCATACCAAGGATCACATCGAATCCCTGCATATCTGGTAAGATTAGATCGACCATAGCTTCATGATCTTCGTAATCCCTGATGGCAACAATAACTGAACGATACACTGTATCGGTGGTCACAGGTTTTCCTATAGGGATGGACACAGCTAGAATGAAATCTAAAGGTTCAGGAGTGACTTTCAATATTGCTGCAAACAGGGGTGTCACAAAAGAGTAGGTAGATCTTGGATCTATCAACACTCGCGCCTTGTAACAACAATAATCACTCTTGTGATACATGTGTAATGTACCTAGTTTTCATACACGTTATTCAATTAGATGTTATACAATTAGTTTACTGCATATAAAGGAGAAATTCCTAAGTCTATCTCATTTTATGCATCTTCTCTATCTAAAATACGAAAATTTAGACTTATAATCCACAATAAGTCATACCTTGGATGATGTCATTGGATGTCTGGGCATCCATAGCTGTAACAGCGTAAGCTCGACCCTGAATAGTAGGTCGAGAAGATCTCTGAGCAGATGCTGTAATAGTCTTTTCCTTGCTCTCCTCCGGACAATCCCTGACCATTTGGCCAATCTTGCCACACCTAAAGCAAGCTTCGGTACTCCCCCTACAATCATCCGTCTTGTGTGATTTCCCACACCTTGTACATAATGGAGCAGGAGTAAAAGGCGCAGCACGTGAAAATCCTTGTGCCACAGATGGTCCACTCACAACTGTGCCTGCAGAACGGAAAGGTCGTACAGATAATGCCCCAGACGGTCTCTGATAGGAGATCGGTCCAGAATAAGTAGCAAGTCTTGAGTAAGCCTGCTGGGCAGGATATATCGGCGTTTTCGAGAATCTCAGCCTCTTGCTCGCCTGCTCAGAAGCACTAGACTGCCTTTGACCAATCCTGTTCTGATTCATCTGATCCCTCCTCAAAAACTGATTCTGAAACTCTTCCTCAACAAAGAGGACCTTTGACATAACTCCCCCATACGTCTCCATCTCCCACATCACAACTCTCTCTTGTATATCTGGTCTCAGTCCACACTTAAACTTCTGAGCTTTCATCAACTTAGTGGCCACGTGTAGAGGTGCAAACCTCGAGAGTCTCGTGAACTCAACACCATACTCACGCACTGTCATGTCGCCTTGTTCCAGGTTTATGAATTGGACCTCCCACTAGTTCCTCACGATCCGAGGGAAGTACTCGTCATTAAAGACCTCCACAAACTCTGCCCAGGTCCATGGAACATTGAGAGGATCCTGTTCCCTGGCCCTCTTCACAAACTTCCACCATGGGTCAGCCTCTCCATCAAAAGTGAAAGCTGCCCACCGTACCATCTCCACCTCAGTGCACTGAAGCACCTCGAACATCTTCTCCATATCATTAAGCCACTTCTCGGCTTCCAATGGATCAGTCTGACCCGAAAAATTAGGAGGGCGCATCCTCCGAAAGTCGGCAAACCCAAATGGCTGATTCCTGGCTGCAAGTAACTGTGCTTGCTGAGCCATAGATGTCGTCTATTGTGCCATGTTGTTGGCCAAAGCCTCCATCACTTGCTCGACACGCCTGCTACCATCTCCCCTCCCGATAGGATCGACATTAGGACCAATAGCGATCCTAGCACCTCTCAATGTACCAATGCTCTCAGGAACATCTACTAACGAAACCGTCCTCAGTCCACCTCTTCCTCTGCCTCTGTCTCGGAACCTTGGGGCCATGCTGATCTATCATTGTTAAACAACAATAATATTTTATCAGTATTAATTGTAAAGACAATCATGCCCACATTCCTATGGAACTCTGATTTAAAGTCATAGCTCTGATACCAACTGTGACGACCCAACTTTCCCGTATCCGAAATACCGGGAAGGCCGGCTCGCCGACCTATCGATAAATAGATAAGTCGGGCAGAACTCAAACAAAACAGAGTAAATCAGAGTACAACAGAAGGAATCTCCATTTCTAAACAAAACGTAATACAAAATAACGGTTCTAAACATAATTTAAACAGGCTAGACGTACCAAGCCCAAGTGTCTAGTATAAAAAAGAATCACTCCAAAACAGACAGAATCATAAACAGGAGAGAACTCCTCAGGAGGAATCTCAGGATCGTCCTCCGGAACGAAATCAGGATCCTCAAGCTCAGGATCCTCAGAAACCAAGTCAGTACCTGTGACGTATAGTCGGAGTGAGCTAACAACTAAGCTCAGTAAAAGAAACAAAACTCAATCGTATCATATCTTAATAAACATGGTTTCAAAACACATTCAGAATAGACTATTTTCAAAGCTGATATTCAAAAGACTAAATAACTGAATTTCAAATACAGTGATCAGATGCAGTTTTATATGCGAGGTTTCAAAACAGATTCTTAAATCAGATGCAGGCAGATCAAGCTTTCAAATGATTTCAGAATCTTATTCAGTCTTAAATTATGCACGCAAACTTATCTCATTAAATGACTTAAATCTTTAACTTCAATCAACCTCCCAAGTCTCTAGAACTTGGAAGCAGGAATAAAACTGATGGGATCCCCTACCTAACCATCGTCACTCAATGAGCCCTTTGCATGAATTGCAACAAGCCCCTACGTTATGAGGGTAATTTGTGTCAGGAATAGTGCTAAGGAATTTGAGGGGTTCGTTCAGATGAATCTTAAATCATATGCAGATTCTAATACATATTTCATATGCAGATTATAACACATAATTCAGATGCAGAGTTCAGGATTCAAAATTCAGAGTTATTATTTCATATGTAAGGTTCAGATTTCTGATGCAAGGTTTCAAGATTAGATTAAAAACAAAACTCAAATTTTCAGTATTCAAGTCCATTGTAAAATATCCATGCTAATTAAAAACAGAATGAAATTGATGTTTAAGATTCTCCTACCTTGGTACGATTTCACGCAATACACACATAAACCTCTTGAGGACTCACATGGATGCTCAACACTTTAACCTACGTCCAAAATCATCCAAAGACCCTTTAACAATGACTAAGGAAACCTAATGATCAAAGTCTTCGAAGAAAACTTTCAAAAATACACAAAATTGCCTTTAACTCTGTTTCTCACGCGCACGAGATACAGGGTCGAGCGCGCGAGTTCACAAGCACTCACAGACCTCGGGCGAGCGATTGAAATTCAGCTTACTGAAGCTGAATTTCTCCAACTGCCTCGGGCACGTGAGACTCTCGTGCAAGCGAGATATATAGATCGCGCGAGCGAACTCATGGATCACTTAAACTCTCGTGCGAGCAAGTATCAGAGGCTCACTGGAGTTTCTGTTTTGGTTGAGCGAGGCCCAAATCTGCCTTTCTGAAGGCACCGTGCGCGAGCGAGCTCTAAAGCTCGGGCGCTCGAGTTTCAGAAACTCTGCAATTTCTAAGTTTCAGAAATCCAATTTCCTCGCGGTTTCTCACCACTCTCACCCAAACTTTCCACACACACATTGAGCAATTATTTCCAACATTTAATCTACTAATCTATGCCATTTAAATCAAGGGAAATCTAACCTTTTTCCGATCAATTTCGTGGCATGTGAGGAGAGTTGTCCAACGAGGGTTTCGAAGCGAAACCTTCGGATTTCTACTGCGATTCCATAGCGATCGGTCAAAGCGAGGCACAAGGTGTCGTTTACGATCACTGATCAATTTCCACCTCCTCAAAATGCGGTTAACGATTGCAAGACAACGCTCATGACAAATGGATTTCTAAAGAAAAAGAGGTTTAACGGCTTGAGACTTACAAGAACTGAACTCAAGCGTTGATCGGTGTCAAAAGCTTCATTAATAGTGCGGAGTTTGCGGTACAATCGCGATCTCGTGATCGGAATTTCACAAGAAGGGCGACGGGAGCTCTTGTTCTCAAATTTGCAAGAGGGTAAAACTTAACCCTTAAGCAACCCACACCTCTCTCTTATAATCTAAAAAAACCCAACCAAAATATCTTTGATATTTATTTTCTAAGTTCTATCCACTTACCATAAGCTTGGTTTCGATGTTGAGCGGCACACGGTGAGTCGATGCTCGGCTTTACCAATAAAGGTCCAAGCAAGCTCTAATCTTAATTCTTTCTACACCATTTATTTACGTATTATGTAATTATTCATTTAAACGCCCAAGGCGACATTGGTCGCCGTCCCGAACAAGTACACGGGGGTCCGTCAAAATTCGGCTGGTTGAGATGACTCCGTCACCCCACTTTTTAGCCACGTGGTGCCTTGAGTCTATATTAAAGTACTATGATTGGATGGTTTGAACTCTCTAATGGTCATGATTTTTGGACAGAGTTCAGTTCAAATGATCACCTGCCATTTGGATCACTTGATTTGTAAAAAATTGTTCCATGCGGCCTGAAAAGATGGATGGCAAAAATGGTGAAAAAATTATCTCAATCAGAAGGTGAGCGAGCTCCCATTTATCCTTTAAAAAACGATGGTTGATGGGATAAGGCTAGTATATTTTGCTATTTTTTTATATTTCTTTTCACTTTCTCGTCTCTACTGACAGCCATCTCACCTTGGAGGAACTATGAAGTTATAACCTAAATGTTTTTTTAGGTAGTTATAGCCTAAATGTTAGTGTGTGCAGAAAAGGTAATAATATTCTTTGGCACGGGTGCACGCACACACCATGGTTCAAAATCTCGTCTGAAACCGGTACATACCGGATGATACATATCAGTTCGGAGGTCACCGGTACGATACTTTGAATGTAGCATACCGGTGCATTACCTATATATTGGTAAAGTATTGGACGATACATACCAATGTATCGTCTGGAACCAGGCCCGATATGTACCAGTTTTGGAGCTGGATGATATGCACGGGAAAACCGGTATCTTAGACCATGGCACACACACACTCTCTCTCTATTTTGGAAGGCAGATGGTTCATTAAGTTTACCTCTTGGAGAAATTCAGAAGGACCTTGCAAGCTGTGAGGGTGCAAAGTCTTAATAGCAACAGGGGTATTGCGAAGGGTCCCTCTAAAAACATGCCCGTATCCGCCTTCTCCTATCTTCAGTGCCACGTCAAAGTTGTCAGTAGCTTCTTTGATCTCCCACAAAGCAAAATTAGAGAAATTCTCAAGCCTCTGTGAGCTTCTAGCAACCTCCTCGTCAATCCTTCGACGCAGGTCTACAGCTTTTCTGGCTGCGTCATCGCGTTCTCTCACCAAATTGTCTCGTTCTACTTGGAAATCTGACAATAATTGTTGGGCTGCTGCCAGTTGCTCTTTCTTACTTGCTAGAGCTTCCTCCGCTTTTTTCCTCTCTTTCATCTCTTCCTTGTATAAATTTTCAATTTCTTTGGCCTGTGAAGGGGCGGCAGTTTTGTAAGTGAAGAAGAAAAAGAAAACACAATCAATTTCAGAGACAAAAATAACTTAATAAGCCCTATTGATAGGTGCAGCCTTCTCAAATTCAAAGGCCGGATTCACTGACCAACATGGCAAATACATCTCCATCCTATTGAAACCCTTTCAGATTTGTCATATGTAAGCTGGGAGTGGAAGCCTTTCAACATTCAGCTTCAGAAATTAATAATCTGTAAGCTGAAATTTTTTCATGAAGAGTTAATGGGAGCTCAACCTTCTTGTACAGATAGCACCCTCACCATGCTTTTAGACCATGGCAGACTCTTATACCAAATAAAACCATTCAAGTGACTAAACATCGTATAAGATTAGTCAACCTAAAAAACATGTCAATCAGAAGATTCAAACCATTTGATTTGGGAACTTTAGACCGTTGTTCGTGTCAAATGGAGATCCATGTTGATGTGCACAGATTGGATGGTAAAGATATTCTCATGGGCATGTTTTTTGGGCTGAGTTGAGTTCAAATAATGGCCTGGCATTTGGATGACTTGGATTGGTTAGAAATTTGTGCCAAGTGGCATTACATGACCTAGAAATATGGTGTTTGAAGTGTTAATCTTAACAATACGGTGAGTAGAGTCAACCCTTTTCATGATATGTTTTGATTCAGATTAAACAACAGATTGACTCAGGTCACCTGCAACAATAGATAACACCTAGATTTATTTACGAATCCAATTCGTCCAAGTGGCAAGATTTCATGCAAACTAAACTCAGCCCAAAAACCATGCCCATTAGAGGATTCACATGATCCAATTCAAACACTTAAATATGGACTATATACAAGGATCGAATGGTTATAATCCTTTGATGGAAACACTTTTTAGGCTGATAAAAAATGTTCTACAACTAGGACGGTTTGAAGTGGTCATGAAGATTGTTATCCAAAAAGCCAATGGAACATACGTAACTATAATGCTTCTATGATACATCACAAAAAACATGGTGTGGCTTTAAGATTTCATAAAAGAAACAAAGTATTTAATCAAAATTTCACTTACTTTCTGTGCAGCCTTAAGAGCGTCCTTTTCAGCTTTCTTACGCTTTTTGGACTCTTCTAAAGCTTCTGCCCGGGCTTGTTCCAATTGATCATACAGTTGAGAATCCACTTTTTCCTTTTCCTGCAAAACGTCTCATACTAATTTGAATCTTGATATTAAAATTGCAATTGTTATTGTGCTAAGATTAGTTAACATTTTTATGAATACATAGTTTCCCAATCCTGGTAAAATTCCTTTCATACCCCCTCTGTAGTTCATGACGTGTAGTCAGTACACCATAATCAAAATCTTCCCCTTAAGACTCAAGTAACAATCCAGCTTGCCCATGGTCATGGGTAGAGCCTAGTCCAATATTAGGACCTACTTTAGGCTTGGGCCTACATATTTAATTAATACAAGATTGACTTGCCCCACTGGCATCATAAGGTTCTCGAGAATATGAAGAGCATTTTTAGTTGGGACTCGGGACTCCTACCAAAGGCAGACTCCCATGGATGTCATGTCCCTCCAAAGTTCATGAAGTCTACTTTTAAAAGAACAGGTTCTTCATAGAGTTGGACGCAGTGGCGGAACCAGGATTTTCATCCAGTCGGGGCGCAAGTCATACAAACAAATTTTGACGAAATTCGCTGAAATAAGGGTTGGACGAAACTTTTAATGAAATTGCGGCGATTTCTCCGCAAATGCAAAAATGTTATTAATTTTAACAAATTTAATTTTGTACTCCCCGAATTTTTTTTCTAATTTTTCTCGAAAATTATCCGAAGTGAACCGAAACGACTCCTCCCGAAAACGAAAATTGTGACTATGATGGATACTGGGTAGTGATGAAAATGCAGAACTCATTAAATTCATTAAACAAAACAACATCTATGGGTACTGGGTAGTCATATTTATTAACTTAAACATGAAATTAAATAATATAAAATGTAAATTTAAAGATTTTCAATTTCTCCTATATCTTCTGATCTGGTCCCTTGTAAATAAATTTAAAAATCTTACCATAGAGTTCAGATCGTAAACTTCAAATCTTTCTCTGTGGAAAACTAAGTAGAATATTTGCCTTTTTGCCTATTTTTTCACATCTAAACAGCACTAGAACAACAAATAAAAGTATACACCCCTAATTTTTTGAAATAAATTCCAAACCAGATCCTAGAAAAATTAACTGAACTTGATGTATAGATTAAAATAAGAATTAAAAACAAAATCTTGATCAAAATAGTTAGACTTCTGAATTGAATTGAAGCGAATTTACTCAAATTACACGATTTGCGTGATCTCGAACCAGATCTTTCAGTTCAAGATCAAGAAAACCTTTACAGAACATATCTTAAAACAATAATTCAAGCACTTCCAGTTCAAAATCAAGGAAAAGACGGATATAATGCAGTAATAAAAAGCAGATTG
Source organism: Chloranthus sessilifolius (assembly GCA_021018995.1). Lineage (NCBI taxonomy): Eukaryota > Viridiplantae > Streptophyta > Magnoliopsida > Chloranthales > Chloranthaceae > Chloranthus > Chloranthus sessilifolius. The sequence goes on from CM037587.1 coordinate 141,237,793, forward strand.
TAAAAACGATTTATGGCTGATTAGGAACTCCATCGCCCAACTACATGGACCACTGAAACAGACTAGAGAGAGAGAGATAGAAGAAGAAGAAGAAGAAAAAGAGGAGAAGAAGACGAAGAAAAAGAGGAGAAGAAGAAGAATAGGAAGATCTTATCGACGGACGGCGGCGGCAGTCGGTAGGAGAGGGCGGCGGCGGCAGGAGAGTTGGAGAGGGCTTCGGGGCCTTCGACATCACTGCTTCACTGGCGTCGGGTTCAGGTGGGCGAGCTGCGAGCTGTGAGAGCTGAGAGGATAGAGAGGGCGTCGCGTCGCAGACAGCCGGGGTTTAGGGTTGGCTACTTTATTTTTAGAGAGAGAAAATTAGGACGGTTGAAACTGGAAGGCCCTTTTAGAGTTTAGACTTTAGAAGGGAGGGCGACAGGAGGGATATATTAGGTTTCAATTAAAGTTAACTGTATGTGGTTCCGCCATTGGTTGGATGGCCTTGTCATGCAGCAAACACCCCCCATTAATCCTAGAAGTGAAAAAAGAAAGGTTTGCTATAAAATGTTAAGTTTAAGCTAGACATAAATGAATCTAACCTGGTTGCTGTAATCATCAACACCATTGATATCAATCGATGTAGCAGCATGCACTGCTGCACCATATGCAACAGCCTCGTCGGGGTTGATGCTCAAGCAAAGTTCGCTCTTGTCAAAGAATTCCTGCAAAAGCAGCCGGACTTTGGGGATTTGGGCCGATCCACCAACCATAACAACCTTTTGGACACTACTCTTGTCCGTCCTAGCATTCATCAAGCACTGTCCCACTAGGTCCATGTACTTCCTGAAGAGATCTATGTTTAGATGTTCGAACCTAGCACGGGTAATGGAGCCATAGAAATCAATGCCCTCATGCAATGCATCGACATTAATAGTGGCACGGTTAATGGACGATAGAATTCTCTTTGCCCTCTCACAAGACATCATTAGACGCCCAAGAGCCGTAGGGTTATCTCTGATGTCCTTTTTATTCTTCCTCTCAAACTCTTGAACAAAGTAGTTCACCATTCTTTTGTCAAATTCTTGTCCTCCGATATAGTCCGCTCCAAGGATGGCTTTGACCTCGAAGTTGCTCCCTTTAATGCTGAGGAGGGAGACCTCGAAGGTGATGCCCCCAAGGTCGAATATAAGTACGTTCTTCTCGCTATCACCGTTGATCTCCATGTCTAGGCCATACGCAATTGCAGCAGCCTTGGCTTCGCTGATAATGCACATGCCATTAAGACCAGCAATGGCCCCAGCATTCTTTGTGGCTTGGTGTTGGGAGTCATTGAAATAAGTAGGGACGGTGACCACAGCTTTTTTTATTGTTGAATCAAGGTAAGCCTCGGCGATCTCTTTCATCTTTTTGAGGATCATGGCAAAAATTTCTTCCGCAGTTAACTTTTTCTCCATGCCCTTGTATTGGACGACAATCATGGGCTTGCCTTCAGTAGTAGCGATGACCTTGAAGGGCCACAACTTGACGTCCATTTGAACTGACTTATCTTTGAAACGTCTACCAATCAAACGCTTGGCACCTAGGTAGGTGTCCAAAAAACAATATGGCAAGATGAGTTATGCACTCACTGCTATTAAAAAAAATTAGCTTTTAGTGCCTAATTTTAACGTAAAAACATGGATAGCACAATCCTTACCACGTGTTTGAAATTATGCAAAAACACTTGTGTTTAGAAAATGTCGATTGCGCCATTTGAAAATTTGTGCAATTCACGCTGTATAGCACTGTCCAAACAAGCCCCTACTCTCCTAGGTAAAACGGTATTGAGGAAAAAAAAATTCATTATGACCTACTATACAGTGGCGTACCTGCTCACCATCAACAAACATGAACCATTTTAGTGCCACGTGATGTCACGTGGTGCATGATGGTAGATCGGATTCATCTGAAGAATTCATCCAAAAACTATTTGCATTATCTGATTAAGATCCCAAAGCGCCACAAAATGAACAGCTACCATGCGTTTGGCCAATCTATTTTAATAGTTTATTTGCTGGCACTTGCCACATCTTAATCACATGGTAGAGATAGTTTGTTTATGCAATCTTAGGGGTGAATTTGATCTACATGATGGCTCCATGAGCCACGTGGGAACACAGCGTTGGTGCCGCAGACTACCACATGTACAGAATTGATGGCGTCTCCCGATAGTAGATAACTCTTTCACTATATACCTAGTAACTTAATACATGCTACAAAATTAATTAACCAAAGGGCAATGGTCAGTACCAACAACTTTTAAAACTCTTGGATACAAGGGAATCTTGACTGTCATGACTTCCACTATCATTGGTTAATGCAAAAGTACTTAATTAAACTCTCGTCTATCCAAAGTTCTAAAGCCGGTTGAATACCATACAAGGTCCACAATTGCCCATTTTCTGAAGGATTAAGAAAATTAATACAGTGAAACTGGTAATGAACATAGAGTGGCTGCAAATAGCATTGTAGGCTTGAACAAAATGAATGAAACAGAATACATACACACAAGAAAAGAATGCTAAATACATAAATTCTTGAAAAGTAAAAGAAAATACAGCGATTATGAGCCGAAAACATGTATAATCAAACTACTACACAACCCTCCATACATAGGATCAAGGTGATGCATTAACATGATGAAGAAAAACGTTATTCAAGGACGGTCTAAACATATGATAAAAGTTACATAAAATATGAACAAAGTGTTGGAAAAATGTGAAATGTTGAACCGAAATAATACAGGGAACCGGTCCGAGGCACGAGAAATACCGTTGTCTTTAAACTAATATTTTCCCCTACGACTTCGACAAAGTGGTCACCAACAAATTACCGACAAACTAATTCCAAGATACAATGAACCGATTGTGTATTCTTGTGAAGGATTTGGTGAATCCGTTCACGCTATATGAACATCAAATATTGCAAGAATGTTCTGATCAAGACCTTTAAAGACAGAACTAGAGAGAAGAAGGGAGACTCCATTGTAATAAGAAAACAATGAATTTAGATTCCTTAAATAGAAAATCAAGTGGTGTGTTAATACACCATTTTCGTATGAAAAAGTGTTACAATCATCCTGTCGAAAAAGACACTACTTTGGAAAGCAACTTCTTTTGAAATGACACAACTTTGAAAATACTAAATATCCAACAATCCCCTCTATTTAAAAGTTTTAAATCAGAACAAAGCCAGAAATATGTGCATAAATGATAACGTTTTACAAATTTGAATTTTCACTTTAGTGGAAATAACTCAAAGTTTCTCAAGGTCTTTAGTGAAATTAAGTCTCGAACTAACAATCTTATACAACAAACCGGAACTATTCTACACACATATCTCATATATTTGGTGTTCAACAAATAGGTTAGCACATTTAGGCCATATGTTAGTACCCTGATTTTCGTAAGTGTTTTTGAGATAAAGCCATGTCTTATTGAAGGCGGCTCCACCCTCACTCATGGGTCAAAATTTCGTCCGATACCGATACGTATCGGTTTTGGACTGGGACGATACGGTACATTGAATGTACCGTATCGCCATTTTGTATGCATATACCCGGATGATACATTCAATGTATCGTCCGGTATTTTACTATTCCGATACATATCGTCCGATACGTATCGGTTTTGAGCTCGGACGATAAGTATCCGATACCCGGTATTTTGACCCATGCTCACACTTATATAGACCCAAGGATTAAAATATCGGTTTCGGGACTGGCCGAAACCGAAATTTGGGTCCGAAGCCGTGAGATTTAGTGTATATTAGGATTAAGAGTTGAGACTTTAAGAGACCGATGGTCTGGAGTACACACTATGTACCTTAAAATATTAAAATATAATTAAAGTGCGCAACAAAGATCTTAATTATTTAATACCCAAATTTCACTGCAATGATCTCTGGCTTTAGTCAACGTCTGCTAGGATGCGCAGGCAGTTGCTACTGTCCCATCATCTCATAAGGTGCCTCTAAATGCACCAATGAGTTTTATGAAAGCGCCAACATCCTAGACCCATTGAAAACCGTTGATTGCTTCATATCAGATGATGGAGATCATTTTTCACGTTGATCGTTCACACAAGGGATCTTGATATCATGGCGCATATATCAGACGGTCAGTTTTTTATTAAACATGTCACAGATCCCAAAAATATGGTCCTAAAATCACGTTTGAGCACGATGCGTGCCATAGGATGCAAGATCCATTTTTTTGGGGATCTGTGACATGGGGAATCACAAAATAAATCGTCTGATGTGTGTGCCATGATCTCAAGATCCTTTTTGTGGAAGATTGGCGTGAAAAAGGATCTCCCTCATCTGATACGAAGCAATCAACGGTTTTCAATGGGTCCGAGACGTTGGCGCTTTTAGTAAAGTGGTTGGTGCGAATAGAGGCACCCCATCTCATATTATTATGTTTTCAGTAAAGTGGTTGTGCCATAGGGGTATGGTTGTTAATAAGTTAAAATGTGAGGTGAGTTGTGGAGACAATTTGCTGCCACTTGCTGACAACTTGATACATCAGGACAACAGCTGTTGTCAAAACATAAAATACAAACAATAAAAAATGCCGAGAAAAACGAGAAATATTGAAATTATCGGTAGATAATTTGCAGGTCCCATTAATCGGACTAATATTTACATGTTATCATTTCGTCCTCCACCGAAACCGAGATATATCAACCGATAATTTAAATTATCGGCCGATATTTTGAACCATGGGTAGACCTATAAGAGATTCCCCTGTAACTTTAACATCTTAACACATTATGTTATAACGTCTATTAAGAGCAATGCTCAACCTATCCTTATCTATTACAAGTAAAACACTACCCTTCTTCGGATGTTTATAAGAATTTAATTCTCATCAATGTTGTGCTCCTTTATCTGCCACACATTTATAACTTATTCTTCCCTTTGAACCTAAATATTGACCAAACAAATATTAGGTAGGGTTCTCATCGTAATTGACTGTTTGGGTAAATGTCTTTAAACCTATCCTGATTCTTCTTTTAGAATAGTCTTTTTTTCATAATTGCTCATAATTGCAATTATCAACACAAAGTGTTTCTTTAGACATTTCTGCCTAAAACTACAAATAATTTGTTTTCTTATTCATTAACAAGGAAACAAGTTCCATAAAGAATTTAGAAGTTATGACTTAATACTTATTGGTACGTCTACCCATGGATCAAAATATCGTTCGATACCGATACATATCGGTATTGGACTAGGACGATACGGTATATTGAATGTACCGTATCGTCCAATTGTATGGGAAGGCCCGGACAATACATTCAATGTATCGTCCGGTAAGTTACTATTCCGATACGTATCGTCCAATACGTATTAGTTTGGAGCTCGGACGATACGTATCGGAATAGCGAGATTTTGACCCTTGCATCTACCAATGGACCCTTAAGTCACTTCATTTCTCTACCTATTTCCATTCAAGCAACACACTCAATGAGATTTATAGTTGCTCCTTAACATCTCTTGTGAGATCATGGCACCCTTGTTTAGAGGAATATCATCTGCAAATGATTTAGATTGTTAAGTCTAAACCCATTATCTTTCTAAGATAATTCAACCAGAATCATTATCATCTCCAAATGATCCTATTAATCTTTTCATGATATCGATGTTGCCAAAATTTTATGGCCAAATCATTGATAATGATTCCAAGCCATCCCTACCTAATCAAGGGCACTCAATGCCTATATAATTTAGGTCTGATCAATTCATCAATCATAGGACATATATCCATGTCCATTAAATCGAGCCCATTTTGTGACTACTTAATTACAATTGTTTGATCGTGGTCTCAAACAATAACCAAAGATCATTAGTCACTACAATAAAGTTGCATAAACATAATTGCATCTAATGCATTGAAGCCTATAGTGACAAAAAATAATTTTTTTGTCTCTCAAAAAAAAAAACCTTTCAATGGATTGACTCCTGCATGGAGACAACCCCACAAGAAAAGATAAGGAGAAAATAAAAGTGTTCCATAAATCATGGTCATATGGTATTTGCCTTTGAATCGAGCCCACTTGATCATGGTCCCAATCGCATGTGGTTGCTCCAATTTAACCTTTGATCATGGCCAAAAGATCATAGCTACTTAACCGTCTCCATTGATTCAGGGCCATTAGATAATGGTCACCCAATGATCACGTCCGATTAATCATGACCATGGAATCAAGCCAACTGAATGACTACATAATCGAAGTCATTCAATCGAGATAATCACTAACCAAAGAGGGCCACTTCATCATGCCTGATGATTATGAGTACATATAATCTCATGGGTTAATATTTTCTTTTTAAAAGAAATAATTGAGAAAGCACCATATTCAGTGCTTCTACCCACACTAAAAAAGAACCAACCAAGATGTCTCATTCACAGAAACAACAACAAAAAACGGTTTATTTTCAAAACAAAATTATTCATACCTCTTGGTCACGTGACAAAGGAACCGTTCCTTAACAAACCGTAACATGGCCAACGATTGCTCTTGTAATCCGAAAAGTTCCTCCTAGCAAAACACCTCTCACAATTTCAATCCTCAAGACGGACGATTGGTCCCAACAGCGACTTCGACTAAGGCAACTGCCCCATATACACATTCATCCCCAAAAATGGACGATTCAGACAATTATCTCTATGAATTTACCATTTCACCAAGAGACGAGACAATTCTTTCTTGCTTACCCATTATCATTCTAAACACCGATCCTTTCCTGTTTACCCATCATCATTCTAAACACCGATAATTGATACGACAAATATTGGTTTAAAATTGTTGGAAAAATGGGAAATGTTGACCAGAAATAATACAGGGAACCCGTCCGAAGGAGAAATACCGTTGTCTTCAAACCAACATTTGCCCCCACCACTTCGACAAAGTGGTCACCAACAGGTTACCGACAAACTGGTTTCAGGATACAACGAACCGGTTGTGTATTCTTGTGAGGGATTTAGTGAATCCGTTCACGCTATCCGAAAACCAAATATTGCAAGAACGTTCTGATTAAGACCTTTAAAGACAGAACCGGAGAGAAGGGAGACACCATTGTAATGAGAAAACAATGATTTTAGATTTCTTAAATAGAAAATCAAGTGGTGTGTTAATACACCATTTTCCTATAAAAAGGTGCTACAAGCATCCCTTTGAAAAAAACACACCACTTTGGAAAGACACTTCTTTTGAAAGGACACATAACTTTAAAAAAACATACCTCTTTGGAAAAGACACAAGTTTTAAATATCCAACACAAAGCAAAGGAGGAAACTCTAATTCTACCAATATTAAAAAGAATGATAGAAAAACAAGGCAATAGACTCCTAGTAATTATTTAGTGAGGTAAGTGATCCCATGAATAGATATTCTATTATTTTGATTATCTCGTGAAGAGTGGATATATGGTAACTGACCTGTTCACAATCTAGATTTGGAACAGCTCATTGATCTAGGATAATGGCACTATTTTTCATCATGTGTGCCATGTCATGCAAATGATAAGATGTCAAGATCTGATGGGTCAAAATTGCACCAAAGAAACATCTCTATCGTCTCATTCAAAGCAGTCAAACGCCTTTAAATGAACAATTACCATGCAAACTTCAAAAATCAGTTTTAGTCATTCATTTTAAAGGCACTTGGCTGCTTTAATCACATGATGGAGATGTTTTTTATGCAATCTTCACACAAGTCCTTTGCATCACGTGGCAAACATGATGAAAAATAGTCCCACATATCCAAGATCATTGACCCATATCTAGATTGGGAACAGGTCGGTTACCATATGCTAGCTCTCATCCCATACAATCATGCAATCTTAATCACTTCCATCTTTTTGTATTAAGACTATGAATTCAGCGACGATCCTTTTTTGGGCACACTATTTGTATACATTAATAGTATTGCATTATTTTAGAATGTTTGTCTTCCTAGCTGAAAAATCACCTAATTGAGGACCCATTTGGAGACAACTTTTTGGAAATACCTAATTGAAAATGAATACAGTTTGCGAGCTAAAACTTGCACATGAGATTTGTACCGTGACATGGAACACCATCAAAGCTATCTGATTTGAAGACAATGATGGAAAGATCTTTGAGGCCAAAGATTGTCAGGAAGCACGATCTCTATCATCCGATTGAATGCAGTCAAAGGAATACATCTGATTCAATGGTTGACTCATACAAATCAGATAATAGAGATCATGTTTCGTGCCAATTTTTTTGCCTCAAAGTCTTTACATCGTTGTCTTCAAGTCAGATGATATTATGTGTGGCACAAATTCTAAAAATAACAAAGTCTTATTTTGTTACCATGTGCCATGATACAAATATCGTGTGCAAGTTATGGCTCCCATGCTTTTTTATTAGGGTAGTCTATTAGCACCGACCCAATTACTGAGGGCACCTATGCTGAAAAAAATTGACTGCTTTGAATCAGACGATGGAGATCATAGTTCGTCCCAATCTTCCACACAACGAATCTTGAGACCATGGGTGTACCATCAGACAATCAGTTTTTTATTCCACCTGACACATATCCCAAAAAGTGATATGAAAAAAAGGTTGCACACATCACGTTCAAACATGTTTTTCAAGTCACTTTTTAGGATGTGTGCCATGTGGAATAAAAAATTGACTGTCTGATGGTACTCCCATGGTCATAAGATCCATGTGTGGACGACTGGGACAAAAAACAATCTCCATCATCTGATTCAAAGCAGTCAATGGTTTACAGCATCGGTGCCCTTAGTAATTCGATAGGTGCTAATAGAGCTAGCCCTTCTATTAACTCATTCGTATACTTTTTGGACAACCTCCAAACATTCTAAGAATGATATATACGTATGCCATTCCCCCCTATGGTTCACCCCTTCCGAGGAGTATTAGAATTTTAAAGAAAAACAGCCTTGATCTAACAGTGTGAAAATGAGCGGTGACTTAATTTTTCAATTCACAATTCATTTTTTAAAGCATTGCCGACCGCTGACAACGGCGATTAACGTGCTTTCCTTTTCGTAAATGGTCTTTGATCGACCTTGCACACATTCACACGAAACCCAAGCTTATTTTTGGGTGCCGCATAGATCCCAGTTGGCATTATTCCAGGGTTTGGACACTATCCTAGACTACCCGCATCATATATATATATATATATATATATATATATATATAATGCGTGTAATTATATATAGAAAGATAGATAGTAGTGGAGGAAATGGTAATGATATTGATGGTCATGGAGGTAGTGGCAATGATGAGGTGGAGTGGTCACGGAGGTGGCGGAGGTAGGTGGTGGAGGGGTGGTTGTTGTGGACAATATTACTTGATCGTTGGTTAGCTTGTTTGAATTCAAATTCGCCACATCCAAGCGAACCTGGTTTACTATGGGTAGGATGAGTTCTAAATGGAAATGTAAGATGTTTTAGTAAGCATTGAATGAAAATAGTAAATATAATTCATGATGTTGTTCTTTTATGGCACAAAGTGTGTTGTAACTTGTTGGTCGGGTCACAAGAGACCAAGGTTCAAATATTGTTACTCTGCACTATTAGTTTTAATGTCAAAAAGGAGGGTTAAATCCGGAAGGAAGTATGTAGTAGGTTGAGAGTGGGAGCGTCATCAAAAGCTTGAAAATTACACTAATTTATGTTTGGAAGATGGAGCGGAAGTGAGATTCCGAAGTGGGAGCGGCACACTAAATAGAAGATTCCCACTACAAGGGTGGAACCGGCTCGCTGAACTGAATGAAATCAAGCTGCAAGGTCAATAGGGACCCAAGCAAATTAGGTAACACTAGTTGTGGAGGTGGCGATAGTGATTGAAGGTCGTGGAAATATCGTTGGTCGTGGAGATAGTGAAAATACAGATTGTGGGGTAGTTGGGAGGATGGTGATGGTGGTGGCCTTGACAGAGAGCGCAGTGGTGTCAGAAGTAGCAGTGCAGTTTATGGTGGTAGTGGTGGTGATGAAGATGATGAGAAACATAGTACCTTGCATCGTAGATCTCTCTATTTACTTCCCTTTCATAAATAGTTGTTCCAGAAGGAAAAACAAGTAGGACCATTTCTATCTAGAATAGGTTCTAGTGATTTTTTTTGTTCTTAAAATATATTATTGAAGGGAGGAGTTGTCCAATTCTGTCATAATTATTTCAACTCTAACAATACTGCATTTAGAATACATTTTAGTGGACATCTAAATGCTCTAAGATGCTATTTAAGTATGTGATTTATAATGAACCGAACTCGTTGGATTTAAAACTTTTTGGCATTCAATATTCAAATTTCAAACATCGCCCAGAAAGTTGTACTGTAAAGTACAGACCATGCCAGGTGTCGCTAGGTCGTTGGCAGGTCCATTAGCCAGAGTAGTTACCGCCTTCACAGCTAATCCTCAGTCATACCGTCATCTTCAACCTCGTCATCTACCAAGGATTAAGTTGAAATTATGGCCGAGAAAGACTGCATGTTGCATACAACTTCCCACTAGGCTCCATGTGGCCTTCCCTATCATTCCCCTTGATCTTCCCTTCCACTGGATTAGATTTCCTAGATCTTGGCACCCCACTGTTATTACTACCCTCAGTTCGCACCTGATGCAACTCCAGCGCCATACAGAAACTATCGTTCTCGTCAACCACCTAGATATCCTTAGGAAGGGGAGAGATATTTGGTCCATCAAATTGACCCCATTGCTAGCATACAATATCTCCTTAAATGTAAAGTGTAGCGGCAATTTCCAGGAGGCCTCCGCACTGTTCACCGATGGTCTCAAAAGTAGCCTCGATCCATAGATGGAAAGGCAGGTCCCAATTCTTGACCCAACATCCCTTGGAATCCAGCCTTGAATTGCTTGTGTTACAATGTGGGTCCCATCAGAAAAGCTTGAAAGTTACATCTCCCCACCATTGATGGGCCTCAAAGCTTTTTACAGCATCTGTCGCATCTTTTTCACACTGGAACTGAAGTAGAAAAGCTTTTGAATCAAAATTTTTAATGGTTTCAACACTTTGACCACACATATCAGCACACCAATCTCTAACTATGCCCGGGCTGGTTTCATTTCCTATAAGAGAAAGGGATGACAACCATCAGGATCTGCCACGACCACCGGGAACCAAGGACCACGATATATCATACTGGAATCTTCCACCAAATACTCCTGCTTCTCATGGTTGATGGCTATCTCCTCTTTCTCATTAAACTTCTGGCCACAAATACGCCATCCCTCCTTGATGTCCTTCTGCTTCGGGGTCAACTCAACCCTCCTATTACCCTTTTTGCTACCAGTTATGAGGCACTTACCATTCTTCTCTGCATCACTGCAATTCCAGCAGAAACAATGATATTTGAAGCAACAGGTTTCGCATTCCCAATCACCTGGGCATGCAGAGAAACCCCTTCCTGGCTCCAACGTTTGAAGTCTCACTTAAGCTCCTCACAAAAAGCCCTCTCTCCATCCACCATGAAAATTTTCCTGCCAGTCTTTCCAGTATTTCACCGACAAAGCTTTCCTTGGATTGGTTGATCTTCTTCTTCACAACGTTCTTTATGTCGTTCTTCTTCATGTTCTTGGCATCTTTCTCGGCATTACTTTTCCTTCTTCACAACATTCTTCCAGTATTATTCCAAAATTTTAAACTACAGGGTCATGATTTGTTAATAAATTTTAAGTGTTATTATTACAAAATTTAAACAACAAGGTCATAGAGGATTTATTAATAAATTTTAAATATTTTTTTAAACTATAGGGCAATAGATGATTTATTAACAAATTTTAAGTGTTAGATAATATCCTAACATCTATGTGGTTTAACACACATTTATTAAAATTGGGTTTGACCAAATGTTGACTTTCACAGATTTCAGTGCACTTAGGATATACCTAATGCAATCTTTAATGGTCTTCTAATTAAAGATGGTTTGTGGAAACCCATATAAATAAAGAAGTGGCACCTACCTTGAGTTTCCATGATGGAAGGACTCCCAACTTGTTATATATATATGGTTAGTCATCCCCTCCGCCAACTTGACCCATCAGCTCATCTAAGAGGCCAACGAAAGAGAGAGTTAGTGCGACCCATGTTCCTCGAGCTTTTGTGACTATTTCCAACATTAATCTTGGTCGTTAAAAGCTAGAGAACCAAAGGTTAAAGTTCCAAAGGTAAATGATTTATATGGATTGTATCATTGAATATTTGGCGTGTTTGATCAACAATTCAAGCCTTGATTTTAAGCAACGTGGTTTGCATAGGATGCATGAGAAATTTCCCTAAAACCTTAATCTGAGTGGTCAAGTAGATACGTCACATGTTGGATTCACGATAACTTAATGATCAAGACAATTTGATGATTCCACTGTTCTATTCTATGCCAACATCTTGTTTGTGAATATTGTTATGAAAAAAAGTCTAGTTATCAGACAACTAGGTTTATTCAATCGACAAAGCAGCACAATCCATAAGGGAACTTTAAAAATGTAAGAGAAAAATCCTTATTTGTGTATAAATAAAAAGGACGAAACTTAGTATTGGACTGCATACAAAGTACCAATGGGCAGTCGGCAGTCCTCATTGTAGCTACAATTCAGTCATAAGTGATAAAGGCATTTTCATCAACGAATGCATTTTAGATTAAACCATCAGTAAAGTAGTATCTTCTAAATAAGATAAATACTTGCAAAAGCATGTATCTACTTTCATCATATACATAAAATTGCCAATGGAGCAGTCCATATGCAGTCATAAATATGATTTCACCATGCATACAATTTGGGGCTAAAATTTAATTTTGCAATTAGTGGTGGAGGTATTTCAGTATTTTCTTAAAAAACAAGGTCACTTTGCGTACGCTCATTAGCAAAGTAGTATTTTTACAAAAACACATGTACATTTTGAGTAGACTTATAGAATTGTGACATCTACTCTCACCATAAACATAAGAATGCATATGAAATCCTTAGAAAATTTATCGAATGAAAAAAAAATTTAGATTAGTAAAACTTTTTCTTTTTCTTTGTCCAGATTGGTAATAGATAACTTTATTAAGAAGAAAAAAATACAAGCAGATGATTAAGTGAGATGCTTAGCCACCAACCGACCAAGATCTGGCAGCATAACTCAAAGGCGGAACTCAAAATCAGCAGACATACAAAAAAAAAGTAAAAATAAATCTGCTACTAAAGGCCCAAGAACAGTGATAAGGCAGTGCCCCACCAGTCCATAGCAGTCCCAACTACCAAGCAAGAGCTGGTAGCAACCGAGCTGTTCCCAATCTAGATTAGAACGGGTACATGTGGCACTCTTTTTCATCAAGAGTGCCACTTGATGCAAAGTATAATTCTGGTGGGTTGGAGATTGCATTGGGAAAACATCACCATCATGTGATTCAAAGCAGTCAAATTTCTTGAAAATGAACAGCTAAAACTAGTTTGGAGATTTACATGGTAACTGTTCATTTTAAAGGTGTTTGACCACTTTGAATCACAAGGTAGAGATATTTTTTCAACGCAATCTTCGACCCACCAGATCTTTACATTGGGTCCTCCGCATCAAGTGGTACGCTTTAATGAAAAATAGTGCTACATGTACCCAAATCAGTGACTCATTCCAATCTAGATTCTAGAAACGGGTCTGTTAACCTATACCAGCTCCTGGGCTTGGGCCTGTAGCACAATGGAAGCTTGACAATATTGCTACCTCAGGGTCGCAGGTTGCAGCCTAGCTTACCTATCAAAAAAAAAAACATACCATTTCCCCAAGCAAACCTACACCTGAAGTGAATCCCAATTCCCAACAATCTATAATCATATCCAAACTGAGCAAACAAATGCATTATAGCAGCAGCCCAAAGAAGAATACACTATATTTCACCACCATGCCTAAGTTTCTAGATTAGTGAAATCGCTACCAAAATTGTAATATCGTGTCCGAACTGAGAGCAAATAATTGCCTTATAGCAGAAGTCCAAAGAAGAATAAACACTAGTATATTTCACCACCATGCCCAAGTTTCTAGATTAGTGAAATCCCTACCAAATTTTTAGTGTTCTGATGTTACAACCCAAATTAATAAGGAATTAATTTTCTGCTCCTCCAACGCCTAGGCATTTTTGGAGTATTGCTTAGGACCTTAACAAATGTTATCAGATCCAACACCACGTCTCGAGTTCGAATCACACAAAGCGCGCTATGGGGAAATGGCTACCTGGGGTCCCAAACAGTCACAGAAGTCTCCAATTTTTTGAAGAAAAAAAACCCGCTAAAAAACTCTGAATTAAGCTTGTGCCGAATTTACCCGAAGTTTACAGAATACAACTGAGATGAATCATGCATATACATTTATAAAGTTAAAGGGATTATATAATTATAGATATGCCTTGCACCAAACAATATATATTGGTTATTACAAGCATTATTTCTAACTTGAAATATATTTTATTATATTACTGTAATTTTTGTTACTTTTTTACTTCCCCAAATTTTTTTTTAATTTGTCTCAATTTTCCTGAATTGACCCCTTGCCGAATTATTGTGTCATATCCCTACTGTGACTATAGCCCCAAAGAGGGGGTACCGGAGTGAAAGCCGCCACAGAGTGAACCACTGTAGAGTCTCGAAAGGGACAACCTGGGGAGAGGGCTACCTAGGGGCCCCAAATGGGTACCAGAGGGAGAGCTGCCACAGACTGGGCATCTGCAGAAGTCACCTTGGGGCATGTACAACCCCAAAGTAATAAGGAACTAACTTTCCGCTCCGATAACGCCTAGGTTTTTTTGGAGTATTGGTTATGCCCTCAACATTCATTCAGAATTCAAAATTCCCAACTTATAACAACTCAAAATCTCTCGATCATCAATTAAAATGAAAATTAACAAATTAAAACTTGGTAGGGCACTATGGATAAATGTATACGACTAAATAGCCATATAAATTAAGGTTTAAGAAGACAATTAATATAACACTGAAATCGCGAAAACAAAGAGCAAGAAGCTCGAAAAAAGTTACCAAACACAGTGTTGGATGGATTTATAAAGGCTTGATCCTTGGCCGCCTCTCCGATCATAAACTCCTCATCGGTGAAGGCAACATAGGAAGGCGTTTTTCGATTTCCTTGTTCATTTGGTATGATCTCAACCCCCCCGTTTTGCCAAACTGCAACACATGAGTAGGTGGTGCCAAAATCGATTCCGATCACCGGACCTTCTACTTTTCCATTCATCTCCTTGCTGCAAGAGTCAACCAAAAGTTGACGTATAATAAAATGAAGAGCGGGGGGGAGAAAACCGAGAAATGGGTCCTCATCTCTTCTACCCAACTTCCAAGTCACATTGTCCGCTTAACCTGTTCGGATAAAACTAAGGGAAACGGTGAAAGTAAAATATGGATACCTAAATGGTAGGAAATCATGCGATTCCTTTATATTACGCTGTCTCGATAGAAAAATGCAGGATTAATTAAATCATACGAAGGAAATTATAAAAAAATAACATATTCTAACAAAAAAAAGTAACCAAATAACGAAAAAATTATATATGTATTAAAAAAAAAATTTCTTTACACTAAGAGCTTTGTGAAGGTTAGGTTCTAGGTTCAAATTTTATTAGATGTAATAATTTTTTTTTTTTTTTAATTAATTATACTAGAGCATATATACTATATATGGGAGTATATAGCTCTACAATATAAAAGAGTCTCTTGTAAGAGAAATCTCTCCGAAAATAAACCCGTCCAACATCTAAATAGATGGAGGAAAGCTTAAAAATAGGCTAAAATTGTGAGATTTAATTAAACAAAATCAAAGAAGAAATATTTGTTATTAAAATAAATACCATAAAAAAATTATTTGAAAATTTTTGATAATTTTTTGTGGTCAAAATAATTTTGGATGGATGAGGATCCACTAATATAAATTAGGACCCCTAAAGCTTAGTATCAAATTTTTAGAAAGTTTGGGTGGTCAATTAATCACCCAAGTCATAACGTGATTCTGTCTCTGATTGAATCAACATCTGACCGTTTGATAGGGACATCATGATCTTAAGATCTATCATGAGGAAGATTGAAAAAAAAAAAAAAATCTCCATCGTCTTATTCAAATCAGTCAATGGTTTCTATCCGTGAAGATAGAAAACTGAAGGACCCCCTCGACATTTCTTATCAGATTTTAACGGAAAATGTAAAGATAATTTTCGATCCTTTAGATGTCATCCAAATAATAGGAAACTCGACGATTCATTTACCGCAAATGAGTTTTCCCTTATTTCCTTTAAAACCAAACCGGCCCTAAAAAAAAAAACCTTCCCAAAGTCACATTTCTATCAAAAAACCTAAAAAAAAAGGGATTTCCAATTACCAGGTCACATCTTTTAGGAAGTTTAAAAAGTAGACGTTTTTAATAGTTACAAATACCCTTTGGGGAATATTTCGGTCTTCGTTGTTTCATTTCGGATAAATATCGGAGATATTGATTTTTAAAAAATTTCCATAAAATTTTGTACAAAATAAATATAGATAAATTATATTTAATATTTATATAAATATTTGTAATTAATTTTTTTAAATGACTAAAATTTTAAAATAATCTATTAATTGCTATAAAATTTTGTTAAGTTTGCCAAAACTAAATTATTTTTGAAATATTCTGCAAAATCACCTAAAGTTTCGTCTGTTTCCATAAAATTTCAGAATTTCAAAAAAAATTGTCACTATGGTTTATTAAAAGGAATTTGAATTAGTATTAAGGTATCTTTATTTGCAACCCACTTTGTATTTGCACTTATTAATTATTTTAAGAACTTTGAACGCACCAACTTACTAAAGAAAAAAGCAACTACTTTTTTTTTATTTCCTGCTCTCACATGGATGATGTACAATAATTGCGACAACTCAATTGTCCGGCAACGGCGATGTTTGCATGCCTGGTTGTAGGTGTCAATCGTTTTATGTTTAAAATTAATGGTGGGTATCTATCGACAGTAATTTAAAAAATTAGAGAAAATTAAGAAGTTTTAGCATATAATACTTAATTTAAAAAGTTTTAAAAAAATAGGATTGGCATACTTTTCGATGTTCCCAAAAATCATCTCATCAATGTGTGGCCAAAGGAGTAAAATTTGAAAATCCAAAAAAAGTCATTCAATTAATGTTTTAGAAATATTTATAGTTGAAATTGTTAGAAAATATTATGATCATAAATTCAAAAATAATAAAATGGGCAAGAGAAATTAGACTCGAGATATGTAGTCGCTAATTTTAAAACGTTATTCACTCCCTACTCGAGTAAATCCGCAAGTTTGTAAAAGGGTTCCAGCGAGACGTTTCTAGGATATAATGAGTCCAATCTCTTGGATGCGATCCGTTACTTTGCAACAGTAGAGGACCGCCTCAAAAAACTCAATCTGATGAAGTACCAACTAAAAGAAGAAAATAAGAGAATTCTCAAATCTATATGCAAGAAAATTTGATGGATATCAGAGTGTCCAAATCTGTGTCCAGAAATCTCCTTTTATAAACCTCAAATGCCTTTTTAATATGACTGTTAGACCAACAGTTATATTTTGGACGGCTTAGATCTTTTAGAGATCTCAATCGCTCCATCCAACGGCTATATGAAATGTTATACCTTTTCGAACTTAAATTCGAAAAGTTGAAAACTTTTATAAGCGATTATGAAACGATTAGGTCCAATGGTCAATATTTGACCAATCCGTTTGACCCAATAGAAATAAATTAACCTACTGATTAGTGACCCATTAGACCCGACCCGACCTATGAATAATCTGATCGTTGGATCTACACGGTCAAAAAGTCAAACTTATGGTGGGCTCCTAAGGGTTTCTTGTTTTAATGATGTGCAGGTGCGAAGTGTAAAGTGTGTGTGCTTAAAGCACCAATGCACCTAAGCGCCATACACACGCACCAACGCAGTAGCTCATCGCTAGGCACACTCTTCTCTTCTTATTGTCAAACAATAATATAAGGCGAATTGTTCTTTATAAAGCATGAATCACTTTTGACATTTACTAATGTAAGACTATTTATTTGCATATAAAAAATGAGAACTTCTATTGCCTCAAAACCAACCCACAAAAACTAAGAAATCAAAAAAGGAAGTTTTAATTTCTTTAAAATTATTTAAAATAATGATTATATTCTAAAATAATAAATAAATATAACGAAAATTATGAAAAAACCCTTCTACTAAATATCATATAACACAAACGATATTATGCATTTAGGTTGGAAGAAGAGTGATAAATTTTTTAATTATAAATGCTTCTAAAACTTTGACCAAATGTCTTATTAGAAACCCAAAAAATTGGACAATCACCTTTTCTAAACCTTTGAAAGTAGAATAATTTGCATCCACTTCTTTTTCTACTTGTTCTTCTTCTTCCTTAGCTCTGACAAGTTGTAAGTAACGACGACGATATGTTCAACAGGGTTTAAGAGAGTTTTAATAGGAGGTTTCAGGTGGGTTTCAAGAGAGTGTCATGGGTTTCATATCATTGGATTTCAAGTGAATTTCAAGGATTTCATTCTAGTGAGTTTCATTCTAGAAGAGGAATAAGAAGAAAAATAAGAAGTGAGTGCATGATAGAAAAGGAATAAGAAGAAAAATAAGAAGTGAGCACATGATGGAAATTAATAGAAATACGACAAGTCGGAATTAATAAAAAGGAAAAAAAAAAAAGAAAAAGTCACAGTTATATGACTCATCAGAGTTGAAGAAAAAGAAGAAGCAGGTGTTTGTCATGACTTAAAAAAATAAATAAGGGGGGTACAAATAAAATGTAAAAAAATTGATAACCTTTTAGGGCAACAGAAAATATATTTTTATTAATTCCACTAAGCAATTGCTACAACTGGTATATATAGTGACAACAGAAACTTCTAGACATAATTTATTCGGTGTATTGCTAACATCTCCCTGCAAATTGATGGGAGGAGGATCGACCATCAGTTTGGTTTGAAGAAACTTAAATCTTTGGGTTGGAAGGGGCTTGGTGAATATATCGGCAACTTGATTTGGAGACGAAATATGATGAACAACTAGCTCTTTATTAACTACTTTTTCGTGAATGAAATGGTAGTCTACTTTAATATGCTTCGTGCGAGCATGAAAGACCAAATTTGAAACCAAGGCAATTGTAGAAATATTGTCGCACCAGATGGTGGGGGTAGAGGAAATAGGAAGACGAAGATCAACAAGTAACATTTTCATCCAAGCAAGCTCAGCAGCAACATGAGCGAGTGGTCGATATTCTGCTTTTTGGCTCACCAAGATATGAGGTTGGGGTCGAGAAAGAGACAGAAACCCATAGTGGAGCGGCGATCTGTAGTGTCCCTAGCGCAGTCGGCGTCCGAGAAGGCATTGAGTGTAAGAGGGCCTCGATGAAACTGCAAGCAATGGTGCTCAGTCCCTTTGATAAACCGAAGTATTTGCTTGACAACATTAAAGTGATAGACCTGAGGATTATGCATGTGCTGACATACCGAATTTACCTCGAAAGCCAGGTCCGGTCTATTGATCGTAAGGTACTATAGAGCACCCACAAGTTGTCGATAAAGACTGTGATTCGGATATGGATCAGTGGCAATGAGGAGATGATGCTTGGATGAAACCATTGGAGATGCACAAGGCTTGCAGTCGGTCATGGCAGCTCAACAAAGAAGGGAAGTAATATAATGGCCTAAGATAAGAGAGCCATTTGTTGTATGTATTACTTTGATGCCTAAGAAATAGTTGAGATTGTTGGGTATTTGTAACCCACACACTAACCTCTTTTCCTTAATTGCTAAAACTTGAATTGGTGAGACTTTCTATACGTGGCACAATGGGAATCACCATGCAATCTGGTGGAATTCCTTACTAATTTATAGGGTTGTGGTAATCCCTTTATAGATGTGACACATCCTCTAGATTTAGTTTCCTTGATGGACTAGGAAACTAATCAATGTCTATATAAGGAGGACAGCGTCCTCTCTTTGGCTATTCTCAATGTTATTCTCATCAATAAAGATAGAAAGAAAGAAAGGTGGATTGTTCTAGGGGTTGTGGTCTTATAGCGAGAATTTGTCGATCAAGCTCGTCTTTGCGATCATCTAGACAAGTAAATAAGATTTACCTTACTAGATAATTATTGTATTTGATATGTTGATTAAACGATTCACACATAGATCTTGATTGTTGCTTTAAACATATTTTACAGAGATGCCCAAGATTCTTCATTGAGAAGGTTGAGTGCATGTTATTGATTAATCGACTAATGGAGACACAATTGTTCCCCGTTACAAGGATATCGTCGATATATATAACAACAATAAGAATGTCATGATTTTAATGACAGACGAATAGAGAGGGATCGATAGTGCTTTTATAAAACCCGATCATGAGAAGAAAAGTGGAGAACGTTGCATACCAGGCTCTTGGTGCCTGTTTAAGGTCGTAAAACACTTTGTTCAACTTGCATACGTGATGAGGAAAAGAAAGATCAATATGACCAGGGGGCTGCTTCATATGCACATCTTCATGTAATTGACTAAGAAGAAACGCGTTGGAGACATCAAGTTAATAAATTTACTAGTTGAAATGAAGGGCCAATGCAAGAACAGTTTGGATTGTACTGTGTTTCGCGATTGGACTAAATTTTTTTGTGTAATCAACACCTTCTTCTTGGTTGTACCCTTTGGCAACAGCCTCACTTTATAGTGGGCAATAGACCCATCAGCGTTGTGCTTGACACGCTAGACCCATTTACAACCAATTATGTTCCGATCAGTAGGTTGGGGTACTAAGGTCCAAGTACCTTGTGAGACTATAGCTGAGCGCCAATTGGAAGACATGGCAGCCTCCTTGTATGTAGTCGATTCAGAGATTGAGACCAAAGAGAAAATTTGTTTCCGCTTTGAGATGCCGCTTTTGGACCTTGTTTGCATGAGAAGATGAGAAAGTGCAGGGTTGGTAGAAGGAGCTTGAGAGGAAGATGACGCCTGATCATTTGAGGTGTGGGGGGAAGTGGGGTAGGGAGAATTGATAGGATCTAGATGAGGTAGTGAAGTTAGTGAAGAGGACAAAGCAGGTGCAGAAGAGGAAGGTGGGGAAGTAGGCAAAGAAAAACAAATTATAGGAGAGGAGTTTTGTGAATGAGGAAGGGGAGACTGAGTAATGGAGTCAGAGATTTGTGGAGTAGTTGGTTGAGAGGGAGCAATTGATGAAGAACAAGCAGTAGAAGAGGAGATGCGAGAGATATGCGGTGATGGAGAAATGAAAGAATAAGGATTAGTGGAAAAGGGAAATAGGTACTCGAAGAAGGTAACATAGCGAGAGGTATACACCTTTCTCGTGGCAATGTCTAAGCATCTATAGCCTTTAGAGAATGGGCAATAGCCAAGAAAAACACAGCGTTGGGATCGAGGTTGGAGTTTATGAGAGGTGTATGGCCTTAGCCATGGAAAACAACAACAACCAAAACCCCGCAAACAAGAGTAGTCAGGAAGAGATTGAAAAAGTAGTTCATATGGAGACTTGGAATTAAGTGTAAAACTGGGTAACCTATTCACAAGGAAAACAGAGGTATAGAGTGCATCTAACTATTAATTTGTGGGCACAGAGGATTGATGAAGGAGAGTAATGGTGGTGTCAATTAAATGTCGATGCTTACATTTAGCAACTCCACTTTGCTCAGGAGTAGGGGGACATGTTCGTTGATGAATGATACCGTGCGAGAGAAGAAAGCGATGTAGAGAATGATTGACGAACTCACCACCGTTATATGTCTAAAATTTTTTTATGGACTTATTAAATTGTGTTTCGATTAGGGATTTGAATTCCATGAATTTTTGTGCAACCTCAGATTTTTGTCTTAAAGGATAAAGCCATGAAAATTTAGAATAGTCATCAATAAGCAACAGATAATATCTAAAACCTATAAAAGAAGGAATAGAGGCTAGGCCCCAAACATTACCATGTATTAATTGAAAAGGAGAATTTACACCTGTAGTAGGAAGGAAAAGGGAGCTTATGGCTATTTCCAATTTGACAAACAATACAAGTAACTGTAAATGATTTTGAAATTGGAACACTAAAACTATTCGTGAGAATACGGAGAACTAAAGAAGACGGGTGGTTTGGGCGCTGATGCCATAATAAAGCTAGAACTTTGGAGCAAACAAAAGCTGATGACGAGCGATTGAAGGGATAAAGCCCACGCTTACATGGCCCCCCAAATATGATGTGATTGGTTGCTTGATCATGAATAGTAAAATCAGAGGCATCAAAAGTAAGAGAATAACCATTATCTCTAACAATTTTATAGATGGATAAGAGATTGTGTGAGATACCAGGAATGTGCAAGACGTTGGAGAGAGAAAGAGATCGAGAAGGGGTAGGGAGCAAACCAGATCTAGTGTGTTGAATGGGGAGACGAGTGCCATTTCAAACAGAGACTTTATCCGATCGTTGATAGTCACTACATGAAGAGAGATTGGAGATATCATTCGAAACATGATTGCTGGCCCCCGGATCCATATACAAAGTAGGGTCCGGAGAAGATGGTGTTGCAGCGACAAGGGCTTGAGAAGGATTATCGGTTCCTCTGTAACTGAGATCTGCCCTATACCAACAATCAATTGTTACATGATTGGATCTTCCACTTATTTGGCAGCTAAGGTGGTTGGGAGCTGAGGAGTAAAATTGATGAGGAGATCTTCCACTGTCACCCAAACGATTGAAGCGATTCTCCCCTGTAGTTAGAGTCTCCGCGGCTACTAAACAACCCATTGAAGCGTGAGGAAGAACTAGAACGACCAGTAGTAGCCTGATGGTTGAAGAGTAAGATTATCAAGCCCAACATGAATCTCCTTAGACCCCAGAAGAGATTGAAGCTCAATCAACATGATCGGTTCAACTCTTGTACGAATTGATGCTATAAATGGATTGTATTCACCAGGTAGCCCTTTAAGGGTGTGAAATATCAGATCTTCTTCATCCACAGGGAAGCCAGCAACAGCCATTTTTTCATATATCACTTTAATCTGATCAAGATAAGCAGTCATAGAAAGAGTCCCTTTTTTTAGAGTAGCTAATTTGGACTTGAGTTCATGAATATGGGAGCGAGAGAGAGCTGCATATCTTGTTGCAAAGGCACTGCAAAGCTCAAAGGCATGCTCATATTGAATGAAATGAGGAAGAACAAAGGGAGAAAGGGTAGCTGATATACTACTCAACAAATGGCTATCAATGACATTCCAGACAGCAAATTGAGGGTTAGGCATTGTGGAACCAGAGGGATCAACAACACCAGGGCAAGGACAAGGAATTAATCCATTTACATAACCCAAAAAAAGATTAGCTTTGAGATCATTCCTCATCTTTTCTTCCAAATAGCATAGTTGGAGGATTCCAACTTCACAAGAACCAGAGAATGAACATAGGAGAAAAAGAAGAGCAGCCCTTGAGGAAGTTCCGAGAGCAAGAGCCGAAAAGAGGAGGGGAGTGAAGTTGAAAAGAGGAATAAGAAGAAGATAGAAAACTGACCGTTCAAAGGCTTTGATACCATGACAACCTTTTACGGCAACATAAAAGATATTTTTATTCATTCCACTAAGCAATTGCTACAACTAGTATACATAGTGATAGCAGAAGCTTCTTAGATAGAGAATTTATCCGGTGTATTGCTAACAAAAACAAGCTATTTTCACTCGTGTAAAGGTGGGTGTTTTTTCAAGATTCGGTTGGTACAAATAAAGGTTCTCTTAGCATTAGTTAATAGTATTAGGCCTTTTTTTACAAGCCTTCTCCAAATTGTACTTTTCAGGTGCTGTGAAGAGGTGGTTTGCATGCTACTTCTCAAATACTTTTTCTCAAACAAGTCTATCACATGTTAAAAGCTTCTCAATGCAATATTAATTTTAGTTAGAGGTGGCTATATCTTTGGGTGAAATGTCCTTCTCACCCACCAATTTCTCTCTAAGATGCTTTTTGAAAGAGGATTTCCAAACAGAGCTTTAGTTAAATGGCCTTGCTGAGCTCTCGGGTATAATCTAAGCTCCGGTGCATGACACACACGTGAAGCATGTTTTGGTAAGCCAGGTCCACACTTCCGCTAGGTAAATGTGGGCTGTTTTCACGATTCTAAAGGTCAAAGTAACCTGCATGGCGCCCTCTCTACACTTAAATATGTACATAATCTTTGGTTTTTTTTTTAAAAAAAAAAGTCTATTTCCCTCGACTCCACCAAGCCCAATCCATTTGAAAGTTTTTTCAACCAATTACAAGACAAAGAGATGCACCAATGAGAGTCCTCCACTTCACCAATCAATTGAAGCATAAAGAATAACCATTAATTTACTTTTCAAGTCAGCAATCCAAGTGAAAAGAATAATAACCCATAGAAAACATAAATATATAAATGATACATATTCACTTCATTTTGAAATATTAAAACATATATAATTACACTATTATATAAAAGGCACACGACTATACACCATTCACAATCCTTTGAAATTGTCCCCAATGGCAATAGATTTATGCTTGTAACACTAACACCATTCACAATCTTTTGAAATGGTTCATAATGTTGATAGATTTATGCGTGTAACAATAACTATAATCATAATGTAAACATGTTGCCTATCTTTATGCTGGGGAAAGAGGCTTTTCCTTGGGTTCTTACATGTATTTTTTCTATTGGCTCACTTGGTTGCAAGGATCAAAATGTCGGATTTCATTTTGGTGGGGACCCAAACCAAAACTGAAATCTGAAATTTTGATGCCCATACAAAATAGCCCGAAATTTTGAGTTTTCGTTTAGGTTTTGGTGGGGACCGAAACCAAAACATTTAGGCCGAAATCTTTAAATTTTGGCTGAAATTTTGAACCATGCTGAGTTGGGCGTGTAGCTCAACAAACCGGTTGGCATATTCAAACTTGCCTTTCGCAAGCTTGATAATCTTATAATGCAGACTACCATTACCCTTATTTCCACTTTTAGGTGTCATGTAGCACTTACCTTATTAAGAATTCACCCTTCCCTAGTGGTTTTAGGAGGGAAAAAAATCTTTCACGTCGATCTAATGGTGTGAAAATGAACAGTTAAATTAATGAATGCTTCCATCATTCGTTTTCTTTTAAATCATTGACCACCATTGGATCGAAGATGGTCAATGCTTTTTAAATAATTGACAGCACAGATCTTGCGCTGAGTCTTGGCACCCAAACATGTGTTTAAGAGCAACATTAAGGGGGCACTCATCCGGTTTGGTAGCTGCGTTCAATCGCTGCACCCTTCCCAGCATCCCTGCACTCCATTAATCTCTATACTTAGTATATTAATATTAGTTTAGAGAAATATGACCATCGAAACTTTATATCATTAAGCATTTCTATTAAACACAAATTATAAGAAGATTTACAATTTAGAAAGGGCCAGTTTGGACGGTAATTTCCTGCAAAATAGGGTTCCTCCAAACTATTTTGAATGGGCCCTAGAGATATGCAATGAAGCATTGTTCTATCTATGATTTAAAACTGATATAATTGATTTTTTGTTCATAAAAAAATTACGAGTGCTGTAGCCATTCCTGAATCGCAGAGCGAAGGGGGTGGTTGGGTATAAGGCTGCGGTGGAAGAGCTTGAGGTTGGTCATGGGTGAAGTGTCGTGGCCACTGTCAAACCATCCTCTCAAAGCCTCTGCCTCGTATGTGTACCCATCTTCTGCAATGTGAGGATCCCGCATTATTTCCTGCATTTCCGAAAAATTGAGCAGTTCATAATAAATATATGGAATTTAAAAGTAATCTGATAAGAAACGAGTGGATAAATAGGACTTGCAAAGCCGACCCCAAATAGATGGGATAAGGTTGTGATGATGATGATAAGTGATCTAACACTAAAAAAGAATGGTATTGATCCAATACGGCAATGGTGTAAATGTATGATACATGTATGGTAGGAATTACCAGAAATATACTATACCTGCGTTTGACACACCAATTTGCACTGTAAAATAAAAGTAAAAAAACTAACCTGCAAAATGGGGCAGATGAAGTAAGAGGGGGTATGGCTCTTTTCATTCGGCACCAGTCGGGAAGACAAGGTGGCTCCCAAACACGCATCCCTCATGGGTTTGAGCACTCTCCAAACCCCAGACTCAAGGTCGGGCCGATTCTTCTTGGTCATCTCGCAACAATGGAGCGCCAGTTGCGCTAGCTGCTTGGCCTGTATGAATGGCCATTTCCCAGCTGACTCATCCAACACCCTTTGCAAATTCCCACTAGCTAATGCCCTTTTCACCTCTTCAACAATCACGATTGCTGGTTTCCTAGTCAAAAGCCGGAGAACTATGACACCAAAAGAGTACACATCGGATTTGGTTGTCAGCTCTCCTGTGGATAGGAACTCAGGGTCCATGTATGGAAACCTGCTCTTGGAGTAATTCATAGAGAGAGTGGAGATGGGATTGGCTTGGACCATCATTCGAAAAATGCCGAAATCGCTAACCTTGCTTACGAAGTTAGAATCAAGGAGGATGTTTGTAGGATTCAAGCCACTATGGACGACGCCACGAGGTGTATTTGAATGGAGGAAGATGAGGGCCAAGCAGATCTCCGCAGCGATGCGAGTTCTAGTTTGCCATGAGAGAGGAAGAGTGTCGTTTTTGCAAGCGAGTCTATCTTCCAGGCTGCCGTTTGGGAGGTATTCGTAAATCAGAGCCCAGGCCTCTGGGCAGACTCCAATAAGGGTCACCAAGTTCGGATGTCGCACCTCACCCAAAACATCCACCTGTAAGAATTAAAATAAATAAATAAATAATGTTAGAGGAGCAATTCTGATGATACATAGAGCGACAAATCCTGACTTTTCTGCCTAGTGCACATCTTTGATCAATCCAAGTATTCTAACTTGCAGCCACTAAATTGACATCTCTGCTGGAGAATCACAACCAGATCTGAACCATCCTATCAGTGCATATAACATCGACCGTTCAAAAATATGCACAAGTCACAACCATTCATATTAGAGTGCCTAGATCAGACGGTTTAATTCCTCCAATGAGTGTATTTTCCACTCACTTCAGTTCAATATATCAGCTAGTCTCACAAACTGTATACAAGTAGGGTTGTCAGCAGGTCAGGTTGACCCATTACCCAATCATTTCGATCCATTCTTTTTAACTGGATCGGGCAAATAAACTTGACCCCTCGGGTCAGGCATGAAACATCCTCTAGCCCAACCTTTGGTCGGATCGGGTTAACGCAATGGACACGTTGGCTCGACCTGATATTTTATATATCATATAACAGGGTTTCGGGATTTTGATTCGGGTTGATCAATAATCCTAACAAAAGCAGACTCCACAGATGTAGTCCCTAAAATTTTTATTTTAGTAGGTTTAAGTATCTAAGACTATTTATTGATGCCGGCAAAGAGACTCAATCCCAACCATTTAAGAGTCATCTCTTAGCTGGCTGAAGAGTCGATAAACACATCAATGATTCATCAATCACGATGATTCTTTCTTTGTTTATACCACATTCGAGAAGTAGCCACAACTTAGCTGGTTTGAGTGAATGGGAGTGATATCTTAATGCACTGCACATAAATCACGTAGGAGCGACCATCCATAACTCTTCCTGTGCACGTCCCATCAAATTTTCAATTAATACAGGAGGTTTACACTTACGATGCAAATGTGGAGAGAGAGAGAGAGAGAGAGAGAGAGAGAGAGAGAGAGAGAGAGGTTTCCTTTTCCCTAATTTAAGAATCAATTAGAAAGAGTTTAATGCCCTTCCTTTTTTGAACAGAAGAAAGACTTTCATTGGCTTCCTCTTTTTTAGTAACATTCTTTTTTATTTTGACAACCAATTGGTGGCTATTTTTGTATTTTTAAAACATTAATACTTGGTGATATTCAACCTTCTCTCATTATAAAAGCAAAAATATGTCGAAAGGCAGATGAATGATTGATTTTACCTCCTGGAGGAATTCGGATTGGTTTTGGAAGCTTTGAGATTTCAAAATCTTAATAGCCACAGGGGTATTTCGAAGGATCCCTCTGAAAACGCTCCCATATCCACCTTCTCCTATCTTGTTTTCGTCAGCAAAGTTGTTGCTAGCTTCTTCAATCTCCCACAGAGTGAAATTGGAGAAATTCTCGGGCGTCCGTGAACTCCCAGCAACCTCCTTGCCAATCCTTAGCTGCGGCTCTACCACTGCTCTAGCCGCTACATCGTGATCTGTCTCCAATTTGCCTCGATCTGACAGTAGTTGGGCTGCTGCCAGTTTCTCTTCCAACTGTTTTACCATCCTATCCGAATAGGTTAGTTGGCGTTCAAGGTCCAAGTTCTGACATTTAGCTTTGAGGAGTTTTTCGGAGGCTTGCTCTTGCTTACTTGCTAGAGCTTCCTCTGCTTTTTCACTCTGTTTCATTTTCACGTTTTCAGCCTGTAACGAGGTGGTAGTACTGTATGTCAATAAGATGAATAAGAAAGCTCTTTATTTTCAAAGATGAGAAAGCTGTAATCATAGGTGCACCGCACTTGGCCTCATTATTGTGAAATATAGCAGAGTTTTTACAAATTTCAAGGCAGAGGGAATTCACTGACCAACATGCCTCACCCACATTTGCCATCTACACCTCATTCAAATTTCAACACTCAGCTTCAGAAATCAATGATATCTATAATCTTAAATGTTTCCATGATACATCTTTAGTAGGGAAAAGAAACACAAATTGTTTAAATTGAACCAACGGGTTTGTTTAAATTAAACCAACGGGTTGACTCTGGTCACCTACTCATGGTTCAAAATCTCAGGCAATATGGAGACATATCAAGGAGTCTATCAATGGGTCAGGACGACCTGATACCCAACCAGCCCCACCAGAATTTTTACAGGGTCAGGCACATAAACTCGACCCGTCAAGTCAGGTTGGGTCAGGTCAGGTATGAAGCATCGTACCCAATCTTCAGGTCGGGTTGGCTCAATGGTCGGTTCAGGTCAAGCAAAAATAGTCTTTGCCGCCCAACCCAACCTGATACTATATATATTAAATTAAGGAAATACAGGGGAGGGGGTAGACATTTAGGGGATTTTGAACCGAGTTGGGTTTTTGGGTTGGGCACTAGTCCCCATTGAGTTTTCGGGTCGGGTCAGGCATTTACCCTTGACCCGTGGGTTAGGTCGGGAAGCACCACTCGGTAGAGTCAGGTCAGGCATATACACTTGATCTGTTGGGCAACAAAATAGTCTTGGGCATCATATGAGACAACTTTCTTTTATGCTTCCTCTTTTTTTTGTATCGCTTATGTAGGGACGATATGTCTCGAAATCAGTATAATTTTGGGGCCACATTAACAGATATTACTCTCAGTGACTTCTAGACCAGATGAGGCGATATTGCATACTTTTTTACAGGTCCATTTTGTCCAAGTTCCAAGCCAACACATCATACAAACTAAAGTCAGCCCTAAAACCATTCCTATTAGGATTCACACCACCAAATTCAAGCCCTTCAATACGGAATCAAATGGTTCTAATCTTTTGATGGGCACACTTTAGGCTGATAAAAAAGTGTATTACCACTTGTACGACTTGAAATGATTAAACATGTGGGACACATGGCACAAACTGTAGAGTTATCTATTGATGTAGGTGATGCTGTCCTCAACTCTAAACCAACGGGTTGTAACTTCATTGCTTCTCTAATCAAGACCCAAGGACCATTGTATATTTTTGGATTTTATAAATGCAACAGAGAGTAGTCAAAGACACAAGGCATAGCTCACATGCACACACACACACACACACACACACGTGTACATACATATATATAACACAATCCATAAAAACATTGTGTACACAAAAAAATTCAAGTCAATAGCTAAGTAATTAACAAGTAATACCTAATAACTGATTGAACTAACAACTAATGAACTAATAAGTAACAAGTAGCAGATAATGATTAACAACCAATAAATATAAAACTAAAAAAGAAGATAATGTGCACTACAAAAATAATTCAAGTAACTCGTAACTAACTCCCTACTTAATGATCCAAAAAAAAAAAAAAACTAGTAACTAACTAACAACTAACAAGTATTATGCCAGCTATGCAAGTAAAACATCTATAAAAACTTAGTTATATCCAAGTAGCTTATGAGTTGTAACTTAAAAGTTATATAACACTTGAAACTTTATAGCTGTTAAATTATCAAGTTAAAGTTTACATACATACATCTGTGTGTGTGTGTGTGTGTGTGTGTGTGTGTATATATATATATATATATATATATATATATATATATATATATATATATATATATAAGGACTTTCTTGTACTAGATAAACAATTATGTATGTCTGGTGCCACGCTCAGGTGCATGCCTGACTGCACCTACACCTAACAGCCTAGGCGCAAGCGTGCTTTGCGCTTAGGTGCACTTTTGACAACACTGAAGAAACGTAGTATACTTGATAAAATCATTTAATTGTTTTACTTGCAGCTCAATAGCAGCCTTTTCATCTTTCCTACGACTTCCTGACTTTTCGAAAGCTTCTCGCTTTAAGTATTTAGCCTTTGTCTCAGCTTGTTCTAGTTGGTCATACACTTGATAATCCACTCTTTCATCATCCTGCAAAAAGTCCCATACTTATTTGTAACTTGACCAAAATTTGAATGTGTTGTTCAGACTATTTTATAAAACTCAAAGAACTCGTTGAAAATCTTTTTTCTTACCATCTTCATTAATATGTTATTTTCCCAATCCTAGCTGAATTCCATTCGTACTCCCTTGCTGGTTCATGATGCTCGTATTGCTTCTGACCATTGTCCTTGTCTTATCACTTCCGCCCTCTCATTCTTTGCCTAAATCTTTCAGATTCCCTAAATGTTGGATATATAGATCAGATTCCCTACAAGTGGTTAAAGCTAGTCCATGAAGGCTTATCAATGGGCATATCACTTTCGGATTTTGGTGGTTGTAAGTTTTTTATCTAGCCATAAAAAATTGTAACCTATAGTTTTTGTCTCTTCACTCTTCCCTTCTATGCCATCAACCTAAGTCCGTGAGCCCGTCCTAAGACACCCTCTTCCATCCATGGTTCCGAAAAGAACTTCTATTCAAAAGAGGTGGTCGGATCCACTACCATTTCCAATCATCTAGCGATGAAACTTATCAAAGGCTCAGTTCGCTTTGGAAAATGACCACAACATTTCACAAAGAAGACATTGATCAAGGATATCGGGAGATTAGGTAGGTATTAGTAGCAAAGTTTCTACATACTTGAAACGACATCGAGATTATGGCCCAAATATCGACACCATCCCTAAATTCTCAATTCATGGAGGGTGGTTGGAATCATAGTCACCAAGTCGGGGTTAGGTAATAATTCAGCAAGGTTAAAATTCGGAAAAATCCGGCAGGTTTGGGGAAAATTTCGGAAAAGAATCGGAGAAAATTTATATATATATATATATAACATTTTAAAAATATTAAAAATAACGATATATTGAAAAACTTGTGAATTATTTGTAAATTATCCGTGAAGTTAGTGAACTTTTAAAAAACAAAAGAAATTTTCAGAAATCCGTGAATAATTCGTGATTAGTTCGTAGAACCTTAAATTCGTGAATTATTCATGTTTTTTTCAAAAATTTGGAGAATTTGGTGACTATGGTTGGAATGGGCAGAGCCTCGGTCATAGATCACCATCAGATCTTATTAAACTTCTCTCACCAAGAAAACATGACCAGGGTAAGGCTTAGAGATTGGCGGGACGTATTAGGTTTATCCCATGAAAGTATATGAATGGACTACCATTCTTCATTTGTCCGAAGACGATGTCAAGATTGAATTTGGTTGGATTTCCTTCCCAAACCTTCCATTATTCTGCTATGATTGAAGAAATCTCAAATCAATACCCTACATGTTGGCGAAGTGCCAGTTATTGATAACCAAACCAAAAATTCTCTTGATTTACTTCTGCTTGAGCTTGCATCCTTTTGGACCTTGAAAAATCTAATCCATGCCATTTCTCGGTCAAATGGATTTTGTCATCATGTTGATTATAGGGGCTCGATCACAGTTCTGCTCATGGTGTAATCAAGTACATAGTCTGCATGTTTTCCACTTTAATATAGACAAGCATCTTAATAAGGTTAAAAACACCAAGATCCTAAATAAATAAAAATAAGAATGTAAAGAAGGAACCTCCACCCAAAGCTCAAATCCATGGAAATCAAGAGCAGATAATCCCCTTAACTTTTCCCAATTCCGTCCCTTCAGGTTGTGTAATTTCTTCTATAAAATCTTCTCTGATATCTTATTAATTTTATTTCTACTTTTAGGTAAGAAGGGATGAACCTGTGACCGCAAGGTTGCAATATTATAAGCCATTCAAATGACTTTTCTCCAATATCTTGCTTTCGAGACTTGCTTTTGCCCCATATCATCTGTAGTGAGCAAGGTGCTTTCATCAAAGGTAGAAATATCTGTCACATTTTGCTTGCTCATTAATCAAGACTTAAATAAACAATCGCTTGGAGAAAATCTCACCCTCAAAATTGGCATACCTACAGCTTACGCTCATCTTGAATGAAAATTCCCAGTGTTACCTAGATGCATGGCACGGCTGCCAAGTGTCAAGGTGTCTTAGATGTTTCGCACACCAAGTTCTAAAGATTCCAATAAGGTGACACGGCCTAAAGAATAATAAAAAATACAAAAAAATAGAATGTATATAGAAAAAAATTGAAGGGAAATCTTAGAAAGCCAGTTAAGATATGTAATGAAGAGATACATAATGTATGTCATTAGCCTAATTAAAAGTATATTGTATTATACAAATCGTTTTCAAGGAACCGAACCTTTTATTTTATAAGTTACTAAACTTTACACAATTTTTTTTTACTATAAATGACGGTTTATTTTATCGTGCCAAAACGAGGAACAGTTGGATGGTATTATGTGACATTTTCGTACATGTCTAGAAGTATCGTACTCTGGTCAGGAGGGTCCAAATGCACCAAGTGTCCAAGTGTCACCAAATGTCGGCACCGAAAAAATTCAGAAAGTGGAAGTGCCTAGGTAACACTGGAACTTCCTCTACAACGCTCTCAAATGTTTGGATTTTCTATTCACTGGATAAAACTAATTTGTGGATATTTTCCAACTTTTGGTAATGTACGCTCGCCATTGCTTCTCATTGTAGCTATTTTAAAGGTTATATGGGTCTATGCCGAGATGATCCTCTTTCTCCTGCCTTATTCATTATTGGAGTATTGACGTATACTGTTGTATGTTGGTTGTGCTGGTGTTTAGTTAGTCATCTACTAGTTTGGTTAGTACCCTGCAATGACATGTAAATTTTTTTTAATTTTCAATATAAATTGGGATGGAGTCATTCTCCAACTCTAGTTGAAGGACTTCCATATTGGCTGCAAAGTGTTCCATATTATGTACGAAAAAATCGAAAGCAAGTTTTATCAATCTACATTGGTGATCATGTCTGATATGCTTTGCTCGTGACTGCAAAGATCTGTAGTATATCAACTGCTTCTCATACACATCATCCAATTCTACCTGAATTTATTTATTCAAAAAAGAATTCCAATCATCACTGGTAACATCTGTTGTTTTCTTCATGGTTACCTCGCCCATCAATGTCTGAATATTTTTCTAACTGATGTTTCTCGTACTCTTGTTGATCATGTTGGGTAACATTACTTTGTCACTATAGTTGTCAAAGGTGCCAAGAGAGGCCCAACTACCTTTGAAAAGTTAAACTTAGTTGTTGCAGCCTATAACAACTCGAGTCATGAGATTATGTCCCTCGACTTGAGTGAGGGGATCATTTTCTATACATATATATATATATATATATATATATATATATACACACACACACACACACACACACACACACTTCGTATATTTTTGTTTTTATTTATATTATTAATATAGTTAAATTACATAATTATTATAACATTATATAGGATTTAAAGTTAAATTACTAATATATCTTTAAAAGGTAATTGGTAAGGATAACTGCTATATTAGACATAGTAACTTCAAGAAGTAGTCAGGAAAAATTCAGGGGTTATGAAAAAATAAATATTAAGAAATTCAAAAAAAAAACCTAAATTCTTAACCTATTCAAAATTAAAACAGGCCGTCAAGTAATTAAATAGTTGCATTACATACAAATTTGCAATCCAAAAAATAAATAAAAAATAATAATAATAATACAAAGTATTAATTAAAACATGTATCACAATAAAAAAAATTCCAAAAAAATAGAAAAAATTCAGCAAATTGGCGAATTAATCGGCAAAATTCGGCAAACCACCTATGTTCCAAGAATTTTGGAGAATTTTGCGTGAGAGTCTATTGGATAGGTCAAACGAATAGGTTAAAAACTAGCAAAAGAAGGAAAAAAATAAGCATGTGCCAAACCCGAATTCAGCCCGAACCCAAGCTTACACAACTGAATTAGGGCTGAACCTGAACCCTTGCCCGAGTTGCGACCAGGCTAGGGCTTAGTCTTATGCCCTAGGCTATGCTAAGGGTTAAAGGCCCCCCTACTATATTCAGGAAACCAACTGAACTAACCTCGGGAGTAGAAAAGGGAACGTGGAGGCCGCTCTGTAGGGTCAGCGGGAGGGCACACGAGACGTGGGCGTCGTACTTACAGCCTCTGCATCTATATACCCACTGCTGCTTCCCAATTAGACCACATAAATCGCACTTAAAACTTTTGTTAGGGTAAGGAATGTCGAACCTGAGGCTGAGAGGGTGTTGATGAGCAGCTACGTTAAGTAACATGTTCATAGATGCGCAGTTTTTATGGAGATCGAAATTGCAGTCCCGGCAACAGTATTGTGGCCCCTTGATGTGGGACCGACAAGCATCGCAGTAGACGGTGGGAGATCGGGGAGAAAGAAGGGAAAACAGAGGGTGTTTTGGATGGGAAGGGTGGTCGATGCTACTACCCATTTCTGCTGTTTCTTGGTCAGAGAGAGAGAGGATCAGAGAGAAGGAGGTGATGAGGGTTTTTGGGTTGTGATGGAGTGTCGATTCTACTACTCATTCGTCTTTCTTGATATATCTCTGATCCTTTAGAAGGCGTAATCTTTTATCTACTGATCTGTCTACGATACATATAGCCTCATGGAAATATCAGAATATTATATATATGTATTAAGACGAAAGGGGTAGGCGGTTGCATTATTATTCACACTCCGCCAACCATTCCCGCACTAATTAGTAAAACCAGCTGCATTAATAGGTGATTTATAAAAGGGATGATTTTACTGCCACACCACTTCATGTTATACCCACCTCACTACAAAGAGTTAGTTTACCATGAGTGTCCACCCTATCTTCCGTGGGCAACGATAGTTCACGTATCTGCGTGACTGTAAAGCTTTAGATACCTATTATAAACTAACTCAAGTACAAATCTGTTGACTGTTTTGAATAAAATGATGTATTATTTTGTGTCCCAAACTGCTACATAACAGATCGATCAGGAGGCTCACATGTGAGAGAGAGAGAGGGGGGGGGGCCGATATTGACACACATCCCATATAGTGAACATAAACCACATTTGATGGTGCACGATGATCACATTAATAAAGTGCGTGTCAGTACTACCAGCCTTTAAAAGTCGCACAACAAATTTATTTCCTATCTTTATTTGTTATTCAAGATTATTCCTTCTCAACTCTGAATTTATGTGTTTAAACGATTGATAGCTTGAATTAAAGAATTAAAGGATGGGGAATATTTGCGATCCAATCTTCGCACAAGAGATCAAGATTATGTTCCTACCATTAGACGGTCATATTTTAATTTCACATGAAACACATCTTGACTAGTGATTCAAAAACTATGTTGATGTACACCAATCATCATATTTATTTTTTTGGATGTGTGACACGTAGAATCAAAGTGTATAATCTAATGGTAGGCCCTTGATCTCAAACTCTTAGGAATAAGATTGGGATGGAAAACAATCTTCATCATTTAATTCAAAGCAATCTACATTTTAAGCATGTAAAACTCAGTTGAGAAGGAACAATTTTGAGATATAAACAAAGGTTTATATATATATATATATATATATATATATATATATATATAGAGAGAGAGAGAGAGAGAGAGAGAGAAAAGGTGTCCGTCCTCTAAGTTTTCATGTGGAGCTCCTCGTGACACTCAAAATATTATTTTGATGCCATGTGGAGCTCCGGTGCATTGCTTAGATCATCTTTGAAAAAAAAATTGAAAACTCATCTCTATCATGTGTTTTTTAAACCGTGAAATGTGGACCAATGAAACCCCTCAAACTTTGACTTGTGGGTTTAAAAAGTTTTTTTTGAAATTTTTTTTTTAATATTGATCTACACCGTCCACTTGTGTTCCACGTAGCACCGAAACAGTGTTTTAGGTGCCACGTAGAGATCCATGTGTATTTTGGAGGACGGTCACCGTCTTTCATTGGAGGACCTAACCCGCTCCCTATATATATATATATATATATATATATATATAAAGTATAAAGTTTGGAAGCAATGGCACTTCAATAACCTCTTATCTTCCTCTTTTTCTTTCAATGCTAAACACTGGCGGATCCACATGCAAGAGTGCGAGACTAAACCTCTAATTTAGGACTTGAATTTGTATAAGATATGTTTCTTTTACAATCATTTTTAATTGTAAGCCCCTAAATCTATGGTGAACAAGCCACTCAAATCAATGGTACACTCGAATTTGTACTAGATATGTTTTTTTATAGCCTTTTCTGTGTATAAAACTCTAAGGGTCTGTTTGATAAATTTTCGGAAAACATAGGAAAAAGTTTTGTAAATTCAATGGATTCCAGCTCTTTGGGAATTCATTGTTTTCGGTGTTTGGATTGTGTAATTGGTACATAGAAAATAGAAAAGGAACACCATTGATAGTATATATTTCACACACTCAATAAATTCAACTTTCTATTATGAAAGAAATTTCGTGAGAGAAAAAAATTATGAAAAAGAGTTTAGGAGAGAGAGAGAGAGAGAGAGTGAGTGAAATAGAGAGAAATTAAAAGAAATATGTAGAGAGAAAATTTAGGAGAGAGATTAAGAGAGAGAGGCATCGAAAATGGAGAATGATAATAGAGAGTTAAGAAAGTGAGAGGAGAGAGAAAGAGAGAGAGAGAGAGATTTAATTTTATTTATTTATTATTATTATTATTTTTTTAATTATTTTTCTTCTTTTATAATTTTTTATGTTTAATTTTATTTTTATTATTTTTTTACTTTATTTATATATATATTTTAATAAAAAGCAAAAAAATAAAAAAATAAAAATAATAAAAAACAATAAAATAATAAAATCACTCTCTCTCTCTCACTCTCTCTTTCTTTTGATAAAAATAAATAAATATTAAAAAATTAAAAATTAAAAATAAAAATAAATAATAAATAATATAAATAAAAAAATAAAAAAATTATTTTATTAATTTTATTTTATTTTATTATTTGGTTTATTATTATTATTTATATATTATTATTATTTATTTTATTTTTATTGATTTATTATTTTATTTTATTTTATTTTATTATTTGACTATTTTATATTTTTTTAAATTTTATTTATTTATTTATTATTATTATTTATTATTTATTTATTTTATTATTTTATTTTATTTTATTTATTTTATTTTTTATTTTTTTAATTTTTAATTTTTAATTTTTAACATTTTAAAATTTTGTATTTTTATTTTATTTTAAAAAAAATATTTTATTTATTTTTATTTTATTGTTTAAATATTTTTTAATATTTTAATTTTAATTTTTAATTTTTTTAATTTTTTTATTTTTTGTATTTTAATTTTAATTTTATTTTATTAAAATTTTTTTGTGTTTTTATTTTATTTTTAAAAATTTTTTTAATTTTAAATTTTTGTATTTTTTAATTTTTAATTTTTAATTTTTTTAATATTTTTTTGTAATTTTATTTTATTTTATTTTTTATAATTTTATTCTTTATTATTATATATTTTTTATTATTTTTAAAAGTCTTATTTTATTATTTTAATTTTTAATTTTTTTAATTTTTTAATTTTTATTATTTTATTTTAAAATTTTTAATTTTTTTAATAGTTGATTTTGTTTTAATTTATTCATTAAAAAAGAGAGTGAGAGATAGAGGAGAGAGAAAAAGAGAAATCGAGAATGACAAAAGTTTTCCGATGAAATTCTCTTATTTTAGAGGGATTTGTCAGTTTTCAATGAATTTTTTTTTTTTGAATTTTCCTATTATTTTCGGTGGCACAACTTTATTGTCAAACATAAGAAAGTATCATATTTCCTTTCTTTTCTCATGATTTTTTTTGTTTTTTTTCCCTATTCAAACATACCCTAAATCTATGATAAATAAGCCTTTAAATCAATGGTAAAATAACTATTAACATATATTGATCATTGTTACCCCCACCACCATAAAATCTTAGCTACACCCCTGACCCTAAACACACCGAGGCTATAGAACCATCATTTGATGTTCATCTTTCCCTTCTTACTTCTCCACTACACACTTGTCGTCTTCCTCTTCTCGTTCCCCTTCTTTGGCCAATTTCACACACCAAGGCTATATAAGCACTACAATAACATCTATCATTAAAAAATTATTTTTAATACTCGTCTCCTTTTTCTCCGGCCAATCATACGGGAACAACAATGTAAATCATTTGCAAATAGGTAAATAGGTTTAAGTTTTTTTACTGTGATTTATGCTAAATTGAATTTTTTAGGAATCCAAATTAAATCATGAAAATAGCCTTGGAAAAAAAAACAATAAAAGTGGGGCAATAAACAATCAAAGGTAAATAATAGTCAAAGTTAAAATAATAATAAAAGTTGGGTAATGAATATATATATATTTTTTAGATCAAATTTTTATCCTTTTCACTAGAAATGGAGAATGATTATAAACTGGGAAATAAGTAACCCCAAATGGGCGATTACAGAGTAGAGAGTCTAAATCCAATGAGTGGTAGTTACAATCACTAATATTAAAATAAATTGAATGACATCTAAGAACCATCTAACAATGGCACGAAATTCAGGGACTTTCAAAGTAAGATAAAATTTCGAGAATCCACCATCATCCTGAGCATCTACTGATAATCGATACCGAAGATCCATCCGAAGAGACGCCACCACCATCGGCAAACTCACAATTCACAAAAACTCCTATCACATTGGAAACGGGGGCAATAACTAACCAAAAGCTTCATACATCACTTCAACCGAAGCTTTTAAACAATGCCTCATGACGTAGATATAGTGCATACGTTCGCGCAACAATGAAGCCACCAATACGTCGGTAAAACTCATGACCAAAATCGTTTCAGAAATAAGTATGGACTGCAAAAAAACCTTCATAGAGGCGATTTCCTCGGAAAAAAAGACTCACCAAAAAAAGGATAAAACTCTCATATTCTAACCTTAAAATAAGAAAAAATAAAGAAAAAACAATAGAGCGCTAAAGCCTCCAAGCAAAAAATAACTCCCAAAGAATCAATTTATTGAAAGCATAAAAAAGTATATGAAAATGAATTAAATCCCCCTTCCCATCCCCTTCTATAAATTATCTTTTCCCTACTCTGACTAGCAAAATTACCTATCTTCGAATGTTATTCGTCACTCCTCCAACTAATTGAGATCTTATGTAATGTTGGGCAATGAATACAAAAGTTAAAATAGTAATTATTGTTAATATTATAATTGATAACTAAATAACTCGGTCCATTATTCAAGAACTACCCTAAAGTACCGAATATATTGAATTCCATTAAAAATATACATAAATAACTAGATAGAAAATAAATTGCAAGAACCTCCATTAAAAATTCATCCGACTCCATTTCGAGGAATGAACATGGTACACACTCCTCGGACATAGGTAACGAACACCAAACAATCTCTTCGATTCAAGGATCAAAATTTCGGATAAAATTTAGGTTTTAGGCTTGACCGAAACCAAAAATTTGAACCGAAATTTTGAGTCCCATATAAATTTGGACCGAAATTTCGGTCAAAATTATCATTTCGGTGGGGACTGAAACCGATAATTTCAGCCAAAAGTTTGATCCTTACTTCGATTGAAGGACATGAAGAGAAATGCCATCATTATTCGCTATTACGGCATTCATCTTTGCCATGAAAGTGATATTTGCATTAGAATCCATGGGAAAATCGATCAACCCTCCTCTCTCATTGCAATTGAATTGCATGATAAGGGATGCAAAGATGACAGATTGATAAACAAGAAAAACGTCCGACATCTCGCTAGCGAGAAATAATGTTCGAAAAAAAAATTCAAAAGAAAGAGGAAGTCAAATATAGTCTACTAGTTTTCGATTTTCAATTTTCACCGGTGAATGTGGCAAATAAAGGGGATGCACAACTTACTGTATCTGCTACAAATTATGTGAGATTTATGCCTAAAAAAACATTTAAAAGACCTCCACACATGGTTCAAAATTTCGGCTGAAATTTTCGGTTTCGGTCCCCACCGAAATGAAACTGAAAATCCAAAATTTTGGTTTCTTCTAAATGGGATTGAAGTTTTCGGCCAAAATTTTGGTTTCAGTCCAGCTCGAAACCGAAACGAAATCCGAAATTTGATCCTTGCCTCACATGTAAATTGGGGTGAGATAGCAATTAGGCGGATCTTTGAAACTGTTTTTATATCTGTGAAATTGTGCAGGTGGATTAGATGGGTGCTTTTGAAGTTTCTTGTCGGTGCAAATAAAGGTATTTTTTAAACTTCCTTTCGAGGCATAGGAGCTACTTGGTTTCTTCGGATGTCATATAAAAGTAGGGCTGCAATAGAGCCGAGCCAGCTCGATAACTCCGCTCGGCTCGGCCCGAAAAATAAGAGTTTTCTCTTTAAAGCTCGGCTCGAGAGCTGAGCCGAGCTAAGCAATTTGTAGCTCGAATGAACAGAGCCGAGCTCAGGCTAAGGCCGGCTCGGCTCTATGGCTCGGTTAATATATATATATAAAATTAACTTTGAGAGGTCTATTTTACCCTTCAAAGTAGCCGTTTAAGTTTATTCAACAGTTACTTTGAAGGATAAAATAGGAATCTTTGGCCCCCACTTGCCCTAATTTTTACTTTATATATTATATAGTACCCACTGTTACTCTTACCCACGATTCCTAATATCACTTCCGTTTCAGAGCAAACTGAGATGACTAGTGAATCAGATCAAACTAGTGAAATCACTTTTATCATTTTATATTTTTAAAAAATAATTAGTATTTTCATCTACCATATTTTTGATGTTGACTTATATATTTTATTAAGAGAATACAATAGTTATCAATTATATTTCAAGAGTTATGCACTCAAGTGACTTCACTCAATTGATCTAATTTCATCAATGCCCATCATGCTACATGAGTCTGAGAAAAATTTTAAACCCATCGCTTGACCATCAAATTAACCAACAAGGAGATACAAATTAAATGATAAGTGTCATTCAAAAGGATATCTACTAAAAAGGTACGTGAGTTTTATTTTGAGTTTATTTTTTTATAATAGAACATACTTGGCTCGAAGCTCGGCCCGAGCTCGGCTTGAGCTCGGAGAGCCGAGCTAGAGCTTAAAATTTTTGAGCTTGAAGAGCCTAGAGCCGACCCCAACTCGGCTCGTACAAGGTAGAGTCGAGCAAGAGTTGACCAGAGCTCGGGCTCGGCCCAGGTCAGTTGCAGCCCTATATAAAAGCACTTGAAAAAAGCAAAGGTCAAATGTGAGTATATGTTGGTATATCCCGTTTTGCTAAAGTTCCCTTAATATATACAATGGGTAAGGGTATTTGCAATTAAAGATTTGTTCTGTGCAACCGATGATTTCCACCTTTAACACCTTGATTGCTTTGAATTAGAGGATGGAGATAGTTTCTCGGCACAATCGTTCACACAATATATCTTGTAATCATGGTCCACCTATCAGATGGTGAGATGTTTATTTTATGTGGCACATATCCCCATAAGTGACTCGATAACTCATGATATGTCGTGGTCACATTTACTTTTAAGGATGTGTGCCATGTGGAATGAACATCTGACCGTTTGATAGATGGGTCATAATCACAAAATTTATTGCATGAAATATTGGGACAAAAAACGATCTCTATAGTCTGATTCAAGGCAGTCAATGATGAAACAATTGATTGCGTAGACCAAATATCAGTTGTAAATACTAATACCCTAAAACAATTACAAAATTTTATTTTATTTATTTTTTAAGAGGTCAATAGAACCATGACTGTAATAAGTAAGTTATGTGAACCAAGGTTCAAAATTTCGGCCAAATGTTTCAGTTTCAGTCCCCACTGAAACCGAAACGAAAACTCATAATTTCGGGCATAAAATGTATTGTATGGAAGATTTTGGCCGAAATTCAAAATTTCAGCTGAAATTTCAGTTTCGGTCCCCACCGAATCCAAAACAAAATCCAATTTTTTGATCCTTGATGTCATCTGTTTCCAAAATCCATTCATTCAAACATTCAAAGACCTCAAAATTCGGCTTATCTTAAAATTTGGAAAATGTAACATTTGGCTTAACAATTCTAACGATCTTTTATATTATTTCAATTTATCTACACTAAATCCATCTGAAATGTAGGTCCTAGTCAATTAATCAACTATAGATGACCAATTCTAATCTAAACCTGATTGAATCAACACCCAGTGTGGCATGTAGAAAAAACATCAGACCGTTGATGGTAAGCCATGTTCTCAAGATCGAAGGTTGAGACGAGAAATAATTTCCATCGCCATCGTTTGACTAATAGTCAACTATTTTCACAAGTGTAAACCCTGACCGTGAACAAAGGATCTCTAATTTGTACTCATTTCAATATAGGGAATAATTTTCTTAACAGCCTGTAGACGGTCGATAGGGCCGTGACGGCTAGATAACCCACCGAGGGGCTGTCGCAATGGTCTGATGACTTGGATTTGCTCTCCAACATCACGGGCTGGAGACTGCTGCCCCTCATCTAAAATCGGCGCATCGAGGAGAAACGGGGGCACTATACGTTGTTGGGATTAGTTCAAGTGCAAACTTGAGAGACACAAAAAATAAAAAAAATTAGTTCAAGTGCAAACTTGAGAAACACAAAAAATAAAAAAAATTAGTTCAAGTGCAAACTTGAGAAACACAAAAAAAAAAATAGATAAAAAAAGACAAAAGAAAAAAAAGAATTCAAAATATGCACAACCGTTCACATGGTAATGTAACATTTATTCATATTGCATTTTTATTATGAAGCGTTTGTGTTTAATTGCTTTCTTATATATTGTAGAAATAAAAGTTGAATTTCAACTTTTAATGTGTATGTGGTATATGATGACAGTGTGTCAATGGATCGGGTCAAACGTTAACAGGCATTTTCATTAATAGAGCGTAAGAATCAACCCGAACTTGACCTGATTCTAATCAGAGTGGACCAATCTTGGGCTCATATTATTAACCGTGCAGGCTCGAACCCAACTAGATTCTCGTCTGATTGAACCGAACTTGGGTCCAAACCGTAGCCTCAACGGCTTCTTGCGACCTACCCAGAATGTTGAATAAGGTTTAATCCCAACCACCGGTATCAATCGATTGAGTTGGAAAAATCAATCGATTGAGTTTGAGAAGTCAACTACTGGTGTCAATCGATTGAGGTTGGAATGTCGATCGATTGACTGA
This sequence comes from Chloranthus sessilifolius, assembly GCA_021018995.1. NCBI lineage: Eukaryota > Viridiplantae > Streptophyta > Magnoliopsida > Chloranthales > Chloranthaceae > Chloranthus > Chloranthus sessilifolius. The sequence goes on from CM037587.1 coordinate 141,281,610, forward strand.
TCAGCGGATGTAGATCCGCAGATTGACTGTTGACTGGTGTCAATCGATTGACTGATGGACTGATATAGATCCCCAAGTTTGGAATAATTGACTATTTTCAGGAAATCCACTTTAGCCAAGGTTTCCTAAGTGTTAGGAGACTATTTTGGAAGTGTTTTGAATACTTGCAACTCCTAGGAGATTTGAGAGTTACGTATCCAAAAGGAGCTTGGAGTCTATTGGTAGAAAGTATTTTCTAAGGGATCTAGAGAGATTTTGGTGAAAGTTTCATGTGAGAATACTTTGAGAGAAAAAGTATTGAAGAATAGCTTGAGGATTGAAGATCTGATTGAAGCCGTTCTTGTGTCGAAATCGTGACTATATTCCGGTAGATCTCTTCTCTATTATTTGAAGGACTGCATTCTTGGTTTAACAACGGATTTATTATTGAAGATTGTGCTAGATCTTGATTAAGTTTGCACTAGAGAAAAGAAAGTGTGTGTGCTGTAAACATTCATAAAAATAGTGCATATACTCCCGTGGACGTAGCCCTTGATTGAGTGAACTACGTAAATCTTTGTGTTGTGCGGGTGATTAATTTTTGTCCGAATCTTCTTATTTTTTCGTATTCATCGCGATAGGGAGTTCGTAGAGTGGGTAGACTTCCTAACAAGTAGTATCAGAGCTAATAAGCGGTATCAGATCTAACAAGTGGTATTAGAGCAAGGTTTACGCTACAATGACGATGAAGGTCTCGAATGCATGATTTGGGGTGGAGAAGTTTTCTGGGAAGAATAACTTCGCTTTGTGGCAAGTCAAGGTCACAGATCTCTTTGTCCAACAAGGCATTGATGATGCTCTACTTGTAAAAAATATAGGACAGAAGGTAGAGATGTCCGATGAAGAGTGAAACTCTATTGATAAGAGGGTTGTAAGCACTATCCGATTGTGTTTGTCTGATGAAGTTCTATACAACGTTCTTTACGAGAAGACGACAGTGGATCTGTGGAAGAAGATGGAATCTCTCTACATGACAAAGTCGTTGTCCAACCGACTCTTCATGCAGAAGCAACTCTACACTCATCGTATGAAGGCTGGTACATGTATTCATGACCATTTGAATTCGTTTAATAAAATAGTTAGTTAACTATTGAGCATTGAGGTGAAACTTGAAGAAGAAGATCTCGCACTTCTCTTGCTTACCTCATTGCTACCATCTTATGAGCACCTTGTTACCACATTAATTTATGGTAAATATACTATTATCATCGAAGAAGTGACTGCTGTACTTCTTTCCGACGAATTGAGAAAACAGCCCGAATCTAACTCCGAAGGGATTAGTCTCTTAAACAAAATTGGTCGAAACCATGATCGCAAAAGAGACAAATCTAGATGGGATAATAAATCAATGAGAGGAAACAACAGGTCCAAATCTAGGGGTGAGAGAAAGGATATTATCTGTTACTTCTTTAAGCAATCTGGATATATTCGCAAATATTGCAAGCAGAGATTGAATAATAATAAGGGTGATGAAGGGACTTCACATAGGCTAGTGTTGCTAAGTCAGATTCCCGTGAAGACCTATTGTGTGCATTGTTAAGCTCCAGTCAGTTTGATGATTGATGGATCCTACATTCAGGGGTATCGTATCACATGTGTTCGTACATGGATTGGTTTGACCAGTATAAGGTAGCCAATGGTGAGACGATTTTGATAGGGAATGACAGTGTATGTGAAGCAGTGGGTATCGGTTCGATCAGAATCAAAATGTTTGATGGTTGTGTTCGCACTCTTACTGAGGTTAGGCATGTGCCTAATCTGAAAAAAAATCTGATCTTGTTGGGGGCATTGGATGAGATAGGATGTCGAGTCATTCTAGAATTCGATAAACTAAAGGTTATACGTGGTGCTATGACCTTGATGAAATGTGAAAAGATGGAGAATCTATATACTTTAGTAGGTAATACAATTAGCGGCAGTGGTGTTGCGGCTACAAAATATTCCAAGGACCTCTCAGACTTGTGGCATAAAAGGCTTGGTCACATGAGTGAACGTGGGCTGACAGAGCTCATAAAAAATAAGACGATTTCTGAAATTCAAACTTATAAAGTAAATTTTTGTAAAAATTGTATCTTCGGGAAACAGAAGAAAGTCAGTTTCTCCACTGGAAAACACACTTCGAAGGGGCTGATTGATTACATACATTCAGATGTATGGGGACCGGCTAAAGTCACTTAAGTAGGTGGAGCCAACTACTTTGTGTCATTTATAGATGACTACTCCAGGAAAGTTTGGGTGTATCCGATTAAAAATAAATTAGATGTATTTCAGAAATTCAGGCAGTGGCAGAGTATGGTTGAAAAGCAGACTGATAGAAAGGTGAAGATTCTCATATCAGATAATGGTGGAGAATACTTGTCATCAGAGTTCAAGGCTTACTGTGAAAATCAAGGGATTGTTAGGCACTTAACAGTTCCTGAAAATCCTCAGCAAAATGGTGTAGCAGAGAGGATGAACAGAATACTATTAGAAAAAGTGCGGTGTATGTTGAACAATTCCGGCTTGAGTCATGGGTTCTGGGCAGAGGCAGTGAGCACGACATGTTACTTGGTCAACCGGTCGCCTTCAGCGACATTGAACTCGAAAACTGCAAATGAGGTTTGGTACGGAAGACATGGGAGCTACTCTCACTTGAGGGTGTTTGGATGTGCGGCTTATGCATTACTTCAGGGAAGTGAACGATCCAAGTTGGATCAAAAATCCAAAAAGTGTGTCTTGATTGGCTATGGTGAAGGAGTCAAGGGTTATCGTTTGTGGGATACACAATCTCACAAAGTGATAGTTGAAAGAGATGTTATTTTCAACGAAGATGAGTTTCCAATGAAAAAGACGGAAGATAAACCTCAGTCATCTGGTGAACCTCATGTATAAGTTGACGTTGAAAGGCATGAGCAAGATGTGAAAGATAATGAAGATGACAGAATTCCTAACACAGAATGCCCATACATACCCTTTTGGTTCCAAGACCTTGTTCGCACACCGAATATAGACCAAATTGAAGGGGGCAGTCAGCTAGCTAGTTGCTTAATCATCAAGTTAAGCTTGGACCAATCCACTTACTTTAGTGTATTTTGGTTAGGTTTACACAGGCCGAATTAATCTTTTTTTTTTTTTTTTTAAGTACCCGGGCCGAGTTTTGGTTTGGCCTAATAGGCACAATTTTAAATCGAGTTTGGACTCTGGATCGATTATTAATTGCTCGAGTCTAGGCCCAATTACTAATCGAGTAGGTGATTTGATAAAATTGAGCCATGCCCGATACTAATCAGGCATATGATTTTCGCACAAGTCAAATCCAACTTGAAAATCTTCAAAATTCATGAATTTAACTACCAAACTTTCTACAAGTTCGACTTTTCAAAAATATTAGTATAATACTTTATGCAATTAGCTTTTCTACAATTTGTTTAAAAGAACTTTTTGGCCTTTTGTATCGGAAGTCAAATATTTTAGTTTGCTGCCAAAGTATGGTACATTGAAAGTTTTCAGGTTTTAACCCAAAATTCAATGGTAAAATCCAACTTTTTTTAGATGGTCGATGATCGATCTTGGACAAATTGACATGACACTCAACTGATTCGAAGGTAGCATTTCTATAATACCTTTGAGGGAAGCATCCCGGGCCTCTCATATTTATATATATATGGGTAAAATGACAAAAGGCTTTTCACACGGTTAATAATATTATGCTAAGTTGATAACAATGGCTACAACTTAATCCTATATGTTGTTATGCTAATATTAGATTAGCAATGTTGCGTATAAGCTCACAAACTAATCAACGATCTCACAATGAACGATCAAATAAAAATACAAAATAGAATAAAATCAATCACAAACATACAAGAGGCAATATTTACGTGGTTCGGTAATATGCCTACGTCTACGGGCAACGATAATTCACTATATTGATGATTACACAAGAATACAAGAACACTCAAGCCTCACAAAAACCCTCCTCAAAACCCTTAGATAAGTTTTTCAAAGCTTTATAATGATATATCTCTCTCACAAAGGCTTTCTAATTCGTACATGAGCTTTCCCATATATAGAAGTCTCAAATTTTACTTCTAACCCAAGCGAAACTGCTTAAAAAATGAAATCTGCACGTAACTTAGATGTCACAAGTCGACGCGGGTCGCTTGAACGACAACCAAAGTTGCTTAAGCGATTTATACCCTATAATTTGCTTCTTTGATCTGTGCCTCGATCGCTCGAGCGAGGTCCAAAACCGCTCGAGCGACTTGAACCTATAAGTTTGCCTTGTAGAGTGCACAACTCGCTCGAGCGGATTTGGTTCCCGCTTCAACGACTTAAAAAAAGTTAGAGTCTATTAACAATTCTCCACCTGGCTCTGAGGTTCACTATATACTCTTTTTTTTTATCATCGCTATTTTTATATCACCGCTGCCACCAGCACCTCGAGGGCGGTCAAACCTCCTGAACATTGATCAAATCCAAACAATGTTTAGACTTGACCACCGGTATCACCCTTTATTATCATATCTACATAATTGTCCTTCATACTCACTTTCTTTAAAGATATCTCGTCGTCTTCATTTATTTCTCGTACGAAGTGATACCGTATATCAATGTACTTGGTACAAACATGATACACATGATTCTTTGCTAAGTAAATAGCATTTTAACTATCGCAGAACACATCGATACTTTCCTGTGTAATTCTCAAATCACAAACTAAAACTTAAAGTCACAATGCTTCTTTCACTATCTATATTACTGTCATATACTCTACCTCTGTAGTAGACAAAATCACTGTATCTTGTAACATCGACCTCTAGCTAATCGGACCTCCTGATAGCTTAAACACATATCTCATTGTAGACCAACGCTTATCCAAATCACTGGCATAATCTAAATCTACGTATCCCCATAATTAAAGATTTGTACAACTATGAAAAATCAGCCCGACATTCTTAGTACCACATATATACCTCATAATTCATTTCACCGCCTACCAATGCTTTGATCAAAGAACATATCATAACATAACACACATGCTAATGTATTGAATGCACATGATATCAAATTTTTCCTACCTCAAAATCTCAACTCGCAAGTGCTCAATCCACAGTTTGAGTTTGCTTTGCATCACACGTCACCAGCTCACCTAAACACATCAAATGCATGATTCACACATCAGAATGATGCTAAACATACCATGAAAAATTCCCCCAAAGTATCACAGTCAAAACATGACAAATTCTCGAATCTAGGAATTTTGATTGATCGAATCCCTATTTCGATCTATCAAAATCTAATTTCATTCGATCGAACGATTTTTCATTTCTATTGAACGAATCACAAATTCGATCGATCGAAAATAATTTTGATCGGTCGAATCCCACAAAAATCAATTAACCAACACACAGTTCGATCGAACGAATTTTAATTCGATTGATCAAATTTCATATTCGATTGATCGAAAATAATTTCGATTAGTCGAATCCCTTAGAAGCCAATTAACAAACGATACTGTTCGATCGAACGAATTTTAATTCGATCAATCGAATTTTAGATTCGATAAATCGGATCCGTTAGAACTCTTAACTTGGCCTTGAAATTTTGATCGATCAAACTATATTTCGATCGATCGGATCACAAATTCGATCGATCGAAAAGAATTTCGATCGGTTGAATCCTCACGGCAATTTTTTACAAATCTCTATTATATACGTTTCGATCGATCGAGTGTGAGATTCGATCGATCGAAATACATTTCGTTCGATCGAAATAATTTATATCGAACGAATTTCCTTAGAAATCGAATTCTTCTTTCTTAAGTCCATTTCGATCAGCAGAAATTAATAGATTTCATCTGTTCTTGAGTTTTCGCATTCGTTCTCCTATCTTTCTCAAATCAGACCTCGTTTCTTATGATTTTTTGATCATACATGAGAAAAAACATCGACTAACACAATTTCACAACTGAGTCAGAGATTTCATACCTTAATTTGGTCCGATCTCCACAATTTTTGCTTCTAAAGCAGCCTAGGGTTTCACCAGACGAACAACGTTTCGTTCTTCTTCAACTAGGCTCTTTGTTTCGCACTTCAAGAATGAATCGTTCTCATATTCAATCCGCATTCAACACCCGATTCATCCTCTCTCCTCTTAACTCCAAATGATAAGCAATAAAAGAGGTGTTGAATGAAAAAATTTAATAAGGTATTTATTTCCCCTTTTTAACCTAGCCTTCGGCTTAGGTGCAAAACATACATACCTATGTTAGGTATATGAAGGTCCACTACCCTTCCACACATCCTATTTCCATATCTCACACCAAATCCATACCATAGGATCTAATCTACCTACCCTACCAAATCCTTAGACATGGTCTTCGACGTGCGGACAGTCTGGCACGCGCATCGAAGCCTATTGCCCAAGGGTCAAAACTTAGGGACGTTACAATGGTCCAATGTGCCTTTTGTAGTGTGAACCACTATGTTAAATTTAACCCTGCACTATTTTCCCAAGATATAATACTTACAAAAGTTAACTTTTTCGGCATTTATACCTTCCAACAAGCTCTGCTTGCTCAACTCTGTCATCCCTCTTTCTGACATGTGCCCTAGGCGCATGTGCCATAACTGTGTAGAAGATAAATCACTATCATCTGACGTAGATATTGTTGCTTCACCTATCACTATACTCCTTGATAGAAAGTAAGGGTTCCCAACCTTTTTCGCTTTCATCACAACCAGAGATCCTTTCGTCACCTTCAAAACTCCACCTTGAGCTATAAACTTGAGCCCATTGGATTCTAGTGTACCAAACGATATGAGGTTCTTCAATTTTGAAATATGACATACATCGACCAATGTTCTCACAATCCCATCGTGCATCTTTATTCTGATACTCTTCTTACTAACTATTTTACAGGCCATATTATTGTCTATCAAAATCGTTCTACCATCCACCTCTTTATAAGACGTGAATCAGTCCCTTTCTTGAGCATCTTCCCTCTTTGTTTATAATTATGGATAATGCCTTCTGATGTGACCGTTTTCGTGACACTTTTAGCATTTTACTATCTTTCTGTTTTTAAATTTAAATATGAAATTTGATCTACTCCTTTCGGATTTACGGTCCTCTGCTCTCCCCCTAACCAACAATAACCAACAAGCCATATGCTTGTATCACTATCCGAACATTTCTTATTCATGTCATTATAAAGCAGTGTCGCTGTAATTGACTCAAGTTCAATAGTATCATTCTCATAGAGCAGCGTAGTAACCTGCTCATAGGAATCGGGAGGAAGGACAAAAGCAATGGTATTTTATCTTCATCTTCAACCTCTTCTCCAATATTTAATAATTCAGATATTATTCTATCGAATTCATTAAGATGTTCGTTGAAAGAAGTATTTTCCTTCATGTGCAACTTGTACAGTTGCTTCTTGAGATATAGACGACCCGTAAGAGATTTCGTAATGTAAAGACTCTTCAATTTAGCCCACAGCAGGGCTGTCGAGTTTTCCCGCATCACATTGTACGTAATCTCCTTCGCTAGATATAGCTAAATTGTACTACACGCTTGAAGCTCGAATTCTTCTCAATCACTATCGGGCATATCTGCCGGCTTACCCAAAGCCCTTTTAATGTCTTGTGCAGCCCTTGTTGGATCAATATATCCCGAACTTGTACTTGTCACAAGCCGAAATTAATCTTCCAGTCGAATTTATCAACTTCGAACCCTGCGTTCGAAACTTTTGCGGACTTTGGTGTCATCTCAGATCATAGAATAGAAATCTATCACTGATACCAATTTATTGTGCGGAAACTCATAAACTAACCAACAATCTTACGATGAACGATCAAATAAGAACACATAATAGAAGAAAATCAATCACAAACACACAAAAGATAATATTTACGTGATTCGACAATATGTCTACGTCCACAAGGCAGCGATAATCCACTATATTGATGATTACACAAGAATACAAGAACACTCAAGCCTCACCAAAGCTCTCCTCAAAACCTTTAGATAGGTTTTCCAAAACTTTACAATGATATATCTCTCTTACAAAAACTCTCTAATTCGTTCATGAGCTTGCACTTATATAGAAGTCCCGAATCTTACTTTTAACCCACGAGAAATTGCTCAAAGCTTTACAATGACAATCAAAGTCGCTTGAGCGACTTACACCCGAAAGTTTGCTTATTTGATCCGTGCCCCAATCGCTCGAGTGACTTTAAACATTAGTTTAGCCTTGTAGAGTGCACAACTTGCTCGAGTAGATTTGGTTCCCGCTCAAGCGACTTCAAAAAAGTTAAGAGCCTATTAACAAGTAAATTAAGAATGCAAAACTTTTGTTAATTAATTAGTCATTTCTATGATCTTCAAATTCAGAGATAAATATTACACTTTGCAAAGATATACATATTCTTTATAATTTGCACTCATTTATACATTGCAACATTGCGACACACAAAACTGACAAAAATGAAAAAGGGGAATTCTGTTTTTAAAAGAGATTGACTATGGCTACATATAGCAAGTTGTTCAAGTTGCAAGACATCATACAAACTAAACTCAATATAAAAATTATCATCATCCAAAGACAGACCATTTAAAAATTTCAGCACTTCAATGTAGACCTTACGTATATGAACAACAGTCCATAGTAAAGAGCTCAGATCGAGTGGTTTGAATCCTCCAATGTGCACGCTTTTTAGGTTGCCATCACCAAAAACGATTTCTGTGTTGATCTAAAGAGAACTGTAATCACGGTTGTTGTAGCCACTCCTGAATCGCGGAGCGAAGCGCGTGGTTGGGTATAAGCTCGCTGTGGGAGAGTTTGTCGTTCGTTATGGGTGAAGTTTCATGCCCACTATCGAGCCATCCTTTTAGAGCCTCGGCCTCATACGTAAAGCCATCTGCCGCAATATGAGGATCTCGCATTATCTCCTGTAATTTAAATAATTAAAAAAAAAAATCAGAAAAAATATAATATTCATAATTGATTTGAGTCATCCGACTCTGTGATTTAGACAAATCTAAGATACCGAAAAATTTCAAATGTAATATCAAAATAGTCGATATCTACTCTCCGTCTATGGAACCATCATCAATTTAGTTCTCCCTTGAAATATATTGTACCTGCTTTTGATAGATTTCTTTAGAAACTGAATAAACTCACCTGAAAAATGGGGCAAATGAAGTAAGAGGGTATCCGAGTTTTTTCGTTGGGCAACAGACGGAGAGACGAAGTGGCTCCTGAGGAAGAAGCTCTCATGGGTTCGAGCACTCTCCAAACCTCAGACACAAGGTCGGGCCGATTCTTCCTGTTCATCTCGCAACACCTGAGCCCCATATGCGCAAGCTGTTTAGCCTGCACGAACGGCCACTTCCCCGCAGACTCATCCAACACCCTTTGCAAATTCTCACCATCCAACGCCTCTTGCACCTCTTTAACAATTCCGATCGCTGGCTTCCCGGTCAAAAGTCGCAAAATTATGACACCGAAAGAATATATATCGGACTTGGTTGTCAATTCTCCAGTGGACAAGAACTCGGGGTCCATGTAGGCGAATGTGCCCTTAGGATTGGTTTTCACATAGAGAGTGGAGACAGTATTGGATTGGATGATCAACCGACAAATGCCGAAATCGCCAATTTTGCTCACCAAGTGGGAGTCAAGAAGAATATTTGCGGGTTTTAAGTCGCCGTGGACGACACCATGTGGTTTGTTTGAGTGGAGGAAGATGAGGGCCGAGCAGATCTCTGTAGCAATTCGGGTTCTAGTTTGCCAAGAGAGAGGATGGCTGTTGTTTTGACATGAGAGCCTGTCTTCTAAACTACCATTAGGGAGGAACTCGTAAATCAGAGCCCAGGATTCTGGACAGGCTCCAATGAGGGTCACCAAGTTCGGGTGCCGCACCCTACTCAAAACCTCCACCTGCAATAATCAAATACCAAATCATAAAACGTTAAAGGTGATGTGGCATACATCCTTGATGATTTTAACCGTAACATATGAATGATCATCACTTATATCAGACTCAACTCAAAAATCACACATATTATATTATTGAAAATATTTAATAAAAAATATGCAAGCCAATACAGTAATCCGATGGTTCAAATTCTCCAATGAATGTAATTTTTGGGCCCGTTGTAGCTACCCATCTCATCGAAGCTTTTTTATGGCTTGCTCAAAAGATGCGCAATGTGCGCCTCTCATTGAAATATATGGAAATGTTTCTAAGTACCCATCTTATTGATTTTAAATCAAAAACCATCCAAGATGAATGACACGGGTCTTTTATTTACATATATTGCATTTTTTTAATAGGATTGTTAAGGGCACAACTTTTATTACATGTGGCGTAATTGCTTTTAATAATTTAAGTCATATGAATGGCAGGCCATCGTTTAAAATTAAATTCATTCTAAAAGTTAAGAATACCAAAAGATCCGTAACATCTAATCGTAATACTTTAATATGGACTACACTTAAGTGCTACAATCAAATGGTATGAATCCCCGATGTTTTGTTATTTTATTGTAGTGGATTGGTAAAAGAGGTGTGCCAAGGTGTGCTAGGTGATGCCCATGGCTTAAAAATAATCTGGTTAGAGGCATATCTATCGAGGAGAAGTCTCTATTTTATTTAATGAGTGTGAAAAGAGTTCAACATGGTGGAATATTAAGTCTAATTTAAAATTTAAAAATTAATTTTAAAGCTCTTTTCTTTCTATGTAAAAAGGTTGAAAAACAAATACATTATGGAGTGAGTGATTATTATTGATTAGTACTATTGCCAGGGGAAAAGACAATATTTTCTTGAAAGGGGGTACACTTGGCTGTAGACTTTATCTTATGCGGTTAAAATATGACACATATATCTGATCAATATAAATAGTCCAACAGATAATCAATATCAGAATATTTTTCAGCCAAAGAATCACACTTATCAGGGGATGTGATATGCCCCATCAACTAACTTTAATATGGTTGTTAAATACAGAAACAATGATTGACATTACAGATTGGACGGTTCAAATCTCCTAAAAACTCTTAAATATTTGACATACTATTGTTCACTGTATGATCTATTACTTTGAGACATATTACACACATTATTTACCATTTAAGAGCAAGGACTGTCACGGAATTCGTGTGGCGTGTATACAAGGGGTCCAGCCGTGCACCATAATAAAAGTTGTGCATGAAAAATAAATCATTGTTGGTTAAGATGCTGACTTATGATGAACTTGGTGCCCCTCAAGGTCCTAAGACTTTGAGGAGTTCGCCAACCTTGAGGGGCACCAATTTAAGGGCCCTAAATCTCTGGACGTGTTCCAAAGTTTGTCAACACGAATTGTGTATGGTCGACCGCCACCGAAAATTGGGTTCAACCAATTTTTACAACCATTGGATAAAAGGTAAATTTAGACTACACCTAATCTTAAAAAAATAGAAGCCATGAAAGTGAAGATTCCCTTCTATCCCATGATTGAAAAATTGGTTGAACCCACTATCTAGTTCAACCAATTGGACCTGACCACTGCCCATATAGTACCATCTCTATAGATAAAGTTGTAGTTTATTTTACCCAAAAAATTACATCTCCTCAGAAAGAGCCTCCAAAGATGTAACATATCTACATCACATAGAACATTGTTACTAGGGCTCTCAATGGGCCAGGCCAGCCCAGATTTTGACTCGCACCCGGCCCAAAAAAAGTGGTAATTTTTATTAAGTAAACCCGGCTCGGTATCCGAATCAGGCTAAACATATTGCAACCCATATATATATATATATATATATACTTATCTTTTTAAAATTATAATTTTTTTTATATAGTTAAATATGATTTACTTAAATGCTTTGAGATTAAACTGTTGAACGGTTTAAACTTGGGGCATTAAGTCAAATGCGCAATAACTTAATTTATTTTCAAGCAACCGTTGCATAACTTTTTAGCTATACAATTTGGATGATTTGTTAATAGGTTTTCAAGCAACCATTGTCCGTTATAACTATTATGTAACAAATTAAAATAAAATATTTGAATAAAATCATGTATTTTTTTGGGAGATTTAAACCGTCCAATCTATGCACCCTAAACCCACGACCTCCTCCCTCACAATGGAGGAAGGTTACCAATTGGGCTAATGCCTCTTTTGGTGAATAAAATCATGAACTTAAGCCTCTATAATGGTAATATAATTATTTAATTAAATTCTTAACCTTCTTCAAATTTTTATTAGAAAAAAAAAATAATCCAATTCAATTTTATTAGAAAAAACAGCCCCAAAAAATACCCTAACCAAATTTTATTTAAAAAAATAATCGAAAAAAAGTTTGAAAAAATACTCAAGCCCGGCCCTGTTCAGTAGGAGCAGGGCTACCGAACAGGGTTTGGGCTGAGCACATCGTAACCTAAGTTAAGGCCGGGCTGAAAAAATTGAGAACTCGACCTGAATAGATTAGAACTAGATTGAACCTCAATCTGACCCTAATCTGACCAATTGAGAGCCCTAATTGCTACCCGTTGGCAATGTTAGATGTTCCCAATGGTCAAATATGTTATCCGGTGACACACTCTTATTCCTATCCCGATTCCCGGCTTCAATTTTGGTGAATGAAGTAATTAATGAGTTCTAATTAATGACCCACCAAAGGGTTATTGCAATGGATGACAAGTTGGGTTTGATCCTAAGGTTGTGAGTTCAAGTAGGACTCTTCCTCTACCAATCTATTTGTGAGTTCAAGTAGGACTCTTCCTCTACCAATCTATAAAATACTCAATGGCATGGCAGGAAGCATCCCTTAGAAATTACACCAAATGTGAGATTTGGATACCTTAAGTCATGGAAAAAAAATATCAGTCCTTCGATAAGGACTCCGTTATTCCCTAATTTTTTGCGACATTATCTTTTAATATATGATCTAACACTTTGATAAGATAAAGTATTCACATCTTAAACTCATAATGTAAGATCAAAAGCCTCTAATAATGGTGTATGATCATTTGAGCACCATTTTAGTGTTTTTATGTCTAGTATTCCATTTTGGTGTCTAGTATGCCGCTTATAAACACCAATTTGGTGTTTATAAAAAAAATATAATATTATTGTAAGATCATTTAAATAAATGGTGTTTAAATATCCCTAAGAGCCGTTATCGCCTATTAATTTCTTCTATATGTTACATCCAATAAGTAGCTTTAAGTCGGTTATTTTCACTTAATTAAGATTGATTTATCTAAGAGGAAACTCTTTAAAAAAAATTCACCTTAAAATATACACCTTTTAAATGTTTACCAAACAAGGTAAAAGATCCCTATTTTGGTAAATAATTTTAGGAAAAATATTTATCAAAATTAGGACCTCTTATCGTGTTCGGTAAATAGTTCCTACAAAATATTTATCAACAAGGGGATTTATACCCTATTTGGTAAATACTTTTAAAATATGTATTTTAATGTGATTGTCGTTAAAAAATTCCCTATTCAATGAATATTCCAATAGCCAGTGGGGCACATACAATAAGAAAGTGCTCATGCCCATAACTGGAACATGCCCCCACTACCATCCAGTTTTTCATCTATACATGCATAAAGGATATTTACAAAAAAAAAAAAAGCGCCCTGTGCCATTTTTTATAAAAAATAAATTCAAACACTGATTTTTTTTTCTTCCTAAAGAGCACTCCCAATTACCTTAAATGGATAACCATGCATATCAACCCACACATAATATTGATCAATTTGCATAAATAATGACAATGTTGTTGTTACCAACAATTTCTCATTTAAAAAAAATAAAATTTAGATTTTTTTTTATTAGGCATCCGACATGTGTAGGGAAAATGCGTACCAATACAAGCCCATATTGACCTGTATGAGGCTTATTTTCATAATTAAAATTTTTTTGACCTTTTTTGTAATAAAATATAAATGTGGTGTGTTTTCGTGCTTTTCTTTATTCATATATGAAGTGGTCCACCCATCCTAAGCGGTAAAGCAGTCCACACGTTTGCGTGACTGCTTGACCAGCATGGATTTTCATGCAGTGAAAGTCCGTGCACATGTAACAATCGCACAAACAAGTGGACTGCCGTGTCCACCCATCTTCCTAAACCCCAAACCCTAAACCCTACACTCATTGTAGATTAACTCATATTCATACTAAACACAAAGATGGCTAATAGAATATACCTCTTGGAGAAACTCCGACCGCCCTTGCAAGCTTTGTGGGTGCAAAGTCTTTATAGCCACTGGTGTATTTCTAATGTTCCCTCTGAAAACACTCCCATACCCTCCTTCTCCAATCTTTAGTTCAGCCGCGTAGTTATTCGTAGCTTCTTCGATCTCCCATGGACTGAAACTAGAGATGTTCTCAGGCTTCCGTGACCTCCCACTAGCCGCCTCCTCGTCCACCCTTCGTCGCAGTTCTTCAACCTCTCTTACGGCTTCAACGCGATCTCTCTCCAGTTCTCCCTTCTCTACTTGGAGTTTTGACAAGATTTGTTGAGCAGCTGCTAGGTTCTCCTCCAACTGCTTTACCGTTCTTTCGGAGTCGGCGATTTGAGTTTGTAGTTCTTGTTTCTGATGTTGAGCTGTTAGGAGTTCGTCGATGACTTCATCGTGTTGCCTCTTAATATTGTCTAATTCTTGCACTTCTCTTGCTAGAGCTTCCTCTGATTCTTTCCTCAGTCTCATCTCTTTCTTGTATGAGTTTTCTAATGCTTTCGCCTGAAAATGGGGGTGACCGATATACAAGTAGAAGAATCCATTAGATATTGATTTTAGGGTACCTCTGTTATTGAATGAACCTACATCCGAAACCCACTCAAACTCATGACTGCTTCCATTCATATGATTTAGATTGATCTTCCACACATGGAATCTTGAGAGCATCAGCGTACCACCGGATGGTCAATTATTATTTCTACTGGCAAGATCACCAAATCATGACCGGTAAATCACATGGCACACATCATGCTCAAAGGTGATTTTAGGATACTGTTTTGGGATCTATGCCACATGAAATAAAATACCGTCTGATGGTAAGATCGTGGTCTCAAGGTCCGTTGAGTGGAAGATTGAGGTGAAAAATGATCAAAATAGTTTGATTCGAAGCAGTCAACCGGTTTGAGTGGGTTTTGGATATATGCGCTTCCAATAAACTTGTAGGCGCAAACAAAGGTATCTTTGAATTTAATAGAAGAACAAGCTGTATTTAATAGGTGAACACAGCCTTGAATGCGGTGGAGATTGTATTTCATTCCAATCTTCCACACAATAGATTTTAAGATTATGGGCCTAACATCAAACAGAAATACGTTGATTTCATAAGGCACACATCACAAAACGTGAGCAAAAACCGCGTTTGATGGTAATTCCTTAATCATGTTCAATCTTTGGGATGTATGTCATATGAAATCAATAGATGAAGATGACTCTAATGATGGTAGGTTAATAATCTCAAGATATGAGATATATTGTGTGAAGATGACTCTAATCTCAATTACTTTACTTAATTGAGGTGGCTGTGGTGTGGTAATAACACCAGTTATTATTTTTTTCCCGGCCTACTTCGCATGTCAAAAAGTCAGGTGACCCGGGTACCCGACCTTAGGCTTTATTGGGTCAACCTGACCTGACCCAAAATTGTAAATATAAATTCAAGGAAAGTAAGGATAACCAGTTCGGTCAGGTTTTCGAGTCATGAATAGAGTAAGATCAGTTTGTAGAGGGGGATCTGTTACATCCTGTTGTCACAATCTACAAAGCGTGTGTAGATCTCCCTTAGGTAGAATGTGTGCCAAGATGGATAGGTCATGTGTTGCTTGATAGGTTATTATTGGCACACCTTACCTTTGACCATGTTTTATACATAAATGTCCCTTTTAAAAGTCTTGTAAAATTTGTCTTAAATGATTAAGCTCATTTCCGTGGATGCATTGAAATATGTTCCACAACGAGCTGTGGTATTGTCACTAGCTAGTTGTAATTGCATCCATGAGCAACGGGTAACAATGGGCTATGATGATCATCACACCGACCCGTGTGTCACAACTAGCTGTCAGTAACGGCAGAGCTAGTTGTAGCCACGACTTGTTGTGAAGGTCATCAAAACGCATTGTGTACCCTTGTTCAGGGACCTACATCACTTCTTTTTTTTTCTTTTGTAAAAAGGGCTTTTTGGACTTTTTGGGCATCTTTAGGGTTTTTAATCCTCAACTCCTTTTTAATTTCTTTACCCGATTGAGCTATCCTTTGAAGAACCCTAGTTGCCCATTGCTCTACCCCTTTTTGGAAATACAGAAAAGCAAATGGCTTCCATGAAAATTATTTTTCAATAGGTTTCTTCCCTCTTTCATCTTCCTTGCTAAATTGCCCAAGTGATTTGGGTGTATTGGGTCTATGGATTAGAGTGTGATTAATATCCTTGTGGAGCTCAAGGTGGATATTTATGCGTTCATCAACGATTGTGGAGAGTATTCAAAGCTGATAACTATAGAGACAACCTGTGACGAGAAGTTGGATTTCCTGGGAGTTTAAAAAGACGTGCATTTGTTCGATATATCATTCAAAAACTCTGTGTAACCGTTTTTATTTTATAGTGATTTGTTTTGCTCGAACTTCGGTCCCGTGATTTTCCCCAGTGATTCGGTTCCACGTAAATATCATGTTATAGTGATTGATTGTTTGTTTGTAATCTTTAGATTAAATTGAAATTAATCGAATAGCCGATCTGTTCCCTAATTTGAGGGAATTTGAGGATCAGGCATATACACTTGACTCAACGGGTTGTGTGGGTGGACTATCGGGCTGCATCGAGTCAGGCATAAGCCCTCTATGCAGCAAAATTTTTGGCCCAATCCAACCCGACCCAATTACTTTCACCCATATTTAACCCATAGACATATCACATATCTTCTTACTGAAATTAAATTGTTGCCGATTGATGTGATAAAGCTAGATGATGACCATGATATAATGCGATACCTTTCATATGATACTTCTTTATCGAAAATTGACTTACATTGCGTGCAGCCTGGAAAGCATCCTTTTCAGCTTTCCTACGCCTGGTTGACTCTTCAAAAGCTTCTCGCTTTGAGTTTTCAGCCTCTTCCCTGGCTTGTTCCAATTCTCCATACAATTGTTCCTCAAATCTCTCCATCTCCTGCCCAACCCAAAAAAGAACAAACAAACAACCTATAAGATTCTAGTCAGAAGATAAAATTCAGTTTTCATTAAGCTCATCGACTTTGTTTTTTCAATACCGGGGTATCAGGCTTCTTGAGCACCTGACTAAGTCTCGGGTCACCTGCACTTCACACTTACCAATCAATATTTCTAACATACCGAAACTATTGCTCCTGCCAAACGTGCACCAGAAGATTCCATAAGTTCATCAACTAAACTCTTACCGTCAAATCCCGCTAATATGCAAACAGAAAATGATGGGTTGGCATTCAAATTAGCACTCGAAGAAATCATAAGTTCATCAATTAGACCCCTAGCATCAACTCCTATTAGCGTTGTCCGTTCGTATATTAACGGAAGTTGACGGTAGCGATTTAGCTGATGCACTTATAAATCTCCGGATTGTGACGGGGCCAATACTCGAGCTTGCAGCATGGTGCTTGGAGCATGACATGTGGTGCCAGGAGGGCACGCGACATGGGGCCAAATGGGCCTGACGACGTGGTTGCGCTGCGAGGACGCGACACCGTCGCATGAGGGTAGGACCCGGGAAAGTCACGGACGCGACATAGCCAAGGTGGGCTAGCGATGCAAGAGGTGTTGCGGTATATCAAACCAAGGGGTTTGAGGTTCTCCTGCCATTCTGGCTGAATGACTGTTTTATCCTTATATAGGGGAAGGGAGCTTGAGAGCTATTCCCCCGCACACAGGGCCTTGCGTTACCAGAGGGGGCGCAAGTGTCTCCTAGGCCTGAAAGGGTGGGCCTAGGACGTCGACGCAATGATGCCGTGTGGCACCCAAGGGAGGTTGAAGTATGGCCCCGGACTACGCGTCGCGGTGCATACGGCTGGGCAACCTCGCGTGAGAACACCAGAGCGCTGCGTGGGACTCAGTTGAGCACAACAGTATGTGGGCTAAGGATAAATGTGTGCTAGTAATTCGGAACGCACACGAAGGCAAGCTGCGTGGGACTCGGTTGAGCACGCGAGCACGAGGCACAAGGCTGTGGGCTTGGTTCGGTATGTGAGCGAGACATGGTGGCATGGAGAGCTGCATGCCAAGCCTGTTGCGAGTGAGGTACTAGTGCAGTGCACAGGGTGAAGTTCCAGCAGGCCAAGTTTAGCACAGTGGTGCAGATGGCGTGTCGTAAGGGGCACGGTACGGTTGGATGGTAGGCCGTGAAACAGAGGTAATCATGTTGGGGGAGTTCCCGTCCTTTAGGCGGGTGGTATCAGAGCTGATGTGTAGATGGGTTGGCTTCGTTGCACGCGGTAGCGAAGTACCACGCGGGTTAAAAGCGCGTCGAAGGACGCCCTGCGACAGTTGGTATCAGAAGTAGGCTGACCTAGCGAAGCACTCGTTAGATGCCGCACGGGACTGAGGTTGCGGAAGTACGACCCCGTGACAGGGTGCTCGTTTGATTGGAACAATAGTTTAGGTGCGTTAGAGATATTAGGCTCAAAGTTCAAGGGTTTTTTTGGAACTTTCCTTTCTTCTTTGATGTACAAGTCTGAATATCCAACAAAATGTAACATGCCTTGTCACATATCTGCAACAAGAAGATTACAAAGGGCTCTGAACAAGGATTAAAATTCCGGATTTCGTTTTGGTTTCGGTGGGGACCGAAATTTTCCCCCTAGTACAAAACTATCAAAATTTTCAGATATCGTTTCTGTTTTGGTAGGGACCGAAACCGAAATTTTGATCCTTGGCTTTGAATATTTAGGATTATAAGAGATACACATCATTTAACGTGCATCTTATATTTTAGGCACAATTAAGATTATTAAGATTTTTAATATTTAATTTAGGCATGATTAAATAATTAATTTTATCTTCAATTATCTAAAACACTTCCTAAAATATTAATCATTCTTAATCATGCCTAAATATAAGATGCACATCATAAGATAGAATCCTCATATAATCCAAAGTATTCTCAATTACTAAAGCTTTTCAGGAGAGTCCTCATTCGCACAAGATCCCTGTCCTTATAAGTATAAATAGATCGTTAGCCTGTTAACTAAACTAATTACCATTATGTAAACGTAATTGTACAGAGATAAATCTATATTTATTAAGGAAAATTATAATGAACGGACAGGAAATAACAGACCATTCAACGGATATAAGTGGCGCAATATAAGTGACTGCCCCAACATGCATTGTTGGCTCCACTGCGCTTGCATCATGCCACATCAGCGGTCCATTCAATGGTCTGTCATTTCCTGTCCGTCAGATAACATTGTCCTATTTATTAATGAGTAGCTTATGAATTATGAAACCATCATTCCCCTTGGATACGGCATGCATGGCCACATACCAACAAGATAACAGTACATACCCGCTCATTCTCGGCAGATTGACACTGAAGATCCTCTTCGCACTTGTCGACCAAAGGCAACACCGACCCATCTTCGCTCACCTCGTCCCTCACTGTCGAAAGTGAACCCAAAGTGCCAGCCCCCACGTCGCTGGCCGACCACATGGAGCGCTCCGAACCCTGAGAAGGGCTTCTCATAGGAGTCTGTTCCAATGCAACCAAGTGTTGCTGCGAGGTTGGCGTTGTCAGGCTCCCCAACATCTCGGCATGGACAGAAGTCGACTTACGTAGGGCCTCCTCCACCGGTTTCGTAACTATACGCCCGTTCGGGAGGGATGTCGATCTAAACTGGCTGGTGCTAGGACTGGCGGCAGGCGAAGGAATGGTGACCCAGCTTCCAGTTCCATCTAAACTTGCTTCCCTGGATTCAGTAGAGATTTAATTTAGTTACAATCAAGTTGAAAGTGGTAATGTACTGTTAGTAGTTTATGATGGTCGTTTTGGTATTGGTAACAAAAAAAATTGAAATCGAAGACAATTTACAACCAATGATTTTTGGGAAGCTTGTTGATTTTGGAAAGTTGAGGTAATATATGAGTTAGTTTGCCTCCAAAGAGCAATCCCAAACACAGCCTATGCTTACTAATATATTAGATAGATCCACCACTCAAAAGTGCCCTTTTAAAACTGGAAGGCTAACATTTTTTACCAATCGAAGTCGTTGGAAAAATACGATGACCTGATCTTAGTCTAAAAATGGCGTCCAAAGGGAATTCCAACTATTCAATCCTAATGCAGACTATTATTCAATATTCATAGTTAAAATAGTTCCATAGATCTGCTAGTGGATATATTCTTTATGTTCAGTGAAATTCACATGATATCCAATCACTTAATGAATTTGGACCTAAAAGTATGCTACTAAGGGGTTCCTTCAGTTTGATGTCGGTAATCAACTCTTTCTTTAATGTCACAATTCATACAATTTAAAATATTTACGAAAATTAGTTTACAAATTACAATAATTAGAGGCACGGAAGGATGTTCATAATTCAAAGTCATCATATGCTCAAAAGAAAGTCTAAGATTTGGTTTGAGTTTTTATCATTTGAGGACTAATAACATTGCAACTGCCATATCTATATATATATATATATATATATATATATATATATATATATATATATATGAAATGATTTCTTAACTTGAGTCATGCGACATAAATCCATGACTCGACTAAAGTAAAAAAGCTTCAACATACCTCGTGCAGATATGGGTTCCTTTGCAGACGAACCATATATTGCATGTAAGGTTTGCCTGTTGACCCACGTATATCGCCTTCTTAGACTTTGGACTTTTCGTTCTCCTGCAGCTGCGAAGATTTAATTATTTGGTTAATATTCCAGAAGGAAAGGTCTCGCTAGTAGGAAGATTTGAGCGAACTATGTTTTCAAGTAGAATTTCAACCAATAAATTTATTTATTTATTTATTTATTTATTTTTATTTTTTTCAAATCAATTGATGCTTCAGTTTAAAGCTTATCCTACCCGACTCTCACCCAATATAGCGTGAGAGTTCTAATAGTGGGTGATTTCTCGTACTTAGAGTGAGTCCTGATCGTGAGATGGGGCAGTGAAGGTAAGAGGGAGCTCATCACTTAAAAAGAAATTACAAAATGGGGTACCTTTATTTGTGCCTATCGAATCTTTGAGGGCACAGATATCGAAAATCATTCATTGCTTTGAATTAGAGGATCAGAGATCATTTTGCCCTATTTTTCCACACAATGGATCTTCAGATCATGAGTGTACTAACATAAGGTCATTTTTTATTCCATGTGACACATCCTAAAAAATGCTGAAAATCATGTGGTACAATATCATGGGCTCAAATGTGATTTGAGGTCACTTTTTGAGATGTGCCACATCATTACAAAAAAATTGATTTTTAGGGGCACTCTTTTAACAACACTGAAAGCTACCAACACTGGTGTTTTAGTTAGAGGTGCCGCTAATCCACACCAGTTTGCTTTCTCAACAATGTACTCCCGGCACTTTGAGGTGAAGATCCAAAAACTGATCATATAATCGTATGCTATTACGACAAAATCCATTGTGTGGAGGATTGGGGTAAAATATGATCTCCATGATCTGAGTAAAGCAGTCAATGGTTTTTTTGGCATAAGTACCCTCAAAGATTCCATTGGTGCAAATAAAGGTTCTCTACAAAATATTAAAATGGATGTCTGAGTTTATTTATACTCAGTTGTTGCTTCTCTTTCTAGTCTCAGTTCCATTGTCAAGGGCCAGGTCAGCTCATGGCCCAATCCACCTGATTCAGGTTATTAAAATGGGTCAGGCTACTTAAACTTGACCCCTGGGTCAGGTT
Source organism: Chloranthus sessilifolius (assembly GCA_021018995.1). Taxonomy (NCBI): domain Eukaryota; kingdom Viridiplantae; phylum Streptophyta; class Magnoliopsida; order Chloranthales; family Chloranthaceae; genus Chloranthus; species Chloranthus sessilifolius. The sequence goes on from CM037587.1 coordinate 141,303,552, forward strand.
GGACTAACTTAAAGGCCAGGTCAGGCAGTGCTAATATTATATGTTTGATATTAGAGAGACAAAAGACGGTTTGAATTAAAGTCTGTCCAACCCGACCTGGTCTACGGGTTGGGTTGGCCATAAAGCCTTGGCTTGTTGGGTTGGGCCTGGTTGAGGGCCAAAAATATCAGGCTGACCAAGATTTTAATCCGACCCATGCTTTGCCAGATTTAAGTGAATTTTTCATATCTTGTTGGTCGTGCTTCGTGAAGGGGCAAGCTCGGCTCAGGGAATTATCTTACAACTGGAAAAGAAAAAAATAAGCTCTAAGCCCAGCCCACTGCCACAATCATATTTCAGGCTTAGTCATGAACCTTGACCCCAATTAAAATTAGAGTCTCCCCTAGGCATATATTTTAGCAATTCACATTCAGGCCGAATCAGTAGCCCACTTACATTAAGAGTTAGGTGGTAGGTGCAGAGCAGAATGCAAGGTGGCTAGGTTCACAAGTTACTTTTTGAGGCATGTGGCAAGTGATTTCATCAACTGTATCGTGTGATTTGAAGACCATGATCTAAAGATCAACAGTGTAAAAGAGTAGGACCAAAAATTTCTCCAGTGTGTGATTCAAAGTCATCAACGCCTTCTGAAACTATCGGCTATAACAAAAATCATCAACACCATTAATTACGACATGCAGTATTGGTTAGCTTGACCCGTCAGGTGACCCAACCAGTTTGTACCCTTAGATATCAGTGTAATCATACTTACTCAAAAGTAAGGAAAAGTTATGATGATAAGAGAAAACGAGTTACCATTATCTATTTAATTAGTGTTGGTAAGGTCTTGTTTGATAACATGGAAATATAATTTTATTGTGGAAATGAATCTTAGTTTCCAATTATTGTTGTTTGATAGTTATTTAAAGAGATGGAAATGAAATTAAGTCGTCCCGCATGGAAATTAAATTTCCATACACCAAATCATTTTAGGAGGAAATCATTTCAACCCTTCAAGTGGTTGAAATTGAGTTTCCTACTAACAAAATAATAATGTTTTGTTATTACTTGTAAAAAATCTAAAAGCAAAAAAAAATTAAAAAAATTGACTATTAAAAAGTAACTTCAATTTCTATGACCATCATATCAGTACGATCAATATAACCACTACATTATCTAGATTATACACTTTTCAGCTAATATTTGATTTTGGTCAAAGTTTGAATTTTAATCAAACTTTAATTGGATTTATAAGCTATATAAATTTTTGACTTTTGATCAACTTTGACTACTGAAACATGATAAAAAGTTATAAGTTAGTAATATATTATCAAATTTTTAAGGGTCAAAGATTGACTTAAGATCAAACTTTGACTTTTAATTAAAATTTATTTTTTATTAAACTGACTCTAATAATTTGATGGCGAAAAAAGATACTGCCGTACTGATGTATAATTTGATACTAGATTCTCAATTGTATTAGTCAATAGTTTGACCTTTAGTCAAACTTTGACTTTTGGTCAAACTTTGACTTTTATACAAATTTTATTTTTAGTCAAACTTGAAATCTACTTATAGATAGAGTCTACCACTACATAAATTTATATCGTATCAGTACAATTTTTTCTTAGTCAAAGTTTGATTTTTGGTCAAACTTCGATTTTTCATAAAACGTTATAAATTTTTATTAGTGAAATATTATAATTTAAAATATCTATCATTACTTTCATTTATAATTTGAAAATACATTGCCTCATTTTTATTGGTCAAGTTTGACTTTTAGTCAAAATTTGACTTTTATTCAAATATTGACTTTAGTCAAAAGTTGAGAAGTGTATCTTAACAGTTGATAGTGATTATTACTATTATTATTTATAGTTTTGTAATATAAATTTTAATCAGTCAAAATTTGATGTTTGGTTAAACTTTGACTTTTTCACACAATTTATTTTTTTGAACTTCTGTATCCCCAATGAGATTATCATTTTTTTAATTTATTACTTTCTAGTATATTACCAAATTTTATTTTACTTTTTTTTATATTTTATCAAAGTTTGACTTTTTTAAAAGTTGATAGTTAGTCAAAATTTTTACTAGTGTAACCTAGCGATGGATATGAACACTGTTATGTTAATTTGTAGGTTGGCGGTAGATTGTCGAATTTTTTATTGCTCAAAGTTAAAAAATTTAGTCAAAGTTTGACTTTTAAAAAAATTTGAATTTTCTTTCAAGTTAAAATTTTTAATTTTGTTTCAATATATAATACATACTAGCATTTACTATATAACTTTGTACTTTAGTCTTAAAAAATTTTATCAATCAAAATTTTACGTTTAGTCAAAATTTGACTTTTATTAAAAGTGAATATTTGATCAAATTTTGACTAGTGTAACCTAAAGATATATATGAATATTATTATATTAATTTACAATTGGACTTTATAACTTGTTAGTACATTGCAAAATTTTCTTTTGGTCAAAGTTTGAATTTTATAAAAATTTAATTTTATTTAAACGTATAAACTTACAGTAGATACTAGAATTTACAACTTTGTTATTTAGCTTTACATATTTTTTTTATCACAATTTTAAGTTTGGTCAAAATTTGACTTTTTATTTGAGTTTGACTTTTCAAACTCTAACTTATATAACTTAGTAATAAATAGTGATTACGATGGTATTAATTTGTAACATAATAGAATATTATTAAAAAAATTATTGGTTAATATTTGACTTTAATAATAAATGATCAAAATTTAAAAATTCATTTTCAAAGATACTAATCAAACAAGATAAATCAATTTCCAATAAAATTCATTTCTCAAACACACTAATCAAACAGTGAAAAATTCATTTATGAAAGAAATTATTTCCTAGGAAATCAACTAAGAAATTGATTTCATTTCCTCTTTGGAGTTTTATTGCTATCAAACAGGGCCTAAGCAGCACGAGCACCAAGCAACTTGGTATTCGAGTCACCTTTTGAAATGAGAATCATGTGAAATTAATTAATATGAGTATCATTTAATTGGCACACCATGATATAAGAAATAAGTTCCATCATATAATTCAAAGTTAGCAAATGGCAGATTTTTGTAATATAAAATATAGTACCGAAAATTATAAACGAAGGGCAGATTTGTTGAGGACAAAGTGCAGGCAGTTGACGTGGTGCGAAGTGACTGGCTGCTCCGACTGTATTAATTGAGACCCACTGCACTTGCAGTCAATTGTGTTGCACCACATCAGCCACTTGCACTTTGTCTGCATAAAATCTGTCCTCCATATATTACACTGTCCAATGTAATTTACGTTAAATTAACAAGTAATCGTAATCATTGTGTCATACAAGGATCAAAATTTCGACCAAAATGACCGAAATTATCGGTTTTAGTCCTCACCGAAACGATAATATGGGACCGAAATTTCGGTCATTTTTTGTATGGGGTTGATTTTTTCAGCCGAATTTCAAATTTTCAGCTGAAATTTGGATTCAAAATTTTGGTTTTGATCCCCTTCGAAACCGAAATGAAACCCGAAATTTTGATCATTGATGTCATAAATAAATAGATGACAATGAAAATAATATAAATCATAAGAATGGTAAATAATAATAACAATAATATAATAATAATAATAATAATAATAATATAATAATAATAATAATAATAATAATAATAATATAATAATAATAATATATAGAGAAATGATCTAAACATAAACCCATGCATGACTCAAATTGGTAGAGATTATATGTCATTTCAACTATCTTTAAAAAGTTAACCACAATTATTGCAGCCAATGAGACCCAAGTAATTAGTTTAATCCCGGGGTCAATACTCGTATATATATTATTCATGTGTTTTCTTACCTTGAATGGTGCTTCTCTGCTGCTGCTCCCATTACAAGCTTGTTGATCCTATGTTGATCAACAAGTTCAACTATTCCTTTCTCAATATCAACATTATCAATCCATAATTTCTCTGCTCGCACCTGTAAACATATCAATGGAAGGAATCAAGAATCTTCAAAAATTTTATTTTTTGTGGTCATAATTTATTCATCTTCTTTTTGTGGTTATTTTTTTAATTTATATTGTTATTATTTATGTCATTTTCTAAAAGTTACTGATTTTGAATAATGAAAAAAAAAGGATTGCAAATTTCAAAACTCTCTTTTTCTTTTTGTTCTTTTTCTAAAATTTTTGGCCATTCTTGAAGGCATAATTAAAAATAATTTCGTTTTGAATCCTCTAAAACAATCTTTGTAATCCAATATACATTTTTGTAACTCCATTGAAAGCTTGGATAGTGACATGAGGTAGTCTACATTACTTATTGGGTAACGTAATGGAAGGCTGATAAAATTGCAACCTCAAGGTCACAAGTTTCACACTCAGCTTATCTATAAAAAAAAGTTCTTCATTGCTTACACCGGTTTTGAAACTCCTACAACATTTTTCTAAAGTTGTTCAAACTAAGATAATAAGCTTAAACTAATTGGAAAAGTACAGACTTTTTCTAAATTTCTCTTGAGCAAGGATCAAAATATCGGTTTCGTTTCGGGCATAACCGAAATCGAAAATTTGAACCGAAATTTCGGCCCAAAATTTCGATTCAAATTTTTGTTTCAATAGAGACCGAAACCGATACATTTCGGCCAATAATTTCAATTATCGGCCGAAATGTTGAACCATGCTCTTGAGAGTGATTAGTTTTCATATGAGACCAGTCTCTCATGTTTTTCTCTGGGCCTGTTTGGATAAAAACACGAGAAATGCATGAAAGTAAAATAATATTCCTATATTTTCCCATGAATGCCTAAGTTGTAGGAAACCATGGTATTCCTTTGTCTCCCTTTGTTTTTCGTTGCTTGAATAACCACATTGCTAGCTAGGAAAACGTAGGATTAACTAAATCCTGTATTTAGATGCATATCCAAAAAATTGTAGGAAAATAATATATCTTAACAAAAGAATACTCATAATACTATAAAAGATCACCTAAACTAAAAAACATATGCAATATCATAAAAATGATTCACAAAAATGACCAAAAAAGTATATATGTATTATTATTTTTTTGCTCTTTATATATCATAGTGAATTGCTCTAGTGATTGACTAAGTATTTTGTGAATGTTAGGTTTTAAGTTCAAATTTTGTTATGTGCACTAAATTGCTTATTTTTTTAATTAATTTTACTAGAGCATATGCACAATATATGTGAGTATGTAGCTCTACAACATAGTGGAGCCCGTAAGAGAAATCTCTTCCAAAATAATAATTTCGCACTTAAATAGATGGAGAGGAGCCTAAAAATATGCAACATTATGGGATTTAGTTAAAAAAATCAAAGAAGAAATATTTGTTATGAAAACAAATACTACAAAAAGATTGTTTGAAGATTTTTGAAAATTTTGGGTGGTCAATATAATTTTGGATGAATGAGAATTCACTAATATAAATTAGGACCTCTAAAGCTTAATAACAAATTTTTAAAAAGTTGTAGTCAATTGACCACCCAAGTCATAACGTGGCGTCACCTCTGATTTTTGGGGATGTGTGCCATATAGAATCAACATCTGACCGTTTGATAGGGGGGTCATGATCTTAAGATCTATTATGAAGAAGAATGAAAAAAAACAATCTCCATCATCTGATTCAAATCAATCAAAGGTTTTCGTCCATGAAAAAATTGTGTGACATTACTAATAAACGGGTGAGAAGAGTCGTACCCTTATCTTTTTCTTCTCCACTCCTCTTATCTTTCCAAAGTTTCGACAAATTGAATGTCAAGGGGTACCCTCGAACTCGTAAATCGAAAATGAGCGTAAAAATTATATTTGTACTTCGACCTTTAGATCGCTTCCAAACAGCGAGAAATTACGAAAAATATAATCCGAATCTAAATATTCCTCTCTTTAGGCCTGCTTGGATACAAGAAATATATGGTAAAACGTGGTATGACAAAACGTTTTACCATGGATTCAATTGTTTAGGTTTAAGGGTGGTAATATATTACCCCTATTTATCACAAAATACCAAAACATATTACAACCTCCCCCATCAAGAATAGGGGAGAAACATAGTATTCCTGCATATTACTATATATTCCTACAAGTTAGGAATACGTGATAAAATATGGTAAAAAATCAACAACTTTACCACGTTTTACTAGGTTCTCATATGCTAAGCATGCATGATATTTCACAACTTGAATTTCAAAGATATATAGATGACAAGTATGACAGGCTTATATTTGAACAACATTGTAGTTTTTCTACCACTAGATTAGTGAGTACGAAAAGAAGATGGTTTCAAATGAATATTTGGCAATTTACCAGATATAGTACACTCATATCAATAAAATGATTTGAACCATTTCCTAAAATAGGTACCTTGCCTGTTTTTGAATTCAAGAATAGATGGTTTCAAATGAATATTTGGCAATTTACCAAATATAGTACACTCATATCGGTAAAATGATTTGAACCATTTCCTGAAAATACGTACCTTGCCTGTTTTTTAATTCAATTCGGAATCGATGACCTATGTATGAATTAACAATAATTTTTGGATTAAAAAAAAAAGAACCAAACAATTTTGCTCATAATTGCAGATTTTTTTGTTGGGCAGTCCACTAAATCATATCACTCATAGCAAGGATCAAAATTTCGAATTGAAGTTCAGTTTCGGTCATGAAATTTTGGCCGAAATTTTGAACCTCATACAATTTTGACCAAAATTTTGGATTTCGGTTTTATTTCGGCCATGCCCGAAACCGATACATTTTCACTCATAGTTTGTCTTTAAGGTATATGTATATTTTGCAATCATAAATTATAAATTTTCAAATTCAACAAAGAAAGAATGTAAAGTATACCCTTTGTCTGATACAGATGATCAGGTATTCATCTAACATTTTGTTCATCTTTTCTTTTTCTAATAATCGATATGCTCTGATTTCCTGCTCTTTTAGTTTGCTTACGTGAAATTTTCCCCCCACTGCACCAAAAGAAACAAATCGCAGAAAGATTGATTTTAAAATTAGTACAACATGAAAGCTCATATAAACTGCTCATAAAATTTATATCTAAAAGAAAAGTCAAAGGAGACCGTGAAAAAATGATTTGGTAAACTAAGAACTTCAAAACCATAAAAAAAGAATAGAATATTGATCGAGTGAACATGGCCCCTCAAAACTATCAGAAAATTTTAGGGCCTTTCAAGCCTTACGGGCAAGGTAAGAAACCCGGTAACGGTATCGATATCAGGGTCCTTGGAAAACTGATACCGATACCGAGTTGGATACTCAATATATATCAGTTTGCCAAAAAACCGGTATCTATTGCCAATATTTGATACCACTCTTACTCGCCAAGTGAGCTTACTTGGAAAGCGATTCTAGATGGAGTTTGGGTCAAATGGATTAAGCCCACAGTAAGAGACATTTAAATAATTTACATTTTATTTATCAGAATCCTACATTACTCAGAGTTACTTTTTGGGATCCCTCTCTTGTGAAATAAACATTTTTTCCATCCAATAGGTGCACCAATCGCCATGATCTAAAGATCTGTGTAAAAGATTAACACAAAATATGATCTCCATCATTTGATTTATAAGTATCAAACGCCAAATAAAATTAATGTCTACCATGTATATCAAACATGTCACTAACTTTATATCGTATTTGATGACATTGAATTAGACGATAGACATCATTTCCCGTTTCAATTTTTTACAAAATAAATTTTGATATGCATGAAATTACACAAAATACATGGTGAGTCCAAACAACACACTCCAAAAAGTGACCTAATTATCAAGAGCGTTGACATTTAGTCCGAGTACATGATACTAGGGGTGCAAACGGGTCGGGTTCGGGACAGGTTTAGCGTCAACGGTTGACCTGACCTGTTAACCACTTCCCTAGACCAGACCCGACCTGTTAACCTCTAAGCATTGAGTTGAACGTGACCTGCTACTAAGATGTGGACTCGTACTTGCACAGAACTCGAACCTAGGGATGCAAGTTTTGAACTGAAAACCGAGGCTCCCGAATCAAACCGAACCGCACCGAAACCCGACACAAACCGAATCGAACTGAACCCCAATTCGGTTTGGTTTCGGTTTGGGTGGCTTGAAACCGAAAACAGAGGAGATAGGTTGAGTAAGCCGAAAAAAACCCGAAAAAAATGAAGAATTCCGAAAAAAGTAGGTATTTTACCTACACCGAACCCATCAGAATCGATTTCGGTTTCAGGAAAAAAAAAAAAAAAAAAAAGACTGAATCAAACCGAACACCGAAAAATTCGGGTTCAGTCCGGTTCAGTACACCGAACTCGCATCCCTACTGTATTTTCATTGAAATTACAGTTCTTGACCTAAATTATTAACCACATTTGGGCCAGACAAAGACCTGTACAATATAATGTATCCTATATATCTTATAGTAAAGAGGTACCAGGTCGGGTTTGTGGCTAACTTGAACCCGAATTGTTTATGTAAAAGGTCGAGATTTGCGACCGAACGTAACCCGACAGGTCGAGTTTATTAAACCAAACTCGACTTAAAGCAGGTCGGGTCTTAAAAATGTGCCAGGTCGACCCAACCCATTTGCATCCCTACCTAATACTAACTCATAATTAAACGGGGGACAACCACCATTTTTTAAAAGGGAGCAACAACCCGTCAAAAGCCCCATTACAAACACCGACCTACTATGTATAAACCCCCGGAATTTTGAATATATCCCGCATATATATATATATATATATATATATATATATATATATATATATATATATATATATATATATATATATATATACAGGAAACTAGTAGCTAATATTTTGAGTACCTAGTAATGCCGATATATACTGGGTTACAAAACCGATATTTTTAATCGTTAACCGCCATAGCTCTCAAGTCTAAAGTCTTAACCTGGAGTTGGTATTAGGTACCCAAGCCGCGCTGGTGATGCTTGGGTCTAGACGAGCTTCAGAGCTGAAGTGTCATTTAGGAGCATCAAAGTGATAGCGTGCTTTTGAGGCAATATAAAAAGTTTGGTATTACTACCACACCACTATATGTTACATCCAACTCATTGAGACAAAGAAAAACCTTGTATCAGACGGTTGGGATCAGTTTTATCCAATCTTCCACACCACCCATCTTGAGACCCTACTTTCATAAAGTAAGCAGTTGATACTACAATATGATCTTGTTCACTTTTCGGGATGTGTGCCACATGAAATCATCCCAAGATCATTTGTTTGGAAGATTAGGACAAGAAACGACCTCCTCTGTTTTATCCAAAAAGGCCAACAGATTTTTCCTTAGTTTTAGTGGGCTGGCCGTCACTTACAGTAGTGTGTTAGTTTTGACTGTTCAGAACAGTACTAGGGAGATCAATTTTCTTTCCAATCTTTCACCTAATTCATCTTGAGATCATGGGCATATCATCAAACGGTCAATTTTTTATTCCACGAGACACACATCCCAAAAAAGTGACCCAAAACAAAAAGGCACACCTAATATTTGCATGTCACTTTTTGAGATGTGTACCAAGTGGAATAAAAAGTGACCGTATGATTATATTCCCAGGATCTCAAGATCAGTTGTAGAAGATTGGAAACGAAAACGATCTCCATTGTCTGATTCAAAAGAGTCAATGTTTTGCAGCTATACTTAAAAGGAGGTTAGTAGCAGCCCCCAAAAAATGAGTTGTGTTTGCCAACTCCTAAATTTATATAGAAAAATTTCTAACCATTATAAAAACTCAATGGGAACAATCATAGCAGTAATTTCAGAAAATTAAGGGCCAAGATAGCAACTAATAATAACAATGATAATATTGATAATAACAATAATAAAATCAAAATTTAAACTTATTTTTAGAATATATTATAAACTTACAGATGGGGATCATCTGGGCGGGCTGATGAACGTGAAGAATATAAAGCTTTTTCCCTCTGTTGTTCTGCAAAGCCCATAACAAAACCGATTTGTTTTCCTTTACATCTTTTCCAACCGCTACGAAGATTCTCTCATCGTCTTCAAGTACCGGTTCCTCTTCGATCTCTAGCCCGCTCCGCATGCTGTTCGCTGTTCCCAAAATCTGCTGCTGAATAGCAGGTGCGCAACTCACCAAAGCCATCAGAGTAATTGAAAAAAGGCTCTTTTTTATTCAAGGATCTCGTCACTTCGCATCTTCAGCTGCTACTGATTGGAGAATCAGAAAGGGAAAAAACAGATCGGAGAAAACGATTACCGTGCCTTGATTTTCTTACATTTATTATAAGATCGATTGGGAATTTGGATTTTGGAACCACGTTGTATTAGGTTTCAGAGCTCTTCTGCTTAGACAATCGACTGGATTCTTCAAAAATCTAACTTAATTTCGATGAGTTAGGCCAAGAATTTGAGAAAATTAGGATTTGTTTATTCGGAACCTTCTTTTTTCGAACAGATCTCCGTTTCAACTTTCCACTGTCAGCATTTACAAATTTGCCAAATCCTGGCTGAAAAACTCATACTTTTTAACCAATCGATACCAGCACAAATTCCGAAAAATCTTTAGAGACAACTCGAATCACAATTTTTAAATGAAAAAAGCTCTCGCATTCTCAAATTGAACTCCATCAAAACCCTCGCTTTCATCGAAATAGAAGCAAGTATCTAGAGAAAAAGGGCCCTGTAACTTTTTGACGGAGATGATTGCTCTGCTTTTTGTAAAAGCAGTAGCTTGTCCGAAGCTAAAAAGATAAAGAGAAAACTAAAAAAATACCTAATCAGCTCCGAATTTTTAATTGCCCCATTTCTCTCTCCCTCTCCCTCTCTGCTCGCACTTCAATTCTCTCTCTCTGTCTGTCCTGTCTGCTCGCATTTCAATTACTTCGCGACGAAACTTCTTCGCTCCCACCGACACGAAAATAGTCAACCGGAGGGGGAATATTCTCTCACCAAACTTGATTCCCTCTATCCAACCGTCCATGGAATTGGGTGTGTGGACAGACAATTGGCGCTTTCTTGTGCGACGTCCACGTGACTTGTTTTTAAGGAATCTTCGTGTGCGGCTGGGAAATCAGCGCAGTGAGATCACCTTATCAACGGCTGACGAGTGACGAGTCAGAAAGTTTCTAGTGGCTTTTGTAACAGACAACATCCTTTGTGAACAGTTAGAGAATGATTGTGGGTATTTTTCGGAAATGTATCACGAAACAGTTAAGAGGGCTGCTACTAGCATACCACCTATCACTTTTGGAACAAATTTTTTGGCCCTAGGGTAACTTTTAAAATTTGTATACCAATTAATACAAATAATAATAAAGAAAAATGGCATATAACTCGAGTCACTTGCGACCGGTATTATTGGAATACTCAAGTCACTTAGGTTGTATTTGACATTGTTCTTTGAGAGAGTAGAAAAGAACAATGACTTCTCTTTATTATTACATATAAACGTGAGGAGAGAGAAGGATTAGACAAAGATAAAAAGGAAGGTCATTCTTTTAAATCGGAAAAATAATCCGATTTAAAAGAGCATGATTTTCCTTATCCTTTTAAAGAGGAATTTTTTCATGTTTTACGTATCAGCCTCCCCTTTCTTATTCCTTCAATCCTTATCTCTCCCCATGTTCCTTTGTAGCAACAAAGAGCAATAATGTCAAACACAAACTTAGTAATTAGAGTGAGTTGATCATCATCCTAAAAATAAAACTAATACTAATAATAATAGTAATAATTATAATTTTGCTTTGATGTGGTAAAAAAAATTCAAAACATGTATTAGTTAGTTAGAAAAAAGGGTGTTCATAGCTGTTTTTTGGTGAACAAATACTTTTTCTTAGTTTTGCGTTTACTTCCATTAAATAAAAGTAAGGTTTTTTTTGGGTGAACAAATACTTTTTCTTAGTTTTGCGTTTATTTCCATTAAATAAAAGTAAGTTTTATTCTAGGCTCACCAACTTATGGTGTTTGTACACCATTTTATTTCTCTTTTAAAATGGTGTGCCCTAAGAACATGGTGGTGTGCTTGTAGCAGCTCTCCAAAATTATCATTCCTACGTTACTATGTTGCTAAAGATGCCGACTTTTAGTCACACACAAATTTTAAGATCCTCTAGATATTCTTTCAATGGTCAAGTTAGGTCCAACCGTTTGAACCAGATATAGTATTCAACTGGTTTTATAACCATTGGATGGAAGGGAATTTTGACTTCCACAATTTTCATTTTCCTAAGCGGATTTGCAGTCCAGATTCCCATCTATGAAAGAGTGATATCGGGTTCAATTTCCTTCTTTTAAATGGTCTGCCTTTCTCATTAGCATACCCTTAGGGCTGTCAACGGGCCGGGTTTTAGTTCAGGCCAGGCCTGGGCGGCTGGGACCCGGCTCAGATGGGCCGGGTTCGGACCTAATATTTTTTATAATTTAATAAACGGGCTGGGCCAGACTAAGCCCGGATAAGAAATGGGTTCAGGTTTGGGCTGCAAAGTGTAAGGTCCGGCCTGGCCCAGCCCGGCCTGTTTATTTTGAGGTTCCTATAAAAAAATTCTTAAAAAATATTAAAAATCCGGCTCGAACCCGGGCTGGGTTCAGGCTACAACATTTCAAAATTGGGCTGAGCCCGGCCCAGCTTGGTTAGCTATTGGGTCGGGTTCGGGCCCAAATTTTTTTTTTAAAATGGGCCGGGTGAAAAACCCGGCCCGACCCATTGACAGCCCTACATATCCTTATTTCTTCTATTAGAGGTTGGCTTTGTGAGTCTTATTTCTCTAATTATATATTTTTAACTTGAACCAACAAGGACTTCATGACTTATGATTAAACTATTGGCCCATAAACAATAAACCATTTTATTAACGCTTTGTTTTTTAATTCTTATCTTTCAAAAATAATTCCTCTAGTTTATAACTAACCTATACTAGATATACTAATATAAAAATAATTCTGAAGGTATCGTTTGCGTTGATTTTGTTATCAAGATATTTTAATTACAAACCATGCATCAACACTAGGCAGGGCATGTCCAAATGAGTGGTGTCATTTACTACAGATATGTACTTTACCACGAAAAAATGGGATGTCTTACGGTCTTACCCCTAACATGTATACATGAGAGTCAACAGAGTCACTCTTTGTACTAAAGAATAGACGGAAATGATCACCTCCTTAAACTTATTTTGGGGGGTGAATTACACCAATTTTAAGCTAAGTGGCATATTTTTAGCAATCAGCTGATATTGAAAGCTACCATAGACCCAAAGATGACACTTCATCAAAATGGTTGAAAGCTATCGTAGACCTAAAGAAGACACTTATTGGAGGATTGAAGTATATGATCGATGCAATCTAATACGGACAAACGGACAATCGTATATGGTTATGCAACAATTGCAATTAAAATACACTTATCAGATGGTTCAAGAGATCTTCTCAGCTTTGGTTTTGGACTGAGACATATGTCCAAGGGGTCAATATCGATATAGGTATCGAGTATCGGTCCATCTTGGACTTACATATTTGCCATAGTATTTTTTTTTTTTTTTTAAATAGAAAAATAATAGAAAATAAAAAATATATTGGCCGAGTTTTGATACTATGCATATACCAATAAAACCGATATATATATAGACAATACGTATCGGTATCGACCGCGTTTTGATACCATGCATATTCGAATGATGGGCTGCTAATTGTACTACTTGAATGTGAGCAATATGGCATAAAAGTGAGCTATCTTAATTAGCCGTATTAAATGACAGCCATATTGAGAGAGCTGATCTCTCCTAATGGCTAATGAAGTTAGTCCGACAATTGCATTATGCCAACCTCTTCCAACCTTTCTTGTAATCCAAGCAACAGGGGAGCATATCAATGGGAGCGTCTATAATTCTCTCAAAAGAGAAGTTGAGGTTGTTATTATGGTATCCATATTTGCAGCCAAAGATTCGGTCTTTGCAATTAAATGTTTTTCATTTGAAAATTGTTGATTGCCTTGAATTTGATGATGGAGATCATTTTTCAGGCCAATCTTCTACAAATCTGATCTATAGATGATGACTCACCGATCAGAACGGTCAAATGATGATTCCACATCGCGCACATTCCACAAAAAGACATGTGAACCTTCTCGTGGTATGCCCATGATCACAGACATTTTTTTTTGAAGATGTGTGTCATGTGAAATTATCATCTGACCTTCTGATAGATGAGTCATGATATAAAGCTCAATTTTGGAGAAGATTGAGCCGAGAAATGATCTCCATTATCTAATTCATGGCAAAAACCGTGATTGCGGAGACCGAATTGTCATTGTCAATTGCAAATACTGGGATGCTTCTTTCAGCCATGCATCCCATTACTTCTGATGATGACTAACCAATACGACAAGAATATAAGGTGGGTCACTAAACCCAAAGGTCCCAAACCCTAACGCTGCCCTAAATCGCTTCTTTCATTCTTTGCTGCCAATTGCCCTCATAACTTAAACCCTGGTTAGATACATTGAATTGAATAAAATAAAGGTAGAGTGTTGATCGCATGTACAAATATGAACCTATCAGAGGATTGGAATCACCTGATCGATCGGTGCACTCTAATATGGACCGGTAGAAAGATATGCACATCCTTTAATCTTAGAGTGGACGGATCAGATGGCTCGATTCCTTCAATGAAATTTTTGGTCTAAGGTAAAATTTCACTTGGAGCAACCACATTTATGACTTAGATTACTCAAAAGTTGTGCCAAGTGGCCTAAAAGTGGGGAAGTTCTACCCTAATCCCTTATGCCGCTGGGGCGTAATCAGGATTTTCTTTTGGTGGAAGTTAGGAATTATCAATAGATGTTAATAGTTATTTTACTGTTGATTTAAAGCTTATACATCATAGATTTGAGAGCTTACACACAAAAGATGGCCCTATAAGATGGATATCTTATACATACTCAAGAATTACTAAATAAGGTCTTTCTGTGTTCCCCATATCGTTGTCAAGTAGTTTGAAACGTTTTGATTACAAAATATGTAGATATTCACATAAACTACTGAAAAAAAAAATAAATTAATTAAAATGTATGTTACATTAGCCTAAAATGTATTCTTTTCATGAGAGATGCCTTTTTTATGCTTTTCAGATTCCATTATTCCTAAATTTTTTTGTCTTTTACACTTGACATAAAGGAGGGCAAAATGGTTACGTATGAATTAAGTGTTCTATAGTCAATAAAAAATTAGAACTAAACGAGAGCTTATCTTCTTGGCAAAAGGAGAAGACAACAAGAGCAAGTCAGGGAGAAGGTAACAAGATCATGCCACATTAGTATAAGTTCGCGGGTTTTTAGGACCCTTCGCTCTCATGTTTCAATAACTAGAGAAACTTGCACGCGAGATTTATACCAAGACACATAGCTAAAAAAAGACTAATTTTTTTGGGAGATATGTGTCATTTAAAACACTGTCTAAGCCATCTAATTTGAAGAACATAATGAAAAAATCTTTGAGGCCAAAGATTAACACGAAACACAATCTCTATAATCTAATTGTGTACATTTAACAGCCATCATTTGAATTAATGGATGACTTTGACAAATTAGATGATAGAGATCATCTTTTGTGCTAGATCTTTACATTACAATCTTAAATCAGACGGCTTGAATTGTGTTTCAATGTTATAGACCCAAAAAAAAAGAGTCTTTCCTTTTAATCATGTGTCGTTATACAAATCTTGTATGCAAGTTGTATCTCTTTTCAATCGCCTGCATCATAATTCATCAGTAGGGCTGTCGCGTGAGGCCAAAATTTTCGTTGTCCAACGGCCAAGGGCGGCAGCCAAATCTTTTGCTAGAGGTTTTATGCCGGATCTAATCCCATTTAAAATCCCTTAAACCTCTTATCAATAGTAACTATAAGTCGTAGAATATGTTAAGTTTAACTTAACTTTTTATTTTTTCAATTAAAAAAAAAAAAAGAAGTTAGTTTGGTAAAATATCTAAAATAAGAAAAAAGAAAAAATGTACTTTAGAAAACACTCACTCTCCGTTGTCATGTTACAAATTAAAGTTTAATTGAAAGTTAAACGTTGATCAAAATTAAAACTTTGAGAAATAAAAAATTTGATAATATACTGTTAAGTTATAAATTAAGATAAAGGTAACTATTATTCACTACGAAATTACACCAATTAATTTTTTTTTTTTAAGTCAAACCTCGATCAAAACTCAAACTTTGACCAATAAAAATTTTGCATGGCTAATTTACAAATTGATCAACCAGTACTTTTATTTTCACCTATCGAATCTTTCAGGACTCCTATTTTGAAAAATATTGACTAATTTGAAGGAGAATTTAGAGATCAATTTTCGTTCCAATCTTCCACACAATGGATCCGGATCACTGGAATACGGTCATACAGTATGTATTTTATATCATATTGCCCACATCTCAAAAAGTGACCTGAAAATTATGTTTGAGCAATATTGTGTACGACGTGATTTTCCTATTGCTTTTTGTATGTAACCATGTGGATTAAAAAACAAACCATACGACGATACAGTCATGAGCTCAGGGTTCATCGTGTAGAAGATTGGAACGAAAAATAATCTCCATTGTATGATTCAAATTAGCCGATGAGGTGCCTTCAAAGATTCGTTTGGTGCAAATAAAGGAACCCTTGACCAAAATGATACTTGTGTGTGATCTATGCACTCTAAGATAGATGGTCTTGTATATTTGTTCAACAATTAATATTAATTAAAGTATATTAATCAGATGGTTCAAGAGATCTTAGTGGCTTAATTTTTTTTAGGCGGGACATATGTCAATGATGGGCTACTAATTGTACTAATTGGCTTAATTTTGGCACTGATTGGATGTGTGTCACATGACATAAAAGTGAGTTACCAGTACCCTAATTTGTCTGGTAAAAGAATTGCATATTGAGCATAACTGATCTCTATAATAAAATTTGTCCCACGAATGCAAGCAAATAACGGATCAAATCAATTGGATGCACGGGAATTGCCAATAAATGCTTTGCATCTTCCGTTATTAATCATTTAATGGTGGTGATTTCGTGATAGTATATATTAGGATGAGTGGATTATCGATGTCTTCATAAGATTAAGGTATAAAAAATGGGCCAATGCTGAGAGGTATTAGTTTTCGGCTAAATCAATACGGGCCCGTATCGGGTTTCAGTCGATACGTCTCGGTTTCAACAAAGATATTAATTTTTTTAAGAAAAAAAAAAAATTGACCGATACGTATTGGTATCACCCGATACGTGTCGGCCAATTCGTATCAGCCTCGGGCAAACCGATACCCAATTTGACACCTTACATAAGATTACACTACAAAAAATAAGACTAATAGCGGTAATTTTTTATTAAAAAATTTGTTGCTATTAGTCATGTTGCTACCAAAACTTATCGTTATTAGTCTTGCCGCTATCAAATATTGCCTTAATAGCAAGTGTCGCTGAAACACCTTATTTTCATAGTGTTATCAAACTCTTTCAATATTGTCAAAAGATGCTTTTGGCAGATTTTGGAGGTTTTGAAGGCACATGAGAGTCCACTTTGGACAGGAATTTTATTATGGGAAATTTACCTCATACGTCAGAGGTCTTGTATTTTCACCTTTACTCACCCCCTTTCTTTAACGCTAAAAAATATCATCTTCTTCTTTATTTTAATCTGCTACATTTTCTAAAAGTCAGAAGTGGCGAAAGTAACGACGTCTTCTCCTCAGTCCAATCTACTCCGATCTGCTATTTGGATCAACCCAAATATACCGTTTTCGTCAGAGACTGTAGCATATTAAAATGAGGAAGAAGAGAATACACCTATATAATTTAAAATTTTAAATATTTACATTTTTCTATATTTACACGATGTGAAACGAAATTTATGCCATCTGATTTGAAGGTCACAATATAAAATCGATAATGCCAAAGATAGATATGAAAAAAAGGTGATATTGACTCTGTACACAGTCGATATCGACTCTGCATATAGTCGGTACCGACCATTTTAAGAGTCGTCAACGACTGTTTACAGAGTCGCCATTGACCCTGTACACAGTTGCTATCGACTCTGTACACAGTCGCCATAAAAAATAAATAAATAAATAGAATTATACAGTAGATGGCGACTCTATATAGAGTCGCCATAATTAATATATATATATATATATATTTATTTATTTATTATATTTTTATTTTTTTATACAGTAGATGGCGACTTTATACAGAGTGGCCATCAACTGTAAAAAAAAATTATTATTATTATTATTTTATTTTTTTATTTTTTTGTACAATCGATGGCGACTGTGTACAAAGTCAATGACGACTTTATACACAATCGATGACGACTCTTAAAATGGTCGGTACCGACTATATTAAGAGTCGCCATCGATTATTTTAAAAGTCGTCATTGATTGTTAAAATTCTTTTTTTTTTTTTAAAGAGGCGATATCACCTTTTTTTCGTGTCTATCTTGGGCGCAATCTATTTTATTATATGGCCTTCAAATCAACCAACATAAATCTGGTTTCATATCGCGTAAATATAGAAAAATGTAAATATTTAAAATTTTAAATCATGTAGAATAAAAAAAAGTGTAAAAAGGGAAATTTCAGACTTTTTGAGCTAGCTGAAAATGGCTTTGCTTAAAGCTGGTTGATTCGGATAAAGGTGAAAATACAAGGCCTCTAACATAAAAGGTGTATCTGATAGAGTCCATCAGGTAAATTTTCCGCGCATTATTTGGGACCTTATATGGACAATGTTATCGGTGGACAATATTTGCAAGATAAGAAAGCTTATCTGGCGTGATCTAACTGGCTGCACACATATGGATACCAAGCACTGCAGAAAGTCACGTCACACCACACAAGCGGTCTCCAAAATGGTCTATCAAATATTATCCACTGTTATAACTTTCCATATTATATTGACAAATCTCTTCGGGTCAAGCATGGTATCAAATATCATCTGATGCCTATGCCGATGCCGATGCCGATGTCGATATCGATATCGATCTTGATACCGATCGAATTGGGTGATGATTTGTATTGGAGCTGATACATATCGATTTGCGAAAAAAATGATACTTAGTGCCAATACAAATCGATATCAGCCTATATTTGATACCAAGCTTGATTAAGTAATCGATGGCGACTCTTAATATAATCGGTACCGATTGTTTTAAGAGTCATCGTCAACTATTTAGACAATCGGTACCGACTGTGAAAACAGTAATCATCGACTGTAAAAAAATAATAATAAATAAATTAATTAATTAATTAAAATTAAAATTTAATTTTTTCCACAGTCGATGGCGACTGTCTATACAGTCTCAGAAAATAATAATAATAATAATTTATTTATTTTTCACAATCGGTACCAACTGTTTAAACAGGCGATGACAACTCTTAAAACAATCAGTACCGATTGTCTAAACAAGCGATGATGACTTTTAAAACAATCGGTACCGACTGTGTTAAGAGTCGTCATCAATTGTTTTAATAGTCGCCATCGAAAAAATTTATTTTTTTTACTTTTTTAAGAGGCGATATCGCTTTTTTCGTGTCTATCTTTGACGCCATCAATTTTATATTATAGTCATCAAATCAGACTACATAGATCCTGTTTCACATCTGTAAATATTGAAAAGTGTAAATATTTAAAATTTTAAATCATGTACAATGAAAAAAAAAGTGTAAGAAGGGGTATTTCGGACTTTTTGTGTTAATTGAAAATGGCTTGGCTAAAAGCTGGTCGGTTTGAGTAAAGGTGAAAATATAAAGCCTCTAACGGAAAACGTGTATCTGACAGGGCCGATCTGGTAAATTTTCCTTTCTATAACTAAGGTAGGGCCAAGCTTAGGCAGAGGGGATTTGTTTTGAGTTGAATACCTAATTCAAATCAAGGATCAAAATTTCGGGTTTCATTTTTATTTTGGAGGAGATCAAAACTGAAATTTTAGTCGAAAATTTGGATTTCGGTCAAAATTTTGGCCGATATATTTAATCTCATATGTTTAATGATCGAAATTTCGGTCCTATATTATCGTTTTAGTGGGGATCGAAACAGATAGTTTCGGCCAAACTTTTGATCCTTGATTCAAACCAGTCGAAAACTATCTAATAATGGCATCAAGTCACCCCGTACTTGACCCCACACCTAATTAGCTAAAACTATTTTTATTCCTTTGACTTGCTTGTGCTGCACGCAAGGTGAACTAATATTTTTTAGGCGCTGTTTGACGGTCAATTTTCTAAAAGTAATTTTCAAGTAAAAATAGCTGGATGAAGTGCAAATCGACCTGCTTCTTACACGTTATTTTTAACAAGCACTCTGTGACACTTTTTTACGACACTGAAAATTGTTTTTTGAAAAAAATTCCCAAATAAGAGTCTGTTTGTCAAAGTGGCTTTCAAAAAATATTTATATGATAAAATATTAGGTGAAAAATACGTTTCAGCTAAGGACTTCAGCCCTATTTGACTACGTCTAATTGAAACCGGTGAAGCCGCCTCATGATGCTTCAAATAGGGCCTTAATAAATCTACTTTTCGTGCCTGTAAAAGTTTGTTTTCCTAACAAAAGACTGCGAAGAATTTATCTACGAAATTGTTGGGTAATTGTTGAAACTCTATAGGCCCAAGTGACGGCGCCCTGTGCCTACTTCTGTTTGTAATTGAGATGCGTGATACATGCATTTGATGATGAATGACAAATCTAACCACAATGAACAAACCCCACATATATTTAGTGAAGTCAAAATGAATTACTTTTGAGAATTTATAAAATAAATTTCTTATACAATCTTCTTATATATATATATATGCCCTAGAAAATATATGTTGTACAAACCCAAATCTGTGGTAAAATTGCTAATAACATATGTCAACCATCGCCATCCTACACCGGAAGAAAATCCGCCCCTCCTAATGTGATGCTATAGGTAACATTTGAGATGAACATCTTCATCTGATAATAGTACATTTTATATATAAAGGGTCACCTCCGTCCTATGGCTATGATTGGTTATCTAATCCCACATAGATTGGCTTGCACATTCAGCTCTCGACAAAACCTTAGATAGGTTTGCCAAAATTTTACAATGATATATCAACACCTTTTAACCTTAGATAGTCTAAGTATTATTCTCTTATATAGAAGATTTAAATCTTACTTTTCTTTCTTTTTTTTCTTCTTTTTTTTTATACTGCGATTCGGTTGAAACAACCTCGAGAACCAAGGAGCAGGCACGCATACACATATGACAGTTGCGGAACAGCGTGAGGGAGCACCAACTACAATGGTGAGGGTTAACTAACATAACTCAACACACACCTTTTAAACACAAGGGTGAGAAACAGCGTGGAGGATGAGTATCAAGCTCAAAACCTACTCCCTCACAATGGAGGGAGTACACCAACTAGGAATGCAAACCCGAAACTGAACACCGAAACCGAATCGAAAACCTGCCCTCTTGAACTGGCCCGAACCGCCCTGAAAACTGACTTAAACCGAACCGAAGTAAAATCGGTTCAAATTTCGGTTTGGGTGGCTAGAAACTGAAAACCAATTAGGTAGGTTGAGTAAATCGACCCATTAATGAGCCAAAATCGGCTCGAACTGGACCCAAATTGGCCCAAACCGATCTGAACCGGCTCTCCAAACCGAACCTACTTTGAATCGAACCGATGGGAGGTTGAAATCTGCTTTGGAGTTGTTTTTGAAATTAAGTGGTTTGAAATCTGCTTTGGAGTCCGCAGTAAACGACAAAGAGAAAATTTTATTAACTTTTTTCTCGAAAATCTAACCTTATTCTAATATATATTCAATCTAATAGTTAAGACTCTAACTCTACTCTTACTGAGAGAGAGAGAGAGAGAGAACCTACCAACCTAACAGAGAAAAGACTCCGCTTCCTCTCCTTCGTTCTCTCTGGTCTCCAGCTTGCTTTAATGGCGTCCAGCGTCCCCGGCTTCACTCCTCATCAAAAGTCAAGCCTTCACCCGACCCAAATACCCTCGTCCGAGCTTAGATCTGGCGATGGGCGGCGCGGAGAACTCTAGCGAAAGGAGGCGCGAAGAAATTCGACAAGAGGAGGCTGAGGGAGAATTTCTCTTTCTAGAACTACCATTTAATCTTTCTTTTTTTAATTTATTATTATTTGGGTATTCTTATAAATCTCTCTCTAGAATCCAAACCGATCCGAACCTAACCGAATAGCGAAAAAATGAGTTTCCGTTCAGTTTCGGTTTAGGCATTCTTGTAAATCGGTACACCGAATCGAACAGATTCATAGTTCGGTTCGGTTTCGGTTTGTAGTGTACCGAACCAAAAATCGAAAATTTCAGTTCAATTTGGCACACCGAACCTGCATCCCTAATATCAACTAGACTAAATCCTACTTCTAATCTAAGATAAACCAATCTTATATCACTACAAAAAATAAAACTATTAGCGGCAGTTTTTTTAACAAAAAATTGCTGCTATTAGTGTTGTCGCTACCAAAAACTGCCGCTATTAGTCCTGCCGTAACCAAAAAATGTCTTAATAGCAAATGTCGGTTAGAGGCTAAAACAACACCTCCATATTAAGGAGTAGTGCGATGATTATATATATAACTTTATGATTACTAATGCCAAGTAGGGCTGTTAATGGGCCGGATTAGGGCCGGGTTGGGGTTCAATCCGGCCCTAACCTACTCAGGCTGGGTTCCCAATTTTTTCAGTCCGACTCTAACTCGAGCTATGATGTATTCAGCTCAAGCCCGGCCCCTATTGGGCCGGACCGGGCTTGGGTGTTTTTTAGGGCTTTTTTCTGACTATTTTTTTTTTAATAAAATTTGGTTAGGCTATTTTTTGGGGCTGTTTTTTCTAATAAAATTGGGTTGAATTATTTTTTTCTAATAAAAGTTTGAAGAATGGGTTAAAATTTTAATTAAATAATTATATTACCATTATAGAGGCTCAAGTACATGATTTTATTCAAATATTTTATTTTAATTTGTTGCATAATAGTTATAACGGACAACGATTGTTTGAAAATCTATTAACAAGTCATCCAAGTTGTGTAACTAAAAAGCTATGCAACGATTGCTTGAAAATAAATTAAGTCATCCAATTTGTCCAACCAAAAAATATATGTATAAGGTTATTACGCTTTTGACTTAAATGCCCCAAGTTTAAACCGTTCAATGGTTTAATCTCAGAGCATTTTAAGTAAATCATATTTAACTATATAAAACAAATTAAAATTTAAAAAAATTATATATATATATATATATATATATATATATATATATATATATATATATATACTAGTAAAAAGGCACGTGCAAATGCACGTGGATATTAGGATCTTAAATGATTGAACTTTATTTTTAGACATCTATCGGGTGATTTGAACATAAAAAAATATAGTATTTCAAGCGTTCGTTACTATGTTTTATGATTTAGTAAAGACAAAAAAATATATATTTATTATAATATTTTTTATGTCTTTATTATATATAATTTAAAATGATAAAAAATTTAATAAAAATATATATATATATAACTTATATTGTCAACTATAGAACATAAAGAAAAAAAAAAGAAGCTAACAAATAAGTATAATCTAGAAATTTCAATTAAATCGAAAATGGGTATTTATTCATTCTCGACTTTAACTTTCTTGAGGATTTTATCGTCTTCATCATCCGTTGTAATATCCCAAAAAATTGAGCGTTGAACTTTGACCTCGGGATCCATGCCCGACTGGTCGTAGGGTTGACCAAGTGATGGTTAAATAATGAACTCATGGAGTGATGAGCTGACATAGTACAAATGTGACCTAAGCGTGGTGTATAGTGTGAGTTAGTGGTCACATACACCTATCTCTGGTGTATGTGTTCAACACACAAGCAGGAGAGAGGATATAAGGGTTTTAATAATCCTAGAAATCCTTTTGTTTTGGTTTGTGAAGGAATTAAGAAGAGAGAGAGAGAGAGAGAGAGAGGGATTAAAGAGGAGTTATGGAAGCTTGGTGTTAATGCAAATCAAGAAGAGGATTTAGCATTGATTGTCGGATTCAACACGTCGGGATCATTGAAGCAAAAGTTGGAAACCTAACCATCAAACCCAACAAATCAATCCTTTAAAGGATTTTTTTGAGGTAAGTCGTATTAGAATTAAATGCATAGATGTATGATGGTTAAGATTCAGTCAATATAGTTCAAAAGGGTAGAGTAAAGATTTTAAAAAAAGAAGGAAAAGAAAAAGAATGGATTTGGGAAGAACAACCCGAAAGGGGGCTGAATCTGGCCAAATCGATTAATCGAATTTGAGATTCGATTAATCGATTTTGGTCCGGAAGTTAAAAAGTCAGGAATACCCGATTTCGATTAATCGATTAATCGAAGTTGAATGTCGATTAATCGATTTAGGAATCGACTAATCGACTGGGTACCTCCAGTGGCTGGAGAAACAATACTTGGGAAAATCGACTAATCGAGTTTAGAAATCGATTAATCGATTTTGGATTTTGATTAATCGATTTGGAATCGACTAATCGATTTCGAACTTTCGACTACTCGATTTGAAAATCGACTTTACTATGTTAGAGATTTCGATTAATCGATTTGGGATCGATTAATCGAATTTGAATCTTGATTAATCGATTTTGGGAATCAATTAATCGACTTTTACAATTTTACTAAACTTTCTAGATTTACCTTGAGATTCATGGAGGGTTTAGGACCTTCTTTATTACATTTTTAGTGATGTATTGCATGTGTTGTGATGTATCATAGGTGGTACGTGTGAAAGCAAGCACAAGAAGTCGCGTGGGACCTTAATGTTTGGACCTTCGGAGACCTGAAGTAGGGAACACCTTGAACATGTACTTTAATTGCAAGAGCATGTATGTAGTGATATAGAACTCAAAATGAAAGTGTTTTTATCTATGTAAATCTTTGTGAAAAGAGTGCGTGTCTGACACCAAGAATGTGATAAAGGCATATGTGTGATGCGAGTAACTGAGACCAAGTAATCAAATGAGAATGAGACATCCCCAGGGGATGAGAAAGTGATAAAGGCATCAGTGTGATACGAGTAAATTAGACATCCCAGGGATGTAAATAAGATTGAATAACTACTGTTAAGGCCGAACTGACATAAGATAGCACTTTACACGGTGAATAACTATATGTAAAACACATATTATTTTTGTTATTTGAGGTTTGATTAGAATACCCCACCGACGTGGCGGGATACCCACGACTGACGCGACAGGATATTCGTGACCGATACGGCGGCCAATCCGTACACCAATGCGGAGGTCTATCCGTACACAGTAAGCACATCCCAGGGATGTTGAGATGATATTTAACCCGCCGCCTATTGAGAAAGGGGCTTAAGTATTATTCCCAGGGAATACATATAACAACTATTTATTTAGGAGACGATGGTGAGTATTCCATCGGGGCTCGATGTTATATTGCTCGGGGATTACTTAAGTTGAAGATTTAAGTTTTGCTTTAGGCATGTTCAGTGTCATTCATGATAAGTCAACAATAAAGTAAGACATGCAAATTACTAGTAAATTTGAATGCAAATCATCACCTTTTAAACTTTTTTTCTAGCAAATGCATAGACACATCATGCTTGAATATCATGGAATACATATAACAACTATTTATTTAGGAGACGATGGTGAGTATTCCATCGGGGCTCGATGTTATATTGCTCGGGGATTACTTAAGTTGAAGATTTAAGTTTTGCTTTAGGCATGTTCAGCGTCATTCATGATAAGTCAACAATAAAGTATAATTACTAGTAAATTTGAATGCAAATCATCACCTTTTAAACTTTTTTTCTAGCAAATGCATAGACACATCATGCTTGAATATCATGGAATATATGTGAGATTTTGATTTATATGTTCATTGTGTTGTTCCCTATTGAGCTAGGATGTAGCTCACCCTTTAGACTATGCATCGCAGGTCCTTTGTTAGCAACAGCCGAGGCTTCGGGAGACGTAGATGCGAGTGATTTGGATTACGTGCCTGGGTACGAGTTGAAGCCTCCTCCCGAGGACTTCTTCTAGGAGACTCCGCTGAGTACTTTGAGAGAGAGTTTTTGTGAGCAGATTGTACGGCCTGGTATGTCAAGTCTTTATTTGATAAACAATGTAATTAAATTGATTTATTCTTTTGGCGAACCATCTGGGGTGATCTGTTTATCACCGATGGTTCGGGTCGGTTCTCTGTTCATGCAGTTGCATGAAGTAGAACTGTCTTTTGTATGTGCCAGATGGGCATATGATTTTTTCGCTTTATGCAATTATTTGCTTTATTTATTTATCATTGCTTGTTATATTAATGTTTCGTGCATAGTTTTCGGGCACGATCTGGAGGATCGTGCTGATGGCACGGGTTTCGAGGTGCCGAAATTCGGGCTGTCACATCCGTAGTCTTGTATTTAATGTTTTGGGATATCTACAACCTTGTAAGATAATTTTGATAAATTGTATCTTGCACTTTGACTTGAAAGAAATACTAATTTTCAAGATATTTGTTCCTTTTCGAGATATTGACACCAAATTTGATTTTAGGTCACTTTTTTTGACATCTATGTCACGTCAAATTAATGCCTGACCACTTGATGGTACGCCCATTATCTCGAGATCAAGTGTGTGAAAAGTTGAAACAAAAAAATTTTCCATCATTTAGTTCAAAACTGTCAATTGGTTTTACATGGTGCCCTAATAGATTCGGTGAGTATAGTTAATTAAAGGTAAAATCACATTTTGATAAAATCATCTGTCATTCATCTCGTTTAAATTTGATTTTAAGGTCACTTTGAAATTTGTGCACACCAAATCAATATCTGACCGTCTGATGGTACGCCCATAATCTCAAGATCAAGTGTGTGAATTGGAATGAAAAACACTGTTATCATCCATTTCAAAGCAGTCAATGGGTTTTAACATGAGCGCTCTCAAAGATTTAGTTGGAATATTTAAAGGTATGTTTGGAGGTGGGATCTTAATTGGCATGCCAAGTTGTTATGGTTTGATCAAGTCTAACTGGCTGAACTTTAAATGCGGTTCAAACATATTTGAGAAGTGCACGTGCGTTGCACATGGACATCGTAAAATAAAATATTTTGATCAAAGATGATTTTAATTATGAGTTAAAATTGACTGATCGTATATTATCAGTCAATCACTAAAAAACTAATAACAATTATTGTTTAATATTATATTAATTCAAGTATTTTGTAGAACTTACTATAGATATATGTTTCTATTCTATCACGTTCGATTAATTCGATGATATACTAATTATATATGTTTAATAAAATTTTCTTAATTGTTAATTTCTACTTTAATTTTATAATAACTAATGTAACTAAGGCTTTAAATTTTCATACCCTACGTATTTATTAATTATTATTTAAAATATGAATAGTAATGTCTACCCATACATAGGGGTCCAAGTTTTGACTCAAAACTCAAACCTTATCTGAAAATCGGCGAATCGAACTGGTCCAAACAGACCCGAAAATCGATAATGAACCTATTCTGGACTCGTTTCGATTTTTGGGGGGAAAAATTGAAAATTTATTAGGTGGTATGAGAAAACTGAGAAAGTAGGTTAAAATAATAAAATGGTGATTGCATCCCATTCAAATCCATGATTGTTTGGAATTAGGCAATGGAGATTGTTTTTTACCCTAATCTTTCATAGAATAGTTCTTAAGACTGTGATCTTACCCTTGTATGGGTGTAAGTTTTGAACTGAAATTCGAACTCGCCCAAAAAACCTAACTAATTGAACCAACCCCAATCGATCCAAAAATCGGTTCAAACCGAATCTGATTTCAATTTTAGGTGGGAAAAGTCAAAAATCGATTAGGTAAGATGAGAAAATTTGATTAGGGGTGCATTAATCGTGGCTCAAAGGATTTCAACATGCCAATAAATTATTATTTGGGTAACTTAACACCCATGAAATATTAGAGGGCGTCTATACAAAAAATCATCGACTCTTTGTATTAGTTGATGGAGATCGTTTTTTTTTACCCAATCTTCCACATAAGGAAATTTGATATAAAAGCAAGTCAAATATTATATGGCAAAATTGTTAATTCTCTTAACTTTGTGGGTTTCTTTAAGGTGTTAGAAAAGATAACTTTTATGGCAAAGTTGTAAATTTTCTTAACTTTGTAAATTTTCTTTGAAGGTGTTGAAAGAAAACTTTTATGGCAAAATTGTTAATTCTCTTAAATTTGTGGGTTTCTTTGAAGGAGCTAAAAATAAGGAAGGAAAGAGAATTTATTTGAATACTATTATTTACGTATTCTCATTGGAAAAGGGATTCTATGTTTTAAGAATGAGTTAAAGGTATTTTTAATTATTATTAAAAATATGAATAATAATGTCCACCCATACATAGGGGTCCAAGTTTTGACTCAAAACTCAAACCTGGCTTGAAAATTGGCGAATCAAACTGGTCCAAACAGACCTGAAAATTGATAATGAACCTATTCTAGACTCGTTTCGATTTTTGGAGGAAAAAATCAAAAATTTATTAGGTAGTATGAGAAAACTGAGAAATTAGCTTAAAATAATAAAATGGTGATTGCACCCCATTCAAATCCATGATTGCTTGGAATTAAGAAATGGAGATCGTTTTTCACCCTAATCTTTCATAGAATAGTTCTTGAGACTATGATCTTACTCTCGTATGAGTCTAAGTTTTGAACCGAAATCGGAACCCGCCCAAAAACCTTAACTAATTAAACTAACCCCAATCGATCCAAAAATCGATTCAGACCGAATCTGATTTCAATTTTAGATGGGAAAAGTCAAAAACCGATTAGGTAAGATGAGAAAATTTAATTAGGGGCACATTAATCGAGGCTCAAAGTGTTTCAACATGCCAATAAATTATTATTTGGGTAACTTAACACCTATGAAATATTAGAGGGCATCTATGCAAAAAATCATCGACTCTTTGTATTGGTTGATGGAGATCGTTTTTTTGTCCAATCTTCCACATAAAGGAATTTGATATCAAAGCAAGTCAAATATTATATGGCAAAATTGTTAATTCTCTTAACTTTGTGAGTTTCTTTAAAGATGTTAGAAAAGATAACTTTTATGACAAAGTTGTTAATTTTCTTAACTTTGTAAATTTTCTTTGAAGGTGTTAGGAAAGAGAACTTTTATGATAAAATTGTTAATTCTCTTAAATTTGTGAATTTCTTTGAAGAAGCTAAAAATAAGAAAGGAAAGAGAATTTATTTGGATACCATTATTTACGTATTCTCATTAGAAAATGAATTTTATGTTTTAAGGAGGAGTTAAGGGTATTTTTGGTATTATAAAATATGACAGAAACTATTTTTACTTTTATATAGTAGTAAGGATATATATATATATATATATATATATATATATATATATATATATATAAAATATCCGGATCGGGTGCAGGCCGGATGTTGCAACAGTCAACCTAAGCCCGATCCAGATTTATCCAGGTTGCAACATGTTTAGCCTGATCTGGAAACCGAACCGAATTTGCTTAATAAAAAATGTCACTTTTTTCAGATCTAAGTGTAGGCCAAAATTCGAACGGGCCCGGCCCATTGAGAGCACTAATAGCAACCACCTAGAAAATGAAACAATAATGTCAAACATCTCTAATTTCACTATTCACTTTCTATAGACTTTAAATTGTTGACCGTAGTGATAAATATAAATGTTTAATAATTTTCTTTCAATGATCCTACTAAAAGCCTGCTCATCAACATGGCATTCGATCACGTGAACAAGTGTCGCGTGATACGTCTAAGAACTTGCCTAGTTCAAAGGACTAGAAAACCTTTATACATAAATTCATGTATATTTATGTAATGTAATGAAGTAGCTAGCGAATGGTTTTAAGCATGAGGCGTATGGATTTAAGGTATAAAAAATCGGCCATATTAATATGTATCCGTGATGTGTATCAATTTTCAGACAAACCGATATATATCGGTATCTCATATCGGGTACTCAATAACGTATCAGCCGATATATCTATATTTTGATCTTTATGTTTCGATCAAGATGTTCAATTTTCCTTTTTATTTTATTTTTTAAATAAGATGATACGTATTGATATCGGCCGAGTCGTATCGGCCTCGGGCAAAGCGATACTTGAGACCGATACCAATTTTGATACCTAATGGACTCTAAGATTATGCTCGCTTCAGGCTCTAAAAACCTTTCATGTTAGACCATGTGATACATGAAAAATGAGAGACTTTAGACAATAGGGATGTATTTCAAAAGGTTTTAGAGCATTTTATTAATTGAAAAGGCTCTAAAAAATCAGGATTTTACGAAAATCATAGTTTTAAGGAGACGTGAGACGCAAAAAATTTCTCATGTGTGAGACGCCTTATACATATGAAAATACTTATGTACCCTCATCTTCTCTAATAGGCATATCCCCACCGTAGCTTTTTTGACATCACTGTTTTGCTTTCGGCAAATCTTCTCTAGCAGTGGTGGTGAGTACCGAAGAAGTTTTTGCATTAGAAATGGGCGCAACTCCGAGTCACTATTCTCGCTATTCTCCGGCGCCGGGGAAGATGAATAAAAAATCGGTAGTGCCGAAGAAGATGAACCAAAAATCGGCGAAAACTGAGCGGCGGTAGAAAAGAGCGACCAAAAACTTATCGGCGTTGGAGAAGATGAACCAAAAATAAGAAAATTGAGCGGCGTAAGAGAAGAACGACCAAAATCCGGCAAAAACCCTTAAACGATAACCTATATACATAAGGGTAAATGGGGTAACAGATCTCACACTCTGTTGGGCCCTTAATATTAGTGCAATCGTGATTGGCGAAAAAATTTAGTTTTTTTTTTTTTTTTGAAATAAACAAAAAAAAAAAACTTTAGTTTTAATATAATGAGTTAAAACCTTTTGAAATCCATCCCGTTTTTCTAATTATTCCTAAATTATATTTGACAAAAATAAATCCTCACCTTGTAATTTTTGGCATAAAAAAATGGACGGTTTAAACAAGTTTGTTGCTCCATTAAGCCTTAATTTCATGTATAAAAATCTCAAAACGCTTCTTTTAATTAGCCTTTATTATTTGACAACTCAAATAGGTAGGCGAGACTTGGGTCCAGTTGAGCATTCCACCAAATGGATGAAATAGTCACACTCACACCACCTCACATGTAGCATCTACCCAGTTTAAGTTTTGACCGAGACATCGGGTGGTCATGCCGACTGGGCAGGTAGACTCATAGTCACAAATTTGGGGTTTGATAATAATTCGGTAAAATTAAAATCTAAAAAAAATCTGAAAGATTAAGGAACAATTCAGAAAAATTAAAAAATAAAAAATTATATATATATATATATATATATATATATATATATATATATAATTTTATTATTTAGATATATATTAAAATAAATTAATATATTTTTGAGTAAAATAATAAATTATTAAACTATTTAGATATGAATACATAATTATCAAACTACTCATAGTCGGCGTCGACGGCGCAGCGTTACACATGACGTGAGAGAGAGAGAGAGAGAGAGAGAGAGAGAGAGATGAGAAAGGAAAAGGTGGTCAGCGTGTCTAGAGGTGAACGGCAGTCGGTCGGCCAACTTGAAAGTTGAGAGAGATGAGAGATGTTTACTGATTCAATTGTCTAAAGTCAAGAGGGCAAAGAGGAGGGTTTAACTTTTAGCTTTTTACTTTATACTTTTATATATAAATAATAAAATATAAATATATGTTTTTAACTTTTAAGTTACCACTAAGGTAACTTAGTGTGTAAGCCTGTAAGGAGCCAATTACGGTGATGTTCATAAGCTTCGCGAATAATTTGAAAATTTCACGAACTTTGATGATGTTCGCGATTTTTTTAAAAAATTGTGAATAATTCATACTCTATTCGTCTCTCAAAAAAATCGTGAATTATTCGGAGATTTTTGTGACTATGGGTAGACTCTACAGTCTTCCACATGAAAATATTTTCTTAGAGTTAGAGGTGCAACGGGTCGGATTTTGGCCTAGTCAGGGTCAACCCAAACTTGACCCGCTAAACAAACATCGCAACCAATCCAACCCATTTACCAAAAATTCGAGTTGGGCAAACGAGTTTAAATATTAGAGAGGGAGTCGGGTCAAAATTGGGTTGCGTCGGATTCCAGTTAAGAAACCTCAATCCCAATGTAAGAGGTTAAATAACAAAAGCACTCGCATCGGATGGGTTCAATTTAAAACTCCAACGGGTATGATGCTGCTTATTTCGGATTGGACAATGGCTATCACTTGGACAAATCGGATTCGGGAATACATATGCCTATCAAGGAATGAAAAATAGGCTGATACCGATACGTATCAGCCCTATATGTATCAGTATCCCAACTCAGGTATCAGATACTATATTGGCCAATACAAGCCGGTATCGGCCAATACGTCTCGGTTTCGGTTAGGACGTGGATTTTCTTTTTCTTTTTTTTTAATAGGTCGATACATATCGGTATCGGCCGAGTCGTATCGTTCCTCGGCAAATTGATACCCGAGACCAATACCAATTTTGTTACCTTGGTGCCTATACATGATTGGTGACTGGGGCACCTAATCTCAGCTCTCAAATTGAGAATCCCGTGTATTAACCTCCGATGTACTCGACAAGTAGCCGGGGTGTGTTTCCCCAGCGGCCAGCTAGTGGCCACAGAAAACAGACTCAGATGGGTTCCGTGCAGTTCACATTTTCTTGTTAAGAGCAAGGTATCAAAAATCGGCCGATACCGATACGTATCGGCAATATGTATAAGTTTTTCAACTACCCAACTCAGGTATCCGATACTGTGTCAGCCGATACGTATCGGTTTCGACCGAAACGTCGAGTTTAAAAAAAAAAAAGCCCGATACGTATTGGTTTCGACAGAGTCGTATCGGTCTTGGACAAACCGAGATTCGAGACCGATCCTGATTTTGATACCTTAGTTAAGAGAGGTTATCATCCTCTCATAGAAGCCCGCATCCATGGCGGGGGCGGGTAAAGCCCAGCGAAGTGCCTATATATATGCTCACATTCACGGATGATGATGTTCCTAACTCAGCTACAAAACCAACAACAGGCCATTGTCCGTGCCATGTTCGCTGCCACTTGGGCTCGCTTGATGATAGACAGAGGGTCTAAATTAAACTACGCTCCCTCTCCATATCTCTTGTCTTGCATAAAAAGGAAAAGAGTTCCTTTACGGCCAGAAAGAAAGTTCTTCGTCCTTGAAGTGCTCAATTTAGTTGGCCATCTCGTCCATTGATCCAAGCTCGGATGCCCGGTGGCGGCTCATACTCGGACGCTAAAAATGGTGACGTGAGATATTGCACCGTCCATCTTAGCTAATCTAAATGTTAGAAAAGAAAAAGTATATTCCAGATTTAAATCGATGGTGGAAAATCAGGTCAAGTAAGGCAAGTACATTGAACTCCATGTATAAAAAAAACGAAGGTTCGTAGGCGGGTCATGTATTAAAAAAACGAAGGTTCCTCTCAATTGTGTCATGTATAAAAAAAAAAACAAAAACGAAGAAGGTTCCTCTCAATTGTGCGTGCTCCTTCAGTGCTGGTCCGTGTTTTCCGCGAGCAGTTAGCCTTCCATGTTCCCACAAAAATTATAAATGGAGGACAGATTAGTTTGAAGACAAAGTGCATGTGGCTGATGTGGCGCAATGTGATTGACTGCATTGAGTCTCACTGCACTTGCAACCAATAGCATTGTGCCACATCATCCGCCTGCACTTTGTCTGCATAAAATCTGTCCTCCATATAACATTGTCCATAATCCCACCTTTTGCCCTCAAATGCAACCTTCACAATGCAGCTCACCACCTTGACTCTACCTAGCACACCTCATAGTTACTCAACCAAACCATGAACCTAACACCAGCTCTTAAAGTTTGAATCCGTTGTATTTCTTCCGACTGAATCCAACATTGAAAACGATGACATGAGTACATAAGTGTTACAAAAATGTGCCCCTCAGGACTCAGATGAAATGGTATCAGGGCCAAAGACGACTCCTCTAAAAGGTGGGTGATTTATAATATCCCACATCGGATAGAGGAAAGTTCGGCGTCCTGGATATGAGGTGTGACCAGCCCTTCCATATAATGACGCATTTTGGGTGACGATGGCAAAACTTAATGCCCATGCCAAGAACAAAATCAGATCGGGGACCTACACCGGACCTACGTTACTTAGTTCGCTAATTCGGTTTATTCAAATTTAGGTTCGCAATTTGTAATTGGCTATTGTCTCACAAACCCGGTTAACTAGGAGCCTAGGACTAGGATTGAGTATTTTTATTTTTAATACACTTCATAAATTTTGTAATATAACTTTAAGAAAAATACCAATTCGCCTGTTCACTCTAGATAAAACCCATACATGATATATGTATACGGATGTATGAGGTTAGCCGTAGCTTGAAAGTTTCTTGGAAGGTTATTAAACAGTATGGGGAAGTTTCTGGGAAGGCTGAACATGGTCTCCAACATATGCGGCTTACAATTTTGTCTTCAAACAAAAATAGATAAATGAAAATAGCACTACCCTTTGCAACACAGCATAGCATTGCTTCTCATTCCCATATAGATATCAACAAACTGCCAACAATAAGAAAGTCATTTTTTTTTCAATAAGTAATGAGAGCAACATCAAACTAATGGCGAAAAGCAAAAACTAAAAAACAACCCACCAATTCCCCCTCTCAAGCAAGAGACTCGAGAGATTCCATGGGGAGATTAACCGGCAGAGAGAGAGAGAGAGAGAGAGGAGAAGATCCAGACTAACTACAAATATTACAATCGCCTAGATTTAGCAATAAAATCAGAACCAATAAAATCCTGCTGATTAACTACAAATTTCGCAAGAGTGGGATTCCATTTGCTTCCCAGTGAACGTGCCAATGTTACATCTCCAAAGTCGAGATTTATGTCTAACGATCATATCGATCGTATTGATGAGCTGCCCAGGACGAGACACCACTAGAGGCCCAGCAAACTGCATTTCCTCACTCACCTTCAATAGAAAACAAATCGTTATGTATAGTTTTGATAAGAGGAAAAGACCCTCAAGAATTGCTAAAAGAAAATACATTGCAAATTGCTTAAATTGGAGACCCCGAACTGTTGCATGGAAGCTCTCAAATTAACCAACGATCTCATGATGAACGATCAAATAAGAACGTAAAATAAAAGAAAAACAAACACAATCACACGAGATAATATTTATGTGGTTTGGTCATTTCCCTACGTCCACAGGTAACGATAATTCACTTATTGATGATTCCACAAGAATACAAGAACACTCGAGCCTCATCAAAGCTCTCCACAAAACCCTAGATAGATTTACCAAAGCTTTTTACCACACCTAATTCGTCCAAGAGTATTCCCTTATATAGAAGACATAAATCCTACTTCTACTAAAAGAAAAACTAGTCAAATACGGAGTGTCAACGCAATTGGATCGTCGCGGGTCGCTCGAGAGAAAACCAAGGTCGCTCGAGTGACTTAGACTATAGAAATCGCTCTTAGAATAGTGCACTGGTCGCTCAAGCTTGAGCCAAAGTCGTCCGAGCGACTTACACCAATAAGTTTTCCCCTAAAGGACATGCTCTCTTGCTTGAACGACAACCAAGGTCGCTCAAGCGACCCAACCAAAGTTGGAGCCTAACTACAACAATTCTCCATCCGACTCTAAGCTTCACTATATACTCTTTCTTCTGATCATCGATAAACTCGTATCACCGTTGCCACCAGCGCCCCGAGGGCACTCAAACCTGTTGAATATTGATCAAATCCAAACAATGTTTAAACTTGATCACACGTACCACCTTTGGTATCATACCTGCGGGATTGTCCCTCGTACTCACCTTCTTCAAATATATCTTGTCATCTTCGATTACTTCTCGTACGAAGTGATACTGTATATCAATGTGCTTGATACGAGCATGATATACGTGATTGTTTGCTACATAAATAGCACTCTGGCTATCGAAGGACACATCAAAACTAGCATGTGCAATCCCCAAATCACTAACTAAGCCCTGAAACCACAATGCTTCTTTCATTGTCTCTGTTATTGTCATATATTCTGCCTCCATAATAGATAAAGTCACTGTATCCTTTAACATCGACTTCTAGCTAATCAGACCACCTGATAGCGTAAACACATATCCCGTTGTAGACCGACACTTATCCAAATCACCCACGTAATTGGAATCTACGTAACCGCATAACTGATGATCTATACCACTGCGAACAACCAACCTCACGTCCATGGTACCGTGTATGTACCTTATAATCCATTTCTCCGTCTGCCAATGCTCCTTACTCGTATTAGTCATATATCTGCGAACTACACTAACGGCCTGTGAAATATTCAGTCGAGTGCACACCATAGCGTACATCAAGCTACCAACTGCACTCACATAAAGAACACGAGTAAGAGACATACTAGTCGTCCGTAGTAGGAGACATGTTAGCCAAAAGAAGAAAGTGAGCTGCTAATGAAGTACCCACCGCCTTTGAGTTCTCCATCCCAAACCGTGAGAGCACCTTCTTCAGATAACTCTTATGTGTTAGACACAACTGCTCTTTCTTTATGTCTCTCTGAATCTACATCTCAAGAATCTTTCTCATTGCGCCAAGATCATTCATCTCAAACTCCATGCTAAGTTGAGATTTCAACTTGTTGATCTCCAACATGCACTTTGCAGCTATGAGCATGCTATCAACATACAAGAGAAGACAAATAAATGAGTCATCCGCTACCATTTTAAAGTAAACACAGTTATCGTATTCATTTCGAATATAATTTTGGCCTATCATGAACATGTCAAACCTCTTGTACCACTGTCTCGGCAACTGCTTCAACCCGTACAAGAACTTCTTCAGTTTGCACACTAACCTCTATTCTTCAAGAGACTTGAATCCTTCAGGTTGGTTCATATAGATTTTCTCCAAATTATCATGTAGAAATATTATTTTCACATTGAGTTGCTCCAACTCTAAGTCCAACTATGCTACAATTGACAACAAAATCTGGATTGAAGTGTGTTTCACGACCGGTGAAAAGCACCACATTGTAATCAATGTCTTCCTTTTGCGCATAGCTCTTTGCTACCAACCGTGCCTTGTTCTTTGTACCACTACATCCCGGAAAAGTCTCTTTCTTCTTATAAACCCAATTACTCGCTTACCCTTAGGTAACTCTATCAGTTCCCAAGTTTCATTCTTGTAAAGAGAATTCATCTCTTCACCCATTGCGGTCTTCTATTCTTGTGTAAATCTTTCACTGATTGCATCATTGAATGAAAACACCTCATTGTCATCCAACATCAATGCGTAGGCGACCATATCCTCGTAACAGTAGCGAATTAGTTCTCTCGCATTATTTTTGGGTCTTCTACCCACTAAGAATTGCTCTGATTCTCTTTCAACTATTTATACACCTTTTTCTAATGTAATAATTGTAAGAGTTTCTTCCGCTACCTCTCAAATCTTCATGCTCTGTTTGCTAGAAGTTCGCATAACAGATTCATCAATTGTCAACTCTCTACTAATCACAACATTATTCTGCTCAAGACACCAAAACCTGTATCCTTTCACGCCATTTGCATACCCTAAGAAAGTCACCTTAGCTCGTGAGTCAATTTTACTATCTCTAGCATGATAGTATGTTGCACAACTAAAGACCTACAATGCACTATAATCTGCAAGCTTCCTAACCACATCTCAATCGGAGTCTTGTACTCTATTGTCGTAGACGGTGATCTGTTTACTAGGTAACACGTCATATGACTGTCTCAACCAAGAATTCTCTACCCAATTCCGCATTGGATAATATGCATCTTGTTTTTTCAAATAGAGTTCTATTCATGCCTTCTGCTACCCCATTTTGTTGCTGTGTACAACTCACTGTGAAGTGCCTAGCAATATCGTTCTCTTCACAGAACTCCTGGAACTGTCTATTGGTGTACTCACCACTATTATTAGTTCTCAACCGCTTGGCCTTCCTTCCAGTCTGATTCTCAAACAGTATTTTCCACCTCTTAAAGATTTTCAACACCTCATCCATTCTCTTCATCATGTAGATCCATACAAACCGAGAGTAATCGTCGATGAAGGAGACAGTTTTTGACACTACCTTTAGAAGGAACCTTTGAAGATCCTCATAAATTTGAATGTATATAATCCAATGTATCTTTTGTAGTATGAACCGCTATGTTGAACTTAACCTTGCATTGCTTCACAAAAGTTTACTTTGCCAACCTTTACACCTTTCAACAAGCCCTACTTGCTCAACTTTGTCATCCCTCTTTCTGACATGTGCCCTAGGCGCATGTGTCATAGTTGTGTAGAGGACAAACTGCTATCATTTGACGTAAATACCACTGCTCCACCCGTCACTGTATTCCCTAATATAAAGTAGAGGTTCCCAATTTTATTTGCTTTCATCATAAATAGAGATCTCTGTCACCTTTAAAACTCCACCTTGAGCTGCAAACTTGAGCCCATTGGAGTCTTATATACCAAGTGATATGAGGTTCTTCAATTTCAGAACATGGCATACATCGGTCAATGTTCTTATAACCCTATCGTGCATCTTTATGCTAATACTCTCCTTTCCAACTGTTTTGCAGGTCATATTCTTACCTATCAAAACCATTCCACCATCCACCTCTGCATAAGATGTGAACCAGTCCCTATTTGGACACATTTGGTTGGAGCACCTTGAATCAAGTATCCATGTATTTTGTAAGTATTTATCTGAAACCACTGACAATACATTCTCATCATCATTCAGAGCTTGTTTGGCTATACCGGTCTCGTCAACGACCCTTTTCTGCTTCTTATCATGAGCACTGTCGCTCTTTAGTTTGTAACTGAGGACAATTTCTTTTTATGTGACACTTGTAGCATTCTACAGTCTTTTTATCTCTGGATTTAGATCTGGACTTTGATCTACCCCTTCCAGATTTACGGTCCTCTGATCTCCCCCTAACCAACAAGTCATCTACTTTTGTAACACTATCCAAACATTTTTTCCTTATGTTGTTACAAAGCAGTGCCGCTGTAACCGACTCTAGTTCAATAGTATCATTCCCATAGAGCAACGTAGTAACTAGGTGCTCATAAGAAGCGGGGAGGGAAGACAAAATCA
This sequence comes from Chloranthus sessilifolius, assembly GCA_021018995.1. Classification (NCBI taxonomy): domain Eukaryota; kingdom Viridiplantae; phylum Streptophyta; class Magnoliopsida; order Chloranthales; family Chloranthaceae; genus Chloranthus; species Chloranthus sessilifolius. Next base: position 141,342,799 of record CM037587.1, read on the forward strand.
ATAGTATTTTATCTTCATCCTTAACCTCTTCTCCAACATTTAATAATTTGGATATAATTATATTGAATTCATTAAGATGTTCATTGAGAGGAGTACATTACTTCATTTGCAACTTAAGTTGCTTCTTGAGATACAGACGACTCGTCAGAGATTTCGTCATTTAGAAACTCTAATTCGGCCCACAGTGCGGCCACCGAATTCTTTCGCATCACATTGTATGTAATCTTCTTCGCTAAACATAGCTGAATCGTACCACACGTTTGAAGTTTGAATTCTTCCTAATCACCATCAGACATATCCGTCGACTTATCGGTAAGTCATTTCAATGCCTTGTGCAGCCCTTGTTGAATCAAGATACCCGAACTTGTATTTGCCACAAGTCGAAATTAATCTTCCCGTCGAATTTCTCAACCTCGAACCTCTCGTTCGAAACTTTTGCTATCTTCGATGTCATCTTTGATCGTAAAACAGAAACCTAATAGCTCTGATACCAATTTATTGCGTGAAAGCTCTCAAATTAACCAACGATCTCACAATGAACGACCAAATAAGAACGCAAAATAAAAGAAAATTAAACACAATCACACAAGAGACAATATTTACGTGGTTCGACAATTTGTCTACGTCCACGGGCAACAATGATTCACTATATTGATGATTCCATAAGAATACAAGAACACTCGAGTTTCATCAAAGCTCTTCACAAACCCTAGATAGATTTACCAAAGCTTTTTACCACACCTAATTCGTCCAAAAGCTTTCCCTTATATACAAGACACAAATCCTACTTCTACAAGAGAAACTAGCCAAATACGGAGTGTAAACGCAATTGGATCGTCACAGGTCACTCAAGCAGGAACCAAAGTCACTCGAGCGACTTAGATCAAAGAAATCGCCCATAGAATAGTGCAATGGTCGCTCAAGCGGGACCCAAAATCGCTCGAGCAACTTACACCAATAAGTTTTCCCCTAAACGACGTGTCATCTTGCTTGTCGCTCAAACGACCCAACCAAAGTTAGAGCCTAAATACAGCACAAACATCATTACCTTGCCCCATGTATCGAGAGAGAGTTTTTTGATTCCTACATCTCGAAGCATTTATGTTTAGCATCAGGACTAGCTATCACCCTACAATCTTCCGTGTTACATCCCATTGTTTTCCTTTAAGTATTTATTGGTCTTCCCTCTCTCATATGCTTCTTTGCTCAAATATCATTGCAATCCTCCATGTAAGATTATTTTACATCTCTAATAGACATGTCTAAACCAATTCAAACAATATTCCATAATTTTCTCTACTCTGAAACTTATGCATTTGTTCCTAATTTTAATTTATCGGTACTCCATGCATTCATGTCTCGGTGGTTACATGCATTATGTCATGGTCACTTCTTCATATAGCTCAGCACTCTCTATCATATAATAATAATGTCTTACCGTCTTCTTATAAAAATCAAAGTACTTTGTCCTAATTGCATAACGTATCACTCTCGTGTCCTCATTGTTTGATTGCATAGTCGAGCCACGATACCAATATTTATTACACGATGGAATTAAATTATTTAAAGTCTTTCAATATAGTTCCAAGTTACAGATTACGTACTTCTTAACTGGCCAATCAACAAGCACGAAAGTAAGTAAATGATAAACTAAAACTATAGGAAAAGATGTTAGGTATGGGGCTTGAATATTAGCACAAGAAAGATTGAGCATAGTGTTCAAGTTGCAAAACATGAAAGGAGGATACCCTGATCAAAATAGGAAAAAAGTACTGTACCAGTTGGAACTTCAATATCATGCCTCTACTATACAACTAGATATTGAGCTTGGAGTCGTCTCAAGGTGAGCAAAACGGAGATAAAGATAGTGGTATGGTGCGCAATTAACTATTGTCACTTTGCTTGAAGAAGAATTTTCATAAACAACACTAAGACCTGCATTATTGTATGATACCAAGTAGTAGGCAACAATGAAGTGACAAGACAGTACATGCCATGGTATCAAAACTCGGCTGATACCGATACATATCAGCAATTGTCACTTTTTTTTAAGTTGTTTCACCTTTTTCAAATAAAAAATAAAAAATTCCATATCGGTCCATGGAGGACCGATACCCGATACCGATCCCAAGTTCGATACCTTGGTACATGAGATTGAGATAGCATATGTTTTAAGTGAATACTTGGGATAATAAGAAATGATATAATTAGAAATGAATCCATAAGAGAAAATTGAAGGGTAGCCCTAAAAAGAGATAAAATCAAGGAATATCATTTGAGATAGTTTGCTCATGTCCTTCAATGACACGATACAGCTCTTCCAGGAAGGATCGCTACGTAACAAGTGCAACTAGGAAATGAGGAAGAGCAATATAGACTTCGAAGACGTGGGCTTGGGCCTGCAGCACAATGGAACGTTGACAATATTGCAACCTCAAGGTCACATGTCCGAGCCCAGCTGACCCACAAAAAAAAAGACTTAGAAGACGTAGTGAGATACAACGTGAAAGATTGCAGAGTGACTGAGAGCTTTGCCTTGAACATATATATATATATATATATATATATATATATATATATATATATGAGCAAGGTATCAAATATCGGCCGATACCGATACGTATCAGTTTTTTGGGAAACCGATACGTATCGGTATCCGACTCGGTATCGGTATCGGCCGATACCTATATATATATAATAGGACTCCAAAACTAACACCAAATAGATGGCACAAGGTGGTGACGATGATGGGGGTGAATTTTTTAAGGACCAAATGCCAAAGTCGACTAGAGATTTGCCAGGTCGACTTGGATTAGCAGGAAGGAAAAAATAAAATGGTCATAATTCAGAGCGGTGTAAAAATTAGCTCTGTATAGAACAAGACACATTTTGGACAGTCTGGGACTCTGGATTAGCAAGTACAGAGAACGACACATTTGGGACCAAGTCATAGAATAGTAGTAACAAAATAGCAAACCTCGCCTTGAGTTTAGTACATGTATTTCGCTATATAAGTTCTTAAATGGGCATTTTGATATGATACATATTAAAAGTTTATAACTTCACTGGGGAAGTACAGAGGTTTTTTTTTAATTCTCATATTTAGCTGTAGCTTTCAAGGTCTACTGTCTTAATTTCCAAGCAAAAAAATAAAGAGTTAGGCTTTTGAAAATTAAAAACAAAAATTTGAGGCTTCTTTCCATGCCAATTAATCAGAAATTATTCCCAAGAAAATCAAAAGCTACAATATATATTGTTCAAGCCTTTAAGGTATGCACGCAATATATTGAAATCTCAACTAAATTATAGGGTACCTTCTATCATTAATGTTCTTTATTTTTCAAGATAGGGTCACCCTTTTACAGAATCTGCAACCGGGTCAACTTGGAAAGGTAAAATTAGTCAGCATGTTTGTTTGTCCAAACTGAGTTTCCCAGATTCCGATTAAAAAATCGTGGGTTCCCCAAAAACAAGTGATTTTTCTCTTCTAGAACATAAGCTTGTAATATCCTAATAATGTCATTAAATTCATATCAAAGCTTGTAATATCCTAATAATGTCATTAAATTCATATCAAAGATTGTAATATCCTAATAGTGTAATTAAATTCATACCGTGTATGTCCCATGCTAAAAACTCCTTCGGTTGAAAAAATGTTAGCTTACTTTTAGCAGCCTCCTTTCTAGCAAAGATGTAGCATTTTTTACGTTGATTCTTTGGATGAATATGCTAGGATCTGTTTTTTGTTTTACAAAAGCCTGACCATCTAGGGGATAAAGGGAATCAAAGATTTATCCTCTTTGGTAAGATATCCTCATATCAGTGACTCTCTGGTAACCTGCAACAAGTAAAGGAAAACAAGAGAAAAGCATATTAACTGAACAACACAAACACAATAATCGAAATAGCAGACAGCGAGTATTGACTGAAAAATCACATTTAAAACTAACAAGGAGTGATCAGATCGCCAAATATCTGAACATGCAGTAAGTCTCTTGCACATTAACCTAATAAAATAATAGCTTGTGCATTTTTGTGCATTTTTGATAAGTCAAAGAATTTTCTTATTGTTTAACAGTGAAATAACTAATTTACACTGATGAATCTAATCATTTTCAGAGTCAGATTGTATGTTGCGTTAAATACACAAGACTCTCTGCCACTGCAAAGAAGTAATTCATTTAAATGAATTAAAAACCATTCAGTGAATTTTAAGGTGGCTAAGCAGGGCTCGGAAGTAAATTCGCATGTAGGCAGCGCTGTCTGTTGTACCATTGACTCTATCTGTTCAGTGATCCATTAACTCGCTCCCTCGTTTTCAAAGAATTCATGAGCCACTCGGAAAAAACCTTTCATTTCCGTCAAATGACCCCGCCTCCCTTGGCTCTTCCACCATCCGGGCGGTATCAATTCCTCCAGAATTTTGTTTGGTAATTGAGCTACTCAGCCTTTCTCCCCTAGAGGTTTCACGTTATGCAATGGTCCTGATTGTGATGGCCCAGTCTTTATGGTTGGAAGGAAAGACGGGATTTTCAGGAGGAAAGGAAAATTCGATTGAAGCTATAGTGGCACTCATCATAGGACTGCATTGTACACCAGACTGCAGGGTCTAAACTGTTAGCAGGTGTGAGCAGGGAGGAGACACATGGACGCTAGACTGCCTTCATCAACGGCACTCTTTAAAAATGGAGCTATTCCTTGGACTGCAACCACATGCCTGGCAGCTGTGCGACTGGTTTCCAGTTTGGGACGAATTAAATCCCCAGTATCGGATCCAATTTTGCCCACTCTATGGACTGATACAGTATCAAACGATATGGAAAATAATAATGAGGTTAAAAAATATATACAAAGAACAGACAATATCGGCTGATACCGGCCGACACAAGACTGACACAAGTGCCAATACTGGCCAGGCCAAATACTGATACCTATCGGTATCAGCCAATACTTGATCGCTTGATCCTACTGCAGAGGAGGTCTTTACCTCTTGGCTATTCCCTGTCACGGATCAATCCTTGGACTAGAGTGGTTTGGAGAATGTGATATGGTTAAATTCCAATGCTTGTATGAGTCATGCCCCGTTTTGCTTCCGTTTCTAAGAAGCTCCTACTTCAGTTTTGCTTCCATTTTTCATAAATTCCCATTAGCGATCAAGAAAAGAAAATAAGCAAAGAAAATCCAGGACTATATATTGCAAAAACAAATAATATAAACCCCTTGCTTGAATGGAGTGATGTGTATACATATCAATGGTTGGTTTACATGCTGCTGAATCCTAAAAAAGGGAGAAAAATATGTTGTGGCATGAGAATTCAAATTTGACAAAACCCAGAAAGAATTGGAAACAAAAAATTCCAAAATGCCCTCTCCAATATATTGGTGTAATGTAGTACTCCGACAAACATAAAGGAGAACCATAATTGAATAAAACTTCAATAAAAACAGTTTCCTTTTCGAAAAATTGTATTTTATTCCCCTAACATCACTTTTTCAACATTTTCCTGATATCTTTTAAAAATAAAATTAAAAATACAAATTTAAAAACCTGGTTTTGATCTGCTTATTGACGAGCCAAGGAGCCAATTTCTATATAAGTTGGGAATGTTACAACTTTGCAAGGTGGCTTGGATGTGAAAGAGGGAACCTTCCAATTACATTGGTTAACCTATGCAACTAGAAACCTTCCAAGCATATGTGGGGCCCAGTCATTAAACAGCTAATGAGAAAAGTGGCCTCATGGAAAGGGTTTGCTCTTGATGCAGTGTATTTTTCCTTTTCGAGCATCATAATTGCCTTGTTCAGTTGCTCCTATTGCTGCTGCTGCCTATGTTTTTTCACTCTCATAAATTTCCTTTATCCATAAAAAAAGGAAAAACCAGTTTTATGACTCTCTTCCCTATCATTTTGGTTGCAGAAAGAAACAAAAAAAAATAACTAATTATAATTACTGGTTTAAATGATTTCTAAGGTTTTTTTTTTACTCATCTTCTTGCATTTTTCTTCCTCCTTAAACGCTCCTTAATATAGCCTATATTTGAACACTAAACAAAATCACAATATTGCAACCAGACAACAGACATATTTGAAATTGCTAGAATTACTAGCTCTAACATCATATTTCTATTGTGCCCCTATCAACCCATAAATACTCCAGCTAGAAATGATAATAATAGACTTACCGCCAAGGAAATTCACTTGTGTCTATTCCAGCTTGATGGAGTTCATCAACATACTGCAACGCTTCTCTACACTCTTCGCGATCATCAAAGAATTCCTTTTTGTCACCTTCAATTTGATAGGTTTCATGACCTTTGCCTGCAACTACCTGCAGCATGCATCATGTTAGTGAGATAAAGAATGAAGCATAAATAAGAGAATCGACTTTGGGTGTTTCAGACTCACAAATGGCAATGACATTGGGCATGATTTGAAACCAATCAATCAGAACATAAAAACAAAGAGGTCACTGACTCTTGAGATTAATTTCAATGCTTATTTTTTCTTGGTTTGATGCTAAGGAGATCAATCACAAAGTTCTTTTTAGAAAAAAAGAAAAATAAATAAAACAAGTCTTCCCGCAAGGCACAAAGCAAGAAAATTTCATACAAGCAGCTATCTCCAAGGAGAATAATGTGCCTGCCCTGTCATCAAGATATTTCCAAGAGATCCATTTACCCTTGTGCTCATACAACATATTGTGGAGTCCCCCTCACAATAATCGAAAAAGTAACGGATAGGTTGTTGATTGGAATGTCCTCAAGAAGCACCAGTGTTCCAGTCTAGAACAGCAAACATCAAGTGGACCGGAATATGATTATATGGACATAAACAACAACACCCACTCCCATATTAGCTAAAGAACCTTCAACAAAATTAAGCTCGAGGCCTCCACGAACTAGAGCCATTCATATTTCCTTTGCCCCCTCCACTTACTCAAAGCTACTAGCAATCTACTTCCAAGATCAATGAAAGTCATCAACATTCTCGTGATTAAACCCATCAGATAATCCAACTCTTGTCATGATCAATCAACAAATGCACACTGGAAGCCTTGCCACAAATTGTTCCTATCTCCCCATATGCTTCATTGCTCAAAAGCACCAACGAAGGGGTCCTTCAATCGAAAATGGCAAATGGCCTGACAGCCCCAGATTCAAGAGCAATCTAATGGAAAACGAAGAACTCGTGAAATGCCAAAAAAATTGCAGCAGTACCAAATTCAACGTGACAACTCCCAGGGATTAGCAACTGATCAAAATCCTCCTCCAAGTTTGACACCACAACGGATGCACCTATTGGGAAGAAAGAAGTCGCAGCGTTGGAGGTGAGGATCTTATCGAGAGTGACCGTCCAAGCAAAAGCAAGCAGCCTTTCTGAATTGTTAGGGCTTATCGTTTTCAATGTGCATATCTGTGTGAACACTTGAAACTCATATCTATGGCTTATATTAAAATTACTCAATTCCTTCCTATGCAGAATGATTATCAAACTGTATTTTGTATCAAATTTGTTTTTAATCTATAGATTTTGTTTAATCTACAGATAGTACATAAAGCTAAACTATGCTTATAGATATCTAAGCATCGACAATCATGCATAATTGGATTCGAGTTTTGGATTTTATCTAGAGATCAAATTCAGGTTAGAGATTGATTATAATTCCTCGGGGATGTGTTAATAGAGGCGTTCAAATCCTTTCTAGGGAATTAACATGTCATACTTTGTTGATCACTGGTCGAGACTTTTTTGTCGGTTTTGAGCAAATTAGAGCATTTAGACCCTTCTAGGGAGCATATAGTCCTTATAGGGAGTCTGTTGCTATTACCATGGTGATTCCATGACCATTTGGTGTCTACTTATCACACCGTATTGGTTTCAAGCGGACCAAAGCGTCAAGTCCCCAAAAGAGAGTTTGTTACTATTACCATGGTGATTCCTTCCATGACCATTTAGTAGACTTTGGAAAGTCCTCATCAGGTATTCGCTAAAACCCTATGGAGGTAGTGGTAGTCTATTCTTTTTATAAAGGACTTGGGCATCTTTTGATCGATGTATATGGGATTCTATATATAAGAGGGAGAGTGCACATGAGGAACAAGGTGCCTGTGCTCAGATGAAAGAAGAACAGGGATCAACCCATAACTGTGGCCCCCTCCCGTCTCAATGTAAGGGAGGCACATGATCCTATGGCACATGACCGCAACCTGGAGAGAAGGGGTTGCCGTCTGCGGTCACAGGTATAGTGACCAAGGTCTATCCTTTTTGCCTCGTTTCACTCGGTGACCGCAGGCTATTCTACCTTTACGTATTCTAAGGTGTGTATCTTACTTGTGATGCCATTTAAGGCATGGTTCCAGAGTTAAAAGGTTTGTGTTTGCTAATTTCATAACCCCATCCTCACTCGAGTCACGTTATGTGCAATTTATGACGAAAATTAGGCAGCATTTCCCCTTGGTTTGTTCATTTTCATAATTTTGAAGAAGCACATAGAGAAACCCAGTATTTTGGGAAGACCTCATGCACGACACTCAGTATTGGAGGAATCATGAAAAGTGTTTGAAGAGACCTTGGAGATGCTTGAGAGGGAGGAAGAGTGTGAGTTCAAACTGATAGAAGTTCCTCACATTGAGGATGGAGATGAAGAATAAAGACGAGCGTTTTTACATTTTTGTAGCGGTTACGAACTTACATTGCGAAGAAACAAGTATATGAATATATATATATATATATATATATATATATATATATATATATATATATTCTAATACAACTATAAGATTTCTTTTTATAGTAGAAATCGGAACTTGAAAGATATACCATGCAAATATACAGTGCAAGCGTACAGTATACATTTATACCAAACTTATACTTGTGCTACTATAAGGTTTCTTGTTAGATAGTGAAAACTTGGAAAAATCGATGATTTATGTGACTGAATTTCTTTGTCCACCTTATTAATCAATCAATGAAATGTATTGTTTTGTTTAATTTTTTTTATCATAATTCTAAATTTCAATGTTACATATGATGGAAACAATGTGTTTGACACTTAGTATTTCATTAAAAAATGATCCTAGATTGTTATAGATTTCCATTTCTTATTTGATATTTTTGTATAGATTTATATATTTCCCTATTTATTTATAACAATCTGAGTGTATCTTATGATACATGATACAAAAATTCCTCAAGACAATACATTATTTGACAACTTTGTTCTTAAGAAAGAAACATGAAGCAAAAATGCATGGTAAATTCCAATAACATGATTTTTGGAACTAATACTGTACAACAAAGTTTCTGTTTATGACATTCATATCAGATGCACAAAAGGCAGTTCATTCAAAATCAATACTTGAGCTAGGTCCAAGTCTATAGAACAGATCATGTTCAAGTAAGGTCATAAAATCAATATTTGAGCTAGGCCTCCTATCATGCAGAATGTATATCGATATTTAAAGATATTTTCAATTTATTTTACCATATTACATGTAAGGCTTGAACCATAGAATCAAAGCTTATTCTAAAGCCTGGGAACTACAAACAGATTTAGCAAACTACATACCCATTTAAAAATACCAATCCTTAATCTTCACTAAAGAATGCAGCAAACTGTGTACCATGTAGATTGAACTGGCCATGAATCAGTTAATCATGGTCCAAATAGAGGAGAAAGAGGGAAATGGGTACAAATAACTTACAACTATATCACCTTCCTCGCCCATGGCCACAGCAGCCCGCACCGCTACTCGTCTGATGTCATGAAGGAATAGCCTATGACCATTAGGAAGAGGTGGGTAGTAATCATTTTCACCATGTCGTAAGTATTCTTGCATGGTCCACCCAACACCAGCCAGCATGTCATCCAAGATGTCCACTGATGTGCGTGCCAAAGTTACGTTTCAGCATCATAGTTCAAGAAATATATCAAAATTATTTCAAGAAAACGTTTCTATATTATTTCATCTAAAGAATATAAAAGATAGATGTATATATTTATAAGGCAAAGTTTCATCAAAAATAGTTTTGAGCCTATAATACATACATGGATCCTCTGACTTTGGATTATCGGAAGTCAAGATAACCACATCACTTTTCTCAGTTGCGATTTTTGTCATCATTGGTCTTTTTCCTCTATCGCTTTCACCAGCACACCCAAATACTTCATTTGAAGAATCAAAAGCCAGATAAGATTAATTAATACAGAAAATCAATTCCATTAACAACTTAATGCGTGGCAGGGCAAAATTCTGAGAATAATAATAATAGCAATGACCACTGCAACATAAAGAAAAGCGTCCAGCGTATCCTATTTTTTGTACATAAAAATAAAAATAAAAAATACAAACCAGAATCAGAATCACCAATGTCATCAAGTGCAACAATACCAATAACTATAAGAAAATCCATCGTGAAGAGCAATGATTGGTTCAATTCAGATAGCAAAGTCTACAAAAATAAAAATAAATAAATAAATAAACAAATAAAAATCTCTAAAAATATCAACAAGAAAAAACATTTACTTCTCAACCCAAAAAGTATAATATCCTATACTCCAAATAATGGAAATTAATTCTTTTTTCCAGGTAATAAAAAGCTCAATAACTTAATTTAGATGGTGAAATGCATAAATGATAGAAATACATAAGAAAAAACAAAGCATCAACATACCAGTAATGACTCTCCGTGGACTCAACTCTCTTGCAGTATCAAGGAGCCTCGACAGCGCATCAGGAGTATGGGCATAGTCTACAATTACTGCAAATGCCTGCTCCTCATCAATCAACTCACATCTACCAGGAACTCCATCTACCTCTTCGATTCCTCTAACAATGCCCTCCAATGGTGCCCCAACTGCGATCCCAACCGCCACAGCCGCAAGGATATTGTAAATATTGTGCCTCCCGAGCAAACCCGAAGATATCTCCAATATCCCTTGAGGTGTATTAACCAAAACCTGTGTCTCAAACAAAGAAAGCTCAACCTTTAATGGGTAAACGTCTGCATTCTTATTCTCCATCGCAAAGGTCACCACAGGTACATCCAGGTTTCCTTGCGAAATGAAAAACCCGGCATTTGGATCATCGATATTTACAACTTTCCTGTGTCGATCCGGATCAACCATCCTCGCAAACAATTTGGCCTTGGCATTCCTATATTCCTCCTCGGTTTTATGGAAATCCAAGTGATCCCTCGTCAAGTTTGTAAAAACCGCAATATCGAAATCAACCTCGTCACACCTATTAAGTGCCAGGGCATGGGAAGAAGCCTCCATGACGACGGCTTCAGTCCCATTATGTATCATCTTAGCCATAAGTTTTTGTACCAAAATTGAATCGGGAGTCGTGTGCAGTGTTTCCAATTGGTTATCTCCATGGATGTAATAAGCCACAGTACTTAACATTCCAGTTCTCAGAGCCATTGCTTCGTAAACGGCCTTTATCAGATAAGCCGTTGTCGTTTTTCCATTGGTGCCTGTAATTCCAATCACAGACATATTCTTCGATGGGTTTTGATAAAAAGAAGCCGCCAATGCAGGTAAAACTGAATTCGTGTCCTCTACAATAACCAAAGCCTTACAACCTAACGTGTCATCAATATTAATTTCTTTACTTGCAACCACAGCAACAGCCCCTCTCTTATCAGCCTCACTCAAATACAAGTGCCCATCGGTTTTCATCCCCACACAGCACACGAACAAATCTCCGGAGCTAACCTCCCTCGAATCGTGTTGAATCCCAGTTATCGTAACCTCTAAATTCCCATAAACAGAAACAGGAACAACCCTACTCTCATCCAAAAGCTCAGCTAAAGTCATTTGAAACTTCGGTTCGATAATTCGAGGCTTAGCTTTCCCATAACTATCGAAATCCATATCAAATGACGACGAAAAGGACTGAGAAGAGCTCGAATCACTCACCTCATCAATGAATCCAATTGAATCCTCTTCCGCATCTTCTTCCTCTGTGATCACGGTTAGCCCTTGTAGCTCTTGAATTTCGTCCAAATCCACTACCTCGTCCGGGGACAGCTCTTCGATGCCCTCGATTTCCGTGCCAGGAAATTGCTTTTCTTTTTTAGGATTGGGTTTTAGCAACCCTTGCTTGACGAACTCCTTGCGTTTGAGGGCGACCGCGCGATCAATTTCGCCGAAGAGATCGTCGCCGTCGCTCATGGACTCAGGGCTCGGGATATCGGGAGCGTCTTCTTCGAGGGCTAGGGCAGAAAGGAAGATGGACTGGTCTTTCTTGAACTGCTCTTCTTGGATCTTTCGAGCTCGTGCGGCTTGCCGATTGATTTGCTGAAATTTGTTGACGCCATGGGCGGAATCTTCAGGAGCTTCGGGCGGTTCGTTGTCGGACGGGTCGGGGTAAAATTTTCCGTCGGGGCCAATGGCGGTGGGAGTCGGAAGGGTACGGCGGAGAAATGGGAGAGGGAGGAAAATGGGTTTGAAAAGGGGGGTTGTGATTTTTGGGAAGAGAAAAGGTGAAAGAGATAGAGTTTGAGAGAGGGGAATGGGTGTTGTAGAGAAGAAGAAATGGGAGAGAGACATGAAGAACGACGTAGAAGAAGATAGAGTGCGGGAGAGTATGCTGTGAAGTTTTGACTTTGAAGAGGGTTTTGGGTTTTTAGTTGGGTTTTTAGATGGGAAAATTATTCTGTCGCTTCCACTTAAAAAAACCCAAGTAAATGTAATTTTCAGACAAAAATTGTCAACATGTCGCGGGACTGTATGTAAAGTTTGTTTATGCAGATCTTTGAGGGGATCTTTTGCTATTTGGCTCGACTGCATAAAGATATACGCCTGCTGCTCTAATCTTTGCTATGCCGGAGCCCATAAAATTTGATTTGCTCCGACAAGAGGAATGTTCCTTTCCCTCTAAATAATAAGGAAAACTTGTAAACCTCAACAACTTGATTTTTTATGGCAAAGGTTATTCTTTTTACCATGTTTTCTGATGGATTGTGCGACTTAAAGTTCTCGTAATTTTTTTTAACTTACGAGGGGTGTAGCTTGTAAAATTAAAATATTGCTTGTAAAAATATTAACGGATATAATAATGATTCTATTTTTTACAAAATGTGAACCTTACAAACTTATTTTACGATAAAACAAACAAATTTTTTACATGAGAAAAAATAAATTTATATGTAATCCAATCAGTATAATTTTACAGGGAAAGTGATTTTTACGGGAAAGCCTCTACAATGAACCGAACATACCTATAGCCTACGTAGAGAATTGTTCGTGCTCTTATAATAGCTATCAAAAGCAACCACAAACTTATTAAGGGGACGATAATACCCTTGAAATAAGGGCTTGATAGGGGTGCCAATTGACAACATAAGGGACAACCTGATTTAAGGAGTGTTCAGGCTTGATCATAAAGTCCTCATGCCGAACTTAGAGTGACGCAAAGTTTTAAAAGTATATAAAATTTACTACGTTAAATCACTAAAGATTGGCATAAAATATGAATACTTGACCTTCAAATGGAATAGATCATAGTCAACAATTAGATGAAATCAAGGTATCAAAATTGGTATAAGATGTATCAGTCCATGGAGGACTGATACGACTCGGCCGATATGTATCAGCCAATTTTTATTTTATTTTTAGAGAACAAGATAATAAAGAACACAATTTTAAAGAAACTCGCATTGACACGTATGTCAGTAAATAGGTTGATATGTATACCTTACATAGAACACAACCAACTTTAAAGAAAATGACACGTGGAGGAAAGAAAAAAGCCCTCTTTTCTCAAAATTGACAATCGTATGTCAGTAATGATAGGCCAGATTGACTAATGCGCCCCTTCTCAAAACTGATAAGGGTAACGTCATTTGCACCCACCTATTTACTTAAAACTCCCACATTCTAGACCCTCGAAAATCGTTGTGTTAAATCTACTAATGGAGGTCCTATTTTGTGCTTATATTTAACAAGATCGATCTTAAGATCATGGATCAACTATCAGACGGTTTGTTTTTTTATTACATGTGTCACAAATTCCTAAAATATGGTTCGTGAATCATATGAAACACTTCACCCTCAAACATAAATTTAAGGTCATTTTTTGGAAATCTTTTATATATGAAATTAATATTTAACCGTCTAATATGTCTGATATGTGCGTCATACTCTGAAAATTTATTTTGTGACTTTTATGCATCTCACCGGTCGACTCATAAAATTTCTCCATATATCGTCTTCTGCGACGACTATCATAGCATCTTCGTCCCACCCAAAGCCACTAGTGGTTATGAGCGTGTGCATTTGATTGTATCGGTTCCTCACGGTCCGTAGGTGGTTATAACACTTGTCCTTCGTTAGTTCTTCGAGTTTATCCTCAAAACACGAGTGACACCTTAACTTCAAGGCCATTTCCGGCCAGACATTTTTACACCAAGTACCGTTCACCATTTTGCGGCCCATATGAAATTAGTCCACAAGTTCATTTATATATGCACTGTCCATATTTTCATCCCATATGAAATTTTTTCTTTTATCTTCGGAAGCAGCTACACCTTTACCCTTAGCCTTGCGACTACTCATTACTGTTAGAAAACATGTACTAGATGTCAATAGTGATCCCATCGGGTTGTTCCTCGGCAGTAGAAATGATCGTGCTCCCTAGTAATAGTAGGTGGGAAATATTAATTTATCCAATTTCGGTGCTAACTAGACGGACGTTTATATTTATAGTTGGTCATGTGGGTGTCCCATGATCCCATGTTCGATTGGGACCGAAAGCATGGGCTATTTTCTTTAACTGCGAAAATAGCTCATGCTTTACCAACATAATGAGATGTGTAAGTACCCCAAATGTCCTCCGTAAAATGTTCACACACACAGTCCTAACTTTATACGTGTACAGTGCATATTACAAAATATTACAGTGTTGAAGAAAGGCAGCCCAGATTTTTTTCTTAACCCACCTGCTAAAATGAAGGGAAGTGAGCTTTGTTTCCGAAAAACCACTTCCTAAGTTGCACCACAGATCAACTATAACTAATTACAGGTAGTATATACACAATTATTAGCTAGGTAATACAATGGTCACCAATTAAAGAATCACTTTAACATATAGTATATACACATAATTCATAATATAATTAAATCATTATATAATTGTATCTTAATTTCATGGTGAAAAAGCTAAGTAAATTTCATGATAAAATTGTGCTAAACCTTGATCATTGTGACAAAAAGTATGGGGCTTTTTAATTTTGAAGACATAATAATTACTGGTATTTGATGGCTTCATGCAATTCATTAAAAAACTTACATTGATATCGAAATATATTTCAATACAGCAATTAAGAGTTCCCTAAAGTAAAATTATTCAAGCCCTGATTGAATTCCCGCGAAAGGAAACACAGTAAAATGTATGGTTACAGAAGACTGAACTGACACTAGCCCACATATCCTGAATTACCAACTTCACAGTGAACAATTTGCCAAAAAGTATTTGATCATTCCTTTCTATCCAAATCCTTTAAAAGGGTAATATAGCAGCCAATCTCCATAGAATCTTTCCCCACTACTTGAACGAACCATTAGCCCAATAAGCAAGCAGATCTTTGGCATAGAGAAGAGGAGAGCTGCATACACCAAAGATTACCAAGATATAAACCTAAACCAACCTTGTAAAATGGACAGTGAATGATCAAGAGTTCCACAGATTCCACTACACCATTACACATCACACTTATCAAGAAGCTTCATCCCTTTTTCTACCAAATTATCTACCATCAGAAATTCTACTCCAAGCCACATACCATCTAAAAAGACAACCTTTAGAGGATCATGAATTTTCAAATACCCATTCAGTCCTAATCATTGAGTAACTTCCTATCTAGAACTTTCTAAAAAGAATTTCACTGTAAACACCCTTTACTGTCCCTATTCTAGAGCCTTCTATCATCCACATTACTGTCAGAATTCTACTCTAAGCTACACACCAGCTAAAAGAGAATCTTTGGAAGAGCATGGCTTTTCCAAATATTGTCCGATTATGACCAGTTAGTGGTCTTTTATCAAGAAGCTTGTAAAAGGACTTCACCTTAAACTCCCATTGTGAGCCTTGTGCATGTATATAGCGTACCTTATCTTCTTTCTCAGCTGGAGGACATTCAATATTTCATGGATAGGCAAACAGGTTGGAGAAATAAATTAGTAAAGTTTGGTGTTCAGTGCTCCCCCTTTAAGACTTATTGCTGATACTGAACCCTGCAATAATCTGCATGGTCCTTTAGTGTTGAGTGCTTGCCCTTTAAGACTTATTGCTGATATTGGACCGTGCACTAATCCGAACTCGGTTTATAACATTATGAGTTGTTAATATATTAGGTGATGCGGGTCATCATTCTGCAAATGTGGCACCGTTTTGGCACCACTTGTTGCCATGTAGTGCATGGGCCAATCTCTACATCAGATTCAGTACTAAAATTGTATAAAAAAATCATCTCTACCATGTGAGTAAGTGCCTACAGGCGACAAAAAAAGAATGGCTAAAACAAGAATGAGCAATCACATGGTAGCCGTTCATGTTTTGGTGCTTTAAGACTGTTAATCATATGATAAGAGAGTTTTTTTATGCAATTTCGAGCGGATTCCAATCTAGACAATGGCTTCATGCACCACATGGCATTACGTGATGCCAAAACAATTCCATTTGTATCGAGTTGATGATCTGATCATACTTGTTGGTGAGCACTTCAGTCACCTAATACCAACTAAATAATTTAATTTATTTCTAGTATGGGCAACTGATTTTAAACCTCTGTTTTCAGCAAGTGATTTTAAACAAGACTATTAAATGACGTTACAATATGAAGTGAGAGTTGGAACTATTAGAAGACTATCTCATAGCAATGTGGCCTTTAGAAGTGATGCTATCTCCACTTAATTTGAGCTAGGTTTAATGTGTTAAAAACTACTCATGCTTCCCCTAGGTACAACACTAGAAATGGGTGCATCTACAAGCTATAAAAATTGGTAAGACAATTATTAGATCATGCATATATTTTCCCAGAAAAATCACATCTTATGCCTACAATAACAGGAAATAGTTTTAGTGACATTTATGATCTGATACCTATAATTAGTAATAATAATAGGATCACATGGACTCAACCAAATGGACTCTGTTTTGGCCAGAACAAAAATATACTAACATCCACAACCCAATTAGAAGAATGAGCTGGGTATGCAATGAAAAAAAATAGAATCACATACTTATAACTAGTAATAATAATAGAATCACATACCTCAACAGAATTAGAAGAATGAGCTGGGTATGGCCATGAATAAAAAACAAAATAAAAGCCTACCAATATTGTTGCTTCGCATACCAAAAAGGAGACGGATCGGATGGGAAAACTGTAAAAAAAAATTGAGCAAAGACAAAGAAGACTTACATACCAAAAACAAGCTAAAAGGAAATTTGATCTATGGGACTTTGGAGGGTGTTTTCACTGGCTGGGGGGGAGGGGCATTTATAGAAGGACGTCTTGCCCTTCAATTAGATAACCGATAGCACACCACCGACTAGAAAAGGGTTAGCCTAGATCAGGGGTAGCTATTTCAAGTAGCCCATGCGAAGGTGACAGCCCTTCTCTGTTGCCCATGTGAAGGCCATAAAGAGCTATCTTTCGGTGCAGATCTAAGGTGACTTCTCTGCATCTCATCTCGTCTTGTCCCTTCATGGTAGAATGGGAAGATGAGAGAAGGAGCTTTGGTAACTGTAGATGAGCAGAAGTTGGCAGCTCTGTTTTAGTAGATTTGGGAAGAAGACAAGGGACACCTAGTCTCTGCTTTGAAATGACAAACGAAGCCTACCAGAAGTAGCCGTTGGAGGTTGTAAACCCAAACAAGTTGAAGGCTTTATGTGCTGTTTTCTGGAGAGTAGCTTAGTCAAGAAGAAACCGCTTCAGCCAAGATGGAGCCAATCCCCAAAGCAGAGTGGTCAGAAATTGGATAGGAACGAAGACCAAACATCTAATCTGCATAAAGCCCTCTTCAAAGTAGCCGTTGCAGAGCAGAGGAGAAGAGAAGTAATTTGGTACATCTCTGTGAGAGGAGTATACTCCCAAGTCCTCAGTTTCTGAACTTTTCGGAGTTTTTTTGTCGGAAATGCAAAGCTGCAGCAAACTTAGAAAACGGTCGGTTTCTGATGGGGCCCACCGCCATTGCCGAACATAGGAAAGCTTCCAAATATGCAAAAAAGGCTTACTTTCCGAGCTGTGCTCGGTTTCCTCTCTCAGGAAACCTATTTGAACGAGGCCTACCTATCTGACCCGTATTTTTACTAAGTCAACCGTATACACTTGACTCATCGGTAAGGTGTGAAATTCGGTATCGGTATCGGTATCGAGTATCAGTCCATAAAAGTTCGATATGTATTTGCCTATACCGATATCGAGTTGTAGGACCAATACGTAGCGGTTTGCCGAAAAATCGATATGTATCATCGATACGTATCGGTATCTATCGATTTTTGATACCATGCTCATCGGGTTGGGTCGGCCCTGAAGCATCCGACCCAACCTATGAGTAGGGTTAGAGTCGAGCCAAGTCAGATTGGTATGCACCATCTGGTTGGGTCGGGCATATACCCTTCAACTATCGGGCAGCCAGCATTTTGGCTCGACCCGGCCCTGCCCATTAACAGCCTTACTGGCCCGTGTAAAAAATTCAATGACCGGTCCACTACAGAATCTAAATAATCTAAGAATTCGCCTATATCTAATCTTCTTCTCGACTCAGAACATCTCCCCATCCTCTTTTTGACTGGTAGCTAGGTGTTTATTTTTTTTGGGGGGGGGAATAACTGGTAGCTAGGTTTTGTCATCCTGACTTAGGGTTTCTTAGTGATGGAGATTAAACTCTATGATTTTTTCTCCCTAAACGGATTATGGAAATTTCTTATGAAGATCGGAAAGGCTCAGATTCCTCAATCGAGAACCCAAATTTCTCAGAAGATCATCCTAAACTCTCTCCCTCAAACGATGCCGTTATTGCCAAATTTGAGGCCCTTAAAAACTCATATCAAGAACTTCAATCAAGATCCATGGCCGTGGAGGATAATATATGCCTTCTCCAACGTCAGAAGGATGAAATCGAAAGCCAAAATTCCGATCATCTTAACTCCCTCGACGAAATCTCTATCGAAAGAGACGCTCTTCGTATTGAACTCCGCGAAGTCAAAATATCCGCAGAAGAACGGGAAGAAAAATTGATAAGGCAGAGAGAGGCTACGGTTTTGGAGCTGGCGGATGAGAGGAGTAAGAAAATTAGGGTTTTCTCCAAGTGTTTTGAGTCAACCATTCGGTAGGAGAGTGCCTGGTGAGGATCATCGAGAAGATTGACGAAGAAAAGAGAAAGGATGTTTTTACAGAAGAAGATGATATTGCTTTGGAAGAATTTAACTTAGATGAAGAATCGAAGAGCCTATTATTAGAAATTAGGGTTGCTTATAAGCTTGCACAGACAGCAGAATCTCGGATAACAGAGTTTGATGGAATTCGAAGGAAGGAGAAGGAGTTGGAGAACAGTGTGGTAAGTTTGACAGAGGAGAACCGAGATGTCAGTACTTTGCTTAGAGTTGCTTTAGTAGAGAAGGAAGCGGTGGAGAAAAGTCTCAGTAGAAGACTTTTGCACTTTTGCAGATTGCGGAGAGGGGATTGCAGAAGGTTGGGTTTGGGTTCATGATGGGTGCTTCGATTGTTGAGTCATCGGGCAATTTGGTTCCTTCTAGTAGGGGCAGTGCGAGATCACATAGCATCGAATATGAAGAAGAGGGCGTTAATCTGGTATTGTTCTGCTTCTTTGGAACTTGACATTTGGTTTTGTAGATAGTCTATTTTGAAATTCCATTCTCGGTAGATTCAGCCCGATTGAGGTTCAATGTTAAAAATGTATAATTACTTGCATCATTGAGACCACAGTGTTATATGTTTCGAAAGTTTCAGTTTTCTTGTTGATTTATCTGCTTGTTCAATTTCCTTCACTTAAAAAAATTATTGGTACTTGCTGTTGAAGAAAGTTGTATTCTTATGTTTATATACCAATTGACAACCTGTTGGTTTGATAATTGATGTCCCTGGTTATATGCTGATCAGGCCTCAACTGTGGAGAAAATAATGAAGAATTTACGACTTGAGATCACTCAATTAAGGCACTCCTTGGAAGAATATAGGTATTTTTTCATTGAACTACAATTTCCATATACGTCTCTTGTAGCTTCTGCATTATGCTGCGTCAACATATTGGCTTTTTAGGTAAAAAAAAAGTTAAAAACCAAACTTAAACTTATGGTTGTTATGACTGCAGGAATTTTTATGTATTATGATGTGCCATACTAAGGTTGTCATTATTTGTGTTCTTTCATTTGAAATAAAAAACAAATAACTCCTCATGTGTAGCCGCTTTCCATTAGCCTCATGATCACGGAAATTGTTTTGAGGTACCTATTGTATATGGAATGTGTTTTACAGATCCATGGCACTGGGGCTTCCTGGAGTAGATACATATCTACATAATAGATATATACCCTGAAACCCTAAGGCCCCGTTCGAATAGCGGGATAAGCTTCGATTCCGAATTTATACCTCCGGAACTTTTTTCTGAGTAAATCTGCTGTTTGAGAAGTAGGTGGTCTCACACCATTTCCGAGTAAAGCTGAGTGCTTCAATTTACGAGCAAAGAAATGCAAAAAATCTGAGGTTAACGAGTACACACCCCCTCCTACGCACACCGAATCTCTTACTGGCACTACACCCTTTTTTTCTCCTTATTCAAAGGTATTAAAAGGCTGGTGTTACTACACCCCCATTGTTTGTTACAGCCACGTCACTGAAACAAAGGAAAAATTGTTGACTTCTTCAAATCAAATGTTGGCTATCTTTTTTTATCTGAATCTTTCACATAATAGATAGATCTTGGGCTTACTATCAAATGGGCAGATGATGATTTTCAGTTTTTGCACATCCCAAAAAGTGAATGTGAACGATGTTTGATGGTATGGGATCACGTTCACTTAGCGGGATGTGTGCCACATGGAATCAACATCTGATTGTTGCATGGTAGGCTTATGATCTCTAGATCTATTGTGTCAAAGATTGAGACAAAAAATGATCTGTATCGTCTGATATGAAGCAGCCAACGGATTTTTCCTTTGTTTAAGTGAGGTGGGTGAACAATATTGTGGTTTGTTAGTAACACCATCCTTATTAAATCGTTACACGGTTATCTTGAAGCATTAGTTATATGTCTTCTATCTCTTTCCTTTATTTATTTATTATTATTTTTTAAAGACAAAAGAAATAAAGTACCTTTATTTATTACCCCAAATTCGTCCTTCCCAACTCATGTTTTTACGTTCTTAAATCATTGAGTGCTTTGTATTAGATGGCAGAGATCGTTTTTCGTATCAATCTTCGACACAATCGATCTTGAGATCATGGTCAGACCGGCAGAAGATCAGATTTTAATTTTTAATATGTGGCAAACCTCCTAAAATGTGATCCAAGAATTATGTTTGATGTACGCCCATGATCACGTTTATTTTGTGGATGTGTGACACGTGGAATCAAAATTTGAGTATTTGCAATGATCCCATGATCGTGTTCATTGTTTTATGTACGCTATGTTCATATTGTATTTGAAAATTTTGCATGGTAAAATCATACTTTAATAATCAAGCCGCCTAATGTGTTCATTCACCTCGTGGATTGTAAATTGGGAAAAAAATCAGCTACTAATAAGTACGTGAATGTAGCCGATGCACTACAATCATTCGAACGGTCATACAATGTCCATCCACTTAACTAAATTTGAGCTTTTATGAGATTAACTATAAAAACAAAGGAAAACCTTACTTATGTGAAAAGCCAGGAATCAGAGCTTTTCTGACCCCTAAAAGAACACACCTGGGAAGAGCTATGAATCTGAATTAGCTACGATTCTGCAGGAATCTGACTTGTCAGGAATCTGAGCTTTTTTGGGAAAAGCTCAGAAACACCTGAATGAGGCCTAAGATAAAAAACAGAAAACAACCTAAGGAAAAATTGTGGTTCACAAATAACAGTGGCAAAAGCCCTTCTTAGGGCTGACTTTCGATGATTTTGAGTTTGGAGTCTTTGACTGGGAGTTTGGCCTTTAAAATATTTTTTTCATTTTTTTTTCATTTAGTTTTTGAAAAATTTTAATTGCTATAGCCAACTAACACCTTTCAAACGGACTTATTCAAACAAATGCTGTTTTTATCACGCTGATGTTAAGTATATATAGCTTTGGTACAATATAAAATAGTAAGTAATTACTATATGACATATCTCTCCTTCTAAATAGGCTCGGCCTGGCATGCCATGGGGCAGTAGCCGTAACCTGGTCTGTGATTGGCTGGGCCTTCAGGCGAGCATTGACAATCTTAGTAGTGATTATGGTGTCAATGGGTTGAGAGGCCAAGAACCATCGATGCAGTTGAGAGGCCAAGAACCATCGATGCCTGGGGTTGAAATTCCAGATCAATTAATAAATGGCATGTTGCACTGACCTTAGGCATTCCATGGTACACTGGCCCCAACCCGGTTCGTGATGGCTGAGCTGTTACACATTGACTATCTTGGTAGTGATTATGGTGCAAATGAGCTGGGAGGCCGAGAAGCATCCATGCCTGGGTTTGAGATTCAAGATTGATAGTAAATGGGCTGCTGCACTGGCCTTTGGAATCTTAAATTTTGTAGGTTGTACACATTAGGCAGCACATTTATTCTTTTTTCGGGGCGGGGGGTGTTGATTGTTACCAATAATTCCTTGTTGGACACAATAAGAGCTCGCCACATATCTTTATTTTAGTTCTTATTACTTACCTTCCTCTTATGTTCTCTAAAATAGTTGTTCAATCAACATTCTTCTTTGCTCTATATATATGGTGCGTTTGTGTGCACTTGTAATGGTGGTGAAAATTATGAATGTGGTTGTGGGTTGGGGCGGTTTTTTTTTATTTTATCTACTTTTCAAAACGATCATACGTGCATCTGTTTGTGGGAGGCAACATGCTATTATTAGGCTGGCAACCACTGATTATATCCAGGATTTCGACAAACGAAACCCCCTCCCTGTCCCGCAAATCCCAGTGCATCTGCAGACTCCAAAGTTCGAACAGCCTCATTCCCCATCAAACTTTACGTATGCACAATCAAAGCCACAAGGTTCGATGCAATCCCTTAAATATCCCTGAAAAGATCTTTCAGGCATGTGTCTCCTATCTAAACAGAAATCAGAAAAAATTGTGTGTCCCACACTCCATTCATACTAAATGCATTGAGCAGACTCATTTTCAACTGAAGAGATTCCTCCCCACCAAGCTGATGCCCTGCTCTCTCTACTATTCATCTACCAGCATATTTGCTCACCAACACTTCAACCAAAAACTTCCCCTATCCACTTCTACCCACCCCAACCATTTACCTAGGAGTTAAACACTTAAACTTTTATTTTGGATCTTTATTTTTCATATCCAACTTTTTAAACTTATGTGTAATTTGTAATGTCTATTCCTGAATTTTCTCCTTTTTTTTGTGGGCGTAATTTGTAATATCTATTCCTCACTGAGTAATTTTTGAATCTTGCCCCCCCCCTCTCCCTCCTTCTTTCCCCCAATTTTACTGATTCTCCCAAAATCACGAATTTTAGCCCTTGCCGAATAATTCCGATTCCCGACTTGGTGCCTATAAGTACATTTTCCAATGGTGAGATTTGTGTATAGCATCAATTCTACAGTGTATAGCATGTTGCCTCTCTCTCTCTCTCTCTTTCTCTATATATATATATATATATATATATATATATATATATATATATATATAGTTTTGCTAAATATAGTAGAGTTGATACATCCTATGAGTTTGTGGTATGCAATTTTATGTTTTTTCCAGGAGTTGGTGAATTCTATTTTACAGAGATTATCTGAGCTTAAGGTTCTCTGTTTATACAGCCTTTTTGCATGGAAGAGTTTTCGAATGTGCTATTACTTCTACAATCTGTAGAGCCCCAAGAATGTTTGAGACATTTCTTTATGTTTATAGCTTTATTAAAACTTTTCTACTTAAAATTGTGACAAGCAATAAATTGCAGTGTCAAGAACATCATATCTAGTTACTCCTTTTAAGCTGCTGTTCTTTTTTGAGTTCCATTTACCTTAGTGGTTTTTAATTATCTCCCACATGCCAGGTCAGACAGTGAGCGTTTGCAGAGCCTTAGGAGAAACAAGCTCAAAAAATTGAGGAAAGCACGTTATATAAAAGAGAGTTAGAAGAAAGAGAAAATATGTTAGCTCAAAATGTAATTGCTTAGCTTCCAACTGAGGCAATTTTAGGGATGTTTATCTAATTTCATATATTTTATGTTTATCATCTTTCCCTAACTTCTATCTTGCTGCTTTCCCCACCCATAAGGTTGAAGAGCTTATGATGGAAATAACATAGGCAGAAGAAGAGGTTACTAGATGGAGGGAAGCTTGTGAGTTGGAAGTAGAGGCTGGGAAAACTGCCATGGAAGAACGCACCATAGAGGTAAACAATTTGAAAATCCATGTTCAATTTATTTCTTTCACTTTTAAATTGCACAGGGTCTACTTCTGGCCTTTGATGAACATGGCCAAACCACCTCAAGCGACATTCAATAATTATTTTCTTTATAGGTGCCACTCTCAAATTTTCTCTTATGTACTCTTTTTGTATTTTATCCTTTCTTGTTATTAGACACATCCATCTCAACATACTCATCTTGGCCATATGTACTCTTATCTTCTTATCGCTTTCTTGGAGCTTAACATTCTGCACCATATAATATGACAGGTCTAATTTCTGTATTATAAAAACATCTGTTCAATCTAAGTGAAGTTTTTGGGCCACACAATTCTCAGCTAGCTTACCTCCATTTCATTCAACCTGCATTGATCCTATTTGAGACGTCCTCTTTAAATCCACCATGTGATTTTAAAGTAGAGCCTAAGTAGCAAAATCTATGTAATGTGACACTAAATGATTTTTTATTTTGACTAGATACTCCTCCAAGTTATCCTGTTCACTACATTTTTACTCTATGTATTTTGTGCAATGAGGCCCTGCATATATATATATATATATATATACACACACGCACACACACATACACACATATAGAAGCCTAGGGATATGCTTTTAAACACATGGCTGAGTTATGTGTTTGAATAAGTTGGGCGCCACGTGGCACCCACTTCGAAGATTTGATGTCACAACAACTTGCCCAAGGTTGATCAAGTACCATCTAAAAAAAATTAAAAGGTTAATTTCCCCCATTGAGTATTGTTCAAAGATGCAAAATTTCAATGCACCATGTTGAGGCAACGACTCAAAACTTTGACCTGTTACTTGAAGGGCAAAAGGTCCATTTTTGCCTAAAAACATAAGGGATTGGGCAGCCAATGAAGACGTGCCATGGGGATCCCAACACCATCCTTCATCGGTTTTTCAAAATGCGGTTTTTGATGGAATCAGTGATAGAAATTGGGATAGTCGTCACAAATGGCCCTCTTTGCATCACCAAACCCATAACTTCGCAAGTGCATGAAGCCATCAACATCTCCACCTATTGAGTCTGTCTCGCTCATATTTTCTCAGCCCTGCATTAGTTGGGGGTCCACACTAATGTTTTCTACCCCTCACAGACGAGCATCTCGTACGCTTTATCCAACTCTGATTGGACGGGCTCCACGTCCTTGTCAGATTCGTTCATCAACTTAGGTTTGGTGATTTTATATAGAGGAACCACTTACATTCAGTAAAGACACCCCACACATAATTAATGACACCAACTTACACTACACTTCATATTTAACACTATTACTTTGTAAACAACATACATATATTACTATCTCCAACACTTCCCCTCAAGTTCAATCATCTATGACATGGATGTCCAACTTGCCCACAAATACACAACAAAATACATGTTTACGCCATCATCTCCCCCTAGCTTGATACGATAAAAAACTAAAGATATCCAAGAATCACTTATCTATGTGGTGCAACTACTTGCACTATTAACAACTTGGTGCACCAACACATTCAAGTGTCCATGTGGTACAGCTAATGGTCTCTTAACAACTTGGTGCGACATTGCACTCAAGAGGCCATGTGGTACAGATTATGGTCCAAATAAACGTTGTATGCCATGTGGCACGTGATCTAGTATTTGAACGCATGGTTCACATTGTGTGTTCGAATGCATCACACCATTTTTTGTGTATCAAGGGGTTAGGCGAGTTGGCCAAGTACCTGCTTCCAAAAGCAGGAGACCTGAGTTCGAATCCCTTCCCCCCCTTGAGGCCACCCTAGGGATTTATATCCTGTGCTGACTCGACATATGCTCAATTTGGGGTGCAGATGTGCCCCTGGGATTAGGTGGGTGCTCTAAGAGGCCCGGATACCCATGTTATAAATAAAAAAAGTATGTGCTTGCCTCCATCACTGGAGAGAGGGGATTATCCCATCACCCATTCTCTCTTGAAAAGATGGACATAAGAGAAAATGTCTATGTCATAGCTACCTAGAAACTCGTTTTACCCTATTGTACCAGTCCCCATGCGTACCAGTTCCGGGGACTGGTATGAAACTCTTTTAAAACTATTTTGAATCGTTTCCGAAATGCGTTTCAATGTATAATTGAAACTCGTTTCATTTTGAATAGAAACTGGTTTGCCAAGAAGCATATCCATCGTTTCATTTTGAATAGTATATAATTATATACTACTAAGTACTAACAGATAAATTTAATCATGTTCTTTTACACCAATTGATAGATGAATTCAATGACTCATGTGTCTGATCTTTAAATTTAAATTATAAATATTGGTACATAAAAATATAATTCTCATTTATGGTTATACAAAAGATGCACCAATGCTATACCAATATCGTATAAATGTCATGTCACATCCATTTCGCATCTATGTCGCATTACTAATGTTTCTATAACAAATCCATCTCGTATCTATGTCGTACTAATGCCATATCTATTTCGTACCTATAACGTATCTATGTTGTGCCCGCAATGTACCGAAGACGCATCAATAAAAAATATACTCGAAACTTTTTTCACCTCAACGTACTGGTACAGTATCTGTACCAGTACCCCGTGCTAACTCACGACAACTATGGTCTATGTCACCTTTGGTCACCTTTGCTCTTACAAAATGACAATCACTTTCTAGAAGTTTGGTTCGTGAATGAGATACATCATCTTCTGCAATGCTTATGGCATTGTCATTGTCATGGAACATTCTCATAGGTGCCTTAGAAGATCAGATAAACTCCATTTTTCCATGAGAAACTTCATCTACACAAGCTTGCTTACAATTGAGGTCATTCCACGGTATTAGGCTTCTATACTATAACTGGTTGACTTTATCCTGCTCTTTTGCTTTTCCAATGCACTAACTCACGCCTTGTATAGATAAAGGAGCCTGTAATGGACCCAAAAATATACTTCAATATTATATTTTCCTAGAAAGCAATGTATATCCAGTATAGTACCAGATCCGACTGAACTATCCATGCAAAATTGCTTGGTAAATCTTCTATTTCTGTTTGATTGGTCACATTTTGGAAAAGCTTATTTGTTTATTTACTTTTTGTTGTCGAGTTCATACTGCTTTTAAACTTTTAAATGAACAATCACTTCTATAATGTGCTAAAATGTCCTCCCCAATCAAATTTTGTTGTGGTGTATTCATTTCTCAAATCCACGAGTAAGCTACTAATTGGGAGGAATATGCATATGTGTTATGTGTAAGTCATTGCTTTATTTGTTTGACGTTGAACATAGCCCTTGAAACCAAGTCGTTTCATCAGAGTTTTTGGGTATGGGAGTCAATTTAGGATGTTTGGGTGAAAAAGGCTTCAACCTTGCTTCTGAACTAAGACAATTTTTTTTTATGTCCAGGTTTAGTGTCGACGCCTTAATCCAGACATGATGCGGGAACTTACTAAATGCAATGCTAGGGCTGAGATTATGATTAACATTAATTCAAATAATTAATAAATAACAATTTCTCATAATAAATTATCACGAAAAATTCTAGAAATCTAATTAGATGCTTTAATTCTGGTCCAAAATAACATTACTTTCATGTACGTTCCCTATCACGGATCTAGAAGATTAGGATTCTTATGAACGACTAGATCTCCGATAGTTTTAGGGCGTCGAACGAACTTCCAAGCAGGTTCTCTCGATACCAAACGAAAATAAAAGGCCAATAAAGTTAATGATGAACAAAATGTTGATTTTGGATTTTTATGAGATCAATAGGTTAGATATGAGATTTAATGGATAAATAAATAATTAGGGTTACACTACTTACGCAAACTGTAGATCTAAAGAAGATAGAGATGAAAGAAGAATTGGCCTCGCACTAAACCGCAAGCGGAAATTAAAGAATCGCTCTTCGTTTTAAGAGAATCACACCCTCACGAAAATTTATAACTCTCAATTTTGCAGTTTTCATAAATCAAAAAGTTGTAATAAAGTTGTTTACAAGCCTTTAAATAGGCTAACCAATGCATAAAACTAGAAATCCTAGTGTAGCTCTAATTCTTAGTTCAAATAAAAGAAATATCCTAATTCTTCTAAAACAATAAAATAAAGTCCTAAAATAATAAAGAAATTAATCGTATTTCTAATAAAAGAAATAAATCCTATTTTTTAAAGTAAAATAATAAAAGAGACTAATCCTAATTCAATTAGGATTCTTGAAATTCGTAACTTTCTGTGCAACTTTCGAAAACTGACCATAACTTTTTCAATATTTGTCGAAATTGCACGTTTTTTGGCTCGTTGGAAAGCTACTTCGATAAGGTTTCAAATATGACTAATTTCACATCAATCTGACTTTGTTTGACACTTCAAAATAGTCCAAACATAAAAGTAACGGGATTGAAAGTTGAAGACTCTAATAAATTTTGGATTTTCTTCTTTCTGATCAAACGGGTCTTTTACGGGCCTTTTTTAAAAACCCATTCGCGGATCCATTTTCTCTTTTGACGTCTCATCTTTATCCGGCCATGATTCAAACAGGCGGATCTAAGGTTTGCATCAAGACCCCACTTATATTTACAGTTTTAAGTGATATTAGAATATTGCCTTCTCTCTTCCATGCTGGTCTTCTCTTTAATGATCCGAGAATATAACACTCTCGTTCACAAACAGGTTGCTTTTCTCAGAGAAGAGTTGGACGCTACAAAGGCCTCTTTGAATGCGTCAAACAACATATTGAAGCTGAAAGAAGAGCTAGCTGCTGCAGCCATGGCTGCTCAGATAGCTGCTGAGAAATCTCTTCCGCTAGCGGATAGTAGATCTGCTGGATTCCGAGAGCCCATTGAGGAGTTGACAAGGCAGTTAGAGGAAGCCGATAGCAGAAGTGAGTGGCGTGGTCGCAGGAGAGTGAAGCATATCTGTTGGCCGTGGCGGGCCCTCAGGATAAGTCCAGCCACTGCAAGTGGCCAGAATGTAAGCTGGCGAATGCTACCAGACATGGAAGCGCTGTTGCATAATACAATCTGACTTAGGAAGAGTAGCCTTCCACTCATAAAACCCTGGATGGAAACGAATTTCTGCCTAGCGGTCTGTGTAGTGGTTGATGCGAACTATTTTGAGGTAGAATCATGTGGGGCAGCACTGTGGACTTTTGATCCCACCACTTAAACCCATGGATACTATGGTGAAAAACTGGTTCAATCCCAGCTTAACTATAAAAAATCTTACCGTGGAGAAAAGCTGGCTTCTGCTTGGAAAAAAGATCCAATAAGTAAAAGGGTGGCTTTAGTGCCATGCGTGCTGACCACTTTTTCGTTTTTGTGGGAAATGAGACGATAGAGGGGGAAGACGAGCTTACACATTTGCGTCTGTCGAAACCAAGTTTTGTCAACTGTTCAACAGCTTCATACAGAGTTTTGGAGGAAAGCGTTTAAGATTCTTCAATTCTCTCATGCGAGCAATTCAAGAAATAAAAACATTTATTACTTGTTATTTTATTATTATTCTTGTTCTTGCATGGAGTCATCTTCTCATATTTCACAATTATTAATGCATTTCTTGGAATTTTTTTTCAAACAAATGTTTCTTCAATTTTTTCATCAATAGTTATTTCTGCACTTTTGTTTCTTGATACTGTTCCCAGCAACTCAAAACTGTCCATCAGTGAAGAGATTCTGACCGGGGCAGAGCCAGGATTTTCATGAAAGGAGGTAGCTGATGGCTGACGGATTTTGGCATGTGATTCAAAGGATGGTGGTGAGTGCATCGAATCACGTGATGGACATTTTTTTGCATCCCAATTTTAAACACCATAGATCTTCAGATTATGAGCGTGTTATCAAATGCCACACATGTGAGGGATCCTTACTGAGTTTTTACGGCCAACACCATTTGTGAGTCAAATATACATATCTAAGTTATAACACATTTTGCAATAAAAAAAATACAATATGCATTAATCATATTATTGAAAATCAATAAATAATAATTCTAAAAAACCAAGACTAATATAACAACTATAGAACCACCTCGCAGCATAACTACCATCATGGATCAAGATTTCGGCCAAAAAGTTTCGGTTTTGGGCATGCCCAAAACAAAACCGAGATCCAAAATTTCTGAGCAATCATATGCTGAATCCAAGAAATTGTCCCATGTGTCTTCTTCTCGGGCCCCTTCTAGCTGTCACAAACCCATGTTACTTAACTCGCTCATTCACCCAAGGAATTGCTAATTGGGAACAACAAATCCAATTCGGTATGATAAGCAAATTCTCTTATTAGTGCTGAGTATTTTACCCGTAATAATAAAGTTGTTTTTTTTTTTTTTTTTTTTTTTTTTTTTTTTTTTTTTGTAGAATGTATAATAATAAAGTTTTAAAAGCATAAAGAGATGATTTGTACCTAAGACTTTATGGTTTTTATGTTTTACAGCTAACCAAGAGGTCATCTGCAGTTCATTTATTAAATAATGTCTATATATATTAGAAACAAATAAATAATTTTAAAAGTCATCCTACCTATAGTGAATTGGATTAGTTTGAAAATAGCGAATTGTGAACCTAATCAGCAAACAATACGAAGGCAGAAATAACAATGTAAAGCAGTCAACAATCGATACCGGGACTGACCAATTGTACATATCACTCTCGCAATTAAGAAAAAGCTAAATATCTTACAAATTTCACTAATTAAGAAGGTTAAATATTCGGCGTGATTCTTGGTGAAATGCCTCTGCTAATTAATAAGCCTGTAGTATTAAATCCTGAGCTACAACTACACCTATTATAGGAAGGAGATGTACTTCAGTTGAGGCTTACAATTCAGAACTAGAGAGCACAAGTCGATCCAAAACAAAGCCTATACCACATCCAAGTGTTTAAGCCACCAATCTCTTCACTCGCATTGTGAATAGGTCACTCATCTTATTACGCTAAAGTCGTCAAACTTTAGAAAGTGCATATATATATATATATATATATATATATATATATATATATATATATATATATATATATATATGAGAGCATGCAAATCAGTGAAAGTATACGTTTGAGCATTTTAGCATAAGGAGATTGACCTTTTCACTCGAGATTGATCAGATCGGTCACCACAATTCTTGTAGACAATATATTACATAACCAAGATTTTCTCATCAACTATAGACATTTAAAAAAAAAATCTACAAATATTGTAAATATATGAAATAAAAGAGAAAATACAAACAGTATTTAGCTTCATCTAGTGATACCATAAAATAAATAATTGAAAAACAAAAACAAAGAGAGAGGCTAATTCTTGGCGATTTAAAGAAATGGCATATATGTGATCCAAATAGGTGGTGGCCAGATTCTATGTGCATGCCTGCAAAATTGTCCACTTTATAACACTGTCCTTTAACAAGAATAGCACTCTTTAGCCAAGGAAGGGGCTTCTCTGGGTCTAGATGGGATTGGCTGATGGTTTTGTATTCTCTGTTGTTTTGCTCTGTTTACATGTACTGTTGTTTTAGGAGCTACTTGCTCCTTTCCAAGCTTTCCCCCGATGTACTATTGATTTTTCTGTTTTATAAAATTTTACGTTAACCATCATAAACAAGAATGAGTGAGTCATCAAAAATGACATGTGGACATTATCAAACCAGATGCTCCAATATTTAGACACTCTAAATTTGTAAATGGGAAAAAGGGTTTGTACCCACGAGGTAGAATCCAGTCGCCACTCACACGGGCTAGATCACATGTCATGTGGCATATGATTATAAAAAAAACATCCGTTTTGTATAGTATAGCCATGAGGTATGTGATTTTAAAAAAAAAAATCACGTTTTAAAGATATTTTTGTCCTTTAAATATTGGGTCAAACATAGGGTAACACTCACCTACACAGATGCATTATTTTTTCTCATCTTCGACCACATTTTTAACAGTGGATAAGCATCAATCTAGCCCAAAAATTTTGGGTTGGAGCTGATCAATTTTCTCTAACTTTCCGCGGCACCCGATTTCGGTTGGATGCCACATGACGCTCACCTAACTCTGGGTAGCGCTAAAATGCTACCCTCGTGGGTAGTACCCCGATGTAAATTTATGTATTTCCTTTAATGGTTCTGTATTTAACTTCTCTAATGTGTCCATATTATATATTTTATACCTTTTTAATTTTTTTATCGTTATATTTATTTATTATCAGATATTTTATTTTACTTTTTATTGTCTTTGAGGAGCAGGGGCTTTTATAAAAGGTAGAAGCATCTTTCATAACATACTTGTTGCACATGATTGTTGGGGACAATCTTGCTCTAAAGTTGGATATGTCCAAAGCATTCGATGAGTGAGTTGATATTTTCTTGAAAAAATCATGCATGCTTTTGGCCTTTCTTATAAATTTTTGCAGTTGGTCAAGGGATGCATTCAGTGCTGGTATTCCATTATGATCGATGGGCATGCTTTTTGCTATTTCCGAGGAGTGGACTCAGGCAGAAGAAAGATCCTCTTTCTCCAGCTATGTTTATCATTACTCAGAGGTGCTCAGTAGAGCTCTGAATGAAAGAGTGGTGAGGGAGTCTATTGAAATATTTATTTCTCGCAAGGAGGCTTGTCCAGTTTTGCACCTTATGTTTGTGGACGATTTGATGACCTTCACCAAAGGCACTAAAAAGTCTCTTTCTAACTTGGTGTAGTTGATTAGGAGTTATGATGCTGAATCGGATTCTCAATGTTGGGAAGAGTAGCTTTTTTCTCCTAAAGATTGATCCAATGTTCAGATTCATTTAATTAGAAATAAGCCTGTGGTTCATCAAGGTCTTTTGCCCACAAATTATTTGAGGGTTACTTATTCCATGCGTTGCATGGAAAGTGGAGGGGTCGAAAACCAAATTTCTTCCAGATGGTTGTAAATTGATCATTCTACAACATGTGCTAACTCAGCTCTATTCCATACCTTCTTTCCATACTTCCTATCCCCAAAACTGTCACTGAGAACAGTGAGAAATGCTCTTCTAATTTCTTTTGAGATGTTTCGGATGCTAAAATCAAACATCACTGAAAAAAGTGGGTTGATATTGATATTCCTTATGCCGAAAGTGGAGTCGTTATTCCCAACTTGAGAGATGTGAATGAAAAGAGGTTGATTATATCAGCTTAGAGAGTGGTTGAATGGAAGCCCTTATAGGCCTCTTTAGTGGAAAGGAGATTTATTTCAGAATAAAGGGTTTTGGTTTGTTCACCCGCAACAAGGAGACTCTTATATTTGGAAGAGGGTGGCAAAAAACAAACATAGAAACCATGAATTTTTGTATTTGAAAGCTGGGAGCTAACTCATCATTTTCAGTAAGGTTCCGCGGTTTGAGAATCCTCCTTTGGGTGAGTCGGTTCCTAAAATAGTGACCTAAATGGCATTTTGCTTTTAAAAAAAGCGTGTTTTTGATTAAACAAAAAAAAAAAGAACACTAAAAACGATGTCTCTAAAATATTCATTCCCATTTAAAACGTGTGTTTGGTCAACACACACACACACACACACACATATATATATATGGGAGCCGGTTAGGTCCTCCAATGGAGGACGGTGGTGACTGTCCTCTAAGATCCACATGGCACCCAAAATACTTTTTGAGTGCCACATGGAACACAGGTGGACAGTTTAGATCAATATTAAAAAAAAAAATTCAATTTTTTTTTTTTAAACCCACAAGTTAAAGTTTGACGATTTTCATTGGTCCACATTTGCACGACTCAAAATATACACATTGGAGATGAGTTAAATTGTTTTTTTTTTCAAAAATGATCTAAAGGTCTATGTGGCACCCAAAAAGTGTTTTAGGTGCCACATGGAGCTCCACGTGAAAGGTTGGAGGACGGATGGTAAAAGGTTAGAGCTCCACGTGAAAGGTTGGAGGACGGACGATTAGGTCCTCCCATGGAGTACGGTCACCGTCCTCCAAGCTTCCATGTGGAGCTCCACATGGCACCCAAAATATTTTTTTGATGCCACGTGGAGCTCGGGTGCATTGCTTAGATTATCTATGAAAAAAAAATAATTGAAAACTCATCTCCACCGTGTGTTTTTTGAACCGTGAAATGTAGATCAACGAAACCCATCGAACTTTGACTTGTAGGTTTAAAAAGTTTTTTTTCGAAATTCCTTTTTTAAATATTGATCTAAACCGTCCACCTGTGCACCACGTGGCACCCAAGCAATGTTTTGGGTGCCACGTGGAGCTTCATGTGTATCTTGGAGGATGGTCACCGTCCTCCATGGGAGGACCCTAACCGGCTCTCATATATATATATATAATTTTTTTTTTTTATAATTATCAATATTTTTTCCCTTTTTTCTGAATGTGTCAAAACTTACCCATTTTTTTCGAATATTTCCAATGCCGTTTTATTCCCATACCTAGACTTGGTCGCTGTGGTTTATAATTGCTCTCTTTTTGGAGTGTCCCATAGGCTTCATCCGTGACATTGACTCTTGTAATACTGCTGCAGGGTGCTCTTTTTCAAGCCGCATTCAATCTAAAATTATATCTTCTCCCTTGCCTCTAGTTGGGAAAGATAAAATTTTATAGAAACTTCATAGTAATTGTTGTTTGGCTCTAATTTTGAGGTTGAATTATAATTTGACTTTAACTGGCAAGGGCCCAATTATATTCAGATTCTATATAAGGCTAATTTCTCTTAGATTAGAAGTAGGATTTG
The DNA here is from genome assembly GCA_021018995.1 of Chloranthus sessilifolius. Lineage (NCBI taxonomy): Eukaryota > Viridiplantae > Streptophyta > Magnoliopsida > Chloranthales > Chloranthaceae > Chloranthus > Chloranthus sessilifolius. The sequence continues at coordinate 141,378,090 of CM037587.1, forward strand.
TGTCTTTTATATAAAGGAAAAACTCATGGTCAAATTATAGAGAGAGAGTTGAGATGTAAAGCTTTGAAAAACCTATCTAGGATTTTAAGAAGAACTTTAGTGAGGCTTGTTAGATAAATCAAAGAACAGAAATCCGAAAATGATGAAAAGGGCAAGAGAATTGGACTCGAAGCACGTAATCGTTGTTTTTAAAACGCTATTCGCTCCCTACTCGAGTAAATCTTCGAGTTTGCAGAAGGGTTCCAGCAAGACGTTTCCAGGATACAACGAGCCCAATCTCTTGGATGCGATCCATTACTTTGTAACAGTAGAGGATCGCCTCAGAAAACTCAATCCGATGGAGTACCACCAAAAGAAAAAAGCAAGAGGAATTCTCAAGTTTTATGCAAGGATTCCGATGGATTTCAGAGTATTTAAATCTGTGTCCTAAGGCCTCCTTATATAGAAATTTCAATATAACTGTTGGACCAACAGTCATATTTTGGACGGCTCAGATATTTCAAAGATCTTAACCGCTACATCCAACGGCTGCATGAAAGGTTGTAACTTTTCGAATTCAAATTCGAACGGTTATACACCTTTATAAGCGGTTATGAAACGGTTGGGTCCAACTGTCAACGTTTGACCAATCCGTTTGGCCCAATAGAACCGAATTGACCCGTTGAATAGTGGCCCATTAGGCCCGACCCAACCTATGAATAATCTGACCGTTGGATCTGCCTGATAAAAAATTCAAACATCTCCTTGCGAGGATGCGCAAGTGCAAAGTCGCTTGGCGCTAAAGCGTAATCGCCCTGCACGCGTGACAATGACTCGCCGCTAGGCACACTCTTCTCTTATTATTATTAAACAATAATAGAAGGTGAAAGGTTCTATATATAGCCTAGGCACTTTTTATTTTTACCAATGTGGGACTATTCATTTGCATATAAAACTTGAGAATAACTATTGCTTAAAACCCAACCCAAAACTAAGAAATCAAATAAAGTTTTATTTTCTTTAAATTATTAAAATATTTATTATATTAATAATAAATATAACAAGGCTTGGGTGTTCTTGTATTCTTATGTGATTATCAATAAAATGGATTATCGTTGCCTGTGGACGTAGGCATATTACCAAACCACGTAAATATTTTTTCTTGTGTGTTTGTGATTGATTTTCTTTCATTTCGCATTTTTATTTAATTATTTATTGTGAGATCGCTGATTAGTTTGTGAGCTTTCGTACAACAATAGTGATAGATTTTGGATTCATGTGAGGAATTAAAGAGAGCCTCCTTCTTTTGAAATAAGGCAAACTATTGTTCATACCAAGATCAAAATTCTCTCTTTGAAAGTCCTTCATGTGTGGCTACTGATGATAATTCTAAAAAGAATAAAATCCTAGTTGTATGGAGATGTTCTCTGTGTAAGAGGGATGTGGAGACGTCTTCAGATCCCATCTCTTTTCCAGTTGTCCCAATGGAGACGAAAGGCTGCTTGGGTGCTTCAATATTTTGTATAGGGACTATCAATCCTTAATTGAGAGGGTCAACACTTGGTGTAGGAAGTCTAGGTCCCAATATGATATTGTTCGCGACTTCGCGGTCTGGGTCTGGTTCCTTTGGTGGGAGATTTGGTTAATTAGAAATGTGGCCCAATTTCAGGACAAGATCGTGTCTGGATGAAATACTCAGGAAGATTTGGAGTGATTGGTAGAACTAAGCCCTCAGGTTAAGCCAAAATCGAATAAGAGTGAAGTGGGAGCGGAGGCGTTACCTTGGATTGGGGTGCCTTGGGCTGAAAAGAAAGTTCAAAAGTCTATGGTGCTTTTAATTTCGCTATGCCCGGAATAAAATTGAATCAAGTTAAAGACAGATGGATCTGCATTGGGAAATCCTGGTCCCTCTGGAGGATGTGGTATCGTCAGGGATACTGATGAACGTGAGCTCATTGTTGCCCACAACAACTTATATGGCTGTCTTTCGATTTGGATGGTGTTAAGATGGCTAAAGGTTTTAATAGGAAGTCGATCATTGAATTTGATTCGTTGTTAATGATCAGAGCTCTTATGGGGGGGTCCAATCCCTTGTACCTTATCCACCATCAATAATCAGATTTACGAGGAGCTCCAAGGTTTAAGTTGGAGGCTAAGCATTGTTTCCACATTCGGCTGACCTCCTGGACTTGGTAAGAGTCTGTTAAATCTGGATAGAAGGGATGTGCCCTATTGCTTTTGTAACTTTTCTTTTCGCTTATTAGAATTTTGCTTAATCATTCAAAAGAAATATATATGACTTGAGTCATGGGACACGTAAACTCATGACTCGAGCCCTTATTGGTTGGATGTCGTATCAATTGACTTTTCAAATGATATGACATATAGTCAATAAGGGCTAATTTAGGTCCCATGACTTGAGTCATATATATATATATTATTGATTAAGTAATAAGAATAAAATAAGATAAAAAGGTTTTTAATTTTTATTTTTAATTAGACTTTGTGCACGTTCACGCAGCCATTGGCGTAGCCACATAGAAGGGTGTGTTGGCTCAAGCCCCCATTTAATTCTAAAATATCTATTAAGTATGGTTCTTAGACAGCCATTGCTTATATATAAGCCCCTAAATCTATAATGTAAAAGCTCCCAAATCGATGATAAAATAACTACTAATATTATATTTATCATTTGTAGCTTTCACCAACAAAATTTTCTGGCTACGCCCCTGCACGCAGCACGCACTGGCTAAATCCAATCATGTGGTCTTGCGTGTGCGTAAATCTAATCCAAGATTTATATGTTTATATGTTTACATATAAATTCAAGATTTAGATGTTTAAACTCATATACATGGTTTAAAAGCTTTCGGATATATATATATTTTTTTATCGAAAAAAGCTTTCGGATATTCGAGGAAGCATTCTAATCCGCTTAATTAAAGAGTATTCTTTCGCACTCTTTTTAGCTCGTCATTCACCACTTTATTCTTCTCTCGCCAAACATGATATATGCGAAACTTTTTTTTTGACATTTTGACGAACACCATTATTACTGTCCACGAGATTTATGCAGCACTCATTTCTGCACTCCAAATGGTGAATCAGTCTCATTCATTAAAAAAAAAAAAAAACCTCTATCGCAATGCTTTGATGTTTACTTTTGATGGTCTCCCTTGTACACTATATGTATGTGTAATAGTTTTACATCGAATAAGAAAAAGTCTTGACCTTAGACTATATGTGATTGCATACGCAATCATATCATGACACATTTTGGGTGAGAGCTTAAACCCAAGCCAAAAACAAAATCGGGGCGGGAACTTAAGCCCAGAATCGGACAATATTGTGGCATGTGAGTTTGGGTCGTCACAGTATGGGCGATATATTTTTAAGGAAAACTATAATGAGCATACTTCAAATAGTAGACCAACTACTTACATGGCGCGATGCAAGTGGCTGACCCAATCTGCATTGTTAAGATCCATTGTGCTTGCATGGTACCACATAAACGGTCCGTTGAATGGTCTATTATTTGCGATCCACCATATATCAGTGTCCTATTTTTAAAGTTTATGGCACCATATATATGTCCATATCCTCACCCTCAGTATTGGTCCTCTAGATGCAAGAAATGGTTAATAGGTCCTTAGAACCTTCCTTAAAGCCTATTATTAAGCCACATGACGTAAATATTTGAGTAATCAAATTATCAGTTCCTATTTTATTGGGTGCCTTTCTTCACAGACCACAAATCTTTTAATGTAACGTATTGGTTAGTTTCATTGCACCTGTAATTTTAAAGGCTGCAATGCACCTGTAATTTTAATTTTAAAGGCTGCAAATAAAGTCACCCTGTTTCAATATGGAGTGAGCCCACAAGCTATACTCATTCGAAGTTACCATCTTAATCAGAGGGATGGTCAAGTACCACCAAGTTTCATTGCCCTTTCTTATTTGAGGTGGGTCACTTGGAGTGGAATCTTTTATATTAAGGCTCCATTTGGATGTCTACTGGGTTTGCAAAACAATCACCATAAAATTAAAAAAAGTTCATAGAGATTTAAAATAATTTAATGTGTTTGGTAGACTATTAATTTGATGAGATAAGGCTATGAAGATAATGATGAATTGATGATGAAGTTTGATTATTTAATAATTTTTTGTAGATAATATTTTGCAAGCATATGTAGTCTATAGAAAAATAAATTTTCAGTTCAAATTTAAAATTTCAATTTAGTAAGTTAGAAATTTTGAATTTATTAAAGAAAAAAGAAGATTTCAGATGGTGGAGACATGTTCCCTCATGTTTTGTCTAAAATTCATTTCCCCCTTTTATTTTTCTTTATGGCTTTCAAATTTTTTATTTTATTTACTCATTATTTATATTTTGATAATCATGCATGGGGTATCCCAAGCTTGTGCATGGGCTATTCCCTACAGGTGCCATATCGTTCCCACCATCCCACTAGAATTTAACAATTTACACCTTATTGCGTTAAAATGTTTTTTAATCATTTATATTAGATTGCATGGGTCAACCAAAGTTACTTAGTTTGTTCGGTTCAAATTCGGATTGAAAATTCGCAATTGGTTTTTGTCCAGTGAACCCAAGTCGCTCAGAGTAGTTTTAATTTAAATTTTTTTTATTATAATATAATGGACCATTTAGTGAATTATTAAACTTAAAAATCATAACGTCTTAGGTTTAAATCCTCTCACTATGTTTTTAAAATTAGCATCAATCAGAAATTTGATTGTCATACCGAATTGAACCATATTAAACACAGCCAACTGGTTTGTTGTTCCTAATTAGCAATTTACTAGGTGAATGAATGAATTAAGTAATGTAAGATCAAACAGGTCAAATTCCTCCAAAGATTTTGGATTTATTTTCGATTTAATATATGAGCTACTACTTTGATGATTTGAAGTGCCGGCAAACCATGCCACCTAATCTAAGTGTGAGCAATCACACATCATGTAGTCCAATTATTTTCATTAAAAAATCATGTTTTTAAATTTTATGACTTGTTTTTTTTTTAATAAATTCCATGCACTAGCTACTTGTATTTTATTATACTAATTTTCATCAGCTTATGCATATCGATAGGTAACAAAATGGCATATGGAGAAATCTCAGCTTATTTACAACGTTCTCTACACTTAGAAAGCGACAAGGACCTCACCTTTGTTTTTTTTATAGCCCAAAGATATAAAAAAATATAATCGCCTCCAAAGATATAAGAAAATATAATCAAATTAATTTCTCTAAGACGTTCTACAGTATAATGAATAGACCTTTATTGAACAATAATTACTGGTTGATAGTGTTTTGTTTCATAACAGCTTCAAATAATTACTCATTAGCCAAGAACAAAAGACAACAAAGAGGTCCCCAAACTTGTATTCAATCACATATTATTATTATTATTATTATTATTACTATTATATCTCTTTGTGATAATAAATTAATAATACTATGTCAGCAATCGTGCTTCTCATTTAATAATCTTAGTAGGAAAATTGCAGGCAGGCAAAGTGCAGACTGCTAACGTGACGTGACAATTGTGTCGGGCCATGGCAGTCGCCTGCACTTTGCCTCCACAAAGTGCAGGCAATGTTCATTCCTGGAAGTGTTATATAACACTATCCATCTTATCAAGTGATAAGAAATTAAGAAGTAAGAACCAATGCTCATTTCTAAAAGTGCTCGCCGGGTTGTGGGCATAAGTTGGCGACCTACTAAACTTTCATCCGTAAACTGGATCTTTAGCCAACTGATCTCGGCCATTGGATTGGATCGTGCATGCCGTGTAAGATTTGTCGATGTTTTAGAGTCGGTCCTCATTCATGAACGATAGCATGATAGATCACAACAACCGCGTTATCTTTTAATATTTAAAAAGGTCCAGTGAAATTTGATTTACGTATTTTAAAATTGACACCATTATTTTTGTCATGTGAAAATGTAATTTGACACATTTTTCCTATACGAAATGTATTGATTACTTTGAATCGGACGATGAAAATTATTTTTCTTCGTAATCTTTCATAAGGGATCTTGATATCATAGGTGTAATATGGGACAGATAGATTTTTATTCCAAATGCACACATTTCAAGAAGTGATCTTATAATCACATTTGAGTGCGATGTGTGATATGTGAATTTTGGGGTTATTTTGTGTTGTGCCGTGTGGAATAAAAACTTGATTGCGTATTAATATGTCTATTATCTAGAAAATAGATAAGGATGAAAAAAGATCTCGACAGTGCAATCAATGCATTTCGACTTGAGAAGATGGGTGAAGCTACAGTTTTCATGGGTTGCAAATAAAGGTACGGAAGATTCCAAGGGAGTCACACCGGTATGAAATACCTCTAAAATATAGATAGAACCTCCCCGCATAAATCATGGCTACCTCTCTACCATCTGCACACATGCCCATTGATCTGCACCGTCCATCGACGCGATGCCTATCAGATGTCCCCCATCTCCAAAGTCCCTAAATAACGGGTCTGACAAATTTCTTACTTTTGAATGGTCAACAAAGCTAAAAGAAACGGTCTAGAACGAGTTAGGCTGGCTTTATTGATGCTTTGGGCCCTTAAAAAAGGTTGGCATCTATGCAATTGGACGGTGCAGATGAATGGGCATTCTCACATATTAGACATAGAAGAATGATTGACACAAAGCTTTTTTGATATCCAACCAAAACCATATCATATCCAAAGCATTATCTTAAAGTGCGATAAATCATGAGACCAATGCCTCTTAGTTATTCTTAATCATCATTAAAGAACATCAAAGCTGATTTTTAAAGATAATTGGATGCTTAGTTACTTTTCACATGTAATGCTTTTTTCTGAGAAGCCGTAGATTTGACCAAGGATAAAAAAATTGGATTTTATTTTGGTGGGGATTGAAATCAAAATTTTGGACCGAAATATCAGCCGAAATCTTTCCCCATTAGCTGAAAATTACCGAAATTTCATATTTTTGTTCGGTTTCAGTTCATTTTGAACCAAAATTTCAGCCGAAATCTTTCCCCCATAGCTGAAAATTACCGAAATTTCATATTTTTGTTTCGGTTTTAGTGGAGACCGAAACCGAAACATTTCGGCCGAAATTTTGAACCATGGATTTAACGTCCAACATCTTTACTATTATAAAAGCTAGAAGAGGGAAATGAGAAGAAAATAATGAATCTATTAGATTTTTCATCAGTTGCAAGTGTGTATGGGTTCAAACTCATCTTTACTATATATTTGAGGCCTCCAAGCCTCTGACTATGGGTTCAAACTCACACCAAGGTGCTGGATTAGGGGTAGTTCGAGCCCACATTATGGGTTCAAACTCACACCGGGGTGCTGGGTTAGCGTTAGTTGGAGGCCATGTGGCATCCATCCACAGATTGGATTCTAGACAATTTGCTCAAGGATGATAAGAGGCCACCCAAAATTTTTTGGCCTATGCATATAGTCCAAAATGTAGTTAAAGAGGTAAAAATTCAATACACTAGAATGTGTGTGCTATATTCAAACTTTGACCACAATTTTGAACACCAAATTTTTTTATGGGTGTTGTTTTGAAATCACCTCCAACATGGCATATAATCTCATGTTCTAACTCACCCCTACTAATATGGGTTAGGACCCATTGTCTCATATATATATATATATATATATATATATATATATATAGGGAGCCGGCTAGGTTCTCTAATGGAAGACGGTGACCGTCCTCCAAGATTCACATGGAGCTCCATGTGACACTCAAAACACTTTTTGGGTGTCACGTGGAGCACGGGTGGACAATTTAGATCAATATTAAAAAAAAATCGAAATTTTTTTTTTAAACCTACAAGTCAAAGTTTGACAATTTTTATTGGTCAACATTTTACGGTTAAAAAAATACACGATGGAGATGAATTTTTTTTTTTTTTTTTCAAAGATGATCTAAACAATGCACCCAAGGCTCATGTGGCATCGAAACAATATTTTGGGTGCCACGTGGTCCTCCACGTGAAAGGTTGGAGGACAGTGATCGTCCTCCCATGGAGGACGGATCCTTTTTCCATATATATATATATATATATATATATATATATATATATATATATATATATGAGTAATGAACATCTGACTCGAGTCATGCATGACTTTAGCGGGTGACCATCAAATCATATCACGATCGACTTTGGTTGAGTCATGCATGACTTGAGCGGGTGACCATCAAATCATATCACGGTCGACTTTGGTTTGACGGTCACTCGCTTGAGTCAAGGGATCACCATATATATTTCAAAGAATCTCATCTCGAAGACATGATGGACAGTCACTTAGTTAGGAAAGCTGCTTGCAATGTTATACGCTACTAGGACAAGGGAGGGTTTTTTTTTTTTCAAAAAAAAATTAGTAGAAGGGAGTTTCATTTCACAAAGTTCCTCATTAACAAAATAAAAAATCTTTAATGGTTAAGATCACCCCACTTTTCCCATAAATTTAAAAGAATACAAATCTTTAGAAATATATCACCCTGAGAAAGCACTCATATAGGCCATACGACATAAAGATCATTTTAAGCATTTCATATGCATAATCATTTTAAGTGTTTCGTGGGCATAGTCACCTCATTCAGCCCAAAAATCACACATATTACAATAAGAAAACATCTGGTCAGACTACTTTAATATCATTCGCTAACAAAATGTGTACAATCGGTCTTCACGCTTGCGAATTAAATGAGCACAACTGACGATAATAGAGTGCATACATCGGAAGGTTTGAGCTATATATAATGGGGTCAATACTCATGATAGCAGCAGAAAAGTGTGGGGGCTTTAGAGCTAATTGGCTAATAGCAGGGAGGAGTGGGAGTCTTGGAATTGATTGGTGGCACAATGTGGTCGCGACACGGTCGTGATACGGTCGCGTGGGAGGATGATGTTGGGAGTCATGAGCGTAGTGGTGTGGGGTATGACACTGTATGCCATGGAAGGAGTCCGTGTGTCATGAGAGTATGACAAATCAATACGTTTGAAGTCATCGAGTTATTTGCTCATAGATAATGTTTGAACCATTTATGTCGGAGAGGTGCTGAAAGAGATGTCTTCCACTCACATGGAGCTTTGCGTCTTCAGAAGGTGCGCAAGTGTCTCCCAGGCCTGAAAGGGTGGGCCTAGGACGTTGCTTCGGTAATGTTATGTGACACTCAAGGTGAGATTGTCATGTGGCCCCGTGTTGGAGTCGCGGTACACATAAGTCGGCAATGAGGGAGGCACTCGAGGGCTACGTGGGACACGATAGTGAACGGTAGCTGAGGGCTAGATGCAGACTTGTATTAGTAACGGGGAACACACACAATGGTGTGCTTGGTTCAATATGTCGGCAAGCCATATTGGAATGGGCCGATATGATGAGCTGCATGCTACTGTTGCGAAGTAAGGTACTAGTACAAGGAACGCAGGGGTGAAGCTTGAGCATACTAAGTGAGGCACAGAGGTACTTGTATGCATATCGTAAGGGGAACAATGCGATGAATGGCTGACCTCGAGAGAAGGCAATCGTGAGCGGGAACTCCCATCCTCTAGGTGGGCGGTATCAAAGTTTGATCATTGGATAGGCTGGCTTCGTTGCTTACGGCAACGAGGTGCCACACAAGTGTAATAGTCGATGTGGAGCTGCACCCCGTGACATATGACTATGATGACTCTGATTACTCAAAATATATGTTATGTGGTAAAAATGAGTGCTCCTAATCTTTGGAGGCTTATACATAATAGAATGTCGTATAAGATGTACACTTTATATATTTTAAAATTTATATGGAGACTACTGCCTGATATATATATATTGGGATGAGGGAACAGATTTGAGGTCAACCACTGGTGTCCACAACCAAACCACTAGATGCGACTGTGAAGCATGAACCATGAAGGGCTTTAATGATAGTATTTTGTATTAGGGTTATATTATATATCTTCTGACCGGGCCACAATTGTTAAATATATAAACAAAAATAACAAATCTTTCCTTCGTTTCCTGGCATATAATATAATTGTGGGCCCTGACTCTCTTTATCTACATTTAAACATAAAAAAATGGTGTTTAAATGATCTTATATCATCAATAGCTTAAGATGTGGGTGATATGTACCGTCAAAGTGATAGATTATACATTAAAGTGCATCAGGCTCCAAAATAGTGTTTTATGGAGATTTAAACCATCCGATTTGATGATTATAACATCGACCGTTATTGTTAATTAGTTTTAGTGTTTGTCATCAATCAGATGGTTCACACCTATTTACGGGCATGTTTCTTTCGAATGGGACATGGTCCAATGATAAATTGCCACTTAAACAGTGTAGATTTATCATAAATGTGAGCGACATGACCAAGGTATCAAAAATCGGCTGATACCGTTACATATCGGTGATATGTATTAGTTTTCTGCCAAACCGATATATATAGGTATCCTGTATCAGAATCGTTGATACGTGTCGGCCAATACGTATCGGGTATCATCAGCTAATACGTCTCGGTTTTGACCGAGACTTTTTTTTTAAAAATTGACCGATACATGCATATTGATAATTGCCAATTCATATCAGCCTCGGGCAAACTGAACCCGAGACCGATACTGATTTTAATACCTTGGCCGTGACATAATGATAAATCACATTTCAATAATCACCGTTTAAACACGATTTGGTGTTTAAATGTCAGAAAAGGGACACTATTCTTATAAATATGTCATAAAATGGTTCGGTGTTCTCTACTCATGATCAACAGTAATTTAAGTTCTCAACGGCAGGAGGAATGTAGTTACCGGAGATCTTGAATAATGTATTATAGGTGCAAGTGCATGGAGGCACAGCCGAAGCCGCATAGAAGAGAGTGTGGGTGGGGGGGACACGTCGACATGATATTTTAAAACTCGGGATTCTTCCTTCTCAATGTGGGTTTCACATGCTGAAAACGTTGATTAATTTGAATCAAACGAAGGAGATCATTTTTATCTAAATTTTGGACATAATAAATCTTAAGATCATGAGCCTTTCATTAGATGGTTGGATTTTGATTCCCCCCAACAAATGAATATGATCATTGGCAGTGGCGAAATCAGGATTTTCATCCAGTCGGAGCGCAAGTCATAGTGACAAATTTTAGCGAAAGTCTTTGAAATTCACCAGAACAGGGTCGGACGAAACTTTTAGCGAAATTCAGTGATTTCTCCGAAATTGAAAAATTTTATTAATTTCGATGAAATTAACAAAAGTTTGTCGAAATTAATGATTTCTTTAATTTTAGTCATTTTTAAATAATAAAAAGATTTTTAATAATAAATAAGATTTTTGTAAGCCAAGCTGAGTATAAGATAGTCTGCCGGCCCTGATTAGTAAGCCAAGCTGGGTATAGGCCAGTTCGAATAGTTGATTAAAAATCGACCCATTTAAACCAGCCCCAAATCCGGCTCAAGTGAGTTCTCTTACATAGAAATTGTTCGGCCGACCCGTGACCAGACTCGCTATGGGCCGAGTATGGGCTACAACAAATAGGCCCGATTGACAAACAGGCTAGCTCGATCAATAATTGGACGAGCCTGGGCTAGCGTCAAGGGGCCTATTTATAATCAGCCCATTAAAGACCCGACCCGAACCCCTGATTGAGACCCCCACCTTTTGCATTTCCTATGCCACGTGCTTTTCAACTTATCCACTCTCATGGAACAACCATCCATTGGTCCACGTTAGCAGCTAGCAACAGCCGGAGAGCAACAACTTTGACACACATTAAGAGATCACAAACTCTACGCATAGCCCGAACAATGATCAGATCAATCTCACCCTGCCAAAAAGTCAAACAAATATTTTCACATATTTCAAGCTCGTAAATATCCTTGCGTGCCTAATATTTGACTAGGTTTGCTGAGTGATATCTAAGCAAGCACGCACTTCATACACGACCTGTGCAACAAATACTTTAGTCGCTTCGCATTTCTACCTATAAATGGGGTTCGAATTTGGGCCAACTGAAAACGTGAAAAGAAAAAAAAGAATCGATGGTCGGCGCTGCCTTGCAGACCAAATCATCACCTCCGCTTCTTCCTTCATCTTCTTCATCGACGACGACTTCTTGATCAACTTCTCAAACCCTAATTTCTTCTATTTATGCTCTTCGTTCTCCGCGTCTCTGATTTCTTTCTAATCGTTTTAGTTTTTTGATCTTCGATCGCTCTCCCTTCCGTGTGTATTTATTTCAGTAACGGAAGAGAGAGAGAGAGAGAGAGAGAGAGAGAGAGAGAGAGAGAGAAAGAGAGCTTTATCGGAATACCAATGGCAGCCGGTAAGCAGAGAGGGCGTCGAGCTTGAGTAGGCGAGAGGGGAGAGAGAGGGAGTCGGGTTCAAGCGCCGCCAGGGGTTTAGCCATTTAGGTTTGGGTACTTGGGTTTTAGAGAGAGAAAAGAGGGCGCCCTTTTAGGGTTTGGTTTAGGGAGGGCGACGAGCTACCTATGTTAAAGGGATATGTTTTTAAAAAACAAGAATAAAAAATATATATTTTGGATTTGAGTAAGGGATATGTTTTAAAAAAAATAGAATAAAAAATATATATTTTGGATTTGAGTGCGGGTGCTCGCCCGCACAAGGCTATACATGGTTCCGCCACGATCATTGGCATACATCAAATATGGTTCTCAGATCACTTTTTAAGATGTGTGGCACGTGAAATCAAAATTTGAATATTTGATGATAGGACCATGATCTCAAGATCTTTGAAAGTTAGAAAGAGAAAATGGTTTTCATTGTCTAATTCAAAGCAGTCAACAGTCTAAACACATGAAACTTGAATTGATAAGTTGAATCTCAGGTTAAAAATCTTGGGTTTGAAAAATAATAAAAATACTTGAATTGAGAAGGAAGAATCTCGGGTTAAAAATAACGGTAGCCTTTTTATTTGAAACGACTCCCCTACGATAAACAGGTGCATCATAAAGTGTATAAATCATGAAATATTTGTGGCATGGTAGAGTGATGGCACCTGGAAGGGATGAGTCAAAAGTGCAAGCTAGGGACACCCTAGGTTATCAAAACACAACGCTAAGCAGATGCTCTATCTTTTCGAAATTTTATTCAACTCTAGTCCAACTCCAACAAACCGTCTGACTCCATTAAATTGACTCCATTTTGGGGTAGGGTTCAAGTGGTTGGACGGACCTGATCAAATCCCATCTTCAACGATAAGTAGATGCTTTCTCTTTTCCTCTCAAAAACAAAAGATGCTTTCTCTTTTCAAATTTTATTCATCTCTAGTCCAACCCCAACAAACCATCTGACTCCATTAAATTAACTCCATTTTGGGGTGGGGTTCAAGTGGTTGGACCTGATCAATATATATATATATATATATATATATATATATATATATATATATATATATTGTTGCTTACGTCTCTAACAATATGCACTAAACACTCAACAAAAACTAGTTTTTAATGGGTTTATATTGTTATGGTTAGGTGAGTATATATATATATATATATATATAGGGAAAGGTGAAAATGTATTCGGGGTCGAGATATTGCTACGCCAATTGATATGGGTGTGGCGAGTAGCATCTTTTTTGTAAAGTGATAGGTAGTATGGACCCATTTTATTAATTAGGGTTAAGCTTTTAAAATATTTTAAAAGTTATATTCTTTTTCAATCGTGATTCTTAACTTTTTTAGAAGTCTTTTTAAAGTATTTTTCTTTTCTCTCTATTCTCTGTCTGTCTAAGAAAATTCAGACTTACTTTTTCAAATATATTTTACTCAAAAAATATGAGCGTCGGTAACGAAGCGCTAGCACCTCGACAGCGAAGTGTTGACACTCTGACGCAAAGGTGCCGACACTTCGCTAAAAAAAAATGGAGCGTCGGCGCCTCGATATATATATATATATATATATATATATATATATATATATATATATATCGAAGGGCCGGCGCTCATAAACAAAACATTGGCGCCTCTAAAACGAAGTGTCGACGCTTCAATAAATAAGAATAAATAAATTAATTAATTAAATAGAAGCACCGGCGCCCCTAAAATAAGGCGTCGATGCCTAGTTTTCGGGGTGTCGGTGCTTCGCTGCCAAAGTACGCCATATTTTTTGAATAAAATATGTCTGAAAAAATAAGTTTAACACTTTCTTGAAGAAATAGAGAGAAGAAAGAGAAAAGCAAGACTTTAAAAAAGTCAAGAATGACGGTTGAAAGAGCATTTAGCTTTTAAAATATTTTAAAAGTACCCTAATTAGTAAAGTGGATCCCGTACCACCCATCACTTCACAAAAGGAGGGCTATATATCGCGTCCATATCAATTGGCGTAGAGATATCTCTACACTCATATGCATATCCCTGGCTCATATATATATATATATATATATATATATATATATATATATATATATATATATATATATATATATATATATATATATATGCATGCACCAAACACTCAATGGTTAGTGGGTCCTTTAGATATTGAAGCTTAGAAAACAAAGAGATAGGATACAAGTATTTGCAACGAAAGATTTGACCTCTGCAACCAATGGTTCCACCATTGGCTGCCTTGAATCAAAAAATGGAGATCGTATTTTTTTATTAGTAGGCATGGAGATTAATTTTCATTCCAATCTTTCCGACAATAGATCTTGAGATCATGACCGACAACTAGATGGTTAAATTTTGATTTCACACGTAAAACATCCACAAAAGTAACCCAAGAACCCTTCTCATGATATGTCATGGTTATGATCACCATCACTTTTTGGGATGTGTGTGCCACATGGAATGAATATTTGACCGTCTGATAGGTAGGTCGTGATCTCCAGATCAAATGTCTAAAAGATTGGGACGAAAACTGATGTTCACCATATGATTCAAGGCAATAAACGGTGTTACCTGTGGAAATCATCAGTTGTAGACACCAAATCTTTAGATGCAAATAGCCGTCCCCAAAGAGTAATAAGAGTTATTTGTTCATGAGGCCCAATAATACCCCATTATGGGTGTGAAGGTGCAGAGATGATGGAGCTAGAAATGAGTGCTTGGTATGGTCAGTGGTGCATTTGCCAGCACTTCTTTTTATTTTTATCTTCAATATCTTTAAACACAAGTATCAGAATATCTTTGGAGACAAGCAAACCTTTGCAGGAAAAGTTGACTGCAGTGTGGCATGCAAAAGTGGATCTAAGTACTAACGAACATGGGTGGTTGATATATAGAAGAATCAATACATCTTTCTCCAATGCGCAACATGATGATCTTGAAGGAGCTCATATCTGGTAACCCACAAAAAAATATATAAAAAAAGATTGTGGGCAAGTGGCACATGATTTCATCAAGTGTACCATATGGTTTGAACTTTGACCAAGGGTCCGATTTAAGAATTTGTTGGGTTGAAGATTGCATCAGAAAAATCTTCATCCTGTTATTCACAGTTACAGAGTTTAATGCTGATAAAAAACCGAATAAAGTTGTAAAGTAGTCAAATGATTTTAAATTGAATGGCTATGAATCAGTTAATTTGATAATGTTGACTGCTTTGAATTAGTTAGTAAGAATTTTTTATTTTTTTCTCCCATCCATCGACGTTATAGATCTTTAGATCATGATCTAACATAAGGTCTCCGAAGCTTACACTTGGACTAATCCTATAGGGTGCCGTCAGCTCTATCATGTCACGGATATTTCAAGATTTACACACCTTACATGACACTCTTTTATCGCAGAAGATGAGTCATTTTGAACTCACCAGTCACGACCATCGGAAGCATACCCAAGTCGTAAACTCTTAGTGGGTGAATTTAGATCATTATATGTGCGGATCACTGGCCACAGTCTAAACGTAATAGTGTCATTATCTAAAATCAAATTGACTCCTTTCCAGTTTTTAGATTGGAGAACGGCTTGGTTACCATATGTATGACTAGATGAGCTCGTTTTTAGTAGATATTACTATTTACTACTCAACCACCCCACTTCTCTCTCTCTCTCCACAGAGAAGACAAAATAACCATTAGGCATTGTGGGAGTTGTTGGCATACTCCTTGCTTATTGTAGGTGTTTTAGTTGGATTGGTTGGTTGAAATAACGCACCAATTTTTTAGCCATGGGATAGTGAGAGGCGACACCTTAACCATATGAGATGCTTTTAGGGCCTCGTCAAGGGGCATTCAATAAAGTGATGTGGACGATTACTACGAGCTTCCAATATTTAACTTATCTTGGGTTCAGACAACAAGTAACATCTGACCTCTCTCTCTCTCTTTGTTTTTTTCAATTTATAAAGGCAATAGTGCTTGGAAAATGATAATAGCTCGCTGATGAATCATGACTCACATTTCAACACTAAACTGGTGTTTAAATAATCTTAAATTATTAAAATTAGATTTTTATTTCACACTATTAAAGTATGATTCATCATTATACTATCATGTCGTGTGGTGCACATCTATGATCAATCTAAAGTGACGTTAGAACATATCTCAGTCCAAAAAACATGCTTAAAAGTGGGAGTGAATCATCCTATTGATAAATTTTAATATTAGTCACTTAAACTAAAATCAAATATTATAATCCACAGATCAGATGGTATGATTATGCTTAAACATTTTTTTTTGATAGTGTTACACTTCAATTTAAGATCTATAACTATGACTGTATAGATCACCAACATTTTAATCATTGATGGTGTAACATTATTTAAACACTATTTTGATTTTGGTTTTCAAATGGAGGTCAAGTTAATGACAGTTGGAATCCTACTTGAACGCTTTGAAAGGTTGACTAAAAACAGCAGATCAGAGCGGGCATTGGTATAACGGTCTTCCTTTTGTCGGCCACAGAAACATATCAGTAGCGTGCTCTCCTCTAGGGATTTTATTGGTCTCCCCTGTGACAGCTGTCAAGTGAGTTAGTAAAACGTAAAATAGAGTTGGTACATGGTGAATGCCCTGTCCATTGGCGAGTGGACTCTGAGACGTGTATGGCCCTTCTGGGCATTGAAAGGCTCAAAACAGTGCACCGTTAGCAGCACGGACTCTTTCTCAGTGCACGGGCCGTACACTGTAGTCAAACTCAGAATAACAACACTGATTCTTATGGCTGGTGTTACTACCGCACCACTTTATGTTACGCCCACCTCACTTAGATAAAGAAAAAATCTGTTTGGCTGCTATAAATCATACAATGTAGACATTTTCTCCGTCCTCATCTTCCACATAATTGATCTTTAGATTATGGTCCTACTATCAGACAATCAAATGTTGATTCCATATGACACACAATCCAAAAAGAGAATGTGAACCATGTTTGATGATTTGTTATAATCAAGTTCACTTTTTGGTATATATGCCAGATGGAATCAACATTATATGATCGTCTAATGGTTGGCAAGATAGATTGGAACGTAAACTGCTCTAATTTAAAATTGTCAACATATTTTTTTTTCCTTTGTTTAAATGAGGTAATTATAACATAAAGTAATGTGATAGTAACACCAATCTTCTTCTTTGAAGCATGCAATGAGCTGACATTTTTTCAACTGTGTAGCTTTACAGACCTTGAGATTGGCAACGATTTCTATTATAAGGTCCACTCATTGCTTAGCTGATCAAGGTGACAAAAGTTTCCAATCTTTGGGAATAGTCAATGTAAACCTCTCGAGTTCTCGATTACTTGCTTTTTGATATTTTTTTTTTGTTTTTTCTCAATTAAATAAAAAAGTTAATGTTGAAGAAGAAAATGATAATTATAACATAATCTAAGATAATTCTTTGTTACGAAACTTTTTATATTTTAGTTGTTGACTCATTAATTAACACGTTGAGTGTGGAGTTGATATTGAACTTTCATACATGTGAGTTTGATAGGCCATGTCTTTTAGAAAGTTGAAACTGATTTATTATTTTAATTCATTTTATTGCTCAAATGCAATATTACTTACCTAAAAATTTTGGAAGCCATTATTTGCACACATTTTTCAAGTGATTACACGACTTTAAAGAAAGACTTGGTATTTTAGGAACATGTGATATGTAAAAATATAATATGGGCCTTCTGCTTTGAAGTTGATGACCAATAGATCTTTGGTGGATATAATTGGAGCAAAACACGATACTTGTCATATGATCTATTGTAGTCAACTGCTGAATTATATAATAGTCTTTGACTCTATTTAATCAAATAGTGAAAATTATACTATGTTCTAATCTTTTGCAATTGATATCTTTAAATTGTGACCTTCAAATCAAACGACTTAGATGGTGTTTTCACATAGTAGAGGTCACCAAACTTGTAAGTCTTTCTTTTAAATTCGGTACAATCCTGTACAATCACTTGAAAAGCATGTGCAAGTAATGGCTCCCAAAATTTTTTTTCCTATATTTTGATAAACTTTTTATAAAAACTTTAATTGTCTCATTTTTTTAAAATTTATTCAAACTTATACCAGATTTGCCAATTTTTTACTCAGCCTTGGCGACTTGCCACTAGTCACTTGAGACGGCGTCATTTCATTGGTCGTTGCCCACAAATTCTTCTTCTTCTTCCGACTTCATCGACTAAAACAATGGGAAAAGGCCCATTCATTACACCAATGAGACTAGAATTTGATCGATCAGATCTCGCTGATGCTAAATCATATTGTTGTTTAACTGTTGATGCCACTCATCAGTAATTCCTCATATATCATTTCAAGCTTCAAAACTTTTGGAAGGAGAACAATGGTTGCGCATATTTCTTAGCGAGGTGTGGATTAAATGTAAAAATGAGGGAGTGGACTTTTGCCTCAGTGGTAACACCGTAACGCCCTCAAATGAAGCGTTGAGCTCAGGAGTTCAAATTTATGCTTTTTTATAAATAGATAAAAATGCAAAAATTGTAGCTCGATCGATTGAGGGGTGCAATAATTCACACTTTCTATGAGTTTCTCTCTTTTAAGAAAGGGATGTGTATTTCAAATTTACACAATTGTAATCTTTTCTTTTCATAAAGCAAGGTGTGGTCCCTTAACCTAGCTTACCAATTTTTTTAATTAAAAAAAAACGCATATCCCTAAAATCATAAACCATCCATAAACGTGGCTAATTAAGGTGGTGTGAGTATATGACCTACTCTCTTGCCTTTATCACTCCCTCCCATCTCATCATAGTTACATAAAACATGGGAGGGTTCCTTGCCTTTAGGAGCACCATGGTCCATGGGTTAAATTTAAAGCGATCCCATGTGTATGGGCCCCTACCACTATACCAGGGAGAGCGTAGAGGGGGTCCAAAATTTCCTTTAGGAGGCACCACCCGTGCATTCATTATGCGATATAGAAGGCAAGGGGCTCACACATGCATTGTGTACAATAATTGTTTCTTAATGGAGCATGTCACCCATTGCAACCTGTTGGCTTGGCTCCTATGGGTCCATGCATGTCATACCAGATTATTAAGGCTTCCCGTTTTTGCAACCGAAGATTTGGTCTTCACAATTAATTATTTCATTTTTAGCACTGTTGACTGCCTTGAATCAGACGACGGAGATCGTAGTTCCTTCCAATCTTTCACCAAATTAATCTTGAGATCATGGTCCATAAATAGGACGGTTAGATATTGATTCCACGTGGAATACATCCTCAAAGTGAATGTGATGATGATGTACCATGAGAAGTCTCGAGTCACTTTTGGGAATGTGTTTCATGTGAGATCATCGACATTTAACATGTTTTATAGGTGGCCATAATCTCAACATATGTTGTGTTAAACTTTGGAACCATCAGCTGTGGATACCAAATCCACGGTTGCCAAAACACGTACCCGATTATTAATTGAGAAACTATTTTAAGCGATAGCTAGGAGCGGTAGAATTGGTAATTGGGGAATTTAATTTGGCGTGGGCACGCGTGTGCAGGCATGTGTTGTGCTATTGTCATGGGCTTGAAAACATGAGAAGAATATAGGAGCGTATACGCGTCTACAAGGCTTGCATTGCCTGCCCTGTGTATGGTACGTGGGCGGCCCCACAAGTACTAACTAGTTCATAGTTAATATTAGGTGCACACCTCATTTATATTGCCTTTTGTGAAAGTTCTGCTATATTGGCACCAAATTTTTTCTTGGCGCACGTACTTAACAAATGTTCTTATAGCACACCGATCTTTGCTATCCTTACACGGTTACACCAGTCATTTGAATAAAAAAATTGCTTTTTCTGTTGTTAGGTTTTCAATTTGAAACACGAATCTCAAACTAAAATCTCCCCGCTTCACTTAGATATTAGAATCTATTATCTGAAGCTTTAGATCTAATATTTTTTTATGAATAACTTTAGACTTACATATTTTTATATAATATTGAAACATATTACTTCTATTCAAGTCGAGGGCATGAGAATGAGAGGTTTTTGTTATAAGAGCATTCTTGTCATTTCAAAAAGGATGATCTTTTCGTCTCACCCGAAGCCACTCCATGCTTTCCCTTGATAATGATAGAGACGGGTAGAATGCACATGTCATGGACGTGAGCAAAATTAGTAAATGAGAATTAGGAATCAAAGCTAAAATTTACAAGTAGAAGTTTATGAGATTTATAGAATTATTTTCTAATTTTTAAGACTACTTAAAATTAGGACAACTTTATTATTTAATATATATATATATATAGTCTCTTCTCACCCGACGGAACTTCCGTTTCCCCATAATAATAGTAGAGATTAGTGGAATGTTCGTCGGCATTCTATACAATTAAGAGAAAAGTATGTGTGAATGGCGAAGAGAAAAGTATTCTATGGACATGAGCAAGGGAAAAGGTAGCTGATAACCTAAGGAGGAAAGAGAGATTTTGAAGTTTCGAAGAAACTTGTAAATAAAAAGTTATATCTTGAGTTCAAATCCCCTCCGCCCTTAGGCCACCCTAGGATTATATCCTGTGCTGACCCGACATGTACTGAATTTAGGGTGCGAATGTGTCCCTGGAATTAGACAGGTGCTCTAAGAGGCCCGAATACCTAGATTATATATATATATATATATACCTCCATATGCATGTGAGCAAGATAAAAGAGAACATGAAGGAAAGATTTTTGTTATAAGGATATATTTGTCGTTTTAATAAAAAACAATATTTTCGTAACACCTGAAGCAACTCCCTCAAACTAATAGAATGCTCCGTGTTATGGATGAGAGCAAGAGAAAGGCATGAGTGACTGAGAGTCGAGAATGGAGGCGAGAATTTACAAAGTTGAAGTTCCGAGATCTATATGACAATTTTTTATTTTAAGACTAGTTTAAATTATAAGGGCATGTGTATTACGAGAGTTACAACTTGCAGACAAGATTTCTACCAGGGTACATAATTTAAAAAAGAAAGACTTGATATTTTAGAGATTTGTGCCACACGGGAAGCCATTTAAGCTGTCTGATTTGAAGGCTATGACATAAAGATCTTTGTTGCCAATTCAAAGATTTGTCACGAGATCTAATTCAACATTTTCAATGCTCGTATTGGTTTGTGGTTGAATATAGCAAATCAGATGAGATAGATAATGCTTCTTGACAATCTTTGGTACGTATCAAAGGTCTTTAGGTAAGGCCTTTTAATTAGATGACTTAGATGGGATTCCGCATGTCAAATCTCAAAAATAACAAAAGTCTCTATTTGGGTAGCACTATTCATACCTACTGAAATGGGGCTTTCACGCAATGGATTGTTTGACCATGGACATGCAATCAGATGATCAATCTTTTTTCCACATGGCACATATCTAAAATGTGACTCTAAAATTTTGTTTAAGCATGACGTGTGTCACGTGTTTTGAGTCACTTTTTTGGAATATAAAAAATTGACCCATGGCATTATGGTACTCTCAGTCTCAAAACCCTTTGTGAGAAAGATCAACATGAAACTCATTTCCATCGCCTTATTCAATGCAGTAAATGAATTTTTGCGTAGTTGCCCTAGTAATTAGGTAGGCTTGTATAGAGCTAAAGAGGGTACCTCTATTCGTGCGTGAAAGTATCCATGTCATAGACCCCATGAAAATCGTTGATTGCTTCGGATTAGATGATGGGGATTATTTTTCACCCCAATCTTTCACACAATAAATCTTGGGATCCTGGTGCACTCATCTGACGGCCAATTATTGATTCCTTGTATCCAGATCCCAAAAAATAGCTCTTCAATCATATGACAAGCATCACACTCAAACGTAATTTTAGTGCTTTGGGGGATTTTGGACACATGGAATAAAAAAAAGATTGTCAGATAGGTGCTACATGGTCTCAAGATCCATTGTGTAGAAGATCAGGAAAAAAATTAATCTATATCATCTGATACGAAGTAATCTAAGGGTTTTTAAGAGATTTAGGACATGAGCGCTTTCAGAAAACTCGTGGGCGCGAACTGAGGTAACCTTTTAAAAATAATAGTGCCTTCGCTATGTTAAAAAAAAAAATTCATATTTTCGTCACTTGTCATCCGACGCATCACATTATTATTTTATTAATAGAGAAGTAGAGGTTATCGTTAAAAAAAAAAAGGGTAGAGAAGTACAGATAACCAACGTTGTCACAGCCGTAGACGAGTATTTAAAAAAGACATGGAAGGGCTGACCATTCGCGAAAGAATTGCAGAGAAATGGAAAACCCCCTAACTTTTTCTCCTCAGTGGAAAGGTTGGTGTGGGCCTTCGATGCACCAACAATTGTCATGGATTCCACACATAAAGCACAAAAAAACTCTACCTTTCTCTTTTTCAGTCGCCTCCCTCTTCTTCTTCTTCTTCTTCTTCTTCTGCTCCTTTCAATTTCCCCGGTCTTTAATGGCGGCCACCTAAAAAAATCAATAAAGTTGGTAGAGATTTCTTTCTGGTCGGTGGAAAAGCTCTAAGTCGGAAGACTTAAGTTTTGAATGGGACGATAATGAAGGATGGATTTGAGTTTATTTGCTATTTAGAAGTGGAATCCCTAGAATCGGAATGAGTTTTTGGAATCGAAAGGAAAGGCGTGAGAATTCTGGATTAGGTTATACCAAGCTTTGTTTTGTGAATAAAATAGGGTTCTATAGCCTAAGCAAAACTCAGATTTTGATGTTTTAAGTAATTAGAAAAGATGAGCAAATTAGGTGTCAGAAATTCTGAACTCTTTTAAGGCTCCAGAAAAGTAGTGTAGAAAAGGAAAATTTTTGGGTTTTGGACAAATTCCATATCGATTTTAAATTCCCCATACCTATAGACAAGGTGGCTGCTCTGAGGTAGATGGTAGAGGTTCAATAGTGGATGGATAGTTAAAGTAAAAAAGAAGACGTGGATATAGGGTTTACAGAGAAAGAAGCAAAAAAGATTTGATACCTTTCTTATCAAAGAAAAACAATTTGATTCCTTAGCTTTACCAATCAGAAAGCCGGTTGTTTGAGCTTGAAGCATTGAGCTGTTTCTCTACTCTAAGAGATAACCCTATCTATCTCTCTGCACTGTTGTTCTTCAGGTATGGCTTCCTTTCTTATTCCTCTAAAATTGTTGGTATTTTTTTTTTCTTGTATATTTTCTCTTTTATTTATGCGTCCATGTAACAATTCAGGGATGTGTAGCTTGAATAAGATGAACACAATAATAGATGAATTAAGTTTAGTCAATCTGCCCTGTTGCATACTCTGTCACAATATTCTAATTTTGGGAAATTCTCCAAATAGGTGATTTACCGAACTTTCTGCCAAATATTTGCTTGCTTGATTCGTTGATTCTCTGAATTTTCTCAAAATTTTCCGAATTTTTCCAAGTTTTTTATCATTTTGCTGCATGCTTTAATGATACTTTTTATTTTTCTTTTATGATTGCGAATTGTTAATGCGCCCGGACTATGTATGTAGGCTATGCAATCTCCAAATTTTTCCAATAGATACTTCGAATCTTTCTCAAATGTATCCCAATTATACCAAACTGACACCCTACCTAGTGAGTGCCGAATCCAAACTTGGTTACTATGGTTGCATAGTGTGGAAAGCTGGCTACTATGTAAAATAATCCTTTTCAAGAAGTCGAAGAATTTGGTGGCTATTCTTATTGCTCAGTGGTTAGGAAGAGAGGATCATAGATTTGAGACCAAATTTCATGTCAAAGTTGCAATGAAACACATCAATCAGTATAACATCCCTTTTTCATGACATACAAAAAAAAAAACCTTTTGGCCTTTTTTAAACAAACCAAGATGACCCATTAATGACAATGATTGGTTAGCTATATTTCTCTGCATCTTCTTGAGAATCTGAAATTTTGAGAGCTATTATGTTGTGAGTCAATGATTTTTATTTTTAGTTTTAAAAAGTCCGACAAAAAACATGCCATTCATGGAAAAATCACGAGTCCCAAGTCCCAACTGTTGATAAAAAATTGTTATTTGAATGGAAACAATTTTCAAAGACTTGAGAGTCATCACGTGCTTATATCCAGCAACTAATCAGATCTATGATCTATCAGTGAATTACCAGTATAATGCTTGTAGCATATACTGGAAATAAGAATATAACATGTGAGGATGATCAGATCTAATTACCATAGACACAAAAATCGCCATTTTTTTACCAATTCACAAATTTAAGGTTCTGAGAATTAATCCTGAATTATTCACGATTTTTGCAAAAGGTCGTGTGATCACAAAAAATCGCAAATTATTGCCGAATTATTCCCGAGTTTTCGAAAAAATTTGTGATTTTTAAATTTTTTTAATAGTTTTAAATCATATATTTTTTTTATTTTTCTCTCCGATTTTTCCTTCGAATATTTCTCTGAACTTGTTTGATTTTTCCGAATTTTAACCTCACCGAATTATTGCCGAACCCCCCGACTTGGTGACTATGCTAATTATTTGGGTGATGAGAAAGGTAGACGAAGGGTTTAAAATGGTATTAGACTTGTGTTTGACCAATTCCAACCAAGGTAGTTAAGGCGGTGTGGCAAGGTCATGGCGTAACCATAGCGAAGCCATGGCGAGACTATTTATTATTGTAATTTAAAAAAAAAATTATTTTATCTATTAATTAGTAGTATTATTTATTAAAAAATTCAACTATTAAAGCATCATACTTTGATTCTAATATTGAGGATTTCATATTCTAGGAATAAACAAATATCAATAAATACAAATCAAATATGGAGCATCAACAAATTTGCAACATGGTAAGTATAAATAAATATGAAATATCAACAAATATATAGAATATTAAAAAATATGAAATATTAAGTACACATATGTTAGTGTCGCTGACGCTGAGGATTCGGCGACGGTGGTATTGGTAGTTGCTATGACGAGAGAGAGAGAGAGAGTCGAGGATTTTGTAACTTATAAGTTGAGGTTTTGTGACTTGTAAATTAACGTTTGTAACTTATATATTATAAAAATGTCGTAACTTATAAGTATTATACGTTATTATGCAAAAAATAAAATAGTGTGCATAGCGATGCCATAATGGTATTCCGTCATGGCGACGCTATGGCGTCGCTATTTAGCCATCATGGCTATTTAGTTATATATGGTGTTTCTCATCACCATTCGCCATGACAAAGCCATAGCGTGGCCTTGACAACCATGATTTCAACCATCAATGATAAATTTTAGCTTGAATCTATTCACAATGATTCTAAAGGGGATGCTACACCATATATACACTCAAATTTTCATACGCTTTACTCTGCTTTTGTGCTGTAAAGAATTATTGTGACCCTTGTAGTGCTCTTAAAAGGAAGAAAAAATTGTTGTTAAGTTCATTCCAACAATTTAGTTGTTGTGGGAACTGTTGCTGCTTGCAAGCACAAACCAACTCTGGTGAAATTGCTTAACGTTACCATTGAAAAATCTGTGATTTACTCTGCTTTTGTGCTGTACAGAATTATTGTGACCCTTGTAGTTCTCTTAAAAGGAAAAAAAAATTTGGAACCTCATTCCAACAATTTAGTTGTTGTGGGAACTGTTGCTGCTTGGAAGCATAAACCAACTCTGGTGAAATTGCTTAACGTTACCATTGAAAATTTTGCTACTGTTATATTTTTTTTCCTATAGTACTCTTGCATGGTGTTATACTCTCTTCTTTGATGTTTAAAAAATTGCATTTTTAAAGAACATTTATGTTTTATTTGATCCTGTATTAACTATTTAATTTCTCCAATGTATTGAGCAGGTTTGATGAGATCTCCGTGGGAAAATTTATGTGCATAAGCAGAAGGTGCCAGAGTTGAAGAGTAGCCCATCCATTATGGCAAAGAGATCACATAGACGCCCTACGCGATATGAAAAGGACCAATTAGGCTGCATGTGGGGTTTGATTAGTATCTTTGACTTCCGGCATGGCCGTTCTACCAGAAGATTACTTTCAAACAAGAGGCGGGGGAATGGCAGAAATCATACTGGTAAGAAATCAGTGGTAATATGATATACAGCTATTGGCGCTAGAGTTATAGCTCAGCTGTATTTGATTCACTCCTTTGCCATATCTAGGTCTATAAGAGTTAGTATTTTGTATAGATGCTTCTGTCGTCTATTCTGTAATTTGTATGTACTTGCCTTTGCTTTGTGAAAAGCTTTTGAATCTGTTTCTCCTCTCATTGGATCACATGGCTTAATTTTATGAAAGCGAAACTTAGATGACGCAGGACGGTACCCTAAACTACATGAGTGCGATGATTGATTTTGCCGAAATTAAATTGAATTAAATTAAACAATAAAACTCACAAAATATAGTGAATTCCTTGGTGTTCACAGTATTCCATTGGAGGCTCACGTATAATTCGAGTTGGGTTCAGTTCGGGCGTTAGATCCATTAGGTTGCAGTGCGGATCGATTCTAGAGATAGAACTCTAGGTTTTTCCAGATTAGGGCGCTCACGATTCAATGATGGAATCTCAAGTCCTTCTATGGTTTACGGGATCGGGCCGAATTAATGAAATAGGGAAAAGCTAGGGTTTTGGGAATCGGGTAGTTGAATGGGAGATGGTAGATTTTAGGTTGTTTGAAGTAAACTACGGAAGATAGATTAGAAGGATAGATTGTGGGCTTCACACCAAACCCTTCTCGGGAAGAAGATTCACTCTTCGTAGAGGCTCATCTCAAGCATACAAGCAAAAACTCTTTTCATTAATCATCAACTCATTGCATTATTTAACTTAATGACCGTATATAGGAGTCCTTTCAAACGAAAATAAAACCCTAAAATAAATACCAAAAGGACAAGTATGCCCCTAAAAGTTCAGTTCGAATTTCAAAAAATAAAAAATAAAAAAATTTAAGCTGCGCGATTTCGATCGATCGAAATTGAAGTTCTATCGATCGAAATTGAAGTTCGATCGATCAAAATTGAAATTCGATCGATCG
Organism: Chloranthus sessilifolius; assembly: GCA_021018995.1. NCBI lineage: Eukaryota > Viridiplantae > Streptophyta > Magnoliopsida > Chloranthales > Chloranthaceae > Chloranthus > Chloranthus sessilifolius. The sequence goes on from CM037587.1 coordinate 141,405,463, forward strand.
AAAGTGAAACTCTATCGATCAAAAAACATATTTCAAAAGTTCGTCGCTGAAATTCGATCGATCGAAATTAAAACTTGATCGATCGAATGGAAATTCGATCGATCGAGTATATAATTCGATCGATCGAATTATATACTCCAGAACATGTGTTTTTCCACTCGCTGATGTTCGATCGATCGAAATTGTAGTTTGATCGATCGAATTTGCTATGTTCCTCCAATCTCTCCAGAATTTCGTCTTTCGCCTAGTTCTGATGATTTCTATTCTGCTTCTTCTGATGTCGGTATACACGAAACGGTCCATATTAAATGTCTACGATGTCGGCGTCCCCGTCATTAGATCTTTTATCTAGGTGGTGTTATGATAGACAAATGATGCTTTATTTGAATTGTTGCTGCCATCTTTCTGAACAAAGTTGTTTCCGAAAAGGATTTTGGACCCTTGGAGAAAAAGTTCGGTTTTTATGCAAAATCAGTGTTTATGAGATCCTCAGATGCATATGATGCTTGATTTTATTTGTTGATTACATTTTCTATCGGTGACCGTTGTAGTAGAATCAGAACTACTTTGGGAGTTTGGTAGCAATTCCTTTCTTCGTTCATGTAATTCATTTTGGCATGGAACCTGGGTATGTGTGTTTACTTCTATTTCCGTAGGTTTATCTGTTTTCCGAGCATTTCTTTCTGAAATATCCATTTCCTATCATTTTTAGCGTCCACCTCACTGAAAGGGATCATATTATTCATTCGTATCGAATCTATGGAACTGATGCTGCCAGGTTGCTGACTGCCAAAACAGAAGAGCCTTTTGTATACCCTTGGAGGAAGAGTAACCATCTCGCAAGTGTGATTGTTTTGTGGGCATTCATCTCCTAAATTATTGCAGCTTTCTAAGTCAGGTGGTTAAGGACAACATAGACACTACATGGATAGTAGCAGTATCAATGGCTGAAAAAAGGCCATGTAGGATGGAGAGATGCCCCGATAACATACTCACAAGGGGTAAGGAGTAACACACTTCCAAATACTCTTTTGAAGATAAATAGTCAGATCAAGATCCGTGGTTGAAGAGATAGAACATTAAGAGACAGCAGAAACTAAAGAAGAAGAAACAGAAGGAAGTGTAGAACATGTAATGCTTACAGGAGCCTTTGGTTGTAAAGAGTGAGGTCCTATAGAGAGAAGACCATGTAGTCTCTGAATCTCTGTCGGACATAAGTGAGTATGCCTTTCTTTTGCTGTGGTGGTAGTGACAACTCAAGAAGAACAGGCAATGACAAATGGAGTTGGTGTGGGAGTTATTTGATCATTAGAGAAATGAGGACATCCTAAAAGAAAGTAACAGCCATAGAAGTACGAAAATGATGAGACTGAGGATCATAGCAATGATATCCTTTATAGATGTTTGAATCCCCAACAAATATCTAACAACCTTATCATCCAGCTTTTGCTGAGTAGGACAAAGATTCTGGACAAAGTATATGCATTCAGATACAGTGGCCTCAGTGAGAAGTAAAGGATCTTCTGGTCCAACAGACTGAAAAGGAGTATGACCCTCTAAGATTTGTGATGGAGTGTGATTAATTAGAAAACATGCAATAAGTAGGGGTGTCGTCATCGACTAGTAGATCTTTGACACATAATCTATAAAAAAAAAAGAGATTTTTGACACATTCTATGAAACAGACATTTAATTAATATAAGTAGATGTCTACAACACTATTTTGTTGAGTTTAAGGGCAAGAGTATTGGTGACTAATAACATGCTCCTGCAAATAGAGTTCAAATCAATAAAAATATTTGTCTCCATTGTCAAATAGTATGCCTTTCATATTTGCACCGTATTGATTTTGAATTAAAGGATGAGACTTTTGGAACTAAGTGAATAGTGATCACTTCACTTTTGTTTTTCATCAGATATGTCCAAGTGGCATGAGTGCAATCAACAATAAATGTAACAAAGTAATGAAAATCATCTAGAGAAATAATTGGGCCACACATCAGAGTGCACAACATCAAAGGGGGAATTTCTTGTATGTATAAGAGAGGAATAAGAACTTCTAACATGCTCAAAAGTTTCATATACTTCACATCGAAATTTGACAAATTAAAATCCAGGACTTAAAAGTGCACAAAGTCTGAAATCCAACATGTCCAATTTTGATATGCCATAGACACTGTGTATCACAAATAGCATTTATAGAAAAGGGAAAAGTAGAAGGTGTGCCCAAGTTCAAATCAAGATAGTACAGTCCTCTCTCAACACCTTGATAAAATTTCTTTATAGGAAGCTCTTAAAAAACACAAGGATAAAATATGACAGAATTTGAAGGATAAAATACTTACCTAGACAGGATCAATCAATGATCAAAATAGAATATGATACGACAATTCAATTTCTTTGTAATACTACTAACATAAAGAAGATTTATAGCAAATAGAGAAACATGTAAAACGTATGATAATGAGAGAGAGAGAGAGATACATCAATGGTTCCTACTGTCAAAGTTGGAATAAAGGAACCATCAAGTCGAACTTGGGCTGATAGAGATGGAGAACATAAGGAATAGCCTTTGAGCTGTTAGAGATGGAAGAAAATATAAGAAATAGCCATGAGATTCGCTCATCATGTGATCAATTCAATTGCTCTTCAGTCAATGATCCAACAAGGAGCAGAAGTTGAAGTGGTAGCGGAAAATGTTGATGAGGTTGGAGTACCTGATAGCTCAAAAGATGATGAGGACCCTATGATCATAGGAGGTGCCTGACTAGCACGTAGCTCAATAAGAATCAGCTTTGTCATATGGGATCGAAGGGCGCTCATAAGATCGGCAACAAGCCCAAAAGCATTAGTAGGCTCAGATGATGGATTGGACGCAGTGGTGTAAGAAAATGAAGATGATGATCTAGGTTAATGACCTTCAGGGTAGGTAGTTGTGGAGGCAATAACAATAATCACGGTCATATCCCGTGAGTCCTCTGTGAGTACAAGTAATAGTGGATCGACCACGTCTACATCCACTTCTACTCTGACGACCACCTTGATCACTCTTCCTGCCTCTACCTCCAGGGGAGTGAGTATTAGATATAAAAGCCACACGCTCCGGTGGTGTAGAAAGAGAAGGCTTCAGACCACCAGAGATAACAGATTTTGTTGCTCCTCAACACAAATAATACCATAAATAGTGGAAAGAATCTGGGTCTGTATCTGCTCGTAGCCAGGTCTTAGGCCTTCTATGAACTTGTAAATCTTATCCCGCTCAAGTCGCTTAGCTAATTGTGCTCATACTTCATCACCAAAGTTAGATAGGGCTCATAATGACTCTATTCCTCCCACATACTCAGAAGATTACTATGATACTTTCCCATGGATGAATCCCCCTGTTTACACTCGCAGTCAGTTGCGTGAGTTATAGATATGAGTATCACGCTCTACAAGAGCAATTGTATCGGCCAACTTGCTCCGTACCTTGGTTGGTGAATAGAGGGATCCATAGAATTGAAGAGTCAGATAAAGATAATACCATCGCCAGCTACTCATTTTTCGGCATCGATAGACCCAAGTTTTGGCCTTGGATAGAACCCATGAGAATACCATCTTCATATACCCTTGTATATACAGAGTAATAGCTCTTCTAAATAATATGTAGAAGTCAATTTGATGTAGTAATACTCGAGGATGGTTCTCCGAATTCATCAGTGTATAAATTTCAAACATCTTCAACAAAATAAGAGGGTAGATTCACAAAATCAGCAAGAAAGCAGTCACTAGCCAGGACGTAATGGAAGTCTATAGCCTCAGAAACGCAATACAAATGAAAGGAGATGGAGCAGCAGCATAAGCTGCCATATAACAGGTCAAGAATGTGTTCCCAAGAGGATCAAATAGCACTAATCAGGGAAAGTAAGGACGGAAAACATTAAATCTCAGTCATTAGGAAGCTCAAGAGGATCTCAGATAGAGCATCCACAATTAGAAAAAATAGGTTCTATGTACCAGAAGAATATGTTGTAGCACATATCTGGAAAATCAAAGAAGAACCTGAAAATACCTCTGCAAACGGCACCAAAACACCTAAACCATGACTCAGATCAAAAATCAGCCACAGTCAGGTCTAGAGGGAAAACCGATGAGTCCTTTAAAATTGCATCCTTTTTTGAGAATCTGATAGCACAAGCATGCCCAGAAACCCGTAAATCTATGGATTTACAGCTGGCCCTTTTTTTACTTTCGAAATAGCATTAAAAATCACAACAAATCTGTAAATGTAAACTCTCTTGGAAAACAGCTTCATCCGGTGGATTCAATGTCAACAATTTGATCCGTGATGATGTTAGCAAGTGCGGGGATCAGATCATCTGCTCTGATACCAAGAAGTAAACTGTGATTGATATGTAGTGGATTTGGTTAGTAAATCTAGGGTTTAGATATTGGTATTAGGGTTATGTTGATGGATTTAGGGTTAGGATAGTGAGAAAACAAGAAGATAGACAGAGAGAGACATGAGGACTATTAGAAAGCTTAGTGGGAAGGGGAGCCCTCACTAACTTTTATATTAAGTGAATATATTTAAATCTACATCCCATTATTATGATTTACACACCACACACTAATTACATACAAGTAGTACTCTTCACCAACAATATTTGAATTAAGGAGATATGTGTAGGTTTGGCTGAGCGTCTAGGTTGCTTTCTATTTCATGATCAAAGGGGAAATATTTGCAATAAGAAGGAATAAAAAGGTTTGGTGGAGTTTTTGGCTTGCTTTCAATGCTACTATATTCCGGCAAAAATTTTTAAACATGGGAGGTATCCCTCCTTACAAAGGTACCTAGAAATTGAGAATTTGACCTTGACTTGGGGTTCTTCTTAGTCTTTAAACTAAAGACCCCTTAGGTTGCGCTGGGGTTAGCTGTTATAAGAGCAGATGCAGCTCTATGCCTGCTCTCCCCCAGGCAGATTTTATCTTCTCTGGCAGGGAGCAGGCAGAAAACAGTTTTATTACTTAAAACAGCTCCCCGTCAGAGCAAATGAGGCGAGGAGCTGCGTTATCAAATGCAATTCCCTGCTGGAGACAAAGAGCGAAAGAACCGCCCTTTGGCCTGAAAGAGCTAACCCAAATGCAGCCTTAGGGTCTTCAGATTTTTAAAGCTTTAAAACCCACAGAAAATTATTGCCAATATTTACCCCCTTTTTAATCTTGTCATCAAGGCTCACTACAGGACCCTCATTGATCATTCTTAGCATCGATTTCACTACATACTTCTCATCTTTATTTGTACTATTTAGTGCTTTTTTTCCTTTTTTATGCATCATAATTTTTAGTCCTGTAGATAGACACAGCCTCTCTTTCTTGTATTGGGTTACCAAGATTGGTTCTGGATCTGTCCATTAGCAGGTTACACCAATGGCAATGACTAAAGACTTTCTTCACAGTTGAATCCAGGAAGAATTCCGTAGCATAAAAACTCATTTGTTGTCACATTAGTGGAAAATCATTCAAGGGAAATTCATGATCTTCATCGTCATAAACTTATAAGCTAGAGGCTTGATAAAGATCCCTACAACTATTGGACTGGTAGTTATTCTATCATAATCTTGACAAGCAAACAAGCCCTTTAAAAACGGAGTGGATAAGAAGAAAGCAATCTACCGAGGGAGCATATTGACTGTGGAAGTGAGCAGCTTGTGTGCCTAACATATTCACAAGCTGCAACTAAAGTACGATCCGAGTTTTTCGTTTAGATAAGTCACTTGAAGGAAAAAGTGTTTTCAAAATGGTATATAGAAAAAGTATTTTCTGGGCTTGGGCTTGTAGCACAATGGAAGGTTTACAATGTTGCTACCTCAAGGTCGCAGGTTCAAGTCCAGCTTACCTATAAAAAACTATATATTTTCTTAAATCAAGCACCAAGCGTATAGCTGCTGTTGGAGATTAAATTTATGTGTTAATCATTCTGATTTTTTTTTTTAATATTCACACTATATTCAAATTTACCGTGAGATGCGTTGATATCTTGCATAAAATCTGTGTACAGTGTGATGACAAGTATGAGGAAAGTTAGGATTGGAAGTAGAAAAAAGAAGGCATTAAGCATTTCAACGATGAAGGTGAAGATGACATGACACGTTGAAATTCACCCACTTAAATGAAAAGGAAAAAAGGAATAAAACATATGTGAATAGGAGAATTACTGATGCACAATCAGCCAGAAATATCCTTTGTTTTCAATGTGGCTATGGAAACCTATGATGACACGTCTTAGGATAGAGTACCCAAATTCTTTATAAACACTTGGTTACGTACCAAATCTTCATTTCTTTATTTTTTGTCAATAAAGGAATTGGGTGAACCTTTTAAGTTTGCAGTGCATTTCATACGTGATCTATTACTGATTATATCTTCATTCCCTTTGGCTCCTGTTAAATGCTTTGTTCCATGTGTTGAAGTGTTATTTTTCCCTTGCAGGTTTGGGGCATCCAAGTAATCGACTTAATTTGCTGACTAATTCTGATGATGACTCTGGAGGCATGGATGTAAGTCATGGCAATTTTTCTGTGAGTTCACATAAATTGTATACTAAGTAATCCCTATACATGTTCCCATGTAATAAGTAAATATTTAATAATACGTGGTTGAATTGTTTACCCATAGGCCACAAGGAATAGTTACAACATAATCTCTTCTGATGTCTAGCTGTGTATCTTCTGCTGTACATTTTTCTTTACCATCGAAGCATCCATTTTTTATTATCAACCTCCTATAACACTAAGGTAGTTCCAGTTCAATGCTTGGGAGTGCATTTCTTCAATAGTTAACGTTTTTACTGCAAGTCAATTACAAGGAAGAGCTTGTATCAACCAGCACTCCTTTTGACATGTTTTTTTGAGCAGTTATTAACAAAAAAAAAAATTATTAGAAAATAAAATTTACAACATCTTACATATTTCCTTGGGCTTTCAGCCTTCGACCATTTTTTTTTTTGTTTGTATCTCATGGTATTAATTAGCTTAATTTTAATCAGTTAATTACAATCTATTACTTAGTTCCTTACAAATTCCATGCATATATAAAGATGACCGTGTGCTCAGATGATTATTTGTCAAAAATCTGGTTTCATGGAGTCACTTGATTTGATCTTTTAAAGACTAGAAGAGCTTTATAATAATGTCATCTTTTAACAAATTTCAATGATGCACATAAGTTTTTGCATGGCCTTCGGTCATATATCAATAGGCCAAGCCAGGTTTTTATAACAGGCCCAGGCCAGTTTTTCTCGGCAGCAATTCCCTCATCAATCCATCGGGCTGGATCCAAGCTTGAAACTGAGATCCACCAAACAAACAGGCCATATTTTTTCATAAGGTTTGAGGCCCAATGGACAATAACGGTAGAACTGCTATGGTAGTGTTTACTACAGAGGCTTGCTCAACAAGTAGAATAACACTAAAAACATGAAATGTGAAACCAAAACATGAGACTTCAGAACGTTTAGTTTGTGAGAGGAAAGCATATACAAATTTAACTAATTATTTCATTTCCTCGGCTTCTTTCAATTTCTAAAAGGACTACTAATCTTCAAGGTTTGGGAGAATCCTTCATCAGTGGTTGTGAATGACTTTTTCAAAATTTTCAACCTTGGTTCCATTAGCAGATTACATATCAAACGGGTAATAAAGCATATTACTATTTTCTACCCATTATCTGATTATATGAAAAATGATAATAAAGCATATTAGTTTTCTCCTTTAGAAAGTTTAGATGTTCCCTTTTTCGTTTTTGATTGATATTCTTTAGGAATAGGGTCACTGTGGATTTGGGTTATTAGCCTAATTTTCCCTTGAATGATGTTTTCTGCAAATAGTATATACAAATTTGATAGCTTATGCTTTTTTATATCTTACAGGATGGTGAGGAAAGTAAAAACAGCAAAACCGTAAAGGTTGATTCTGGTAAGACAAGTGTAAAAACACTCATGGACGAAGAGATGTCCAAAATGCAGCACTCAAAGAAACAGATGTCTAGTGCTGGTTCTGAACAGTTGAGGTCTGATTTAGACCCCAGGGGTCATCCGTTGGGCCATAAACAGACAAGTGAGGCCTGTAAGGTTGCCTGTGATCTACATTTCCATGATAAGAACGTGGGAGCTTCTGCAATTTTGGAGCCTCATCCTGCTTGCCGTACAAATTTTGCAGAAAGAATGTCAAACAATACTTATCTAGCTACAATGGTTGAAGAGTTATGCAATCAGAACCATCAATTTCAAGCAATGTGTCAGGACTACAAGAATGGTTCAGAATCTCACCATGGTTATAAAAGTATTAGCGCGAAGGATACCGATTTTGATACGCTTGATATGCAGTTAGTTCAGAAGAGTGAACTGGGTGAAGTAACAGAAGCTTTTTTAGCTCAGAAGTTTATTGATGCAAAACAACACGCCAGAGATGGGTCACTCCATTCGAAAGAATTTATGGATGCACTAGAGATATTAGATTCAAACAAGGAATTATTTATGAAACTCTTAAAGAATCCGAACTCGCTGCTGGGGAAACATATTCAAGATTTACGGAGTGCTCGGACATATAAACTAGCTAGAGTTGAATCATGTAAATCAATTTCAGGAGCAGAATTGTCAGAAGAAGAGATTGATAGTTCAAGGCAATGTGAGGATTTTGTCAATCATAAACAGTTTCAGAAACAAAACATGCAAATTTTTTTCAGAAAGAAAGATAAATTGCAGCGTAACGATGTGTCCAAGGGTGATGGCAGCTCTCGAGCTTCTTCAAGCAGAATAGTTGTTTTGAAGCCCGACCCAACAAGCATTCAAAAAATTACTGCTGTAACTGGTCCGGGCTCTTTGAAACAATCTCATTACGATTTGAGAAATCTTGAGGAGAACGAAAAAGTCACCTCCCATTTTTCTCTTAGAGAATTCAAAAAGAAATTTCAACATGCAATTGGTGAAAGCAAAAAGGATCGACACTGGATTTCTATGGATAGTATTCTGCACAAAATCCCATTTGGGATCCGAGATTCAGGTGTGAATGTTGAAAGAGATTTAACGAATAAAAATTCTTGCCATAGTGATAGGATCTCCAAAACTTCTGGAAACTCCAAGACAAAAGATAAGAGAGGCAAGCCAAAAGAATCTCAATCAAGCACCAAATGCAAAGCTGCTAGGCCTAGTTTTGATGATCACAAAAGTTCAAATGCGACAAATATGTATCCCCAGCAAAGAGAAAATACAATCTATAAAGAGGCTAAAAAACATCTCACTGAGATGCTGAATGTTGGGGAAGAAGATGAGGATATGCCAACCCGACAAGGCCCAAGAACCTTGGGACGGATACTTTCTGCTCCTGAATACAACTTCTTGTCTCCTAGGTCAAGTCCTGGAAGGGGCAAGGAGCATAGCTTTTCACCTGAATGGATGAGATCGTTCCCTTATGATAATTTCCAATTTCGCAGTGAAAACATATGGAGGCTCAAACAAGAAAATATCACCAACAATTTAAGTTCATTATCACAAAACCGAAGCTCCCTCTGCAAGGAGGTCAATAAACAAGATGGTCAATTGCAGAAGCCTGGTCCAAATATTGAACTCTTGAAGGAGCTTCTTCCTGATAACAAAATACAGGAGGAGACCATCCATATTAGGGCTGACTCTCCTAAAGGTATTTTTTGTACGTGATTTACAATGAGAACCATTTTCTGAATAGTTTTCTTGGTTTTTTATCTTCTTCTACATCATGATTAGCTGTCAATGTAAATTTCTGCAGATGATGGGTCAGGGGAAATTATAGATGATCGATGTATGGAGAAGAGTTACCTCTTGGATGTGCCCATTGAAACAGAATGTCAAACTCCAATTACCAACAAAAACGCTGACATTACTGAACAATTTTGGAAAGAGAAATCTCCTGAATTCTTAAGACTAGTAAGTTACTGTTTCCTGGATAAAAATCTAAAATTTCTTTGATCATCTATGTTTTAAGTATTAAACCTCCGTCCTTTTTTATATTCACAATTTTCTGTGATCTTTTCAAGGGCTCTTCTGAAGAGAAGCTGCCAGAAACGTCTTCATTAAATTCCCTCTTACCAAGCCCTTTACTTGTCCATAAAATTGAAGCTCCAGAGAGCTTCAATGAAAAGCCAGAGCGCCCAAGTCCAGTATCTGTTCTTGAACCGCTCTTCATAGACGATGTTATCAGTCCTGCAAGCTCTGCACTCCAACATGGTATGCTTCCACATGTGTCAATAAGCAGTAGTGCAATGCTAGCTGTATTTTTAATGTACTTTTAAAAAAAAATCACCCTACACTAAACATAAACTGTGTCCATATCCACAGAGGAATTGTCAGTGCAACCGCGGAGAATTCATTTCGAGGAGCCCGATGATTCTGTTCTAATCACAACCACTTTAGATCCTGTAATCAACCGAATAAATCACAGGGGGGAAAAGGAATCTGAATTCGAGTATGTGAGGACTGTGTTGGAAGCCTCTGGTTTAAGCTACGATGAATTTTTTGAGAGCTGGTATACTTCAGACCAGCCACTCAATCCATCCTTGTTCAATGAAGTTGAGGACTTGATTGGCCAGTCCCCAGAAGATAGGAAATTTCTCTTTGATTGTATTAATGAAGTTCTAATGGAGGTCAACGAAAGATTTTTCAGTTGCTCTGCTTGGGTATCATTTGCCCAACCCACCATCCGGCTAATTCCGGCTGGAAGAAACATGGTTGGAGAGGTATGGGAAGGCATAAATTGGTATCATCCACAGTCTACGTTGGACCAGATTGTTGGAGAAGACATGGCAAAGCCAGGATCATGGATGGACCTCCGGTTCGATACTGAAATTGTTGGTTTCCAAATGGGCGAGGTCATTCTAGAAGAACTACTGGAGGAAACCGTATTGGAGCTGTGGAATTGAACTTTCAATATTTGCATGGAGTTCGATGTACTGATGGCTTCAATTATTTAAATGGAGGCACACCTTTGCTACATCGGTAAGGGTTAGTATCCTAAAACCATAAAATGAATATAGGAGCATAATACACAGCATTATTATACTCATTGCGTTGCACCATTGACGGACTACATTTAAAGCACCCACCCATCAATTCAAACTGTCTATGACTATAGCCTGAAACTCACTCTTATCTATGATCCTAGCCTTCTGATCATTAGATATATTTTTTTTAGACAGCTGCCCACAACTTTTATTGACTGTACAAAAGTTGGTGAGTGCTTTTTTTCTATAGTTGTTGTTGTTATTGTTATTATTATTACTATTATTATTATTATTGTTATTATTATTATTATTTGCGGGTAAGCTATGCTTGGATCTGTGACTTCAAGGTTGCAATATTTTGAACCTTCCAGTAGAGATACAGGGCTAACCCCAAGTTTGTGAGTGATTGGATGTTGAGAATATCTGATCGGTTCATTTCTTACTAAAAGCTCATCCAAGAGATGGATCTTTGAATGGACAAATCAGGACAGTGGGCTTGGGCATGCAAGTCGTCCGTCTATGGAGAAAGGCATGAAATATCTAATATACTAGCTCATAATTTTAATCGAAAGTTTGGAGCTGCATTACTAGTTTTTCTCAATATTTTCTTTTCTGTGTTCATGACAGGTGTCAAAACCATAATCGCTGCAATGTGGTGGTCCTCGCTGATGATTGTGTGACGGTAGGAATTCTTTCAGCATTGTAGAATTTGGAGTGGTCAGCTGATTGAGTTCAATGGTCAGAAGCCATAGTTGATGGCTATTTATTTTCCTCTTGTTGTTCTCCTCATGTGTGGGTTTATCTAAGTTTGCATTTGTTGTGAATAGAAAGAAAAAAAAAAGAGTAAAAGTTTAGAGATCTGTGGTTTTGTTCACTAGTGTGTGGCATGTGCTCTGCATATGGAGGGAAGACGGGATATCCTACCTTCTCTTATTATTAAACCAGTAAAGAAGATTAGGTCAAACCAGTTACGGGAGTCAATGGTATCCAATAAGTTTTTCTACCCACCAAGGATCAAAATTTGGCCGAAATGACCAAAATTTCGGCCATAATTATCAGTTTCTATCCCACTGAAATGATAATATGGGATCGAAATTTCGGTCATTTTTTGTATGGGATTGAAATTTTCGATCCCCTCCGAAATCGAAATTAAACCCGAAATTTTGATCCTTGCTACCCACTACTTTTTTTTTTATTGATTTTGTATCTTTTCTCCCTCCGCTACTGAACTCATATTAACCCTATATGACGTTCAACAGCTAGATAGCCGGGCTATTCTTCTTCCGGGGAAATATTAAAAGCCTTGATGCTAGGGGATCTGCTGTGATCCTGTGAAGGTTGGGAACCCGTGAAAGTCAAAATTCTCTGGTGTCCCTTGGGTGTAAAAATGGTTGAACCACACATAGGATTTAACTGATTGAACGTAACCAAAGCCCTTATTTTAAGTTATCATCCTTACCTCCTAGTAAATTATGAATAACTATACTCTTATTAACCTATAAACTTCATATTTTTAGCAAAATAAGGGCATTTTAGTCATTATAAAATGAAACTAATATGATATCTAGCCTTCTCTTTCATAATGGTGAAGATTTTCTTTCTTTTATAACCGATTTCTTAGGGTTAGGACGAGTTTTTTAGTTTTTATTCTTGAATAGCTTTATTAACACCCACATAATATTAGAGGTTACCTATGGCAACAATTATTGATTGCTTTTAATCAGATGGTGGAGGTTGTGTTTTGCACCACACGAGATCTTGAGACCATGAGCATATTGCTAGACGGTGAGCTTTTTATTCCACGCGGTATAGATCAGAAAAAATTGGCTCTAAATTTGCGTTTGGGCTTGATGGGTGTTAGGTGATTTTAGGGCTACCATTTTTGGAATATTTGGAATGAAAATTTGAGTCATTTGACCGTCTAGTTGATGGTATCAAGATCCCTTGTCTAGAAGATATTGGAGGGGGAGGGGGGTTGCACAAATGTTGACAAAAAATAGATGGGAAAAATGGCTTCAACATATGGTTATATTGCTATCTTTAAGACAATATTTGCTTCCTATATGTAACGGGATAACGACAAATTCGCCTCCAGGATACAGTGAAGTACCGATCTGTCACACTACGTTGCACTGCAGTGTGCGACCTAACGAAACGAAGACACATAATGCTCTGGTTGATACACGAATTCTGAGAGCTCAGATGTAGGATTTGAAAATTGCAAGTGTCTTTGAATCCCTCCTTTGGCCTCTATTTATAATTTTCGAAGTACCTTTTCAAGGGCGGTTGTTTCTGTCGATTGCTTGCAATTGAGGGCCCTGATCGATCCGATCAACGGCTGTAAGGATCTAACGGTTTACATTCGAACAGTTACATCTTTTGGTCAACTAACTTGTCTGAATTCGAAATCCTAATTGTTTGTTCAAATCCGAAATCCAACCGTTTTCATGAACGGTCGGAAACTACCTGATACACACATACGGTGCACATGTGCGAAGTCAATCCGTGCCCGGTCAACAAGTCAACTGATCGGACTATCTCAGTTCAAATAGGAAAGGCTCCTCAAATCGTGCAAAGTGCAAAGTGTGCCTTAAAAGTGTCAATTGCGTCATTCGCACATTGCACATACATGCGCGTGTGCGTGCGCGGCGGCGAACTGCCGCTATGAGCTATGCTCATTTTATCAAGCCAAACAATATGGAAGGTAAGTTTCCATATATAAGCCATGAATATTTCTTGTAAAATAGTGAGGTGGGACAAAACATTTGCAACACTTTTAAACTTATGGTAGGAAAAGTTTTCCTCCAATATTAATTCAAAATTTAAGTCATTTTGACTTGAAAGTTGAAGTTTCAAATATTGACAACATCTTTTATTCATGGAACCAAAATATAAGAAGCCATTTAAAGATAAGCAAAAAAATAAATATTATTAAATTAATAATAATAAATATTTATTTTGATAAATATCCAACATTCCTCCCCTATTTATAAAATAAATATTAGCATTCCTCCCCTATTTTGTTAAATAGGTCAATCTGAAATCTGATAACCAAAGACAGTATATATATGCACCAAACATTTTGAGCACTTCTTGACTACGATATGCATAAATGAAAGTGTTATAAGGAATTGAACCTTCACTTAGTGATAATACATCAAAATTGATAAAGAACTTTAGTGATTTAAATTCTTGAACTAATTTTCTTATATAATCAATTTGATATATCACACATATAAGTAATCTAAGTTTCATTTCATTTTAACAGTCATCACGTTTTATAGCCTTGTGCTTATACCCCAGTATTCATGAGTTGTATTCAAGAAAAACCTTTATCTATCTTTGAAGCAGCCACACTTCGTAACTCATATAGGTTAGTTCTATCTGAAATGCTCTTTTAACTTAGACATTTCAACATTATATGTTATAGACTGATTAAGAAAATTATCTCAATCTCTTCCTTACGTTACAAGTACCACATTATTACTTGAAATGGTTGGAGTACTCACATTTTTTTTTTTAATAATGTGCAATCACTACATATGATTTGTTTTTCCCATTGAACCTTTAGTTTCTGGACTTCAGAAAATAAGTCGAGTTACTATCATAGGTGATGTAATTTATTAGGCTTTAAACACATCCCTTCCGATATTTTAATAACCACATCTCTTGCAAGACCTTTTGTAAATGGATCCGCTAAATTTGCAAAGGTCCATATTGAATTGATAGTAATTACTCCTTCACGAAGTAATTGATTAACATAACTGTGTCGTAAACTTATATGTCTAGACTTTTCATTATAAATTTTGCTATAAGTTTTAGATAGTGCAGCTTCACTATCACAGAATAAAGAGATTGGTGGCATAGGCTTAGGCCAAATAGGAATTTCTAATAGTAAATTCTTTAACCACTCTGCTTCCTTGCTCCATACCGTAAGAGCAATAAATTCTGATTCCATAGTTGCATGTGTTATGCATGTTTGTTTCTTTGATCCCTAAGAAACTACGACACCTCCAAGAGTTAATACCCATCCACTAGTAGACCTTGATTCATCTGTATCATTGTTCAAACTAGCGTCTATGTATCCTTCAAGTACAGTAGGATAACCAACATAATATAAAGCATAATCCTTAGTTTTATTAAAATAACTTAATACTCTACTAATTGTTTTCCAATGTTCATGACTAGGATTACGAATATATCTACTTAATTTCCCTACTGCATAAGCAATATCGGGTCTAATGCAATGAGTAGCATACATCAAACTACCAATTACTCTTGAATAGTCTAATTAAGATACACTTTTATTGTCGTTGGATTTTAATTTTTTACTTGAATCAAAAGGTGTTGGTGCTGATTTTCCATTATGTTTAAATTTCTTTAGCACTCTTTTTATATAGTGTGACTAAGATAAAACAATATTATTATCTTGCTTAAATAATTTTATTTCAAGAATTACATCGGTTTCTCTCATATCTTTCATATCAAATTTTGAAGTCAAAAAACTTTTTGTATTTTGAATATTTTCTAAATTTGTACTAAAAAATAAGAGGTCATCTACATATAGATAAATTATTACACCTATATTTTACTATAAATACATTTATCTGATTCATTAATCTTAAATCCATATGATGAAATAATATTATTAAATTTTTTATGCCATTGTTTAGGAGCCTGTTTTAGATCATTTAAAGACCTAATAAGTTTACAATGTTTATTTTCATGTTCCTGCATGATAAAACCCTCTGGTTGATTCATATATACTTCCTCTTCAAGTTCACCATTTAAAAAGGTTGTCTTAACATCCATTGGATGAACTTGAAATTTATATATACAAGCAAAAGTAAATAAAATCTTTATAGAAGAATTCTTAGCCACTAGAGCATAGGTATCAAAATAATCAATACCATACTTTTGTCTAAAACCTTTGGCAACAAGTCTAGCCTTAAATTTATTTATAGTGCCATTAGGATTAAGTTTTCTTTTGAATATCCACTTACAACTTATAGGTTTAGATCATTGTGGTAAATCTACTAATTCCCAAGTATTATTGGACATGATAGAATCTATTTCATCATTTATAGCTTCTTTCCAAAATGCAGAATCAATAGACTTAACAGCTTTATCAAAAGTTTGAGGATCTTCATCAATATTAAAAATAAACTTCAATTTCTTAGTTTTCTCATTTCTGGTTCCTTTTACAATATACACATAGAAATCTGAACCAAAATTAGTAGCTTTTCTAGGTCTCTTACTTCTTCTAAATTCCATCTTTTCATCTTCACTACTAGAGAGATGTGAAGAATTAGAAGATTCATCTAAATTTGAGGATGCTAGAGGTTTAGGAATGGTAGAGAAAGTATTCTCATAAAATACTGCATCTCTTGATTCAAAAATTGAATCATTTTCAAAAATATTATTATGCTCACATACTAAAAATCTGTATATAAGACTATTAGTAGAATATCCCACAAAAATACATTCAATAGCTTTAGGACCTAATTTTGTACGTTTATAATCGGGTACCCTAACTAATGCGCTATAACCCCATACTTTTAAATAGTGTAATTTGGGAGGTTTGTTCTTCCAAAGTTCATATGGAGTTTTAGAAGATTTTTTAAAAGGTATCCGATTTAAAATATAACATGCAGCAAGCACTGCTTCTCCCCATAAATTTGAATTCAAACCAGAATTTGTTAACATAGAATTTACCATTTCTACTAGAGTCCGATTTTTCCTTTCAGCAATTTCTTTTGATTGAGGAGAATATGGAGCGGTGACTTCATGAATAATTTTATACTTATCACAAAAATCTGAAAATTCATGTGACATGTATTCACCTCTCCTATCCGATCGTAATGCTTTAATTTTAAAATCTAATTGATTTTCTACTAAGGCCTTATACGAGATAAATTTACTAAATGTTTCCTCTTGTAATTGAAGAAGGAAAACATATGTAAATCAAGAACAATCATCAATGAAAGTGATAAAATATCTTTTTCCTCCTCTAGTAGTAATGTTATTCAAACTAGACAAATCAGTATGAATTAAATCTAATAGTTTAGATTGTCTTTTAACACTTTTAAATTATTTCTTAGTCATTTTAGATTGAACACAAATGCTACATCTATTTTTACCATAATCTATATATATTTTAGGAAGAAATTCTAATTCAATCATATTATCCATAGAACATAAATTTAAATGCCCTAATCTATTATTCCATAAATAAATTGGGTGACACATATAAATCGAAGAAGTAGATTTCTCATTTATATTGAACTTAAATATTTCACAAAAGGCATATCCTTTGCCTACAAACATCTCTTTCTTAAAAAGTACAATGGAATCGGATTCGATCATAATTTTGAATCCATGTTTGTTCAGAATACAAGCCGATACAAGATTTTTTCGAATTTCAGAGACATGAAATACATCATTCAAGGTAACAGATTTTCTCGAAGTAAAGTATAGAACAACTTTGCCTTGGCCTACCACTTTGGCAGTAGTAGAATTTTTCATGAACAATTCATGCATGTCCATCATAAGCTTCCTCATAGGATACAAAATTATTCCTATCAGAGGTCACATGCCTAGTAGCCCCTGAATCGAGCCACTATTCATTTCCACCATCTACCATGTTAACTTCGGAAATCACCGCAACAAGATCTTCTTCACCCACAATGTTTGCTTGATTTTTACTCTTCAAGAATTCTCGGCAATCACGTTTGAAATGGTCGGATTTCTTATAATAAAAATAAGTACCATTCTTTGCCTTTTCCTTGTATTATCGTCTCTTGAAATCTTTCTTATTCCACTTCAGTTTGAAGTTCTTCTGTGACAGCTCGGATTTCGGCACCTCGAAACCCGTGCCATCAGCACGATCATCTTGACTGTGCCCTTGGCTACGCACGGAACATTGGTATATCAAGCATGATTAAAGAACTGAATAATAAATATAACTGCGGAAATAAATCACCTCTTAAGTATTTCTCAAAAGACAGTTCTACCTTCATGCCTCTGCATGAATGGAGAATCGGCCCAAACTATCGATGATAGCTAATCATTAAGGATAGTTCGCCCAAAAGAATAATCCCAACATTTAGTTACATTGTTTAACAAAAACAAGGCTTGACATACCAAGCCGTACCAAATAAGCTCACAAAACTTTCAAAGATGCACAACGGAGTCCTCTAGAAGAAGTCCTCAGGAGGTGGCTCAAACTCGTCACCAGGCGCAAGGTCCGACTCACCAGGGTCAACTTCCCCAGAGGCCTCAGCAGCTGCTAATAGTGGACCTGCGACGTATAGTCTAAAGGGGTGAGCTACATCATAGCTCAATAGAAAACAAACACAGTTAACATATAAATTAAAGCTCACATATATTCCATGATATGTCATGCATGATGTATCTATGTAATTTTTGATAAAACAATAGAAAATAGTCATATTTTACTGGTAGTTTACACGTCTTTTAATTTTTCATGAATGATGCTGACTAGGCCTAAAGCAAAACTTAACCTTTCAACTTAAGTAATCCCCGAGCAATATAGCATTGAGCCCCGATGAGATACCCTTCATCATCATCTATATAGACAGTTTTTAAACGTATTCCCTGAGAATACCAATAGTACCCAAGCCCCTTTCCCCTGAGGATCGGTGGCGGGGTTTCAACTTATCTCAATTCAACACCCCTGGGGTGTGCTTACTGTGTACAGATAAGCCTCCGCACTGGCTTACGGTTTCGCCGCCGTATCGGTCACGGATATCCTGCCGCGTTAGTCGTGGGTATCCCGCCACGTCGGTGGGGTATCCTATCAAACCTCAAATAATAAAAATATCAGGTGCTTTACATATAGTTATTCACCGTATAAGTGTGGTATCTTATATCAGTTAGGCCTTATCAGACATTATTCAATCTTGGATACATCCCAGAGATGTATCCATTCACTTGCATCACACCTGATGCTCTTATTACTTTACTTCCTCATCCCCTAAGGATGGCTCATTATCATTACTCTTATGGATGTCACACACATACTCTTTTCACAAAACTTTAAGCAATAAAACAGTTTTCAATTTGAATCTATATCACTACATACATGCTCTTGCAAAATAAAGTACATATTCAAGGTATTCCCTACCTCAAATCTCTGATAAATCACACATCAAGGTCCCACGTGGCTCTTTGTGCCCATGATCATACGTACCACCTATGGTACAACATAACACATGCAACACATCATTAAAGATGCAATAAGGAAGGTCCAAGACTCTCCAAGAATCTTAAAGTCAAACTCAAAAGTCAACAAAAATTGGCACAGCCGATTAATCGAACTCCAAAGTCGATTAATCGAATCTGATTCGATTAATCGATTCCCAAAATCGATTAATCGAAACTCAAAGTCGATTAATCGATTCCAAAATCGATTAATCGAGATTCCCATTCGATTAATCGAATCCCCATTCGATTAATCGAAATTCTCTACTCTATCTTTTCGATTCTCAATTCGAGTAATCGAATACCCAAAATCGATTAATCGATCCCAATTCGATTAATCAAAATTCGAAATCGATTAATCGAAATCCCACTTCGATTAGTCGATTTCCCCAGGTCTTTTTCCTCCATCCACTGGAGTCCACTGGAGGTTCTCAGTCGATTAATCGACACCAAAATCGATTAATCGAAAATCAAAGTCGATTAATCGAAACTCAATTCGATTATTCGAATTCGGTTTCTTTGACTTTTCAACTTCTTTGCGAAAATCGATTAATCGAAATCTGATTTCTATTAATCGATTTGGCCAGATTCAGCCCCCCTTTGGGCTGTTCTTCCATATCTTTCCCTACTCTTATTCCTTCATTTTTCTAAGTATTCAATCCTTCATTTAAAACATTTTTGACTGAATTTAAACCTCTATAACCTATGCATTTAATTCACAAAAATTTGCCTTGTATCAATCTCAAATTGATTAACTCAAGTGGTTGGAAAGGCTAGGGTTCCAGCTTTGCTTCTAGCGGATCCCCCGCGTCGAATTCGGTGTTAAATGCTCAAATCCCCCCTTCCAATCAGTTGCAATAACTCCTTGATCACCCACCTTCTTTACTTCTCTCTCTCTCTTATTTACTTCTCTCTCAACAACTCAACATTGATTTTAGGGTTATTAAACCCTTTTATCTCCCCTCTAGTTTGCGTGTTGAGCACATGCACCGTAATAGGTGTATGTGACTTCAGATCTACATCACACTCCACATATTCACTCGAATTCTCACATCACATTCGTTCATCGCACCCTATGCCAACTATTGAACTCCTATTTGGTCAAACCTATGACCAATCGGGCACGGATCCCGAGGTCACTGTTTAACGTAATTTTTTCGGGATATTACATCTCCCCTTCGTTCTTCTTCTTCGATGTAGATGCATCCTCAACAATATGAGCATTAGAGACAAGTTTAGTTTTCTCCTCCTCCTTATCACGTAGACGAGCCTCTTCTTCTAAGTGAAGATGAGTCAAGAGTTCCTCCATAGTATGATCTTCCTTCGTATGTCTCAAACTCTTTAGGTAATCTTTCCATCCCAACGGTAATTTTGCAATAACCGCAGAGGCTTGAAAACCTTCATCTATTATGCTTCCTTCCGCCACAAGATTGTTGAAGATAATCTGTATCTGATGCACTTGCTCCAAAATAGGTTTAGAATTATAGATCTTAAAATTAAATAACTCACTTACTAAGTATGTGCGCACGCCGACTTCTTCTACTTTGTATTTCCGTTCAAGAGCCTCCCATATCTCATTTGCAATCTCATAAATTTGATAGACATCAAAAAGAGAATCGACAAGAGCATTGAGAATATAGCCTTTGCAAGTATAATTGTCGCTTTCCCATTTCGTACGGATTCTACCTTCTTCAAGTGTTTCATCTTCATGCTCCGATGATTGTGAGCTCATAGTGAGAACGTATGCGACTTTCAAAGTTGTGAGTAGGAAATATACTTTTGATTGCCATCGTTTGAAATTTGTGTCATTAAAGCACTCGAGTTTCGTGATCTTCGTGTTGGAGAGTTCCATCATCTTTTGTGTCATAGAAAATATTGTCTTAAAATTGTTGGTAGATTACACAAATGTTGACAGAAAATAGACCGAAAAAATGGCTTCAAGGCACGATTATATCACTGTCTTTAAGATAATATTTGCCCCTTATATGCAACGGGATAACGAAAAATTCGCCTTCAGGATACAGTGAAACCTCGGTGAAGCACTAATCTATCACACACTACGTTGCACTGTAGTATGCGACCCAACGAAACGAAGACACAGAATGCTCTGATTAGCACACGAATTCTGAGGGCTCAGATGTAGGATTCGAAAATTGCAAGTGCCTTTGAATCCCTCCTCTGGCCTCTATTTATAATTTTCGAAGCACCTTTTTAGGGGCGGTTGTGCCTGCGGTTGCTTGCAATCGAAGGCCCTGATCGATCCGATCAACGGTTGCAAGGATCCAATGGTTCACATTCGAACAGTTACATCTTTTGGTCAACTGACTTGTCTGAATTCGAAATTCTAACTGTTTGTTCGAATCCGAAATCCGACCGTTTTCATGAACGGTCAGAAACTGCTTGATGCACACATGCGGTGCACATATGCGAAGTCAATCCGTGCCCGGTCAACAAGTCAACCGACCGGACCATCTCAGTTCAAATAGGAAAGACTCCTCAAGCTCCTCAAATCGTGCGAAGTGCAAAGTGCGTCTTAAAAGAGCCAATTGCACCATTCGCACATCACACACGCGTGCGGGTGAGCGTGCGCGTCGGCGAACTGTTGCTATGAGCTATGTTCCTCTTATCAAGCCAAACAATATAAAATGTAAGTTTCCATATATAAGCCATGAATATTTCTTGTAAAATAGTGAGGTGGGACAAAACATTTGCAACACTTTTAAACTTATAGTGGGAAAAATTTTCCTCCAATATTAATTCAAAATTTAAGTCATTTTGACTTGAAGGTTGAAGTTTCAAGTATTGACAACATCTTTTATTCATGGAACCAAAATATAAGGAGCCATTTAAAGATAAGCAAAAAAATAAATATTATTAAATTAATAATAATAAATATTTATTTTGATAAATATCCAAAAGGTGGTGGTGAGCAAGGATTCTCAATCATCTTAGATGATAGTGGTGATGAGCAAGGATCAAAATATTGATTTTCGCTTTCAGTTTCGGACATGACCAAAACCAAAATTTCAGCCGAAAGGATCAAAATATTGGTTTCGCTTTCGCTTTCGGACATGACCAAAACCAAAATTTCAGCCGAAAATTTTCCCTCCATACATATTTTGACCAAAATTTTAGTTCAAGTTTTCATTTCTATGGGGAATAAAACTAATACATTTCAGCCGATAATTTGAATTATTGGCCGAAATTTTGAATCATGATGGTGAGGTGGAGGTTGTGGTGGGGGTGAGTTGGAGGTCGTGGTGGTCGTGATGGTGACGAATTAGTGGTGCTAGTAAGAGCATAACTCTCAGATCTTTGAGAACAAGATTGCGGATCACGAGATCCAACATTGACATCGTAAATCAACATTGTCTTCAAAGCAATGAAGGCACCATACCTCTAAGTAATTCTATTGTATTTTTTTTTGAAACAATTCTATTGTTCTTATTCTAATGGAATGCATGAATTTTTTTTTAAAGAAAAAATAAATAAATAAACAAGGGAAATAAAGGTAAAGGTGGCATTATTTGCACTCATTTTTCTTTTGAAAGGCACATGCTCTTCCATCATAAAACTGTTGACTACTTTGAATAAGATAACAGAGATAGTATTTCGTCCCAATATTCCACACAATAAATTTTGAAATCACGGTATACCTATTAGATGGTCACATGTTAATTCCATCTGACACACATCTCAAAAAGTGACCGTAATCATGGTGTACCTATTAGACGATTATTTTTAAGGATGTATACTACGTGGAATCAACATTTGACCATTTGATAGGTGCATCATGATCTCAAAATTTATTGTGTGGAAGATTTGAACGAAAAACGATGTCCATCTTCCGAGTCTGAGGCAGTCAATGGTTTTTCCGGGTGTAAGAGCATCTGCAATTCATAGGAAAAACAGGTGCAAATAATTCCACCCTAAACGTTCTGGTGTGAGGGTCGCATCATATCCTGTGCCCCATGCGGATTCAACTAATTATTGATTTAGCGAGAAGATTTACTTGGTTAAATCGGCATGGGGCACATGATATGGTACTTCCCAACTATTTAGTTTGACTATATTAAAAATACACACGTTCGGTTTCCGGTGTAACTTCTGAATTCGGTTAACAATATTCAGCCATTGGTCTCTTCAACCCAATGGATCTTGAGATTAGGTCGCACCGAGTATATGACCAATTTTTTATTCCACGTCATAGATTCTCAAAGGCTCAATATATGACCCTAAAATCACATTTGAACGTGATGTGTGTGTCATTGCACATAAGGTGCATATTTTGGGGACTTTACACATGTGGAATCAAAACTGTCTAATAGGTGTGATATGGTCTCAAGGTCCATTTTGTGAAAGATCGAGGTGAAACACTATCTCCGTCAGTTGATCCAACCCAATCAAAAGGTTTTAAGGGGTTGCACACGTGAGCGCTTTCAAAGAACGCGTGAGTGCAAACAGATTTACTCGTAATGTGGCTAATGCTACTAACTATTTTATGGGAACGGGCAAACACGCATGCGCTCATAGCTTAGAGGTGTGCGGGCACAGCACACATGCAAATGTGTATTACTGTTATAGTTTTTTCAAATATTTACGCCCACTTAATGAAGATCGGCACAGCACTGCTTTAGGTGATAGCGCTCTAGCGCACACCTTCATTAAGTAGGAGCTTTCAGTAAATAGGTAAGTGCGAATAGAGGTTCTCCACTTTATATTTGGGGGTGGTGGACTGTCCTCATGAACTATTAAGTGGTCCTGTTTGATCCAAGTGATGATTGTTCCTTATTATTTGGAAACAATCAAAAGATTCAGATTTAGTAACTATTAACCACACATCATTTCAGCCGCTAATGACAGCTTATACATACTAGAGAATCATCTGCTAAACTATCCCAAGAAATCAGCTTAAATTTGTAAAGTATTATTGTACCAGCTCAATTCTTGATACCTATCCAAATCTGTGTAAGTTGTAACAGCTCAGCGTTGTCATAATATATAGGCTCCATTAAGCAGCGAAGAAAGTGCCAAATTCTGAGCATGAAGGAAAATCGCTTTCCTCTGTTTTTTAATTCAGTAGGCCCCACGTCACATAAGGCGTTTTCTAAAAACGTGGGCCTTAAATTTCGAAGCAAATTGCTCCTTTGTAGGGAAAAATATCACAACTCTTGTAAATCTATATATAGGGTACGTTCGTTTCAATGTAAAAGGGGATATTACATATAAAACTTATAATATCACTCCAACAGCTCTATTTTTTATACCAAAAGTCGTTTGTTTCACCGTAATTTCTCGTGGATTGTGCTACAAAAATTACTTGTAATTTTTTTGACTTACGAGGGTGATAGCTCGTAATATTGAAATATCACTTGCAAAAGTAAAAAAGCAAACCCCAAAGACTCAATTTGTTTACAAAAAGTAAACTTTACACCAAAATTTTACGGTGAAATAAACATGTATTTTACATGAGAAAAAATAAAATTTACATGTAATCCAGTCAACATCATTTTACAGGTAAAGTAATTTTTACAAGGAGCCAATTATAATGAACCAAACGTACCCTAGTGAATGAACCTCCCATGCTAACTCAGGGGAGAAATTTCTTTCAAACTTTCCTTGTACCTTAACAGTAACCTCATAACTAGCTCAGTTCATAGGTAATGGCCATGTTCTATAATTGATTTGTTGATTGGACTCGATCATATGGCTGTTGTTGACTTGTTGTTGGGTTGTTTAGAGTGGGGATTTTCTTAGGTTGTTGTGTTTTGATGTTTTTTACGTGTCTTGGCACTCTCTGTGCTATTATTGTTTTGGTGTTTCTGTTTATGATTGTCCAGTTGGGTGGTGTTGGGGTTCTTTCAATGAGCTCCTTTGCCTGTTGTTAGCTTCTCATGTGTTGTGTAGGAGTCAAGGATCAAAATTTCCGCCGAAATGATTGAAATTTCGGTCAAAATTATCGATTTCGGTCCTCACCGAAACGATAATTTGGGACCGAAATTTTGGTCATATAATATATGAGATTGAAATTTTCGATCAAATTATCGGCCGAAATTTCGGTCCAAAATTTTGATTTCAGTCCCCTCAGAAACTGAAACAAAACCCGAAATTTTGATCCTTGGTAGGAGTTGTTGTATCTGGTCGCTGGCTGCGCATTAGCGAGTGGTGGCAATGTTGAAGCTCTCTCCCCATTGTCTATTCCGTGTCTCTTCAACGTCATTGCTATTTTTCGAAAAAGAAAACAACAACAACAAAAAAAGGGAAATTTGTATTTTCGGCCTTACAAGTTTGCTTAATTGTAAAAACGGCCCTATAATTTGAAATTGTACAAAATAGGTCAGCTCCAAGCTAAGCCGCTTCCACGTCAGCATCCACCTGTTCTTTCATTATATATATATATATATATATATATATATATATATATATATATATATATATATATATATATATATATATATATATATATTATTTTTATTTTGTCTCTTTTTTCAGTTTCGATTACAATAGCGTCTGATGTCTTACAATTGCGGGCTGCTATTTTTACAATAGCGTGTTCTATTTTATGATAGCGGGCGATAACATATGATAGGCAATCTATTTTAATTGTACATATAATACAAAATCACTGTAAAATTATTAGTTAGTGATCTACCAAAAACATAAAAACGCGAGACATTAACAAAAAATTTTAAAAAAAAAATCGCTAGCATACCACTATATTAAGTTGGCAGTCGCTATCTAAAGACCGCATTAAATGATAATTTATTTTAATTGTGTACATGATATAAAATCACTGTAAATAAAAAAAAATCGCGAACATATCGCTATCTTAAGATAGCAATATGTTAGGGTATGTTAGCGGATTTAAAAAAAATTTTTTTTTTTTTTTTTTACTTATGTCTTTCGTTCTTTTATTTTTTATAAATCACTAACTAATGTCTAATAAAGGTCGCTATTTTAAGATAGCGAGATGGCGACCGCCATCTTAAGTTAGCGGCATTTAATAGTAATCTATTTTAACTGTATAAATGTTAAAAAAAAAAATTATCGCTATCTTAAGATAGCGACTACCAACTTAAGATAACGACCGCTATCTTAAATTAACGGCATCTATTTTAATTGTGTATATAGTAAAAAAAAAAAATTGTCGCTATCTTAAGATAGCGACCGCCATCTTAAGATAGCGTCTCTATCTTAAAATAGCGGTATATTAGTGATCGCTATCTTAAAATAACGGTATATTAGCGAATTTTTATAAAAAAAAAAATTCTTTTTAAAGTTCAACATTAGATAATCATCTATTTTAATTGTGTACATGGCATGAAATTACTGTTAAAAAATATATAAAAAAATTAAAAAAAAAAAACACCGCCAACTTAAGATAGCGTTATGTTAGCGATCGCTATCTTAAGATAATGGTATCTTAGCAGATTTTTTTAATTTTTTTTTTCTTTTTTTTACTTAGGTTTTCCGTTCTTATATTTTTTTGAAAATTACTAACTAATAAAACTTATATTGGATAACACAGTAATTTCTTTTTTTCTTCATACCAAAAATTATTATTTTAAGTAGCGACCGCTATCTATCTTAAGATAGATATAGCAGCCTACAATTGTAAAAGAGTGAGCGTTGCGAACTGAAAAAATGGACAAAAAAAGATATATATATATATATATATATATATATATATATATATATATATAATGAAAAAGCAGGTGGATGCTGAAGTGGAAACAGCTTGGCTTGGAGCTGGCCTATTCTACACTGTTTCACACTATAGGGCCGTTTTTGCAAATAAGTAAACTTATAGGGCCGAAAATGTAAACTTCTCTTTGAAAATTTCCCAAAATGCAAAATTTCCAAAGAGTTGAATTCAAGGAATGAATGGGTTGTAGTCTCCCAAAGAGGCTGTCTTTGAGATTGCTCTTTGGAGCCAAAAACATCTCCCTTACCGAAGGAAGTTTAAATTACTCTTTTAAAAAGAACCGAATTCAACTCGTGTACTCTCCCAAAGAGCTAAAAGCACTTACAATCAAACACAGTCTCATACTAAAGTACTTTGCGCCTGAGTAGAGAGCTGCTTTTTGACTCAAAATAGTAATCCCAAACACACATATAAACTTCTTGAGTAGACAAAAAAAAAAATAATAATAATAAATGAATGAATTGTATTATCGTCGATGATTTTGATAGTGTAAGATGTGTTAACACCAAAAAAAAATGGTGCTAGTGTTTTACGTTGATGGACTGGCGATCCCATATTTAAAGTACAACTTTGAGGGTAACAAAGTTTATTAAGACGACATGTCGTGATTGTAATTTTGATTGAAAGTCTAAGGCTACGTTTGGGTTAGCTCTTTTGGGGTAAAGAGCAGTTCTTTTACTTTTTGACTTTAGCGGATAACTACTTTTACATTTGGTAACACAACTCTTTGCCTCAGTTGCTCTAACAAAAAGTTGTTTTAAGTGATAAAATTGCTCTATGCTTGCTCTATCCCAGAGCAGACAAAAAGCTGCTTCTGCTCTTATAAGAGCTAACCCAGACGAGTGTTTAAATAGAGTAGCATGGAATAATGAAGTTGTTGACAGTATTTTAGTAATGGACCCATTACCTAAGAGCATCTCCAAGAGATATCCCATAACTAGCCGTTATGCCACATGGACTCTCAAACGGCTCATTTTGAGATATCAACTCCAAGAGTCATCTCATATATAGGAGTAATTGGAGTATAAATAGTGGTATCCCATATTTGAAATATCACTATTCATATCCGATATCTATGATTCCAATCCTCCCATACGCATGATTCTTTGATTGAGGCATGCAAATGATGTGTTGCTAGTTGGACTACTTGGATTGATTAAAGAAAGATATGCTTCACATGGCATAAAACTGACGACCACGGCCGTGTACAAGCAGTCACCAGAGTCGGTCTCAAAATAAAACAAAAAAGAAAAACTCAAAAAACCTTAGGTTTAGCAAAGTAACAATTAATTCACTTCTGCTTCTTTTTTGCTTGCAAAGATGTGGCCAGAAATTTGGCTCTCTTCTTCACAAAAGCATTGGTTCTGCTCTCGGGGTCTTCACTGTCATCATCGTCACTTTCATCACGTCCATTATTTCTCTTGGGTGGGCTGGATTCTTCTAAATTTCTAGCAGCACGCCTTTTCTCGGCATCTAACTTAGCATGCAATTTTCTTCCAGCAGGATCAGCTGAAGCTGCCACTTTTAATTGGGGTATAATTTTTGCCCCTAGTCCCAGCCTGCAGAGAGCAGATGAGAAAAACCTTTACAAACCCATAACAAGGGAACATTGAGAAAAACAAAAACTAACACAAAAACAAAAAGGTTACCTGGAAGGTCGGCCCTCAAATTCCAATTCAGTGGATGCATCCGTTGTGGATCCACTCATATTATTCACCCATGATTCAGCCTGTAGATAAATTGGAAAAAGAAAAAAAAATTTGAAAACTTGAAAATTAATGATCAAGTATTTGAAAATTATGCAATGCAATTTCGAGTATAAACCAACAAATCTTGCAGAGATTCAACTGTCAAATAATAGTTTTAAAAAATTATTAAACAATAAATAAGATTATAAGGTTCCAAGATAGTCACAAGATCAGCATAAACAATATAGAAATTCAATAAAAAGGAATTTGTACTTGAGGCTTTGGCTACAAACCATTAAATGAGAAAAGGGGAAGAAAACCTGCAGGAATAAAACAAAGAGAATCAGAATATCAGAGGAGCGGCATACTAATTTTGGCCATCAAGGCTTTCCATTTTATCCTTATTCACGAGAAATATGGCTCGTTGATGATAGAAACCAAACTATTGCTGCTTATCACTTTTATATCTAAGAGGGATTTTGTAACTTTAGTCTAATGGAATTTTATCCGTTCAAACATTAGTCATTAGAATCTGCTCTTGTGAAACCTCGTCATAAATGCCAATGTAAGTAGCCATTTAAGTTGACTCCCACTATGCACATGAGAGAAGGACATGGATCCAAGGAGCAATCTCCAAGGAGCACATCTTCTTTGACAACTATTTAAGAACGCACAAGAAGCTGTCCACCACAATAATAGAGTCCAGATTTAAGGAACAACGAGCACAAACACCAACTAGAACAGCACAGATTCCATCTTCAAAGGCATCACTCCCCACATCCTAATTACAAAGTTTTAAAATCTCCCAAATGATCCCTAAAGAGGCCACACTACACTCCAAAACAGTATTTTCAAAGCATCCATCAGAATTTAGTAACAATATATGGAGGGACACGCCATTTTAACAGTTGGATTATCAAGCTTTTCCACACTCGAAACCACTTCCAACCAGCTTTTTCTCTCTATTTTTGGTTTTTTTATAGGTAACTTTTAACCCATCTAAACGCTTTGCAAGTGCAAGTCGAAGACAACACCCAGCATTCAATCTTATAAATGTGACTATTCCAATCCCTCCAAATGCTCCAAATGATGGCAACTGGCAAAGATAACAACAAACCAGGCTCTACTGCAAAGAGGACCGCAGGCCCAAGCTGCAAGGAGATGCCCAATACTAGGTGGTTGACCCTCTGCACCTTGCGTTTCTAAAGAAACTCCTTTTAATGTCAGATCAATGAATAAGAAGGTGATCACTTCTGAATGGTACAGACAGATTCTGCTGGTTGGGTACACATAGATTACAGTGTTGAAGATGGCACACCCAAAGGATCTTATATAATGTCATCATCCAACCAAAAGGCTAAGGCTGCATTTGGGTTTGCACTTATAAGAGTAGATGCAGCTCTCTGCCTGCTCTCTGTCAGAGCAAATAAAATCTGCTCAGGGATAGAACAATTCTATTACTTAAAACTGCTCCCTGAGGAGCTGTGTAACAGAACGTGAAAGCAGTTTTCCGCCGGAGCCACACCTCTCTCTCTCTCTCTCTCTCTCTCTCTCTCTCTCTCTCTCTCTCTCTCTCTCTCGGCTCCACACCACCATAGCAGCCCACCCTCCATCAGCCGGCCCCACCCTTCATCAGCCCCAACACGGGAGGGAATATCCCATCCGGCATCTCCGGGCCCCACTCTCTTCGGCTCTTTCACCAACAAATCCCAAATTAGGGTTTTTATGGTTTTGAGGTTTTTTTTTCTCTCTTAGTCTTAGTTTTTTTCTATGATTCTATCTCTCTCTCTCTCTTGATGATTGAATTTATTAATTAAATATTGATCTAATTTTTATCTTATTATTTAGTAATTGGGGTTTTTCCCTGTCTCCCTCTTCATATATATATATATATATATATATATAAGTTGCATCAGTTAGCAATTACCCTCTCCTGGCGTGTTTTTAATTTATTGGGGGTTTTAGGGTTTTCTTTGGGGGATTTGGGGAATGGAGAAACAGGTTTTGTGGGTGGAGATAGAGTGAGAGCAGAGAGCCAAAGGAAAGGGGTTTTCAAGGAATCCATCTAGGGTTTGGGGTTTAGGGTTTAGGATGAAGGAATTGCAGATGGAGCCATTGGAGTTGGAGAAGATAAGCCTTGTTTGATCGTTTTTTACTTTGTTTTGGTTACACGCGTACGAATAAATAGTTGGTTTTGGGTACCTCTATTCGTGCCAACGCCATTTCTGAAAGCGCCAACGTTAGAAACCTCTTGAAAATGAAACCCATTGAGTGCTTCGAATCAAACGATGGAGATCATTTTTCGCCCTGATCTTCTACACAATGGATCTTGAGACCATAATAATACCATCAGACGATCAATTTTTTGATGCCACATGTCACGAATAGCCAAAAGGTGGCCCTAAAATCATATGGCACACATCTGGCTCAAATCTAATTTTAGTCCCATTTTTGGGATATGTGAGGTGGAATAAAAAACTTACCGTCTGATGGTAATATCATTGTCTCAAGATTCATTGTGTCAAAGATCAATGTGAAAACGATCTGCATCACCTGATTCCAAGCGAACCATGGGTTAGAAGGGGTTGCACACATTGGCGCTTCTAGAAAACCTGTTGGCGCGAGGTACCCTTAACATTATTGTTTTGTGCAAGGGCCAACTTCTCATATGCAAGTTATGGCTCCCTTTAATCTTAGCTGATGACCGAAACCGAAAATTTGAATTGAAATTTCGGTTGATAATTTCCCCTCCATAGATATTTGGACCGAAGTTTCGGTTCAAATTATCATTTCGGTGGGGACCGAAGCTGAAATGATTCGGCCAGTTATCGGCCAAAATATTAATTCCTTAGCTTGATGTGTACTCACATTGCAAGTGCATCTTTTAAGAAATTTTTTGCCACCGAAATTGAATGGTCTCAAATATCATACCTGTGATGGATTTTTTCAAGGCCTAATATAGTGGAAATCAACCTTGATAGAACGCATACTCAAACTCTCTCTCTCTCTCTCTCTCTCTCTCTCTCTCTCTCATACACCATGATTGTGGAAATCAACCGTGATTGTTGATGATAGAATTTTTGGATCTGTTTTTAGATTTTTGTTGATTACAAAGGAAAGGATATTTATTTGGGCTCCTCTCAAGGCTCTGTTCTTTAGTTGGACTACACTCTTTTATCATTCTAGTCCACCAAGAATATTTTCAAGGGAATGGAGAGTTACCATTTATTGAATCAATGGCAAATTTTGAATCTGAACAAATAGAGATTGATTCTCATTTGTCAAGTGCATAAGTAATAGCCTCAAAACTAGACTCCAATTCAACAGTATTGATATCTTTTTTATGACTCTCACCATATTCGGCATCCAATTCCGTTCTCGTCATATATGCCAAATTGTTGCCACAAAAACAATTTTCTTAAGAGTGGAAATCATACTTTTGTTAGTGCATGATCTGGATATAAATTCCATTTCATATTCAATTGATCGTATCTGAAATTGGTTGAAGAATTGCAATTAAAGAGGCAAATGATAAATACAATCTTATCCTACACACTGACATTTTTGTGTTGACTATCTGATGCCCATTATTAAATTTTTATTAGATCAATTTTCTATTTTTGTGTTGATATATATATATATATATATATATATATATATATATATATATATATATATATATATATATATATATATATATATATATATGGCTTGATGGCTTGATCCTTGTTTTTATTTATATAAAGTTTAGGAATGGCAAATAAATTTTATATATTTTGAAGATATCATTTTATATGGTATTAGCAACTTACCCATGTCTCAAACTCATGTTTGTAGTTGAGAAACACCACACTCAAATCATATCTTATAGAAGCTATCCGTCTGGGACTGAGAAAAGAAGGAAGAAGCAAAAGATAGGAAAACTTATTCAATCTAAAGGAGGAGCCATTTACAATTTTTTTGGAAGTAGTAAACAAACATAAGTTGTGAATGCTAATGAAGAAGAAGAACATGAGCTCAAAGACTTGAGCAATAACGAAAAAGACAACAAGAATGAAGAACATGAAGACAAAGACTTGATGAATGAAGGGGAAGATGATGATGATGATGATGATGATGATGATGATGATGATGAAGAAAACACAAATGAGAATGACTATAAAGAATATTGGCCTTTAAATATTTATGATCCAGCCAATTGGAACAATGTCCAACAGAGTCTTAGAGACTTTTTAATAGAGAAGGATCCTTTCAGAGATAATAATGAGAATTTTTTAAAAAATATTCATGGTAGAAAGTTCTCGTCTTCTCATTATATGCGACAATTAGCAAGTGGAGAAAAGAAGGACAGGAAATGGTTAGTATATTCATATACTAGCCAGAGAGCTTATTGTTTCAGTTGCAAGTTACTTTTCACAGAAGGAATAACTACTCAATTGACTAAAGAATGATTGAATGATTGGAAGAATCTAAGCGAAAGATTAAAACATCATGAAAGGACTAATGAGCATATTACCAGTATGAGCAAATGGATTGAGTTGAGTTTGAGATTGGGAAAGAATGAGACAATTGATAAAGAGGTCCAAGAAAATATAAAAAAAAGAGGAGCATTGGAGACAGGTATTAATAAGGATTGTTTCTATCGTGAAAACTCTTGCATCTAAGAATATAGCATTCCGAGGGGATAATGAAAAGATTTAAGAGAGGAATGGAATCTTTTTAGGTATAGTTGAAATGATAACCGAATTTGATCCAATAATGCAAGAGCACCTTCGACGAGTCCAAAACAAAGAAATCCATTATCATTATCTAAGTCACAAAATTCAGAATTAGTTGATACAAATGATGGGAGATACGATCAAATATAAGATTATTCAAAAAATCAAGGTAGCGAAATATTATTCAATAATAATTGATTGCACTCCAGATATTAGTCATAAAGAGCAAATGTCTCTTGTTATATGATGTGTTGATGACTCTATAAGTGAATTTTTGAAAGTCAATGATACTTCTGCGCAGAGGCCTTTTAATGTTCTTGTAGAAGTTTTGAAGACTCTTGGACTCGATATTGATGATATAAGAGGACAAGGATATGAAAATGGCTCCAATATGAAAGGAAAACACAAAGGTGTACAAAAAAAATTACTTGAAATAAATCCTAGAGCATTCTACACGCCATGTGGTTGTCATAGTCTAAACCTTGCACTTTCTGATATGGCGAACTCTTGTCCTAAAGCTTTAACATTTTTCGGGGTGGTACAACGTGTATATATATATATATATATATATATATATATATATATATATATATATATATACATACTGTTTTCATCCTCTCCAAAGCGATGACAAATTTTAATGGATAATGTGAAAGGTTTCACAGTTAAGGGGCTATCACAAACACGTTGGGAGAGTCGTGTTCAAAGTGTTAAAGCAATAAGATATCAAGCTCCAAAAATAAGATATGCTCTACTTATCTTAGCAGAGTCTACCTGTGAAAATGACGGCAAAAGTTCTAGTGAAGCACAATCTCTCGCAACAAATGAACTTGAGAGTTATGAGTTCTTAGTAGCTATGATTATTTGGCACAATGTATTGTTTGCTATTAATGATGTTAGCAAGTTTCTTCAACAAGAAAGTATGAATATTAGTATTGTTATTCAGCAATTAGAAGGACTCATTACGTATTTTAAAAGATATAGGGAAAATGGATTCGCAGAGGCCCTAATTGAAGCTAATGAAGTTGCGAGAGAAATGGGGATCGAACCTATATTTCGTGAAAAGCGCATTGTTCAAAGAAAGAAACAGTTTGATGAGGATGCAAGTGAAGAAGTTTCACAATCAGCTGAAGAATCTTTCATAATTAATTACTTCACATATATTGTTGATCAAGGCCTTTCATCACTTGAGCATAATTTCGAACGGTTTAAAACATATGAGCAACATTTTGGACTTTTGTTTGATTTGAAGAAGCTAAGTTTGGTCAATGACAAATGTTTGAAGACTTTTTGCGCAAATCTTGAACATGTTCTCAAACATGAAGAGCATATTGATACTAGATTTATCTTCAGAATTGAAAGTCTTGAAAGATACTTTGCCAAAAGAAGTAAAAATACCGATTGAAGTGTTGAACTATTTGAAACAAATGGACGGCTGCTACCCAAATGTCTGGATTGCTTATAGGATACTGCTGACTATACCAGTTACAGTTGCCTCTGGTGAAAGAAGTTTTTCAAATTTGAAGTTGATCAAATCATATCATCGGTTCACGATCTCACAAGAAAGATTAAATGGATTAACTATGTTATCTATTGAAAATGATATGTTGGATAATATTGACTATACAACTTTAATCAACGATTTTGCCGCTAAAAATGCTAGAAGAGAAATATTTAAATGAATTCTTTTAGGTAATTATATAATATGAATAATATTTTTATATTTATGTCTATATTTTTCTAGAACATAACACCTTATTTTTTTTATTTTCGAATGCAAATGAACAAGTTCGGAGATGGCAAAAAGTTATTGTTTGGGTTACTCGATCCATTGGGTACATTCTACTATTTAGCTTTACTCTTTTTGTATTACATTTTCTTTTAATATATACTTTCATTATATTGTTAGTTGCATTTTCAAATTATACACAGTTGAATGTGATATGCAAATATATCTAATTTAGGAAAATGAGTATTGTTTTATTTGTCAAAAAATAGTTGTTGCAATTTATTTTTTTCAAAGTAATATGAAAGAAGGGCCCTATTTTAGGAACTTGCCTTGGGCCCCTAAAATCTCAGGGCCGGCCCTGTTCAGAGAGGAGTGGGTAGCCCTGATATGCACCTAATGCCCAACTCAAAACACGGATAAGTCTCCTTCGATTTGCTGAGTGGGCCAGTACTTCCCATAAAAGATTCAGTGCTTTCTCTCTTTCCAAATCCCCCAGAAAACAGCAATTGCCAGCAGCGTCCATAAGCAGACCAGCTTTGCCGTGAATGGATTCACAATTCAAGTAGCAACGCACAACACTGAGATAGACACCCATTAACCCCAAATTCTCTCCTGAAATCACATTATAACTGATGCAGTCCAGTGAGTGGGATAAAACAAGGGTTATCTTTGGGCAGTTTTAGGCCCGAATCAACAACCAGAAATCTGTTCATTAAAGGGATCGAACCTGAGATGTAAATAGGGTCCAAGCAGGGGTTATCCGCACCCGCATGTACTCACTATGACTTGGATTACACACTAACTCAAGTCCTTCCAATAATGAAACAAGCTAACCACACTTGTTGTCTCACAGATTTCGTTTTAAGCGGAAATTCCAATGGGACTGCCTATGCTCTCTTCCCCATATTTCGCCTACTGTCACCTCTTTCAACGTTTCTAAATGGTAGAACAACCCACATACTCAAATAGCAAATAGTCATCCCACCACATGTACCCCCAAAACCTCACTCGGTCACCCTCCCTACTATAAGAGAATGCTTTGCTTGAGCTTCTCTTTAGGTTCACATGTATCCCTTTCAACCACCTCGAGCCCCGAGTACCTCTAGATGATCTTACCCCGAGTACTTCTAGACGATCTTACCCCCCACCCAAAGTCTTACATTCCGTGTTTACAAGTAATGAGGCTCTCACAGTATGCCTCTTTTTGTTCCCAATCTTCGAAAGTCATTTTCCCAACAAAACCTGATTCATATATTTTAATCGTCTTATACCAAGCCCTTCGCTCTCCTCACCCAAACACACCACTTCCCAAACTATCATGTGAAGTCAAAATCTCCCACTCTATAGGAAGTCCCTTTATATATGTTCTAACATCCTGATCACAGTCGTCGGGCACTCAGGGTTATAAAGTAGACTTGTAGATTAGAGAGATTACACCTAATCAATGTGAATCTTCCACCAACAAAAACTAAGAGTGCCTTTTCCAACCTATAGCCTTTTTCCAAATCTCCCCACCACTAAATCACACATTGACTGACAGGTTCCTACTACATGAAAGAAAGAACTCCTTCGACATAATGCAGATCACGTTCAAAAGCACCACATAAGATAATAGTGTCATCAGCATATTGCAAAAACGAAATGCAAGGCCCACCATTCCCAACTCCGATGCTCTATCTATTAGCTTACTCCAAGCCTCCCCACCACATACTCTGGTGAAGACCACTCTTGAAAAAAAAAATCACCGCCCACTAATAAGAATCGAGAATCAGCAAGTGGAATAACATTCATCCGCCTGCTCTTTCTAAGCAGAAAGTTCAAGCATGCCAGCATATAATTAAAAAAATCTCAGCTAACTCTATCATGCACCATCAAAAATGTTTGTCCAGGACAAAGGCACTTTTCCCAGGAGAGGCAATATTGCTCATGATCAGCTTTATCCAATTGGAGAGCAATTATCTTGTAAAGATTGCCCAATGGGCTTATGAAGTCCTCGAGTCTGCCCCGCTCTTCTCGGGGATGACCGTAATGAAATTTGCAACGATACGTTTGCTAATATTCTCACCCACATCAAACACCTCAAGGACAACCAAAATCTCATCCTTAAGCATATCCTAGAAATGTTTGCAAAACTTCAAGTGTATCCATTGTTAGACCTAAGGCTCAGTCCTTGCTGGAATTAAAAATGATCTTGATTTCCTCATCAAACTTTCTTTCCAAGCAAGATTTGTCCAATTAAGCGATAGAAGTTGAACCCAGCCCATCATTTGAACCTCACCCAACACTCATCTGTGAATAATGACTTGTAGTAACTCTCCATGGCCTCCCCAATTTCCTCCTTATTGTCAATTATGTTCTCATTGACTAACACATGTAAGATGGTGTTCATCCTTCTGCGAATGCTAGCTACAAAATGGAAGATCTTATCACCCTCTTTCAATTAATGCACCCCCAACAAATTTCATAGGAAATATTTTTTGGAGTTTTATAGTGGTCTCACACCCACACTAAGCAATGGAACCAACATGAAGAGCATCAAGATGCAAGAGTGATGGAAAGTTAGCATACTGAGCATCATCCACCCACCAAATGAATGCACTCTTATTTTCCAAATGATTAGGTGTGAAAAAGGTAGGTCGACAATAGATTGCACCCAAGAAAATTGATGATCTCACTATGTTTTCTTTCTTCTACTTTAATACACAATATACACAGTTTTGTGTCAGTGATATTTTAGACACAGCTTTGAACACCACATCTAAACTTCATGTTGTCCATCATCATCATCATAGCCTTATCTCATCTACTTGGGGTCGGCTTTGTGAATTCTATTTCTCCACTCGTTTCTGATTAGCTCTAAGCTCTTTGTAACTTAGCAATCCTTCATATCTCTTCTCACGACTTTCATCCAGGTCTTCCTCTTCTCCTAAGTCTCAACCTATGTTACCTGATTCGTTGATTCGCTCGGTTCAAATTTGGGTTCGTAATTTGCAATTCGCTACGTCTACGGGAACCCAATTCGCTGGGGTAGGATGAGTTTTACAAAAATAATTGTTTTTAATATATTTAATTATTAATTATTATTTGTAAAGATGAAATATGTGCAATCATAATAAACATAATACAAACGCAGTGCAAAGGAAGTGCTGGTAACAACGGTCTGATGTGCATAAATTAAACCTGGGAGTCTTTTTTTTCCTGGGTTAATAAAGCTCTGATGTAGTCCGGTTCGCCCATCTGAACCGAATCGGTGCGAAATTAACTGCAAACCAGTTTGCGATTCGTAGGCAGTCTCAGCAAATTAGGTAACCCTGGTCTCAACCTTCGTACAGGGTCTACTGGCCTCCGATGACCATGTCCAAACTACCTCAAGCGACACTCGGTATATAATTTTATATATAGATAGATATATACACACACACACACATATACATATATATGTATCATGCACAAATTAGATATGTGTGATTCACCTACCATCCTCCCTTATATCCTTTAATAAGCCAACAAGTTTTTGGGCAGGCCTAGAGGGCTTCAAGGCCAACACGTGTTGAATTGGGCTTGGGCAGCAACTACAAGCCTGGATAGTCAACCTGAACCAAGATTTGAGGCCTGAAATCCTAGAGTTCCAATGTAATGATAGTTTTTGGCGAAAAAGTAACATGACTCCATGGTTTAGGCCCTCCCCTAGGTCCCAATTTTTTTACCTAAAGCGGTAAAGCTGGGCTTGGGCCTAACTTTTTAACATCTGGATCTAACTTGAACAAGTTCCGCCCAACCCAACCTGTTTGCAACCCAACCCACAAACTTAGCTTTCAAAATGTGACGGCTCAAAGCTTCCACTAGGATAGAAAACAGAATTGGAGGGAGTAGGACTCATTGTCATAGACCACAGATGCCCTTCAAGAAAGCTTTAGAAGATTCAATTAGTCAAAATTGAAAAATCACCTGTCTTTTCCATGTCCACCTTAAATATTATCCTGATGCCACTTACACGGTGAGTTAAAACACTTCCTCAATATACTCTTGTGAAGAAGAGCCCCAGAAATGATGCCCTCTCACAAATGCACCTTGAAATAAAGAGATGATACCACTAAATCACTTTTTCAATCAACTAAGAAGAACATTTGTAACTTCGCCTAATCCAATCCCAAGCTGGATAAAAAAACGGTTAGCACCATGGTTCAAAATTTCGGCCGAAACGCATCGGTTTCGGTGGGGTCCGAAACGATAACTCCAAATTTTCCCCGAAATTACTGAAGTAGCAAATTATTGGCTGAAGTTTTGAAATAATCGGCCGATAATTTGTCCGAAACCGAAATTTTGGCCGATAATTTGCCCGAAACCGAAATTTTGCTTCTTCAAATAAAATAAAATAAAATAAATCGGCCGCAATTTCAAAATTTCGGTTTCGAGCAAGACCGACACCAAAACAAAAACCGAAATTTTGATCCTTGGTTAGCACTTAGAATCATGTAGGCAGCCTGCTAAAAAATCATTTCAAATCCTTATGGCGGGTCATATTGCAAATCCACATTATGATACAAGTTCCCTGAAAGCAAGGCACTACAGAACTCGGTTATAATCTCACCGCTCACGAGTGAGCTTCAACCAATTTGTTTAAAGAGCCCTTCTTGGCAAGAAGGGTCATTTTCATAGGTCTTCCTAGCCCCACCCACTGTACAGTAAAACAATCGTTCAACAAATGAGAAGTAGATAAGGGGGCTAGGGGGTCCTAGAACCCATGTGTGCTAACAGCACCTAATTATTGCAAATAGTAGGCAAGGGTTCGGTTGGAAAGTATCGGATTCAGGTTGAGAAAACCTATTATAAATGTGTTGTTGGACCTGCATTTCTTCAGGACATGTGTCAAGTTGGGCACGCATGGCATTTATGCTCTAGCTTGAGGGGGAAGGCTGATATGTGTACATGCTTGTGCTGTGTACATTGGAGTGTGTTATGTACTGGGCGTATAACTCTCTCTCTCTCTCTCTCTCTCTCTCTCATGCAGACTGCAGCCCACAATAGTATAAATTAGATTTAGCAGATGAAAATCTACTTAGAATTCTGTCTCACGATACCAAAACACAGTCAAACAGCCTCCAATTTATAGTATTTAAATTCAGATTTTCTGTGTTAAGCACAGTTACAATCACAGTTATATCAACTGTAAATCTTCTCAAATATCTATGTAAATACGCTGCCCAATTCTACACTATAGCCATGTACACACTCTCTCTCTCTCTCTCACTTATGCAGACTGCAGCCCACAATACTATAAATTAGATTTAGTAGATGAAAATCTACTTAGAATTCCGTCTCACGGTACCAAAACACAGTCAAACAGCCTCCAATTTATAGTATTTAAATTCAGATTTTCTGTGTTAAACACAGTTACAATCGCAGTTATACCAACTGTAAATCTTCTTGAATATCTATGTAAATACGCTGCCCAATTCTGCACTATAGCCATATACTAATCAAATGAAAAACTGCTATTAAGATGTATATTTAACAAAAAAACAAAAAAGCAACACACCTTGTTGCACACTTGCACCAGTCAAATCAGAATATATGGTAGCAGTATTCAACGCAAAAAATAAAAAATAATAATAAATAAATAAATAACATACATATATATATATATGAACAGCAGAAGTGATTCACAGAACTTATAAGGTCAGAATCACCATGGATATATGCAGTAGCAATAGTGGATCAAGATATATGCAGATTAGACTACAAAAAAACAGTCACAGCAAATCCTTTCAATCAATCACAGAACATATGCAGATTTTAGCTTCAAAAAGCTGGACTGAAAGGTCAAAATACACAACCAGCCATGATAGCCTAAAAAGACAAGATTCATGGCAGCAGATTAAGAGTCTCAAAAGCTAGAGATAGAACATGAAAATTAAGTCTCATTCCCTTTTTTTCCTTCTTCTTTCTTGTGTTCTATTTCCTAAAAGAAAACTCAATCATAAGATAAATCTCAAGTACTAATCATTGTTTTCGGCAGTTACAATAGATAAGAAACTCCTAATCTATTTCTAAGTAGACTCCTAATCAATGGAAAGGTCAGCAAGGAATCCATTAATAAAAAGAGTGATTGTGGTGGTCTTAGACTGTGCCTGCCTACTAAATCGTTGTCAAGGTAAGTTCTTTCATGATACCATTTCTGCTTGCAAAGAAGCTTGAACTTGAGAGGTTGGAGACTTGGAGTGGACCTACCTGCCTGACAACAGGATCAAGTTCAACTTTG
This sequence comes from Chloranthus sessilifolius, assembly GCA_021018995.1. Taxonomy (NCBI): domain Eukaryota; kingdom Viridiplantae; phylum Streptophyta; class Magnoliopsida; order Chloranthales; family Chloranthaceae; genus Chloranthus; species Chloranthus sessilifolius. Next base: position 141,446,801 of record CM037587.1, read on the forward strand.
ATGGCCACAACAAACACAAGCTAAGCATGGCTAGGATTAGGGTGGCAATGGGCTGGGTAGCCCAGCCCAAACCGCTATGCCTGGCCCAGTTTAAGGAGGGTTTGGTCTTGGCATAAAGCCCGCCGGCCGGACTTGGGTAGCACTTTAAGCCCAACATTTAAACAGGTTGGGCTTGGGCTAGCACTTTAAGCCTGAAATTTAAATGGGCCGGGCTTGGGCTTAAGCCCCTACACTTTCTTAGTAATCGATATTAGCTTCTTATTAGATATTTGCAATATATCAATGTTTCTATTTTTATTAATATAAAGCTAATTTTTGTAAATGAATAAGTAATTTATAAATAAATGGGCCGAGCCGGGCTTGGGCTTAGAGTCATAAGCCCGCCACAGGCTTGAGCCAGGCTTGGGCCAAGTTCAATTCCACCGGGCCGGGCTTGGATTTACCCAAGTCCGGCCCAAGCCAGGCCCATTGCCACCCCTAGCTGGGATTGGAATCTATAGGAACTGTGGAAGGGTGGAAAACTTGTTTTCCTCTAGCCCAAAGGGAACGGCTAGTGCAATCAAATGCTGAAGTAGAAGCTATGGATCAGCCTCTCTCCTGGGACTTAATGCTTCAAAATTATGGATACAGAGAGACTGCAGTAATATGATTAGCTTGGCCGTGTATCCTGTCCTCCATGGAGAATTGCGACAAAATTCAAAGATACAGACTGGATGCTTCAAAGCATAGAAATTACATGTTTCTCTCCTTTTCGTTGAGAAGGAGAAACTAGGGCTGATACTAGATTAGGCAATAGCTTAATTGTAACAAGAACGGATTATTTTCCTTTTATTAGACTTTTTTTCTAAATCTTTTAGCTAGGGGCTTTTCGTTCTCTTTCCTTTTGTAGGCTAAATATAATTTTGAACATTGTTTTTTGTTTTACTCGTATAATTTTGTTTTGTTTATTGACAGAGGTAGACAGTTTACATGTTAAGAAAAAAAGGGGGCGTCAAGGGAATGAATTCTCTTATGAAGGACCTATATCTTTCAATAGAATCAATTCCTTGTGAATCTTCTCCCGAATCTGAAGGGTTTTGTGTGAAAACTTCTCTTCCATAATCAAAGGCATGCAATGTTGTCAAAGAAAGTGCTCATTCATGGGACTCACCCGCAAATATCATACCATCCACCAGCCCATTAAGTTCTAGGAATTCCAGGACACTTGTTCATTGGTTGTCGAACTGTCTGCCAAGAATTTGGAATCCATCATGCTCATTCAATTGGTTCCATGGAACGCGGCACTAAATCTACTGTATAGTTGCATATCAGATAAATCATAGGTGGGTCATCAATTGTTGGTTGCAACTTTATTGTTTTAAACAATTACAACACAACTATATATTCCATAAAGATAAAACCTACCAACATCGTCAAAACCATAGAAGGCCTTGTCCATTCATATACTTAAAATCATTTTTTTTCTGGCAAACCAGTGGCACCCAAGGCTCCTCCATACAACAGAGATGTGCACCATAGAACTTAATTCACTTAAACCACCTTCCATAACATACAAAGGTACGATAAATTCCAAATATTGTGCCTGAAAACCGACTATATTCATACATCTCAAGAGTCACCAGGAAGTAAAAGAGACAAACATGGTTTAAAATTTCAATAGCAGTCTATATATATATATATATTGGTATCAGTCTGTGCTGAACCAAGATGTATCATCTCGGGTATCACTGATAAAAAAATTTGTGTATCAGTGAAACAATATAAAAAAAAATATGACATATTAGTTTGCATGGGCGATACAAACTACTATTGTCTCCTATTGGGAGGCTCCGATACTGAGACATATAGGGCGACATGTCTAGGTATCATCCATAATTTTAAACCATGCATGCACTATCCCATCAAGCTCCGGAATGTGTCCACTTTGTTTTTCAAATACTATATTACCTTTCCTCTCAAATTAAGATTTGCAAGTCCTAACATTCTGAATTTTTAAAATTATGATATGTATAAAAATTATGGTATGGGGAAGATTCAGCCACCATTTACTTCTAAAATCAGATAAATTCACTGGAAAAGAATACAATACATAAAAAAAAATTTACTTTTGACAACATTAGGAGGAGAAAAAATCTCACTAGTTTCATTGCTTTTTCCAACTTCACCACTTGAGGATATGCCTTGGACGGTGCTTCCATATTCATTAGCTACGGAATTTTGAGATTTTGATCTGCAAATAGTTCACTCCCAATGAATTTTGAATTCATGAGAAAATAAATTGTCTACAGAATAAAAGAGTATTTAATTTTTCAATTTAACAGAACATAACGACCAATGCTGTGTTAAATTTATAAAAAATGCAAAGCTCTAGTTCATACATGCACAGAACATAGACACATACTCATATATACATATAAATTTGATAAAAAAATTCACGAAGACAAGAACCCTAACTAACTCGAATTTCTAACAAACCCCATAAAAAAAAAAATTAATCTAATAATTATGAATTTTAGTGAAAAAAAAGGATCATTTCTTAAAGAAATCAAACCTTCAAACATGAAATAGAGCCTCTAAAATAAGAAGTGGAAATTAATTAAGAAGGTGATAACAGATATAATATACCTTCGAAGTTGTCGATAGGTAAATGAATCTCAGAAAACCAAAAAAGGAAAAGATGTTTGAGAGAAATAGAGAGCAGTCTCTAACAAATCTGAGGTTTCACTAGTAAGCCGTAAGCCGTCACAGAGCACTTTAGTGAAGAGGAGAGGGAGAGGGAGAGGGAGGAACCCCACGGGCGTGGTGATATTAAGTAACCAGGCGTTCACTAAGGGCAGTGGACGGGTCAATCCCCACCTCCAAGTTGGCCAAAATTAGGGACGAACCTTTTCATATTTTCATATAATAAAATTACAAGGCTGCTACACCCACACCATTTTTTTTCTTGCCGCACACTACTTAATGATTTTTTTTAAAGCACACCAACCTTTTCTAGCTGCACACTATTGTTATAACAAAACTAAATGAGTACAGCTTTGCTAAGGTCATGAGACTGCTTTCTAACCCCAGTAAAGAAAAAATAACAATATCAAAGGGTGTGAATAACCGTACTCAAACTAAATTTATCTTTCTTTTATTTTTATAGATACCATACAGCAACGGCCGCGCAGCCCCCATACATACGACGGGAGCAGTGGTGGAGACAAGACCAGTTAACTATAAATAGGCAGGGGAGAATAGGGTTTCTAAAGCTTTCCTAAGTTGAGGAGGCAGGTGGTAAACCAAGCAGGCTAAAAAAACTAATCAAAATTGTAAAAAAGAAAAATCAATTCTTTGGTCGTGATTAGCTAAAATTTTAGAGTCTCAATCTCAGTTGATCTAGAAATTAGGATTTGAGATCAGATCGATAGCCTTAAGCGTTTGGTGTACGCTTGGAGTGACGCATTTGTGTATTTAAGGGTTGTATGGGCGCAAAGAGAAAGTTGGTGTGCGCGTAGCAGCCCTCTAAAATTAAGGATGAACTTCATACCATATTTACATCCGAATTTACGAAGAATGAGATGATGAAGATGGTCCATTTTCCCCATCTCCAACAAAATATATTGATTCCACTTGAATACATCCCTAAAAGTGACCTGTTGATTCCACTTGAATGCATTCCTAAAAGTGACCTGAGAAATCTTCTAATAGTATGCCATGATCATATGCACTTTCGATATGTGCCACATGAACTGACATCTTAATCATTATCTCAAAACCTATTATGTTGAAGATTAAAACAAAACGATCTCAATCATCCGATTCAATACCGTCAATGATTTTAATAGCAAAAACCCTATAAGCTAAGTGACTCATTTATCAGTGTGCAAATCAGTTACTATCATGTTTACCATTGTGTGGACTAAGTGGACAGAAGGCCAGCTACAACCTTCTCTTTGGTTAGAGCTTTTAAAGGTAGCTGAAATTTGCACACGAGATTTGCACATGGCACGTGAAGTAAAAATAAAGACAGTCAAAGTCTATTATCTGATTTGAATGTCATAATGTAAAGATCTTTTATGCTAAAAATTGGTACAAAATATGATCACGATCTCTATTATGTGATTTAACATAGTCAAAACCTATTATTTGATTTAATGATTGACTCTATTAAACTAGATGATAGAGATAATATTTTGTGTAAACTTTTTATATTACAAATCTTTATATTATAGCTTTCAAATCAGACCCATAGATAGTGTTCAGGTGGCACGGGTCTCAAAAGCACCAAGTGTTTTTAAAATCATGTGCCACAATATAGGTCTTACGTGCAAGATTTAGCTTCCCCTCACAAAAGGTATAGAAAATACGACCCATCCATTCACAATACCAACGGGTCAATCACTTTATGGTACACGGTCACACTTTGGAAAGTGGTCAGCTGTTTTATGAGCATACAAAGCATTGAAAATGCAAATTTTAACTTTTAGCATGAGGAGATTGAACAAATGGATGGGTTACCCACACACCACTTTCCTTATTTCATCTTATAGGGTACCCAAACCATATTTGCAAGGTGCACCGCTCCCACCTCTTATCGTCACACCAATTTTCCTTTTTCGTTTCGGTTTCGGTTTCGGTTTCGATGGGGACCAAAATCAAAATTTTGATCTGAAATTTTGGCCGAAATCTTCATAGCAGTCCGAAAAATACCGAAATATGAAGTTTTCGTTTCGGTTTCGATGGGGGCCAAGACCGAAACATCGGCCAAAATTTTGGACCATGATCGTGGACCTATGCCGACTCTATATTTATAGACATAAAATTGGGGCGGAGCCAGGATTCTGGTCCATGGATGCGAGGGGTAAGGGATGGCGACAAAAAAATAATTAAGTTAGGTAATTTGGTAGTCGAATCACTTTCTTAGATGTGTACCATGTGAAATTATTATATGTATTGTTTGATAGCTGCATCATGATATAAAGACTTTTGATGTAAAAGATTGGAGTGAAAAACAACTTGCATCCTTCAACTCAAAATAGTCAAACTCTATCTAAAATTATCATCTGCTGTGTAAATAAAATATACTATTAATTTCAGATGGTGTTTTACGATTATACTTTACATAATAAATTTTAAGATCCTGAACGTTAAATCATATGAAACACATAATGATTCTACATGACATAGCTCCGAAACAATGACCCATGTATTCAAACCACTGATGCTTGCATCGGACACCTAATACTAACTCATTAAAAGGGTGCAATGTGTCCACTTAGCCGGCAATATTTCGGCGAGGCTAAAATTTAGAAACGGGAAAATATTCATAGGAAAATCAAAGAGAAAATAAAAAATAAGATTTAAAAGTATAAAAAAAATAAAAAAATATTAGAAAATCACAATTTTTTGAAAAGTTCTAGAATAATTCGTGAATTATTCATGATTTTTTGTGAGCATACAAATTTTTGAAAAAATCGTAAATAATTTGGGATTAATTCCCAAAATTTTAACTTTGCGGATTTTTAAAAAATCCGACAATTTTTTTAAATATAATTAAGGCTACAATAAATGTTTTAAAAGTTGTGTGGGCCTATCACCCCCACTCGCCTCTTTTTGCCTTCACCCAGCATAAACATAGAAATATGCTTGTGTGTTGTCTGAAGAGAGTGCAGAGATAGATTGATCAACGGACTAATGCTATCCCACCAGCACAAGGTTGTCAACCTCACTAATCACTTTTTAGCCAATGACTATCAGAAAGTTGTCCCTCGCATCCTTTTATGGCCCTGATATTTCTGAATGTAATCGTTTTCCACAATTCAATGGCATAAATGAGATTCACAAGTTTGATAGCCCTGTGATGTCATGCCCAAGGTATAAAAAATCAGCCGATATTGATATGTATTGGTATCCCAACTCGGGTATCCGATACCATATCGGCCGATACATCTCGATTTTGGCCGAGATTTAGACTTTTTTTTTCCTTTCGATTAAAATAAAATAAAATAAGTCGACACGTATCGGTATCGGCCAAATTGTATTGGTCTTGGGCAAACCAATACCTGAGACCGATACTGATTTTGATACCTCGACTCATGCCAACTCATTTAGGTTGCGTTTCGGTTAGCTCTTTTGGGATACTTTTGGCTCCGGTGGAGAACTGCTTTTATATTTTGGTAACGCAGCTCCTCGCCTCATATGCTCTGCCAGAGAGTTGTTTTGAGTGATAAAACTACTCTATGTCTGCTCTATCTCGTAGCAAATTTTATATGCTCTAACAGAGAGCAGACAAAGAGCTGCTTATACTCTTATAAGAGCTAACCCAAACATAGCCTTAACCAATTATAAAATGCATCTCCTATCAACCAAAAGTACCCTAGAACTCTGGTTGATATGAGAGCAACCTTTAATTAGTAAGACTATGAGCACTATAATTGAAGTTGGAAAAAGGATTTGCTTTTTTATATATATGTTAGTATAGGTGTGTTGACCTGAACTTCATTTATATTGTTTGTATATATAATTAATGTTGAGTTGAATTGAAGATTGATGAGGAAGGCACTCTTTGTTGATCTACCTACCACTACAATTAGAGCATATATACATTGATATATATATATATATATACATTGAAATTCAGATTTACTCTCCGAGTGCTTGTTTGGTAAAATAGTAAAAGGTAAAGCTCGAAAAGTTTCGTAAAGTGTTGTTGGTGGAGAAAAAAAAATGTGAGTGAAAAAGATCCTACTACATTGAATTTGGTTCATGAATATAAAATGAAAAATTATACACACGAGAAACCTCTATCTTTCATACTTGTTTGGTAAAATAGTAAAAGATAAAGCTCGAAAAAGTTCCGTAAAGTGTTGTTGGTGGAGAGAAAAAAAGTGAGTGAAAAAGGTCCACTACATTGAATTTGGTTCATGAATATAAAAATGAATATTATACTCGAAGGATAAATTTGTTGAGGACAAAGAGCAAGCGGCTAATATGGCGCGGCGTGATTGGCTGTACCGACCTGCATTAATTGAGTCCTACCGCACTTGCAGTCAATTGTGTCACACCACATCAACCACCTGCAATCCGGCAATTTTTTTAACTATGATTAAGATTACTATAAATGTTTTAAAAGTCGTGGGCCTATCGCCCCCACTCTCCTCTTTTTGCCTTCATCCCAGCATAAACATAGAAATATGCTTGTGTGTTAGCATAAACATAGAAATATGCTTGTGTGTTGTCTGAAGAGAGAGTGTGGAGATAGATTGATCAACGGACTAATGCTATCCCACCAACACAAGGTTGTCAACCTTACTAATATCTTTTTAGCCAATGACTATCAGAAAGTTGTCCCTCGCATCCTTTTATGGCCCTAATATTTCTGAATGTAATCATTTTTCACAATTCAATGGCATAAATGAGATTCACAAGTTTGATAGCCCTGTGATGTCATGCCCAAGGTATAAAAATCGGCCGATACCAATATGTATCGGTATGCCAACTCGGGTATCTGAGACCGTATCGGCCTATACATCTCGATTTTGGCCCAGATGTAGACTTTTTTTTTTCCTTTCGTTTAAAAAAGTAAAATAATAAGCCGACACGTATCGGTATCGGCCGGTATGTATCAGCCGAGTTGTATCGATCTTGGGCAAACCGATACCCGAGACCGATACCGATTTTGATACCTTGATTCATTGCCACCTCATTTAGGTTGCGTTTGGGTTAGGTCTTTTGGGGTACTTTTGGCTCCGACAGAGAACTACTTTTATATTTTGGTAACGCAACTCCTCGCCTCATATGCTATGGCGGGGAGTTATTTTAAGTGATAAAACTGCTCTATGTCTGCTCTATCCCAGAGTCTGACAAAGAACAAGAAAAGAGATGCTTCTGCTCTTATAAGAGCTAACCCAACACAGCCTTAACCAATTATAAAATGAATCTCTTGTCAACCAAAATTACCCTAGAACTTTGGTTTATATGAGAGCAGCCTTTAATTAGTAAAACCATGAGCACTATAATTGAAGTTGAAAAAGTATTATGCTTTTTTTTATATATGTTGGTATAGGTGTGTTGACTGGAACTTCATTTATATTGTCGGTATATATAATTGATGTTGAGTTGAATTGAAGATTGATGAGGAAACCACTCTTTGCTGATCGACCTACCACTACAATTAGATCATATATATATATATAATTTGCTTACACTAGAGCATATATACATTGAAATTCAAATTTACTCTCTAAGTGTTTGTTTGGTAAAATAGTAAAAGGTAAAGCTCCAAAAATTTCGTAATGTGTTGTTGGTGGAGAAAAAAAAATGTGAGTGAAAAAGATCCTATCACATTGAATTTGGTTCATGAATATAAAACGGAAAATTATACACACGAGAAACCTCTATCTTTCATACTTGTTTGGTAAAATAGTAAAAGATAAAGCTCGAAAAAGTTCCGTAAAGTGTTGTTGGTGGAGAGAAAAAAAGTGAGTGAAAAAGGTCCACTACATTGAATTTGGTTCATGAATATAAAAATGAATATTATACTCGAAGGATAAATTTGTTGAGGACAAAGAGCAAGCGGCTAATATGGCACGGCGTGATTGGCTGTACCGACCTGCATTAATTGAGTCCTACCGCACTTGCAGTCAATTGTGTCACACCACATCAACCACCTGCACTTTGTCTCCATAAAATTTGTCTTCCATATAACACTGTCCAAATAAAAATAAGAAAAATTTTGTACCCAATTTGATTCATGAATCTTAAAAATTGTAAGAATTCTTTATATATCACATGTTTTTCAATTCGAAGATCGAAGACTAGGATTGATATTGTCGTTTTATGGATCTCTATTTCATTGATTCCCTTAAAAATTTCATTTCAATTTATATAATTGATTAAAATATTGCATATGAGTGCTCTTGGGTTTTGAAATATGAAGAAAAACATAAAAGTCATGACAAGTAAATAAGGTATATATTCCTTAGCATATATGATGCATGAAAATTCTAGTTGTTTTTGGTTGGGTTGGGGCTTTGTTGGTTTTGGTGCCACTTGTTTTTGTGTTTGTTTTGTGATCTTTGAGCTCCTTGCATAGGGCCACTCTTTTGTAGTACTCTCTCTTTCAATGAAAATTCATATTTACTGGTAAATAAATAAAAATTATAGTTATTTACAATAACCAATGTATCACAATTCGAAACTTGTAAGAATCTTTAATTAATTGTATGATAGCATCTAATGTCAATCTCTATGGAATTATAGTTGGAAACTGTGTGAGAAAACTAAATGGTTGGAGTTAGGTAGGCCTAATTTGAACTCAACAAAATTGAATGAACTCGATATGGGTGATGTTAAACATGTAAATTGACCCTTTAATCATTTTTAAACATTAACATGATAGAAAAGAATCTCTCCTTATCTTCGACGGAAATATCTATATTATGTATAGGATGTTAAAGAATCTAAATTGTCCAATGGCAACCCATCATTGGAACATATCTCAGCTCAAATAAGCATGCCTATAAGTGGAAGTGAATCATTCGATTGATGAACTTTAATATCAACTATTAAAACTAAAAGCAAGAGTTGGTATTATAGCCAATAGATCGGATGATTTAAATCTCCCTAAAACATCATTTTTGGGCCTGTTGCACTTCAATCTATGATCTATTACTTTGAAGGTACGGATCATTGACATCTTAAACCATTGATGGTGTAAGATCATTTATAAATACCATTTTAGTGCTTAAATGACAGTCAGGAAAGTCAAGTCCTTGTCAGTGCCATGGTGGAACCGCCGCAATCCTAATAATTAGTCTTTCAAGTTCCTATAAAGTACGACATTGTTCCCCCCTACACAAACAAGGACAACAGGCCGACTGTATCTATTGGTCTTTCTTTAATTGGGATAAAAAGGAAAAGTCTCCAACTCTTTCCTATCTTTAGGGCTCGTTTAGGTGTTTCTTGATTTTTCCCAAAAAAGTTCAGATTCTTGAAAACTCAAAATTATGCAGATTCTTAGCAGACTCAAATTCTTGACTTTTCCCAAATGCGTTCTTAATTTACTCAGATTCCTAACCTTTCCCATAAAAGATCATAATCCTTCTTTCTTAAGTTCCTCTCAAAAAAGATCATAATCGGTTCGATGGGTGGTTGTGCTACGACCATAAACATGTTATCTAATCATTGGTTTATGTGATATACTCGGATTTAATTCAAATTTGATAGGCAACTAATCAATGCGAGGTTGAACATATTTGACGGGATTTTTTTTCCGAATCTGATTTAATGGGTAATAGATTATAAATCATATATAACTATCAATTGAAGGGTGGAAAGAAGAAGATTATGGAGAATATTATAACATAAAATATATATAAGAAAATGACAAAATACATATCGATTAAGCCTGGCTTTATTTAAAATATCTACAAATGAAACTAAATATGAAATACGAAATAAAAGAAAAACATATACATATTAATTAGGTCATTCAAACAAAATTGGTCTAATTCAAAATTCTCTCGAAGAATGACTATGAGGTAGCATTATCCTCGTCATCGTCATCTAAAAAGTAGGATGATGTAGCAGTACGTTGCGGGGAGGCCGTGAGACCATCGAAGCTGTTGAACATATGTCGATGATGCCCAACATTTTTTTATTTAATAATTTTGATGCCTTCGTAGAATATATATGCATTATTTCGATTTTAAAAAATCATATATCTATTATGTTTTTTTTTGCTCTTTACATATCTTGGTGAACTACTCCAATGGTTGACTTAGAGCTTTGTGAAGGTAAAGTTCTCTATGTTCAAACTTTGTTATGTGCAATATATTGCTTATTTTTGTAATTAATTATACTAGAGCTTACATATCATACATGTGAGTACGTAGCTCTACAACATAGTGGAGCCCCCTTGTGTGAGAAATCTCTCAGAAAATAAGTCTTTGGAGTAACTAAATAGGAGGGGGACGACAATATAGGCCAAAATTGTGAGTAATTGGGTACCATTATTTGCAATCCGAATTCTACCAAAATTATGATGATTGCAACTAAGGAATCCTCTATTAAGTTTTTGAGCAAAATAATTTCCTCTTTTCTTGCTTTATAATCTTAAATATATGGTAAGAGTATTTGCAACCAAAGATTCGGTCTCTTGAACTGATGGTTTCATCGCTGGCACCATTGACTGCCATGAAACAAGTGATGGAGATCATTTTTCGTCCCAATCTTTGGCAAGTTGACTGTAGCCCACCTATCAGACCGTTAAATGTTGATTACACATGGAACACGTCCCCAAAAGTTATCCAAGAACTCTACTTATACAATGCCCATCATCACGATCACTTTGGGATATGTGTCACATCAAATGAACATATGACTGTATGATATGTGGGTCATGAATCATGATCTCAGGATCTATTTTGCCACATATTGGGATAAAAAATAATCTCCATGATTTGATTCAAGGTAGTCAACAATGTCAAATGTTAGTTGTTGAATATTAAATAGAAGAAAGTCTTTTGGATTTAAAAACCATTAAAAGGCCGTGTAGCAGCTAGGGGGGAGTATACAAACTAGGACTCAGAATCAAAGCCTTTTCGAGCAAATAACTCGGATGAAGGCCTGTCGCAATCCCTCAAAAAATGGCAGAAAAGAGGTAGGGCCTACTGAAACTCGTGAGAAGAGGAAAGCCTCAGAAAATGGCGGATTTGCACTTTCTAAGTTGAAACGCAGAATCTGGGAGAATCCAGCCCTTAGGCTCTTATGCTAATATGTCTTACGCAGATTTGGGTCTTTCTATGCTGATATTTTTTTTAGCTACCCATTTAAAGGTTCTTGATTAGAATATAAAAACTGTTCAATGACATACTACTTTAGTTGATTGTAACCTAAATTTTTACCCATATATACATGTAATTATAGCAACATGGTGATTCTATTTTCATGTGGTTTGACTTTGTCATGATTAGACATATTACCATCGTCATCATCTTTCAATAGATGGAAGTAAATGTCATAATCAAAATCTTTGGTAAAAAATTAAAGTAGCGAGCAACCTATTGGTAATAACTAAAGTGTCAAATCGAATATTGGTCTCGGTTTTCGGTTTGCCCTAGACCGATACGAATCGGCCAATATTTAAAAAATAAAAAATAACATCTCGGTTAAAATCGAGACGTGTCGGAGATACCGACCAATACGTACTGGTTCGGCCGAAAATCGATACGTATCGGTCGATTTTTGATACCTTGGTAATAACATCTATTCAAAAGACTTCTAGAGGTACTCTTTGAATATCGATATCCATCATGTGAAAGATTAAGACAAAAATCGATCTCCATCATCCAATTTAAAGAAGTGAATGGGCTTTCATCGAGGGTGAGCTCAAAGATTCGGTGGGTGAATTTAAAGGTACTCTTTTAATATATATATTTTTTAATATTTCTTTATCAGTAAAGTGTGTACTTTTTTTTTATCAGTAAATATACATTGCTTTTTTTATCAATCAAATATATATATTTCTTTTGATAAAAAAAAAAAAACCTTGAAAAAAATAAAAAATAAGTTTTAAAAATTGCTTGGTCTAGTACCTAATATAATGTTTTATTTATTAAGTTCTCTGCCATTTGAACATAGAATCTAACTCTCTGTACAGGTGTCAATAGGCTAGGCTAACTAGGCGTGCTAGCCGGCCTGCTTGATTTGGGTTGGAGATCTGGAGTAATAGGCCCAATTTAAAATTAGTCTTAGACCCAACTTAACTCATTTTTAGTTGGGTTGAGTTTGGGCCACGCAGTGGGCTTTAAAAATCCAAACCATTCAAAGTCCGAAAGTCGACTATCCCAACCAGGCAATTGAGAATAGATAAATGGGAGTGTGCAATTGCAAAAATGGACTTGATAATAGACCCACTTAGAGATTGGACCAAGGGTACCTCTTTTCGCTCCCTTGCGTTCTTTGAAAGCGCCTACATCTCAAACCACTGAAAATCGTTTACTGCTTCGGATCAAATGATGGAGATCATCTTTCCCCCTGATCTTCCACAAATTGGATAGGGAGATCATGGCGCATCTATCAGATGGTCAGTTTTTGTTCCATGTGTCACAATCCTCAAAAAATAGCCATTGCATCCTAAATCCAGTGCAACCAATTGATAGATTGAGATCAGACGATACAAATTATTTTTCACACCAATCTTTCTCACAATCAATCTTGATATCAATGGTGTACCATCATATCGGCTTTGAGTGTGTTGAATCATATTATAGAGATCATGTTTTCTGCCAATCTTTGGCATCAAAGAACTTTACATCATGGCATTCAAATTAGATTGCTTAGATGGTGGTCAACGTGGCACAAGTCCCAAATTACCGTCTTTCTTTCTAAACTATGTGCCACGACACTAATCTCACCAATCTCGTCTGCAAGTTGTAGCCCCTCAATATAAATTTGTATTGGATAGCTCTGTTTGCACCTACCTAGTTATTGGTTGGGTTTACATGAAAAACTCATTGACTTGATTGAATCAGATGATAGAGATCAATCATCCAAATCTTCCACCTGCTTGATCGTGCCATCTGACTGTTAGCTTTTCATTTCATGTGGCACAAATCCCAAAAAGTGAATCTAAAATCAAGTTTGAGCATGATGAGTCCCACATGATTTTTGGGTCACTTTTTGGGATCCTTGTCAAATGGAATAAAAAATTGATCATTTTTATGTTATGCCCATGATCTCTCAATCTTATGGACAATTGGGATGAAAATCGATCTCTATCGTCCAATTCATCCCGATCAATGGGTTTTTAGTGTAGGCGAGAACCTTGTTTGATGTTGCCCATGATCATGGTCTTGAGAGCATTGGCGTGCCATCAAACTGTTAGTTTTTAATTCATTTCATGTGGCACAAATCTCAAAAAGTGAATCTAAAATCACTTTTGAGTGTGATGTGTTCTACTCCTTTGAATCAGATGGAGATCCTTTTATATCCCAATCTTTCACACAAAGTTTCTTGAGATCATGGTGTACCATCAAACATTTTTTTTTTCATTGCACGCATCCCAAAAAGTGATAAAAAAAATCATGTTCATAGATCATGTTTCTGGGATGTGTGCCACATGAATAAAAATGACCAGTCTAATGGTACTTGAAAATCTTAGGCTGTCAAGATTGAATCTTCAATTCAATTGCAATGAAAAGAAAAAAAATCTAAGCAAATCACCCCTTACTAACCCACAAGAAAAATAAGGTTATAATCAAACATTCAACCAATCAATGAAAATTATTGAAATAAAAAATTTATTCTTTATCAACATAACAATCTAAAAAATCATAAATAAAATAGAAAATTACCCATAAAATGAGAATTAAAGAATACCCAATTACCCTTTCCTTCTAAAAATTTAAATGCAGTACTAATAAAAAAAAGGAAAATGAATATATATATAATGAAAATATAAGGAAACTCAAAACATAAAGTTACCTTAAAAAGTAGCTACTCTAACATAGAATGAATCAAAGCTTTTGTATAATATATAGTTTGTGGAGGGCTCTTCTTAGAATAATCTTCTTTTTATTTTGAAGGTTCACATGGGGGGTCAACCAACGATGCACGATTTGTTGAATTTGTATGGATCTATCGATCCGACGATACAAAAATATGTCCTAGGATCTAGGCGCATGACCAATAAAAAATAATAAATCGACAATCCATAAATTAAAATATATGTGCGCACCTTGAGTGTGAGCCATGAATGATGGGTTGCCAATCTTCAACGATCTTCTCGCTCTCAATTACTCCTAACACAATGAGGATGCTTTTGCTAATAGGGAGGGTTGAAGTGTGTCGAACAATCGTTGGGACCAAGCACCCCTTATATTTATAACCAAAGAGTCATTTCCCATTAAGAACTTAATTATTAATTGTCTCACAATCATACCTCAACTAAAAGACTTAATTATTAATTGCTTATTCTCTTCAAATTCACCGAATTAGTAATTACACATCTCAAGATTGATCTTACACCATTTATCGGTCAATGGGTTGACCATATTGACAGCCACCAAAAATAAAAACTTCCAACAGTCACCCACTTGGCCACACTATGTCAATAAACTCTAATTACCAAATGTTAGCTAACTTTCTTTGAATGATAAGTCTTAATCAATCTCAATGAAAGTCTTTATAATCAGTCTGGTCCAGTGAGAATACTAATACAGAATTAATGTAGTCAATGCATCATGTCATCGATGCATGACTGTTCATTAGTTACCATATTAGAATTCATCACCAATATGGATTCCAACTAGTATGATTTTGCATAGATTGTAAGTTTACAAATTGAATGATGATTATATATAAACTCAATCTATTATTGGTCTTACTTTATTGTCATCTATTGGCACCATATATTCTAAAATTTTATTTGCATAAAAAAAATTTTAAAAAAAAATCCTTATTTTTGAATTAATTTAATCAAATATATTCACTCTTATACATCTACTCTCAAAGACGATCAAAATTATCCTTTAATCTCATACACGCAACGTGCTCCGAAAAGAGCTTGGGAGGTAAGCCTTTAGTAAGAGGGTCAGCCAACATGAGTATCATACTGATCTTTTCAACAAATATAATTTAATTCTAAACTTTCTCCCTTACAACAAGATAGTTAATATCAATATATTTGGAACCTCCACTAGTCTTGTTGTTATTGGAGATAGCTATCGAAGCGAAATTGTCATATAAGATTCTCAGTGGGCTTGAAATACTATCAATAACTCGAAGCCTTGAGATAAAAATTTTCAACCATATCGCCTCACATGTTACCTCAAAACATGCAACAAATTATGCTTCCATAGTAGACGAAGTAGTCAGCATTTGCTTAACACTCTTCTTAGATACAAGTCCACCTGCAAGTATAAATATATAACCCGATGTAGACTTACGGGTGTCTTGACACCCAGCATAGTCAGTATTTGAATAACTAATAACTTCAATGTTATTTGATCTTTTGTACGTAAGCATGAATCCTTTCATCTCTTGTAAATAGCGAAAAACTTTTTTGGCTGCTTTCCAATGGTCTAAATCAGGATCACATTGATACCTACTAAGCATGCCAACTATATACGCTATGTCTAGACGAGTATAGACTTGTGTATAAATGAAGCTCCCAACTGCCGATGCATAGGGAATTGTCTCTATCTGCTTTCTCTCCAAATCAGTCATGAGATTTTAAAGTAGACTAAATTTATCACCCTTTAGCACAGGGGCAATAGTAGCGGAGTAATGCATGTTAAATATTTTGAGAACTTTATCAATATAAGCTCTTTGAGACAATCTCAATATGCCACGGGCTCTATCTCGATGAATCTCAATTCCTATCACGTAGAAAGCTTCACTAAGATCTTTGTATAAAAATCCTTTGATAAAAAATTTTTTGTCTCATGTAACATGCTCAAATTACTACTCGCAAACAATATATCATCAACATATAAAAAATTGATGATAAACTTGCTCCCACTTATTTTAAGATATATGTATTGATTCATAATATTTTCTTTAAAACTGAAGTTTGAAATAACTTCGTGAAATTTTAAGTACTATTATCGAGATGTCTGCTTTAAACCATATATAGACCTTTTGAGTCTACAAACTAAATGACTCTCCCCCTCAACCTAAAAACTTTCAGGTTGTATCATAAAGACATCTTCACGCAAGTCACTATTCAAAAAAATAGTTTTGACATCCATTTGATGCAATTCTAAATCAAAATGAGCTACTAATGTCATGACTATCCGAAAGGATTCATTTCTAGAGACGGGAGAAAATATCTCTTTATAGTCTATTCCCTCTTTTTGAGTGAAACATTTAGCGGCTAACCTAGCCTTGTATCTTCTTACATTACCTTTAGAGTCGTGCTTGATTTTATATACTCATTTACAGCCTCCAGGCTTAACTCCTTCAAGTAACTCACAAATATCTCAGGCCGAGTTATGTTTAATTGATTTCAACTCATCTTTCATGGCTTCGAGCCATTGAGTGGATTTGTCGCTCTATATGACTTGGCTAAAAGAAACTGAATCTGATTCCTTTCCAAAATCATACTCACTCTCATTGAGGTAGACTATATAATCACTAGAAATGACTGGCTTCTTTGCTCTCTTTGATCTACGCAATGATTGATTATTGGTGGTCGCCATGGGAGCAAGAGCCTCCTCAATGTGGGATATTTCAATAAGTATAATCACAGGTGCATTAATACTTGCTGGAATAACTGGTGTTGGTGACACCTTTTCATGGATAAAAGGGATAAGAATTATAATCTGATTCTCTTCAAAAGAGATTTTCTTAGGCTCAACGCTTTCACTGTTCTCACAATCCTCAAAGAATTTCGTATATTTAGTCTCAACAATTCGAGTACTATGATTGGAGCAATAAAATCTGCAGCCTTTTGACCTATCATGGTAACCAATGAAATGAAAACTTATAGTTTTAGGATCCAATTTGCCTAATTGTAGATTATATACCTTTACTCCAACTAAACAACCTCAAATGTGTAAATATCCTAAAGTTAGTTTTCTTCCTACTCATAGCTCATTAGGAGTTTTGGAAACAATCTTACTACGAACTCGATTCAGGATATGCACCGTTGTTTTCAAGGCTTCTCCCCACAAGAACATAGGCAACTTAGAGTTGCACAACATGCTTCTCACCATATCCATAAGAGTACAATTTCGTCGCTTAGCTACACCATTCTGTTCAAGTGTTCTCGGCATAATGTATTGAGTAATAATGTCATGATCTTATAGATACAGGGTGAATAGTCCTAGATTACGACCTATTTCAAAGTATCTACTATAGTACTCTTCGCCTCTATCAGATCTCACAATTTTAATCTTCGAATTGAGTTATAACTCAACTTCGACTTTATAGATTTTAAACATATCCAGGGCCTCAGATTTTTCATAGATGAAAAATATATAACCAAAACGAGAATAATCATCAGTGAAGATAATAAAATACTTTTGGCCACCAATAGCAGGAGTTGAAAACGGTCGACAAATATCAGTGTGAACTATTTCTAGCAAACTCGTGCTCCTGATAGCTCCTTTCTTATTAGTCTTTGTGAGTTTTCCTTTATCACAATCTACACAAGTATTGAAGTCAGAGAAATTGAATGCATCGATTATATTAATCTTTAATTAATCTCTCTATTCTATTTTATCCTTAGATATATGGTCTAAACATTTATGTCATAAAATGGAGAAGTTATCGATTGTTCGTTTTCGTTTCTTACTAACTTTATGATTCAGATGCATAGAAACTAAATATTAGGCGTAAGATGAATCCAAGTTCAACTGATAAAGATTGTCCACTAGAGAGCCACTACCCACAATATCGAAATCAAATAATAGAGTAAAAACATTATGTCCAAATTTAAATTTAAAACCTAATGAATCCAATTTAGAAATAAATATAAAGTTTCTAGTGATACTTGGAACGTAAATAGTATCAACTAAATTCAAAATGAAACCACTATCTAAAATAAGACGGAGAGTCCCAATGGCCTCCACGTCTGCTTCTACTCTATTTCCGAGTTTGATGGTTCGTTTGCCTTTACTTAACTTCCTGTTTGATCGAAATCTCTGCATTGAATTACTTATGTGAATAGTTATATCAAAATCCATCCACCAAGTATTGCGTGGAGCATCAACATAAAGTGATTCAAAATACACAAAAACTAGATCATTACCTTTCTTAACTAGTCAATCTCTGTATTTCTAACAATTCTTCTTTATGTGTCCCTTCTTATAAAGTGACACTTGATGCCAGAAGTAGATTTACTAGCTTCTCCTTGTTTGATTTTCGGTGAAGAAGCTTTCACGTTTTTTCCTTTATACGATTCCTTCTTTCTCTTGAAATTTTCTTTTGATGGTCCAAGAGCGGTGTAATGAACATTTTCAGGTTTTTCAGCTCGAAGTCTTTATTATTCTTGGACACAGTGAGTGATTAACTCGTTCATCTTCCAATTCTCTTTCTGCGTATTATAATTAATCTTGAACAAGCCAAATTATGTAGGAAGAGAAGTCATAATAAAGTGAACAAGAAAACCTTCAGAAAAACTCATGTCTATTTCTTTCAATTGAGTCGTCATGCCACTAATTTTCATAATATGCTCCCATATGCCACTATGACCATCATATTTCATGGTTCCCATTTTAACAATAAGACTACTGGTAAGTGCCTTAAAAGTCCCCTGAAATTATTCCTGAATGACTTGCATGTATTCTTTTGTATTGTACGAGTCAGGAATACCTCCCCGGATCGCATCAGTAATGGAACTCTTTATGACCATGAGGCTTATACGATTTGATCTATCCCATTTTTCAAATCCGTATTGTTCACTTTTAGATCTTCAGCTGAGACATCGACAGTGAGCACCTTGCGTTTATCAAATCGTATAGCATAGTCAAGATTCATGCAACCGAGAATAATTTAGACTTATTCCTTCCATTTTCCATAGTTTGAGTCACTCAAAAATTTAATTCTACCAACCATATTTATAATAGAAGACGGGTTCAATGCTACATAATAATTAAGGGTTTTATTTTGACCAAATACAATTATAGTAACTATCAATTCCACAATGTTATATTTATAGTATTTCACGCAAGCGTTAAATTATGTCGAGAAATATGATAAAATTAAAACTAATGTGGTTGTATTGAGAAACAATTTGTATCATTATGACCCTCCGTTGGGTCAAGTCATAACATACTAATCGCTTCCTCAATTAATGATTGTGATACTAATTGTATCGTTATGATCCTCCGTTGGGTCGAGTCACAACATGCTAGCAGTACCCACACACAAAATAATGAATAATAAAATACAATCATCATACAACATTAAGTGATTCATTATCGTTGGCCAGAAGTAATCCCTTAAGTTGTGATGTCAACGTTTACTACACACTTTCACTAAATTTGTAACACAGTCTTGGACAAAATTAAATCTCACTATGAAAATCACGGCACTAGGAAAGATCATCACCGTTGGACAGAACAATCATTCCAAGCCATATTTTCTATTTGGATTTTATAATATTTAAGATGGTCATAAAAATGGTTTAATAATAAAATAAATAAGTCACTTAAGAGATGTAAATGACCAAATTTAGCTCGTGTTGTGGGTAAGTGCCAAAAATTAATAATAATTATAAGTAACATTACTTAAATATCATCCTTGGGCTAGAGCACAATCTTCAATACCCGACCCTAATTAAATACACTCGAAAATACAACAATTATCAAATTAAAAATTACCAAAATGACATCAGATCAAGAAAAAATCACAACATAGAGTTCATTATAAAAAATAGACCTAAAAATCATATTCAAAATGTTCGAAAAAGTTAAAATTTATATATAATGTCTGAAAATCAAACTTATAAATAGCCCATAAATGACCCGAAAGAATAAAGAATAATGAGTCACAATTGGGCCTTAAGGACAAATGGGTCATTTTTAACGAGCTAAATCGGGTCATGAATTATGGGTCGTTTTTAACGGGCTGAATCAAGTCATGAATCATGGGCCGAGAATGAATTGGACTGGACCATGGGCTGGACCGAGTCATGACCCGAGTACCATCATGGGCTGAATCTAGCTTAGTTGGGTCATGGGTTGGAGCGAATATGTGGACCTTCATTATTAATCTAATAAAAGACAAAACACAAAAGTCTCAAGAAAACTCAATAGAGATCGTGAAACCTTTAGGGCCTCTTTTATTTGCAGCCACCATTAAATCAAAGTGGCTTAACTATCAAGTCCCACAAATTTATAAAAAAAAAAAATGACTAAAAAGGATTCTTCTTCTACTAAAACTAAAAATCCAATCAGAGTGAGGGTGAAGTCTAGTCGACCCATCTGATAAAAGGAATTAAAATTTTTTTCTATGTTTCATCTTTTGAAGCGAAATTATCACTTTTTTATCTCCCAGCCAAATTTTTGTACTTATGTAATCCCATTCAAATTTATATTCTTATCCACAATCTTGATATTTTTGTGACCAAAGTGAAGAAGGGCGAGTGGGAGGACCTCGCTGGCGGGGATTGCCCTATAATCAAGATCTGAATATCACGCTATTATTCCTTGTCTATCACCTGTAGTGTCGCGATGGGTCTTGCATCCCCATCAAAATATGATGATCTTGGCCATCATGGCCATACAATTAAATTATATTTACCATCCATTTTAAACCTTTTGGAGGCTAACGTAGATAAAAAAATAATAATACTATTGTTATATGTGTTTTAATCGATCATACGTCAAAAGCTTGGCTTTGATACCAATTGTTGAATTTATATGGATTTATCGATCCGATCATACAAAAATATGCCCTAAGATTTAGGCGCATGATCAATCAAAAATAATAAATCGACAATCCATAAATTAAAATATATGTGTGCACCTTGAGTGTGAGTCATGAACGATGGATTGTCGATCTTCTCACTCTCAATTCCTCCTAACACAATGAGGATGCTTTGGCTAATAGGGAGGGTTAAAGTGTGTCGAGCAATCGTTGGCTAATAGGGAGGGTTAAAGAGTCCTTTCCTATTAAAGACTTGAATTACTAATTATATTGTGATTGAGAATCACAATCATACCTCAACTAAAAGATTTAATTATTAGTTGCTTATTCTCTTCAAATTCACTGAATTAACAATTATAAATTTCAAGATTGATCTTACATCATTCACCAGTCAACGGGTTGACCATAGTGACGGCCTCCAAAAATAGAAACTTCCAACACGATTAATTGAAATCTAATCTAATCAAATCAACAAAAGGAGTACGTGTTCGTTATGAGGTCTCGCTTTGAGGGAATCTGCACCCTATAGGCCCCAACAGAGGTACCCAAACTACTATACTTACCTTGTTTCAAGAACAACGGGAGGAGAGTGACCATGGAGTGTAACAAGAAAAAACACTAAAAATTGTGGGACAACCCTATAAATGACAATTGTTTTAGGGTTGTCAATGGGGAGGCTTAGCCCGAATCAGTTAAGGCCCAGCCTGATTTGGATTGAACCTAGGATTAAGAACTAAGCCTGCTTGTGAATGTAACTGGGCTTAGGCTGGCCCGAATTTATAGTCATGCCAGGTTCGGGCTCTTTAGAGTAAAGAAATAAACGGGCTAGTCAATGTCCAGCTTGGCCTGGCCAAAGCCGTTTTTTCAATGAACAAATCAGGCTGGCCTGAATTTTGCCCATCCCGAACCCAGTTTGGGCCCAGTTCTGGTTTTAGTAGTTTAGCTTGCCTGAATTATAACTGGGCCATGATTAGCCCGGTTACAAATCGGCCATGGCTCAGGCCTAAGTTTTAGGTAAAGATGGAGCTATCAAAAGCTCGCCCGTCCCGTTGACAGCCCTGGTCTTTGTTTCCCTGGGTGGTGTGTGATAAGAAAATATTAGTGTGGAAGGCACAGCACTGCTTTTGAAAACAACCAAAAATACTATCAGATTTCTGCCCGATTTCTCTTTCACCGTTTCAAGTATTGGTGTCACCAGTCGGCGCGAATTCATTAAACGACTCAGCGGCTGCTATGAAAGCGCCATTAAGTGTAGACCCCTTGGCGGGGCACACGACGTCATTTCCATGCAGCAGTTCCTCGAAAAGAGACTGAGGGATTAGTGATGGCAAGCGGATTTTATTGAGAAATTGGAGCATTTTTATCGAAAAGAGACCGAGGGATGAGTGATGGCAAGTGGATTTTGAGGATAGATAGAGTAGCTTAAAGGTATTTTGTTCCTAAAGTATAAAAACACTAAAATTGACGGAAATAAGAGTCATTCATGCTTTTATATAGGAGTAAGGATAAGGGTAAGGATTATTCTGTAAGAGATGTCTTTCAAGTTTTATTAGGACCTCCATCTCAGGAAACGGTACGTATCCCTCATTAAAAAGAGGGTTTATATCTTTTGAAATTTTCTCTTATGTGTATCGGAGCCATTACTTGCACACACACAATTAGATGATGGCCTTCGAATTGAATTAAATGATAAGATCATATTTTATACCAATTTTCTAGTTCAAAGTTTTTAGTTTATGACTTTCAAATCAGAGGCTTAGATGGTGTTTTCACATTACATGAGTCCCAAGAATATTGAATCTTTTTTTCTTTTTTTTTTTATAATAATCTTTCTTCTAAATTGTGTGCTTGAGCAAACTTTATGTGTGCAAGTAATGGTTTCCTTCCCGTACATCCAATCACGGGGTTGTATTATACATTAGTATTATTCAACAGGGACACCCCACAAAGTAATGAATATATGTAACACATAGGGAATTGGTCTCATCATCAATGGGCTTTGGATTCTCGCTAGGGCTGTTTGACAGCCCAGTTGGCCTGCAAACCGGCCTAAAAAAACTGGACTTTTTTACTGACTAAACCTTGCTTGGAACTATGGCCAACCTAAGACGATGGCGACCCGGTCTAGAGCGGGCCGGGTTAGGCTTGATGATGTCCCGTTTCGGCCCGGCCATAGTACCCTCAGAATTTTTTTTTTTTTAACACATGAATATGAGGATATGTTAGTAAAATACCTTTACAGATCAAGTATATAATCTCTTTTGTCATGGTTTGTATCCAAATTAGATATATAGTATTTTTTCAAAAAATATATCTAAAAAACTATGAATAAAATAAATATGTATAAAAAGAATTCAAAAGAAAAATATGGCCCGCAACTCGGACTGGGCCAGCCCAGTCTGGAATAGTCGGGCTTGGGTTGAGTACATGTTGGGCCGAGCAATGGCTGGCCCTTGGCAGCCCGGCTTAGGTCCGGGCTCTAGCCAAGCATGGTCCAACCCTAGCCCGCCCATTGACAATCCTAGTTCTCAGGATCATTAGTTTGCAAATTCATTGTTGTGAGCAGAGAATAGGATAGTCAATGGCTCAAATTAGATCGAGCCAAAATTTTGGATGCCCAACCTGACCTGACGCTCTGGTGCACCCCAACTCGACCTGCTGGATGGGTGGTTCGGTTATCGGGCTGAACTGCCTATTGACAGCTCAAGCTGAGAATTGAACTGCCACTGGTGCATGGAACAGGAACTTGGATGTCGGGTATATAATTTCACGTGGTATGTGTTCCCTGACCAGTGGGCGTTAACTGCAGCCCAACTGTAGCCCATTTGCACCTCCAGGTTCGAGTGGGGGCAAAAATTTAAATCAACTCCAACTAAGATTGTATTTGCACTTAGAAAAAAAGTAAGCATACCCCATCTTGAAAGCAAAGAATTGCTATTTTGGCACTAGTCCCATGAAACCAACATTTAAGTCGTCTGATATGAAGGGATCAAAAGATCTTTAATGCAAAAGAACAACTGATTCAAGGCAACCAGTGCTCACCGTCTCATGCTCTATAGCCCTAAAAGTTCACCATTACAATTTTTTTTTTTTTTTTTTTTTCTGATAGCTTGGGTATCCTGGCCTGAGCACCCGCCTAATCCCAGGGGCACATACGCTGTTAAAATTATAAAATAAAGAATAAAATAAGAAAAAGATAAAAGAGATAAGAAGAAGAAAAATGGCCACAATCGATTACATTGTTTACGGCTTGTTACAATATTCTCACATAAGAAAGTGTATAAATAAGATTACAAATATAAGTCTGCGGTTATCTAGAAGTGCGATTATCTAGAAGTGGGAATGAATATGGGTAAGTGGATAGTTATCTAATAAGGTATATTCTAATACTCCCCCTCAAGTTGGAATGTGAACGTGAGAACATCTAACTTGAAAGATAAACAGTCAGAGCCGATGGGTAGATCAAGTCTGTCGTGATCTCTCCCAACTATGAATCATATAGTAAGTCTCTTTAAAGAGATCTTGAAAAAATAAAGAGTGAAAATGTGGGAAAAGACATCCACATATATATAGAAGGAAAGAGAAAATGTGGGAAAAGATATCCACGTAGAATATAGAAGGCTAGAGAAAATATAGGAAAAGACATCCACATAGAGTATAGAAGGCTAAGAGAAAATATGATAGTGGAAGCAATGTCAGAATCATGGCTCTGATACCATGTTAAAATTATAAAATAAAGAAAAAAAGAAGAAAAAGATAAAAGAAAGAAGAAGAAGAAAAATGGCCACAATCGATTACATTGTTTACGACTTGTTACAATATTCTCACACAAGAAAGTGCATAAATAAGATTACAAATATAACCGTTCATGGTTATCTAGAAGTGCGGTTATCTAGAAGTGGAAATGAACATGGGTAAGTGGATAGTTATCTAATAAGGTATATTCTAATATACGCACCCCAAGTTAGTACGTGTCAGGTTAGCATAGGATATACATCCCTAGGGTGGCGTCAGTGGCGGAACCAGGATTTTCATCTAGGCGGGGCGCAAAATAAATTAGATATAAATTTTTTTCTAAATTATATAAACTAATTAATATTATAAAACATAATTTTCATTAAAATTACATTGAAAAAAGAAATATTTATTAACAAGACATTGACAAAATTAAGATTTAGGGTCAGGAAATTAGGGCTTTAGGGCTTAAAGATTGCGAAAGAATTAGGACTTCGGTTTACAAAATTGAGGTTTATAGAGAGTAAGACTTGGATTTATGAAATCGATGTTTAACAACTAAGACTTGGGTTTACGAAATTGAGGTTTAGGGACCTCATTGCGAAAGGATTTAAGAAATCAGAGAAAGGGCTTGGGGGTTGGAGATTGTGGAAGGGCTTAGGGTTTAGGGGTTTAAGGTTTAGGAAAATAGAGAATTGGGAAATTAGGGGTTTAAGATTTAGGGTGTTAGGGGTTGGGATTTAGATATGGAAAATCCTCAAAATTCAATAGTCTGATTGCACACTAAATATGGAAAATTTAGCAAATGAGCTATCAATCCTGAAGAAGATGATGTGACCACGATGGTGATGAGAAAATTCTTTTTATTTTTATTTAATCTAAAACTAAACTTCTAATATCTTAGAATTAATGGAAATCAAACAAAATAATGACTCCAAATTCATATCAAATTCCAAGGCTTTTAACACCCATCAAGGCCCATTTGGAAAGCAGAAACTAAAACTTCTATGCCGAGGCCGTAAAACGAAAACAGGGCAACTATAGAACACCACCAAATAAAATTATGAATCCAAATTCATCTCCAATTTCAATGTTTTTTCCATACCCACTAATGTCATTTGGATATCGTAAACTAAAACACCAATTAAGTAGCCCTAAAATGAAAATAGGGCAACTATAGAACACCACCAAATAAAATTATGAATCCAAATTCATCTCCAATTTCAATGTTTTTTCCATACCCACCAATGCCATTTGGATATCGTAAACTAAAATAACAATTAAAAAGCCCTAAAATGAAAACATGGCAACTCTACATTTTAAGCAAAAAAAAATTATGAACAAATTACAAAACAACACAGCTAACCTATTCCTTAACAATGATCCCCAACCCTCAATCCAACCAACTTTAAAAAATCCGATCTTTTCAACCCAAACGGCTCAAACCCTCTCGAGCCGTGGCCACTAACGCTACGGGCCCGATTCCACAGCAGCCATGGCCACAAAGAGAGAGGGCACTGAAACTAGATGAGAGAGAAAGAGAGAAGAAGAAGAAGAAAATGAGTAAGAAATACCATTTTTAAGGAGCCGAGGTGGTTGCCGGCAGGAGGAGGCATCGCAAGCATCAAAATCAGGTGGGCGAGAGGAGATTGAGATGTGGTGGGCGTCGGGTTCAAGAGAGAGAGAGGGATGGCGCTGGGTTCCAAGTTGAGAGAGGGATGATGCTAGGTGTTTAAGTGTTGGGTTTTAAGTTAAACACTTTTATTTTTATTTTTTTCATTTTGGGTTTGAGTGAAGGCACTCGCCCGCACTCGCCCTCACGTGGTTCCGCCACTGGGTGGTGTCGAGGGGGGGGAGGGGATTCAAACTCAAATCTCCTGCTTTTGGAGGTAGGTACTTGGCCAGCTCGTCTAAATATAAAAGTTGGTATTAGGCACCAAATATATGGGGTAAGACCGTGATGATGATGAGTTGGTATTAGGTACCCAAGTTAGATGATTCCTAGCAATTCCTAAAATTGTTGGGAATCTTGTCTAGTCAGTAACCTCCATATTTTTTATCTTAGATTCTTAGTGGAATAAATTCATTTTTTTCAATTACACAGAACCTTAACTTCTCATGATAATTGTTTTCCTTTATTTTGTTGAATTCACTCGGACATTCAATACTAGATTATTGGTTGATCAAGCCTCATGCACTAGTCGAATTTTTATTTTATTTTTCATTGGTGTGCAATCCATGCACCGAGGAAGTATCACTACAAAAAATAAGACTATCAGTGACAGCTAAAAACTGCCGCTATTAGTCATGTCGTTACCAAAAACTGCTTTAACATCAAGTGCCACTGAAACGCCTTATTTTTGTAATAACGCTTCAATCCTTATTTTTAGCTTACGTTGTCGCAAAAAAGGTGAAAATAATGCATGTCAGATATCATGCACTAAATTGAAACATGAACTAAGCATACAAACATTACAAACACTCTAAAACACTATATATTGAATTGGGAGATGGGGCTTACATATTCGAATAGGCCAATCGATATACTAATTATTGGTCTTTTTTTTTACAAAAAAACATAACGTCATAGCAACTACGAAAGTGGCATTGTCATCATCCTCGTCCTCGTCAAAGAATGAGAAAGTCATCATCCGCATCATAGAGGTGGGGTGATCCAAGGGCATGGATAAGGGTCCTCCTCCATCTCAACATTCGAGTCCTCATCTCTATCATCATTCTCCTCTCCCTCATTGACAAAATTGAGGAGGATGTCAGGGGTTACATGAACCCCCAATGGGGGAGGGGGAGGACGAATCTCCAACAAGTTGTACATGGAATGCGTGTTATGGTGGCCCTCCATGCACTACTTCAACTCAGTTTACATTAACTTATTATTAGTTTATAATAGTACGGTTAAGAAAACACAATTTATAGCGTAATTCATTATTTTATCCTTAAATTTAGATTGTACAAGTGATCTTTATTTAACTCAATTCATCTCAGTTTACAAAAATTGAGCTCAATTCATCAGATTTTACAAGAAGTCTTGATACATCTCAATTCATCCCAATTTATGAAATTCAACTTTTCTTTTTTTTTTTGATAACTGAAATTCAACTTATACAAGTGCAGATTTTACTAATGGTCTTTATTGAGCTCATTTTATACAAGCTCACCTTAGATTGTACAAGTTCAGGGTATAAAATCAAATATTAGCTTTCAATATGGGGAACTTGGGCAAAATATGATTACGATGTCAAGTTAATTTCAAGGGAAATTAGAAAAAAGGGTTAATTAGAGAAACATGCCTCAAAAACAACTTTTTAGCAAAAAAGACCCAACTTCAAACGTTTTAGAAAAATCGTGCTTTCACGGATTTTAGAACTTCAAAAAATCGTGAAAGCATTGTTTTTTCTAAAATATTTGTAAAAAAAAATAGTGCTTTCACGATTTTCTAAAGTTCCAAAATCCGTGAAAGCATTGTTATTCTAAAACGTTTGAAGTCGGGTCTTTTTGGCTAAAAAGCTTGTTTTTGAGGCATTGTTTTCTAAAGTGCCCTTAGAAAAACAACCTTGGTTTACAAACGTTTTAGCCTAATATACAAACTCTAAATGTTTTAGAAAAAAAAAGTTTTTACATTTTTTTGAAGTTCAGAGATCCGTGAGATCTCAAATACTTTACACATGTGAGTTTACAAATTTGTCCTTGGTTGTCTTCTCCACTTAAACTACCGACGACACCGACTTGGGAATTCACCTGATTTGCCACGGCAAGTTCACACCAATTTAAACCAGCTCGTGAGTTCACCGACGGTCACAGGCGAGTTCACACCCGACAAAACCAGCTCCAACGAGTTCACCCCTGACGAAACTAGTTCCGGCAAATTCACCCCCGACGGCTGTGGCGAGTTCCCCCCACGAAACTAGCTCCAGCGATTTCACCCCCGATGGCTGCAGCGATTTCAAGAAGATCCATGTGCTGGATCTGAGCAAGAGCAACCTTTCGAGGTTGATTCTGAGCGAGTTGTCGGGCATGAAGAGCTTAGAGACTTCGGATTTGTCCTTCAATCAACTCTTGGGAAGCATACCTTCCTCTTTGGTCTTGCTAACTTTTCTATCAGGTTTCAATGTAGCCTATAATCTCTTGTCTGGGGAAACCCCTATGGGATCCACCTTCTTACCTTCAAGTTTTGAGGGGAACCAACGTCTCTGCGATCGGAATTTTATTTATTGCCATAAGTCTCCTTGTTCGTCATGCATCTTCAGATTATGGTCCTTCAAGTGACGAAGACTCGCCATAGCTGTTTCGTCGAGCGTGAACTCGTCGCAGCCGTCGAGGCCGGAGCTAGTGTCGTCGGTGGTTTAGTGGAGAAGACAATCAGGGACAAATTTGTAAACTCACAAATCCACTTAAACCCACATGTGTAAAGTATTTAAGATCCCACGGATCTCTGAACTTCAAAAATACGTTAAAACCTTTTTTTCTAAAACTTTTAGGTTCTGTATATTAGGCTAAAACGTTTGTAAACCAAGGTTGTTTTTCTAAAGTGCCCTTAATTTTAGAATGATTGAGCTAAACATCTTTAAATTGAGCAGGCATCCGAGTTGATACTATCTAAGACTTAGACTAAGTATTTTCTTGAGATAAACATCATACACCACAATTAAATAGAGGTGAACATCATTAGGTATTTGTGGAGTTCACGATTCTATTAACTATTACCCTTCAATTACGATTAAGATGTTCAACTTCAAATAAATGATTAAATAGTGCTTCACATTTAAATAATTTTCTCATTACAAATAAATTGCTCGAAAATAATCATTACTATCTAAAAATAAATTCACTTTATACATTCACGAAAATTATAAGATAACTTGCACATTTGTGCTACAAAAGTCATTACTGGCAGATCAATATAGGATGAAAATTTATAAACTATAAAAAACTTATCTATTGCTGAATGGATAGACCGAGTTTAAAGAAAATTTCTATTTTGCTTTGGTAGCCATTTAAATCCATCGAAGATGATCTTGTTATAATAGACATGCTATAATAGATCTAATAATAAGAAATTATGTTTAGGCAGATTTATTATAACAGATCGGACTATATCATATCAGCTCAGACAGATCTATTAATAGCATATATTATTTAATTGATCCTAAATTTTAATTGCAAGAAGAATGACATTAATCACGGATAATATTATAAACTAATCACAGATCATCTGATAATAGAGTAATCAACACAAACACAATAAAAACATAATAACAACTTGGGACCATTACATTTTAATCAAATCAGACAATCAATTCTTATTAATCAAAACACAGGTCGGTCAAAGATTGAAGATTACAGTTTTGGGACCCCTAGTTTAGTAAAAAAAAAGTACACAGCTTTGGTGCAACCCTAAAAAATAAAATGACCAAAATATCAATTAACAATGTGTTCAGTTGATAAAAAAATCCCACAATCAAGCTTATGAGTTCAGTTTAGATGTCAGTTGATCTAAACTTTTAATTACAAAAAGATAAATTTAAAAATTAACATGTAAACTCTGTCACAATCATGCTGATTACTTTTATTCCAAAATTGATGACAATTTTTTATAATGAAAAAAGGCAAACAAAAGATTTGGCAGTTAAGCTACATACTTGGAACCTCTGTTACCTCAGACTTTATTGCTTTCATCAGACTTATGTATCTTCTTTTATAGACCCTTCTTACATTAAAATTCTAAAAGAAGACGAATCAAATCTCTTGCTTGCCAAAATTGAATAATGGTAAGGAAACCTCTAATTGTTACCTCTATATGGGCAAAGCTATAATTTGCAGTAGATCAAAGGTAGTATTGCAAGGACTCTTTTATCATCCATTGGATATGATCATCTCTTGACACTGACACACTATACACCATGTGAACAAAGAAGAGCACACGACTTAGGAAAGATAACCGACTAAGAGATTGCTAGGTGCAAGCTCTCCATTCAAACTATAAAAGCAATGAACTGAGCCACACTTGTGAAGGGACTTACTTCTTTTTGTGGGAGTTGAAAGCATGGTTGGGCTATTTTAATGAAAAAGGTTGGTTGCAATATAGACACATAAGAGGAGGGAATCTAGTGTATTACCTTCAAAATTGAGCTTTTCCTAGCAAAATAATCGGAAAACAAAAAGTGCTAAGATCTTGAAATTGGTTAAAAGATCCGTGGGTCTCATGGAAACTCTCAGAATCCAAGAAAACCTCAAAACTGGCTCAGAATTGTCATTTTTCAAGGAAAGCACTCAAAATCCAAGTGATTTTTGTGTTCTCGAAACGGGTCTTAACCTTTGATTGATTTAACACTCAATAAAACCTGAACAATCCCAACAATTTTAAATCGTGATAGTTTGATCTTGAGCAAGGACAAAATCTGTTTGATGTGTGTTCTAGTAAAGTGGGTTATGTGGCCACTGGCGACGGGGGGTAAGGTCTGATTACCATCCGATGACAAAGATTAAGACTATTGGACATACCGAGACATAGTAAACAATGGAAAAATATGGATAGAATTTCGATGATAATTAAATACTCTTGTAGTTATACAATTATTTTATGGGATAATTAGAGAAACATGCCTCAAAAACAAACTTTCTAGCAAAAAAGACTCGACCTCAAATGTGTCTGAAAAACTGTGCTTTCACGGATTTTAGAACTTCAGAAAATCGTGAAAGCATGTTCTTTATTATTATTATTTTTTAAATAGTGCTTTCACTGTTTTTTGAAGTTCCAAAATCCGTGAAAGCGCCGTTTTTTTAAAACGTTTGAGGTCGGGTCTTTTTTGCTAAAAAGTTTGTTTTTGAGAAACCGTGAAAACACTGTTTTTTAAATTAAAAAAAGTGCTTTCAATGTTTTCTGAAGTTCCAAAATCCATGAAAGCACCGTTTTTCTTAAGCGTTTGAGGTCGGGTCTTTTTTGCTAAAAAGTTTGTTTTTGAGGCATTGTTTTCTAAAGTGCCCTTATTTTATCTATAAATATAAATGAGTTTGATATTGTTAGAATAGTCCCACATTATTTGTGGGCTTGGAGGTCTTGGGCTATATATAATTTGGGCATTCCTCACCTTACAAGCAAACCGGTTTTGTGAGTTTGAGTCAGGCCCGTTGGCTTTCTTATCATGGTATCAGAGCAGATTTACATACTCAACTCATCAATTGACCGAACTTGAGAGATCCATGTATTTAAGGGACAAATTAATGCGATAGTAGAAGTATATTTCAACTGATTTATTTGCTATACACCTCCCTAAGCTTAACCATTTTAGCATAAGGAGAATGATCCAACAATGCTTTTACTGTTAGGGCTAGGTTTTCAATACCAGCTGATACGACACTAAGCCTAAAATAAAGGCCTCACCAACCTATTTATTGGGCCACATGACATACTCATGATCACCTAATAGGTTAACACACATAAAAGGCTCATCAAAGGGTTCAAAAAATTCATCTTAGTATTGCTGGTTGTTCATTTTTCAAAACATAGACAATATGATTGGTAAAAAATGTATGCTAGGTGAGGGGCAATATGACTTAAAATTAAGAAGGTGAGGAATTTGTTTTACAATTTGTCTACATTGTAACTAATTTCTTGTCAACAGTGTTGTATTATTGGGATTTGAGATCCTTAATTACGCGGAAGCAATGGGTGGATCGCAATTGATTCTACACACTTCGAGAAAAGTCGATATAATTTAATACTCGTTGATCCGAGCCATCAACTATCAGAGAAGACAGTGTCATCTACATGCCACGTGGATCCGATGGTGATTGATGGCACCGTAGAAAGATAATCACAACTCTAAGGTTTAGGCTTAGAGAAGAATCAAGAACTTGAGAGAAATAAGATTTTCATATCCGTAAGTCACAATCTCTAAAATCATATATTAATAGGTAACCCTAATATGACTGTTATACCGTGTATATCACGCACACCCTAGAGGTTGTACAAGTGGCATCTCAGTCACTCAAATCAACATCTCTCACTCAACCCCGTAGGGAGTAGTGTCATGATTAATAAGTTCTCTAGAGCCCAAAAATAGAATCGTGATAAACCTTACATAACAAAGGACCTGTGGAGTGAGACCAGCCGAGATCGCATATCTCTCACACAAGTGTGCATGCACTAAGTTGCCATCTTTCTAGTGCGCTATCACCCAAGCTTTCCTATGCCTGCCCTAGTCCACACGACCACACCGGAATATACGACTTTTGATATAAAATCGCAATCCTATACTATACGCACTTATTCAACTTATCAAAAGAATTTTAAAACAATTTCTTCGAATCTATTTTGAAAATAAAATATTTAATAAATACATATATTATAAAAAAAAACTGTCATTTAAATAATTTATTATTTATGATGCCAACAGATAAATCTTACAAGTGTGTATCATTGGCCGTAGGAGTCTGGTGTTATGTCAAGGAACTTCTCCACGCAACTACGTAGTTCAGATTTTGACTAAACCGCTTTCCTAATAGTACATACACTCAATCATATTAGTCACAATCATTATCATTATACACTAAGGTAGCGACACCCAATCTAATCCTCATATACATAAAGGTGAGTAGCTAAGGGCACGAAAGTCACTTACGAGACTGACAGCTCACATTATGCACTGATAAGATCAAATTAGGCAATATTAGGTAAGAAAGTCCAGGAGCACTTAATGCTCCGAACACGTGGTCGTTCATCCACGCCGTTAAGTGGACAAACTGAACTCAATCAGTGCTCGTCACTTTTACAATACGCAGGTTAACTGACATCTATCAATAATACTAGCCTAGTTTCCATTCAGGCCATGACATCATCTTTAGATCATACTAGTGAATGCGTCATTCGACTCTACGTCTCATCCCCAAACTCAACTCACACCCATGTACAATGGTGTTTAACAGGTGCTACTCCCGTATGGAGTCGTTTGGAGGTGGTTATCACCTATTCGTGTAACCTATCGCTTTCTGTTACTCCAAACTTGCGATTAGCCTATGCGAGTGGGCAAGTGGCATGCTAACAAAAGATCATTTTTCCTATATAGAAGTGATCGCACCTACTTGCGCACACAATGATCATCATAAGAATATATATAAATACTGATAAAGATAATAAATTATCCACATTACTCATAAACAACTAAAATATAATGTAAAAATAAAACATAATCATAAAATGATGTTCGTATCCAATAAATAACAATCACGTATAAATGAAAAATATAAAATAGTAATGGAACAATAACTCCTACTGACACCTGCACAACTTTGAGTCTACTCACTCAAAGTCTACATAAACCCATATGCCTAACATGTATCTCATAGATATCTCTCGCAATGAGTTTTATCATTGGATATGCCAGCATTTCTCTGAAAAGAATTTGATGGATTATGACCTACTTATCCCTGACAAGATTTTTGATGTAATGATACTTAACTTCGATGTGCTTCAATTTTTTATAAAATTTGGGATCCTTCGCTAAATCAGTGGTAGATTTGTTATCCATCCTGAGAGAAAGTGGGTCTTGGGCGTGAGGAATAACACCCAAGCCTCTGTAAAATCTTAGAATCCAAACTCCTTCCTAACAGGCAGCACAAGCAGCAACATATTCAGCTTCCATGGTGAAGAGCGCGTTACACGTCTATTTGTTGCCACTCCATGAAATAGCTCCACCTCCTATTAAAAATATGAAGCTAGAGATAGATTTTCCCTTCATCAAGAACATCTCCATAAGCAGCATCAGAGTATGTGTATACTCTCAAATCAGTGTCTCCATAACATAACATCAAATTCTTAGTACCTCTAAGATATCGAAAGATCCGTTTGATAGCATGCCAATGTAATTGGCCTGAATTACTTTGGTAATGATCAACCAATCTAACCACATAACAGATATCAGGATGTGTGCATCGCATGACATACATGAGACTACCAACAGCGCTAGCATAAGGGACAACAGACATAGCAAATTTCTCTGCATCTGTTTTGGGACACATATCCTTCCTCAAATTCGCATATTTATCCATTGGAGTCTCTACCGGTTTGAAATTACTCATACAAAAATGTTCAAGGATTCTTTCTATGTAAGAAGTCTGAGAAAGACCTAAGAACCTTTTAGAATGATTTCTAACAATTTTAATGTCCAAAATGAAATTGGCCTCACCTAAGTCTTTCATCTCAAAGTTAGAAGACAACCATTCTTTAGTAGAGGCAAGTAAACACTTATCATTACCAGTTAAGAGGATGTCATCGACATATAATGAAATGATGAAATGTCCATCAGACCATTTAATATACACACAGTTGTCTTTCTCACTCATAAAGAAGTCAAACGAGATAACGGTCGTATGAAAATACATGTACCATTGTCTAGAGGACTGCTTCAACCCATAAAAAGACTTTAAAAGTCTACACACTTTGGAGGTCTTATCCTTCTTAGTAAAACTAATGGGTTGTTGCATGAAAATCTCTTCCTCTAGGTCACCATTTAGGAAAGCGGTCTTAACATCCATTTGATGGAGTTGTAAGTCCATGCACGCAACTAAAGATAAGATCATTCAAATTGAGGAAAATCGAGACACATGGGAAAATATTTCATCATAATTAATTCCCTCAATTTGCTTAAATCCTTTGGCGACTAAACGGACCTTAAATTTATTTATAAAACCATCTGCATTCCTCTTAATTTTAAAGACCCATTTATTATGAATGACTTTACGACCAGAAGGTAAATCAACAAACTTACACACAAGGTTCTTCCTCATGGATTCCATTTCTTTATTCATGCAGTTACCCAATCATCACAATTAGGAGAAGTCATGGCATGCTAATAAGTTTCAGGTTCATCATCTTTCATGGCTACACAAGAAAATAATTTTTCTTCAATTTCAAAAAATTTGTGAGGAATTCTACCACGTGTACTCCTTCGAATCTCAGGATCACCTTGAAGAATGCTCTTACTATTTACGGGATCAATAGGGGTATTCTCATTAATTTCATATGAGCTCCCTCTATCCTGAGTTGCGTCCGACAATTCATATAACTCACTATCGAACCTGGGACGCTTCCTGTTAGGATATTTATCCTCTATAAAAGTAACATCACGAGATTTGACCTCAATTAAACTTCCACGCTCTTCATGGACTAGGATATAATCCTTTGAATTATCTGGATAGCGTACAAAAATACACTAGACGGTTCGACTATCCAATTTACTTCGATTGGACGTAGGGATCAGTACATGACCTAGAGATCCCCAAGGGCGTAAATTATCCAGAAAAGGTGGCCTTCCTGTCCAAAGTTTATACGGATATTTTGGAATTGACTTAGAAGGGACTCTATTTAAGACATAGATGACCATTAGCAACACGTCACCCCAAATGCTAGCAGAGATATTAGCATGTGTCATCATCGATCTGACCATGTCAAGAAGAGTTCTATTCCTTTTCTCAGCCACTCTATTCTATTGTGGAGTATAGGCCATGGTGAACTGCCCAAAGATGCTAACACTTTCACAAAATAGTTTAAAATTTTTAGAAGTGTAATCACCACATCTATCTGATCTAAGCACTTTAATTCTATGGTCCAATTGATTTTTAACTTCAGTTTTATATCTCTGAAAACACACAAGTGCATCAGATTTCTGTGATATAAGAAATACATGCCCATGCTTAGAAAAATTATCAATGAAAATTATAAAATATTGACATTCATTTATGGCACGGATATTGAAAGGTCTTTATACATATATTTGTGTGCATAATTTGAAGAAGACCTTGAGATCTGGTTGCCTTAGGAAAGGGTTTTCTAGATGCTTTACCAGTTATGCAATATTCGCAAGTGGGCAAATCAATTTTAGTTAAAGAACCCAAAAGACCTTCTTTGGCCAATCTATCTATTCGATCTCTACCTGTGTGACCTAATTTAACATGTCATTTAAGGGATTTAGAAGTAATAAAAGCACCAGATAAGGCAACAACAGGAAGTAAAGATGAAGAATTAATAATAAATGAATCAGTAATGTCTAAAGCAAAGAGGTCCCCAACTAAATTGCCCTAACCAAATAAAATATTATTTTTATAAAAGGACACTCTAGAATGATAAAATCTAATATCAAAATCATCTCTAATTAAACAAGAAATATATATTAAGTTTCTTCTCATCCCTGGAGCATACAAAGTATCTTGAAGAACCAACGTTTGCCCAATACGCATTTGAAGGTGGTATGCACCAACTCTGAGGACGTCTTCAGATGAGTTATTTCTCATATAAACTTTGTAGCTACCAACAATAACGGGATGGAAGTCAGAAAATCCTATACGATCTCTCGCGATGTGCTTGGTTGCTCCAGAGTCTACAATCCATTGAAACGATGGAGTATCAACTATAAGAACTTCAGAACAAAGAAAGGAATAAACGAGAGGACAAGGGGCATATATAACCTTTGCAACATCTTACCTCATCTTGCACTCTCTAGCATAATAGTTGGCCTCACCATAGACGAAATACTTGATCTGATCACGAGACTTTTTCTTGCGGTAAGGACGATTCTGTGATTTTTCTTTAGTAGATGGAGGTGGGCCGGTATCACCTTTCTTTTTATCCTTTCGAGATTTCTTATTCTTTCAAAATTTACCAGTGAGAGCTTTACGTTTTCGATCCTTGGTGTAATGGATAAGAGGAGCTTTTAGTAGAATTATATTTATTTCTATCTCGTGCTCCAGGTGACGACATAAATCTATGAAGGTTTTGATAAACTCATTGTGATTGAGAATTTTCTTAGTAAGATCCCAAGAGGAGGGTAAGGAGCCTAACATGGTATTAATTTTTTTATTTTTATTCAAGTTACTCCCCGCACTCGTTAGGTCTGCTATCATCTGATTTATCTTATGAATGTGGTCTTTAATCGTATACCCTTGAGGCATACGATATACTTGAAACTCAATTTCCATAGTACGAATCCTTGCGTCAGATTTTTTGCATACGCCTCGTAAAGAGCATCCCATAACTCCTTCGCGGTAGGATAAGACTCATATGTATGAAGGAATTCTTTGTGAAGACTCAAAAGGATAAAGTTCTGGGCTGTGTGATTATGTTTCAGCCATTTTTGGTATTTCTCATCTATAACTTTCATAGCCACAATGGGTACATCTTCATTGGGCCCGTTCATAATTTCTTATGGCATATTGGATACTATTCTCATCCAGGAGGATTCTTATCAGACAAGACCAATCATCGTAATTATTGTCATCTAACTTCTCAGTTTTAATTAAGTTAGCAAATAGAGATTTGACAGCCATTTTTATCACTATTTCAAAAAAAAATATTAATTATTAGACAATAATACTACATTTTATACGCAATCTCTATCAGTAAGCTCCAAAATGTCAAAGGGATTTCTCAATGTTGAGATGACTTTAGCAGCTATTAGATCGGTTTGAAAGTATCATATACTCGATTGGGCGTTGCAAAAACAATCAAGATTAATCACATAACTATTAAGTATCTCACCATTAATAGTCTCAATGATAAAAATGACCTACTCATCTAAGTATGTATCCAAATATATGATGGGTGAATTATGTAAGATAATCTCAACTGGATCATCGAAAATTATTAAGGTAAACGAGTCAATCATTCAATCAATTACATCTCATAGAAATAATAAGATAAAATATTCACAAATACAAAGTTACGTTATCGAGTAATCTTGAAATGACTTGAGCTCATTAATAGTTATCATGTGGATCTATAGTTTAAGCCCTAAAACTATTTTTCCACAACTAGAACCATTTATTACAACTCGAGTCATCATATGAATGCAACACCCTATGAAACTAATAAAACTTCTGCTTCACGTCAATTGGCATGCATCTCTTAAGAGCTCTATCTTGCCTTTTGATCGTTTGCGCCATAGGTAGATCTCCATAAGGGTGTAAATTCGTATTCATGTATTCACCAATTTACAAAATGAAGAAATTAAAAAAATATATGGACTCGATCTAATATAATTTAATCAATTAACAAAACATCCTATGATGCATGTCGTGATGCATGTCATACTCGATAACACAACGATGTGCATAACCCACAACCAATTAACTGTAAATGATCACTCATTCACATATCATAATAGAATAATAAAAAAGAATAATATTTTTTAATCATTGGGGCTGACAATAATTAAATATCATAATTAAATATTATGAATGATATTTATAAATTTATGAGTGGATCAAACAGTCAAAAAAGATATCCGACTAGTCTAATCTGTAGATCTTATCGAGTAGATCAAAATCGACTATTTATGGGCCTAAATCCGATAAGTAATGGGAAAATTATTCCCAAAATAAAGAGGCAGTCAAACTTTTACAGTTTTAAAAATTGCGTTGGTACGCACGTTTGACCGATCAGATTGGACCATTCGAATCAATAAAATATGTGATATTTTGTCAGAAAGTAGTTCAATAAGAGAATATACTATCTAACGGCTCATATTTTATAAAATAAAAAAAGATTAATGTTAAAAAACCTTCAAAATAGCCCAAAAAGAGGTTATAAATGTTCAATATATATACTTTTATATTAAAATATATTACAACAATTTGTTGTTAGCATAGATGGTTTAGCGTAGTTTAATTTAGCATAGTTTAACTTGGAGAAGAGGTTGGGGGTTCAAATCCCCCCACCTCCAAAAACATTTTATATGTATACCTTTGCATTAGGCAAATTAACGGACCTGATTCGGACTAGACCCGATTGGATCCAGCCCAAAAACTGTTGGCGAGCGGTCCAAAAAAATGGGCCCAGACCCGATCTAGACTCGGTTCAGTATTGAACCAAGACCCTTCAAGATCTGGCCCAATAGCTACCCGAATGGACCTGGTTTAGCGTAGTTTAACTTGGAGAAGAGGTTGGGGGTTCAAATCTCCCACCTCCAAAAATATTTTACATTTATACCTTTGTATTAGGAAAATTAATAGACCTGATTCGGACCAGACCCGATAGGATCCAGCCCAGAAACTGTTGGCGAGCGATCCAAAAAAAGGGGCCCAGACCCAATCTAGACTTGATCCAGTATTGAATCAAGACCCGTGCAGATCTGGCCCAATAGCTACCCAATGGACCTGACCCAAAACAGTCCAGACCCGATCTAGACTCGGTCCAGCATTGAACAAGACCCATCTAGATCGACCCAATAGCTACCCGAATGGACCTGACCCAAAAAAGGTCTAGACCTGATCAAGAACTCGGTCCAGTATTGAGCCGGACCCATCTATACCCGACATGGACCCAGGCCCGATAGGTCCACTATTTAGAAATCATGCACTAGAAAACCCTAGCACACAAGAAAAAAGAAATGGGGAAGGGGAAAGCTTACCCAACAATAGCAGGTGGTCGGCCAGAGGCCTACAATATTGTCGGCGGCCGGCGACATCACCGGCGAATACCGGATTTATTTATTTATTTTAATTCGTTCATTTCATTACTCTTTTCACCTTTTTATACCGGTAACGGGTATAAGATTAAACAAAAAACAAACTGTCAGAATTTAATCATAAAATAAGAAAAAAAGAAATATATACTTACAAAAGCGGAGAAATCGATATGATTGCTCTGATACCACTATTGGGATTTGAGTTCCCTAATCACATGAAAGTAATGGGTGGATCGCAATCGATTCTACACACTTCGAGAAAAGCCGAGATAATTTAATGCTCGTTGATTCGAGCCATCAACTACCAGAGAAGACGAAGTTATCTACATGCCACATGGATCTGACGATGATTGATGGCACCGTAGAAGGATAATCACAATTCTAGGATTTAGGCTTAGAGAAGAAGGGAGTACTCGAGATAAAGAAGACTTTCACATCCGTAAGTTACAATTTCTAAAGCCATATATTAATAGGTAACCCTAATATGGCTGTTATACGGTGTATATCAAGCACACCCTAGGGGTTGTATAAGTGGCATCTCAGCCACTCAAACCAACATGTACATGGCTCTAACTTGTTGATGTCGCTCGAGCGGGGACCAAATCCACTCGAGCGAGGTGGACATTCAAGCAAGGGAAAACTGAAAGGGTGAAAGTCGCTTGAGTGACTTTGGTTCTCTATCGAGCGATCCGCGACGACCCAGTTCGTATACTACTTCGTATTTAGCAGTTTCTCTTAGATTATAAGTAGAATTTAGTGTCTTCTATATAAGAGAAAAGCTCTTGGACGAATTAGTGGGTTGAAATATCTTTGTAAAGCTTTGGTAACCAATCTAGGGTTTTGTGGAGGCTTTGGTGAGGCTTGAGTGTTCTTGTATTCTTATGAAATTATCAATATAGTGAATCATCGTTTACCCATGGACGTAAGCATATTATCGAATCACGTAAATATTGTTTCTTATGTGATTGTGCTTGATTTCCTTTTATTTTGCGTTCTTATTTGATCGTTCATCGTGAGATCATTGATTAATTTAAAAACTTCAACGCAATAAACATGATAGTAATGAGATTGAGAGACATGCTCTAATTTAAAGAGGATCCAAATTTTTGTAATTCAAAAAATCAAATGAATGCACAACTGATAAGTCAACATGTCATTTTCTAATATGACCAAGTGGTGAGCTGTTTTCTCATCATAGATGGATCTTTTGCCTTATGCCTAAGTGCGGCAGTCAATTCTTATAGGATTATTTACCAATAAACATAGTTCTAAATCACAAAAATGCAAGACGCATCCTTTAGGGCCGATGCACGAAACATCTTAGTGATACAGTGTGATATGAAAAATAATATTTAAATAATTTAACACTATTAAAATGTGCTTTTATTCTTGCACTAACAAAGTACAACATTGTTGTGCCACATGACACACATCTGTGATGAATCTGAATAGTCCAAGTGTCTGTCCATTACTGGAATATATATCAATTAAAGAATAAGAGCTATAAGACAATGCAAACTGTCTGATCAATGAGCTTCAATATTAACATTAAAATTAGAGTGCACAAATTTGGACAAAGCATGATATCCTTCACGGGGACATCATATAGATTGGATGCAACTTGTGGTTGTGTCAAAATTGTGCACATGGTGAGTTAAAAAGTGCCACATGTATAAAGGTGACTTCGTACATCTCAAATGTGAAATATAACATCCTATACAAATCCATTCTTAACAAGGTATGTCTCTTCTCGGGTGATATTTAAATTAATGTCAACAAAAGTTTCCAACAATAGCATTGTTACCTATCGAGTCTACCTTTCACTATTTAGTAAGGAAAGTACAAATTTTACACTATTTAACACACTTGCATTTTATTTTCAAAACTTCAAAAGAGTATAAATGCACATATATTTTTGAGGCTTTAAAAGGAATTTTTTGAAGACATTTATGCCCTTGAGTTAAAGCACAAGCTATATTTGAAATATAAATTTTTTATTCTAATCTAAATTTTACCTCTCCAAAGCATATATATATATATGCGAGTCCATTAATTTTTTATTCTGATATATATTTTACCTCTCCAAAGCATGTATATATGTCAGTCCATGGCTTATGGGTTTATGAGATTGATCACTCTCGTAACTCAATTGGTTTCAATCATTTCGAGACCGATTAATTGTTTGCCATTTACTTAAGATATTTTACATAAATAAGAGAATGTCATATTTAAATTTCATAGAAATAATTCAAATTGAAATTCTAATAAAATAAAAAGCCAAATTTTCAATTAAAGAATAAAATTCAAATTTTTGTGATATAATCAGAATTTCAACTTTTCAATGGTGAATTTTTTCATGAGAGCACATACGTTTCATAATGTCAAAATTGGTATAATTTTCAGTAAAAAAATTTAATTTTTTAACTTTGAAATAAAATATAAAAGTTAATATTTTAACTTTGAAGTGATATTCATCTGATCCTTGCCTATATCTATTCCATTCGAAAGTTAAGATGTGAGGTATTATTATCAAATTTTTGTGATTTACCAATATTTGACATAACATAATTTATAAGTTTTAAATACTAAAAAAAAAATAGCATTTGAGAGTCAGAATTTTGGCAAAGTTACAAAAAAATCAACTTTTGTTCTTCAACGAGAAAGTTGACATTTTTATTCAGTCAGAATTTCAATTTAGAACTATTTTTTATTGAATTCAAATGTGAGTATTCGCTTATTCACATTAACTATTTAAGTAAATTAATATTCCCTTAAATTTTATTTATTATAAGTAACTGATGTCTGAAATCATTTTTTTGTCTATTGTTTAATACCAAAGAGGCATTAGCCCAGTTGGTAACCTCTCTCCATTGTGAGGGAGGAGGTCATGGGTTGGATATTTGTTCTCCAAGTTATTTTCCACCCTTGTCTTTATAAGGTGTAGGTTGGGTTTTGTTAGTTAATCCTTACCACTGTAGTTGGTGCTCCCTCACGCTCTCTCTCACACTGCTCCCTTATTATAATATGTGTATGCGTGCATGCTCCTCGATTCTCGAGACTGTCTTAACCTAAATGGCCGTATCAAAAAAAAAAAAAGCCAATCGATTGCATAACGAGACCTATTATTATCATTATAACATTAATCGATCTTGTATTTGAAACAAATCGGTCTCACCAATCGAACTCATTTATGCCCTCGAAATTTCTAAAAGGAGAGCATTCTCACCTTTCAGATTTTTTCACTTAAATTAAATTGAAGTACATGTCATATTCTTCTTTTCATCCTATTCTTTGAATACCTTATGTGATAATATACCCAAAAAGATTAGGGTCTCATTCATACTAGGTAAAGAAGATATAACTGATCCTGACCCATCAAAAAATACAGTGCTTTGACCTTAATAATAGATCCATTGTTTATAATATATGCTAATACTATGAGCAAGAATAATACTTATTTTTATTTATTATAAAAAAAAAAAGAAAAAAAAAAAAAGAATAATACTTATTCTGGTAGGGACATGGACTATTGGAGAAGCTCGGCAGGTGCTATATCTAGTTTGCCAACTACAGATGATCAACCAATAAAGTAGCGTCTGAAAATAGATTTATTTCCAGACTAGTACTAGGGTTCTAGATAATACGAATCCTCCTTCCATATTATGAGGTGAGCGACATCACCGTCCAAAAGTAGAGTATTAAATATTCCTTTTGGTGGAGATTTTTAGTTCCCCCAATTAGCACTGAGGAGCGCACTGCTGAGTCCCCACGTGACCACCACCGCTATGCTCGCTAACTGTATTGTAGCTGTAATAAGAACACAAGATTTCCACTAAATTTCTCGAAGACCCGCCTCACGCTTTGCAACTAAAGGTAATATCGTAAATCCCAGAAGGTGTACGGGCCAATTTGGGAAATATATTTTATTTATTTATATAGATCGTCCTCACTTTCCTCACATCGAAAGCAAACACAAATCCATCATCGTCATCATCAGCAAGCAAGAGTCAAACCTGGGGTTCTTTTTGGGGTTCTCATCTCTCTCTACAAAGGTACCCTATTTCTCTTTCGTATTTCCA
This sequence comes from Chloranthus sessilifolius, assembly GCA_021018995.1. Lineage (NCBI taxonomy): Eukaryota > Viridiplantae > Streptophyta > Magnoliopsida > Chloranthales > Chloranthaceae > Chloranthus > Chloranthus sessilifolius. The sequence continues at coordinate 141,491,451 of CM037587.1, forward strand.
TTTTACTTTTCTAGGGTTTCTGAATTTTGAAGTCCTTTTCAAAATCCTAGCTTCGATAGATGCTGAAGAATCCTGGTTTCTGGTTCAGGTGGCAGCTGTAAACCCTAGTTAAATTGGCAAGTCTTTTGGGTTATTGAAAGGTATGTGCCGAAACCCTAGCTGTTGTTTCTGTTTGTTGTATGTTGAATCGGATTTTGGTTGCAAATTACATGGTTGTAGATCTGAATTCATTTGTTGTTTTTAGGGAGAGAGGGGAGAGTGTGAATAATTCGGGTGCAGTTTGTTTTGGATTTTGAAGCTGATTATATTGGTTTTTTTTTTAGATTTATGGTTTTGGAGCTTTTGTTTTGATGTATTTTCATGGATTTATTATGTGCCTTAGCCTGCTTATTTGACTGTGGAGATTGTTTCTGCTGGTTGAATATCTCTTTCTTTCTATTGAATTCATCTTCATCATGTCAGATCATGGAAAATAGGCTAACTTACTGTCTTGTTACACGCCACAATTTTTTTGTGCGTAGATGAAATTTTCATTATTATAAGTAGAAATTAACGATCTTGAACTGTTCATATTTATTACTCATATTTGAAAACTTGACCTCAAGGTTATGAGCCTTGTGCTAGAAGACAATATTTTATTCGTAGATGAAATTTTCATTATTATAAGTATAATTTAACAATTTGAAACTGTTCATATTTATTTTTCATTTAAAAAAAAATTAACCTCAAGGTTATGAGCCTTTCCCGCTACCATAGTGTTCAACCTTATACTAAAGAACTGGGAATTGAGATATATGGTCTTGCAATGTGCAATGTGATAAGAACACACTGAAGAGAGGAGTTGAGGGTAATAAGATCTTAGGGTTGAAGATTAGTGCCCCCCCCCACCTAATTACATATATATATATATATATATATATATATATATATATATATATATATAGAGACACTAGCACCAACACAATAAATTAATACTCTCCCTCAAGATTGGGAATACACGTTAATCGTGCCTAGTATGACCAATTTATCATGAAGTGTAATGGGTTCAATGACTTTAATAAAAATATCTGCCAACTGGTGGGAGGTGTGGACCTTGGATGTAGAGACAACGCAAGTAAGAGCCCCCCGACTCACAAAGTGAAGACCAAGCTCCATATGTTTAGTGTGCTCCTGATGCATCATGTTGGAAGCGATGTGAATGGTAGCCTGATTGTCACCATGAAAAGGCATAGGTAGGAAAGGAGGGAAGCTGAGCTCATGGAGAAAGATACATAACCACAACAGCTCGTGCGAGCCAAGCGATGGGCTAATATCTGACTCAAGACCCGACTGAGAGACAATAGGTTGTTTCTTTCTCTTTCAACTAATCAGGTTAGCACTGAAAAAGGGTATAATAGCGACACGTAGAGCGGCGATCGGTAGGTCAACTATCATAGTCAAAATCAGAATATTCCATTACATCCAAGTGACCATGGTGAGAGTACATGAGGCCTTGACCTGGGCAAGTCTTCAAATATTGTAGGTTACGATGACCAAGAGCCAAATGTGGAGGCTTGAGAGCATGCATAAACTGTCCAAAGATGGTAACCGCATAAGTAAGATCCAATGGGTTTAGCATGAGGTAACTGAGGTAACCAACAAGCCTTTGATATGTGCCAAGGTTAGGGAGGAGATCACCTTCTTCACCTTGAAGGGAATGAGTAGAATTCACCACAGGGTGTAATGGCTAACACCTTAGCATTTTAGGGTCACTGAGTAAATCAAGGGCATACTTATGCTAAGAAATGAAGATGCCATTAGAGAAGTAGGCACTAGGCAACCTCAATACGAAAAAAAAATACTTGAGTAGGCCAAGATCTTTGACATCGCAGGGCTTACCAAGATTAAATTTAACTTAGGAAATTGAGGTGGAGTCATTGATAGTGATAAAACTGATGTCAACAACTTCTTCCTAGGGGGCAAAGCAGAGTCAACCAAAAGTCCTAGGGGACACAAGAAAGAGCTTACCATTCAGACCCAAAGTTTGGTAAGTTTGGTAAGGAGACTTGCCCCAAGGATTGGTGTAGGCATGCGATTGATGAGATAACTGGAGGTGAGGATAACTTCACCCTATAGGTGTTTGGGAACATTCATGCATATTTACATAATAATAAAGATCTTGAGACCTCGAGGAGGTGATGATTTTGTTTGTCAGCCACTCCATTTGTTGTGGACTTGGGGCAAGTGGATTGCCACTCAATACCATGCATCCTTAGGTATATCGTGGGAGGAGTATTCTCGCCACTATCAGATTTGAGAATCTTTTCTTTAGCATTGAATTGAGTTTCAATCCACTTGTGATAGATGAGAAAGATCGCAGTGACCTCCCCTTTGGTCTTCATAAGAAAACAATGATATATCGGGTACAATAATCAATAAACGGAACAAAATAACGATAACCATTAATAGCAACAACAGGGGAGGCCCCCCCCCCCGAAATGAACTAGTTGGAAAGGAACATCACAATTACTGATGGACAATAGATAGACACTTCTATGATGCTTACACAATTGGCATGTTTCACATTGAACCTTTTCATCGACAAATGCATCAAACATAACTGTAAACAAAATGTGCAAACAGAAAATGGGAAGATGTCCAAGCTTCTTGTGCCATAGATGTGCACTTTCAATAGATCCAAACATAGTAGTAGCAACACAACAACAAGTTGCTTCGATTCTTCAAAGCTGTAGAGACCCCTCTCCTCACGCCCATGGCCAAAAGTCCTTCCAAGGGAAGAAGGTTATATACTTCATTTCAATTTTTTTATAAGCTTGCTAACAAAACAAAGACTAGAAGGCATCTGTAGGATACGTAAAATAGAGGTGAGAGATAGGCTACCAACATGAACATTCCCTTGCCCCTGCACAGGGAAAAGAGAACCATTTGCTTCTCGTATGTGAGAAGGTGAAGGTATAGAAGAAATACAATCAAATGCAATAGACATACCAGACATATGGTCTATGGCCCCTGAACTAATAATCTAGGAGGACTGATAGGTAATAGTGGCATGAGCAGATCCGATGGTACCTGTCTCTGCGAGATGGGAGGATGAGGAATGGCTGGTAGCTGCTCTGAGGCTGAGATACTCCTGATACTCTCTGGGAGAGTGTCTCTGATAGTGAAATCTAAGATGAAGGAACAGGAGGAGCAGTCTGTTGAACAATAGGAGGCGCCTACAATCCTGGGTCCTCAACCACATAAGCTTTACCAGTCTGGGTAGGTGGGAACTGAGGCTTCCTGATCAAATCGCAACATGTTTCTCTTGGATGTCGAACTGAAGCTTCCCAACCAAATCCCAACATGTTTCTCTTGGATGTCCCTTCCTTCGCAGCGTGTCTCGAGTTTGGATTTCTTTTCCTTGGAGAGACCACCTCTACCACCACGGCCTCAGACTCCAAAGTGACCTCCCCGGCCTCTGGACTCGGAAAATGTACGGAGCGCTGTATGCTCTAGTGCTAGACTAGATACATCCATAACTCTCATGCGAGACTCCTCTCTTTGAAGAAGAGAGAATACAATACCTATAGGTGTCAACTTATCCCTACTCAGATTATTGATTCACATGCTCAAACTCAGAGTTAACCCCCCTGAGCAGATAAATATTTTTTCGAGTGTCATTATCCTCTCTCTGAATCTTCAAACATTGAGTTCACTGGCAATGAGGGCAGGGTGGCCTGACAAAACACTCATTACATTTACCACTCCTCTAGTTGTGGGCTAGCTCATCCCATATTCCCTGTAACTGAGTATAGAAGTCAACAACGAACTTCGCAGCTTGACGCATCTAACTGATCTTTTCAGTGAGGCTAAACACCTTTGCGTAATCATACTTCTGCGCATCAGCTTCACAAACGGCCATCCACATCTGCCTCGTAGATGAGACATTCATAAAACAGTTGCTAGTATTAGGTTGCATCGAGTGCAATGGCCATGTCATAACTTGCGTAGTGTCACACCTCCAATCAGCATATTTCTCATCTGAAGGATTCAAATCCGGAATAGGCTCATCGATAAACCTGATCTTCCTCTTGGGACATAGGAATAATTCCGTGGACCTAGACCATACTTGGCAGCTCATATCATTGAACTTGACTGTATTTATTTATTTATTTGATAACCTGGGTATCCGGGCCTCTTAGAGCACCCGCCTAATCCCAGGGGCACATGCGCACCCCAAATTCAGCACATGCCACAAGATATAAATCCCTAGGGTGTCAAGGGGGGGAGGGGATTCAAACTCAAGTCTCCTGCTTTTGGAAGCAGGTACCTGGCCAGCTCACCTAATCCCTTGAGGTTCATTGAACTTGACTGTAGTAATCTGAAGTTATGCGACCCTTCAATTCCACCACCAACACGAGTTTTGTTCTCATCCATGTTCACCACAAACAATAGGAAATAGTCCCTTTACACAAATAGCAGCCAAGGAGGGTCAACAACAACCTCTTCTCTCAGGATTACTGGACCTCTTTGGGGGATACATGTGTATTGGTGGGCTTCACAGCACCACCTTCACTATACAAACACACTGTTTGTAGCCTGAGGACCATGCACAACCATAGATTCCATCACTGATGCCATGTCATTTGCAAAAGAATCATAAGATTTCTGCAAAAAACAACCACTACTGTAAAAATCCAAAACAAACGGCATTCTGACCATATTCTGGCAAGATCCAGTTGGATTCCGGCGAGGTCCAGTTAAGTTTCCAGTATAAATCATCACAGTGAACTCAATATAGCTCCAAATAAAAAATTTACATGTAATTTGGGCTGTACATACCTCTGGGAAATGTTCTGACAAGAGATAAGGTCTTGTGTTTTTCCCGGCGAGAGTAGTAGGGAGCGAGAGGAAGAAGACAACGTTTCGAGCTTGATATGGAGGTCTTCTGGTGGTCAAACGATGGTGTCGTAGAAGACAAAAAAGGTCCTTGTCAAATTCTGATCAAAACCCCATGATCGGAATGTCGATCTGTGGTCAAAGGTTGACCACATTGATGACAACGTGACGTCAGCAAAGCTGAGGTGACGCCAGCATCAGGCTAAAAAACGGTGACGATTCCCGAAGATTTTAGCTCTGATACCAAGATAAGATTCAGTTAAGGTTAGGGTTCCAAGGAGGAAGGAGAAGATAGAGAGGGAAAAGTAGGGTTGAGTTGTTGCAACTCTAACCCTTTCTATTATTAGTATTTAATTATACTAGCCAATTACAATGTATATCAAGCCGCAAGAAAGAAGCAAACCCACTATACATAGGCACACTCCCATTATAATATTTACATATTTAAATATGATGAAACTAGTAACAGACAAATAACTTCCCTCGTTATTTAGGTTCATTCTCCCTTTTCAAATGCTAGAGGGTCATCCCTGAAGATGGGAAAAATTCTGAAACGGTCCCACAATTGCCTGATGGCTTTCTTTACACATCTATGAATTATAATGCGGTAATCGCTTTTGTTTTTTATGACTTAAAAATTTATTTTTGAATGCATGGAAGTTCCCCCTAGAGTTGTTTTTTTATTTTTTTGAAATAGGGAAAACATGTAAGGATAATTGTAATTCTGGAGAGTGTGGGACTGGAGCTCTTTTGCTCTTATCTTATTGGAAGAGAGGCTGGCAATATTTTGTGACTGCTAGTTAGAGCTTCATACGGTGATTACTAGATCTTTTTTCTTTTAGCTTCTATCAGGGTGGTTCGATCTCAATGACTCACGGTCAAACTTAACTCTGGCATCAGATTGCAATGGGACATAGCTTGTGTTGCTTGTAGCAGTGCAGGTGGTGGAGGCAGTATGCCGGTGATTGTAGGTAGAAATGCAAAGATATTCTGCTACCAGCTATGGCGGTGGAGTTAGCAACAATTCGATTGGTGGAACATCTTCTAGGGACTCTGCCAAAACTGATTCATCCTTGCCGTCGAACTTCTCTTTGAATCCGAGGTAAAAATTCTGTTATTTTTTGTTGCTTATGTTTACTATGATCTTTAAAACTTTATTTTTTCTTTCATTTTTTTTCCACCCTTTACCAGCCACATTAAAGGCATTTGTGTGTTGGGATTTGAAAGTATAGTTCACACTGTCACCCAGAAATGTTTGCTTGGAGCTATGTTATTTAAAAAATTACTGAACTCATGCCTGTGATGCTTCTAATCAAAACAATTCTTATAAATTCGTCTCAATTAGGATAAATTCCATTTTATTAATCTCATCGATGAAAAAGGTCAAATTCTATCTGGTGTCGTTCATTTTGATTTTTAGTTACTTTTTTTTTTGAAACTGTCTGGTGACATTTACTTTAATCTGTAACATGCAGATAGGGAGTTACATTTTTTTTTTTTTTCAGAATAGAAATATGCCATTCAAGCTTTAGAAAATCAAAATTGGTTCAGAAACCTGCTGATAAATTCTGAATTGAGTTTTCCAGTTGTCTGGTTTCTTGAAGTAATTGGCATAAAATTGATACTGGGGCACCAGAAAAATCCTGTGTTTTTGCAATGTTTGCTGAGATTTTAAACATTGATTTAATTATATCCAAAGCAAATACTTGCTTTTGATTATTATCGAGAATTTTCCTTCATATCAGTGGTTACAAATCGCACTCAACTCAATTACCAGTCATACAAATCTCCAAGTCAATTCAATGAGCTTCTGAAAAACTCGGTTCTCATTCCCCAGCCAAACCGAGTGCTCTACCACGGTTTTAACCGTCTTCTTCTTTTAGTTTTTAATGTTTTGTCTTTCAAAGACTGGGTTGCACCTTACTACATTTATGTCTCAAGCCAAACTGAGTATATCAGGGTTTTAGCTGTATTCTTCTTTTAGTTTTTGATTTGATGTTTTGCCTTCCAAATACTGTGCTTGAAGGTTGCTGCATGCAGCTTTGGGTTTCTTCATACACATGATATTAACAAAAAATGTGTTCCCACTTTCTTAATATTTTGATTTACATAATTACATGTGACGTATTTTACTATGATTGTCACTAACATTACTGTATGCTATTCATTGCTTGGATATTGACCTTACTGTTTAAAATGTTATATTTATTGTGATTCATTTCGGAAATTACCCTGCAAATTTCTGTATCGATTTAGCACTTTCTTTTAAACTTTGCTGAACCAATCAAGTTTTAATTATCTCGGTTCAAGACATGGAACTTTGCTCCTAGTAAATGAATAAATCAGCTGGTCATTAGTTCAATTTACCAGTTTACCATGGCTGTTACACTTTGTACTGGGATACATCACACTGGAATGTTAGAGTGGCGAAGTTGGTAATTGAGATATTGAGAGGATTGGATTATATGTGAGTTGGGAGGATGCGTTCTCATATAATCTTTTTTTGGCTAGTGGCTGTCTGAGGGTGCTGCAGAAGTGGGTATTTGCATTAACTACCATTCAAGATTGCTAACAAAAAGGAATTTTGACAAACTCATACTGAACACATAATTATCTCTTCAATCATTGGCTGAACTTGATCTAATGTAGATAAATGAATAAAATGTGTTTTCCCAAAGGAATTTGCTTTTGTCAGGTTCTGGCTAGAGGAAGATGTACCGGATACTGTCATGCACCAGAGTGGTGGGGTAGACAAGTGGTTCTCCTGTTGCCCTCTTTCAGTCGTCCTCTTGTTCACGATCACAGGTGACATAAATGTACGACTCACATGGGTCATTAGAGGTTACTGCCCAGACTTTTACAATGAATTGGAATGGCCTAAACAAAGTATAATGATGACCAGTTGCTAATATCTAAATCATGAGGTTGAACTGACTTGGTTGTATAGACCGACTCCAAGTATAATTGTAGGGAGAGAATCATCTCTAGATTGCCGATTAAGTGAGAAGGGATGGTGTAACAGGGGGCTGGATGCATATGCGGAGTTTTGAATCCTACGAAGGCTAGAATGTTTTTTCTTAGCTTACAACTGACAACTAAATCTAGCAACTCGTGTTTTATTCTTTGGAATGAGCTCAAATTTTCCATTGTCCATTGAACACTTTACGATTCATCTTTATAGTTCTTAATCTATAGTTTGATATCAAAATCATTCAAGATAGATCCATTAAAAAACAAAATCATTCACAATTGAATGCCCATCAACAATATATAACAAGTGATGTAAGCCTTTGCATGGAAATTCAAAAAGCTTTACTATTTAAGTCTATTGAATCATTTCTCAATAAATTATGTTTGATTTCATTATATTTTTACATAATGCTTCTCCTGATGCATGAGGCAATGTTTTTGTAACTAAAAGCCTAAAATGACAATGGTGTAAATTTTTTTAAATCTTTGGCTGAAAATTATATTAGGCATAAAGAGAAGAATGAGAAGGTAGAAAACTCAAAAGCAGCTTTTGCCTCCACAAGGAATGTAAAAAGCTTGAAACAACAAAAGAAAAAGAACGATAACTGGTTATGATATTGTTCAAGCAATGCGTTCTCTTTCTTGTTTCGTCATAGATAGTGTTGTTATATTAGAAGTTAATGCCATGGCAAGTTAAACTCTAGGCATATTGATGCGAAATTTAGATCCGCATGTTGGAATCGTGGCAAAGTCGAGAAGAAGAGGAGATCAAAGAGAAAGTGGACCAGTGAATGGGCTTTCAAAAAACCCGTGAAAGAGTCGTCGTTATACGACGAACGTTTGTGGCTTCAGAATGGATGTCCGTGAAAATAAGGGCATTTTGGAAACTAAGGCAAGGACATCCGTGCCCAAGGACATCTGTGGTCATATGACGGACGTCCATGAAAGTCGTCCGCAAATTGGCGGCTACACGAATTTTAGACAAAAACTTGCCATTCAGAGTTTTAATTGCTTTAGGACGTTCTTATTTCGAACTTTATGTTTAGTTAGAGTTTTCTTAGCCTATGTAAAGGCATGTGAAAACTTTATTTTAGTTAGTTGATGATTAATGAAATTAAGTTTGCTTTTGTGCATCTTGTGAAAGAGTGAATCTTCCGTAGGAAACTTGCAAAGAGTTTTTGCCTTTGAGGAGTGATTTTTCAAAGCTATCGTTGGTGCGAAGCCGACAAGCCTCTTTGGAGTGAATCCGAAGATCTTCTATCTTATCCTTATTTTATTTTTTTTGTTTTAATTGAAGATTGAGAACCATAACCCCTATCGTGTGGGATTTATGCTATTTTAGGTTAGCGTGCGATTTATCCTGCATCACATATACAACATGAAGTAATTTTCCTATCAATTAGTTGTTAGAATTAGTATCATCAGTCTTGTTGTAGTTGGTCAATACATTAGATATGTGCCAAACCAAATCTCTTAAGTACATAGTGGCATAATCCTTTTAGCGTTCTTTCGAGAAGGCTATTAAGTTCATCTTTACTGGATATCCTTAACTTCGAGAAGGATTTTGGTTACATAATGGGATATACTCAACCTCAAGTTGAGGACACTAAAAGGAATTTGGTTACATAATTGAAACCCTGTGTATCCTCACCCTCAAGTTCAAAGTCAATTCATTTCTTGGGACCTCTAGAAGGTGCCAATTCTTGGGATAAAAGTGTGTGCCTCTTTTGAGAAGACCTCAAGGCTATTAAGTTCATCTTTACTGGATATCCTCAATCTCAAAATGATATAAGAAATTCATCGCGGGAAGATATTCATTTTCATATGTGTCACATTCTTTGAGTTCACACACACTTTTATCCTCTTCCCTAGTGTTCGCTTTAGGGGGAGACTTGTAAGAGAGCACTATTTCAGTGTTGCCTTAACCTATACGAGAGGCATGACCTGACATTGAAGATGTAGTTGAAGAACAAGAGATGCCAATTATGCAACAAAGTGATGTTTTCATTGTGGCCACTGAAAAATAAGTAGATAAATATGAAAAATGGAAAGTTCTATTGTGAAACAATACAAATGAGCTCTCTCTCTCTCTCTCTCTAGAGCTATAGGTCAAGGTTCATCTCTTGAGGTAAGTCCATAAAGTAGTAAACCTCCTTTTCCGACATAGTTGGGCCTATCCATTGAGTTGCGTAAGGCCTCCCTGTCTTGCACATCTCATCCCATCTATATGTTTGCCGTATCATGTTCTTTAAGCTTCATATTCACTCATTTATGTCATCGTTGGACTTTATTTCTTTTTCTTTTATAGTGTTTGATACTTTGCCTCAACCACAACAGAAAGAGGCTATGATGCAGAAGTGAAGGCTCTAAAACAAAACAATACGTGGGAAGTTATTGTACAATTGTACTCATAAGGCATGAAGGTGGTGGTCGTAAGTGGATCTACACTGTAAAGTACAAACCGAATGGATAAGTGGAAAGGTATACGTTTAGACGTCTAGACATATGATATTGAGTCTATTGACTCTCATGACAACTTTGCTCCTGTGGCCAAGCTAAATACTATTGAAGTACTCTCTCTTGCAACTCACAGGAAATTGCCTCTATATCAGTTAGATTTTAAGAATGGCTTCGACCTTCCTTCATGGTAATTTGGACGAGGAGGTGTACATGACTCTCCTACCAAACTTTTCTCTTCAGGGCAGAAAGGCCATGTTTGAAAGCTAAAGAGGAAGATATGTGAATTGAAGCATTCTCTCGTATAAGGATCCAGTGATGTTATAAAGTTTTAGTATCAACGAAGCCACTATACTATGATCCCACTGTTTTCAAATTCGTTATCTCACTTTATGGCCTTGGTTATATATGTTTATGATTGTACTGTGACTGGTGATGATAATGAATAAATCATGAGGCTAATATTTCTTGAGCCAAGTCTTTGATATCAAGGTCTTATGCCCTCTTTAAGTATTTCTTAAGCACCAAGGTGGCTAACTCAAAGAAGGGGATTGTTCTTTCCTAGTGAAAGGATGCTTTTGATATTATGAAGCAAACAAGAATGTTTGGGTATAAACCTGTTGATTCCCATATGGCCCTCAAAAAATAAATTAATACAAAAGATGGTGAACCCCCACCCCCAGGGATGTTGGCATGTACCAAAGACTTGTAGGAAATCTTATAAATCTTGCCGTGACACTTTCATATATCACCTATGTAGAAATTTTAAGATACTACAAGTTAGCAATGGTTTTTCCTATCTTTTCATTATGAAGAGAAGCCTCTTTAAAGAGAGGTGAATAGAATCAATTAAGATCTCTGGAGATCTTAATAAATTAAAATTACTTCCTAAAATATCACATGCATAGGATATGGTAAAGGCAATGCTCTCTCTTCTTTTCTACTCTCCTCTAAGGAGGGAACTGAGTACTCATGGGAGAAAGGAAAGGTTTGGACTCAAGGAAGGGTAACATCCATAGACTAAAAAAGTTTGCCAGACACGGGATCATAACACGTATCCTTTCTGAAGTGCAGGATATATGATAAAGACACATCGAAGAGCTTTGGGTTTCATTTTATCACTAGGATTTTTAGGTAATTGAGCGAAGCAAAAACAACCAAATACTGACAACATACAAAGAAGAGACTTACCTTGAAGGAACAAGACTAGGAATCTATTTATGATAAAACACGTCGTAAGAATAACCTCATTCCACAACCCCTTTGGAACATACATCCAATTAACAATGCACGAGCCACCTTAAGAAGATGGCGAGTTTTCCCCAACTACTCCATTTTGTTGATGAGTGTATTCACACGTAGTTTGTCACTTGATACCATGTTCTCTGAGATATGATTAGAGATGTTGTGAAGAATTCTCTCCTCCATTATCGAACCATAACACCTTCACAGAAGAATTATATTGAGTTTCAACAAACTTATGGTACATAGGAAAAAATGTGGATGCAATTCCATCTTTGGTGTTCACAAGATACAACGAAATGAGGTATGCACAATCATTAATAAAGGAGACAAAGTACCTATACTGAAACATAGAAGTAACAAGAGAAGGCCCCTACATGTTTGACTGAACAAGATGGGGAGTAGTACTTCTATGACTCACATGATACACAACTCCATGGTTTTTTAGACAATTGGCTGACCTCACATGATATTTGTAGTCATCAAATGAATAAAATTGTTACAGAAACAATGTATGTAATTGAGGCACAAGTAGGTGGCTAAATAGTAAGTGTTAGAGATGTATAATCTCTTAGGATATAACAAAAACTGCAGAAGTACAAGTATTCTTCGTTGAATACCCTTTGTTTTCAATTAAGTGGGGCCCCCTCTCCTCACGACCATGACCAAAGATCTTCCTTGCCGACAAGTCCTGAAACACATAATGATATGGGAAAGAAATGTAAGCTGCAATTAGGGCTTTTGGTGACTACTAACTGATAGAAGGTTATGTGGATATTTGGGAGATATATAGTAGATGCTAAAAGTATTTCATTAACCTGAACTGTACCTTTCTGATGCAGGACAAACGCTAATACCCTAGTTACGCACTTTTGAAATCAATTTGAGATTTAATTGAGCAACGGAGATATAGAAATTAATCCCAAAATACATAAAATATTTAATAACTTTATTAGGGCAATTCAATTGATTAGATTTATCGTCCGCTAGCCTATGAATTTTTTCAATCTAGAAAATAGATCTAAAGATAGGCTCTAGTTTCGATATAGTTTAGGGCACCAAGCAACAATCTCAATGTTGTCTCTTGACTCCTTGCTAGGGTTTGAATTTAAGGCCCGTAGGGTTCAAATCATTCAGAAGGGAGATTACAAATTAGGGTTGGTAATTGGAAAACAAAATCCCAACAACAATATCTGAGAGAAGAAAATTGTGTTGTATGGGTTTTAAAAGAAGAAACAAACTAGATAAATTACCTGACATTAAGAAAATAAACAAAAAGATAGAAGATCCAAGTAATTGCTCCAAAGAAGATAATTGGCCTCACACCAAACCGCACGCGGGAGGAAAATTACTCTTTTAATGAAAACTCATCTCAAGTTCTCTAAAATTCGCACAAAGTCAAACTCATAAATTTCATTAATCATCAACTATCCCATAGGAGATTTACAATGTGTGTTTATAAGCAAAGAACCTAAGAATATTACTAAAATTAATACTACTAATTAACTATTAAAACTTTTTAATCTAACGGTCACAATTAATTTCACCACTACTTTTTTTTAAAAAAAAATTACACGATGACTTTTGAAGGGTCAAACGATATCCGATTGACACGAAATTAGTCTTGTTTGAAAGCTTATCGAAGTAGCTTTCCAACAAGACTAGAATCGCGCAATTCCGACTTGTATTGAAAGAGTTATGACCACTTTTTTAATAACTGCACTGAAAGTGACAAAATCAATAGTCACATGTCACATATATGTACCTGACTCCTAAATACCTCAAATAAGGAAACTAATCCTAAAGTAAACCACTTATTAAAAGAAACCAAATGAAAAACGAAACTAAACCTAGACAAAATGACAAAAGTAGCAAAACTCTGGCCAATCTCTCATATGTCGTACTTGTGCGCATGAGCCTTTGAAATACTCCAAAGCTTTAATTTTTCTTTATACTCTTCTTATACACCTTGTAGCGTTTGATGCCCCCATCACTTTCCCAATAAGAGGAACACAAAATCCACTGGTAACACGAACATTGCATTGTTTTGGCAGCAAAGATATAAGTTAAAAAATGGTGGAACTACTAGACATGTGATCAGTAGCTTCGGAATCGATGATCCATTGAGAATGAGAAGACATGGATATATGAGTAGATCCAACAATACCCGTCCCTACCAAATAGTGATGGGAAGGTAACACCATGTTTCCATTATAAAGGGCATGTTGCATCAATGTACAACCCCCACTAAACCATTGCTTTCTAGCACCAACCTGATAGACCTTACCCTTTGGTTCTTCCATGACAACATGAATGTGACACGGACGCCGACATCGTAGATATTAGATATGGACCGTTTCGTGTATACCGACGTCGGAAGAGGCGGAATGGAAATCATCATAACTAGGCGAAAGACGAAATTTTGGAGAAATTGGAGGAACACAGCAAATTCGATTGATCGAACTGCAATTTCGATCGATCGAAGTCCTATCTTGATCGATCGAACATCATCGAGTGGAAAAACACATGTTCTGGAGTATATGATTCGATCAATCGAATTATATACTCGATCGATCGAATTTCCAGTTGATCGATCGAGTTTCAATTTCGATCAATCGAATTTCTGCAGTGAACTTTTGAAATATGTTTTTCGATCGATGGAGTTTCACTTTCGATCGATAGAATTTAAATTTTGATTGATCGAACTTCAATTTTGATCGATTGAAATCGCGCAGTTCTTTTATTTTGGCAATTTTTAATTTCGAACTTACTTTTTAGGGGCATACTTGTCATTTTGGTAATTGTTTTAGGGTTTTATTTTCGTTTGAAAGGACTCCTATATAAGGTCCTTAAGTTAAACAATGTAATTAGTTGATGATTAATGAAAAGAGCTTTTACTTGTGTGCTTGAGATGAGCCTCTACGAAGAGTGAATCTTCTTCCCGAGAAGGGTTTGGTGTGAAGCCAAGGGTGTGAAGCTCACAATCTATCCTTACTGTTTATCTTTCTAATCTATCTTCCGTACTTAACTTCGAACAACCTAAATCTACCATCTCCCATTCAACTACCCGATTCCCAAAACCCTAACTTTTCCCCACTCCATTGATTCGACCCAATCCTGCACACCATAGCAGCACCTGAGATTCCACTCTTGAATCGTGAGCGCCCTAATCTGGGAAAATCTAGAGTTCTATCTATAGGATCGATCCGCGCTGCAACCTAATGGATTTAACGCCCGGACTGACCCTGCTCGAATCATACATGAGCCTCCAATGGAATATTGCGATCACCAAGGTATTCGTTATATTTTGTGAGTTTTATTGTTTAATTTAATTCAATTTAATTTCGGCAAAGTCAATCATCGCATTCACGTAGTTTAGGGTACCATCCTGGGTCAAAATGCAACCAAATCGACAAAAACTAGACTTGTTCCCGCACAACTTCCATTGCGGTACTGCAGAGCATTGAATCAAGTCCTGTTAGCATTCCGGCAAATAGTACTGCAAGACTCTAGGAGATACATTTCACAACACTGTGGACAATTGCACGCACTTTGAGCACTGACCTAATGATTACACATGACTCATAGACAAGCACAAAAGTCATCGGAATCCATGTTAACCTCTCTATATTAGTCCCCCCCGGAAACGGATCATATATGATCATATTTCGGAAGATGGTATAATATACAAAGTGTAGATGCTTCTGAAATACTCGAGTGTCTACAATTAAGACTTGATTCTCACATAAACTGCGTCGTAAATTGCTCCAGCCTGGCCCAAACGTCATGAGACCATAACCAATAATGCTTATGGAAATTCTGAAACAAACCCATGTGGTGTCAACAGTCAAAAAGCTCTCACAGAATTCAGGGTCACGGAAAACAAGAAACAAGGCAAAAATGTACGATTTAAATATATCCACAAAACTCCTATGAAACTGGTTTAAATCAAAATATAAAGATGATATCCTTAATCAGTAGACACAGCCGATGTAAAAACACATTGATTTGACTCCTTTAGAATCCAAGTCCTTGTTTCTTGTTTTCCGTGACCTTGAGTTCTGTGAGAGGTTTTTTGTCTGTTGACACCATATGGGTTTGTGTCAGAATTTCCATACACATTAAGCACTGACCTACTGATTACACATGACCGATTGACCAGCACAAAAGACATCAGAAACCAAGCACAAACCCATATCAGACCAAAAACGTCTCACAGGATTCAGGGTAAAAATGTACGATTTAAAAAAAAATCCACAAAACTCTTATCAAAATGGTTTAAATCAATTATAAAGATAATATCCTTAATCAGCAGACACAACCGATGTAAAAACTCATTGATTTGATCCCTTTAGACATCCAAATTGGTTGTCTGCTGATTAAGGATATCATCTTTATATTTTGATTTAAACCAGTTTGATAGGTGTTTTGTGGATTTTTTTTAAATCGTACATTTTTGCCCTGAATCCTGTGAGACCTTTTTGGTTGCTGAAACCATATGGGTTTGTGTCAAAATTCCCATGTGTTTATTGGTTGTGGTCTCTTGACATTTGGACCAGGCTTGAGCGAGTTACGGCACATTTTCTGTGAGAATCAAGCCCCGATTGTGGAGACTCGAGTATTTCTGAAGCATTTACACTCAGTATGTTATACTAACTTGCGAAATATGATCATATACGGTCAGTTTGGAGGATGGAGGAGGGGGGTGTGGGATAGTAAGCTTAACTTGGATTCCGATGTCTTTTGTGCGGGTTAATGGGTCATGTGTAATCAGTTGGTCACAATGTGTGTGCAAGTTCAAAGTGTTGTGAAATGTATGACGGAGACACCGACATCGTAGACATTGGATATGGACCGTTTCGTGTATACCGACGTCGGAAGAAGCGGAATGAAAATCATAAATAGGCGAAAGAGGCGAAAATTCTGGAGAAAGATGACAAATTGGAGGAACATAGCAATTTTGATCTATCGAATTGCAATTTCAATCGAAGTCCTATTTTGATCGATCGAACGACGACGAAGAGGAAAAATATATGTTCTGGAGTATATAATTCGATTGATCGAATTATATACTCGATCGATTTTGAAATATGTTTTTCGATCGATCGAGTATCACTTTCGATCGATCGAGTATCACTTTCGATTGATCGAATTTCAATTTCGATCGATTGAACTTCACTTTCGATCAATCGAAATCGCACAGTTTTTTTATATTTTGGTATTTTTTAAAATTTCGAACTTAATTCTCAGGGGCATACTTGTCCTTTTGATATTTGTTTTAGGGTTTTATTTTCGTTTGAAAGGACTCCTATATAAGGTCTTTAAGTTAAACAATGTAATTAGTTATTGATTATTGAATGAATGAGCGTTTGCTTTTGAGACTTGAGATGAGTTTCTCCGAAGAGTGATTCTTCTTCTCGAGAAGGGTTGGTGTGAAGCGAAGGGTGCGAAGCCCACAAAATCTATCTTCTATCTGCCTATTTCTTATTTTCTCTGCTTGTGTTGATTTCACAACCCTAAATCAGCCATCATCCTTTTGAAATCCTAAACCCTAATTTTTCCCTAAGCCATTGAATCAATCCGATTCAACAACCGTAGCCTTCATCAGACTACTAAGCCCAGCCATATCAAAATAACCTGAAAACCCGAGATTCCATCATTGCACTGTGAGTGCCTTAATATGGAAATCTAGAGTTCTATCTCTAGGATCGATCCGTGCTGCAATCTAACGGATCTAACACCCGGACTGAACCCTGCTTAAATCATACGCGATCCTCCCTTGGAATACTACGAAAGCCTAAGGTATTCGTTATATTTTGAGAGTTTTATTGTTTAATTGAATTCAATTTAATTTCGGCAAAAGTCAATCATCGCATTTACGTAGTTTAGGGTATCGTCCCGCGTCAGTTTTGGTATCAGAGCCTAGGTTCTAGGTTAGGGCATATTGTGTGTCATTTTAATTTTCGTTGCATTTGATCTCATTTGTGTTCAAAAGTATGCACGTTTACTGTTTGACAAAATTCCTCATCCATTGTGGTTCATGTTTGCATGACATTTAACATTTGTGTTAGTAAGCCGTGTTCACCGTGAGTATGAGCGAGATTGTTGATGCCTTTAGGGACATCAAAACCTAAATGTGTGCAATTAATAATAGGGGCCGCTACACACCAAATTATGGGTAAAGTCTCAAAAGTTGTGACGAGACTAGAGTTAGGGGATACCTTTACCATCGTGAACCTAAGTACGACCCTGCCGAGAGGTTTCTAAAATCTATTCGGAATGAGGTTCCAAATTTTGAGGGTACGACAAATCGTAAAACCTTTGTGGAGTGGTTGTCTAGTGTGGAAGAGTATTTTGATTGGTATGGCGTACTGAATGAGTACAAAGTCAGGTTAGTGAAAACAAAGTTGGAGGGTGTGCCAAAACCTATTGGACTAATGTTGAACTTCTACGCGACTTAGCTAATCGTAAGCCCATCACACAATGGGAAGACATGAGGGAGCGACTTATCGAGAATTATGTTCCTCTCACACATCGTCATCTTTTACGATTTTTAAAATCAAAGACAGACAAGTGTCCTGATTGCTCCAAGTGTCACGAATTTGGACACTTTGCTTACCAATGCTCCACAGAACTTTTCACTCCGAATTTATTGATTAGAAGGGAGAGTTATGAGGAGCAGGAAAATTTGAGAGTAGAAGAGGTGTATGCCCCCCGTACCGTGATGAGTGAAGAGGAGATGAACGAAGTTGATGAGAGCCTAACTTGTGTCAAAGAGACTACCATTTCCCTTGTGAGTAGTGATATTGAGTTGCCCGCACGTGAGTCAACTGAGTCACCCACGCACGATTCGACCGAGTCACCTACACATGATTTGTTAGTGCCTGTAGAGCCCGTTTTGCACAAGTCCTTGTTGGTGATAGAGTCAAGAGCAGTTGAGTCGGTTACATGTGAGCCATTCGCGTCGCATGCACATGAGAGTATCGAGCCCATAGCCACGCATGCACATCATCGTCTTAAGTTGCATACTGCTATACATTCCAAGTCTTATTGTAAGTCGTCTTTTGAGTCTCATTCCGCATTACATGTCGAAATTAAGCTTGAAATTAATTTATGCAATGAAATTATCAAATTATCGATGCAGTTACCTAAGGCTTTTATGGAATCCCATTCACCCCAATTGAATGATCATGCAATGGTTCAGATTGGACCTGAACGATTCCCATCGGGAGTCATAAAGGATCTCTAGGCCTACGGCACTGGACCTTTCGGAATTGTGGCAAGGAATGTTCCTAGTGCGTGTAATCTTGAGCTTCCTCCAGATATCGGGGTCAGCTCTACGTTCAATGTGGAGGACCTAGTTCATTCTTTGAGCTCAACCCTACCTCCTTGCAACCCGTTCAAAACAACCCCTAATTATTACTCCATCCCAACTTTGCAGCCAACACCACTTCCCTACCCAAGCAAGCAGAGGAAAGAGATAATTGAGGAAATTTGGGATAATCTTGTGGCATTCACTTGCGGCAGAAAATTTCTGGTTTACGAGATACAGAGGGTTGGCGAGTCGACGACCGAGAGTGCATGGGCCAATCATGAGAGAGTTCGTCGCTTGAATTCCCGTATTCCCTGTCGATATTGGGATCACACTTCATCAGGGATGAATTCCTTCAGGTCCGAGCGAGTCGATGCGAAACTTCAAAAATATTTGGTAGAGTGGCTTGGTGAGCCGGGTTATTTGGCTCGTCAAGGAGAGGTTTACCGGGTACGTCCCTCTACAATGGACGGAGATGACGCTCATACATCACCGAGTGCCAGGATTCACTTCATGCGTGTTTCATCGATGATGAAACATTTTGAGTCGGGGAGAATTGACGGGGATGCTGACATCGTAGACATTGGATATGGACTGTTTCGTGTATACCGACGTCGGAAGAAGCGGCATGGAAATCAGAAATAGGCGAAAGAGGCGAAAATTTTGGAGAAAGATGACAAATTGGAGGAACACATCAATTTTGATTGATCGAAGTCCTATTTTGATCGATCGAAGTCCTATTTTGATCGATCGAACGACGGCGAAGAGGAAAAACATATGTTATGGAGTATATAATTCGATCGATCAAATTTCAATTTCGATCGATCGAGTTTTAATTTCGATCGATCAAATTTCTGCGGCGAACTTTTGAAATATGTTTTTCAATCGATCGAGTTTCACTTTCGATCAATCGAGTTTCAATTTCAATCGATCGAACTTCACTTTCAATCGATTGAAATCATGCATTTTTTTTTTATTTTGGCATTTTTTAAATTTCGAACTTAATTCTCAGGGGCATACTTATCCTTTTGGTATTTGTTTTAGGGTTTTACTTTCATTTGAAACGACTCCTATATAAGGTCCTTAAGTTAAATAATGTAATTAGTTATTGATTATTGAATGAATGAGCGTTTGTTTTTGAGACTTGAGATGAGTTTCTCCGAAGAGTGATTCTTCTTCCCGAGAAGGGTTTGGTGTGAAGCCAAGGGTGCGAAGCCCACAAAATCTATCTTCTATCTACCTATTTCTTATCTTCTCTGCATGTGTTGATTTCATAACCCTAAATCAGCCATCATCCTTTTGAAATCCTAAACCCTAATTTTTCCCTAAACCATTGAATCAATCCGATTCAACAACCGTAGCCTCCATCAGACTACTAAGCCCAACCATATCAAAATAACCTGAAAACCAGAGATTCCATCATTGCACTGTGAGAGCCTTAATTTGGAAATCTAGAGTTCTATCTCTAGGATCGATCTGCACTGCAACCTAACGGATCTAACGCTCGGACTGAACCCTGCTCGAATCATACGCGATCCTCCCTTAGAATATTACGAAAGCATAAGGTATTCGTTATATTTTGAGAGTTTTATTGTTTAATTTAATTCAATTTAATTTCGGCAAAAGTCAATCATCGCATTCACGTAGTTTAGGATATCGTCTTGCGTCAATGTATCTCCTAAAGTCTTGCAGTATTGTTTACTGGAATGCTTCGAGGCTGTGCAGCCAGGGATTGATTCAATGTTCTGCGGTCCCACAATAGAAGTTGTGTGGGAACAAGTCTAGTGTTTGTCGATTTGGTTACATTCCTGTTGTAATGGAAGAACCGAAGGGTAAGGTCTGTCGGGTTGGTGCTGGAAAGCAAAGCAATGATTTAATTGGGGTTGTACACTGATGCAAGATGCCATTTGTAATGAAAGCATGGTGTTGCCTTCCCATTCTTATTTGGCTGATACAAGGATTGTTGGATCTACTCATACATTCATACCCTCTCATTCTCAATGTTTCATAACCTTCTATTTGATATTTCCACCCTTTTTTGATCTTATTTCTTTGCGGCCAAAGCAATGCAATGCCCGTTGTCAATGGATTGTGTGTTCCTTTTATTGGGAAGGTACAGTTCAGGCTAATAAAATACTTTTAACATCGACTTTTTATATCCCAAATATCCTCATAACCTTCTATTTGTTAGTAGTCATCAAAATCCTTTAACTGCATCTTAACTTTTTCCCCTTAATCTGTGTCTTCTAATAATAGTGGTTACTGATGAAAAATTCGTCTTTTATAGGCCAACAACTCTGTTACCTTTTATGTCATTAGGTGTTTATTGTCTGCTTTCTCTCTCTCTCTCTCTCTCTCTCTCTCTGTGCGTGTAGAAGGTAAGTTTATATGTCTTAAGTTACATGCTGATATATTTTATGATTATTGGATATATGAATCTTTTCTCTGCAGAAGTTAATGTTGCTTCAGATTGATTCTATTCACTACTCCATTGATGTTGTCCTAAGATTATTTTTTATGTTGCAGGCGACCATCGCAGCTAACACCTTACAAGTTAAAGTGTGATAAAGAATCCCTAAGTGGCCGGTAAATATCATTTCGAAAAATGAAGGGAATCTGTTGCATTCATTAAGGCAGTATTTCAAGCTTCGTTTCCTTTTTCTTTTCGTGTGAAGCTGATGAAATTCTCAAAAGAAAGAAATGATAAATTGTTGTGTATTCGTTATTTCTTCCCTCTCTATAGTTCATCCAAGCATAAGATATGACACTTTTCCAAGTTTTGGTTAGAGTTTTCAAAAGACTAAATCATTAAAATTCCTTATTATAATTATTCATAATTTGTTTTCCAGGCTTATTTTTTTTTTGATCAGTTAGTTGTTTTCCAGACTTGGACCGCCTGACTTTTATCCCCAAACTTCCAACTGTCCTGAAGAGACGCTGACCAAAGAATATCTGCAGTCTGGATATAAGGAGATTATAGAGGGAATTGAGGTATTTTCCTGAGACCATTTTTTTTTTGTTATGTTTTATCAAGCTGTATGCAGTATTACGCCATTGTTCTTTATATCTTCCAGTTGGTTCATATTTCTTATATTCTATCAAAAAAATCTTTATTTTACTTTTTCCTACCTAATGCATTAATATTTTTTCCTCTTTGCCACACTCTTGAGTTTTTGTGTGATGCCAGTGCCACACTTGAGTTGGAACAGATTAATTGCCATGAAAGGCTGACTAGTACTAGCTAAGCCGTCTAGGTCCGCTCAAGAACTCTGGTTCCTTTTCCTTGTCTTCCTTCCTTGCAAACGGTGAAGATTTAGGGGTGTCTTACAAGATCTATTCCATTGATTCTATGACAACCAGTTCATTGGCACTGAAAATCTCCTACTCTGCAATGGCATATACCTATTACATATGCTATTGTTGACCTTGATTTCTTATATGGGTAAAGTTTGAACTTTGAGGTCATAGGACACACAAATATTTGGCCATTAGCAGCCAGCTAAATATGAAACCATATATTTTGCAATATCTATACCATTTGGAAATTTTTGCATAATACCTAGCTTTTTGACATGCATAATTGAATACATAGATCCTCACTTTTAGTTTGTTGGTTTACTCAAAGCAGATGAACTTAATTTGCATTTAGAGTTACTATGCTGATTGTCCTGTATGGTGGTCCCTAGGTTTGTCCTTACAACTGGCCTCTGTGTTGGCCTGTGTATAGTCCCTTCGTACTATTTGCAGTATGACCATTCTCCACCTATGGTGGTCCCAAGCCCAAATGAAAATGGAGGGTTAGTATCAGATATACAGCCAGCTGTAAAAACCACCATCAACTCTTGGTGAATTATACTTCCCATGTGTTACCAAACCAAAATTTCAGGATAAGGCACTGCAGCACACATCCTTGTCCATGTTAATCTATGCTGGTGTTTTGACCAGGTTATTTTATTTTTATTTGTTTAGTTTTAATAGGGCGTGCTTTCCTGATATCAACTGAGTTGTGATGTTGAGTCATTCAGTAACAAATTCTGCACTAATATGAATTCAGAAAATTAATTCATATCTAATGGGCCCATATCAGCTGAAAAGAAAACTTTTCCAATGCCCTCGGACCTGTCCACCTCTCAGTGAAAGATTGGAGAGCCTCTAAATAGCTCCCTTTCTCGTTTATAATTTCCATTCTTGTACTTTCAAAGCCTTATTACTTTGTTCTTTTGCTACTAATATGTTACTTCATCTAATTCGTTGCCTACTTATAAGCATTGCACCCAAAATGTTTGGCATATCCCCCTCCCCTCAAGCCTTCACTTTGATAGGTTTACTATTGTAATTCAAATGTCCTTTACTATGTCCCTTAGACACTGAAAACTATGGTAATTCCTATGATTTAGTCAGGCTACATATATTATAAGTGAAAATCTTCTTATGACATTATGTTGATTAATTGTCCACTGTCTACAAATGGGTTATTTAGGTTATGTGCCCTTGAGTGACACACATATGTGCCATGCAGGTATACATGCTGTGCACATAAAATTTGTTATCCTGAAAAAAGTAATTTAGTGTTAATACCTTGCCAAAATTTAGGCCTTTTTGCATAGGAATCGACTCTCATGCCGACACTATAAGATAATCAAGCTTGTGAAAGACCTTTAGTGGCAGAATCCTGTCAAAAGCTGACCTTTCACATATTTTCAGGGGCTCCGACATCTGGTGATACCAGCTTTTGACAGGATTGATGGTAAAAGTCTCTTTGTAAGCCTCACAATCTTATGTTGTTGGTGATGTCCCGTGATTCCTTTTGAATGTTACACAATCATCGGAGAAAATACATGTATACTCTTTTGTTGTTGGCCTGATATATCTCCTACACCTACAAGAGTCCGGTTGAGGTATTAATGCAACAGCCTGTGTATGTTATTGCTGAATGCACAGATGCTCATGGTTGACTTTTGTCACCCTTATTTTTTCTTATGCACGTATTTTGAATTCTTTCAGTCTGACTGTTGTTTTGTTGTTGAATTTTTTAGGAAGCTAGAGAGATTACGTTTACGCAGGTTGGAACTCTGACAAAGCCTCTCATCGTTAAATGCAAAGAGGTAATTATTTAGGGAGCTAAAGCTTGCACACGAGATTTGTACGTGGCACATGGTTAAAAAGAAAGACTGTCGTTTTGGGATCTGTGCATTGTGGAACACCACCTAAACCATCTGATTTGAATACCATGATGTAAACATCTTTGAGGCCAAAAATTGGCATGGAACATGATCTCTATCATCTGATGTGTTAGAGCCAATCATTGAATCAGATGATTGCCTTTGACTTATTGAGTCAGATGATAGAGATGGCGTTTCGTTCCAATTTTTGGCTTCAAAATATTTTTACATCATGATCTTCAAGTCAGACGGCTTAGATGGTGTTCCATGGGCACAGATCCCAAAAATAAGTAAGTCTTTATTTTTAACAATGTGCCATGGTACAAAACTCGGGTGCAAGTATTAGCTCCTAATTATTTATTGATGAATTTATGATGATCATATCTAGATACTTAATTTTTCAGCAAGTACATTGGGTGGTTGGAAGCTGTACAGACATAGATTTTGTTATATGGTCAGTCATCCCATAGAGTAATGTCATTTTGTTTGAGTTAGTATAGCTGATTTTGGTAGCAGAGCACGTGCGCTCAGACTTGGGAGTTCTATATTGTTATGATTGTAGACACGTTCATAAATTTTTTGTAACTTCTGATCTTTTTTTCCTGATCAATTGAAAGAAGCTTCAGTTGAAACTCATACCTAAACTCAAAGACTCCATATCCTGATTAACGATTTATATTTTCAACTGGTAATCAATTTTTCGAAAGAGGAGAAATACAAAGGGCTAGGGCATTAACCGCTCATGATTTGCCAGTCCTGCAAATTTACTTCTTATTGGCTACAGAGGAGATGGTCTGGATGTCTCCTGCTCTCTCAATAAGATGCACAAAGGAGGTGGCATCTCCCCTCTACCCACTGTTTCTCTTGATCTTCTATTTCTCTATCCACTATTTAGCATAAAAAACCCATTGGAAAACTTTATCTCTTACAAGAGTGCCAAAAGTTCAAACGAAGATGGCTTTTCCATTCTAAAATTAAACTAATTAAATAGTGGAAGAGGAAGAAGATAAAGGAGAGAATAAATAAATGATTTTCACGGTTAGGGACAAAACCTAGAACACATAAATCCATTGTTATAATTCTAAATGGTATTTACATCCTATAATTGATTATGAAAATCCTCTAGTATTTCTATACCTAATAGCCTAGATGAATTTTTTTTTGTTCGTAGGCGAGAACTTAGTTGCATAAAATATAGGCAAAACCTTGGTAACATAAAGTATAAAGCAAATTATTATACAAAATACATTATTTTTGTTACTAATGCGGAATTGAAGCCTACACACCGCGTTCGTGGCCGGATAAAGAGGAAACGTCAAAAGAGAAAGTGGACCCACGAATGGGTTTTTAAAAAAGGTCCGTTAAAGACATGTGTGCACGTTATTTTAGGCAATATTTTATCTAGGTTTAGTTACCTTTTTTATTAGAAATCTTGTAACAAATGGTTTATTTTGGGATTAGTTTCCTTATTTGAATTATTTAGGGGTTAGGCACATATATGTGATATGTGATTGTTAATTTCGTTACTTTCTGCGCAACCATCAGAAAAGGGGTCATAAGTCTATAAACATGTGTCGGAATTGTGTGATTCTTGTTTTGTTGGAAAGCTACTTCGATAAGCTTTAAAATAAGACCAATTTCACATTAATCGGACATCGTTTGACACTTCAAAAGTGGTCGCGTAATAAAAAAGGGATTAATGGTGAGATTAATTATAACCATTAGATTAGAAAGTTTTAATGGTTGATTAAGAGTTTTATTTTAAGCAATATTCCTAGGGTTTCTTTTCTTTATAGATACATATTGTAATCTCTTATGAGAGTTATTATTGATGATGAATGAAAAAATTATGGGGTTTGCTTTGTGCGAATTCTAGTAAAATACAGTTTATCGAAGTCTTTCACGAGTTGAATGATTAGATGGCTAGCATGGGATTGTTCGTAGATCGACAGAAGAGACTTGATTTGCTTCAAACAATTTCTACGATTGGACAGGTATGGGGGGCAGTGACAGCTAGATCGCGGAGTCCAAAGTATTTTAAGTTAACAACTTAATGTTGGCAAGTTTTACATAATCGAGCGTTCACTTCTGAGATTCGACGTGAGTTAGAAATTTTACGTCAGATAGCAGAGCCGTTAAATAGTGGTTTTGTTCAACAATTTCTTAAGGATTTTCTTCTCAAACTACAAAAGGAAATAATATCGGCAAGTTTTGAACCCTTGAGATTTAAGCTTTCAAATCTTATGTCCGTTAATCCAACCTCATCACCAATCGTCCGTTTCAATCCCATAACCGTTTCTCATCCCATAACCGTTGTGATACCTACACCCGTTACAGATTCCATTATCGGTGTAAAATCTATGCCGGTTGCAGCTCCCGTAACAACTTACAGCCCAAAGCCTGTTCAAGAAACCAAGCCGGTAACCGTAGTTACCCTAGCCGACCTTATCCCACCCAAAATTGTTATCGATCATTTACCCGAACCCCGTACTAACACCAAAATCGGTCGAAGATTCCGTACCGATTGATGAAAACACTCTTACGATCAATATCAGTACTAATCTCGACACTGCTGAAAAGCTCGAGACCGTTGGAGAGCATGTGTCCGCAACAAGTCCTACCGAGTCCGAGTCCACAATGAAGTCTATTGGTCCCATGACCCATAGGTCCCAAGATCGTGTTGGTTGTGTGTTGACGTCGATTACTATCGGCGTATCAAAGATAAATCGGATCTCGCCCGAGTTGAATCCGGGTTACTTATGCAAGCTACTTCCGATTGAGGTTCCCTTTATGTTGTCTGTGATCGTAGCCGTGAAAATCCATGTCAGCCAAAGTTTGATGTCGACGAATGGGTTTTTAAAAAAGGCCCGTTAAAGACCCGTGTACACGTTATTTTAGCCAATATTTTATCTAGGTTTAGTTTCCTTTTTTATTAGGATTCTTTTAATAAATGATTTTTTTAAGGATTAGTTTTCTTATTTGAATTATTTAGGGGTCAGACACATATATGTGATATGACTGTTAATTTCGTCACTTTCTGCGCAACCATTGAAAAAGTGGTCATAAGTCTATCAATGTGTTGGAATTGTGTGATTCTTGTCTTGTTGGAAAGCTACTTCAATAAGCTTTCAAATAAGACCAATTTCATGTTAATCGGACATCGTTTGACCCTTTAAAAGTGGCCGCGTAATAAAAAGACGGGATTAATTGTGAGATTAATTATGACCGTTAGATTAGAAAGTAATAATGATTGATTAGGAGTTTTATTTTAAGTAGTATTCTTGGGATTTCTTTTCTTTATAAATACACATTGTAATCTCTTATGAGAATTATTATTGATGATGAATGAAAAAATTATGAGTTTTCCTTTTTGCAAATTCTAGAGAACCTGAGATGAGTTTTCGTTAGAAGAGTGATTCTTCTCCCGTGTGCAGATTGGTGTGAGGCTCACTTTTCTTCCTTGGATCTTCTTCTACCCCTATCTTCCCTGTTATTTTTGTTTTAATTGAAGAGTGAGAACCTTAACCCCTATTGTGCGATTTTTTAGGGTTAGCGTGCGATTTTTTCGCATCATTTACACTCCCTACAAGCGGGAAAATTGGGCCCATTAATTCTATGCTTGCCTAGAACACTTAAACCTTTTTCTTGCAAGAAATATGGAAATTCGTGCTTCTCTTTTGATATATGGAGTCTTTATGATATCTTCAGAGGCATTCTCTTGCTTAAAGTGGCAAATGTGTTCTATATATTTGGTTTTTTAGTGGGAAAAAATGCTGCTATGTGGACATTGCAAATGTTTTCGCAGTACATCGCCATCGTCTCCTTGGTGTCCCTGTTCCATATGTTTTCGACCATCGCCTTGATTGAAATTAGCTCACTAGTTGCTCACATGATATCAATTTTTTACCTCAAATAGATGGGATAAGGCTGTGATGATGATGAATGGTATCAAATTCTACACAAAAGATGCAATGACCTATTGTGGATCTTCTTCTGTCCATTCTTGAACCAGTCCATGACTCATCAGTGTAACCAGTAACTTTGAAGTGCCTCAGAAGAAAGCATCATCTCCTTCCCTGTTAGGATTTAATGTATCCCCAAGATCACTTAAACTGCATTCAAAGTGTACTACCTCCGAGTACATTAATAAGGAGAAAAGAAGGGAATACCTATTTAGACTAAAAATGCAAACACAAGATACACTGCCCCTTCACCATCTATTGAGGTCAAACCAGCCAAGACTGCAAACATGATAGTGGCAAACATTACACTTCTTAATCTGAAAATTACATGGCTTGCAAGCCAAGTAGCCAACATCCCCTGCAAGTTAGAATATCTACAGTGCATTTTCTGTGCTCGAGAAAGATTGCATGGTTGAATATTAAGTTTCTTGTGATCCTTATCGTCAGATCTTCTTACATCGGATTCTGAACAGCCTGTACGGCATCTCTTGTAACGACAATATTGTCTAACACATGGTAACAAAATTATAGTCCACCGTCCTATAGGAATAATAATGTCGATGTACACATTCAGTAGTGTACTAGCTGAGGTAGGCTAATCTGTAAACAGTGAGTGGTTAGATGATGCTCTTTTTAATATATCCCTTTAACGTCACCAGTGAAGTTAATTTGGAGATGTGGGTGGAGTTTTCTATGACAGCTTGGTTGAGCAGCCTCTCTCCTGTTTAGTAATGATACGAGGGATGAGAGCTATTGTTGCGGCGGTTGAGGATCTTTGGACAGAAATATCCTTGCTGGGGTAAGTGCGAATGTACGATTAAGCTTTGCCATCAATTCTATTATGTTGGCCTGATCACATTTCAAACTCACCTTGGAAGCTAGTCACAAAATTCTGGCAAACTGATCATTTGCATCAGAATTTATAGGTCATAAAATGTACACATATCCAGAGTGAGGGAAACCCAGGAGCGGATACTGTAGCCAATTTGGGTGCCACAACGTATAGCCTTACGTGAGAAGCGGCCTTAGGGAATATGGGGAAGTCTAGATGGAATTCCCTTAAAATTGTATTTGTGACACCTCAGCCTTTGTATTTTTTGTTTCCTTTCTTGTTGCTATGTGTTTTACTTTGTTTTTTATATATTAGTAAAAGGAAATTGTTTCTAAGTACTAAGAGAACACAAAAATTGCTGAACTTGGAAACCAAGCTTGAGGGGCTTGCTTCAGTCCATGTATCACTTTTTTAGGTGGCAAACTGGATTGCGATTAGCATTGATTTAAATCGGTGAGGTATACACAGACTGTTTCCTTTTAACTCTCCATAATAAATTGCACATACCTTTTTGTTTTACCTCTCCATAAAAGTATTCTCTAGATCTGATTGATTTAAAACCCAACTGTTCACAGCAGCCACATGGAGATCATATCTCACATTAATCATGTTAGCCATCGTAATAAGGTTTATTTCATAGCCAGCAAACTGTTTACTTTCCCACAGGTCACTCAAACAATTCCCACATTAAACCTTTTAAAAAGCATGGATGTTGTCATCCTGCACTTGTTGCCATTTAGGTTGTCAAGCACTTCAATGAAAGAAATATGATAATTTCAAGGCACATTTGTAGATGTTTTTGATGATTTATATGCCTGAAGAAACATTTGATGAGCAGTGAAAAATATAGAACTTCTAAAGTTCTTTCGCAGATCTTAGGCTCATAAATGCTCTTCAATCAACCGTGACCGCATTTCTTTCCTGAATGGGACTGCTTGAAGGAAATTCTTAATGCTTCTCAAGCGTATCAGTCTTCAAGTGGATTAGGTGCCAACATTTGAGACCAAGATTCTATGCATAAACCTCCATTACGAAAGTCAGACTTCAAGTGGATTAGGTGTCAATAAGTAGAGAGGGCAATGCCATGGTGAGTAAATGCTGTTTCATCCCGTCGTCCATTAAATATTGAAACATAGCATGCTTGTGCAGATCCCATTTCCGCCCCTCAAGCGCCATCCCGTCTTCCTAAAACTGCAGTTGAAGGCTTCTGAGAATGATTGATAATTGATAATGCATCACCCCACCTCCTGATCCATTTTACAGATATACTAAATTTCCTTCATTCATTCCAATGACACTCTTACATCGCGCAAATCAATCTGAAACAAGTTGGGGGCTTTAATAAAGTTGCTTCTAAATTTTAACAGCGCAGGGAACAAAGGGAACATGATTAATATTCTCTCACTTCAGAAACTTACTCAATCAACCAACATTCAGTTGGTAGCCTTGATACAATCATCACCAGGTCTTAATATCAAAGTCTACAATAACTTGAACTCAGCTTTCATATGCTGTGCTCTTTCCTGTCATTACATGCTTGGGCATGTCCTATCATTTCTGGGCCCTTGCCTTGCGAAATTAGCAATGAGTCTCATGGGTCTTTCTTGAATCTGCACAAAGTTGATGCAAATTTTATTATTAGAGTGGTCAGATTTCTAGATTCCTGAATGGAGTTTCTTGTAATAGTCAACAATCATGGTCCTTATTCTTGCACTTATCATGATCGAGCCTAGGTTCATATCCTAACTTGAAGCCGTGTCTGCAGTTTCTGGAGAGCACTGAGCATTAGATGATAATTGTTCTCATTCTTTTCTGTTTTGTGATTCATTTTCAAAATCTCCTGCAGTTCACTCAATTTAAATGCTTAGCAGTAAGAGAAAAGTCGTCTGGTATGCTGCATGGAAGCTGATCATGGGTTTATATCCAGATTTTGTAGATTAATTGGTTGTTCTAATTTGAGAATGGATATAGATAATATACTCAGTGTGTGTGTAGGTTATGTTTTGCCACCATTGTCTTAAAATATGGAACTTCTCTTTCATTTCCTGTCTTTGGCTTTTTTAGGCAATCCGGAAGCGTCTCAGGGCCATTAATGAATCTCGTGCCCAAAAACGCAAGGTAATTAGTGGAGGTTTTTCTCCTTTCAATTAATTTGATTTGTTCTTGGTTATCAATGTTGTATGTATCAAAGTCACAGATGTGTCTTCTCTACTGGTTTTTAGAAAATAAAATTACATGTGTGAAATTGAAACTTAATGTTTCTTCCTGACTTGTAATAGGCTGGCCAGGTTTATGGAGTGCGTCTTTCTGGATCACTAGTAGTCAAACCTGGTGTTTTCCCTGATCAAAGGCCATGTGGTGAAGACTTCCGAAAGAAATGGATTGAGGTCTATGCTGAAGCTTTTTTCTTTTTGTTTTTTATTTTTTATTTTTTTGAAGAACATAGTGAAGGTGGGGTAATAGTTGAGTGATCTCTATTTTTTTTCCTAACCCACAATTTTCCAATATTTGTTTGTTATGCTTGTTTAATGTTTTTATGCGAGCTGATTCCAATATCCTACTGTAGCTTTACTTCAATATTTTGAGAACCTAATTAGTGATTGCTGTAAAATTTTCCTTATTCTCTCCAAAAGATAAACAAGGAGAAATGAAGAAAAAAATTCAAGAACTAACATATATATGGTTGTAATACTTATATATATATTCTCTTTGGGTCTAGATCTGGGTCGGGTCCGAATCCAACCATGAGGGATCTAGACTTGAAATGGTGATGGTGAGGTGTTAGGGTTGGAGAGATATAAAGTTAGAGAGATGAGAAAAAGAAGGAAAGAAAGGAAAAAATTAGGGTTGTTTTTCATATTGAGCCATGCCCATTCATTATTATTATTATATATACCACTAGTCTACCACTTACAATATTACACACACTACACACCCAAATATTATAACCACACACCCATATATCTATTACAAGGTAGAAACACACACTAACATCGCTCACTCTCACTCTCCCTCAAGTTGGTA
Source organism: Chloranthus sessilifolius (assembly GCA_021018995.1). Classification (NCBI taxonomy): domain Eukaryota; kingdom Viridiplantae; phylum Streptophyta; class Magnoliopsida; order Chloranthales; family Chloranthaceae; genus Chloranthus; species Chloranthus sessilifolius. The sequence goes on from CM037587.1 coordinate 141,523,290, forward strand.
CATAGATATCTCTGACACCCAACTTGGGAGTGAGGGTTACATAATCTATCTCTTCCAAGTTCCAATGACCTTGGTAATAATGTTAGCCAGCTGGTCCTTCAAAGCAAACTTGTGGGATGCGATACTCCTTGACCTTCACTTTGTCTCTGATGAAGTGAGTCATCTCCTATGTGCTTTGTACTTCATGGAAAATTTGATTCTTAGCAATGTGGACGTCGACGTCATTATTACTTTAGAGTCATTGGAAGTTTCTCATATATCCGAAGATCTGTCAAAATGAACCAAATCCACATACCCGCACGGGCTGCTAGGAACATAGCCTTGTACCCACCTTCTTCACTTGAGTTAGATACCACATGTTGTCCCTTACTTTTCGAAGTGACCAAGTACCTACAAGGAAGGTGCAGTGGCCCATAGTGGATCTCCTGTCACTCATTGAATCAGTCCAATCAACATTGGTAAACATTTCAACATCCAGGTGATTGTAATTTCCAAACAGCAAGCCCTTACCAGGACTGGATTTCAAGTATCCGAAAATTCTATAAACAGCCTTCAAATGAAAACTCCGTGGAGAATACATATGTTGACTTGCAACATTGACAACATATTCTGTCTGATCAGTAATGGTGAGATATATGAGATTCCCTACGTGGCTCTAATACATTCAAATATCTTTCACGGCTTCTCCATCTTTAGCATTCAGCTTGTGATTCACTTCCATAGGGAATCCATGAGTCTATACCCAACATTTCTGTTTGCTATAGGAGACCAAGGGGTATACTTATGCTGTGAGATACTGAGCTTCAATACCCTTTTGAGACCTTGCAACGTCAATGCCCAGAAAATATTTTAACGTCCAAGGTCTTTGATATCTAACATTTTCTCCATACACTGTCTCACATTCTTTCCTCATCATCACCGATGATGACAATGTCATCAACTTAGACAATTAGAGCAGTCAACAGAGCACTCCTCTTCATCACTAAACTTTTTAAACTTGACAACAGCATCACTAGATTTTTTAAATCACGCCCTTTGCGATTGCAATACATTTGTCGCCTTTCTAAGGTGACACACTTGTTCCTTCTCCCCCTCTCGGGTAAATCCAGTCAGTTTCTTTCAGGTCATCATGTAGGAAAGCATTCTTCACATCAAATTGGTTAAGATGCCACTTCTTATGGCAGCCAGGGATAAGAGGACACGTAATAAACTTAATTTGGCCACTTCACATCAAAGAAACCATCACATAAACCTGAATCCTTGCTCAAATCCACAAGAAACATAACCAACTGAAGGGTATCAAGATTCCGATCCAACCCTGTAGATTCAAGGTGACATCACAACCACACAGATTCCAGAGGCACTAAATTTTTGCGAAACATCCGTGAAATAGAGGTTTTAATGGATTTCGATTAAAAACAATAAAATCTTTAATAAATCAACAAAAACCTGTAAGAAATGGAAGCGAGGGTGAATTCCAATTGAGACTATATTGTATACCATTTTGATCTCATGGAGGTGCTGTGCCCAGAGAACCGTGATACAGAATTTTTCTAAAATCTCCTCAAAAGTAATAGAAGGAAGCTTCATACAGAGAAACATGAAGAATTAAAGATGCTCAGAATCCCAATCCAATCATAACCACATCAGTTTTTTGCTTATTCAAGTTCAACAATTTGATCTTGCTGAAATCAGCATGGCGTCATGCTGCATCAGCAAAGAGCAGGTTACAACAGCAACAAAGGAGGGTTCCGGAAGGTCCCTGTTCTAATACCAAGTTTAATGGTGATGGTGTGAGGTTAGGGTTTGAGAGATCTAGGGTTAGAGAGATGAAGAGAAGACAAAGAAGGAAAGAGAGAACATTTAGGGTTGTCTATCATCTTAACCTACACCCATTCCTTACAGTACAACAGTACACACTACACACTGATATACACCGATATATCTATTGCAAGGTTACACACACACACTAACATAACTAACACATCCCTAACAGACTCGGCGCATATTTGAATCGGGTATGGGTCAGATTCGTCCTACTTTATGTTATCCAGACCCAATCTTCACTTGGGTCATTTCTTGGATCCAATTGGTTGGGTTAATCTGGCCGAGTCTCAAGTTGTATACAGGTTGTTAATCTGATCCATTTGCAAGCCTAGCTTCCTAGCTATAAAGCATTTGCTAGTTTAAAGGAACATCATTATTAATAATAAAATATTTCCATTTAAAACCCATCAAATATTTTATGTTTTCATTTTGAACTTATCCTACCCCTAGGGAACCAGGTTTGCTTGAGACGTATTAACATTGCACTTGACTGTAACCTACTAGGGTTTCTTAATTCTGTTTGGATTGTAAGACTATTCTCTTTAAATAGTCTTTAAAGGAAAGGATACAAACCCTCGCAATTTTAGGGTATAGAGTCATTGAAGGAAAGGTGGATAGTTTTGGGCCTAAAGAGAGTCGAAGATTGAGAGAAACTCAAAGCCTTATCATCAACATCAATAACATAAGCAAAGGTATTTTTATCGAAGATAAAAAAATTACGCGTCGATTAATTCGAGTTTTTAAAGAATTTATTTTTGTTAAAATAGTATTTCAATACAATTCAAATGAATACTTGAGAGTTGAATTCATAGAATTGATTGTGTTCTATAGTTTATGTAGATAGAAATCCATGCCTCTAGACATTTGGATGCACACAAATCTGTACATGGAAATTCATGTACAGAATTCAGTGCGTCCAGTAATTTGTATTGTGCACAGAAATAAGGTCTTATGAAACGTTAAAAACCATTTATCTTTCGTTTTTGTATTTAGAGATTTTAATAATAACGCCATCATCCCCCTCACTTTATTAATTGTGATTGTCTACGGTCAAAACTGTTTGTAGGGGCTGTTGAATATAATTTTCAAAATTTGATCGTGCTACTGTAATTTGTCTGGTGTTAAATTATTCATAATATGCACCTGTTGTGCTCTATTATACTTACACAATGTATGTGATTAGATATAACTAACTGCATACCAATATGTGCATATAAAATTCACACTAATCTCTTTTTTTTTTGTTTTGTTTTTGAGATTTCTGACAATTTTTAATCAGTCTTTTATATCAGGGTCATGCCCTTTTTATTGGTAGCACTTATCAATGCTATTAAAACCTGTTACTCGTTGAAACGATATACTTACATATAGTTTATTATATCAGGTTTTATTAACTCTTATCCATCATCTCATTATATATATTTCATGCTATCAACTTTTATTGTCTTTGAAGTTATATGTGTAAATTTTCATGGCAGCTATTTTATTCATCCAATCAAATGCACTATGTAATATTGCAAATGTTCATTACCCTTATTTGTATACTTTTTATTAATACTACTACTGGTTGTAAGTTAGCATCAGGATGTGTCAATGTATGTTGTTTGATAAGTTTACCAGTTTGCAATTGGACACCTTATGCGTTGCCACGTACTTGGCATCTTGTTGTATTTAATTGTCAGTGTCATGCTGTCGAGTCTGAATGGCAGCAATAGGGAAAGACCAAGATCATGCAGTTGGACAATAGGGTCTTTTGGCTATTTTTTGAGCGTATTACTTCCTCTTACATTGAATGGATGATCTATCTGATTTTTTTGATTGTGTCCTTGTCACAGGATTTATAATTTACACCTGCCATTATTATGGGCATGGTCGTTTTGGTTTACCTTTTGTAGTTAACTCACAAGTAATTTTTCTGTGTCGCTGCATAGGGTATTGAAAGAAACATATTATATAACCAGGGGAAAAAGAAAGTGTTGTCACTCCTTACTGTCATCTCAATATCTATAAGCTTGATAAGATGACTATCTGGATTTTTGACTGTTTTTGGTCTAGCTTTCTTTAACCTATAGTTGTGGGGGGTTTTGAAGGGAAGAGCTCTTATATATTTCGTTGATCTCCAGGATGTGCAGGAAAAGTACCTTCTGAGTGGGCTTGTCATTGTCTCTTTTAGTTTAGATACGGTCCTCTGACCATTACCTTGCTATGATGGTGTACTTTTTCGTTTTTCCCTCTTTTCCCTGAAGAAATTCAATAGTAATGTCCCTTTTATGTAGGCATGAAGGCTCTTGTGGATGTTCCATCGTTTTGTAATACTTATGTCAACTGAAATCTAACGAGTGTGGAAAATTTAGTTGTATCATGTAACTTTCTTGTTCCATGAATACATATTATATTTTGAGCATTATTCTTAAACTACTATTCTTATGACTGCAATTATTGGGTGCGTTATAATATTGAAGGCTACGCTAAACACGTTTTCTTTCAATCATCCCCATTTGGTTTCCTCAGAATAGTTACTCTCTGCACATCATTGAGTCCTAGTCTATATTTCCTCTTTTCCCCCTTTTTGTGCACACACTTTTCTAGTTTTCGTATATTTCCGATTCTATATTTTGAGGCACGGGACACATTAAAAGAAGCGGTATTTCCTGTTTCCATATGGTTGGGTTTTGCTATATCTAACATAATTTTCTATTTCATTTACTCGTGTTGTTTGCCCTTTGGAAAATCTTCGCTCATGATTTCATATTATCAGTTCTGTTGAACGCTTCTGTAAATGCTCACTTTTTTGTTTCTTTTGGCAGAGTTTATCACAGCAACATAAGCGATTGCGTTCCCTTGGTGACCACGTCCCTCATGGTTATAGGAAGAAATCTCTATTTGAAGTTCTTATTAGGAATAATGTTCCTTTGCTGAGAGCAACTTGGTTTATAAAAGTCACTTACCTTAATCAGGTGGCAGACTGTATCAATTTACATATATTCTATAGCATCTTTCATGAGTCAGTTCTACATGCTCTTTACCTTATATTGGAATCGAGCTAATCAGGTTTTTTGCTATTTTCAGGTCCGACCTGTATCCACCAGTGTTTCTTCTGGAGCTCCAGACAAAACACAGTTAGCACGCACTGAATTGTGGACTAAGGATGTGATCGAATTCTTGCAGTATCTCTTTGATGAAATCTCTTCTAAGGATGGTTCTTTGTCAACTTTACATGGTAGGGATCAATCGCCACAGACACTTCTGGCTGGTTCGGTCAAACACAGAGGTGATTCTGTGCATGCCATTGCTGATGGAGAGGAGCCTTCTCTCCAGTTTAAATGGTGGTATATGGTGCGTATTTTGCAATGGCACCATGCAGAAGGGCTGCTTCTTCCTTCTCTCATCATTGATTGGGTTCTCAATCAATTGCAGGTTATTGATTATCTCGCCCTGGGAACATAATAATTTAAGAAGATATGACCATGTAGCTATGCTTTCCCACTGAGAATGCTTTTGGTCATAACTATTCTAATCAGTTTATGAGACGCGAATTAGGTTTTAATGTTTGTTTAATGTCTGTTTTCAGGAAAAGGAGTCAGTGGAGGCTTTACAGTTAATTTTGCCTATTATATTTATTGTAATAGAGAGCATTGCTCTATCACAAACTTATGTACGGATGCTGGTGGGCATTGCTATTCGTTCCATACAGGACTTTTCTCCAGGCGGATCAGATATAGAAGATAAATTTCGAAGGTCTTACATTGCTTCTGCTCTGGTTGAGATGCTTCAGTACTTGTTAGTTGCTGTACCTGATACATTTGTTGCCTTGGATTGCTTTCCTCTGCCAACCGGTGTTGTTCCTGATGCAATGAATGGTAGGAATTCCTTGTGGAAGGTATCTGAAGATGTAGAGAAGACTCATTATGATCATCAAGATCAGGTAAACGTGTACAACAAGAGACAAGATTCTCATCCTTCGTTCTTGTCCATTGGATATATGGTTTCCTCTATTCATAAGCGTGCTGCTAACCTTGCAAAGGCTGTAGGCCCTGGCCTTCAAGGTTATGGTGTGGCCAAAGTTGTGCAGGCCTTAGATAAAGCTCTAATTCTGGGAGATATGAGAGGTGCTTATAATTGTCTCTTTGAGGATTTGTGTGATGGAGGTATTGAAGAAGGTTGGATGGCTGAAGTTGATCCATGTCTAAGAGCATCCTTGCATTGTATTGGGTCAGTCAGCTTGTCATTTGTTTGCTCAGTTTTTTTCCTTTGCGAGTGGGCAACATGTGATTTTAGGGATTGTCAAATTGCCCCGTCTCACAATCTGAAATTCACTGGTAAAAAAGATTTCTCACAAGTGTACGTTGCCGTTCTACTGTTGAAGCTCAGGATGGAACATATGCGTAGCTCATTATTACGCGAGAGTGGTAGATCCAGTACCCCTGCAAAAGGTTCCACTCAGCATGATATTTTTTCAGGTGGAACAATTTCGGAAAATGTTTCTCCATTCGGGAATGATAAGAGTTTAGATATTCTTCAAAGTCCGGGTCCGTTGCATGATATTTTGGTATGCTGGCTAGATCAGCATGATGCGAGCAAAGGTGAAGGTTTCAAGCGGCTTCAGGTGCTCATTATGGAACTTATTCGTTTTGGCATCTTTTATCCTCAGGCTTATGTAAGGCAGCTGATTGTTAGTGGAATTATGGATAGGAATGGAACTTTGGTCAATTTGGCAAGACAGAAGAGACACTACCGAATCCTGAAACAACTCCCAGGATCCTATTTGTTTGATACTATGGAAGAAGCAAGAGTTGCTGGAATCCCTGTGCCATTGGAGGATATGCGTGTTTACTCGAATGAACGTCGGCTTGTACTTGATGGCCTTCTTTGTGGACATCCCAATCATTTAGATAAGGGGAATGACCATTTGAGTTTTGCTCTGAAAAAACAAAAGGACAATTCATCTGGAAAGGATGGTGGTTTGGCTAGTTCTATGGATAACTTGAAGAACTTTCATGCAGCGCATAGTCCTTTGTCTAGTAAGCATGTGAAAACAAAGGCCCAAGTTGAGGAGCTGAAGGCTTCTATTTCAGTTTTATTGCATTTTCCAAATTCATGCTCTGCATACATTAATACACAGCCTGCTGAATCTCAAGCTGGCCTTAAGAGGTCTATTGGGTCACTTGTTACCAAGATCAATATGGCAGAAGGTACGCCTGGTTGTGAGGAATGTAGAAGAGCAAAACGTCAGAAGCCAAGTGAGGAAAAAGATTCCCACCTTCAAGGACTGTCATCAAATCCATCAGATGATGATGACACTTGGTGGGTGAGGAAGGGACCCAAATCCTTAGAGTCATTCAAGGTTGATCCACCTCATAAGTCAACAAAACTTGCATCAAGAGGGAGACAAAAAACTGGCCGTAAAATGCAAAGCTTAGCACAATTAGGTGCAGCTAGGATTGAGGGTAGTCAGGGCGCATCTACTAGCCACATATGTGATAATAAAGTAAGCTGTCCCCACCATAGAAATGGTATGGACAGCGAAATGCCTAAATCTGTGGATGGGCTCAGAATGACACCTCTCAATGATATTGTTACAATTGGAAAGGCTTTAAAAAGGCTTCGGTTGCTTGAGAAAAGGTCTATTGCCATGTGGTTAATATCTTCAATCAAGCAGAACATTGATGGGAGTGTAAAGGCTGCTGCCAAGGTGGATCAATGTATTGGGCACTTTTCTCCTCCAGTAGATGAGAGAAGTCCTGTCCAATGGAAGCTTGATGAAGATGGGTTATCTTCCATACTGTATTTGCTAGATGTTTCTTCGGACTTGTTTTTAGCAGTAAAATTTTTGCTTTGGTTGTTCCCAAAAGTTCTCACCAGTCCATATTCTACTGCTCATAATGGGAGGAACATTTTGATTCTGTCCAAGAATACAGAAAGTGCATGTGAAGTTGGGGAGGCATTTTTGTTATCATGTATGAGGAGGTATACATCTGTGTTCTTTGCTCCATTTTCCTTGTCTGGAATTTCCAGTTGGAATAATGTTACACATGTCCTGGTAGTGAATTATTTTATATCTGCTGCTATATTTTTAATTACGTGCAGAACGTGTTTGATTTCTGCAACTTATAGTAGTGGCTGAATTGAGGTTGCATCTCTTTCACATGGTGAATTGTTGCTTTTACATTGTAGTTTTATTCCTCCTGCTTGTTTGATAGTTTTCCTTATGTTGCTCGTGCTTCAATGCATAAATATTTCTGCTACTTTACTTATTCTATTGCATTCAATATTCTATGGTATGTGGCTTTGTCATTCTTTGTATGCTTGGCTAGTTTATTTTGGTAGCTTCACTTTTTCTTTGATTATGTTTGTCTTGGTGATGTAGTTTTCCTCTTGTTAAACGTTCAATATAAAACAATAAGTATTGTATGTTGAACGATAAGTGTTGTTAGAATTCATGTCGAGTCAATGGGCAATGGGGGGAAAAGTGTTACTCAGATTTATCATTGTTAGTGTTGGTGATGTAGTGCGTCTTATATTTAATATTCAATATAAAACAATAAGTATTTTTTATTGAACAATAAGTGTTGTTAGAATTCATGTGGAGTCAACGGGCCAATGGGAGAAAAGAAAATTTTCAGATTTATCATCCAAAGAGAGCAGTTAAAAAATCATTAACAATAATAGACAAAAGAGGGAGCTAATTGTTAAAAAATGGAGACCCCCCCCCCCCCCCCCCCCTCTCTCTCTCTCTCTCTCTCTCTCTTCCATTGCTGGTACTCTTAAAGACTCAATTTTGATAGTAGCTTTCATGGAAATCTTTGGCCAGCTTAAATAGCATCATTTGTAAGAACTTTGAAGGAACATTGTTTTGGCATTCCGGTCAACATCATAGATTCTGGTGAGTCAAAAGGACGAGGAGCTTGTATAGTTGAAGGAGACTCAATTCATTTTTGGATACATGCAAATTTACGTAATCATAGCCGTTCTTTAAAGGGTCAAGTGCAAAATCCTCAACGATACATTATGAGTTTAAGCTTCTTTTGTTGTAATACTAAGAGATTTGCCTCAAGTCTTGTTCAAGCCATCGTCCCTTTGCCGTAGAAACTGCTTATGTGGGATAGGAAGATTCTTTTGGCAAGTCGTATTAATAGTGTTGGTGAGGAGCCTTCAATATCAGGTTGCTTTCTGGGAAGGCAGATAAGTGTTCGAGAGGACACAAGTTTAACCGAAGAGGCCTTTTTAAGGGAGTTCTGAAGACTCTTAAGGAACTGCTATTCTTTGCAGTTGACATGGGTATTATTTTGTGATTAACTATAGATGAGAAGGGGAGAAAAACCATAAGAAGAAAGCTGGATGTGACGACCTCATTAATCTAGGCTCCAGCATGACGGCATGAATGCCTTGGGACTGGGCGTGTGGCTAGCAGGAAGGCGGGTGGACCTTGGAGCTAGCTGTGTAGCGTGTGTGCGCGGAGGCACGTCGCCTTGCAGGGCATGCGTGTTCCCCTTATGCATGGTGCGACGGTGACTCGAGCTAAACTGCGATCTAGTGTCGTGACTAGACACGTGATGGGCTTGGAATGCGGTACTCCGCGTAGGGGCAAGCGACGTGGTGCCAAGAGGGAACGCGATGTCCTGGTGCCATAAGACACGTAATGCGGTGCTCCGCATAGGGGCACGCGACGTGGTGCCAAGAGGGCACGCGACGTCCTGGTGCCATGAGGCACGTAATGCGGTGCTCTGTGTAGGGGCACGCGACGTGGTGCCAAGAGGGCACGTGACGTCCTAGTGCCTTAAGGCACGTGATGCGGTGCCAAGATGGAATGCGATGTGGTGTCAAGAGGACACACTACATCTTAGTGCCACGAGACACGTGAGGCGGTGCCACGACGGCTCGCGATGTGGTGCCAAGAGTGCACGCGACATTTAGCTTGTGCAACATGTGAGGTGGTGCCAAGAGGGCATACAACATCCTGGTGCCACGAGGGTACGCCATGTGGTGCTAAGAGGACACACGACATGAGGCTATGAGGGCCTCACGACATGGTCGCGATACGGACGCGACACGGTCGCAACATGGACGCGACGTAGACGCATGACATGAGGATGCGGGACCTCATGGGGCGTGTGACAATTATGGAGGGCACTGTGTGCCACGGACAGAGGTTCGTGTGCCACGATTTATGCCAAATACATACCTTTGAAGGTGTGTGCCACGGGTAGAGGGCCGTGTGCCATGGTGGTATGTCAAACCAAGTTGGTGTTTAGACCATTCTTGGGGGAAGGGAGCTCGGGAGCTATTTCCCTACACATGGGGCCATGCGTTGCTGGAGGAGCGCATAGGTCTTCTAGGTCTTGATGGGTGGGCCTAGAACGTCGCTGCAGCGATGCCGTGTGTTACCCTCGGCGAGGTTACCATATGACCCGAGTTACGCCTCACGGTGTACATGGGTTGACAACTTCTCCTAGGTACTCAAGGGCTACGTGGGACACTGTGGTGCACGTTAGTTGAGGGCCCGAAGCGGATATGTGCTGGTCGCGTGGGCCACACACGATAGCGGACTTGGTTCAGTATGTCGGCAAGACATGTATGGAATGGGACATCATGTGGCGCTGCATGCTACTGTCGCGTGCGAGGAACTAGTGTCGGACATAGGGTGAAGCTAGGCAGGCCAAGCGAGGCACAGAGGTACTGGCATGCGTGTCGCGAGTAGACACGATGCGTTGAGATGGTTTGCCTCGGGTGAAGGCAACCATGAACGGGAGTTCCCGTTCTCTAGGCGGGTGGTATCAGAGTGATGGTTAGACAGGCTGGCCTTGCTATAGCTACAGTGAGGCGCCGCACGGGTGTCGAAAAAGTTACCCCGTGACATGGTGCCTAAGTCAATCATCTTAATCTTCCGTTTACTTGTATGTTTAATAAAAGTTAGAATCCCACGCGATATCAAGATATTTTGTTGGGTAGGATCAATTGAGTTTGTCCTAAATCGATTCAGGATAGGGGTAGGTTTGGAAGAATGTGTAATACCTCACACCCACATATTATTAGTATTTATCCTTTGTATAATATCCCAAGCATATCAATAAAACAAAAATAGTGAAAGGTACACTAAACCTCTACTTACTCTAGACACACCCTAACATGATCCGTGACACACCAATACACTCCAACACTCCCCTAAAATTGGTTCACAGATATCTTGTCTAACTTGGAAGTAATGCCTATTAATTTGGGGGTTGGCACAGTGGCTAGGGCCACACCTCAAGAAGAAAGGTTATGAGTTCGAATCCCACTCCTTGGTGGCCACTCTCAAGAATTTATCCCTACTGACTAGTACGTGTGATGTGCGAGTTGCACATACCCGGGGACTTGGATGCTTAAAGAGACGGAATACCCCGTTATAAAAAATTGTCCGTTAATCCGACTGTCAATTCCCTTGGTGAGAATATTGACAAGTTGGTCTTTTGAGCAACCTGAGGTGTACAAATTCCTGTGATTCTACCTTCCCTCATATGAAGTGGCAGTACACTTTAATGTGTTTGATTCTCTCATGATAGACTGAGTTTTCTGCAATATGAAGAGCAACCTCGTTATCTTCATAGAGGCTCATTGGAAAATAAATTTCTATCCCACGGTCCGCTAATATGAACGGTTGTCCCATTCCTTGACGGGCTCCTTGAGGCAAAACCCCATACTTTGCTTCAACACTGGAATTTGAGACCACATGTATATATATATTTTGGTGCTCTTTCAGGTGACAAGGTTTCCTCGTAGATATGAAATAACCTGTAATTGACCTTCTATTACTAACCAATCCAACACAATTGGCATCCATGAATACTTTCACATCGGGATGGTCATGATAACCATACATCATGACTACTAGGAGTTGACTTCAAGTATATATCAAGGTGGGTGGTAAAAGGAGAATGCATGTTCTGGCTTGCAACACTTACCGCATATGCAAATATCAGGCCGGGCCATAGTAAGATATATGAGTGTCCCAACGATCCTCTGAAAGCTGCTCACATCTTTGAGCAATTCACCATCTTCAGTATTCATCCTATGGTTATGATCCATAGGAGTATCAATAGGTTTACACCCAAGCATCCCAACTTGTTTCAACATTTCCTATGTATAATTCCTCGGTGAAAGTACTATTCCCCATTGAGAGCTAGCCACTTCAATGCCCAAAAAGTACCTTAATGGACTGTAGTCCTTTTGATATCAATTACTTGACTTAGGTAGTAGTTGAAAGCGGGTAACGCGAAATATGAAAGTGTTCGTGCTAGCATTCTTGGCAAAGAAGAATGCCCACCCCCCCTTAGCACTGCTTTCTCTCTGTTGTAGCATGAGGAGGGTAGACGACAGTTGATGCATGTGTCCATTGATGCTCTTGAGTGCTCAGCTCTTCCCTTCTTCTCTGAGTTCCATAATGGAGGTGGTAGAGCCGGTGGATTTGGTGGAAGAGGAGATGCGGCCGCAGTGATCCATTTTGTGAAGATAGATAAATTGAAATGCACCTCCTATAGGAGGAAAGGGCAATTAAAGACGATATGCTGGAAGTCTGTTGGGTGTCCATATTTTACAAAACAATCGTGCTTTTGTTGCAGAGGATGATTCTACACCTCCTACTCCAGTTGTGCTGCCTGCACCCATGATGACTCTGTCTCCAGTTTCCGTTACTATGTCAAAGAGAGAGTATCCGATCTTGTCTAGAGAGCTTCTAGTACCTAGCAGCCTCTTCTCATTTAACCGAGTCAGGTATCATTGGATTCACACATGCATCATCATTGTCTCAGTCTCTGTGGATCATTAATTAAGGAGTCATTGACCACATACCCAGGATGTTCTCATTGTTTGATTCTATTATGCCTATGTCCTCGCCATGCCTTTGAATTGCTGATGAGTCTCTTGTTCCTGTAATGAGACAAGGTAATATTCATATTGGTAGTTTATCGTTTGACTCTATTCTTCATATTCCAAAGATGCCATTGAGTTATTTCTCTATTAGTAAGATCATTAAATCCATCAATTGCAGTATGACCTTGTTCCCATCTCACCATCTCTTTCAGAACTTAGGGATGGCATTTGGTCGTGGGCGGGAGGAGAGGGGACTCTATATATGAAGACCAGAGGACTCAAACTTTTATTGTAGCCGCTTCTACATCATTGGCGACGACTCACTCATGCATCATCGCTTTGGACACTTATCATTGCCGCATTTGCACCTTTCATTTTCGAAAGTGTTTATTCTTTTGATTACAAAAGTTTCTATGTGAAGTTTGTCAACTGTCCATACATTGTTGAAACATATATCCCATTACTAATACTAAGAGTGATGTTACATTTCATATTATTCATTTTGATATTTGGAGTCATTCATTTGTTGCTTTTCATCGTTATCGATATTGTTGTTTCTTTCGGTGATGATTGCACCCACTATACCACTTCATTTCCGAAACCAAAGATGAGGTTTGCTCGAATTTTTTTGTATCACAAGTGGGTTCAAATTCAATTCAATGTGGGGTGAAGATTTTGAGATCCGATAATGGGGTGAATATTCCAACCACCAATCGTCTTCAATCTTATCTTAGAATTCATGGGATTGAGTGGAAATTTACTAGCCGATATACTATGACAAAATGGAGCCGTTGAAAGGAAAAGTCGGCACCTTCTCAAGGTTACTTGATCCTTGTTTCTGTGTATGAATATTCCCAAATGTGTTTGGGGAGATGTTGTACTTATTGTAAGCTATCTCACCAATAGAATGCCTACAACAGTTTTGATGGGTGAATGCCCTTATAAGTGTTGTGCCCGGGTAATTGTCTCTTCCCTATACCTCCTCGCACCTTTGGCTGTCTTTGCTTTTCACATGTTCCTTCTACCCATTGTGACAAAATTTTTCTAGAAGTTGTGTGATGTAATTTGATTGGGTATCCTCCATCCTAGAAGGGGTATAAGTGTTATGAGCCTTCCTCTAGCATTTGTTTTGTTACCGTGGATATCACCTTATTTGAATCCACTCTATTCTACGCTCATCTCAGTTCCCTCTTTATGGGGAGAAGTGTACAGAAGTTGAAGAGTGCCAGTGCACTCAGTTGCCACTGTCATATGCCACTCAAGAAAGCAAAGATGATGTTGAAGAACTTGCAAGTGCAAGTGATCCTAAGGTGGCGAAGGAAACATTTGATCAGCTTTGGAAAGGCATAGTTTTTGAGAGAAAAAGGGTTTTTGAGAAGAAACCCTTTTTCTTCTCAGCCCTCTCAAGACATGGGCCAAATGTCCTTCTAATGCTGGTACTTAAGGTGGTGATCACTCCCATCTCCCAATCTGGATCTTCCCATCACTTTATGTAGGGTACGAGGCACCTATTAGTAAGTTTTTGTCTCACCATGATCTTTTGCCTCTTATTCCAGGTTTATCTCATCATTAGATTTTGTCTCTATTCCTCGCTATGTTTCTAAGGCATTTTCTCAACCAAAATGGAAAGAGGCTATGTTGGAGGACCTATGATTTTACAAACCTTCTAGAAGGGAAGAAAGCATTTGGGGTGAAAAGTGGGTATATACGGTGAAGTACCATCCAGATGGGGTGTATTAAGAGATATAAAGTTAGGCTTGTAGCAAAGAGTTTCTCTCAAACTCTCAGTATTGATTTTCAAGAAACCTTTGCAATTGTAGCGAAGCTCAGTGTTATCCGGATTCTTTATCACTGGTTGCTCATAGGAACTGACCTTTCTACTAGTTAGATGTCAAGAACGCCTTCTTACATGGTGATTGTAGAGAACAAGTATATATGGTATTACCTACTGTATTTCTACTTCAGGGAGAGAAGAATCAAGTGTGAAGATTGAAGAAAGCAATCTATGGACTGAAATAATCCCCTTGAGCCTGTTTCAGAAAATTCAGTGATGCCATCTTGCAATTTGAATGCCAACGAAGCCACTATGATCACACCATATTTGTATTGACTGCAGTAATAGTTTATGTGGATGACATTGTTGCTATCGGGGATGATAGTGGGGAGATTTTGAAGGTAAGTTACTACCTAAGTCAAGTGTTTGACGTTAGGGACTGGACCTTTAAGGTACTTCCTTGGCATTGAGGTGGCAAGGTCCCAATGTGGGATTGTTCTCTCCCAAAGAATTATACAATGGATGTGTTGAAACTTGAAACAACCATGCATGCGTGGATGTAAGCCCATTGATACTTTTATGGACTAGAATCATAGGACCAATCTGAAGATGGGGAACAACTCAAGGGTGACCCAAGAGGTTATTCATTCCGCTCACTTTGATCGGGCTCCGGCTGCTGTTTGGAAGGTCGATATGGAGAAGGCTTATGACTGGGTAAACTGGAATGTCTAGACTACATGCTAGGGAGATTTGGCTTTGGCGATAGGTGGAGAAGATGGATGAAAGCGTGCTATTCTTCGGCATGGTTCTCGGTTTTGGTTAATGGGACTCCGCCCGGGTATTTCAAGAGCTCGAGGGGCCTTCAACAGGGAGATCCACTTTCCCCTTTTTTGTTCAATATCGTTGGCGATGCCTTTGGAGGTCTTATCAAACGTGCTCGTGGTATAGGTCATATTTCGGGTATCCTGGTCGGCCGTTTCGGTCGGGTGATACCTCATCTCTAGTACGCCAATGGCACGATCTTGTTTTGTAGAGCTCAGCCCAATGAGATCCGCGCTTTTGCTGATGTGCTAACAATATACGACGTGGTGTTGGGGCAGCAAGTTAACGTAGCCAAATCTAAGGTGATTGGTATAGGGGTTGATTCTCAAATGCTGAGGGTTTGGCACAGGAGTTGTGTTGTGAGATCGATGCACTTCCTATCTCTTATTTGGGTTTGTCTCTTGGGATAGGTAAGCCCAATGCCCGTGCCTGGGATTCTGTCGTCCGTAGATTCGAAGGGAGACTCTCTTCTTGGAAACATAAGCTATTGAGTAGTGGGGGCCGCCTATGTTTGGTTAAAGCTGTCCTCTCGAGCCTCCCTATATTTTTTGTCCCTATTTAGATCCCCCATGGAGGTCATCTGAAAGCTTGAAAAATTGAACTAGACTTTTTATGGGAGAGCTCCGACCTACAGAAAAAATATCACTTGGTTCAGTGGGAGACTTGTTTACTCCCTAAGCGCTATGGGGGCTTAGACATTTGAAACCTTCATTTGGTCAACAACGCCCTCCTCAGAAAGTGGTTTTGGTGGGTTGGGTCCGATTCCGAAAGGAGTAGCCATTGGTACTTTGTTTTGGCTGAGAAGTATGGGCGGCTGCAAGGTCTCTGGGGAATTAACATGTCTATTTCTAGGAGGGTCTCTGTGTGGTGGAAGAGCATTTGTGGAGTTTTGATGGGTTTCTCTAGGTGGATTGCTTTCAGCTAGGGAGATGGATCTCGTATTCAGTTTTGGGAAGACCTGTGGATCGAGTTTCAATTTTGAAAGCCTTATTCTCGAGAATTTTTAATGTTGTGGTTAATCCTCGAGTTTCGCTCGCAGAGATGTATACTGAGGTTGGAGGTGCTCCTGTTTGGGATATAGTCACAAAATCTCTTAGCGATGATGAGATGGAGCAGCTCCAGCGCCTGCTGCTCCTTCATGGTGCTAAGTGGAATCAGCATCAAAGGGATGCCCGAATATGGCTGGCATCTAAGAATGGAGTTTTCTCGATTAGATCGTTCTACCAGATCTTCTCTTGCTGTCTGATGATAGTGGTTGAGTGGAATTTTATTTGGAAAGCCCCGGTCCTGCCGAAGGTGAAAATTTTCTGCTGGACGATAGTTCTTGGGTGCATTCTGACGATGGATCAGTTGCTGGTGAGAGGCAAAGCCATTCCTAACCGTTGTCCTATGTGTCTGCTTGTTGAAGAGTCTATTTCCCACCTCTTTAGCCACTGTTGGGTTGCAACCGATATTTGGAATACTGTCTTGAACTCCTTTGAGTTGAGTTGGGTGCTCCCGGATTCGGTCCCACAATTGCTGGTCTCTTGGTATGGCCATAGTTTTGACGGCGCGCTAGGAGTTTTTTGGAGAGTGGCTGCTTTTGCGGTTCTTTGGGGTATATGGCTTGAAAGGAACAGCCAAGTGTTCAACAGAAAGCGCCGTCCGTGTGGATTTATTTTGAAGGGTATTAGAGATCTCATGTATCTGTGGGTATCCCGCGAGACGGGAAGGAGCGATGGCTTGGATGGAGTTATTGCATAGCAACGCTGGGGTCTTGTGGGGCGGGTTTTTTTTGGCCTCTGGCAGCCTGGCGTTTGTTTTGTTTCCTTTGTTCTTTTCCCTTTTGCTTTTTTGGTTTTTCCCTTTGTATCCTTTCCCAGCTTCTCGCTGGAGTTTATGCAATGGCTTTGAGCTTTTTTTTAAAAAAAAACTCAAGGATGGAGTCAATAGCAGAGGCTTGTGGGTAAACTCATATACCTTACTTTGACTTAGCTTGACCTTGCATATGTTGTTAGTGTAGTTAGCTAGCAAATGCATTCTCCTCACACCACACACTTGGATGCAGTCTACAAGATCTACATTACTTAGAATTGAGTCATGGCAAAGACTTGTTATATGAAAATCATGGGCGTTTAGACGTGGAGGTATTCACAGATGCAGATTGGGCTGGGCCAGTCAGTGATAGAAGTCAACTACAAGCTATGTCACATTTCTCGGGGAACCTGGAAGAGGAAAAGGCAATATGTGGTCTTAAATTCCAGTGCTGAAGCAGAATATAGGGCCATGTCTCAAGGTGTTGGAAAGGAATGCACAAATCTTGGAATACAAGTTCGGTTCCCTATCAATTTGCATTGGGACAATGAAGCGACACTTCACATTGCAGATAACCCAATCTATTATGAGAGAACCAAACTTATTGAAGTAGACTTACATTTTATAAGAGAAAAAGTCGAATCACGAGATTTTTTTACACCTAAACTCAAGTCGCTTCTGAAGACCACCTTGCCAACATCCTTAATTTGGCGGTTAGAAGAATCAGACTAAGAGCCATCCCTACTAAGAAGTGAGCATGATTGATGTCTATGCACCAACTTGACGGGGTATTAGAAGAGTTGGTGTATTATTAATAATCATTGGGTGCTTTGGAAGAAATTTTAAGTTGTAGACTTCGTTCCCTCTATTGTACTGATATACCTGGGATAGTGCACAAAGTAGCTAAGCTAATAATATGAGGGTGTGGTGCTTATCTCACAATCCTATTTTCCTCTAGCTCTCTAATTCTTTCTTCCACCTAACCCCAACACTGACTTTTCAACCATAAGTTCAACTTTTATTACCATAAAATGCCTTCAAAAACCATAAATAGAGCTTTATATAGCTCACATACAACATAAATCATAAAAACAGCCAAACCGTGAACCACAGTACCTCTATCTTTGATGGAATCATTTATTCAAAACATATCCAAGCTACATGCTGACACCACCAAGAGCTTGTAAAATTCTGATCAGTCTTCCAAAAATTTGCAGTTAACCGGTGATCTGATGGATCACTATGCCCAAAAAAACATGAATATTGGGTTTTTGGGCCAAACACATTTATCATATTTCTTCAAGTAAACCATCTCGAAAAACTCTCAAAAATTCATAATAAACTCAGAAAAAGAAAAGCTCCTTGGCTCAATATGGGAACTCTGATTCAGAACTGGCGTCAGTGCTGATATCCGTCGATGAGGTTCTTCATGTTAGGTTTAGGATAGTGGTATTAGTTTTAGGGTTTTAACAAGGAAATAAGAGAGGAAGGGAATAGAGAAATTGGGTAAAATTTAACTTGATAGAGAGTAACTAGGCTTTATCTGAAAAGAAGTTTAAAATATTCACGTATACACCAACACTTACTACACACCATTATACTACTGCACACCAACCACATACATCTCATACACACACCAACAAATGATACTGCAAGAATTATATTTACATTTTTTGTCCAGATCATTGAGCTTCGTGCTTCAACATTATAAGTAGGTTTGGATTCAATTGTTTTCTACTTCTTTGCTCTTAGTTGCCGTGGAGAGAGGTAATGGTTGAAGTTTTTAAGCAAATATTTTAAGGTCTCCTTGGTATGTATGTTCTTTAGGGTGGAAAAAATTAATGACATAATTCCATGTCTATTATCATGTTCCACGCATTAATGGTGCATGCCCAATTAGCAAGGAAAAATTAAGCCACCTCACAACTAAACAATCGTCTATTCATTTTTGTTATTGCAAATAATCCATTTCCTGTAGTAGTTCACATGAAATTGTATCTGGTGCCCATAACGTGCCAACCTAGTGCATTTTTTTTTCCTTGTGAGAATCAGTCTCATTACAAGATTATTTATGATTCTGTGGAAATCGTATGTTAAATTTAACTAATTTTTATTGCACATGGTCATTCCTTGTTAGGAATGGTGAGCTTGAATTCTTGTGGCTTTATGATCAAATTTGTCACAGTTTGTGCATGCTAGCTTGTATATTTTCTCTAATGCTAAGTTTGGATCAGGTACGAGAATGTACTTCTAGCTACAGATCTTGTTCCTGAAGTCCTTACCGCTTCAATGCATCGAGGTGTAACAGCCATAGCATCTAATGGAAGGGCTTCGAGTTCCGCTGCTTTTATTTATGCTCAAAATTTGTTAAGGAAGTATGGACATGTGGTTAGTGTGGCAAAATGGGAGAAGTCTTTTAAAGCAACATGCGATCAGAGACTTCTTACTGAACTTGAATCTGGGCGATCACTGGATAGCGAGTTAGGAGCTTCAGTTGGCGGGGTTCCTGCAGGAGTGGAAAATTTTGATGATTATTTCCGACAAAAGATAAGTGGGCGGTTATCAAGGGCAGGTCCAAGCATGAAAGAAATAGTGCAAAGGCATATTGAGGAAGCTGTGCACTATTTTTATGGAAAAGAACGGAAGTTTTTTGCAGCTACTACTCCAAAAGCATCTACCACAGAAAAATGGGATGATGGATATCAAATAGCTCAACAGATTGTTTTGGGCCTAATGGAGTGCATTAGGCAGAACAGTAATGCATCTCAAGAAGGAGATCCTTCTGTGGTGGCTTCTGCTGTTTCTGCAATTGTTGGTAATGTAGGGCCAGCTGTAGTGAAAGTGCCAGATTTCACAGTAAACAATAATTATGCAAAATTTTCAAGTATAAGTTTGAATTGTGCTCGTCGCATAATAAATATTCACATCACCTGCCTCAGCTTACTTAAGGAAGCCCTTGGAGAGCGCCAGGGCCGTGTATTTGAGATAGCTCTAGCAATTGAAGCTTCCTCTTGTGTTTCTGTAGCCTTGGCTCCTGGAAAGGCTCCTCGTAATCAATTTCAGCTGTCTCCTGAAACTCCTGATTCCAATTCAAACATTTCAAATGAGATTTTGAACAACTCCACAAAAGTATATCTTGGAAGGGCTGCAAAAGCAGTAGCAACTGTATCTGCACTTGTCCTTGGTGCTGTTGTTCGTGGAGTTGCCAGTCTGGAAAGGATGGTAACTGTCTTCAGATTAAAGGAAGGTTTGGATCTTTTGCAGTTTATAAGAAGTGCAAGATCCAATTCAAATGGGATTTCTCGTTCAACTGGTGCCATCAAGGTTGACAATAGCATTGAAGTATATCTGCATTGGTTTAGGCTGCTAATTGGGAACTGCAGAACAGTTTCTGATGGATTGGTGGTGGACCTCCTTGGTGAATCATATAACTTAGCTCTTTCAAGGATGCAGCGGATGCTTCCTATTAACTTGGTTTTTCCTCCAGCTTATTCAATCTTTGCAATTGTGATTTGGAGACAGTACATTCTTAACAATAGCCGGGAGGAGATACAGTTGTATCAGTCTTTGTTATCGACCATCAGTGATGCTATCAAACACCAGCCATTTCGGGATGTATGTTTACGAGACACTCGTGCTTTCTATGATCTTCTATCTTTTGATGTCAGCGATTCTGAGTTTGCTGCCTTGCTAGAATTGCAAAGTCCCGACAAAAATTTAAAAATGACGGCATTTGTTCCTCTTCGAGCAAGGCTATTTCTAAGTTCAATTCTTGATTGTAAAATGCCAAGATTTGTGCTTCTGCAAGAGGATGGGACTTGGGCTCCTGGCCATGGTGAAAAGGTATATTCTGAAAATGAGATGAAACTTCAGGATCAGCTTGTGCATGTGTTAGATACTCTGCAACCAGCAAAGTTTCATTGGCAGTGGGTTGAATTGAGGCTTCTCTTGAATGAGCAAGTTCTCATTGAGAAGATTGAGACCCCTGATACGTCCTTAGTGAAGGCCATTCGATCTTTTCCGCCTAATTGTGACAATTCTGCACTTTCTGAGAGTGAAAACAATTTTGCTGAAATTGTTCTGACAAGATTGCTTGTCAGACCTGATGCTGCTCCTCTTTATTCAGAAATTGTTCATCTGCTTGGGAAGCCACTTGAGGAGTCACTGCTTTTGCATACTAAATGGTTTTTAGCAGGAAATGATGTTCTTTTGGGACGTAAGTCCATTCGACAGCGGCTTATTAATATTGCTCAGCTGCGAGGTCTTTCTACAAAACTCCAGTTTTGGAAGCCATGGGGCTGGTCTAGTTCCCCTGCTGATCCAGCAGCAAAAACAGGTGATAAGAGGAAGTTGGAAGTTGCTTCTCTTGAAGAAGGGGAGGTGGTAGACGAAGGCCTCGATGTCAAGAGGTCTGGGAAGCTGTCCTTCGAAATGTCTGATGTTGAAGGCGTCAATTCCAGCCAACAGTGCGTAACTGAGAAAGCTCTTGCAGAACTAGTTCTTCCCTGTATAGACCGCAGCTCTAGTGATTCACGCAACACATTTGCAAGCGATTTGATTAAGCAGCTGATAAATATTGAGCAACATATAAGTGCAGTGACTTGTGGTGCCAGTAAGCAGGCTGGTGTAGGACAATCAGCAGTTGAAGGTGCACCAAACAAAAGCAATAGTCGTAGAAGTATAAAAGGTGGAAGTCCTGGTCTGAGTAGAAGACTAACAGGAGCAGCTGATTCTACCCCACCTTCTGCAGCAGCATTGCGATCTTCCATGTGGTTGCGATTGCAGTTCCTCTTGAGGTTACTCCCCATTATTTATACAGATAGGTATTCCCATGCTCTATTGTTTTAACTTGTTAACTTATCACATTATTTGCTAAATCGGGCTATACATTTTGTCTATACTGCTTTAGGCCAGTTTAATGTCTCTATCGCTAGAGAAGATACTGGTCTGTCATAGATGGACTCTAAATATAAAATTATTCTCGATTTCATGATTAATTGTATTGTGAGTTGTAGTAGATAGTTGCAATTATTCCTACAGAAGTAGCAGTACATGACTTTATACTGTAATTTTAAGCAATATAGCTTAAAAAATAAATGTAAAGAGCTTCTGTATACTATTTTAGCTCATATTTTCTACTCCTGTTTCTTTGACCTCACGAAACTTGACAAGCATCCCCATTTATCCAGTTGTGAACAGAAAATTAAAAGAGACCATGGAAATAAATATTCTATTATTAGAATTTAGAAAAGCTAGGGCACTTTAAAAGATTTAGAGTGTCTAGGCACACAAGAAAGACTTGTGTGCCTTTATATTGAAAATAATCCAAGTACAAAAGTAACACATAATCATTGTGAGCTAAACCCAGACACAATATCAGTAAAGCATAAATAGAAACATAAATTCCCCCATAAATTCAGCATAACTTTGAGAGGAATTTTTTAAGCCATCCCTTCTTCAATGAATGGTCAGATAACAACCAAGAGCATACCTGCTCAATGCCACGAACACATCTCCTCCTGTATGTTGTTAAATGTGAGCGAAGGTTGTCGTTGATAGACCCCCATGAGACCGATCTACTAACAAACTGAAGAATCAAGTTGATTTACATGAAAGCCAATGCCACCAAATGATGACTTGGATAGGTCTCGAATTTGGTTTTGGGATGACCCATGGGTGGAGGTCAGATCTCTCAAGGAGTGTTTCCCGGGGATGGTCCGAATTGCATCTCTCCCTCATCATTTGGTGGCCGGGGTTTCTTTTCGGAAGGAGAGGGGGGTTTAGTCTGTAACATGGCTACTCGGAGATTGCTTAGAGACGAGGAGATTGCCCCGTATCTCCGGATGATGAATTTGCTCTATGGTGTGTCGCGAAATCAGGGTCGGGTTGATGAACGGATTTGGATTCCTAGTAAAAAGGGAGTTTTTACTTTCAAGTCATATTTCCAGGTGTTGGCGAGTAGACTTTTAATTGGATGGAGTTGGGCTGGTTTATGGAGGGCGCTTGTGCCCCCCCAAAGTGCGTTTCTTCTCGTGGACCGTGATGAGAGAGGATTCTCACGATTGATCAGTTGATTAGGAGGGGGAAAGACCTCCCTAATGTTTGCATCATGTGCTTGCAAGCGGAAGAATAGTCGGCACATCTATTCCTACACTGCTGGGTGGCTGTCAAAATCTGGGGAGTTATCCTCAAGTCGTTTGATATGGGGTGGGTTAACTTTGAAAACGTCTATCAACAGTTTTTGGCTTGGTCTGATGTCCGTTTGGAGGGAGAGAGGGGGGTCTTTTGGAGAATTAGCTTCTTTGCAGTCTTATGGTGCTTGTGGCTAGAGCGAAGTGCTTGTGGCTAGAGCGAAATGCCCACATTTTCAATTGGAGACGTTGCCCTATTGGGATGGTATTGAAGAGTATCTGGGACATCATGTGCTACTGGGTGGTTTTGGATAAAGAGGGGGCTGTTGGGGTCCCTCTTGCATGGGACCCGGGGTAGATCCTTTGGGTTGCCATCCTCTTTTTTTTTTTTTTTTTTTTTTTTCTGTTTCTGATTTTTAGTTTTTTTCTTTTTGGATGTGTTTTCTTGCTTGACGATCTCTTTGTGGTCGCGAGTTCCCTTTGGTCGGGGTGGGTGTTTTTGTTCTCTCTCAGTGCCTTGCTGTTTTTTAATACAATTTCGTACCATTACCGATAAAAAAAAAAAGAAGGCTAAAGGACAAACACCTTTGACACCCAAGCCCAAGCACATGCCTATAAGGGAAACAGAGGTTGAGTCGGATCTTTTACCTGACCTTTTGTCGTCCAGCTCCTACTTTTTCAATCAAGATCTAGTTGCATGTCTTCCACTAGTACAGGGAAAGCTGCATGATGTAGATGCCATTTCCTAACAGAGAAAGCTGGGAATCTAACAAGGAAACATGATGCACAAATATCTGACGAAGTGACAATGCTCAGAGCAACTGTGATAAAATAAAAACAAAAGAAAATAGCATACGTGCAATATTTGATGTGTTGAAATAACCGTTGTGGTTAAGAGGAATAAATCCCAACCACATGACCAAAGCTGCCTTCAATTAATGAAGTCATGACTTTTGTGTACTAACCGCAGTAGGACGTGTGCCCATACATGCCTTATTTAAGGGCCAGCACCAATACTAACCTGATCTCCAAGAGAGGTGACACGACCTTTTGGATTTGTCTATGTAGTTCCAAGCATAGAGCTTAAAAACTGATGACTTAGAGCCACAATGGCTGGCAAAAGCTAAAAAAATCATTATGAAGATAAAGGCAATGTTGCCACCACCTTATGATTACCTCCTACGACAGATCAAAGTGCGGAATACGGCACTTGTACACAATAGTACATTATGACAAGGCAATGATGCTTTTTGAAAAGACACAATTAAGTTTAGAAAGTGGGGTGAAGACAACCATGCTTTACGTATTTGACTTGAAATTATAATAACTCCCGTATGAAGAGACTCAGGATTTCTGGCGTATGTCCCACATCTGACACATAAATCCAACTGCTACCATAATCACAACAGAACAGTGACCTGCTGTCTCTGCCATGTGACGTGCCTCTGACACAGGGGTCATATTTACCACCATGAGGTAGAGACCTTATGCTAAAACCAAGAAGCATGCCACTTCCATCATGTGTCCCCGTATGGGTGTTCAAAAGCTCGCTGCTGCTACCATGTGGACATTGCTCCCAGTTGGAGGTGTCAAGGTTGGGAGCACCTTACCATACCTAAACCATACCAACTCACTGTTACTAAAATCATATTTCTACATGCGCAGGTCTTAAAACAGTTCCCTCAAATTATATTTTTCAGTAGGGACCCCAAATAAAAATAAAAATACGAAATTAATGTGTATACTTATTTGCAATTGTTTTTTGACACTTCAAATAAGATTGAAAATGATAATTTCCTAAGCAGGTGGCGCCATGAATTACCCTGCGTAGATCTGCACATGGTAATTGCCTAAGCAGGTGGATAAACTACCTTGCATAGAGCTTCCGAGTATCCGTGCAACATCTCTTTGCTACCACAACATGTCACTACTGCAATCATTACATTATGATAATCTACACACCACATCAAAGATTGACTTCCCTGTCAAGCTCACAGATCCAGGCTCATTAGGTTGTAACTAAATGACATTTGACATTGACTGATCGAGACTGCATGCACGTTGGGTGCTTAATACAAGAAGTACCTTTCAAGTGTGCAATCTCCACTTGCCAAAAAGTCAAATTTTCAGTGTGGGACAGGGCACATGTCACACAAAAAGAAGTATTACAAGAACTTTAGGTGAGGAATTCATCATGCTTTCTTGTTAGCCAGACATGGGCTCCTTGTGTGAGGTAACTTATGGGGAGTTTACATCCTCAGCAACCCAAAGTAATATACTCATTCTGATTATAGAGCCCAGTAAAACCATAATGCCTCATTATCACATTTACTGGGATTCTGACCAGTGCCAACTATTTCAAATGGGGTGCCCTGATACTTCAAGAGTATATCAAGCACCTACACATGCACTAGGACTCAAAGAAAAACACATTGACTATAGTAAGGAGTGATGAGATCTATTATCTCATAAAACAGTAATTAGGAAAATGCTTTCTGAAGGCCGCACTATTCCTTCTTGCCAAAACTGGAAAGAATCTCAAGCAGGTCATGGTCTATAATTGTTCACTTAGAATCAGTTGTTAGGATGGCTCAGGATAGGAAATTACTTATAGTTACATTTTGTCCTTGTAATTTTAGTTCTTACTAGTTTTTTTTAAGTCCACTAGTTTGGTCATCCACTTGCTACATGCCTGACAAGAACTTTAATGAAAGCAATATAACAGCTATGTGAATTGAATATGGTTAAAAATCCCAGTTTTAATCTAGTACCTGGATGTTTTTACATTAAGGTGTTTTGTAGTTTGTACCAGCTACTACTAAATTTATTGATCATACGTTGTATACTGATACAGTACCGCGTGGTATTTTAAACCATAGAAGTGATACATGTGATGAGAATCATCTAGTGTCATAAAAATGCAGTATATATGAAGACATCTATTCAGTGAGATTTGTTGGTAGAGTTCATTTTTCTGCTTTAGTGCTTCAGTTGTGGTTAATGGTTCCTCCTTGGGCATACACAATTAATATTTGGATGCTTTGTCTCAGAATATTCACCATGAAGATGTGGTGGAAGTACAACTATAGTATTATTAGTCGAGCTGTTTTTTTTTTTTTTTAGGGATAGGTAAGCTGGACTCAAATCTGCGACCTTGAGGTTGCAATATTATCAATCTTCCATTGTACTCCATCCCCAAGCCTGTAATTGACCTGGCATTAGGTAGCCATGTTGGTATGGTGCAGCAATTGTGCGGTGTTGAATTTTTGCAGGCACACACAGAGATTGAACCATTAAATCTGTGTGCGGGTCTGGGGTTGTCATGGCACTGGGCTTGTCCCTTGGGCCTGTGGGTTGGGCCCTCCCATCCCAGGAAGGCTGGGTTTGGCCCAAGAATTTGGTCGATTAGTTTTTGGGCTTGAATGCATTAACATTTTGATTTGAGGCCTGGACTAAGCCCGTCAACCTGGTCCATTTCTATCATTTCTTGGCTGGGTGTTTGATTTATAAATGGCCCGGGCTTGGGACAAGATTTTAGAGTTCAGGCTTGGCTCAGCTCAGCCTATTTACTATTGGTTGGTCATCCAGTCGCTAGATCGCCTGAAGTTGCAATTGATAAAAGCAACAAAACAACTATAAGAAGTGATATATGGAGATCATGTCCTGGTGTGGTGTTGGTGATATCATCCTACTCAAACAACTAACTGCATAATTGTACATGTTAGATTATGGAATATGTGAGTAAATTCATTGTTTCATGACTTTGTTTGAAATGTTAGCAAAATTATAGTAGCTTGTAAGGGCTTTTTGAACTGAATATGATTCCTTTTTTTTTTTCTTTTCTTCTGTTGGTACACTTCAAATGATAGGTGGAATAACTAAAGAGCAAGAGCAAAAAATATGTCAGTGTCTTATCTGTTGTTGTGCTGATGCCCATCTATTGGACTTTTCAGGGAACCATCTGGGCGGAACATGAGGCACATGCTTGCCTCAGTTTTACTTCGTCTCCTCGGAACCAGGTTGGTGCATGAGGATGCAAATCTATTTCTATTTCCTCTGCAGAGAAATTCTCCATCCAAGAGAGAAGTGGAATCACCCATGGCAGTATCAGTTGCCACCTCATTGGATCTCTATGGTGATAGCCTCTTTGATAGATTTTTGTGTGTCCTTCATGGGTTGCTGAGCAATTGCAGGCCAAGTTGGCTAAAACCCAAGTCTGCCTCCAAGTCGACCGTCAAATCTCCTTGGGATTTTCCTGTGTTTGATCGTGAGGTAGCAGCGAGTTTGCAGGTTTGATTCAGTTACTCATTTTAAATCTATTGGCTGGTTGCTATGGTGAAATTAATACCATGAAGACAAGCCACCTTTTATTTGATAATGAGACATATACATACTCTTGCTTTGAACTTTTAACAAAATGAGTTAGGCACATAATAACACTGAATTTCTGTATCTGAATTTCTCTGGATATTGATAACATTTGTTGGATTTTTTTTAATTTTTATTTATTTATTTATTTTTTATATTATCAAGTCCGCTGCCACATAATAACGCTGTTTTAAAGAAAAAGAAAAGCTCCTTACTGCTCCATTGTTGGTTCTCTTGGTTTAAAGGAACTCTCTCTCCTTCTCTCTCTCTCTCTCTCTCTCTTATAAATATGGAACTCAAAACCCCCCTGTTATAAACTTATAATCACTCTTTGCTCTTTCTTTTTTCTCGGGTAAGTAAGATACTATTAAGAACATCTAAGATACTGTCTCCTTTTTGAGCCACTTGAACCTCATGTTTGACTAGCACAGTTTTGACACTACACCAGCGTATGATTTGCTACCGATTTTATCGAATATGCAGGTGTTTGATTTTTTTATCAAAACCTTCATTTCTTGTTCTAAGACACGTGGTTTTAGAGTGCTATAGAAAATTCAAATTCTTTACATAAGAACCGAGGAAAAAAAGGAACAGATCTACCCACACATGTAGAGTGAAATTAATTGTCTCGAGAAAAATTTCAAGCTGTAATTTTTGGGCCTGGTAGCATAATGGAAGGTTGACAATATTGCAACCTTAAGGTCTCAGGTTCGAGCCTGGTTTACCTACCAAAAAAAAATAAAATTGTTTGTCTTCAGAAAAACAAAGGTGCACAACTTTTGAGTCTCTAGGCACTATAACATACTCAGCCTTTTTAAATCTCTTATTATAATTATAATATTATCTGTTACTTACCTTGTCTTTTTTGTCCAGAACGACTTGGATCGCATGCAATTGCCCGCAGTGATCAGATGGCGTATCCAAACAGCAATGCCGATGCTTCCCCCTTCACCCCCTATCTCTGTTTCCTGCCAGCCTCCAATGGTGTCATTCACTGCGCTTGGTTCTCTCCAATCCAGCATCTCCACTCCTGTATTCCAGCAGGGAAATTCAAACGCTCCCCAAAGAAATCCCATTGCTTCATCCCGAGGTGCTAGCATATCTGGAAAAAGCAAGCCATTGCCATCTCATGATCCAGACATGGAAATTGATCCTTGGACACTCTTGGAAGATGGAACTGGGTGCGGGCCCTCTTCAGGTAACAGCAGTGCTGGTGTTGTTGGAGACCACACTAATCTGAAAGCCTGCAGTTGGCTCAGAGGAGCTGTAAGAGTGAGGAGAACAGATCTTAATTACATAGGGCCTGTTGATGATGATAGCTGATCCCCTCCCAATATTTTATTGTTTGGCCAAGCTTGTGCTTCCTCACTCAGCAGCCCATCAATGGGCTATATATATATATATTGGCTCCAATTTTTTTTCCAGTCCTTGGTTCTTGACAGATGACAGTGAGGAGCTAGCTGTTGGAAATTTTTTGAGGGTGGGGACCTTATCAAGAGGGGAATGTAGGGAGTTGCATTCTCCGGTCAGCCTTCGCCAGATATGGTCGGCAACTAACCCTCTGATAACCCCCTCGTTGCTGTGCCGAAGCCAGTGCAGTTGGGAGGCTGTTGTATATATAGAGATATTACTTATTGTTCTCCAGTTGAGATGATTAAATGTCTCAAGAATAGTCTGTAGCTGGTTTAAGCTTAAAATCATTTTTCACCGCCTCTCTCTCCTCTCAAATTTTCTCCTTTTTTTTAATTTATTTTTTTCATTGTACTTGTAAAAAAAGCTTTTCTCCCTTTTAAGGGTCGAAGCTTAAATCATTTTTCATCACATACAAGCTAGTGCATGTAGCCGTGTGTTGAGATCCTTCTGTTGGGAGTGTCTCTCCTCGCTAACGTCAGTAGATTATAAATCTAATGGATAGCCTTGTAGAGTTGTAGGTACTGAACTCTATTAATTTTTTTTTATTATAGAGAAGTCAGCTTTTGTCAAGATTGTTGAGGTAAACCATCTTTAAGGTCCTAAGTAAGCTACTGGTTAGTCATATTCTTTTAGGCTGTGTTTGATGACTTCGATTTTAAATTTGGATAGTGAATTAATAATTTTTTGCTAATTTCCTGAGAATCAATATCCTCTAGAAATGGTTCTACTTCTGTTTGATTATGTCATTTGGGAATTGACTTTCTTAAAATTGCAATTCTACCGTTTGATTAGTCTGTGTCAGAAATAACTTTTAGTAGAACTAGAAATAGGTATTTTTGGCCAATTAATATATTCTATTAGGTGCTCTTAAGGTCTGACCTGATCCAATAAGCGTTTATTACCTGGCTCGATTTAAAATTTGGCTGAGTGTGTATTTTTGGGCTGACCCAGCCCATGCCAATGAGTCGAGTCGGCCCCAAATGAATCAACCTTGACTTATTGGGTAATTATATTACCTCCCAATTTAAAAATAAAGTTGGGTCATGGGCTGACCAGGCTCATTGACCCGATTTTTGTTAGGCTGACTTGAGCTCATGAGTACGCTCATATTGTTCGACCCGGTTTAAAAATTAAGTCAACTGTGAGATCTCTGACATGTATGAGATTGTAGACGCCAAATTAACCTTGACAAATTGTCAGGTCTATAAAATGTGTGAGATTTATATTGCTCGACCCGGTTTAAAAATTGAGTCAATTGTGAGGTCTCTAATATGTGTTAACGTTCGTGAGATTTCTCTTATCATAGGTTCAGGTGAAAAAGAGTCTAATTCCTTGTTATTTAGTTTTAGTTCAAAATAATTCAGTCTTTTTTTTTTCTAAATTTTTTTTTTATATTAAAAGAGATTGAAAAGGAGTAAAAATTTGCAAGGTTTGATGGGTGGAAGTGATTTTCAATCAGTGGGGGTCACATTACTTCAATTTCACCTCTGATAAAATGCAATGATCAGGTCCAATTGATTGAACCTGATATGATTTTTTGGGTTCAAATAATGGCTGCAAGAAATCAGGTTCAATCAGTTGGACCTTACCATTGCTTTCTTTTCAAATGTTATCAAAGGAGAAATTTGAAAATTTTAATTAAGGGTAATGCTAACCTCACATCTTCATTGATAAGTTAGCATCGTCCTCAATAATACTTTTGTTAAAAGGTCTTTTCGTAAAATTATGAATGTCGTTTTTAATAAAGTTGAACTAAATAATAAATTAGGTGTTTATCATAAATGAGTTGCATGTAATTGTAATAAATGAGGTGTCCTAATTAATTATCTAATTTAATTTTATTAAAATATCTCTCATAAATTTACAAAAAGGCCCTTTAATAAGGAATATTATTGTTCGGGAATATTTCGGTCCGGGATATGGGTTCAAATGCATAGTGATCCATGCATTTGAATTAGGTGGGGATCGGGTGCCACAACAACTTGCCCAAACCCTAAGACGATTAGATCCATTTAAAAAAATTAATAATTAAAATGTGAATATCCACCGTCCAAAATGTAGTTGATGAGGAAAAAATTCAATGCATTAAGATGTGTGGGGCAGTACTCAAAGTTTGACTAAACTTTTGATCAATTTTTTTTTTTATAAATCATGTTCCATGAGGGACATGATCCCAAAGCAGGCGTTGTTTTGGGACCATGTGCCACATGACACATAATCTTGGGTTCAATGCATGGGTTTATCCATCATCCATGCATTCAAACTCATATGCCCTTTATTCCGTTAGGTCCTCTACTGGAGGACGGCGACCATCCTCCAAGATGCACGTGGAGCTCCATGTGGCATTCAAAATACATTTTGGTTGCAATGTGGAATATAACTGCGTTGTTTGGATCAAATTTAAAAAAATTAGTTTAAAAAAAATATTTTTAAAGCAAAATCAAACTTGGTCTAGTTTCAATGGTCCAAATGTTACTGCTACATAAATACATTGTAAAGATGAGTTTTCAATTTTTTTTTTTCTTTCAAAGAGGATTTAAGCAATGCACCTATGTTCCATGTGACATCAAAATAGTGTTTGTCACTGGAGCTCCATGTAGGATCTTGGAGGACGCTCACCATCCTCCATTGGAGAATAGAACCCTTTTCCATATATATATATGAGGCTCGAGAGTATGCTCCCGGGTGTAGAGAAATCTCTGTGCCCATTGTCAAGTGGATATTATGTGGCATTCATCACGAGGATCGGATGCCAGGACAACTTAGGAAAGGTCGATCATACCCCATTAAAACAAAATGTTTTTATGACTTTTTCACCGTTAAAAATGAGGTCAAAGTTTGGGAAAATCAATGCACTAAATAGTTGGGGCGTTACCTTAGCTTTTTTACTAATCAAATGGAGGACAAAAAAGTTAATTTTTTATTTTCTTTTAAAAATCACATGTCTCATTGTTGATCAACCCACGATGGGATTTATTTTGGGATGATCATGCCATGTGGCATATAATCTGGCGACCGGGCGCACAGACCATCCTGTGCACCTAGGTGCATACTCCCCTCTATATATATATATATATACTTGGAAAAGGGTTCCGTCCTTGAATAGAAGACGGTGAGCGTCGTCCAAGATCCTACATGGAGCTTTATGTGAACTTGTAATACTATTTTTATGCCATGTGGAGCACATGTGCATTGCTTAGATCATTTTTGAACGAAAAAATTTTGTAACCTCATCTTTACCATGTATTTCTTTATAAATAAATTTGGACTATTGAAACTAGTCCAAGTATGATTTGTACTTTAAAAATATTTTTTTGAAATTGATCTTAACAAGGCACTCATACTCTATGTGACACTCAAAAAGTGTTTTGAATGCCACGTGGAGCTTCACGTGTGTGTATCTTGGAGCACAGTCACCATTCTTCATTGGAGGACCCAACCGCCATAATAATAATAATAATAATAATAATAATAATAATAATAATAATAATAATTTTATATTTATAATAGGTCTCAATTAAACGTGATTTTACTAAACCGTTGGAAGATCTAATCTTTGAGGCATTTTAGTGAAATGCCATCAAAGGCTCAAAGCTACAAAGCCTACTAAATGAAAAATTGAAAATCCACCTCTTCAAAACTTTTACTTCCATATAAACATAATTTGAAACTGTTAAGGAGCCTTCAATATTTATATACAATGATTATAAAAAAGTTCAGTTAGAAATAAAAATTATCGAACAGCCCGAAACTCAGCCCGAACCGGGCCTGACCTGTTAGGCCAGGCTTGGGGTGATACTTCTAGGTCCAAGATAGGGCCGGGCTTAAAAAACCCTAGCACAGATCGGACATGACTGAGGCAGCCTTAACCCTAATCTGACCATAACCCGGTCCATTTAGAGCCCTAACTAGTAGCTTTAGCTAACCTTGTTTATCAAGAAGGGTGCCATAACTTGCACACTAAGCAGTTGGTCCTTGCCCATAGTCTAAAATAAAAACGATATCTTGGGACATGTGTCATATGTAAACACCATCTAAGCTGTCTGATTTAAAGGCCATGATCTAAGGATTTTAACTGTAAAAGATTGGAAAAAATATGATCTTTATGATGTGATTCAACATAGTCAACTGTCTAATCAGATAATGGCATTTGGATGAGATTGTGTTTTGCACTAATCTATTGCATTTAAGATTTTTAGATCACGACCTTCAAGTTAAACGACTTAAGTTATGTTTTAATATGATAAAGGTCCCCAAATACCGAGTCTTTCGTTTAAACTATGTGCAAGGGCCAACTTCTTGTGTGCAAGTAATGACTCTCTATCCAAAATCGCCTAAGCCATTTGTGGTGGGTAAGTTACCGGTCCAACTAAGGCCTCTAAATCTCCGCAACTTTCCCAAGGTTAACCAACATTCTAATCAGATGGCTTAGATGATGTTCCCTATCGAGAGAATATACCTGTAAGCGTGAATAGAGGTGCCCTTTACTAAGGATAAAAAATTTGGCGGAAATGACCAAAAATTTGGCCGAAATTATCGGTTTCGGTGCCCACCGAAACAGAAACGATAATTTACATTTTCGGTAATTTTCGGCTATATTAAAGTTTTCGGCCGAAATGATCTTACCATAAGACAAACAATTCTTTATTCCATGGGGGCACATATCCCAAACAATGGCCCTAAGATCATGTTTGAGTGTGGTGTGTGTAATCTGATTTTAGAGCCAATTTGGGGATCTGTGTCACGTGGAGTCCACGTCTGACAGTCTGATGGTTCGTTCAGTCTCAAGATCCATTATGTGAAAGATTGGGGTGAAAAACAATCTCCATCGAATGATTCCAAGCAGTCAATGAGTTTCAGACGTAGGTGCTTTCAGTAACCCTGTAGGCGGCAACAGAGGCACCCTCTACCATATGTTGTGCCAGAATGTGTTTGTACCATCTGATCAAGAGCCTTAAACTGGATGGTTATACAACCAGTGGGAAATGGTTTGATCAGATGGTTACGAACCTCTAACTAGCACAAACTTTAGGGCCTTGTTGACCTGCCACCTAGAAATCTCAATTGATGTACCAGATGTACTAAAATAGATGAGGCATACACTATATCCGGTGTACGGTCCACTCACCTTAAACAAACTCTTAACGTTCAAGGCAGTCTACACTTCAGCAAAACGTGGAAGATCTACGTTACCTCTATATCCCCTCTTTCCGAAATAAGAACGCAACGAGACAAAATGCAGATTTGTAGAGATTTTCTTGATACCTAGTTCACTTCAGAAATAAATGCATCCTGATTACATGGCATAGAGGTACGTGCCACGATATTAAAAAAAATAAAAATAAAATATTGCCCATCAAAAGGATATCATTTTCTGCACCCTGTAAAAATATAACCTCACCGAGTCGAAAACCATTATTTGATTTGAATCATTATGGAAATCATTTTTCTTTCCAATATATTTCACACAGTAGATCTTGAGATTGGTCAGTATTATCAAACGATCAATTTTTGAATACACATTATACACATCTAAAACAAATGACCCATAAATTATCCGGCACACATCACTCACAAGCCTGATTTTAGGGTCACCTTTTGGGATGTGTGCCATGTAGGATAAAAAATTGCCCCTTTGATGGTATGCCCGTGATATCAAAGATCACCATATGGAAGAGTCGTCTGATTCAAAGCAATCAGTAGTTAGATTACCGTTTCTATTGGGGTGAGATTACATTTTTACAGGGTGCAAATAATGGTACACGCATCAAAATCTAGTAATGCCTGACACAATGATCTTCGTTTAGCTATCAAAAAGATGCTCATCGAAACTGACCATTGGGTGGTTCTGTCATTTTGCGGAAAGTGTTATCTATTTAAGAAACAAGAACTCCACAGCCACAACAGAATTGAGAGAAGTCACCTTCATGGCTCCCATAGGTGTTCCTGGTCAGTTTGTGAGGGAGACAAAAAAAGTATTAGTTATAGCTTTGTTTCAGCTTATTATACGCTTGAACAGTGACGGAGTAGAAGGATCAACAAGTTTAGTATCTAGAGAAGAAGATTTAGAGTTAGATAAACAGCTGAAGCTCCTCAATAAGCCAGCAGTGAAGAGCATTAAGGTATTAATTTAAATATGAGTCTGTTGCTTATAATATAAATCGCTTAGATTCCATTTTAAGATATTTAGAAAACTCATTATTATGTCATTGAAAGGTTCTATACATCTGCCTAAGTTTCTCAACACATTTCTTTAAACAACTAATGAAGGTTTGTTGTTATTACAGACTGAATATGGAGATATCTTTGATTGCGTGGACATCTACAAACAACCAGCTTTTGATCATCCTTTGCTTAAGAATCACACAATTAAGGTCTACCATTATCTCCCTTATTTTTATTTGCACATTCTTTTAGTACTTAAACCATTTTATTTGCAAAGAGATGGTGTTAAACGACGATAAATACTGCATGCATGTGATCGCTTTGGTGCTACACCAAGTGGTGATTGTCTAGATTGGATTCAGCTCCAAGATTACGTTAAAAAACTCTCTCTATCATGTGATTAGTGAATCTAAAAGCACCAAAGATATAATGACTACCAAGTGCTTGTTTAAACCCTTTTTTGGTAGCTAGAAAAGGTGTTTTGGTGCAATCTTAGTGCTGAATCGGATCTAGACTATGGCCATTGTGCATCACATGGTTTTAGATAATCACCTATCTAGGCACGATTGGCACGATCAAAACATAGAAATTAAAAGACTAATAACTTGGTGAAGAGTAATGACTTTTGATCCTTTTTGTCCTTAATTACGACTCTCTGGCAGAGATAGCCCACTTTGTTGTTGTTTTGTTGAGACGTAGCAAAGAAAAAAAACGCAAGGAACCGAGAAAGGAGAGAGGTAGTGAGAAACTACTCAAGCCTTCAAAACCCGGGCTCGATCAAAAGAAAAGGTCTTGATAAAGAAAGACTGAAAGAGTGCTGCAGATATGCCAGGGAAAGAAGAATATATAACATAAGAGAAGATACACTGTCCAAAGATACATATGGTCCAAAGATACATATGGTCAACAAATCAAAAGAAAGAGAGTGACGGTTCTATTTTGCATGGCAAAATAGAATACGAAGTGAATAGAAACGAGTTATTTATTTCTTATTATTTTTTATACATAGCATAAGCCTTGATGGCAGATCAGAACAGTTTAATGCCATGGTTTGTAACATAATGCCAGCTCATTAATTTATAAATTGGGCCATCACACCTGTTTTCATGAATCGACATACATAGTTGGATTAACCATTTCTATTGCGCAGATGTAGTAACTTTGGGGATTTGAAATCTTGCATACAGATGAAACTACCCAGTTCATTCGTAAATGGGACAAAAGAAAAGTCTTCAACCATTGGTCCAATGCCTTTAAAGATTGGGTTCAAGCATGAAGGGTGCCCTACAGGTACAGTACCCATTCGAAGGACGAATAAGAAAGAATTATTAAGGGCAAGATTTCTCTCAAAATTAGACGGCAATCGTAGCGCAAATTTTATCCAAGACTCAAAAGATGGTTATCAAGTAAGTCTCTCATCAAGCCTTTTTTTTGGTGTTAGTTAATGTTAGATTATTTTTTTTTGTCCTTAGAAAATTTATTAGACTAATTCAATTCATTTATCCCATTAATGCCTTGGTTAGAAAATCTGACTAGTGGAATTTCTTTAATGCTTAGTTTGCATATCTAAAGGTGGATCCAGGCAACTTCAAAGGAACTAAATATACACTCAATGTATGGGGTCCAAAGGTTTACTGGGGCCAATTCAGTGAAACTCAAGCATGGGTTGAAAATGGCCCTGATAGCATACAGGCAGGATGGACTGTAAGTCATCTATTTTACCACCACTGTTTGCTACTACCACAATATCAAAATAAAAAATAAATATAATTATATATGGCAACGTACCCTATAGATTAATAGACTATAGTGGTATTTGTTTCAGCCTTGAGATCATGATTTAAATCCTAGCTTAATTAATTTACCGATTATTTTATCGCAGGTACATCCGGAATTGTACGGAGACTATCGGACCCGATTCTTTATATCTTGGACGGTAAGCTTCGATAACTTAGTTTATCTCTCAACTTAACCTAATCATAAACACATGACTAATCTTTGATTAGTTTATATTCCTCCATTTTTCAGAAAGATAATTATCGTAGCACAGGCTGCTATAATCTGCTTTGCCCAGGTTTTGTACAACTTCATCCTCAGATCCCCTTAGGGCATGTTATAGAACCAGTTTCTGGCTTCCGTGGACACCAATATGAAATGACGCTTAAAATAATAAAGGTAAATTGGAGTTTTTTTCTTTTCTACTTACACTTCCTTCTTCTTCTTTCCAAAGGGAAGAAGTAATGCATTTCAATTGAGATCCATGGAAGTCTATTTTTCACCGGATCCAGTGGCTAAGAGACCCATTGTTAGAGTGGAAATGGGCCAGGCTAGTGTAAACATAAGCAATGATATTTTCACCTTTTGAACCAAACATGATGCATAATCATAATAATAACTAGTGGGTCACATGCAATGAACGATGGGATAGAGATTTGAGCATATTTATCAGAGTCTAGCTCTATTCTCGCCTACTGAACAACTGAGGGTGCCTATGTTGAATAACCATTGGCTGCTTTGAACCAAAGGAGATCGGTTTTCATCCCAATCTTCCGCACAAAGGATCTTGAGGCCATGGGCATGCCATCAAATGGTTAATTTTTTATTCCACATTGCATAGATCCCCAGAAATTGACTCAAAACTCTTGTGACACACATCATGCTCAAACGTATTTTAGAGTCACTCTTTGGCGTCTGTGTCATGAAGAAACGAAAATTGACCATTTGATGGTAAGCCCATAGTCTAAAGATTGATTTTGTGGAAGATTGGAATGAAAACCACTCCATCCAATGATTCAAAGCAGTCAATGGCACTTCAACAATATATAGGCATCCTCAGTAATTCGATAGGGGCGAATAGAGCTACTGTTTGTAAAATTAGTAAGTTATCCTTATATAGTTATTCAAAATTTATCTGTTAAGAGGTATTTTGTGATCATTGCACAAGTTTAGAATAAGAAACTAAACACCCTTTTCTCTTTGTAATGGTAAAGACAATAGTTTACAAGTTGGCATTGGGTGAAGTAGGTAGAACTAGAGGTGACTTGGTTAATGGGTCACTTTTTAGGACAGTACTACAACGTGGTTTGATCATGCGTTTGGCTGATTTGGTGGACATAATAAAAGAATTTATGATATTGAAGATTGCGATGAAAAAATATCTTTATCATGTGATCCAAAGCAATCACTGCATTCTAAAATTAATGGAATCAAATATTTACATGATAGCCTTTACTTTTAAATGGCGTTGACTGATTTGAATCACATGATTGGGGTGTTTTTTCATCTCAACATCCTTAAAATGATGAGGTGTCTTATATGGGACCGATCAAAACAGATCGGTCGCATATGAGATTGATTGATCGGTCTTATAGTGGACTGATCTGTCTCACTTGAGACCTATTGATCAGTCTCATATGAGACTAAATGATCGATCTCATATGGGATCTAAGAGATATGAGATCTAAGAGTATTTTCGTTTAATTCATTTTTTCACTTAATTCGAATTTGAGAATATGTCAAAATTTTTGAACCCTGTTAGGTAAATACCAAAATATAGTTTTTAGGGTTTTAGACCCTGCTGTGTCATTAGTGATAGTTCGGACCCTGTTAGGCAAAAAATGAAAGTTCTGGACCCTCCTGTGTAAAATTTTAATGATCACATGGTTTACTCACATGTAATTGAATATTTTATTCCTTGAACAGTTTTTGGGATATTGGTATTTGTTGGCTGGGCAATCAGGGTCGGACGTGGTGGGATATTGGCCACAAGAAGTGTTTAGTAGTCTAAAAGGGAGTGCTGCGGCAACGGTTGCATGGGGTGGGCTGGCATACGCACACGTCGAAGAAGCAGGGCCAGAAATGGGTAGTGGCTATTTCCCAAATCACCCCTACAACGTAGCGTGTTACATAAGAGGTATAAAGGTGCTAGACGAGCGTTACCAGGAGGTAGATCCAGGCCCCCATAACCTATATGCTACAGCCCCCAAACGCTACTACGGAAGTGACCTTGGCCACCATAGCTCTTTCTGGGAATATCTCTACTATTTTGGGGGCCCCCGTAATCTATATGCTGTGGAGGACTGACACCAAACTAATTAATATGTCTTAAAATAAGCAAGTTCCTCCGAGAGCATCATCTATTTATATTTAGTGGTTCTCCTATTTAGTTTTGCGATTCTCTCTCTCTCTCTGAAAAGTTGACATTTGTAGAGGTCAGCGCATCTGCAATCTGAACATATGAGCTTTCAATGGTGAGAGAATGATTTCAATAAATGTCTACTAGTGAAGTTGGTGATATTCAAATAGCCCTGGCTCTACCTGTAACAATGGTATGGATGGTTTAAAACTCACTGTTTTTATGCGTCCCGTTCATTCCCAATGCCTCCACAAAATGATACTTATAGGGCTCGTTGATTGTCCAACTTACAAAGACGACTAAGAAACATTGTTAACTTGTAAGCTTCAAACAATCTGTTAAAAGTCAAAAACTACACTATAAGAGATAAAAACAACACAAAAAAAAGCTAAAAGACAAGCGTAGGGAAAATCAAAGAAAACTCCAAGTAACCCAAACAAACCACAGAAAGCCCAGAAAAACCAAACCATCAACTCTCCACCATAGCAATGTAGCGTTAGTAGGTATCAATCTACACTATTTGCAGAGAAGAACACCAATCATTCAATCAAATAGCAGCCCCTAAGAGCTGGTAAACGAACACCAGGCCATATTTACTATGAAAAAGTGCATTGATCAAATGATTACGATTGCTGGATTGATGCAGGTTTGGGATGGGTCTGTTGACAATTTAGATCAACATACATTAATGAAGGTCCAGTGCTTAGTCAACAAAATTCTATACACGTGGAACACTTTTTCATTTCGATTCTATAACATGTGCTACCATGTAATCAAGAGCCCAAAGATTGCGTTATTAAACAATTTCTACCATGTAATCAAGAGCCTACAAGAATCTTCAAATGGGCAGCTAACATCATATGAGAAACGGTCCACATTGAGGAACAATAATATTTTGTATTGAACAGTTAGGACCTTTGATAAGCATGAATTTTAGACTGAGTCCCATCTACCAGCTGGACATTGCAACTGATGAACCAGTGTGCCAAGGCACACCAGAATAGATGACCCACACACCTAACACAAAATATTTTACGAAAAATGTTACATCCCCTGCTTCACAGGTCACACGACTCACTTCTCTTCATCTAATTCAGGGACGGCCACATCCTCTCTCATGACAACCAAATAATCCTCTCGCAGACTTGCGCCACCCTGCACGAACAGCTCAACAGCTGCGGGTAACATACCGTAGTACCTCTTCAAACCATCAACAAGGGGGCTCTGCGGGTCACGCATGTGCCACACGTACACTGGAGGGATTAAGTCATCAATTGTTGCATCCTGCCATGCATGCTGCCCATCCCTCATCTGGTGTTTGTATGCTTGGCACAACCTTGCCCTGTGGCCCTTGGGCCCCACTTGGACCTCGGAGCAATACCCACATGTTTTGATGGCGTATTTTTGCATGAGCTTTAAGGTCCCAGACCACATCTTCTCCCATGCTTCCATGCCTTGCACCGCCAAACCTGCACCTTGGGAGAATAGAGAAGATTGTGATTTTCTCAAAGTAGAAGATCGGATCAACAGCCACAGGCTTTCAGAGAAAATATATGTACGGCAAATGAAAAGGGAAAAATATCGCATGTGTTTTCATAAAATGGAATGTATGAGAAATATGCATATTCCCTGGATATATGTCTTATGGTTTTTATCGGAATGCGAAGACTGAACATAAATCAGGAATACGAGATAAATGGGCATAAAAAATCTTACTAATGGGTTGGGTTCAATTGCTACTGCAATATTAGCCACCCAATTATTTCCTCTTTTTTTTTTTGCAACATTCAAATGGAGCTATAAATTCAATAAAAAGAAGAAACTTAAAGCACATAACAGAAAGCGCAATGAGTTGCTTTGCCAAAAGTAGAACTGAAACAAAGAAAGCAGAAAATAAAACAAAAATGAAACAAACTGCCAAAAGGCAGGAATATAGGACAACAAACAAGCAGTGATACCAAACAGTGTAATAACTTGCCTATTTATCAACATGGGGGGCGATTTATGCTGGGGAGGGGAGAGAATGTCCACTTTTGGCACGACACCTAGTTAGGAAACTACTCTCTAGCTTCAAAATTTTCCAAGCTCTACCATTTATGCTTAGAAACTTTTGCACTTATTAGTGTAGCTTCAGCCCAATGGACAGTCGATTTTCAAAAAATGTTGCATGATTCCAAGGTTCAGATATTCATCGAGCTCCAAGGTCTTCTGGTGGCTGCCCCCAGCTTTGTGATGGTGAGGATTTTAGATTATGGGGCCTTAATCACAAATCAACCTTCTCCATCACTTCCTTTTATGAGAACATAAACAGGCATCCTCTCATTTCCCAGAAGTTGATCAGTTTTTGGAAGGTTGAAGTGCCAGTTTAAGGCAATGTTTTACTTGGTGTCTAGCCTGGAGTAAAATTTTGACGGGCCTAATTAGAAGAGGTATGGCAATCCCCAACCACTACGTCATGTGCAACCGTCACATCAAATCTGCGGACCACTTAATGCTCCAATTTCCTCTCGTGAGAATGGTCTCGATCTCTTATTGGGATACTTTTAACATATATACCTGCTGTCTAGGGTCCCGTAAATAGGTATTAGCCAATTAGTTGTTTCATGATGCCGAAGAGTGCCTGATTCGCATTCTCTTTATTGTGGTGTTCAGGTTTTGTAACAGTGACATCTTCAAAGGAAAGCGCATTCGTCTTCCAAAACCTTCTTCATTGGGGTGACCTATAAAATCTGATACGGGTGGTCCTATGCAAAGGCTAATGATTTCTAAGGTTACCTAATTTTAGGGGCTTCTACGTGCATCACTCTGTTTTGTTTTGCTTGAGGTATGCCTCCCAAGGTGATGGTATTGCCGAGGCTCTTGGTTTGGCTGGCGTCTAGTTTTTTGTTTTTTTGTTTTTGTTTTTCTTTCAAGTTTCTTGGTTAGTTGATTGAGATAATTTAATCGTCTTATTGTAATTGCATCTTTGCCGATCGGAAACAAAACTAAGCACTTCTACTATTGGGATTTTTGCAAACCATGGTTTGAAAACTGGTTTTCTGGTACGTATCGTCTAACTCCAAAACCAGTATGTATCGTCCAATACGTACCGGTTACGGACGATACATTGGTATGTATCATCCGATGCATTACCAATATATATGTAATGCACCGAGACGCTAAGCCCAAAGTATCGTACCAGTGACCTCAGAAATTGGTACATATCGTCCAATACGTACTGCTTTTGGACAAGATTTTGAACCATGTTGCCAACACTAGGTGGCACTTGGACACACCTCAACATGA
Source organism: Chloranthus sessilifolius (assembly GCA_021018995.1). Lineage (NCBI taxonomy): Eukaryota > Viridiplantae > Streptophyta > Magnoliopsida > Chloranthales > Chloranthaceae > Chloranthus > Chloranthus sessilifolius. Next base: position 141,565,852 of record CM037587.1, read on the forward strand.
CACGACACTTATAGACATGTACAAAAAGAGAACACCTAATACCATCGGAGTGTTCCTCGGTTCATTATGGTAAAATAACTTGCCATTTTATGTAAAATATTGTGTAAACATTAGTAAATTTATAAATGAAAATGTTGGTGACGGGGACGCCACATACATGGACATTGGATTTGGACCACATCGTTTCTACCGGCATCGAAAGAAGAGGAGAGGGAGCCCGAGCCTGAGTACAACATGCGTGTTTCATTGGTGATGAAACATTTTGAGTGGAGGAGAATGACGGGGAACGTTAAGACCGAGAGCATTGAAGTTGAACCGCAACAGAATTTCAACTTTAGAAAAAAAAAAAAAAAAAAAAAATTATTGTTCACAGTGAACAGTGACGGATGTCCGTGATTTTGCCCCCTCATTGTCCGTAGGTCACGGACGTCCGTGGGGCATTACGGACGTCAGTGGACATCGTGACGGGACTTCTAATTTTGAGTTTTTTATTGCAAAAACTTTCATTTTTAGTATTTTATTACTATTAGAACTCTTTATTTCGAATTTAATTATTGGTGGCCTATATATTGAGGCTTGTAAAGGCTTTTTAATTAGTTATTGAATATTTTGAATGCTTTTATGCTTGCATATTCTTTGCCTGAGATGGGTTTGATGTGAGGCCAAGAGAGTGATTCCTACAAGCCATTGTTATTTTCTCTATTATCTATTACTGTCTTCTTGAAATCTTTTGCCTTGTTGATCCCTAAAACCATAAATCCCTTTCAGAATCCCAAATTAAACAGAGCCCAAAACCCTTTTCTAAGCCCTAAATCAAACCATAAGCTCATTACAAAACCATACACCTATTTCCAAAGCCCTAGTTAGAGCCTGCGAATCTACATCGGATCGAAGACGAACGCCCAAGCCTGGAAAAAACTTGAGTTCTATCTCTAGGCCGATCTCGCCTCAAATCTAATGGTACTTGCGCATCGGACTGGACCCTAACTGGATCTCGTGTGATCTACCAACCTGAATTCTCTGAACCCTTGGGTATTTAAGATAGTTTTGAGATTAAGCTTGATTTAATTTTATTTAATTTCGGCAAAATAGCATAAAAATCATAATCACGCATTTTAGGGTTACCGTCCCGCGTCAGTTGGGTTTTTGAAAACCATTTCTATGACATGAAATATTTAAGTTAGGTTTATGACATACATGCATCCTTTTCATGTTCTATTTGGTGAGCATTTCAATTAGCTCTCCTAAGATTGTCCTTCAACTTTATTTTCCAATATACATTTTAATTTTTAATTTTTTTTATGGTTGTGTCACTGTATTGGAATTTTCAGAACTTGCCGCGCCAAACATTTATGACACCATAACACTTGCACCCAAGCGACGTGTCTAGGTAACACTCTAAATAAGTATCCTAGAGCACAATAAAATATAACGACATTCTCAATTCATACAACCAAAACAATCTCATTTAAGTTCCATATTACTACACTAAAATCCACGTACCAGGAAAGTGAAAAAAAGTTAACACCTTTAGGTGACTTCCCAGCCCAATAAGGACTGAAGAACAACATTCCATCAGTTTCTGGTCATTGTATATTTAAAACAACATTTTTTGTTGTTGACAAAGCAATTCCAAATGAAGAGATTCCCATCATTCAGTTCTCTATTTACTGGGAAATGACAGAGAAAAGAAATAAAAAAGAGCTATACAGGAAATTGCAGTAAAAAAGAAAGGATAAATGGTAAATGACCACCTCTTTACAGATTGGAGCTTGATTGGCCCAATTTTTGGCCAAGTGGCATATGATTCATCAAAGTCGTAGCTTATATTTGAACCTACCAAAGATCCAAAGATCACACTGGCGCTAATTTTGGCTCGGCGGCCTCTGAAGACGGTTGGGCGCGCCTGCAGCCCCAATCCCCAAATTTTTTTATTTTTTATTTTATCTCCATTTTTCTTCTTCTTCCTCCTCTGTTTTTCTTCTTCTTCCTTAGTTTTTTATAATCTTCCACAACACTTCTTTTTTTCGGTAACTGAGCAATGAGCACAACTCTTTCATTGTTCTTCTTTTCTTTTTTTTCTTCATCCTATTCGGGCAAGTGACACACACACACATATATACATAACGGCCGCCCGGATCTTGGGAGCCCTTGCCCTTTGCCGCGATTTCATGAATATCCCAAACCGCAAAACCGCCCAGCGATTTTAAGAACACTGCACACTCATTAGAGAATTTGAACTATCTGATCTATGAACTCTAATATGGACAGCTGTCCATATTTTTTTAAATGGCTGATATTAAACTAATTAAAGTGTACCGATCGGAAGGTTCAAAAGATCTTATAGGCTTGAGTCTTTGGCTGATGCATGTGCCAATGATGAGGTACTAGTTGGACTACTTGGATTGGCACAAGATGTAAGCCACTTGGCATAAAAATTGGCTGTAAAGTCCCTAAGCTGTCCAAATGTGGTCAGCAGAGTCGGTCTCAAAAAAAATCTATGGTTTCTTGCTGTCTGGAGGAAGCAGCATGACACACTATGGAAGTCCTGACTACTGAAAATTTGAAATATGTTTATAATATAAACAAAGCCAAAAATCCATGATCAATCGATCAATCCATTCATTCCACTCCTGGAGCAACAAACTAAAGCTTGATTGTTTTCTTGACGGAAGTTAGTGCACCACAGTCATATCACCTTCTCTAACTTTAACTGCAACCAATATGAAGCTCTCTGTCACTATCAGTTAAATGTCCAGATTTTTTTGTTAAATCTGAAAATATGTTGGTTGACCGTTGTACTTGTCTCAGCAAAATTTGTCTGTACAAATTGTAGATACTTCCATTTAACCCGATTATTCAAGATGTAGAGATGCTTTGCCATGAAACTTCAATTTTTTTATAGTTTTTGGTAGTTCATTTTATCTGGCATGCATAGCCACATGGTACTAATTAAAATTCACATTCACAACAGGTATTAATCCGCCTCTTCAAGGATAAGTACTAGGCTAATTGATGTATAAAAAATATTGGATGCAGTTAATATAGTTAACAAATTACAAATAACATAGTAGCCAAGCAACCAGTACACAGTTTTGCAAGTACAGATCAAGAAATATAGAGATTCTTTAGTGTAATCTGAAGTGGGCCCTCACATCAAAATTATCTCACAAATTTACATCACAGTAATAGTAGTAGAAAGTAATATTTCATCCACCAGTCACAAAAGCAATTGAAAGTTGCAAAATGCACTTTCCCACACCATCTTCTCAAGGAAACTAATAGAGGAAAGCTCCACAAGGAATCAATTGACCCACCTTAATAGTGCTCATTGAGATCCAAAAAAAGGATAAAATATCTAAGAATTACCCGTTAAGGCATTGTGATAAGTTTCCCGACAGTGAGGTCCTGCTTAAGAACCTCTAGACCATCTACTTTCCCAGTCTCCAAACTGTTAGTTGTCAAAGATGGTAGAAGGAAGAAGTATCTAAAATGTTTATAATTTGTTTTTCTAATGCATGTCAGCTAGAATATATATATATATATATATATATATATAGAGAGAGAGAGAGAGAGAGAGAGAGAGAGAGAGAGAGATAAATACATAGAAAGAGGGAGGACTGGGCTGTGCGCTCGAGTGCAGCGCTGAGTGCTGCACTCAAGCAAATTGGGTGCCACATCATATGCACAGGGTTGATAATGGACCGTCCAAAAAAATACCTACATCTAGCACCTTTGATCACGTGTTCAATGGGGTTAAAAATGAATGCACCTAGGTACGTTGACAACAATATCTTTACAAAAAATAAATAAATGGGAACTTCATCTCCACCGCGTGTGGCTTGAAACCTAGACCACATTGAAATCAGTTCATGTTTGACTTTCATCTTCGAAAAATCTATTTTGATTTTTTTTAAAACTGATCTATACAATGCAATGTTCCTAAAGTTGGTGGGCGGGTTCGGGCGGTTGGGTGGATTTTCGGGCGGATCGGGCGGGGCGGTGCTTGGGCGGGCGCCTCAAGAACCGGGCGGTCACTATATATATATATATATATATATATATATATATTAGAGTATCAAAAGAGGAAATTGAAGGTTTAGAAATTATATTTAAACAAATAATTGAATTCAATTCAAGTAAATACTACATTACTACTAGATATGAAGTTCGACTTTAACCATCATAATTTCACATAATCAGATAGTCTAAAAATATAACATATATTAAAACACATAATTGTTCATTCTGAATGTCCCTCCTCATCTTCATCTTCTTCATTTTGTAAATCAAGTTCATCATTATCAGAAGGAATGAACTCGATATCATCATCCCCTTCATCTCTCGCTTCTACATCAAGTTCCTCTTCATTAATTTCTCTCATTAGTTGTGTGACGGTTCTCGTGCTCCTCCTTGGTTGTGTTTCTTCATTTGAACCTAAAGCCTCGCCAACAACACCCCCAGTCAAGGACTCGTCGGGAAATACTTCTTCTTCATTAGGGTCGACTAACCATTCAAGTATCCCTTCCTTGTCTTCAGAGAGCAAGATATCCTCTTTCCCCTTTCTTTTAGACCCACGATCTAGTAGCTTGGTATTAAATTGGACATATACCAAATCATTCAACTTTGGAGTCCCAATTCTATATATTTTTTTTGAGTGGATCTGCGTATATAAAACAAAAATTATTTTAATTGATATCTACATAACTGATTTTATAAATAATTAAATACAATAACATAAATATATGCTATTATGCTTATATTCTATAAATTTATTTCGTATTTACCATCTCAAATGTGCTCCAGTTTCTCTCGCATTCAGAAGAACTACATGTTAAGTTCAATATTTGTAGTGCCATCTTTTGCAAGTTAGGAGCTTCCGCACCATGCAATTCCCACCAAGTAACTGTTAATTAATTCCGAAAGAAAATTAACTTAAGAAATTATTACTTAATTGAAACCTCTAAATTAAAATAATAATTAACTGTAAATTACCTGGGTCAGGCCTCTTATCTGAATGCAATACCTTCATATCCACATTCCTTTGCTTGATCGTTAAGGAATCTCCAAATTTTTTTTCCGAATTCATATAACAACTGATCTCTTGAAAAATTTCGGCACCTTGGAGTTCAGGATCAATCAACTTCTTAATGCAATTGTTTACGCCATTCATAAACCACAGTGCTCTACGAATTTTTTCTTTCTTTTTAGTAATAGAAAGGATTCAAAAGGTGTCCCGCTACAACCAATGGATGCTTTAAGTGCTTTTCAAATCTCTTGTTGATGATCTCCAATACCTTTTGAATTCGAGCTTCCTTGTCTTGGAAAGAAGCTTTAATTTCTCTTTTTGCCCCTTCAATGGATGTGAAGATGTGTCCCATGATAGGGGCATCCGAATCAACCATTCGTAGAACTTTTACGAGCGGTTGGAAGACCTTCAAAGTATAAACCACGTCATTCCAGAAAGCATTGCTTAATATGATGCTCTCTACTTTCCTCCCTACCCTCTCTTTATACCATCTGAATTTCTTACAAATCTTCAGAGGAGAACATGTCCCTTAATGGGAGCCTCAACGTAAAAAAACTTTGTAAACTGAGAAAAGCTGACGCAGGACGGTACCCTAAACTACGTGAATGATATGATTGAATTTTTGCCGAAATTAAATGGGAATTAAACTAAACAATGAAACTTGCAAAATATAACGAATACCTCAGGGTCTCGTAGTATTCCTTGGGAGAATCACGTATAATTCAGGTAGGGTTCAGTCCAGGCGCTAGATCCGTTAGGTTGCAGCGCAGATCGATCCTAGAGATAGAACTCTAGGTTTCTTTCCAGATTAGGATGCTCACGATTCAATGATGGGATCACTGATTTTCTCTGAATATCAGGTGTGGAAGGTTTAATAACTCTACTGGGCTCTACGGTTGTTGAATCGGATCGATTCAAGGATTTAGAGAAGTTTAGGGTTTAGGATTTCACAAGAAGATGGTCGATTTAGGGTTGTAGAATCACGCAAACAAAGATAAAAGAGGTAGATAGAATTGTAGGCTTCACACCCTTGGCCGCAAACCCTTCTCGGGAAGAAGATTCACTCTTCGTAGAGGCTCATCTCAAGCACACATAAGCAAAAGCTCTTTTCATTCATAATCAATCTGCTTAATAGAGTGTTTACAAGGCCTTTATATAGGCTAAGAAAACCCTAAACGAAATAAAATTCGCACTAAAAGAGTTCTAAAATAATAAAAGACTAAAAAAACAAATAAAAGAAAATTTTCGTCACTGGGCCCGCTCGAGCGAGGATTATAACCGCTCGAGCGAGGGCTTGCTGGGCATTCTCCTTGCGGTTTCCCGAATATCTTCTCTTGCCTAGTTTTAATTTTCATTCCTCTTCTTCCGACGTCGGTACACGCGGAAAGGTCCATATCCGATGTCTACAATGTCGGCGTCCCCGTCAAAAGCAGTAGCGAACCGTGTGACCCCGGCTCTAACAAGGTCTTTTTTCTTTGTCTTCTTCCTCATCAAAGCCAACGCTCTAACATGACTGCATATAAATGTTGATACAGTCTTTGCCTTTTCAACGACCCTCTTTATCTGCGTTAGCTTACCCATATCGTGAAACATCAGGTCAATCGAATGCGCCGCACAAGGAGTCCAATAAATACTCGGATAATTAATTTTTAATATCTTTGCAGCTCTCATATTGTTTGCAGTATTATCGGTGACCACTTGGAGCACTCTCTTTTCCCCTACTTGTATGCACTACTCAACCAACTCATAAATGAACTGTGCGTCATGAATTTCCAATGAAACATCACTCGAGACAATGCACTAAAAGATTCATTATACTCCTTGCCTTTCTATCTGTCCACGTGTCTGTCATGATAGAACAACCATAAGTATCCCATGCCCCTTTATGCGGGATTAATCTCTTTTTTATACTATCAACCTCATCCATCAACAAAGAAACCCCCAACTGAATATCTGAAGGAGGAATATATCCTGGCCCATATTGGCCAATTGCTTCACACATTTTAAAAAAATCCTTACTTTTAATAGTGTGAAAAGTGATGTCGTGGACAAAGAACCATCTAGCAATGTGTTGGTCTACAAGTCCTTTTATCTCTTTCGATAAGTGTTGCGGGAGGACGGTTTGCCGCATTTTTCCCTTTCCCTTCACTTCATCAGCTGGTTTGCGGTGCACAAAAGAATCCATCGGTCCCTGAGTGCGTGGTCTCTTTGATAAGAAGTGCCGACTTTCTCTAGTTACCCCCTCATCACCGGAATCTAAGTCCTCATCTTCATCATCACTAACAATCCGTACAAACTCTCGTATTGCCTGAGTTTTTTTTCCTTGGTGACTTTCTTGTTCTTGATCAAATTGAGAGTGTTTAGCATCTCATTCCTAGCCTCTGTTGACACATTTTTACAGGGGATTATGTCCCCTTGAACACCAGCAAGATGTTTCTTCAACCGATTAATGCTGGCATGCCATTTCTTTTTACAAAAGCTGCACATTATTCTCTTTGGATTTGATGGATCCTTCAAAAAGCATACTTCCAACTAGGATCCCCACTATTCTTTCCGGATGCACTGGTTGATGCACAAGAAGACGACATTTGCAGTGAACTACACATCCAAAAAAAATATCAAAAAAATATTAGATTAGATATATAATTATATATATTATAAAATAATAATATTAATTAATATATATTAGCACACACACACACACACACTAGCACACACATGTGCACGTGCACACACACACACACACACACACACACACACACACACACACACATATATATATATATATATATATATATATTTTAAGTATACAAAGTTATACAGGATTAATTATTGAGTATACACAGTCACAGGCTCACAGCACAGGCGGCAGCGCACAACATGACAACACTGAGGTTGAGCAGTGAGCACACACACAATCACAGGAGCACTAAGCACACCCACACATATATTAATACATATATATATATATATATATATATATATATATATATATATATATATATATATATTAAGTATACAGTCAATATACACAGTCACAAACACACAATCACAGCCTCACAGGCTCACAACACAACATGACAGCAGTATAGCACAGAGGCTGAGCACACACACAGTCACATCACATCACTGACTGAGGGCACCCACACACACACACACACACACACACACACACACACACATATATATATATATATATATATATATATAAAGAAATTCAGGGAAAGAAATGCAAGGAAAAAAAATGCAGGAAAAAAAAATTGTTGGAAAATAAATGCAGGAAAAAGAATTGCAGGAAAAGAAATGCAACGAAAAATAAATGCAGAAAAAAGAAAAGGACGGAGAAGAAAATTGCCAAGGAATTAAGGGAAAAAAATGGAGAAGAAAAAGAAAGAAGAAAGAGTAAAAAAAGAAGGAAAAAAAAATACACGTAGGTGTTGGTATTGACATTGCGTTCTTGTAGATTCTTAGAACAGATGACTTAGGGCCAGGAGCAGTTCTTAGGTTACTAAGAAAGCAAAAAAAAAAAAAAAAAATGATGCAGGAAAATAAAATTGAAAAAAAAAATAAAAAAGATTTTTAAAAATGAGGAAAAAAAATATACCCTACCTGTGGCTTGCCGGTGATTGCTGGGGCTAAGAAGAAGAAGTTGCAAGAAAAAAACAAGAATGAAAATAAAAGAAAAATGATAAAAAAAAAAATGGAAAGAAATATATATATACCCTACCTGTGGCTTAGCAGGGGTCGTCGGGGCTAAGAAGAAGAAGAAGCTACAGGACAAAAAAAAAACATGAAAATAAAAGAAAGATGACAAAAAAATAGAAAAAAATGAAAAAAAAAAAAAAATATATATATATATATATATATATATATATATATATATATATATATATATATATATATATATATATACCGTACCTGTGTCTTGCTGGTGGTCGTCGGGGGTCAGCGGGGCTAAGAAGAAGAAGTTGCAGGACAAAAAAAATACATGAAAATAAAAGAAAAATGATAAAAAAAAATAGAAAAAAAAAATTACCCTACCTGTGGCTTGCCGGTGGTCGTCGGAGGTGTCCGGTGGTCGCCGGTTGGTTGTGGAATAGTGGAAGATCCGAAGATAGGAGGAGAGGAAGAGAGCCGCTGCCTCCTAGGTTACCCAAATGAAAAAAAAAACCCCCAAATTTTCGTTTATAACCCGCCCCGTAAGGACCCGAACCGACTTTGGGCCCGCCCAGTCGGCCGCCTGGGCAGGCGCCCAAACCCATTCCAACTTATATAACGCCCCACCCTTAAAGCGGATCGACTGGGGACCCGATTCGCCCGGGCGGCCGCCCTAGCCAAATTTAGGAACATTGATACAATGCACCTGAGATCCACATGACAAAAGAAGTGTGTTTTGGTGTCATAGGGAGTTCCATGTGGAACCTTGGTGTATGGTCACCGAATCACCGTACTCCATTAGGGCAACTTACTGGGATATATATATATATATATATATATATATATATATATATATATATATATATATAGGGAAATGATTATATGACTCGAGTCATGAGACAAACCAATGACTCAAGCCCCTATTGGCTGCATGTCACATCAGTGGGCTTTGAAAAGTCAACTAATGTGACATCTAGCTAATAGGAGCTCGAGTCATGGGAGTATATCCCATGACTCGAGTGAGAGGATCATTACTCATATATATATATATATATATATATATATATATATATATATATATATATATATATCAATTTTCTTTTAAGATTGAACTAGGGAGGTGAATAATCCAGTCAAAACCAGTTAGACTACGGACTACGGTCCGACCAGCTAGCAAACCATGATGACATAAAAACATAAAAACTATTGTCCTAGAGGTCTACTAATCATTCAAAACTGGCTGGTCTGAAGGACCTGATGTTCCAGGCAGTTGCATAGGATCTAAGAGTTCCAATCAGATCGCGGTCCAATTTCAGTGATGATTTTCAGTTGAAACGTCTTCATTTCACACTAAATCTACTCTATTCCCTACAACAAAAGAACAAATATTTCGGCTTCCCTCAAATATTTATCTTAAAAAATCTTCATAGATTAAGAAAAAAATTTGTTGATAATGTGGCAATTATTTTAAGAAAACTAGGAGTTTCAATGATCCTATCACCCTAGTCACACGTTCAAACACAGTAACAATAATATTAATATTAAAAAAAAATGATTCTTATTTTCACAAATCAAGTTAGAAAAAATGAAAAAAAGAACGAAAAGAAGTAGTATAGGAAATAAACCTTGGAGATCAATAGAGGCCAAAGCCTGAGAACTTCCATCCCTCAGATTCTCTATCTTCTCCCAAAACCCAAATGCTTGAATATCGTTTCCATGTGATTCTTTCCGCGGAAACCTCCGTTCAAACTCTATCGTCTTCCCGGCAATGCTGTAAACAGGGATTGTCCGTCTCTTTGTTGGATACTCAAGGATGTTGACCCCCCCTTGCACACACAATTCTACAATTGCTGGAATCCGGTCAACCTCAAGCTGCTCTTCATGTGAAACCGCTTTCCCCACTCTATCTTAGAGATGAAAAGACTCCACAAGAGGGAGAACGTGTTGAACCCCTCCCTTTTCCCACACATGTTCTTTGCTAGGTAAACTATTGGCAACATGGCATGTGCAGATCCTATGAGGCAAAGGCCTTACATGAACTTCTCCACACAATCTGCATAAGAGCCAATTATTGGAGGCAACTCATTTAGAAACCAAAACTACTGGAATTAACCCATGCCATTGTGATGACTGAATAAAAGGTACCTCTATTTGCGCCTACCAGATCACCGGTGGGCGCTTACACTGAAAATCGTTGAACACATGGAATTAGACGATGGTGATCATTTTTCATTCCAATTTTTCACATAATGGGCCTTGATACCGTGGGCATGCCATCAGACGGTGAAGTTTTTTATTCCATGTGGCACAGATCCCAAAATTGCCCCTAAAATCATGTTGGAGTATGATGTGTGCCATGTGATTTGAGGGTCAACCTTTTGGGATCTGTGCCACGTGGAATAAAAAACTGACTATATGATGCACACCCATGATCTCAAGATCCCTTGTGTAGAAGATTGGAATGAAATTTGATAACCATCATCCGATTCAACGCAATCAATGAGTTTTCAGCATTGATACCCTCAATAATTGGGTAGGCACGAATAGAGGTACCAAAAAACAAAAGTTTGGTTTATTTCCAAAACGATAGTATCCTCTCTAGAATGTAAAGCAATGACTGTCAAAGACAAAAACTAAATACTTCTGAAGGAGGTAAAAAAGAGAAGTAGAATACCAACGCAGCCAACAATACAATGTCTTCACCTGCAAGAGTGAACATGAATTTTCTCTACAATCCTTGAAACACAGTTGAAAAGCTCATTTCTTGCAGCATAAACCTCATGGGCGACAGGGATTAATATCTCGACTAACAACCCATTCTCAGGGGCTTGCAGGATTATCTCCTGCACTTCCTGCCTCATTTGTCTTTCCATTCTAGCTCTATGTTTGATTTCATTAACATTCACTACAAGTGGCTTCCGTTCTGACTTTTGACGCTTACTCGGCAGCTTTGTATATTTAGGTCTCTCAATAGAGCTAATGGAGAACATGGTCCGTGGCCTTGCAATTCTCTCCACAAAATTAGTGCATAAGTTTTGTAGAATCGTCTCATTGGGGTTTATGAAGATTCTTGTTCTTCCACGTATCATCTTGCCTGATGATGTAAATCAGGGTTTGCTGGAAGCATTGGCAAGGAGTTAGAATTTAAATTGAATTGGTAGAGAAACATAAGCACCTTGAGACAGGAAAATAGTTATGGTAACAAAATCAATGTTGTCAAGGTGACGCTATGGCGTTGTGGCTCGCCATATATGGTCTCATGGTGAGGGGTTAGCAAATGATAACTTCATAAGTTATTATATTATAATACTTGAAAGGCATACTAGTAAAATGAGCCATTTTATCCCTTTATATACTACAAACCCTCGACATTTTATTTATAGAGGATGAGATTTTATTTATAGAGGAAGAAAAAAGAAAAAAGAAAAAAGAAGAAGAAGATGAAGATGAAGAAGAAAAAAGAAGAAAGAAGAAAGAAAAAGAAAGAAAAAGAAAGGCGAAGACCGGTAAGCCCTAAAATCTGTTTTCCTTTTTTTTGTGCCCTAAAATTTGCCCTGAAATTTGTATTTTTTTTTCCCTACTTTATTACCCACAGATGCCCTAAAATTAGCCTTGAAATCTGCTTTTTTTTTTGTTTTGCCACAACTGCCTTATAATATATATATTTGCTCTCTATTTATTGATATATGTCTATACCTGATTAATTAGTTGATTTTTTTTCTTCCTCTAGAAAAACTATATGTATTAAAAAATAGTAAAAAAATAAAAAATAATAATATTAATGATTAATAAATAAAAATAAAATTATTAATATTTTAAAAAAATAATTATAAATGGCATCGCCATGGCATGGCGAGCCTCTTCGCCATGACCTCGCCACAACGCCTTAACAACCTTGAACAAAATCAATGAAAATTTTCTTTGAAATTAATATTAGCTATTGATCTAGAAAATAATGGAGATTTTAAAAGAAATGTTGGATAATAATTATATTTAAGAAAAACCTTAGTTGTCTATAAGCTAACTTATTTAATTATACAGTTGCATGGATACCAACTGTCAAATAGATAATAATTGTAAAAAGAACATTCAATAAAATTTCCATACAAGCAACTGCTAAGGTGTGATTAACAACTCCAAATTGCCTACAAAAATGATATATGTATGTTAGAAAAATATTCAAAAGAAATCATCTCTAACGTTGTGACGAACATTTGGATTGCAAATAAAATGGAACCAGTAGGTGAGCATTTTATTTTAAGCACTATTCTCTCTTTCAAATACAGGAAAATATGTTGTTAATCTTTGGGTACCTTATTAAAAGGCAAGACTATGATTGTATATATTGTAAAAACATAAAAAGTAGGCAGTGTTATATTCTATAGTAGAAGACTCGAGTTGTTAATAGGTTACTTGTGCTTGTAAATTTTGTTTTAATAAGTGAAGTGGAATGGAAGTTTCTATGAGTTGTGCATAAGTGTTGCATTTATATTTTATTCTATTATATGTTTCTGTTCTAGTCTCTTTGTTGCCAGGTCCTATATGTTGGTATGAGTGATACACCAAATCTAGGTAGGTGGATTTGAGGGTGTTACAATTGACCAGCTCTTAATGCAATCCTAATACGCTACTTGACTGTAACAAATGCTGCCAACAAAGCTTCAAAAACAGCAAGTGCTGCCAACACTGGCAAAGAACAACCCACTACACTCTCACTGGGCTTTCCTTGTTGAGATAACTCAACAACCACCAGCAATACAACTGGAAATAGCACAAATATGAGAATACACTGCTTACAACCCACCGTGATATGCTACAATATTGTAGCCAGCACTAACAATAGATAAACCAGTGGTATTACCACCAAATTTTAGATCCTATGACCCTCTTAACAGCAACCCAGTAATCACTGTATACTATCACAAAAACATTGCATAATGTATAAGTTGTTTTCCCAGGACAAAAGGCCAACGATGATAATGAAAAGAGTAGAACCTTAACACAACAGAGTAAGAATAAAAATAAATCATGTATCTTGTTCAATACTCATCTAACGAGATCACGATCACAGTCATGTGATAGGTTACCAAATTCCAATCAGAAAGCAACCAACAAACGTCATCAATCAAGTACCAGAAAGACAGAGCCTAGCGATTCGTGAAACTGGCGCTGAACATGAAACTCAAGAAGTCGAACAGAAATTTATCTGAACACCTCCAGATCAAAGAACCAATGGCATGATCTACTCCCTTGAGAGATTTCCATCCAAACGAGGTAGGTATCGACCCCTTTTCTAGCTCACAAAACTCCAGATGATAGAAAAACCCAATCTATGAAAAGATCTCTTTAAATCTCATACAAGGAGACTTCTGCTCATTTAAATAATCTGGAAATTTTTTAACTTCACCCGTTTACACTGACTGCACTTATATTAGGCATTGCAATTTAGGAAGTGGGAGACCTGAGAATTTCAAAGGGTTTAGTGTGCTGGCCAGATACCCGCCTTAGGAAGTGGAAGACCTGAGTTCGAATCCTCCCCTTAGGCCACCCTAGGATAATATCTCCATTGCTGACCCTGCACAAGCTAACTTGGGGCACGCACGTGCTCTTGGGATTAGTCAGTTGCTCTATGAGGCCCGGAAACCCAAGTTTCAAAAAGACAAATAAGGAGACAGCCAGCACCGCTGTGACTGTTGACAGCCAGTCCGAGGCATGTTAACCTGAGGCCGGCGACTCACGGGGCCCAAGCCCTCATTGAATCTAGACATATAATGCGTGAATCAAGCAAAAATCTAACCCAGCCCGACTACAGTTCAAAACCGGTGTGGTGGGCGTTTTGTCGTCTCTCAACAAAAGCAACATTAGTTGGATTTGAGTTTCCAGAGTTAGTAGTTCAGGCATTTATTCAAACACATGGAACACAACAACAAATAACACTGAGGGCATGTTTGTTTCGTCGTAATATGCACCCTGTAAAATGGAGAATGCATGTAATTTTTTGATGACTGGATTAAATGCAAAATTCACTTTGCATGTAATATTTGGGTGTAAAATAGTTGTTCTTTTGGCAACAAAATTTCCTTATAAAATCTATTTTTTTGATGTTTTTTTAACATTTCACCCAAAAGAAGAACTTGTGTAATATATTTAAATTCATGTGAAAATTGTCATTCCCCCCCCCCCCCCCCCCCCCCACCAAATCAGATAACATGGCTCTGCCACTGATGATGGACATGTCGGATGTGTCATGGAATCATGGTGATACAGTCTTCTGTGGCGTCAAAATTAAATAAAAATTCAATTCCATCTAAAACAGTTACAAATTCCATATAAAACTCATTCAAGTAAAATAAAAATCTCAAGTTCATAAACATCCACCAAAAAATCTCACACCATAACTTACTAGACCCAAATCCAATCCTCAAAACTAACCATAATCCTACCGAAAAAATGTTTTTAAAAAAATAACCAATTATCAATCAAACCAAAAACCCAATCCCATCTAGAAATCAGTTAAAACCCACTTCAAGTAACAAAAAAATCTCAGCTTCATAAACCTTAGGAAAAGAAGAGTATTAATGAACTCAGTAAACCAAAATCCAATACTCAAAACCAACCATAATCCTACATGGGAATGTGCTTTGAAAAAAAAAACAATTATCAAAATTAAACAAAAAACCTAGATATCAGTTACAAGTTCCATATAAAACCTACTACTTCAAGCCAAAAAACTTCTCAGCTTCATAACAGAAAAATCTCACTCAAGAACTTCCTAGACCCAAATCCAATCCATCAAACTAACCATAATCCCACATAAAAATGTATTTAAAAAGGAACCCATTTATCAAAACTAAACAAAAACCAAATTCCATCTAAAAACAGTTACAAATTCCATATAAAACCCATATCAACTAAAAGAAAAATTCCACAATAGACCCAAATCCAATCCTAAAAACTAACTATGCTCCTTCATAAAAGAGCTTTCTGAAAAGAACCCATTTAAGAAAATTAAATAAAATAACCCATTTTCATCTAAAAAAAAGTTACAAACTCCACATAAAACCCATTTTAACTATAAAAGAATATGGGGTTGTTTTAAAGCTTACCTTTTTAAGAAGAACAACTTAAGGGAAGGGCCCTGTAGCTTCGTCCGGCTTCGCTACGAAGCTATGAGTAACAACTTTTTTCTTCTTTTTAGCTTCAACAACAACTCTTTCCCTTCGCCTTTGCCTTGTTGCTGCATCAAAATCCAGCTTTTGCAAAATCTCAACGGAGAAGAAGAACTCATTTTTCAAATCGAAGAAAAATGGATGAGAAGAAAGGACTATATCAATCGGTTGGTTGCATCTGTTAAAAGCCCTGAACCCTTAACCCTTAAAGGTTAGCAAAATGCCCAAATTAACCGCTTTTTTTAAGGCACAAAAACTTTATCTTCTTCCTCATTTTAATCAGGTACTGCTATTTGAATTGACCAAGATATACTTTTATCGTCAGAGACTATAGGAGATTATAGAGAATACACCTATATAATTTAAATATTTAAATATTTACATTTTTCTATGTTTACGCGATGTGAAATGAGATCTATTCCGATCCAAATTATTCCGAGCTGCTATTTGGATCGACCCAAATACACATTTTTCGTTAGAGACTGTAGCATATTAGAATGAGGAAGAAGAGGATACACCTATATAATTTAAAATTTTAAATATTTATATTTTTCTATATTCTGTGATGTGAAAGCGAGATCTATCTTGCGTCGATTTGAAAACTGATATAAAATTGATAGTTAAGATAGATATAAGAAAAAGCGATATCGACTTTTATGCATAGTCGATATCAACTCTACATAGTTAGTGCCGTCGTTTTAAGAGTAAATGACTACGGCATAAAAGAAATCGTCATCAACTACATCTTTGAGTCGTCATCAATTACATAAATATATATATATATATATATATATATATTTCTGTACTCAGTACAGAGTCGTCATCGACTCGGTACAGAGTCATCGATTACATAAAAAATAAAAATAAAAAAAAATTATTTATTTATTTTTAATTTTTTTTATATAATCAATGACGACTCAATACAGAGTCGTCATTGATTACATAAAAAAAATAATAATTATTATTTTTATTATTTTTTTAATGTAATCGATGACGACTCTGTACCGAGTCGTCATCGACTCGGTATAGAGTCGATGATTTTTTTTTTATATAATCGATGGCGACTCTGTATAGAGTCGATGAAGACTCTGTACAGAGTCGACGACAACTTTGTACAGAGTCGATGACGACTCTTAAAATGATCAGTACCGACTATGTACAGAGTCGATATCGCCTTTTTCACATATCTATCTTTGGAACTATCGATTTTATATTGTAGCCTTCAAATCAGACGGCATAGATCTTGTTTCACATTGCATAAATATAGAAAAATGTAAATATTTAAAATTTTAAATTAAATTCCTCATTCTAATATAGTGACAAAAAAATGTGGATTCATAAATACGTAAATTCACTAAGATCGTAAATATGAAAAATACAAATATTTAAAATTTTAAATTATATTATATCTTCTTCCTCATTCTAACTAGTAAAAGGTGTATCTGAGTCGATTCAAATAGCAGATCGGAATAGTTTGGATTGAGGAGAAGACGTCGTCACCTTCACCACCTCTGACTTTTAAAAATTGTACCAGATTAAAATGAGGAAGAAGATGATGTTTTTGTGCGTTAAAGAAAGGGGGTAATTTGAACTTTTTGCTATCCTTAGGGTCGGCTAGGCTCCCAACTAGTTGATTTGGGTAAAGGTAAAAATATAGGGCCTCTGACATAAAAGCTGTATCTGACAGGGCCAGTCAGGTAAATTTCCCTAAAAAATATCTGCAAAATGAATAATATTTTGCAGGCTTTGACTATTGCGAATCGAACGACCCGGGTGTAAAATAACGAACCGTTGATACGTATTTTTTTCATAATATCTGCAAAATGAATAATATTTTGCAGGCTTTGACTACTGCGAACTGAACGACCCGGGTGTAAAATAACGAACCGTTGATACGTATTTTTTTCATAGTATACGTATTATAGGAGCAATACAGTGAAACCAATGTGCTGTGAATATTTTGTACTGAGGGCAATGGTCAAGTCCTATCACGTAAAATCGGATTGCCAGTCCTACCCTCATCTATCTTCTATCCTTGGAAATAGGAGAATCTTGACTGCACGTCATGCTATAAAAAGTGAAAACCAAGAAAGTCAAGATTCTCCTATTTCCAAGGGCAGCGGATGGGGTAGAATTGAAAATCCGATTCTACCTAGTAGGACTTGGTTATTGCCCTTTGTACTGAATATTTTAAGGTGTTACTATTTTGATAACCTGGGTATCTGGGCCTCTTAGGGCACCCGCCTAATCCGAGGGGCACATGTGCACCCCAAATTCAATATATGCCGAGTCAGCATAGGATATAAATCTCTAGGGTGGCCTCAAGGGGGGATGTTGGTAACTAACCTCATCATCTTAGTATTGGAGACATTGCAGATTAGTGTTTGGGTATGGAATTATGGATCACCACTGCTGCCTTCAATTTTTTTTTCTCTCATGATCATAATAACAAATTCCTTCAAAATTCTCTGAAACTTCTTCAAAAATTTACTGAAACAGGGGTTGAGCGAAATTTTCGGTGAAATTTTGATGATTTCTCCAAAATCGCTGAAATTTCATTAATTTTGGAGAAATTTCACTGAAATTAACAAAATTTCACCGAAATTAATAAATCTTCTCTAATTTTTATCATTTTTTAAATAATAAATAAAATTTTTATGAACTTTAAATATAATTTATATTTAATACTTTTTGAACTCCTCAAAATTTTTCCTAAACTTTTTGAAATTTTTTCAAAATTTATCCAAAATGAACCGAAATGAACCCCTACCAAAATATTGCCAAAAACGAAATTTGTCACCATGCTCATGACTGCTATTTCAAGTAAAATAATAATAAGTGATTCACCTCCTTTCGCACACGAATTCAATGTTGAATTTTGAGCCTGTATGTGCGTTTATTTGGTAAATCGTCACGTGCTTCCTGTGCTTTGAAGCTTATGATCTTAAGGTAAAATATATTTTACCATTGACTATATATATTTTAGAGGTGAGCTTTGAATAGAATGCTAGGGTGACAACTTTGATCCACATTCTAATGATATTGTCCGATTCTAAGTTTAGGTCTCTACACCAATTTACTTTTGACATAAATATTATGTATCGTTGTCCCTACCCAAAATAGGTAGTTACATGTAAGAGTCGGTGGACAAGTCTTTATCCAATGTGAGACTAGCACAAATACTGAGTGATTATTTTTCATCTCAATCTTTTATCAATCTTCTACGCCACATATGTTTAAATGTG
This sequence comes from Chloranthus sessilifolius, assembly GCA_021018995.1. Lineage (NCBI taxonomy): Eukaryota > Viridiplantae > Streptophyta > Magnoliopsida > Chloranthales > Chloranthaceae > Chloranthus > Chloranthus sessilifolius. Next base: position 141,584,952 of record CM037587.1, read on the forward strand.
ACACACATATCAGATTGTAGGTACGTTAATAGTCCATGACGCATTTTTCAAAAAGTGACTCAAATATCAAGTCACAAAATATACATGCAACTTATCTAATAGGGAAATTTTAAACGGTGGAAAATTTTGCAGATAGTTTATATGATACAATGTGATTGGCTGCAGTGCTTTAGCCCTATTATGTGTGTAGTTAGTCACATGGCACCACATAAGCTGCCTACAAAATTGTCTTTCAGAAATTGTCCGCTATAAAACACAGTCCCATCTAATACTAAATCATAACTTGACCACCTTTAAGAGAATCTAACGCGTCACTCAACTTATGAGCAATGCCAATTTTTAGAAATTTCGGAAGTTTTCTAAGTTGATTTGGACAGTGTTATACAAGTGAGACAATATTTTATAGATATGATTTTCCAATTGATTTTGAGCTTTCATTAATTGGGCCTTACCAACCTAATTTCCAAGGTCGGGTTTGAAATTGACCCGGCTGCATGGTGCTGTGTTGTAAGAGCCTGGTAATAGGGGAGGTGATTGCGTTATCAATCTGTACATCTCTTTATAACCCCGGCCTCCCGATGCCATGAATAGTTACCAATCTTTTTTTCAATTTCCTCGTTTAAAAATAAAAAAAACTTATTTTTAAATATTTTTTCTCAAAAACTTCCCATTCTTTCTGAATTTTGCCAATTTTTTCATATTTTTTTTGCCTTGCGAATTTTTCTCAAATTCCGACTCGGTAACTAGGGTGTCATGTTGTGCTCCAGGGCACATCATTTAGGTCCCATTCAACCCTAAGATTGCTTTGTAAATCATCTCTACCACCAAATTTAAAAGCTTGCAACCACCAAACAGTGTACAACAAGACCCTACAAGCACGATAAAATAAACAGCTGAGATGTGTTTGTTCAATTACTTGTTAGCTGGTCAAGTGTACGCATTCTATGGATGCAATGCTGATAAGTCTGCATTATAATGCTGGGCTGTTTGTTAGATAAATTATGAACAAAAATTCGAAAATGATGAAATCGGTAAGAGAATTGGACTCGAGGCATATAATCGTTATCTTTAAAACGCTATTCGCTCCCTACTCGAGTAAATATTCAAGTTTGCAAAAGAGTTCTAGCGAGACGTTTCCAGGATACAACGAGCCCAATCTCTTGGATGCGATCCGTTACTTTACAACAGTAGATGATCGCCCTAAAAAATTCAATCCGTTGGAGTACCAACAAATGAAGAAAGCAAGAGGAATTCTCAAGTTATATGCAGAATCCGATGGATTTCAGAGTATCCAAATCTGTGTCCTAAGGCCTCCTTATATAGAAGTTTCAATATGACTGTTGGGCCAACAGTCGTATTTTGGATGACTCAGATCTTTCAAAGATCTTAACCGCTTCATCCAACGGCTGTATGAAAGGCTGCAACTTTTCGAATTCAAATTCGAACAGTTGCAAACCTCTATAAGCGGTTATGAAACGGTTGGGTCCAACAGTCAACATTTGACCAATCCGTTTGGCCCAATAGAACCGAATTGACCCACTGATTAGTGGCCCATTATGCCCGACCCGACCTATGAATAATTTGACCGTTGGACTAAAGCGTCAATGCGCCTAGCATGTCGCTACGCCTTCTTGCCTTGTGAACAATGACTCGCCCCTCTTCTCTTATTGTCAAACAATAATAGAAGGTGAAAGGTTTTATATATAGCCTAAACACTTTTTATTTTTACTAATATGGGACTATTAATTTGCATATAAAACTTGAGAATATCTATTGCCTAAACCCCAACCCAAAACTAAGAAATCAAATAAAGTTTTATTTTCTTTAAATTATTAAAATATTTATTATATTAATAATAAATATAACACTGTTATCAACAGATTACCTTGTTTATGAAGAAGAGCTTTTTACCTCAACATTCCTGGAAAAAAAGAGTTGACTTCCAAAGATGTGAAGGTCCCTGAAAATCTGTAAAGGTCTCTTTTGGCAGGATTCAATAGTCACAAGGCGATGTCAGCTTGATAAGCTATTGGTGTTGGTGAGTAGACCCATCCCACTGGGTTGAAAACTTAAAGTCATTATGAATAGACAACTTCTCTTCAGAAGGTATTGCCTCTCCGTTTCGTAACTTCTACGCATGTCTTCAGCAAAACAGCCACTGGCCTTCAAACTAGAAACATAGGTAGGCTACCGATTTCTGATTGTAACTGGTCAAGTATATAATGTTTTAGCTTAATCACCACAAACACTAGAATGAGAAGATATGGAGAACCATCTGAAACAGAAATGCATCAAAAAAATCTTATAAAGCAATGTCTGCAACTAAAATGTTTTCAACTTTACATTCAAGTAAACTCATAACTGGTTTGAGAACAAGTCTTTCAAACAACGATTACCATGCCAACAAGCAAGAAGCTGGTGAACATGTTTATCCACGATCCTAATTGCCACTTTAGTGATTTATAAATATAAAGAACATTTTATGAGCTGCTGTGAAATCTACCCTAACTTCGTTCTGTGAGCATATTTAAAACGAAAGGATAAATTACACCGGGAGCGAAGCAGGGAAAAACCTGAGCTTTGGTCCAAGAACTAGTACTAATCGATGGTAGCGATGTTCTAGAACCATCGAAAAGTAATGACAGACTTAAGCCAAATGACGATTAGAAGCCAAACGGATGAGCCGAGAAAATTGCTAGGAAGACAAGGATCAAAGAGTTGAAAAATGGTATTAGGAGTGGAAAATCAAAATAAAGAAGATAATCATAAAAAATGATAGAGTAGAAGAGGTGGCAGATGAAATTGGAAAAGTTCCATTTAGGGGATGTGGATTGAGACCGCTGGAGGTAGTCACCCACGAAGGAGGTTCACCTGAAAAAGCAGAGTCTACCCAAAGCAGATAGGATAGATGGAACTGTTAACTTAAGCTCGAATAAAAGGGTCTTACCAAGAGCACATGATTGTGGATATAGTTTTATGATGCCATACCACGAAATAAGAGCCCCAACTACAGGCAGGAAAAAAATTGCTTGCTTGTAATGACGAATTAGTCAGCAGTGAAGGCAGGCGAACGACTCCAACAGAAACAGGTGAAACAATTTAGTTTTGGGTATAGAGTTGTTTGCTTGCAATGACATTGTAATCAGTAGCAAATTCGGGCAAATTTCTTCCACCGACAGTACCTGCCCAAGTTCTTTGAGAGAGACTCGTGATCTGATTGAAAGTTTGGATGAGTTTGGAAAAAAAATAAAAATAAATGAGAAATTGCAAAACGTGGCTTTCGGAGGAAAAATTAAATCTTTTGATAACTAAAAAAGAAATGTAATTTTGAATTTTTATGTGGGGAAATTATAAAAAACAGTGTTTTATGAAGACAAATAACACAGGGCAGCTTGTCTCCACCTCCCAAATCCAAAAAAAAGTGTTCTATAAAAAATTAAAAAGTTCTAAAATTACCAAAAAAATGAAAATGAAAACATTCAATTTCAAAGTTTTGTTTGGGATACATACGTGTAATTTGAAAACTTCCAAGTTTTGTGATTTGAAATAGAATGTTTTCATTTTCTGGATTTTTGAAATATGTAGGTACTCAGATTGAAATTATCAGGTCAGAGGATGAGAAATTGGGTTCTGAGATTCAAATACCACCACTGCCCCTCTCTGCTTCAGTATCCAACCAATAGTCCCAAGGGAAGTCCTCTGGATATGCAAGAGAGCTTGAACTTCTCCGTTACTTTAAAGCTGTACCCCTTGCAAAGAAAGAATATCCCTGGACATCCGATATGAATTCAGTTATGAACGCAAACTATGCAGCTTTGACGCTTCAGTCATCGTCCTTATTCTCTCTTTGAATGGTTGGTGCAGGAAGTTGTAGCACGTCAAAAGAAAAGACCCTCTTGAGTATTTCATAAGATGAAAAGAAGAGTGCTCCCTGTGAGATGTACATAACCAACCTCGGTGTTAATCCCCTAATCACACAAAAAGAGAATGATCAGAAGGTATAGAACACAGCAACAGAGAATAGCTCAAAAGCTAAGAGAGTGCTAGGCCATCAGCAAGAAGCTTGGCACTTAACAACACATTACAGCAAGTAGTTAATATATAAAAAGCTGCCAATGTATCAAATGATCTCCAAGCAGGAAAGATGATTAAGAAACCTCCTTAGCCAAAACATCAACAGCAAATTTGGATTCATGATGCACATGAATGCGGCCTAAATACTCTAAACGATCCACAAACACATGCACACCCAAAAAAATAATATAAAAAAATCTGATAGTCACCAAGGGAGTCCACTTCTATATCCTCGACCTCTAATTCTAATAACAAATATCTTGACATATAAAAACACAGTCACCTTCCTCCTCTGAGAGGTCAGATTCAACTTTGTAATGCAGTACATGCTAGAGCAGCCCGTTTTTCGACTTCAAGAGGATAATGATGAAATGATTGGAGAGGTCAAATCTGACTGATCTGAAATAGTTCCACCGCAGCCCCTGCTGGCCCATTCTGAGCTCAAACTAACCTAAGTGATTCTTCATGTTTCTAAATAATGATGTTTCTTTTCGACTACTTAGGGGATTGCCTCAAGGGTTCACCATCAACTATGTAACTTCCAGAGTTAAAAGCAATGTTGGAGAGTCGTTCTTTCTAATTTTATGAGTCTGTTAAGTATCAGCTTGAATCACACCATAAATAATACTGGAATATCGTGCCAGACCCTGATGCAAACTTCTGCAGCATGAGTTATGCTCACAATACTTGCATTGATTCCCATGAAAATATTAGCCACAAAATTTTGATTAATTACTTTCTTATTTAAAGGTATAAATTCCATTTCGATACTTGACATCCATACACATCCATCCACATGCATTGAACCAAGGTATAAAAAATCGGACGATACCGATACGTATCGGTCTTTCGGATAACCGATACATGTCGGTATTCCAACTTGGGTATCCGATATAGTATCGACCGATACGTCTCGGTTTCGGCCGAGATGTAGACTTTTTCCCCTTTTTTTTTTTATAAAATAGGCCGATACGCATTGGTATCGGCCGAGTCATATTGGTCTTGGGCAAACTGATACCCAAGACCAATACCGATTTTGATACCTTGCATTGAACATTAAGTACAAAGTAACGACCAAATAAATACAATAGTAAAATCTAAATAAACACCATCCATAAAATAAAGTAAACCACCTCACATGAAATGAAAAATGAATCCATCTATGTCCATCATGGTTTTAAAACACGGAAACTTGACTCGACTTGAAAATCATCTGAGTAGAGTCAACTCGGAAACTCGGTCCGACTCGGATTATTTAAAAAATATATATAAAATTTAAAAGAACAAATTTTGACATGAAAGAGTAGAAAATCTGTGCCTTAATAATCTTATGACGCCGGTAGTTCCCAAATAACCCGTAGAAGGAAAATCTAACGTCTAGTATCAATGCTCAAAATATAACATTTAATTAAATGTGTTAAAGACTCACAAGATAGGTTAGCCAATATGATTTCCACATTTAATTAAATGTGTTAAAGACTTACACGATAGGTTACCCAATCTGATTTCGTCACCAGCGTACTTTCTACGCACACCAGCTTCTACTATTCACGAGTTTTCTAGACACCGAGAAGCTTACTTGTGTCCCCAACATATGCTGCATTGCGTTCACGTAAAACTGTGTCCACTGCCACGTGTAAGTCAGAATAGCGAAATAACAGGTTGCCGCCAGTTACCGAAGTCCTAGTTTACATAGATAAATACTACTTCAACTCCCGATTTTCTTCGTTTACAATTTTTTGAGATCAATTAAAAAAAAGAAGAAAAAACAACAACTAATACTCACCTTTTAATAACTGAAGTGAACTGATGAAGAGGATCAGCTCGGCTAAAGGCTTCTTCTTCTTTCTTCTTCTTCTTCTTCTTCTTCTTTCTTCTTCTTTCTTTCTTCTTTTTCTTTCTTCTTTCTTTCTTTTCTCATTGGGTTTTTGTGGAGACGAGGGCTCGTCGGGTTTCTGAGGAGACGAGGGCTGAAGCCCTAAAGCTAAAAGCCTTAAATATAAAAGGAGCATGCTTGTAAATTAGGGGCATACTTGCTAATTTACAAGTATGCCCTTAAAATTGGTTTAAAACCCCCGCCAGTCAAGATTTTAAAAGGTTCAAGTCGGCTCGCTGAGTTGACAAACTCAACCGAGTTTTCGAATCGACTCGGTGAGTCGACCGAGTCTCACCCCATTTCGAGTTTATAGTCGAGTCGACCCAAAACTGGGTCGAGTCAACTCGTCCGAGTTCCGAGTCGACTCGGTGAGTATTAAAACCATGATGTCCATCATTGACCATAACATTCAAGTAAATAAAAACCAACTGTAATAAAAATAAGTCTAATGTCTAGTGTTAGAAATGAATAACAAAAATTATCTCAAATCTAAATTGCACTATGATCATATCAATGATCGTAGAATGCACTAGATCAATATTGTCCTTAGGCACCGTACCATCGTGATTAACCTGATTGTAGTAGAAAGGCTCCTCCTCCATCTGCAGCATAATCGTTAGTAGGCTCTGCAAGGTTTGCCATAATAATGGGTTTTGAGCTGTGAAATAGCCCAATAGACACTCAGAGCATCCACCACAATCTAACACTAAGTGCTGTGCATTAAGTGCGTGACGACAAATACAATAAAGAAATCCCAGCACAATGCATAGCTGCTCTAATTGGTTGCCTAAATAAGTAATTGAATACTTCTTGAGGGGCTACCCTGCCCTAGTTAGCTGCCTACAAGGATTCCAGATATGATATGTTGGAGATTAAGCATCTCCAAATGTTGTGGCATAGAAAGTTTAAATTGTAAAAGACCGAAAATATAAGTTTTGTCTACAATATAAGAATTTTACATGTATGCAGATACTTCAGAAGTTATTCAATTGCACCGATCTAAAATAACAATGCTATTGTAGTACACATAATCCTTCTGGTTCAAAGATTTGAAAGAACTGTTTTATACATGCTTGTAAAAACATAATGCATGATGGACACTATTTTAGTTTGCATATATGGTATGCAATACCGTAAGATAGTGATGATAGTTTATGATCAGTTTATAGAACCATGTAAAAGAAAGAATTGAAAACCAAACAAAATGGTTAATGATTTTATGACCGGAATACCAAATACGTGGAGAGCTTACGGATATATGACTATTGCTGACCAGCAAATGATGACATATAACAGATGATCGAATCCTGGAAATAGGATATTACAGATGACAGATGACTCAATCCTGAAGGCAAAATTGTGGTATCTGGTATTCGTACCCTCAGCTACATGGTTGCAAAGCCTTGTGGCAACCCAACCGGTATAGTGCGGTTCGGTATGATTAAGTAAAATGAATTTTCAAAACGGACTGCAAATGTTTAAAAAGGAAAAATTGAAAAGTTTTCATTCGTGATTAAAGAACCCGGTTTATAGTGTATTAAAAGACTAAAATGAGCCATATAGTTTTATTTTGTTCATCCTATGGTTCATTGGCATATTTGCTGCTGTGTACTTACACTCATTGTTTTGCGGACTTCTATCTCTATTATGTCTCTTTGGGACTACCAGTCTGTAGAGGTAGGGTTTGCTGAGTGGTGGTTCTTTGTATTTATACACAGAGAAATCAGAAGACAAGAAAGGTGAAGGCACGACTATGATTGTATATATTCTAAAAACATAAAAAGTAGGCACAGTGTTATATTCTGTAGTAGAAGACTCGAGTTGTTAACAGGTTACTTGTGCTTGTACATTTTGTTTTAATAAGTGAAATGGAATGGAAGTTTCTGTGAGTTGCGCATATTAAGTGCTGCATTTACATTTTATTCTATTATATGATTCTGTTCTAGTCTCTTTGTTGCGAGGTCCTCTATGTTGGTACGAGTGATACACCAAATCTAGGTAGGTGGATTTGAGGGTTTTACAATTGAACAGCTCTTAATGCAATCCCAATATGCTACACAACTGTTAGAATTGATCAACTCTTAATGCAATCCCAATACGCTACACAACTGTAACAAATGCTGCCAACAAAGCTTCAAAAACAGCAAGTGCTGCCAACACTGGCAAATAACAACCCACTACACTCTCACTGGGCTTTCCTTGTTGAGATATCTCAACAACCACCAGCAATACAACTGGAAATATCACAAATAGGAGAATACTGACACAAGACAAGACCCTAGACTATGTGAATACGATGAATTAATTAATTGCCGAAATTAAATTAAATTAGTTCGAACAATAAACCTGAAAATAACGGGTTTACTGTAGGACTTCATTATTTTCCATACGAAAGATCACGTTCGGGTTCAGGAAAGGGTCCAGCCTTTACGCTAGATCCGTTAGATTTGCGGTGTGGATCGGTCCTAAAGGTAGAACTTTAGATTTCCATATTAGGGTGCTCGTAGTTCAATAATGGGATTGCTGGTTTTCTTCGGGATTTTGAATATCCGGGCGTTTCTGGTCGGATGGCTGGATTTAGGATTTGTGAGATGGGTTTGAATCGATGGTTCTGATGGAAACTAGGTTTTATGACAGAATCTAGGCTGTTGATGATTGATACGCAAGCAAAAGATAAAATCAAATAAAGAGATAGAAAGAAGATAGATTTTGCGCTTCACACCCTTGGCTTCACACCAAACCCTTATCGGGAAACGAAGATTCACTCTCCGAAGATGCTCATCTCAAGCAGGTTCTTTTCATTAATAAAAAACTAATTACATTGTTTATGGAGACCTTATATAGGAGGTCTTAAAATAAAACCCTAAAACGAAACTAAACATAAAAGAAAGACAAATTTGACCCAAAAATGTAAGTCAGAAGACATGTTCTCGCGCGATTTCGATTGATCGGTACTCGATCGATTGACATATATATAGCGACGGTGATACTCGATCGATCGAAGCATTGAATCGATCGATCGAAACTGAATCGATCGATCGAATTATATATATATATACACACACCAGAACGAAGTCTTTTTCTCGCCACCGTCGATCGATCGAATCCTGGTTCGATCGATCGAGATGCGCAAATTCATTTTTCTTCTCCTGATTCTGATTTTTGTTTCGCTTTTTCTTGGTTGGAAAATCTGTTGCGACTTGAATCTACGGCTCTCGATCTTGGCATCCCGTATCATTCTCCCCGACTCAAAATGTTTCATCACCGATGAAACACGCATGAAGTGATTCCTGACACTCGATGACGTATGAGCATCATCTCGGTCCATTGTAGAGGGACGTACCCGGTAAAACCTCTCCTTGACGAGTCCAATAACCCGGCTCGCCAAGCCACTCTACCAAATAGTTTTGAAGTTTTGCACCAACTCTCTCGGACCCGAAGGAATTCATCCCCAATGAAGTGTGATCATGATATCAACCAGGAATGCGGGAACTCAAGCGACGAACTCTTTCATGATTGACCAATGCACTCTCGGTAGTTGACTCGCCAACCCTCTGCATCTCGTAAACCAGAAATTTTCTGCCGCAGGTGCATGCCACAGCATTATCCCAAATCTCCTCAATTATCTCTTTCCTTTGCCTGCTTGGAGAAGGGAATGGTAGAGGTTGCAGGGTGGGGCTGGAATTTGGGCTCGGGGCTGCTTGGAAGGGGTTGCTGGGGGGTGGGATTGAGCCCAAAGAAGGGACTAGGTCCTCCACATTGAATGTAGAGCTGACCCCTATATCTGGCGAAAGGTCGAAAACATACTCATTAGGCCCGCTCTTTGCCACAATTCTAAAAGGTCTAGCGTCGTGGACCTGGAGCTCCTTTACGACTCCCGATGGGAATCGTTCAGGTCCAATTCGAACCATTGCATGATCATTTAATTGAAATTCCATGAGAGTCTTAGGTAAATGCATCGATAATTTGAGAGTTTCATTGCATAAATTAATTTTAAGCTTAATTTCGGCATGCAATACAGAATGAGATTATGACGGGGAATTTAGATCCGCATGTTTGCATCGTGACTGGATCAATGGAAGCAAGCCAGCAAGGAAGAAATGGACCCATAAATGAGCTTTCAAAAGGCCCGTTAAAGACCCGTGTGCACATTAATTTAGGCAATATTTTATTTAGGTTTAGTTTCCTTTCTTATTAGGATTCTTTTAATAAGTGGCTTGTTTTAGGACTAATTTCCTTATTTGAATTATTTAGGGGTCAGACACATATATGTAATATGTGACTGTTAAGCCCGTCACTTTCTGCGCAACCATCGGAAAAGTAGTCATAAGTCTACCAATATGTGTCGAAATTGTGTGATTCTTGTCTTGTTGGAAAGTTACTTCGATAACCTTTCAAACAAGACCAAATTCACGTCAATCGGACATCGTTTGACCCTTCAAAAGTGATCGTGCAATAAAAAAAGGGATTAATAGTGAAATCAATTATGACCGTTAGATTAGAAAGTTTTAATGGTTGATTAGGAGTTTTATTTTAAGTAGTATTCCTAGGGTTTCTTTTCTTTATAAATACACATTGTAATCTCTTATGAGAATTAGTATAGATGATGAATGAAAATTATGAGTTTTACTTTGTGCGAATTCTAGAGAACTTGAGATGAAGTTTTCAATTGAAGGAGTGATTATTTCAAAACCTGAGGAGTGAGCAATCGTTTCTTGTACTACTTGGTGCGAAGCCGACGTACAACCTTGGTGCGCAGCCTTGGAAGTTGGTGCGAAGCCGACAAGCCGCTCTAGAGCGAATCCGGAGATCTCCTATCTTCTTCTTCTTTTTATTTGATTTTAATCAAAGGTTTAAGACCCTAAACCCCTTCCACGCAGGATTCTACTATTTTAGGGCTAGCTTGCGATTCCGTCCCGCGTCAGATTCAAAAGATGACTCATAATAAGACTTGGAATGTATAGCAGTATGCAACTTGAGACTATGATGTGCATGTGTGTCTATGGACTCGATACTCCCATGTGCATGCGACGCGAATGACTCACATTAACCGACTCAAGTGCTCTTGGCTCTACTAACATCAACGACTTAGGAACAACCGACTCTGTGGGCACTGCCATCTCATGTGTGATTGAATCACATGACACTAATGGCTCATGTACACTTCTTTCGACCAACTTTAAAGACTTGAGTGCACTCGACTCTACCACCAACAAGAACTTGTATACAACGGGCTCTAACAAATCGTGTGTAGGTGGCTCGGTCGAATCGTGCGTGGGTGACTCAGTTGACTTACGTGTGGGCGACTCAATATCACTACTCACAAGGGAAATGGTAGTCTCTTTGACACAAGTTAGGCTCTCATCAGCTTCGTCCATCTCCTCTTCACTCATCACGGTATAGGGGTCATACACCTCCTCTTCTACTCTCAAATTTTTCTGCTCCTTAGAACTCTCCCTTTTAATCAATAAATTCGGAGTGGAAAGTACTGTAGGGCATTGATAAGCAAAGTGTCCGAATCCGTGACACTTGGAACAATCAGGACACTTGTTTATCTTGGTTTTTAAAAATCGTAAAAGATGACGGTGTATGAGAGGAACATAATTCTCGATAAGTCGCTCCCTCATGTGATGGGTTTCCGGTTAGCTAACTTGCGTATAAAATCAACATTAGTCCAATAGGTTTTGGCATTTCCTTCCAACTTTACCTTCGCTAGCCTAATTTTGTACTCATTTGGTATGCCATACCAATTAAAATACTTCTCTCCACTAGACAACCACTCCACAAAGGTTCTAGAGTCCGTCGTACCCTCAAAATCTGGGACCTCATTCCGAATAAATTTTAGAAACTTTTCGGCAAGGTCGTACTCAGGTTCATGATGATGAAGATATCCCCGAACTCTAATCTCATCACAACTTTTGAGATTTTGCCAAGAATTTGGAGTGTAGTGGTTCCCTCGTTTGGCTAGCGCCCTTTCATGACGGGTAACAAATTCATGATGACGTGTAAGTGACTCATACATGATGCTTGACACAAAGACAACCTAGACACAATTCTATGGACCACACAACAATTGAGAAATTTTAACAAACACATGACGTGCACACAAATGAAGACACAAATGACATGACATCGAAATGACATACACATGTGACTCAAATTGAATAAGGACTTTTGTCGAACACAAGATGTGCACAATGATGAATACAAATCAAATAAAATTTCATTAAATTAAAATGACATGCACATATGAACCAACAATGAATGGGGACTTTTATCAAACACTAGATGTGCACACTTTGGCCAAAACAAAAATAAGATGCAATGAAAATTAAAGTGCAATGAATTTAATGCCACACAAATATGCCCTAACCTAGAACTTAAGCTTTGATACCAAAACTGACTAGGACAAGACCCTAGACTATGTGCATGCGATGAATTAATTAATTACCAAAATTAAATTAAATTAATTCGAACAATAAACCTGAAATAACGCGTTTACCTTAGGGCTTCATTGTTTTCCATACGAAAGATCACGTTCGGGTTCAGGAAAGGGCCCTTTGCGCTAGATCCGTTAGATTTGCGGAGTGTATTGGTCCTAGAGGTAGAACTCTAGGTTTCCAGATTACGGCGCTCGTAGTTCAATAATGGGATCGCTGGTTTTCTCTGGGATTTTGAATATCCGGGCGTTTTTGGTCGAATGGCTGGATTTAGGATTTGTGAGATGGGTTTAAATCGATGGCTCTGATGGAAACTAGGTTTTATGGTTTTCTAGCATAATCTAGACTGTTGATGATTGATACGCAAGTAAAAGATAAAATCAAAGAAAGGGATAGAAAGAAGATAGATTTTGGGCTTTACACCCTTGGCTTCACACCAAACCCTTCTCGGGAAACGAAGATTCACTCTTCGAAGATGCTCATCTCAAGCAAGGAAGCAAAATGCTCTTTTCATTAATAAAAAACTAATTACATTATTTATGAAGAGACCTCATATAGGAGGTCTTAAAATAAAACCCTAAAACGAAACTAAACATAAAAGAAAGACAAATTTGCCCCTAAAACGTAAGTCAGAACACACGTTCTCGCGCGATTTCGATCGAAATTCAATCGATCTATCAAAAGGGGTACTCGATCCATCGACTTACATATATCGACAGTGATACTCGATTGATCAAAAATGTGTACTCGATCGATCAAAATTGAATCGATTGATTGAATTATATATATATACACATGCCAGAACGAAGTCCTTTTCTCGCCACTACACTAAACTAAGATACTGGCAGCAATGTCCGAGATAAAGGTCCTTCGATAAAGATCGGTCCTCGGCTTCTAACTACCTTCAATCAGAGTCTCTCATCTCTTGTAGCAAGAGGGGCTCCAACCTTTGGAGGATTGCTACTCCAAGAGCTGTCGGAACACTCCTCACTGCCCTTCCAAATCCCTCGCCTCCCCTCCTTTTCTTTGGAGAGGTCATCCACTCCATGATTCGTCAACTGCACCTGTGATGCAGGTACGGGAAGAAGTTGAGGAGTTGGAAGATGACACATCTAAACCCCCCCATTCACCTTATACTGCTCCCGTGTGAAGATTTTTCGGGGAGACAGTAGAGTTGGGAAGGGGGAACTAGGGGCAATGGCGAGGGGTGGAGGAGATCAAGGATGGGATGGGAAGTGCTACTGGAAATTGTAGCCCATCCTTATCGTACAGGAAGTCGGATTCCGGGTGGGTTGTAATGGTATAAGGGTTAGGAAGTGGGGGAAAATGGTTTCGTGGTATATGGTTTCGGATTGCGGTTAGGTTTAGGGCAAAGGATAGTCTCGGTTGATGATTCAGCATCTCGGATAGATCTCTGGCGCTTTAATTTTTCTACTTTCTGTTGTGCAGCCAGGAGCTCGGCTCTTTGTTTTTCAAGAATTTTATCAAGAATTTTGCTAGAATCACTCTGGTGATTTTCTTCCGTCATGGGGTTTTAAAGTTACAGACATAAGAAGGGTTATTGGATGGTTTTGGTTAATGGGTGTGTGTGGATTTTATAGGAAAAGTCTTGGTTTTGAACCGTCACTTCGAGTAAATATCGATATGTAGGTTCCTAGGCTAGGGTGGTTGGGAAGTGGTAGTCTTGAATGCAAAGTCTGTCTGCTTCCTCTATAAGATTAAATGAGGCTTTATTTCCCATGCACCCGATGAGACTGATCACTAGGTTCTCCTGTTCCCCAGAATTGTCGTTTGCAATTCTGGATAACGATCACGAGAAGTTAAGACTGGAAAGTCGTACTCACTACGATTTGACTCTATATTCACCAGAATCGCAAATCCATCCGCTTCAAGTGATAAAAAAAATAACTAAATAAAAAAGAGTCTTTACGATTAGTAGTCTTTTATAAATCGTAGAGGGTCTTTTCAAAAGCACATATATATACATATGTTACATGTGTTTGCGACGGGTGAGTCGGTAGCTCGACGGGTTCCAGGGGGAAGTCACTGACTATCAAGGGGAGTTGATGTCCCTCCCATAAAAGTAATTCCTCCTGAGGTGCCAGCTGACCATGAGGAAGAATAGTTACTCTGACGGGGAAGCCGAATACATGGACATCGGTTTTGGACCACATCGCTTCTACCGACGTCGAAAGAAGCGAAGACAGAGCCCGAGTAGCCCAAGTACAACATCATCAAGAGGAAGAATGAAGCAGAAAAAGTCATCCGTTGACGGACGTCCGTAAAATAAGCCCCTCGTTGTTTTTGGAGGGACGGACGTCCGTAGTGCATCACGGACATCCGTTGTTTTGAGCCCGCAGCTCACGGACGTCCGTGGACGTCGTGGCGGGTTTTCCTATTTTGGCGAAATGTACCTTTTTAATGTTTTATTTCTATTAGAACTCTATTATTTCGAATTATAATTGGCGGCCTATATATAGAGGCTTGTAATGACTTTTTAATTAGTTGATTGGATATTTGAATGTTTTTATGCTTGAATATTCTTCTGCCTGAGATGGGTTTGGTGTGAGGCCAAGGGAGTGATTCCCAAAAGCTATTGTTATTTTTTCTATTATCTATCACTGTTTTCTTTGAATCTTTTACCTTATTGATCCCTGCTTGTTTTCTAAATCTCAATCTATTGATTTTGATCCCAAAATCCTAAACCCCTTTTTGAATCCTAAATCCATCAGAGCTAAAGCCCTTTTTCTAAACCATAAACCTAATCCAAACCATAAGCCTATTACAAAACCATAAATTCATTTCACAACCCTAGTTAGACGAGCATGACTTTGAAAAAAGCTGAGTTCTATCTACAGCCGATCTACTCAAATCTAATAGTACTTGCGCGATTTGGACCTACCTAACAGGATCTCGCGTGATCTACCAACCTGAAGTCTCTAAACCCTAAGGTATTTAAGATAGTTTTGAGATTGAGCTTGATTTAATTTTATTTAATTTCAGCAAAAATCGCATAAAATCATAATCACGCATTTTAGGGTTACCGTCCCGCGCCAGTTTTGGTATCAGAGCCTTAGGTTTTCTAGGTTAGGGCATTTCTGCTTGTCATATTTATTTTATTGCATTGTTTTCTTTTTGAGTCCATATTGCATTCCATAATAGACCTTTGTGATCACCATGACTTCGAATGAGGTTCTCGATACTCTTAGAGCTATGCGAGAAGAATTGGGTGCGATTAATGCACATCTGAATACCATAGAGCAAGCCCAAACATCCCTAGGAGTTGATAATGATAGATTACGTGATCGAATCAATCAACTGGAAGCGATGGGTGGACTTGAAAATCAGCACCAAGGGCGCAATGGTCGCCAAGATAATCGAAATCAGAATCGTACAAATCCTCGTAGAGATGACTACGATCCCGAGGTTCAACTCCTTAAGAATGTCCGAGTTGAGATTCTGACTTTCGATGGAAGAATGGACCCTTCATTCTTCCTCGATTGGCTTTCTGACATGGACCAACACTTTGATTTGTATGCCATGAACGATGACCGTTGTGTCAGACTCGCTAAAATGAAATTGATTGGTCAAACTCGACTTTTTTGGCTCAATGTCGAGCGCATTAGGGTGAATGCGGGTTGTCCTCCCATTAGCCATTGGGACGACATGAAGGAACGACTTACTGAGAAGTATGCTCCTTTATCATACCACCAACACCTCCTCGACTAGTGGCAAAATTTATGCCAAGGTGGTATGCCCGTGACCGATTATATTGCCAAATTTGAAGAGTTCATGATGAGGGCAAAGGTATCGGAAGACCCTAAAATCACTCTCTCTAGATTCCGCACCGGACTGCGACTCGATTTGTAAAAAGAATAAATTTCTCACCCCGTGGAAACTCTTGAAAGATGGTATGCCGTTGTGTAAGATCTTGAATGATATTTAAAAACTACTGTGGTAAAGAGAACCGAGACACAATATAGTGGTCAACGATCCGGTGAGGGACGATTTAATCCTCCGCCCAAGCCTACACAACCTGTCCCTACCAATAAGAGGTTTGAAAAGGGTAAAGGTGTAGTTGGAGAATCCTCAAGGGGTAGCTCTTCAGTAAAGTGCTATAAATGTCATGGGATGGGACACTTTGTCGCCCAATGCCCTACGAAAGAACCCCAAAGGACTCTCTTCATTGAGGGAGAGGATGATGATGATGAGGTAGTGGTTGAAGAAGTATTTGAGCTGGGTAGCACACCCAGTGATGAGGAGGGTGATGCTATTAGTCATGCTTTAGTTGTGCGGTGTGCCCTTGTACAGCCTCAACGTGATGAAAATGATGACTGGCGAAGGGAGAACATCTTCCACACCTTTGCCAGATTTGGTGAAAAGAATTATAGGGTTATCGTGGATAGCAATAGTTACACTAACATAGTATCAACTCATGTCGTACGCCGCTTGGGGCTTACACCCGAAGCCCACCTGAGACCTTATAAAGTCACATGGGTCAACTCTTCATCCATTCCGGTGTCGTGTACCGATTCAGTTAAGTTCTTATTCGGGCACCTTATGGTATGGTGTGGTGCCGATGGATATGAGCCATATCATTTTGGGAAGGCCGTGGCTCTATGACATGGACATGACTCCTTCTGGTTGATTAAACATATGCACGTTTATGCATAAGGGCAAAAAGATTACTTTACACCCTTTGCCTCCCAAAACACCATCGACCAACAAAGTCGAAAAGAAGGGCGAGTCTTCTGAAGCCATTAATATTGTGAACCCTTCTGAATTCGAAAAAGCATCGTTAGATGAGAGTGTGGTGTACGTAGTCATCACCGTTGAGAGTGCTCCCTAGTCCGTGAGCAAGTTTCCCAAGGAGGTTGAGCCGATTCTGAAAGAGTTTACAGATGTCTTCTCTGAAGACTTACCAAACGAATTCCCTCCCCTGCGTGATATCCAACACGCAATAGACTTGGTTCCCGGATCTACCTTACCGAACCTACCCCACTACAGGTTGAATCCGGTTGAGCACGCCAAGTTGACTTGGTAAGTCAATGAACTCCTTCAAAAGGGGTTCATCTAAGAGAGTATAAGCCCGTGTGCTGTACCTGCTCTACTCACTCCTAAGAAAGATGGTACGTGACGCATGTGTGTGGATAGCCGTGCAATTAATAAGATTACAGTTAAGTATCGGTTTCCCATACCAAGGCTCGATGACATGCTGGACATGATGGTTGGTGTCACTATCTTTTATAAGATAGACCTTAAGAGTGGCTACCATCAAGTCTGAATCTACCCCGGTGATGAGTGGAAAACCGCCTTTAAGACTAAAGATGATTTTTATGAGTGGACGGTCATGCCTTTTGGCCTTTCTAATGCCCTGAGTACTTTTATGCAACTCATGACCCAAGTGTTAAGGCCGTTTCTAGGCAAATTCCTTGTTTATTTTGATGATATTTTGATCTACAGTCATGACAAGGAACAACACTTGAACCACCTTAGGTTGGTTTGTGAAACCCTCAAGGGCGAGAAGTTGTTTGCAAATCTCAAGAAGTGCACCTTCATGCAGCGTTCCGTTGTCTTCTTGGGGTTCATTATCTCGGCCGATGGAATGGTCGTGGACCCCGAAAAGGTTAGAGCCATTGTGGAGTGGCCCGAGTCTAAGAACATACACGATGCCCGTAGCTTCTATGGTTTGGCTACTTTTTGTCGTCGCTTCATCAGAAGCTTTAGTACCATCATGGCCCCAATCACTGACTGCATGAAAAAGGAAGACTTTAAATGGGGCACAACCGCGATGAAAGCCTTTGCTGAGATCAAACAACGAATGAGTAATGCACCCGTCATGCGCTTGCCAGACTTTTCCAAAGTCTTCGAAGTCACATGCGACGCATCGGGTGTAGGCATAGGAGTGCTTAGCCAAGAGGGTCATCCTGTGGCCTATTATAATGAAAAACTTAATGAAGTAAAGCAAAAATACTCCACCTATGACAAGGAGTTTTATGCGGTCGTCTGATCTCTTTGGTATTGGAAGCATTACCTTACACTACAAGAATTTGTGCTATTCTCTGCCCATGAAGCTTTACGCTTTCTTGCCTCACAGAAGAAGTTGAACCCAAGGCACACGAAGTGGGTTGAGTACCTTCAAGGGTTAACATTCGTGTTAAAGCATAAGGCCGGTGCCGAAAATAGGGTTGCTGATACGCTTAGTCGTCGAGTGGCGACTTTACACTCCATGAGCACTGAGGTCGTCGGATTTGATAGGTCAAAGGATGAGTACCCCGAGTGTCCAGATTTTGGGGTTGAGTACACTACTCTCCTTAGTAACCCGACCAACACACACTCCATGTACACCATCTAGGATGGGTACTTGTTCAAAGGTAATCGCCTTTGCATCCCTCGCATTTCACTGCGGGACTTTCACTTTTGAGAGTAACATGTGGAAGGGATGGCCGGACATTTCGGACATAATAAAACTGTTGCGCTCGTAGAGGATAGGTTCTTTTGGCCTAGCCTAATGAGAGATGTCACCCGGGTCGTTTAACATTGTCGTACTTGCTAAGTGTTAAAACAGACTAAAAATACCAGCTTATACACCCCGTTACCCGTGCCACACACACTGTGGCAAGACCTCTCAATGGATTTCGTGCTTGGATTTCCTAAGGCCCCAAGGAAGCACGATTCCATGTTTGTCGTTGTGGGCCGATTTTCCAAGATGGCCCACTTCATTCCTTGTTCCAAAACCTTCGATGCATCCCATATTGCTAAATTATTTTTCGCAAAGGTAGTATGTCTTCATGGGTTGCCCAAAACCATTGTGTCTGATAGGGATGTTAAATTTACGAGTTATTTTTGGAAGGCCATTTGGCACATGATGGGCACATTGCTCAAATTCTCTACAACTTACCACCCTCAAACGGATGGTCAAACCGAAAGCACCAATAGGATCCTTGGGAATCTCCTTCGTAGTTTTGTCGGTGATCATGTTAGGACCTGGGATACCATTTTACCCACAGCTGAGTTTGCCTATACTATTCTGTTAATAGGTCCATAGGTATGAGTCCTTTTGAAGTAGTACATGGTCATAGGCCTAGAACCCCATTAGATTTGATCCCCATGTCTGCATCCCATAGAGTGTCAGAGTCTGGCGATGCATTTGCACAACACGTACATAGCTTGCATGCCGAAATTAAACAAAAGATTAATTCAAGCAATAGTCAATATAAATTATTTGCAGATGCTCACAGGCGTTTCAAAGAATATCACGTGGGTGATTATGTGATGGTCCGGGTTAGGCCTGAGTGGTTCCCATTGATATCCGGAAAGAAACTCCAATCTAGAGGTGTTGAGCCTTTTAGGAATTTGGCTAAGAGTGGTCCTAATGCATACGTGTTCGAGCTTCCTCCAAGTACGATGGTTAGTTCAACGTTCAATGTGGAGGACTTGGTTCCTTACTTAGGTTTCACCCCACTTCCTGAAAATCCACTCCAGCCACCTAGTCCCAGCCGCAACCCAACCTTACAGCCTGTACCTCTTCCTTCCCCAAGCAAACAAAGAACAGATGAAATAGATGATATAATCAATGATCATGCCGTCTTTACACATGACGGGGGATTTCAGAAGTGCTTAGTCAAATGGGTCGGCAAATCGGAGTCCGAAAATACTTGGATCCACGAGAATGAAGTTCGCCGCTTAAACCTAGACTTGCTAGACATCTACCACGAGTGTGTTTCATCGGTGATGAAACCTTTTTGGTCCAGGGGAATTAATGGGGACGCCGAATACGTGGACATTAGTTTTGGACCATATCGCTTCTACCGACGTCGAAAGAAGCGAAGAGGGAGCCCGAGTAGCCTGAGTACAATATCATCAGAAGGAAGAACGAAGCAGAAAAAGTCATCCATTGACGGACGTTCGTGGGTTCAGGACGGACGTCCGTTAAATAAGTCCCTCGCTGTTTTTGGAGGGACAGAGCCCGTAGTTTTGAGCCTGCAAGTCACGGACGTCCGTGACCTCCAGGACGGATGTCCGTGGACGTCGTGGCGGGTTTTCCTATTTTGTTGAAATTTACCTTTTTAGTGTTTTATTTCTATTAGAACTCTATTATTTCGAATTATAATTGGTGGCCTATATATAGAGGCTTGTAAAGACTTTTTAATTAGTTGATTGAATATTAGAATATTTTTATGCTTGAATATTCTTCTGCCTGAGATGGGTTTGGAGTGAGGCCAAGGGAGTGATTCCCAAAAGCTATTGTTATCTTTTCTATTATCTATCACTATTTTCTTTGAATCTTTTACCTTATTGATCCTTGCTTGTTTTCTAAATCTCAATCTATTGATTTCGATCCCAAAATCCTAAACCCCTTTTTGAACCCTAAATCCATCAGAGCTAAAGCCCTTTTTCTAAACCATAAACCATAAACCAAACCATAAGCCTATTACAAAACTATAAATTCATTTCACAACCCTAGTTAGAACCTGCGAATCTACATCGATCGAAAACGAACACCCAAGCCTGGAAAAAGCTAGAGTTTTATCTCTAGGTCGATCTCGCCTCAAATCTAATAGTACTTGCGCATCGAACTGGACCCTAACTGGATCTCGCGTGATCTACCAACTTGAAGTCTCTAAACCCTAAGGTATTTAAGATAGTTTTGAGATTAAGCTTGATTTAATTTTATTTAATTTCGGCAAAAATCGCATAAAATCATAATCACGCATTTTAGGGTTACCGTGCCGCGTCATACTCTCTCTCGAGTTAACTAAAATGGTTAGTTGCTCAACCTGAGTTTCTTACCGTGTAATGGTTTCCAGGATATTTTGGAGTAAAGGCGTTTGAATTTGGTCATCTTTGCGACCATTTTCAACTATTTTACAGCAGGGCTCCCTCGTTATCCTTTGTGGTCTTGGGTTTGTGTGGGGTGAAGTATAGGAGAGTGTTGAGGAACTATTTGAGTTGGGCCGTGGTTAGGCTCACAGGCTTCTCCTTGTTGAGATGTTGGGCACGATTTTATACCCACCAAAGTTTGAATTTTTGTCTTCCAAAGTCTTAATTTTGGAAGGCAATTCATCATTGACTTTAATTTGTATAGTCCTCTCTGCCTAAGAGGTATACTCTTCACGGTCTCTGATTCAATCTCTCCCGGTGCTTGGCATTGCAGTGGGTCCTCGCTAAAGTTCTCAAAGAATTCCCACGCAGACTCAGCAGCCAAAGTATGGATCATCCCCCCACAGGCAACATCAACTATGTGTCGGGTTTTGTCATTCAGACCTTCATAGAAAGTGAGGATTATTTGCCAACAAGGTATTTCATGATGAGGACACCCATGTAAAAGTTAGTTAAGGCACGTCCATCCCTCTTGAAGAGATTCATCCGGATATTGTTTGAAAGTTTGAAGAAGATCCCGAATTTGATTCGTTCTATGTATTAGGAAGTATTTCATGAGAAATCCTTGTTCCAAGTCCTCCTAGTTAGCGAACGAATTATGAGGCAAGGAGTGTATCTGCTGCTTTGCCTCATCTCTAAGAGAATGAAAACAGCCTTAGACGAAGATATGTTTTTGGCAAATTATCAATTCGGAAAAGGTTGCACACTTCTATAAACTGTCTTAAATATAAATAGGGATTTTCATCCCTTAGCCCACGAAATATTGGAAGTGCTTGAAATATTTTGGGCGTGATTTTAAAAATCTTATTACCGGTCATAGGGTTTAATTGTATGCATGGGGGAAGTGCATAGTGGTCCCCCATTGTTTTAGCCATATGTTGTCTAAAACTGAGTGTTCCTAGTTTTTGTTTTAAGTTTATGTAGTTTTTATTTTAGAAAGCAGGGAGGGAAACAAATTTGAGCCTCTAGTTTTTGGGGCCCGCAGAAGTGTTGAAAGTCTGATCTGTTACTTCGAATAAACCTGCAAAAAGATTAAGAACTGATCAAGGAAAAATAAAAATACAAAGAACTATAAAAAGAGATAAATATTGGTTTCTAAAAGAATAAAAATATTAGAAAAAAATTTGAAAGAATTAGATAATTCCGCTTCCCCGGCAGCGGCGCCAAAAACTTGACTCGCCTTTTTATTGCGTATATATTTAATGTTAAATTCAAGTCTTAACCTATTGCAAGCGCACAATGAAAATTTTAGTACTAGCATAGGATCGTTCCCACGAGGAAGTTTGTTATCTAATTATTTCTTCAGTTTTCTCTTATTCAAATCCTTATCTTTAAAAACTGTTATTTATCTTTATGCTCTAATCTACTGGGGAAATATGAATAAAAGAATGGTTGCTTAATCTAAAGATTAAGGTCGTCAATCTTAATCTTTAGCTATCGGATATTTATAAATTTAAACAGTACCGTTGCACTATATTTCTAGTCTCCTAGCATTTGGCGTCAATCAAGTCTACGATCCTATCAATATGGGCGTCAATCAAACCTTAGAAAACTGAAGATGGAAAAGTAAACCGTTACACTAATCTGCAAATTCTAACCTGAGTCGTCAATTTAAATCAAAACTTGGAGATGTTTACAAAGCAAATAAATCTAAACTAAAAAGCAAAGTAAAATATATCCTTCACCCCTCAGCCGTAGTCGTCAATTGCTCCTGAGAAACTACAGATATCTATACTAATCTTTAGCACTCAATCGTAGTCGTCAATTGCTCTTGAGAAACCTTTGATATCTAATCTATTCTAACTATTTTACACTACTTTGATCGGAAGAAAATCCAACCTTAGGCATCAATTGATGCTGAAATTCTTCGATGCTTATTCCTATGCCGAGCTCTCTTATTTATAGATCATAAGGAGTCGGTTTACAAAGATCTAATTCTAATAAAATAAACTACTAAAAATAAAGGATTCCTAATATAACTCTAATTCTAATTTTATCTTCCCCTTGCTTCAGCGATTGATATACTTCTAGAACTTTCTTTATACTTCAGCAATAGAGTCCTTCAAAATCTTCTTCATCAATTTCCTCGGATCCGTGATTCACCAAACTTCTAACTCAAGAGATCTTCTATTTTTAGTTCATGGTGGTGTACTATGCACGTGATCAACAGTAGTGAGCTAAGCCTTCTTTAGAATCGCTAATAACGATTCTCTGTTCTTTCTTCGTCAGTGGAAAATCGTAAATTACAATTTTTCTTATGACTTTGATCGACTTGGCAGACGATTATCTGGAAAATCGTAAATACTTCTCTTCCTTGAGCGGGTTCTTCTGTAGAATCGTAAATTACGATTCTTTAGCTTTCATAGTCTCTCACTCTGGGAAAATCATAAATAACGACTTTTCATTCTTTTCAGCAGGTGGAGCTTTCGTCTTTCAATCTATTGTCATTCTTACTGGTTTTTGAGTTACTTTTGACAAATATTAATGCTTCGACTCTTCTTTACTGCTTTTCCTTAATATCTGCATATCAACAACTTATTAGTAAGAATTGACCGTTAGAAGGCCCAAGAGCCCAAATACTAGAGTTAAGAGTAATAAAATGGTAAATTATGTGACTAATCAATATCCCAATCAATGCCAGATCACAATGACCACTGATGATGCATTGTTAGACTTCATTAAGGTTAACTTGGTTGACCAAGTTAAAGAATTGACCCTTAGAAGGCCCAAGAGCCCAATTACTAGAAATAAGCCAAATAAAGTTTAGTGACTCAATGCCCGACCCGTGGGCTGATAAATAGTAACTCTTAGTAAGAATAGGACCTCATGACCCAGCTCAAACAACTATTGGAGCTGCTGATATTGGCACCCTTTAAAACTTGGGAGCACCCACACCTAAATGTAGACTTTCACTAGAAAGTTTGTGTCTAGATGGGACCCGTGTGAGGCCCAAGAGACCCAGAAATTGACCCGTAAACTTATGAGTTATGAACTTAGAAATAAGTTAAGACCCAATATCCCGAACCAAAGTCCAATAAGGACAATGTCACTAGCATCCTCATGCCTAGTAAACCCGCAATGCGAATTGTGGACCACTCTTTAAATCTTGACCCTTTGGGCTTAAAGCCCAAAATAAACAATAAGGAAACCATTGATTAAATTGAATGAACCCGATGTCCTCACCTTAGAAATTTAATAACCACTGCTGATAATAACCATAAAAACTTAGAGATACTCCGCGAATAATTAGTCAAATCCCTTAAAGACTTAGAAGGAATAAGTGACACTAGATAAATGACCTGATAATTAGGCCAAACCTTAATAATAAAATAGGGGCACACACATGGAAACATTGTACTCAAACCTTTCGAGGCTAGAATTGATTGAGAGTATTCAACTAACATACTGATAGGAGTTCTGGTCAAAGGTTGACCCGACTTAGGTAATAGTAAGGTGATAGTCGAAATTATCTAAGTGTAACAGAATGATAGGAACGTACCTCTAGTACAACTTGAATTGGGCATTCCAAATGCCTTTGAATAACTAAGGACGGAAATAGGTATTTCTTACGAATGAGAATAACTATAAGTTCATTAGGGACTCTGAACTGTAGCAACACTAGATATAGTGTGGGTTGTCCTTGTGCTAATCCTCCCTGAGGATTGAAATATTGAATGATGGTTAATTGTTATAAGATGATTGCTGATTCGAAACTGAATTGATATTGAACACCTGATAGTAATGCCATGTAAAGGGATATATGTTGAAAAATGATTGGCAAGCTTAAAAAGATAAAGGAACCGACTTGATATTGAATGATGATTGATCTCCGATTATTGAAATTTTATCAAGGAATATACGTTGAAAAATGATTGGCGAGCTTAAAAAGATAAAGGAACCAACCTGATATTGAATGATGATTGGTCTACGATTATTGAAATTTTATCAAGAAATATACGTTGAAAAATGATTGAACTTAAAAAAAAAAGTATTTAACACCTGTTTGAATATCGAACCCGACTATTGAATAAATTGTGATAATATTGAACTGAAAAAGAATAATAGAATCACTAAAATAGGCATTGATGACTGAATACTGAATTTGAACAATTGAAATCAAAAGTTGGATTCAAAGAAATCTGAAACTGAAATTGAACTATCAAATATTGAAATTGAAAGTGAAAAGATGATACTGAAATGGATACCGTAACCTCGTAATGCTGACCACTGTTCTTATGAACGGGCTCACAATGAGTGACTCATATTCAGAAGAGTTTGAAATATCAGCTGAGGATTGAGTCTCGTTAGACCAACAAGGCCATTGATCCTTGTCTTGATTGACCTAACGACAACAAGTGTTAGTCTCTGTGAGCGCAACATTGGCAATTGATATTGATATTAGACCATGGTTGGTGATAGTATCGCAACGACATAAATTAAAAGACACTTAATAAACCACTAAGTTGACGATTCGTAATAAACTATTAAATAGATTAAAAAGAATCATATAAACTTTCTAAACTTGATAATTCAACAACCATTCCCAAAATCCACTTGAAAATAGTATGTTGTTTCCATAATAGTAATCAAATATTCCCATTGTAGATAGGAACTGTATAACTGTTCTTTCCCTTATATGACTTGTACATCATGATTAGAATTTCACCTACTTATTGTCAACTCTTTTTATTAATATTGCTGATGCATGACATGCTATAAATTTACATCTCACCTGTTATTATGTGAAACCTTTTTATGTAAATGAATCGTAACCTTAGCTACATGCAAATTGCACTGAAAACTACAACCTTAAATTAACTAAGACTTTATTAAGCTTCATCGCTTACGGTCATTTCATGACCCAAAAAAATTCCAGAGGCAAGCCAGCAGCCGCCCAGTCATAGCTAGAGGAGAAGGACGAAAAAAGATCCAGGAGCGTTCATTGAGCTGATAGTTTTTAGCTCATTTTGTTTATAGAGCTACCAGCACTCACACACATGTGACCGGATCACATGTTTCTTTTTACCGGATCTTCCTTCTCAATTTGTTTTGGTTAAGTCCAATTCTTTTGTGTAAATTGGAAAAATCATGTAATTGGACTTATTGTAAATATCCTGCTTTAAAGTTTGAACTTTTCGACTAAGTTTTCTTCTCATACTTATAATTCCACGATAAGTAAGGTTTTGTTAGACTAGTTTGGCTGTTGAAACCTTTAAACATTTTGACTCAGGTTAACAAAAAATGGGAAATCTCCCATAATAACTTTCTTTGACATCACAAAATTATTTAAAAAAGAAAATAATTGATTAGGGATTTACTCGTACAAAAGGCATATCATGCTGACCCGGCTTGTGGATTGGGACGCACGGGCGCAAGAGCTACCTGGCTTACGAGGCCAGGGGTTGGTGGCGTGAAAAACAGGAGTAGAAAAAACTGCAGGTTAAGAGGACATTGTTGCTAGAGAATACAAGGATCAGATAGCTAAGGATCTTGAGGTGCAGGAAGAGGATTTTTATCCTTAGTCAGATTTTGGGGTTTTTTGTTGTTGAGACTTGGTACGATGTGGTTTGGTACTTTTATTTATATTTATAGAGATGGATGTTAGTACCACTCTGTGTGTGTGACGTATGACCTCACCAGTGGTATTTATGATTGATTGGATAATTGTTTCAGCTGATTATAGATGAATCCTTTTATTATAGATGTTATTTTCCTTAAAAAAAATTACTCGTGTTTAATCAATCGAGTCTCATGGTTAAAAACTCATGATGCATGATTAACGATGTAAAATTCTATTTAAATTCTTGAGTGGGCATTCAGGTAGTTACATTAGGGAACTCTCTTGTGTGTGTGAAATAAGAGTGGAACTGTATAGAATTTGGGGTTTCTAAGATTAAAAGGGTCCGATTATAAGCAAACTTGCTCCAAGTTTGGTAACCAGTACAACCCCTTACCATTAGTTGAGAAAACAAACAAATAATTAAATATAAGCTAGAAGTACATATTCCATACAAGCATATACAATATACATGTATATAGAAGTCAAAACGAGTACTATAAACTCAAGAAGCTCAGAAGAACAATCACACGGTTATGAAACATGAGTTCAAAGTAAGGTCAATCGGAGGTTGAAAAATTCAAGATGGTCACAATAATCAAACAAGGTTATCTATGGAAAGTTGTCGAAATCCATCGAAACGTTGAAATGAAATATGTCAATTATATAAAGATAGGTCACAAATTAAATATTAAAGCATACGAATCGCATTAAAAGAGCAGAAAAGAAAATTCACGCAATTGGGAATATTATTAAATGCAATAAACAAGTAAATCTAGGCACTCGTAAATGGATTTAAATGCAATAATTAATGAAGGTAAAAATGAGACGCTGTAGTATGGGCCATCAACTTGCCGATTCCCCAGAACAAGTCCACCTTTATGTGCAAACTACTTGCCTGGTTTCTAAACTATGATAGATCATAACCCACCTGAGAGGTTCAGATTTTCTCTTTGTCCATGACATGTCATATCGTGGCACATTGGATTTGAATTTGAAAGAAGCACTCTTCAGACACGGTTCACTAAAAAAAATGACGGTTTTAAGGATACGAACAAAATTTGTAGGTCCGTGAAAAAAAGGTCGATATTATTTAACATTTTCTGAAAGCTCTCGGTATAATAATCACAATAGAACATAATACAAGATTATATATGCATGCAATATCATAACATGCACGCACACACACACACACACACACATATATATAAATATGCATAAAATATTTTGAGATGAATCCTGAAGGAAATAGTCAAACAATAAAAAAAATCAAATTGTCTTACTTGTAGAGACCTTCCAAACCTTCATGCTTGGCTATTTCTTGAAGGGCATGTATGACACCATTATATTGTTTGAGAGATCCTGGATTCTGTTGGGCAACAAACTTGTGAGAACTTGAGTAGAATCCCTCTATGCAATAACCTCAAACACCAATAAAACAAATTAAATATCCTGAAAAGAATGGAAAACAAAAATTGTAGACCAATTACATGCTTGGGTAATCCATCAAAGAAGGATGCAGATATAGTGTAAGGTAGAATTGGTTGCACCTATGATATGTCTGAAATTCCTTTCAGGTCAATACATGTGTTGACACTGACATCCATGCCAACATGGACTAACACCCTGCATGAAGATACAGTTAAACTAAAGTTTTGTCTGACTGAATTTTTTGAGATGCTAATTCACTATTAAACAAACTCTAATCAGGTCATGGAGAGAGAGGTATGATTCTTCTATTTGTTTTCTCTTTCATTTCAAGAAGAGGGAGATGTCAGAATCTCTCTTCTCAAGGTGTCTTGAATTTGGAAACAGATTAAAAGGAGAGAGAGAGAGAGGGAGGTGACATCTCTCTCCAATCCTAAGTTTTTAAACTACAACCTTTGACACTTTCTACTTTTTGTTTTCTTGTTGATAAAGTCAACAAAAATGCCAATCAGCTCAAGAAGATCTCTAAATCACCCTGCAAAGAAGTAGGCAGGAAAAGGCTAGTGAACATGAATGAGTTCTTCTGGCTAATGGCAAACAACCAGAGTGAACAAGAACAAATTCTAGCATCTAGAAAATGGCTTTAGAAAAGGGATGTGTGGGTGGTTCTTGGGAGCTTATTAGCCTAGTGGCAAAAAGAGGTTTGAGGCTTCGCACAGGATCCATGAGTGGAGCTAATCTGAAGCATTAGTAATACAATAAAAAGAATCATTATCTCTATATTTTTCGAAGTATGTCATAGTAAGGCCGCCATTGTAATAGGAATGCTCATCTCTACCACAACAACAGTGGATCCATTTTTTTACCATCTTGAATGCTTATTTGTCCATCAATATATAACACTAATAAATCAAGTTAGCACTTTAAGCTTCACAACATGGCTGCAGAAGAACCCTTAAGATAGAGAAACATGCTATTCTGCAAGACCCAGATACATTTGTCCCCTCACACTGGTGCAAGGATTGAACCAAATTTAGGCCCCCACCTCCTTTTGATAGGGTGATAGCTTGGTATTTGTGGTATGAATGATAACAACAAGAGCAACATGGAACCAAAGCTTCTAATCCAACTGAAAAAATGAGCCTCTATATCTGCTTAAAAACATATTAAGTTTGTACGTTCAGTAGAATGTGCTCGGGATTTCGTTAAATTCATGATGTTAGATCCAATCACACTACAATATCCTATCATACAGCCTTCCCTGACAATGAACTTATGTAGTAGACAGCTATTCTTTGCATCTTATGACATTAAAAGAATTAGTTACTCAATGATGGTTATATGGGAACTATTAATATTGGCAGTGTCACACTCACTGAAACCGATATGTGCAAAACATATTGCAAAGTTGCAAACACACCTGTGTCTGTAATCTTGTCTTTACCACATCAAATGGGGTTGTAAATAATGCTGCAGTAGATCCAGCCAGCCCCCCACATACTAGCTGCAAAGAGACCACTTCTTCACTCATAGTGCAATTTGGAAAGTCATGCTTCTCAAAAAATACTTATATTGAGGTATAAATTCGGATACTTAGAAAACAATGAGCAGCTGTAGAACATAAGAAAGTAGCTACGAGTAAAAACAACAATACATAAGCTGATCTCTTTAACTGGAACTGGTTAGCATTAGAAAGCATAACATATTACAAAGAATGACATGAACTCTTTTGACAATTAACTCATAATACAAACATTAAAATTCCATCCCACTCAATTATAAAATTCCAGCTTGGTCCTTATGAATCCCCCATAGCAGTCAACAACCTGAAGAATTCTTAAAAAGTAATCTGAAAAAGCCACAGAATCGAAGATTATAGGCAGAGAAAGGTAATCTCTCTTCCTTGTACATTGTGCTTCTAATCTTCTTTACACTCCGTGGATATATATATATATATATATATATATGGACCCCAGGTCCGTCCTCCAATGGAGGATGGTGACTGTCCTCCAAGGTTCATGTGGAACCTAAAACACTGGTTGGGTGTCTCGTGGAGCACGGATGTATTGTTTAGATCAATTTAAAAAAAAAAATCAAATATTTCTTTTTTTAAAAAGCACAAGTCAAACATTGGATTTCAATGGCCCAGATTTGAAGGTTCAATAAACACATAGTAGAGATGAGTTTTCGAGATTTAAAGAAGATCTAAGCAATGCACTCGAGCTCCACATGGCACCCAAACAATATCTTAGGTGCCACGTGGAACTCCACATGGAACCTTGGAGGATGATAGGACGGAACCCTTTTCATATATATAGACTCCTTGAAAGCCTTGATCGTAACTCGTTTCTTGAAACAGGTAGCTTGCGGCTCGAACGGAAATTTGCGAAAAAGTTAAGAAAAAGTCATTTTCAATTAAAGTGGAGACCTAGATGGCTATATACCTTAAGCGTTCTAGAAACAAGGAGATCATGGTCTATTTGGGGAATTCCATGAGAAAGGGACTGAAGAAAGCAACTAACTCCACGTTACAAGGTTGATTACGGTCATCCAGAATAAATATGGGTTGAAAAAAGTTGAAAACTTTCGACCCATTAACCATTAGGGTAGTTTCTATGAAAATTTTATTGAAAGTACTCATAAATCAGTTAAAATCAATCATAGGCAAGATAATTTCACTGATGCAAAATGCCTTTGTCCATGGGAGAAAATGAGACAAATCCTTATTGGTGTCATGTTTGCACATCATTTATATTGATTCTAGACACAAGGCTAAAGAGGCTGGATTGGTGGTTACTGTCTGCATAGTGAAGCCATACAATAGAATTATTGCGAGTTTCTCAACCATATGTTAGGAGAATGGGCTTCCATGGTAAATGGATGAAGGCAAATTATTCCTCTCTTTTTTGTTCAATGTGATTGTTGAGGTGCAAAGCAAGCTCATGGATAGGGCCTCTGAGTTGGGTATGGCATGTGGTTTTTTGTACTTAATATGGAACCTCGCATAACTCATTTGCAGCATGTGACTGATCATTTTTTGTGATGCATCTTAGTGGGAGTTATTGAATGCGAAGCCAAATATGAATGTAGAAAAATCTATAATAAGGGTGTTAGAATGGAAAAAGAATCCGTGGAGGAAATGGGTGGATCAATGTGGGGAAAATGGGACACTCTTACCTTCGCCAATCAGCAGTGGCACACATGGAGAGACAGCTTTGGCACAGAAGGGTTACTTCTTTCATTGGTGGTAGACTAACCTTTATCAATTTGATGCTATCCAATCTGCTAGTGCATTATATGGCTATGTTTGAGTGCCCCATAAGTGCGATCAACCCACTTGAACAACTTGAAATAAATTTCTCTGGAGTGGGGGCAATTTCGGAAAAACGTACCATCTCTTAATTTGGGGTCTGGTTTGTTTTGCAAAAAAGAGTGGAGGACTAGGTAACAGCCAAGATAAAAGAGTAATGACTTTTAAGACAAAGGGAAAGTTTTGTTTCTAAATAAATGATTAGGGGTATGTTGGTCTTTTTACACTAAAAGATACCACAGGTATTTATAAAAATATTTAGGATAAAAAGGTAATATTATATATAGTTGGTACAATTAGTAGTTTATATATGTTATAAATCGTATACCAATCGAACTTATATAATAAATTCTAAATAAGCATCAAGAATAAAGTAATAAAATATATTAATAGAATATATAAAATTAAGTTAGGTAAGGAACTTAATATGATAGGACAGGTGACACAATATACAATAGAATATATTATTTTATACTGTACTTGATAGCATAAATAGTGGTGAGATCTCATGAGATCCCACCCTAAAGAAAACTTAGAGAGAGGAGAGAAGGATATAGTATGCGAGAGAAAAAAATAGAGAGAGAGAGAGAGAGAGCGAGAGAGAGTAGCAAGACAAAGAAAGAAGAAGAAGAAGAGAGACATAACAAGAAATGGGGGAGAATCCTTAAATCTATTTAGCAAGAACAATCTCCTTACAGGGCTAATATTTATGTTGTATTATAATAACCTTGAGCTATATAACCTGCAAGTATCCCTAGATTTTGGTAACTCTTTCGGCTTGCAGTCTATAACCCAGTATTTCTATAGTATCTTCTATAACCAGAATTTTGATATTAAACAACTGAATTTCAGTTCTTTTACAATTTGATGATTGGGTTACCTTACATCT
Organism: Chloranthus sessilifolius; assembly: GCA_021018995.1. Classification (NCBI taxonomy): domain Eukaryota; kingdom Viridiplantae; phylum Streptophyta; class Magnoliopsida; order Chloranthales; family Chloranthaceae; genus Chloranthus; species Chloranthus sessilifolius. The sequence continues at coordinate 141,617,409 of CM037587.1, forward strand.
GAAGCAAGTACGGACTCGAGCTTCCCTTGGGTGAAAGACCCTAAAGTCTGTTTCACAGGCCAGGTGGCATTACTGAATTAATATTGATCAGTTCTTTTGCAATTTGATGATTGAGATACCTATTACATCTGAAGCAAGTACGGACTCGAGCTTCCTTGGGTGAAAGACCCTAAAGTCTGTTTCACTGGCCACGTGGCATTACTAAATTAATAATGACTGATAACTGGACCAAAAAAGCACCTGGCATTAGCCATATATTAACTCAACAGCTAACTCTGTGTATGTATACATCATTTTAACAGTTTATGGGAATACCTTTTAGACTGTTCATTTAATATAACTGCTTGGATGAATAGAAAGTATGTGTTCACAAATGATAGGTTTGACTGGAGATATGGAAAGCTGTAAGCCAGTCGTGTTGATAAAAATATCACAACACAGAAATTTTGCATAAACTTAAGCAATAGAATTGTATCCCCTACCAATCAAAACTCTTTTTAAATTCTACCACATATGAAAATGGATATGATTTGAGGATAATTCGTTCATAATAAGCAACATCACCTTTCCTATGAAGATATAATATTGCCAGAGCAGGACTACTTGGAACCTAAATAGTCGAACAAAGTGATAAAAGAAACAGCAAGTTAAAGGAATGTAGAAAGTGTACCGTCTGTAATGTGTTGGGAATAGGGGGAGCATTAGATTGGGCTGATGACAACATCAACTGCTTAAGGCTTTCATAGGTGTAAAACTGCAAGAAAAAATGACAACTTTTATAACATTTAGCAATGTTTTGAAGCCAGATATGCAGGGCACCAGTTCAGTCAGACCGGGTTTGACAAAAAAAATCTGAATGAACCAAAACTTACAAAATATATTTGAAGATGAAGAAATAAATTGTAAAACAAATGGTAATGATAAAATGACTATAGGTTTCTTGAATAGTGAAATCAATGACAAGAAAGAATCGTATACTCGGGGGAATTTTTGTCATTTCTTCTTACCATAATGAAATGATTGGTATCCCTTTGATGGATTTAGCTATTTGCTTAACCAAATTCATTTCGAGCATGACCAAGGTGTGTTTTTATCAAACATAAGCCTTTACACATTTGTAGAAATAAAGTAGAATATTCTAAAAATTAGTTATTACAGATACATAGTTAAAACATTTTAAAAAAATTAACAAAAGAGACTAACATCATAATAAAATTTAAATTTTAGAGTCATCTTTTCTTGTTTGACTACCTCTAGTTCTATCCAAAATGGTGGATTTCAGAAAAATAAAAATAAAAAAATAAAAAACATAATAAAAAATAACCAATATTTGAAATTAATAAAAAATGAGAAAAAAAGAAAAAAAATTAACTTAAAAGAATGTGTCTATATAAATAATAGATTATATGACATTATAAGAGATGGACTCACTTCACTAGCTACATCCAAATTGGAACACCTTTGACTTTTTAACGGAGGATGGGAACCCTAAAATGCGTGACTACTGCTTTAATGGAGTTTTGCCGAAATTAAATAAAATAATTCAAGTTTTAGAAATCCGATAGGCATGTCACACGAAATCCGGCTAGGGTCCAATCCGATGCGCAAGTCCAGTTAGGTTTATAGCGGGATCGGGCCTAGGGATAGAACTCTAGCTTTTCCAAGGCGTTCGTCGTCAATCCGATGTAAATACATCTGTCCACACTAGGTTGTGGAATAGGGTTGATTTGATGGCTTAAAGGAAAACTAGGGTTTTGGGATGATTTAGGGCTGCAGAAAAGATGGATGAATTAGATAAAAGATAACAGGGGAAAACAAAGATAGGGAATAGAAAAGACAAAAAGATAACTTTGGGAATCACTCCCTTGGCCTCACACCAAACCCATCACGGGGAAGAAGAATCTCTCTCCACTAAGCAAAAGTTCATTCAATAATATTCATAAAACTAATTAAATTGTGTTTACAAGCCTCCTTATATAGGCTACCATTAATAATTCAAATAAAAATAAAGTCCTAAACGAAATAAAAGTCTAAAAGGCAATTTTCGCAAAAATTAGGAGTTCCCGTCACGACGCCCACGGATGTCCGTCCTAGGGTCACGGACGTCCTAGGGGCACTACAGATAATCGTGCTCCCAAAAATAGTGAATACTTGTATGTCCAGACGTCCGTTCTGATCCTACGGACGTTCATCGCCTGCTGACGTCTTTTGCCTCCTTTTTCTCCCTGAACCTGTAGCACTCGGGTTTCCTCTTCGTTTCTTCCGATGTCAGTAAAAGCGATGTGATTCAAAATCGATGTCCACGTACTTGGCGTCCCCGTCAATTCCCCCGAACCAAAGACGTTTCAACACCGATGAAACGCGCTCATGGTAGATGTCGATCAAATCGGGGTTTAATCGCCGGACCTCATTCTCGTGGATCTAAATGTTTTCGGACTCCGATTTTCAGACCCATTTAACTAAGTACTTCTGGAAACCCCCATCTTATATGGATACGGCATGATCATTTATTATATCCTCCATCTCATCTTTTCTCTGTCTGCTTGGGGAAGGAAGAGGTACAGGCTGTAAAGTTGGGTTGGGGCTGGGGCTATGAGGTGGCTAGAGTGGGTTTTTAGGGGGTGGAGTGAAACCCAAGTAAGGAACCAACTCCTCCACATTGAATGTTGAACTAACCCCCGTACCTAGAGGAAGCTCAAACATGTATGCATTAGGACCACTCTTAGCCAAAATTTTAAAAGGTCCAACGCCTCGGGATTGGAGCTTCTTTGCAGATCCCGATGGCTCGGGAACCACTCAGGCCTAATTCGGACCATCACTTGATCACCCACCTGATATTCCTTGAAACGCCTATGAGCATCAACATATAATTTATATTGATTGTTGCTTGAATTAATCTTTTGTTTAATTTCGGTATGCAAGTTATGAATGTGTTGTGCAAATGAATGTAGACTCAGATACCTATGCGACGCTGACATGAGGATCAAATCTAAAGGTGTCTTAGGCCTATGGCCATGTACGACCTTAAAGGGACTCATGTCTATGGACCTATTAACAGAATTATTATAGGCAAACACAACTATGGGCAAAATGGTATCCCAAGTTCTACCATGATCACCGGCAAGACTATGAAGGAGATTCCCTAGACTCTTATTAGTGCTTTCGGTTTGGCCATTCATTTGAGGGTGATAGGGAGTCGAAAATTGGAGCAATGTGCCCATCATGTGCCAAAGGGTCTTACAAAAATAACTAGTGCACTTGACATCTGACGGGGACATCAAGATCGAAAGCATTGGAGTTGGGCCGCAACAGAATTTTCAGCTTCAAAAGAAAAAAAATAAATTGTGAATAGTGTCGCGGACATCCGTGATGAACAGTGACGGACGTCCGTGATTTTGAACCCCCACTGTCTGTATGTCACGAACGTCCGTGGGGCATTACGGACGTCAAGATGGGATTTTATAATTTTGCGAAATTTTCCTTTTTTCAGTCTTTTATTATTATGACTCTTTATTTCGAATTTTATTTTGATTGCCTATATAAGGAGGCTTGTAAATACTTTTAATTAGTTATTGATTATTGAATGAGAGCTTTTGCTTTATGGAGAGAGAGTCCTGTTCCCCGTGATGGGTTTGTTGTGAGGCCAAGGGAGTGATTCCCATATATCTTCTTGTTTATCTTTTATCATCTATTTGCTTTGATCTATTATATTTGCTATCTCTCAATCTGTGCTTGATTCCCTAAACCTTAATCTATTTGTTTCCTTTCGATCCCAAAACCCTAAACCCTAAACCCATTAGAGCCATAAATCAACCAAACCATAAGCCTATTACAAAACTATAAATCATTTTTCCTAAACCGTAAACCTATTTCCACAGCCCTAGTTCGAACTCGTGAATCTACATCGGATCAAAGACGAACGCCTAAGCCTGAAAAAACTAGAGTTCTGTCTCTAGGCCCGATCCCGCTATAAATCTAAAGGGACTTACGCATCGGACTAAACCCTCCTCGGACCTAGCGTGATTTGCCTATCGAAATTCTACGAACCCGAAGGTATCGTGGCAATTTTATGATTAAGTTTGAATTTTCTTATTTAATTTTGGCAAATCTTCATCAAATCATTGTTCATGCATTTTAGGGTTCCTGTCCCACGCCAGTTTTGATATCAGAGCCAGGTTTTCTAGGTTAGGGCATATTGTGTGACATTTTAATTTTCATTGCATTTTATCTCATATGTGTTCAAAAGTATGCACGTCTACTGTTTGACAAAATTCTTCATCCATTGTGGTTCATGTTTGCATGCCATTTAGCACCCGTGTTAGTAAGCTGTGTTCATCATGAGCACGAGTGAGATTGTTGATGCCCTTAGGGACATCAAAACCCAAATGTGTGCAATTAATAATAGGAGCCGCTAGACACCAAATTCTTAGCAAAATCCCAAAAGTCGTGATGAGACTAGAGTGAAGGGATACCCCCATCATCGTGAACCTGAGTACGACCTCGCCGAGAGGTTTCTAAAATCTATTCAGGATGAGGTCCCGAATTTTGAGGGGTGGATGACTTATAAAACTTTCGTGGAATGGTTGTCTAATGTAGAGGGCTATTTTGATTGGTATGGCGTATCGAATGAGTACAAATTTAGGTTAGTTAAAATAAAGCTCGTGAGCCATGCCAAAATCTATTGGACTAATGTTGAGACTCTACGTGACTTAGCTAATCGTAAGCCCATCACAAGATGGGAGGACATGAGGGAGCGACTTATCGAGAATTATGTTCCTTCCACGCACCGTCACCTCCTACAATGTCTGAAAATCAAGACAGATAGGTGTCCCAATTGCCTTAAGTGTCAAGGATTCGGACACTTTGCTTACCAGTGCTCCATTAAACTTCCCACTCCGAATTTATTGACTGAAAGCGAAAGTTCTAAGGAGCAGAAAAATATGAAAGTAGAAGAGGAAGTGTATGACCCTAAAACCGTGATGAGTGAAGAGGAGATGGAAGAAGCTGACAAAAGTCTAGTTTGTGTTGAAAAGACTTCTATTTCCCTTGTGAATAGTGATGTTGGGTCGAGTACACATGAGTCCATCGAACTGGGTATACAAGAATCATTAGTGTCAATTGAATCAAGTACCCCAGAGTCTTTGGTTTTGGTTGACGCAAGTGTGCCCGAGTTAATCGAGCCAAGTGTACATGAGTCACTAGTGTTGATAGAGCCCATTACATGTGAGTCGTTAGCGTCGTATGCACATGAGAGTTTCGAGTCCATAAATACACATACACATCATAGTCTCGAGTTGCATATCGCTTCACATTTTGAGTCTTCTTGTGAGTCAACTTTTGAGTCTCATTCCACATTGCATGCTGAAATTAAGCATAAGATTAATTCAAGCAATAATCAATACAAATTATTTGTTGATACTCACAGAAGATTAATTGAGGGAAGAGAGTTTCTGGTTTATGAGATGAACAGGGTTAATACGTCGACTACCAAGAGTGCATGGGCTAGTCATGAAAGTGTTCGCTGCTTGAGTTCCTGTATTCCCGACCGATATCGCAATCACAATTCATCAGGGATGAATTCCTTCGGGTCCGGGAGAGTTGATGAGAAGCTTCAAAAATATTTGGTATAGTGGGTTGGCAAGCCGGGCTATTTGGTTCGTCGATGAGAGGTTTACATTGTGCGTCACGCTTCAATCAACCGAGATTATGATCATGCGCTGCCCGGTGCCGAGACTGTTAGGGCTAGTTGCAAAGAGTTTTACCGTGCGAGTTCCGATACACTTGATCAGTACCACATGCGTGTTTCATCGGTGATGAAACATTTTGAGTGGGGGAGAATGACAGGGACATCAAGATCGAGAGCATTGGAGTTGGGCCGCAGCAGAATTTTCATCTTCAAAAGAAAAAAAAATTATGAAAAGTGAACAGTGTCACGGACATCCATGATGAACAGTGACAGGCGTCTGTGAATAGTGACGGCCGTCCGTGATTTTGACCCCCTCACTGTCTGTATGTCACGGACGTCAGTGGGGCATTATGGACGTCCGTGGACGTCAAGACGGGATTTTCTAATTTTGCGAAATTTTCCTTTTTTAGTCTTTTATTATTATTAGGACTCTTTATTTCGAATTTTACTTTGATTGCCTATATAAGGAGGCTTGTAAATACTTTTAATTAGTTATTGATTATTGAATGAGAGCTTTTGCTTTATGAAGAGAGTCTTCTTCCCCGTGATGGGTTTGGTGTGAGGCCAAGGGAGTGATTCTCATATATCTTATTGTTTATCTTTTGTTATCTATTTGCTTTGATCTATTATATTTGCTATCTCTCGATCTGTGTTTACTTCCCTAAACCTTAATCTATTTGTTTCCTTTCGATCCCAAAACCCTAAACGTCTTCTAAAACCATAAACCCATTAGAGTCATAAATCAACCAAGCCATAAGCCTATTACAAAACCATAAATCCTTTTTCCTAAACCATAAACCTATTTCCACAGCCCTAGTTCGAACTCGTAAATCTACATCGGATTGAAGACCAATGCCTATGCCTGAAAAAACTAGAGTTTTATCTCTAGGCCCGATCCCGCCAAAAATCTAAAGGGACTTGCGCATCGGACTGAACCCTCCTCGGATCAAGCGTGATTTGCCTATTGAAATCCTAAGAACCCGAAGGTATCGTGGTAATTTTACGATTTAGTTTGAATTTTCTTATTTAATTTCGACAAATTTTCATCAATCATTGTTCACGCATTTTAGGGTTCCCGTCCCGCGTCAACATCCCTATCAGACACAATGGTTTTGGGCAGTCCATGAAGTAGCACGACCTCCGCGAAAAACAACTTAGCAATCGGAGGCCTTAGAACAAGGTATGAAGTGGGCCATTTTGGAAAATCGATCCACCACAACAAAGATGGAATTGTGCTTCCTTAGGGTTTTAAGAAGTCCGAGCACGAAATCCATTGAGAGGTCTTGTCAAAGTGTGTGTGGCATGGGTAACAGGGTGTACAAGGTGGTATTTTGTGTTGTCCGAGTTGACACTTAGCAAGTACGATAATGTTTGACAACCCAGACGACATCTCTCATTAGGCTAGGCCAAAAGAACATATCCTCTACGAGCCCAACAGTTTTATTATGTCCGAAATGCCCGGCTAATCCTCCGGCATGTAACTCCTAAATAAGGAAGTCACGCAATGAAGTGCGAGGGATGCAAAGGTGATTGCTCTTGAACATATACCCATCCTGGATGGTGCACGTGGAGTGTGTGCTGGTCGGGTAACTAAGGAGAGCAGTGTATTCTACCCTAAAATATGGGCAATCGGGGTCCTCATCCTTTAATCGTTCGAACTCGATGACCTCGGTGCTCATAGAGTGCAAATTCGTCACCCGACGACTAAGCGCATCAACAACCTTGTTTTCAACACCAGCCTTATGCTTTCACATGAATGTGAACCCTTGAAGGTACTTGACCCACTTCGAGTGCCTTGGGTTCAACTTTTTCTGTGAAGCAAGGAAGTGTAAGGGTTCATGGTCAGAGAACAACACAAATTCCTGTGGTCTAAGGTAATGTTTCCAATACCAAAGAGATTGGACGACCGCATAGAACTCCTTGTCATAGGTGGAGTATTTTTGCTTCACCTCATTGAGCTTTTCACTAGAATAGGCCATTGGGTGACCCTCTTGGCTAAGCACTCCTATACCCACACCCGAAGCGTCGCATGCGACTTTGAAAACTTTGGAAAAGTCCGGTAAACGCATGACAGGTGCACTGCTCATCCGTTGTTTGATCTCGGCAAAAGCTTTCGTCGTCGCTTTGCCCTAATGAAAATTCCTTTTTTTATGCAATCAGTGATTGGGGCCATGATGGTGCTAAAGCTTCTGATAAAGCAACAATAAAAGGTAGCCAAACTATGAAAGCTTCAGACATCGTGTATGTTCTTAGGTTCGGGCCACTCCATAATGGCTTTAACCTTTTCAGGGTCCGCGACCAGTCCATCAACCGAGATAATGAATCCCAAGAAGACAACGGACGTTGCATGAAGGTGCACCTCTTGAGGTTCACAAACAACTTCTCGCCCTTTAGGGTCTCACAAACCAGCCTAAGGTGGTTCAAGTGTTGATTCTTATCATAATTATAAATCAAGATGTCATCGAAATATACAAGGAATTTGCCTAGAAACGACCTCAACACTTGGGTCATGAGTCTCATGGCAGTACTCGGGGTGTTAGAAAGCCCAAAATGCATGACCATCTACTCATAAAGATCATCCTTGGTCTTAAAGACGGTTTTCCACTCATCACTGGGGCGGGTTCGGACTTGATGGTAGCCACTTTTGAAGTCTATCTTTGAAAAGATAGTGGCACCAACCATCATGTCGAGCATGTCATCAACCCTCGGTATGAGAAACCGATACTTGGCCGTAATCTTGTTAATTGCCTGACTATCGACACACATTCGCCAACTTCCATCATTCTTTTGTGTGAGTAGTGCGGGTACAGCGCAAGGGCTCATGCTCTCTTGAATGAACCCCTTTTGAAGGAGTTCATTGATTTGTCGAGTTAACTCGGCATGCTCAACCGGATTGAACCTATAGTGGGGCAGGTTCGGTAAGGTTTATCCGAGAACTAAGTCTATTATGTGTTGAATGTCATGCATTGGAGGGAGTTTGTTCAGTAAGTCTTCGGGGAAGACATCCGCAAATTCTTTCAAAATCGGCTCAACCTCTATTGGATGTTTGCCCATAGACTCGAGAGCTTTCTCGACGGTGATGACAACGTAGACCACGTTCTCATCCATAGAAACCTTTTCAAATTTCGAAGGGCTCACAATGTTGATAGATTTTGAAGTCTCGCCCTTCTTCTTGACTTTGTTGGTCGATGGTGTTTTGGGAAGCAAAGGGTGTAAAGTAATCTTCTTGCCCTTTTGCATGAACGTGCATATGTTTGATCGACCAAAAAGGGTCATGTCCATGTCGTAGAGCCACAACCTTCCCAAAATGATATGACCCACATCCATCAGCACCACATCACACCATAAGGTGTCCGAATAAGAACCCAACTAAATCGGTACACGACACCTTTTCGACATGGGAATGGATGAAGAGTCAACCCATGCAACCTTATAAGGTCTTGAGTGGGTTTCGAGTGTAAGCCCCAAGCGGCGTATGGTGTGAGTTGACACTACATTGGTGCAACTACTGCTGTCCACGATAACCTTACAACTATTTTCACCTAATCTGGCAACGGTGTAGAAGTTGTTCTCCCTTCGCCAGTCATCCTTCTCATCCCGTTGAGGTTGTGCAAAGGCACACCTCACAACTAAAGCATGGCCACTATTATCACCCTTTTCATCGTTGGGTGTGACATCCGGCTCAAACACTTCCTCTTCCACAACTATCTCACTGTCATCCTCCTCCCCCTCAATGAAGAGATTCCTTTGGGGCTCTTTTATAGGGCATTGGGCGGAAAAGTGTCTCATGCCATGCCACGACATTTATAGCACTAAACTAGGGCTGTCAACGGGGCGGGTTTCAGCTCAAGCCCGACCCGGATGGGCTGGGTTCGGGCTTATTTAACTAAAATGACAAACGGGTCGGGTTCGGGCTAGGAGGTAGTAGGTAAACGGGCCTAAATTAGGGTATAAAATAAGGGTATTTCTGTCATTTTAACCCTTTCACACAACTATATAGTAGTTTTAGTTAGGGTTTTTCTTCTTCTTCTTCATTGAGTCTGAGTCTTTGATATGTCTTCATCTCTTCTTCTAAAGCATTGAGATCACTTCTCATTTAGCTTCCTTTCTCGATTCCCCCCCCCCCCCTCAAATTCTAAATTTTTTTATATTTTCTATCTTCCTTCTCTATTTCTTATAAGATGCACAAGAAATTTCATGTTATTTTTTATTTTTCTACGCCATCGTTGGAAAATTATTAGGGGTTTCCTTCGCCTCTGATTTATGAGGCTTGATTTCTGCAGGACTATCTAGAAATTTCAAAAATCCTCTTTTCATTTCAATATCTGAATTGTATGTTAGGAGGTCATCTCTCTCCCTCTCTCATCGCCAGATCTGTGAAGAGTTTGAAGACTGAAGAGACTTCCTTTCTTATTTGGCGCATGTTAGTTTTGCCAGCTACCATCGTACAAGTTCAAGCGCATGTTAAAGTTTTCTCTACTAAATCTTCTAATGTAATATATATATATATATATATATATATATATATATATATGATTTTCTCTAGATTGTATAATTTTAGTACTTTTTTAATGGGCTTTGAATCGGGTTTGATTAATAGCAGTAGATTTATTGGTCGGGTTCTGCTCATCTTGATTATGGCGGGTCGGGCGGGTTCAACCCGAATAGCATCTGAATTGGGTTGCCTTCCTTTTAGTGTAAAAAATATTCTATAAAAACCGGCGGACGGCCAGATTGACAACCCTATACTTAACGTGAGAGCTACCTGTGACGGGGCGAATACTCGAGCTAGCAGCATGGTGCTTGGAGCACGACATGTGGTGCCAGGAGGGCACGCGACATGGGGGCCAAGAGGGCCTTGCGACGTGGCCGCGCTGCAGGGTCGCGACACGGATGCATAGGGGGGGAAGACGCAGGAGCGACGCAGTCGTGACTTAGCCAAGGTGGGCTAGCGACGCAGGAGGCATTGCGGTATGTCAAACCAAGGGGTTTGAGGTTCTCCTGCCATTCTGGCTGAATGACTGTTTTACCCTTCTATGTGGGAGAGGAGCTGGAGAGTTGCCTTCCACCCACACGGGACCTTGCGTTGCCAGAGGGGGCGCAAGTGTCTCCTAGGCCTGAAAGGGTGGGCCTAGAACGTCGACGCAGCGATGCCGTGTGGCACCCAAAGGAGGTTGAAGTATGGACCTGGACTACGCGTCGCGGTGCATGCGGTTGGGCAACCTCGTGTGAACACTATTGCTGCGTGGGACTCAGTTGAGCACGACAGCACGTGGGCCAACGATGAACGTGTGCTAGTAATTCGGAACGCACATGAAGGCAGGCTGTGTGGGACTCAGTTGAGCACGCGAGCGCGAGGCACAAGGCTGTGGGCTTGGTTCGGTATGTGAGCATGACATGATGGCATGGGGAGCTGCATGCCAAGACTGTTGCGAAGCGAGGTACTAGTGCAGTGCACAGGGTGAAGCTTGAGCAGGCCAAGTTTAGCACAGCGGTGCAAACGAGCATGTTGTAAGGGGCACGATACAACTGGGTGGTAGGCCGTGAAATAGAGGTAACCACATTGGGGGGAGTTCTTGTCCTCTAGGCGGGTGGTATCAGAGCTGATGTGTAGATGGGTTGGCTTCGTTGCACTCGGTAGCGAAGCACCGTGCGGGTTGAAAGCGCGTCGAAGGACGCTCCCGCAACTGTTGGTATCAGAAGTAGGTTGACCTAGCGAAGTGTGCGTTAGGTGCCGCACGGGACTGAGGTTGCGGAACTGCGACCCCGTGACATACCCCTTGAGGATTCCAAGACTACACCTTTTTCCCTTTTCAAAGCTTGTATTGGTAGGGACAGGTTGTGTAGGCTTGGGAGGAAGATTAAATCGTCCCTCACTGGAGCGATGACCACTAAGTTGTGGCTTGATTCTCTTCACCACCGATGTTTTTAAATACCGTTCAATATCTTGTACAACGGCATAACATCTTTCAAGTGTTTCCACGGGGGTGAGAAATCAACTCTTTTTGCAATTCAAATCGCAATCCGGTGCGGAATCTAGAGAGTGATTTCAAGGTCTTCCGATACTTTGGCCCTTATCATGAATTCTTCAAATTTGCCAATGCACTTGGTTACGGGCATACCACCTTGGCGTAAATTTTGCCATTGGTCGAGAAGACTTTGGTAGAATGATAAAAGAACATAATTCTCAGTAAGTTTTTCCTTCATGTCGTCCCAATGGGTAATGGGAGGACAACCCGCATTCACCCTAATGCGCTCGACATTGAGCTAGAAAAGTCGAGTTTGACCAACTAATTTCATTTTAGCGAGCTTGACACAACGGTCGTCATTCATGCCATACCAATCAAAGTGTTGATACATGTCGAAAAGCCAATCGAGGAAGACTGCAGGGTCCATTCTTCTATCGAAGATTGGAATGTCAACTCCGACATCCTTGAGGAGTTGCACTTCGAGGTCGTAGTCATCTCTACGATGATCCCTATGGTTCCAATTCCGATCATCTTGGCAACCATGGCATTCAAAGCATGGACCTTCACGCTCTTGGTGCTGATCATGGTGCTCATCAAACCCATCTAACTGGTTGACTTGATCACGCAAGCTATCATTAAAAATCCCTTGAGTTGTCTAGGCTTGCTCTATGTGACGGGGACGTCGACATTGTAGACATTGGATACGAACCGTTTCGCGTGTAACGACGTTAGAAGAAGCGGAATGGAGCGTAAAGAAGAAGAATCTACGCATCTCGATTGATCAAACCAGGATTCGATCGATCAATATCCTTGCTTCAATCGATCGAAATCGCATGAGAATTATTTTTTTTAGAATCCGAACTTAAGTTTTAGGGACAAATTTGTCTTTCTTTTATGTTTAGTTTCGTTTTAGGGTTTTATTTTAAGACTTCCTATATAAGGTCTCTCCATACACAATGTAATTAGTTATTGATTTTTGAATGAATGAGCTTTTGCTTTTGGAACTTGAGATGAGTTTCTCCGAAGAGTTATTCTTCTTCCCGAGAAGGGTTTGGTGTGAAGCCAAGGGTGTGAAGCCTAAAAATCTATCCTCTATCTCTTTATTTTTATTTCCTTTCTCTACTTTGTGTGATTCCATAAACCTTACATCCAACCGTCACCTTTTCCAAATCCCCAAAACCATAAATCCTAACACCCATCGGAACCATTGATTCGAACCCATCTGACAAATCCCTATTTCAACCACTATATCTCCAAACACCTGATCCCATAAACCATAGAAGAACTTGAGATCCCACCATTGAACCACGAGTAAGCGCCCTAATCTGGACAACCTAGAGTTCTACCTCTAGGACCGATCTGCACCGCAACTCTAACGGATCTAGCACAAAGACTGGACCCTTTCCTGAACCCGAATGTGATCTTTCGTATGAAAAACAATGGAGCCCTAAGGTAACCGCATTATTTTCAGGTTTATTGTTCAAGTTAATTTAAATTAATTTCGGCAAGTAATTAATTCATCGCATTCACGTAGTTTAGGGTCTTGTCCTGCGTCAGTTTTGGTATCAAAGCCTAAGTTCTAGGTTAGGGCATATTTGTGTGGCATTGAATTCATTGCACTTTAATTTTCATTGCATCTTATTTCTGTTTTGGCCAAAGTGTGCACATCCCGTGTTGTCAAAAGTCCATTTCATAGTCAGTTCATTTTGCATGCCATTCTAGAACCCGTCATTAGTGAACCGTATCACCATGGACATGAATGAGATTGCCGAGGCTCTTAACAGCATGAGGGCTGATCTAAAATCGATCAATGATCGAATGGCTGTCATGCAAACAGCCCAAAGGAACTTTGAAACGTCCAACGAGAGGTTGTTAGACCGAGTCAATCGGTTAGACAAGGGTGATGAGTACCTTGAACCACACTGTGAGCATATGGTCCACTTTTCGAACGAAATGGCTACCAACATAATCGAAACCGGAATCATAGGATGGATCATCATGGAGATGACTACAACCCGGAAGGGACCTCCTCAAGAATGTCCGAGTTGAGTTCTCAACTTTCGATAGAAGATTGGACCCTCAAGTCTTCCTCGATTGGTTATTCGATATGGAACAGCACTTTGAGTGGTTTGGCATGAGCGACGAGAGATGTGTCAGACTTGCTAAAATGAAGCTCATAGGCCAAGCTCGACTCTTTTGGGTCAACGTTGAATGCATCAGAACGAATGCGGGCTGTACTCCCATTACCCGTTGGGAGGACATGAAGGAGCGACTTACAGAAAAGTACGTTTCTTCCTCATACTACCATCATCTCCTCGATCAATGGCAAAATCTACGCCAAGGTAGTATGCCCGTAGCGGATTACATTAGCAAATTTGAAGAATTCATGATGAGCCAAAGTGTCCGAAGACTCAAGTCACACTATCCAGATTTCGCACCTGATTGAGGCTTGATTTACAAAAAGAGTTAGTCTCTCACCCTGTTGAGACCCTCGCCGAATGCTACACCGTCGTTCAGGACCTTGAACTATATTTGAAAATAACGGTGGTTAGGCGATCTGATTTTCACACCGGTCAACCTCGTATCGGCGAAGTGAGATTTAGTGCTGGAAACCCGCCTCCCAAACCCACACAATCCACATCTGTCAATGTGCGGTTTGACAAAGGAAAGGGTGTTAATTGGAGAGTCCTCGAAGAGTGGTTCTCACGTCAAGTGTTATAAATGTCAAGGTTTGGGACACTTTGTTGCCCAATGCCCCACGAGAGACCCACAAAGGAATCTCTTCATTTGAGAGAGTTTATGAAGAAGAGGTCTTTGAGACAAATGTCACACCTAGTGACGAGGAAGGTGATGACATGGGTCGTGCTCTAGTTGTGAGGTGTGCCTTTGCACAACTTCAACGAGATGAAAAGGAGGATTGGTGGAGGGAGAACATCTTCCATACCTTTGCCACATGTAGGACAAAGAGTTGTAGGGTTATCGTGGAAAGCGAAAGCTGCACTAATGTGGTGTCGGAACATACTGTCACCCGCTTAGGGCTTACACCCGAAGCCCACCTGAGACCTTACAAAGTCGCATAGGTTGACTCCTCATCCATTCTCGTGTCACAGAGGTGTCGTGTACCCATACAATTGGGTTTATACTCAGACACCTTATGGTGCGATGTGTTGTCGATGGATGTGGGCCACATCATCTTAAGGAGGCTATGGCTTTATGACTTGAACATGACCATTTTTGGTCAATCTAATATTTGCACGTTCAATTGTAAGGGCAAGAAAATCACTCTTAACCCTTTGGCTCCCAAAGCACCATCAGTTAACAGAGTTGAAAAGAAGGGAGGCCAATCCAAGGCCATCAACATTGTGAGCGCTTTTGAGTTCGAGAGGGCATCGTTAGATGAGAGCATAGTGTCTGTCGTCGTCACCGTTGAAAGTACTCCTGAGTCAGCACGTGAGTACCCCAAGGAGGTTGACCCAATCATGAATGAATTTGCGGATGTCTTCCCTGAAGACTTACCTAATGAGCTCCCTCCCATGCAGGACATTCAACACGCAATCGACTTGATTCCTGGATCTACATTACCGAATCTGCCCCACTACAGGTTAAACCCGGTTGAGCACGCCGAGTTAACTCGGCAAGTTAATGAGCTCCTTCAAAAGGGGTTCATCCAAGAGAGTCTGAGCCCGTGTGCTGTACCCGCATTACTCACTCCTAAGAAAGATGGTACATGACGCATGTGTGTGGATAGCCGTGCAATTAATAAGATTATGGTTAAATAACGGTTTCCCATACCGAGGCTCGATGACATGCTCGATATGATGGTTGGCGCCACTATCTTTTCCAAGATAGACCTTAAAAGTGGCTACCATCAGGTTTGTATTCGCCCTGGCGATGAATAGAAAATCGTCTTCAAGACCAAAGACGGTCTTTATGAGTGGATGGTCATGCCTTTTGGGCTATCCAATGCCCCGAGCACATTCATGAGGCTCATGACCCAAGTGTTGAGGCCATTTCTTAGCAAATTTCTTGTCGTATATTTTAATGACATCTTAATTTACAGCCCGGACGAGGAACAACACATTATCCACCTAAGGTTGGTTTGCGAAACCTTGAGGGGAGAGAGGTTATACGCGAATCTCAAGAAGTGCACCTTCATGCAACAATCCGTTGTATTTTTGGTATTCATTGTCTTGGTAGACGAGATGGTTTGTGAACCCTGCAAAGGTTAAGGCCATTGTCGAGTGGCCCGAACCTAAGAATATTCATGAAGTCCGTAGCTTCTATGGCTTGGCCACATTTGATCGTCGTTTCATCCGAAACTTTAGCACCATCATGGCTCCCATTACCGATTGCATGAGAAAAGGGGAGTTCCTGTGGAGCAAAGCCGCGACGAGGGCCTTTGCCAAGATAGAAGAGAATGGTTACTGCACCCGTCATGCGCCTACCAGACTTTTTTAAAGTCTTTAAAGTAGCATGAGACGCGTCGGGTGTAGGCATAGGCGGAGTGCTAAGCCAATAGGGCCACCCTGTGGCCTATTTTAGTGAGAAACTTAATGAGGCAAAGCAAAAATACTCCACCTATGACAAGGAGTTTTCTGCGGTCGTCCGATCTCATTGGTATATGAAACATTACCTGAGATCCCAGGAATTTGTGTTATTTTCTGACCACGAAGCCTTATGTTTCCTTGCTTCCCAGAAAAAATTGAACCCGAGGCACGTAAAGTGGGTCGAGTACCTTCAAGGGTTCACATTTGTGTTGAAGCATAAGGTCGGTGCCGAGAACAGGGGAGCTAATGCTCTTAGTCGTCGAGTGGCGACTTTCCAATCTATGGGCACCGAGGTCATCGGATTTGAGTAGTTAAAATAAGACTATTCTGAGTGCCCAGATTTCAGGGCAGGATATACTGCTATCCTTGAGAATCCGAACAACATTAACTCCAAGTATACCATGCTAGATGGGTATCTGTTTAAAGGAAATCGTTTGTGTATCCCTCATACTTCATTGCGTGACTTCCTCATCTGGGAGTTACACGCAGGAGGGATTGCCGGACATTTCGGGCGCGATAAGACCAGTGCGCTCATTTGAGGATAGGTTTTATTGGCTTAGCCTTATGAGAGATGTCTCTAGGGTCGTGAAACACTGTCGTAGATGCCAAGTGACGAAGCAGATTAAGCAGAATACCGACTTGTACACCCCGTTACCTGTGCCACACACCCTATGGCAAGACATCTCTGTGGATTTCGTGCTCGAACTTCCCAAGACTCAACGGAAGAACGATTTCACTTTTGTGGTAGTGGACCACTTTTCCAAAATGGCCCACTTCATACCTTGTTCAAAAGCTTCCGATGCGGCTCACATAGCCAAATTATTTTTCGGGAAGGTTGTGCGTCTCCATGGGTTACCCAAAACGATTGTGTCAGATCGAGACGTGAAGTTTACCGGATACTTCTGGAAAACTTTATGGCACATGATGGGTACCATGCTCCAATTTTCTTCGGCCTATCATCCTCAAATCGATGGCCAAACGGAAGTCACCAATAGGACCTTAGGTAATCTCCTTCGTTGTTTAGTCGGTGATCATCCTAGGACTTGATATTCTACATTGCTTATAATCGAGTTTGCATACAACAATTCAATCAACAGGTCCCTAGGCATGAGTCCTTTTAAGGTTGTACTTGGTCATAGGCTTAGGACACCCATTGACTTAATCCCCATGTCAGCATCCCATCAAGTTTCCGAGTCACATCACATCCATGAATTGCATGCTAAAATTAGAAAAAAAATTAATGCGAGCAAGGAACACTACAAGATAACTGCGGATGCACATAGGCGCTTCAAAGAATTCCAAGTGGGGGATTATATGATGGTTCGGGTTAGGCCTTAACGATTCCCATCAGGAGTCGCAAAGAAACTCCAAGCCTGCGGTGCTGAGCCTTTTAGAGTTGTGGCAAGGAGCGGGCCTAATGCGTATGTTCTCAAACTTCCAACAGATATAGGGGTCAGCTCTATGTTTAATGTGGAGGACCTAGTTCTTTCTTCGGCCTCAGCCCAACCCCTTCCAAGCAGACCCGAGCCCACATTCCAGCTCCACCCTGTCGCCCCTACCCTTCCTTCCCCAAGGAAGCAGAGGACAGATGAAATCGAAGGGATACTTGATGATTTTGCGGTATCCACCCATGGTGGAGGATTTCAGAAATACTTGGTTAAGTGGTTGGGAACATGGGTTAAAATATCGGGTTACCGATACGTATCGTCCGAGCTCCAAAACGATACGTATCGGACGATATGTATCGGTACCGGTCTGTATCGGACGATACATTGAATGTATCGTTTGATACATTCAATACATTTGAATGTATTGAACGATACATTCAATGTATCGTTCGAGTCCAGTACCGATACGTATCGGTATCGGACGATATTTTGATCCATGGTTGGGAAAGCCGGATTCTGAGAACACCTGGTTATCTGAAGATAAGGTGCGACGCCTGGACCCCGACGTGCTCGATCGCTATCACGATGCCACTTCATCGGTGATGAAGCCTTTTCGGCCCGGGAGAATTGACGGGGACGCCGACATTGTAGACATTGGATACGGACCGTTCCGCGTGTGCTGACATCGGAACAAGTGGAATTGAGCGTAAAGAAGAAGAAAAGAAGAATCTGCGCGTCTCGATCGATCGAACCAGGATTCGATCGATCGACATCCCTGCTTCGATCGATCAAAATCGCGCGAGAATGATTTCTTTTAGAATCCAAACTAAAGTTTTAGGGGTAAATTTGTCTTTCTTTTATGTTTAGTTTCGGTTTAGAGTTTTATTTTAAGACCTCCTATATAAGGTCTCTCCATAAACAATGTAATTATTTATTGATTATTGAATGAATGAGCTTTTGCTTTTGGAATTGGAGATGAGTTTCTCCGAAGAGTGATTCTTCTTCTCGAGAAGGGTTTGGTGTGAAGCCGAGGGTGTGAAGCCCAAAAATCTATCCTCTATCTATCTCTTTATTTTTATTTTCTTTCTCTACTTTGTGTGATCCCATAAACCTTAAATCCAACTGTCACCTTTTCCAAATCCCCAAAACCATAAATCCTAACACCCATCGGAACCATTGATTCGAACCCATCTCACAAATCCCTAGTTCAACCACTAAATCTCCAAACACTCGATCCCATAAAGTTCTACCTCTAGGACCGATCTGCACCGCAACTCTAATGGATCTAGCGCAAAGACTGGACCCTTTCCTAAACCCGGACGTGATCTTTCGTATGAAAAACAATGGAGCACTAAGGTAACCGCATTATTTTCAGGTTTATTGTTCAAGTTAATTCAAATTAATTTCAGCAAGTAATTAATTCATCGCATTCACGTAGTTTAGGGTCTTGTCCTACGTCACTATGGTATTCAGTCGTGCGTTAATTGCACCCAACTCTTATCGCATAACTCTAAGAGTATCGAGAATCTCATTCGAAGTCATGGTGATCACAGATGTCTATTAAGGTTCTAGTATGGAATGCAATATAGACTCACAAAAATAATGCAACAGAAATAAATATGACAAGCAAAGTTGCCCTAACCTAGAAACCTAGGGCTCTGCTACCAAAACTGACACCGGACGGGAGCCCTAAAATGTGTGATGAATGCTCTAATGTTTTATTTCTTTTAGAACTCTTTTATTTTGAATTAATTATTGGTGGCCTATATAAAGAGGCTTGTAAATACTTTTTAATTAGATTACGAAATATTTTGAATGCTTTTTGCTTAAATATTCTTTTCCCCGAGATGGGTTTGGTGTGAGGCTAATGGAGTGATTCTCATAGATCTTCTTGTTTATCTTTGCTATCTGCTTTCTTTGATCTTTCATTATTTCCCATCTATCGATCTCTGTTTACTTCACTGAATCCCAATCTATTAGTTTCTTCTTGACCCAAAACCCTAAACTCCTTCTGAAACCCTAAATCAATTAGAGCCAAAACCCTTTTCAAGACCATAAGCCTAAACCAATCCATAAGCTTATTACAAAACCATAAATCCATCCCAAAACCCTAGTTCGAGCCATGAATCTACATCGAATCGAAGACGAATGCCTAAGCCTGGAAACGCTAGAGTACTATCTCTAGGCCCGATCCCACCTCAAATCTAACAGTACTTGCGCACCAGACTGGACCCTAGTTGGATCTCGCGTGATCTACCAACATGAATTCTCTTAGCCCTAAGGTATCGAGTTAATTTTAAGATTAAGCTTGATTTAATTTTATTTAATTTCGGCAAACTCGCATAAAATCATAATAACGCATTTTAGGGTTACCGTCCCACGTCAGTTTTGGCATCAGAGACCTAGGTTAACTAGGTTAGGGCATCTTTGCTTGTCATATTTATTTTATTGCATTGTTTTCTTTTGTGAGTTCATATTGCATTCCATATTAGAACCCTAATAGGAATCTGTGATCACCATGGATTCGAGTGAGATTCTCAATACCCTTAAAGGTATGCAAGAAGAGTTGGGTGCGATTAATGCACATCTGAATACTATAGAGAAAGCCGAAACATCTCTAAGAATTGGTAATGATAGATTGCGTGATCGAATCAACCAAGTGGAAGCGGTTGATGAACTTGAGGATCAACACCAAGGACGCAATGGTCGCCAAGGTAATCGAAATCAGAATAGTACAAATCCTCGTAGAGATGACTACGACCTCGAAGTGTAACTTCTTAAAAATGTCAAAGTTGAGATTCCGGCTTTCGATGGAAGAATGGACCCGACAGTCTTCCTCTAATGGCGTTCCGACATGGACCAACACTTTGATTGGTATGGCATGAATGACGACCGTTGTGTCAGACTCGCTAAAATGAAATTGGTTGGTCAAGCTTGACTTTTCTGGCTCAATGTCGAGCGCATTAGGGTGAATGCGGGCTGTCTTCCCATTACCCATTGGGACGACATGAAGGAACGACTTACTGAGCAGTATGTTCCTTTATCATACCACCAACGCCTCCTAGACCAATGACAAAATTTACGCTGGTATGCCCGTAGCCGAGCACATTAGCAAATTTGAAGAATTCATGATGAGAGCCAAAGTATCGAAAGACCTTGAAATCACTCTCTCAAGATTCCGTACCGGATTGCGATTTGAATTGCAAAAAGAGTTGATTTCTCACCCTGTGGAAACACTTGAAAGATGTTATGCCGTTGTTCAAGATCTTGAACGGTTTTTGAAAACATTGGTGGTGAGGCAAAGCGAGCTACAACACATTGGTCCTTATTTCGGAGAGGGACGATTTAGTGTCTGAAACCAGCCTCCCAAACCTACACAATCTGTCCCTAGCAATGCGAGGTTTGAAAAGGGAAAATGTGTAGTAGGAGAATCCTTGAGGGGGTAGCTCTCAAGTAAAGTGCTATAAATGTCATGGGATGGGACACAGCAGCTCAATGCCTTACAAAAGACCCCCAAAGGAATCTCATCATTGAGGGAGAGGAAGATGAAGGTGATATAGTGGTTGAAGAGGAAGTGTTTGAGTGGACAACACACCCAGTGATGAGGAGGGTGATGTTATTGATCATGCTTTAGTTGTGAGGTGTGCCATTGTACAACCTCAACGGGATGAGAAGGATGACTGGCGAAGGGAAAACATCTTTCACACCTTTGCCAGATTTGGTGAAAAGAGTTGTAAGGTCATCGTGAATAGCGGTAGTTGCACCAATGTAGTGTCAACTCATGCCGTACGCTGCTTGGGGCTTACACCTGAAGCCCACCCGAGACCTTATACGGTTGCATGGGTTGACTCTTCATCCATTGCGGTGTCGAAAAGGTGTTATGTACCAATTCGATTGGGTTCTTATTCGGACACCTTATGGTGTGACGTAGTGCCGATGGATGTGGGCCATGTTATTTTGGGAAGATCGTGACTCTACGAAATGGATGTGGCCCTTTTTGGTTGATCAAACATATACACGTTCATGCACGCCGAGTTGACTCGGCAAGTCAATGAACTCCTTCAGAAGGGGTTCATCCAAGAGAGTCTGAGCCCGTGTGCCGTACCTGCCCTACTCACTCTTAAGAAAGATGGTATGCGGCGCATGTGTGTGGATAGCCGTACAATCAATAAGATTACAGTTAAGTATCAGTTTCCCATACCAATGCTCGATAA
Source organism: Chloranthus sessilifolius (assembly GCA_021018995.1). Taxonomy (NCBI): domain Eukaryota; kingdom Viridiplantae; phylum Streptophyta; class Magnoliopsida; order Chloranthales; family Chloranthaceae; genus Chloranthus; species Chloranthus sessilifolius. The sequence continues at coordinate 141,639,213 of CM037587.1, forward strand.
CATGCTCGATATGATGGTTGGTGCCACTATCTTTTCAAAGATAGACCTCAAATGGCTACCATCAAGTTCGAATCTGCCTTGGTGATGAGTGAAAAACCGCCTTTAAGACTAATAATGGTCTTTATGAATGGATGGTCATGCCTTTTGCCCTTTCTAACGCCCCGAGTACTTTATGAGACTTATGACCCAAGTGTTGAGGTCGTTTCTAGGCAAATTCCTTGTTGTTTATTTCGATGACATCCTGATCTATAGTCATGACAAGGATCAACACTTGAGCAACCTTAGGTTGGTTTGTGAAACTCTCAAGGGCAAGAAGTTGTTTGCAAATCTCAAGAAGTGCACCTTCATGCAACGTTATGTTGTCTTCTTGGGATTTATTATCTCGGCCGATGAAATTGCCACGAACCCCGAAAAGGTTAAAGCCATTGCGGAGTGGTCCGAGCCTAAGAACATACACGATGTCCGCAGCTTCCATGGTTTGGCTATTTTTATCATCGCTTCATCAGAAGCTTTAGCACCATTATGGCCCCAATACTGAATACATGAAAAAGGGAGACATTAAATGGGGCAAAGCTGCACTTAAAGCCTTCGCCGAGATCAAATAAAAGATGAGTAGTGCACCAGTCATGCGCTTGCCGGACTTTTCCAAAGTCTACAAAGTCGCATGCGACGCATTGGGTGTCGGCATAGGAGTGCTTAGCCAGAGGCTCGGTGGCCTATTTTAGTGAAAAACTTAATAAGGCAAAGCAAATATACTCTACCTACGATAAGGAATTCTATGCGCTCGTCCGATCTCTTTGGTATTGGAAACATTACCTTAGACCGCAAGAATTTGTGTTGTTCTCTGACCATGAAGCCTTACGCTTCCTTGTTTTACAGAAAAAGTTGAACCCGAGACACGTGAAGTGGATCGAGTACCTTCAAGGGTTCACATTTGTGTTAAAGCATAAGGCCGGTGCTAAAAATAGGGCTGCAGATGAACTTAGTCATCGAGTGGCGACTTTGCGCACAATGAACACCGAGGTCGTTGGGTTTGAAAGGTTAAAGGATGAGTACCCCGAGTGTCTAAATTTTAGGGTTGAGTACACTGTTCTCCTTAGTGACCCGACCAGCACACGCCCCGTGTACACCATCCACGATGGGTACTTGTTTAAAGGCAACCACCTTTGCATCCCTCGCACTTCATTACATGACTTTCTCATTTGAGAGTTACATGCTGGAGGGATAGCTGGTCATTTTGGGCATAATAAAACTATTGCACTCGCCAAGAATAGGTTCTTCTGTCCTAGCCTAATGAGAGATGTCGCTCGAGTTGTCAAACATTGTCGTATGTGCCAAGTGTCAAAATAGACAAAACAAAATACCGGCTTATACACCCTGTTACCCGTGCCACACACACCGTGGCAAGACCTCTCAATGGACTTCGTGCTTGGACTTCTCAAAACTCCAAGGAAGAACGATTCCATCTTTGTCATAGTGGATCGATTTTCCAAGATGGCCCACTTCATTCCTTGTTCCAAAACTTTCGATGCATCCCATATTGCTAAACTGTTCTTTGCGGAGGTAGTACATCTTCATGGGTTGCCCAAAACCATTGTGTATGATAGGGATGTCAAATTCACTAACTATTTTTGGAAGACACTTTGACACATGATGGGCAAAAATGTTTCTATTTCCGACGGCTTATCACCCTCAAACGGATGGCCAAACCGAAAGCACCAATAGGAGCCTTGGGAATCTCCTTCGTAGTCTTGTCGGTGATCATGTTAGGACCTGAGATACCATTTTACCCACAACTGAGTTTGCCTACAATAATTATGTCAATAGGTCCATAGGCATAAGTCCTTTTGAGGTAGTACATGGCCATAGGCATAGGACACCACTAGATTTGATCCCCATGTCCGCTTCCCATACTGTCAGAGTCTGCCGATGCATTTGCATAACACATTCATAGCTTGTATGCTGAAATTAGACAAAAGATTAATTCAAGCAACAATCAATATAAGTTATCTGCAGATGCTCACAGGCATTTTAAAGAATATCAAGTAGGTGATTATATGATGGTCCAAATTAATCCAGAGCGGTTCCCATTGGGATCCACCAAGAAGCTCCAATTAAGAGGCGTTGATCATTTTAGAATTTTGGCTAAGAGTGGTCCTAATGCATACGTGTTTGAGCTTCCTCCAGATACGGGGGTTAGTTCAACGTTCAATGTAGAGGATTTGGTTCCTTGGGTTTCACCCCACCTCCTGAAAACCCACTCCTGCCACCTCATAGCCCCAACCCCAACCCAACTTTGTAGCCCATACCTCTTCCTTCCCCAAGCAAACAGAGAAAAGATGAGATAGAGGACATTATCAATGATCATGTCGTCTCCACACATGACGGGGGATTTCAGAAGTACTTGGTTAAATGGGTCCGAAAATCAGAGTCTGAAATCCACGAGAATGAGGTTCGCCGCTTAAACCCCGACTTGATCGACATCTACCACGAGCATGTTTCATCGGTGATGAAACCTTTTTGGTCCAGAGGGATTGACGGGGACACCGAGTACATGGACATCAGTTTTGGACCACCTCACTTCTACCAGTGTTGAAAGAAGCGAAGAGGAAGCCTGAGTACAACATCTTCAGGAGGAAAAGGGAGACAAAAGCAGCAGAAAACGTCATCCAATGACGGACGTCCGTGGGCTCAGGACAAACATCTGTGAAATAAGTCCCTCACTATTTCGGATGGACGGACGTCTGTAGTACCCCACAGACGTCCGTGGTTCTGTGTTTGTAGGTCATGGACGTTCGTGACAATAGGACGGACGCCCGTGGATGACATTCCGCCCGCAACGGAACTTCTAAAATTTACAGAAAATTGCCTTTTTGGTGTTTTATTTCTTTTAGGACTCTTTTATTTCGAACTAATTATTGGTGACCTATATAAATAGGCTTGTAAATACTTTTTAATTAGATTATTGAATATTTTGAATGCTTTTTGCTTGAATATTCTTTTCCCCGAGATGGGTTTGGCGTGAGGCCAAGGAAGTGATTCCCATAGATCTTGTTTATCTTTGCTATTTGCTTTCTTTGATCTTTCATTATTTCTCATCTATCGATCTCTGTTTACTTCACTGAACCCTAATCTATTAGTTTCTTCTTGAACCAAAACCCTAAACTCCTTCTGAAACCCTAAATCAATCAGAGCAAAAACCTTTTTCAAAACCATAAACCTAAACCAAACCATAAGCCTATTACAAAACCATAAATCCATCCCAAAACCCTAGTTCGAGCCGTGAATCTACATCGAATTGAAGACAAACGCCTAAGCCTGGAAAAACTAGAGTACTATCTCTAGGCCCGATCCCACCTCAAATCTAACGGTATTTGCGCACCGGACTGAACCCTAGTTGAATCTCGCGTGATCTACCAACCTGAATTCTCTGAACCCTAAGGTATCGAGTTAATTTTGAGGTTAAGCTTGATTTAATTTTATTTAATTTCGGTAAAATCGCATAAAATCATAATCACGCATTTTAGGGTTACCGTCCCGCGTACACAATTTTATTGGCTATTGAAATCCATGTAAAACAACTTTTCACAAAGTCTGTTGGCTAAAAGATATTACATTCTAGATAAAGTTCTTGACACCACATTATTCCCATGGAAAGATATAGCAAAAAGTCAGTTGAATATTGGAATGTATGTGAACATAAAATTGATTTTTGTCTTAAAAATTAATATTATTTTAGATAGTTTTATTGTATAGGTTAAAAGGCAAGCATTTTATGAAATCATTACAAGTATACATCACGCAATAATTCGAATATTGCTTGCTGATAAGTAAAACTAAACTTTAAGCCTGCAGAACAACTCCTATACTATTTAGTGTTCTCGCTATATGAAAAGAAAAATGTATTATACACGTGAAAAAATTCAACCTTGATGACAGAGTGTGGGATGTTCCTGCAAAGAACTGCACCCCATCCAGCATATAATGAAGGCAAACCCCCCTTTTCAAGGATTCCAACTAAGGCATTCCTGTAAAGAAATTTTCTGAATGTCGGTTCTACATGAATGGAGGATAATAATTTAATAAATAAATACTAAAATAAAATAAATAAAGATAAAATACAAAAATTATTTCCAGATACCACTTTATCAAAATGTCAATCCAGATCTATACCTGCTACCTAGCACTAGGGAGACACAGGAGCCATTGGAAGCAGCAAAATCTCTTGAGGCTTAAGAGTTGAAGCAAAATTGAAACAACAATCTAATCTTGAGAGAAAAAGAGACCTGACAATTTTTTTCATGTTTGTCAATTGTGTTTAGGCCAAACATCTATTCAGTGTTACTTCCATTTTAATCACATAGGAAAAGATACTTTGTTCCTTAAACACTTTTACTACATGTTACAAATGCTATATCTTCTAAATTTTTATCTGCTTGATTTATATTATATGAATGTTAATTGCATCCACAGTTAATCCCCTATCAGAAAAAACATGTCTACAACCCTGATTTGTTCTCCTAACATGTCTGTCCACATCCAACTCACAAAGACCGTTATGCAACCATCAACCTGAAAAGTTATTTCACATTAAATAATAAATAATCCTTTATTGGCTGTATTTATTGGTGTGTATGTAGATTTCCTACTAAGTTGGTGTGTGTATGTGTGTATGTGTATAGGTATAGGTCATTATAGGTGAGTGGGTGTTGAGAGTGTTAATAGGTACATCAATAATGTTTTGTAAGTAACATGAATGCTAATAATTAAGGGGTATGGGTAATCTATCTCAAAACCCTAACTTTCTCCATCTTTTCTTGCTTCTCCAACTTTCTTCTCTTTCTTCAGCAACCTCACCATACCTCTAAATAATCAACCCTTAAAAGCCATTATATATTTTAGTACAGAGCAGTTTCCGGTGCATCAACTTCATTTCCGTTGCTAATGTCATCTCTAAGATCGCAGATGCCAGCATGACGACATGCTAATGTCAGCAGGTACAATAGGTTGACCTTGAAATGAAAAAACAAATTCATATATGACGGACCTTGAAATGAAATTTTTTTTACTGTTCACGATGAACAATGACGGACGTCTGTGAACAGTGACGGACGTCCGTGATTTTGCCCCTTCACTGTTCATGGGGAACTACGGACGTCCGTGGACGTCGTGACGGGCTTCCGAAATTTGAGTTTTTTTGGCGAAAACTTGCCTAGAACTCTTTATTTCGAATTTTAATTATTGGTGGCCTATATATAGAGGCTTGTAAAGACTTTTTAATTAGTTATTGAATATTTTGAATGCTTTTATGCTTGAATATTCTTTGCCTGAGATGGGTTTGGTGTGAGGCCAAGGGAGTGATTCCCAAAAGCCATTGTTATTTTCTCTATTATCTATCACTGTCTTCTTTGGATTTTTGCCTTCTTGATCCCTGCTTGTTTCTCCTACATCTTAACCTATTGATTTCTTGATCCCTAAATCATAAATCCCTTTCAGAATCCCAAATCAAACAGAGCCCAAAACCCTTTTCTAAGCCATAATTCAAACCATAAGCCCATTACAAAATCATACACCTATTTCTAAAGCCCTAGTTAGAGCCTGCGAATCTATATCGGATCGAACACGAACGCCCAAGCCTGAAAAAAGCTAGAGTTCTATCTCTAGGCCGATCTCGCCTCAAATCTAAAAGTACTTTCAAGACGAATTTGAACCCACCGGATCTCGTGTGATCTACTCATCAAAATTCTCCAACCCTAAGGTATCTTAAGATAGTTTTGTGATTAAACTTGAATTACTTTATTTAATTTCGGCCAAATTGCATGAAAAAACCATATTCCGCAATTTAGGGTTATCGTCCCGCGTCAGTTTTGGTATCAGAGACCTAGGTTTTCTAGGTTAGGGCATTTTATTTGTCATATTTATTTTATTGCATTATTTTTTTCGTTTGTGAGTCCATATTGCATGCCATATTAGAACCCTAATAGACCTTGTGATCACCATGGCTTCGGATTAGGTTCTTAATACTCTTAGAGCTATGCGAGAAGAATTGGGTGCGATTAGTGCATGTTTGAATACCATTGAGCAAGCCCAAGCATCCCTATGAGTTGGTAATGATAGATTACGTGATCGAATCAACCAACTGGAAGCGATGGATGGGCTGGAAAATCAGAACCAAGAGCGTGAATGTCCCCACTTGGAACGTAATGGTCGCCAAGACAACCAGAACCGTAGGGATCATTGTAGAGATGACTATGACCCCAAAGTTCAACTCCTTAAGAATGTCCGAGTTGAGATTCCGACTTTTGATGAAAGAATAGACCCTACAGTCTTCCTCGATTGGCTTTCTGACATGGACCAACACTTTGATTGGTATGCCATGAATGACGACCGTTGCGTTAGACTCGCAAAAATGAAGTTGGTTGGCCAAGCTCGACTTTTATGGCTCAATGTTGAGCGCATTAGGGTGAACGCGGGTTGTCCTCCCATTACCCGTTGGGACAACATGAAGGAACGACTTACTTAGAAGTATGTTCCTTTATCATACCACCAACGCCTCCTCGACCAGTGGCAAAACTTACGCCAAGGTGGTATGCCCGTGACCGATTATATTGCCAAATTTGAAGAATTCATGATGAGGGCAAAAGTATCGGAAGACCCTGAAATCACTCTCTAGATTCCGCACTGGATTGCGACTTGATTTGCAGAAAGAGTTGATTTCTCACCCTGTAGAAACTCTTGAAAGATGCTATGCCGTTGTACAAGATCTCGAACGGTATTTGAAAACTACGGTGGTGAAGAGGACCGAGTCCCAATATAGTAGCCAACGATCCAGTGAGGGACGATTCAATCCTCCTCCCAAACCTACACAACCCGCCCCTACCAATTCTAGGTTTGAAAAGGGAAAAAGTGTAGGCGGAGAATCCTCAAGGGTTAATTCTCAAGTTAAATGCTATAAATGTCATGGGATGGGACACTTTGCCGCCCAATGCCCTCCGAAAGAACCCCAAAGGACTCTCTTCATTGAGGGAGAGGAGGATGATGATGAGGTAGTGGTTGAAGAGGAAGTATTTGAACCAGTTAGCACACCCAGTGATGAGGAGGGTGATGTTATTGGTCATGCTTTAGTTGTGAGGTGTGCTCTTGCACAGCCTCAACGGGATGAAAAGGATGACTGGCGTAGGGAGAACATCTTCCACACCAATGCCAGATTTGGTGAAAAGAATTGTAGGGTCATCATGGATAGCGGTAGTTGCACTAATGTTATATCAACTCATGCCGTACGCCGCTTAGGGCTTACACCTGAAGCCCACCCGAGACCTTATAAAGTCGCATGGGTCAATTCTTCATCTATTCCCGTGTCGAAAATGTGTCGTGTATCGATTCAATTAGGTTCTTATTCGGACACCTTATTGTGCGATGTGGTGCCGATGGATGTGGGCCATATCATTTTGGAAAGGCCGTGGCTCTACGACATGGACGTGACTCTTTCTGGTCAAACAAGCATATGCACGTTCATGCATAAGGGCAAAAAGATCACTTTACACCATTTGCCTCCCAAAACACCATCGACCAACACCGTTGAAAAGAAGGGCGAGTCTTCTAAATCCATTAATATTGTGAGCCCTTCTGAGTTCGAGAAAGCATCGAAAGATGAGAGTGTGGTGTACGTAGTTGTCATCGTAGAGAGTGCTCTCGAGTTGGTGAGCGAGTGTCCCCAAGAGGTTGAGCCGATTTTAAAAGAGTTTACGGATGTCTTCCCTGAAGACTTACCTAACGAACTCCCTCCTCTGCGTGATATCCAACACGCAATAGACTTGGTTCCCGGATCTACCTTACCGAACCTGCCCCACTATAGGTTGAATCCGGTTGAGCACGCCGAGTTAACTCGGCAAGTCAATGAGCTCCTTCAGAAGGGGTTCATCCAAGAGAGTTTGAGCCCGTGTGCCATACCTGCCCTACTCACTCCTAAGAAAGATGGTACGTGGCGCATGTGTGTGGATAGCCGTGCGATCAATAAGATTACCGTTAAGTATCGGTTTCCCATACCAAAGCTTGATGATATGCTCGATATGATGGTTGGTGCCACTATCTTTTCAAAAATAGACCTTAAAAGTGGCTACCATCAAGTTCGCATCCGCCCTGGTGATAAGTGGAAAACCGCCTTTAAGACAAAGGATGGTCTTTACGAGTGGATGGTCATGCCTTTTGGGCTTTCTAATGCCCCGAGTACTTTCATGCAACTCATGACCCAAGTGTTGAGGCTGTTTCTAGGCAAATTCCTTGTTGTTTATTTCGATGACATCTTGATCTATAGTCACGACAAGGATCAACACTTGACCCACCTTAGGCTGGTTTGTGAAACCCTCAAGGGCGAGAAGTTGTTTGCCAATCTCAAGAAGTGCACTTTCATGCAGCATTCTGTTGTCTTCTTGGGATTCATTACCTCGGCCAATAGAATGGTCGCGAACCCTGAAAAGGTGAGAGCCATTGTGGAGTGGCCCGAACCAAAGAACATACACGATGTCCGCAGCTTCCATGGCTTGGCTACTTTCTATCGTAGCTTCATCAGAAGCTTTAGCACCATTATGGCCCCAATCACAGATTGCTTGAAAAAAGGGATTTTAAATGGGGCAAAGCGGCGACAAAAGTCTTTGCCGAGATCAAACAACGAATGAGTAGCGCACCCGTCATGCGATTGCCGGACTTTTCTAAAGTCTTTGAAGTTGCATGCTACGCATCGGGTGTAGGCATAGGAGGAGTGCTTAGCCAAGAGGGTCACCCTGTGGCCTATTTTAACGAAAAACTTAACGAGGCGAAGCAAAAATACTCCACCTATGACAAGAAATTCTATGCGGTCGTTTGATCTCTTTGGTATTGGAATACCTTAAACCGTAGGAATTTGTGCTGTTCTTTGACCATGAAGCCTTACGCTTTCTTGCTTCACAGAAGAAGTTGAACCCAAGGCATGCGAAGTGGGTGGAGTACCTTCAAGGGTTCACATTCGTGTTAAAGCATAAGGTTGGTGCTGAAAATAGGGCTGCTGATGCCCTTAGTCGGCGAGTGGTGACTTTGCGCACAATGAGCACCGAGGTCGTCGGGTTCGAAAAGTTAAAGGATGAGTACCCCGAGTGCCCAGATTTTGGGGTTAAGTACACTGCTCTCCTTAGTAACCCGATCAGCACACACTCTGTGTACACCATCCAGGATGGGTACTTGTTTAAAGGCAATCGCCTTTGCATCCCTCGCACTTCATTGTGTGACTTTCTCATATGGGAGTTACATGCTAGAGGGATGGCCGGACATTTCGGGCGTAATAAAACTGTTGCGCTCGTAGAGGATAGGTTCTTTTAGCCTAGCCTGATGAGAGATGTCGCTCGGGTTGTCAAACATTGTCGTACTTGCCAAGTGTCAAAACAGACCAAACAAAATACCGGCTTGTACACTCCTTTACCCGTGCCACACACACCGTGGCAAGACCTCTCTATGGATTTCGTGCTTAGACTTCCTAAGACCCCTAGGAAGCACAACTCCATCTATGTCGTAGTGGACCGATTTTCCAAAATGGCCCACTTCATTCCTTGTTCCAAAACCCCCGATGCATCTCATATTGCTAAACTATTTTTCGCGGAGGTAGTGCGTCTTCATGGGTTGCCCAAAACCATTGTGTTTGATAAGGATGTTAAATTCACGAGTTATTTTTGGAAGACCCTTTGGCACATGATGGACACATTGCTCCAATTCTCAACAGCTTACCACCCTCAAACGAATGGCCAAACTGAAAGCACCAATAGGAGCGTTGGGAATCTCCTTCGTAGTCTTGTCGGTGATCATGTTAGGACCTGGGATACCATCTTACCCACAGCTGAGTTTGCATATAATAATTCTGTCAATAGGTCCATAGGCATGAGTCATTTTGAGGTAGTGCATAGTCATAGGCCTAGGACCCCATTAGATTTGATCCCCATGTCTGCGTCCCATAGAGTGTCAGAGTCTGCCGATGCATTTGCACAACATATTCATAGCTTGCATGCCGAAATTAAACAGAAAATTAATTCAAGCAACAATCAATACAAATTATCTGCAGATGCTCACAGGCGTTCTAAAGAATTTAATGTGGGTGATTATGTGATGGTCCGGGTTAGGCCTGAGCGGTTCTCACTGGGATCCGCAAAGAAGCTCCAATCTCGAGGCGCTGGGCCTTTTAGAATTTTGGCTAAGAGTGGTCCTAATGCATACGTGCTCGAGCGTCCTCCAGGTACAGGAGTTAGTTCAACGTTCAATGTGGAGGACCTGGTTCCTTACTTGGGTTTCACCCCACCTCCTGAAAACCCACTCACCACCCCTAGTCCCAAATTTCTAATCCAACCTTGCAACCTATACCTCTTCCTTCCCCATACAGACAGAGATCAGATGAGATAGAAGATATAATTAATGATCATGCCGTCTCTACACAGGATGAGGGATTTCAAAAATACTTGGTTAAATGGGTCGGCAAACCGGAGTCCGAAAACACTTGGGTCCACGAGAATGAAGTTCGCTACTTGAACCCCGACTTGCTAGACATCTACCACAAGCGCGTTTCATCGGTGATGAAACCTTTTTGGTCCAGGGGAATTGACGGGGACGCCACATACATGGACATTGGATTCGGACCACATCGTTTCTACCGGCGTCGAAAGAAGAGAGGGAGCTCGAGTCCGAGTACCACATGCGTGTTTCATCGATGATGAAACATTTTGAGTGGAGGAGAATGACGGGGAACGTAAAAAAAGTAAAATAAAAAAAATTACTGTTCACGATGAACAGTGATGGACGTTCGTGATGAACAGTGACGGACGTCCGTGATTTTGCCCCTTCACTGTCCGTAGGTCACAGACGTCCGTGGGGCACTACGGACGTCCGTGGACGTCGTGACGGGCTTCCAAAATTTGAGTTTTTTTGGCGAAAACTTGCCTTTTTGTATTTTATTTCTATTAGAACTCTTTATTTCGAATTTTAATTATTGGTGGCCTATATACAGAGGCTTGTAAAGACTTTTTAATTAGTTATTGAATATTTTGAATGCTTTTATGCTTGAATATTCTTTGCCTGAGATGGGTTTGGTGTGAGGCCAAGGGAGTGATTCCCAAAAGCCATTGTTATTTTCTCTATTATCTATCACTGTCTTCTTTGGATTTTTGCCTTATTAATCCCTGCTTGTTTCTCCTACATCTTAACCTATTGATTTCTTGATCCCTAAATCATAAATCCCTTTCAGAATCCCAAATCAAATAGAGCCCAAAACCCTTTTCTAAGCCATAAATCAAGCCATAAGCCCATTACAAAATCATACACCTATTTCCAAAGCCCTAGTTAGAGCCTGTGAATCTACATCGGATCGAAGACGAACGCCCAAGCCTGGAAAAAGCTAGAGTTCTATCTCTAGGCCGATCTCGCCTCAAATCTAAAAGTACTTGCGCATCGGACTGGACCGTACCTGGATCTCTGATCTACTCATCAAAATTCTCCAACCCTAAGGTATCTTAAGATAGTTTTGTGATTAAACTTGAATTACTTTATTTAATTTCGGCCAAATTGCATAAAAAAACCATATTCCGCATTTTAGGGTTATCGTCCCGCGTCAATACAGGACTGATAGGAAACCCTTCTGATCAACGTTAACTCTTGAGGTTTCATTGTTTAATGGGTAACTGAAGGAGTGGCATGAACTTTATTATAAATCTTGTGATTCACGGTTTTTAGTGTAGAATCTCCATGGGCTTTTTATAAGGTGGTTTGGTTCAGTTTACCTATGGAACCTATTGATTATCATTATTGGTGAGTTGATGAAGATAAGAGAGAGAGAGAGAGATATCATTTTTTGTTTCATATTATTTTTCTCGCCAGTTTCACGATTCATCATCGCAGTTTCTCTGTATGGGACAAATCCAAAATCAAGTATCTTAATCTGCCTTTGATCTCACATGTGTCAGAGATATATTGAGGGAGTTAGGCCAAGATTCGTGGATGTCTAGAACTGCTGCTTCCTTTGTTCTCCGTGGTTGCTAGTATTTTATGCTGTAAGCTTCGATTTTTTATTCTTCAAGCACTATTTTATGCAGTTTTTCTGCAGTATTGCAAGTTTTAAACCCCATCTGTTTTATGTCTGTTGTTGACTCGGAAAATTGAATACCATATAGTTTTCAGACAGCAGGTATTGCTGAATTGTAGACTGTCTTGGTCGTAGGCTGTGTGGCTGTTACCTGTGTGCTGAATCCCTTAAAGGCCCGGATCTGGTTTGTGTTTGATTGTTGAGTTGTTGTAGTGTTGAAGCCTTGTGAAAATAAAGGATATTGCTGTGTGAAAGGTGTTGAGGAGTCATTGCTGCTGAAAAAAAACTTGCAGTGTGGCTGTTATGCCTATTTTAGGGAATGGTTTACTGCAGTAGTGCAGAATTGAGCTTACTGCAGGAGTGAAATTTTATGCTGTGTGAAAGGTGTTGGTTTGCTGCAGTTGTGGAACCTTGTGGTGTTTTTTTTGGTGGCTATCAAGGATCAAAATATCGGCCGAAATGACCGAAATTTCAGTCCCATATTATCGGTTTCGGTCCCCACCGAAACGATAATATGGGACCGAAAATTTGGTCATTTTTTGTATGGGATTGAAATTATCGGCCGAAATTTCGGTTTTGGTCCCCTCCAAAACCGAAATTAAACCCGAAATTTTGATCCTTGGTGGCTATTATCGGTCCCATTCATGTTTCAAGTTCATCTCAGTCCTATTGGAACATTGATTCCGGGGCGAGCGTCCATATGACTGGTATGTCCAAGCTCTTCCATTGAATGTATCCTGTTTACGATCCTTTGCCATATTCTTGTTGCAGACAGATCTCTTGTCCTTGTGAAGGGTAAAGGAATAGTCAAAATTGGTAGTTTATCTCTGTAGTCCACTTTACTTGTTCCTAAAATGCCAATGAACTTGAGAACCAACTGAACCAAAAGCTTATCATATAATTTTTTCAGATTTGTTGGGGGCTACAGCTCCCATACCTCTCCACCTGGCCATGCCTTTACATTAAAGTACTATGACCAATGATATGAATCCTTTGATACTAGTGATTTTTGGGCTGAATTCAGTTCAAACGATGACCTGTCATCCACCATGTGTCACCAAGTGGACTGGAAGTGGGATGCTAAGAGTGTCAGCTCTTCTAGATGGTGAGGAGAGCTCTTTCTATTTTTTTCACTGTTTTTTTTTAAACGTACGGTTATCTCAAGCTTATGCTTGGAATAATCCCTAAGGCCCTGTTTGACAGTGGTGAAACTCCAAATTACTAAATCTCTTAATTGCAGTGAAACCTTTTACTCTTCTCATTGTCTTTCAGGACCTGACTACGAGGAAGACTTTTGGACGTGGCCGATGGGAGAGGGGTCTCTATGATTTGAAGAATAAAAGGCTTCAGAGAGTTGCGGCTACTGTAACATCATTAGAGACTGCACACTTGCGACATAGTAGTATGGGACATCTTACATTTCCTCTTTCGCATCTTTTATTCACAACCATGTTCAATCACTAAGTATAAAGATTTCCAATGTGAAGTGTGTCAACTTTCGAAACATTGGCGTTCCTCTTATCCAGTTAGTCATAATAAGTGTACTACAACTTTCCATATTGCTCACTCTGATGTTTGGGGGTCCCAGTCGGAAGTCGCAACTTTCTTACATTTATTGAGTGCACCCGTTATACCAATGTTTTTCTAATGAGAACCAAAGATGAAGTTGATACAATTTTTCCAATTTATCATAGAAGGTTGAAACTCAATTTCAAGCAAGAGTGAAGGTCCTAATATCAAATAATGGGGGAGAGTACTCCCAATATCTCCAATCTTCCTCTAATGGAATTGAGTTACAAACCTCTTGCCTACTTACACTTTTCAACAAAATGGAGTGGCAGAACGAAAAATAGACATCTTCTCGAGGTGCCTCGCTCCCCATTCCTCTACATGAATGCTTCAAAACATTTATAGAGTTATGTCATTCTAAATGCCAGCTACCTTATTGTTAAGTAGTGAAAAATACCATTTTTCACCCCTAAACATGAGCCTTGAAAGACCCTTGAGAAGACTAAATAAGTGCTTTAGTGTGCATTTTACAGCTAACCAATCAGACAGGTCCAAATCCGAAAAGCATCCCAAAAAGATCAAAAACCTGACAGCTCATGTCAAGTTTAAAGAAGGAGTGAAGAAACAGCCTCAGCAATGGCTAAAGAGGGTCTAAAAGAGCAGACAAAGACCTGAAGCAAGAGAGAGAGCCATTCGCAAAGAAAAAATCAAGTTAAAAGTCAATTCGCAAAGAAGAATGGGAGCCTAGAGTTCAATTCGCAAAGAACTTCTACTATTCGCAAAGAACTTCTACTATTCGTAAAGAACCTTGAACTTTGCGAAAAGAAGAAAACACTCCTCGAAAAGAAGATTGAACTTTTAATGAGCTTGAAGTCATTGAACTTACGAAAAGGCCCTAACTCGCTGAAAAGGACTAAAACTCCGTGTATAGCTTTCAAGAGCATCCGAACTCCTCGAAAAGAAGATTGAACTTTGCGAGCGAGCTTGAAGTCATTGAACTTTGCGAAAGGCCTGAACTCTGCGAAAAGGTATTCGAGATTCGGCTTTAACAAGGGCAATTAAGATTCACGACGCCCCAATGCAATCAAAAGACCAGAACATTAGGAAGGTTCCAATCAAGATCCGAAGGCATATTCCAACCCATGTGGCGCCCAAAGTTAAATTACGCTGAACTTCCAAAGCTCAAGCGAATTTCAAACCCATAATGTAATTGATGCTTCGGCACCGATTGGCGAACCAGATCGAGCATTTCCATTGGCCAAAACAGATCCGGATCCCCGTGCTCAACCCTCATTGGGCAATCCAGATCTAAAGCATTCTGATTGGTCAATCCAAATGCGCAGGATGGAGGAAAAGTATAAATAGAGAGCCATTCGCCCAAATTGGGCATCCAGTTTTAGAGTTTTCATCTCTGTTTCCCTCATTCCTACGGATAGCTTATCAGAACCCCCTGTACTCCCTTCATGTAGTTGACCTTTGAGAGCCATTGTGAGTGATTAGAACTTCCAAGTTCGGATAGAAGACTGTAAGACTGAGGGGTCTCTAAGAAGCCGGTTTCGTAATTGTAATTTTGGATTTTAAAAGGTTTGTAATTTGTGTCTTCTCCATTGGAGTCATGTCGAGGGTTACGAATGTTCACCTTAGTGCATTAGACTTCTTTAGATTCACTCATCCGCATGCAACTTCCCTTAATTCATCAAGTAATTAGCGTTGGTAACCTAATTCTAGCAAAGATTTGATGGATGTTCATGTTACGAACTAAAGAATAAGCCACAACTATTGGATGATCTGTGACCATTTAAGTGGATGATCATAGCCATAAGTCTAAACCTATTCCTTAATTCGATTTATTTCTCTTACATACATCTTTGGTAGCGGATGAAGATTGAATCGCCTGCTGTTGAACTCTGATTCTCCATTAAAATTCGAGGCTAAAGTACATGAAGCTATTATTTACGCATTTGTCTTATTTTAAACATCTCCCCAACTCGGATCCGGATCATGTAGTTAGTTCTTTTCTTTATTTGCTTATAGTTAAATGTGACACAATCCAACACTCTCTTTTATCGATTCTTTTTTTTAGATAATTATAGAGCCAGATCTGGTAGCACAGATCTGGAGGTTTATCTCTCAGTTTAGACAAAATTCTCGTGGGCGATCTTGAAATACTTACTTTTAAAACTTGCTACAATTGCCCCTAATCTTGCGGGCCGATGTTAGCCCCAATGTCTTGATATCCCTTTCATAAGTTAACATCCATATAACCTAGCATTCTTTAATTCTTTAATTTTTGATTCATAATGCACACAATTATGGCACACTTGGAGCGACAACAAGTTTTTGGCCTGTCTGGGGAAGTTTGTTCTAAAATAGATAGACCTATGTTTATTTTCATTTATTTTCATCATTTATTAATTTTGTTGTTATTTTTATGCGTGTCTGGTATGTAAAAGGAAAGGAAAGTTCTTAAATAGACAGTTTCGTACCAAACTCTCTCTCGAGTTGTATGTTTGGCGGAGAACCTCAATCTGAGATTCTCCGTTAAATTCGAAGTTGAAAGACTCTAAGAAACCGACATACATCAGTAACATCTGCTGAAATGGGTGAAGAACGAGATTGTTAAGAGACTACTTTGCCCCGGTGCTTATAATTCCCATTTTGCATTCAATTTCCCATGGAGGGAAATTATGAAATTAAGTCCTCCACCATCCAAATGTTGCCTTCATTCCATGGATTGAGTAAGGAAGACCCTTACAAACACATTGATGAATTTGCTTTATGCACAACATTTAACATAGGATTTGACTGGTCAGAGGCAACCAAGCTTAGGCTCTTTCCTTTTTCATTAAAGGACAAAGCTAGAGCATGGTTATCTATGTTAGCACCAACAAGACATCACATCATGGAATGATTTGCAATGTCAATTTTGTCAAAATATTTCCCAATGACTAAAACCAGCCAACGAGACAAAGCATCATCTCTTTCTCCCAAAACTTCATTGAAACTTTCCATGAAGCATGGGAAAGGTTTAAAGAACTCATAAGGCAATGCCCTCACCATCAAATTCCTAAATGGCTGGTTCAAAGCTTCTATCAAGGAACCGATCGGAAGGGCAAGAACATGGTGGATGCCTCTTGTGGAGGTACCTACTTGCGTAAAAGCAATTGAAGAGGTTTGGGGACCTCTTTGAGGTGATTGGAGAAAATTCAACCCAGCAGAATCTGCCAAAGGACACCGAGAATCCAGCTAGGATGAATAATCCCCAATACACAAGAGGGAAAGTTTATGAAGTCAATGAGTGGAAAGGAAAGTGGATAATTTGACCACAAAATTTGATAGTGATGGACTCATTTAAAGCTTCAAATGGGTCAAGAGTAGAGGAGGCATGTCGATATGCCGGTCCCCCACTCATTCCATTGATCAATGTCATACGCATCACAATTTCGAGAACTCATGATGGAACAAGCTCATGCAGCTTCGATCTTATGGACAGATGCAATCGAATGACTACCCATGGAGATCTCATCCTAATCTCGTGGAATCAGGAAATTAAGCAGCTGTTTCAAAAATCAATTACCTTTCAAACTTGCTCACCATATCGCTAGAATTTTTATAATAAATCAAATTTTCAGACCTAACCAACAACAAGCCATCTGCCGATGCACCAGCCCTGCTCCTCCTAGATCCACGACCTTTGAAGAGCGGTCTTGAGTTCACTTCAAAATCTTGGGACTCTGTCTCGTGTGAACCTTCACGGTCGAGCATTAAAAATTGAAGAAACTCCCAACTCTCAAATTCATTGGCTAAGAGAAGAGGGTAAACTACCACCAACCGTGAACAATCCTAAGGGACGGTTCATGATTGGAGAATCCTCAAATGGCCATGAGGAAATCAAAGGACTACTTTGAGAAGTGGAAGAATAATAAACAACACAAAGGGTAGTGAAGAGGAAAAGATGAAAGAACAAGTGCAGAACAACAATTGGATAGCAATATGGTCATTGATTTACATAAGAAAATTCAAAAAAATGAAAAACAGGAAAATAACAAAATTGTTGAAAAAGATGAGGAGGAGAAATTTGTTCCTCACCTCCCATTTCCCCATGCAATGAAGTCAGTTTCTCCTTTTGACAAAGGAATCACAAAAATTGAGGAAATGATGCAGACACTCAAGCAAGTTAAAATTAATCTACCCTTGCTTGATGCAATCACACAGGTCCTCGCTTATGCAAAATTTCTCCAAGAGGTGTGCACCCACAAAAAGCAATCTAGGATACATTTATCCAAGAAGGCCTTTCTTTGTGGAGAAAATCAACCAAGTGCTATCAATTGCAACACCACCTAAGATGCAAGACCAATCCCCACAATCACCAGCATCATTGGGGAGCTCACCATTGAGAAAGCCTTGCTAGAGCTGGGTGCTAGTGTCATCCTGCTGTCCTATTCTGTCTATGAGAAGCTAGGTTTGGGAGAATTGAAACCCACTCAAGTGGTGTTACAGCTAGCTGACAGATCTGAAAGGAAACCTATGGGGTTGATTGAAGATGTTTTGGTAGGAGTAGACAATTTTTTCTACCTGCCGACTTTTTGGTGTTGGACATGGAACCAACCAAAAGTACCGCCATCCTGTCATTACGGGGAAGATCATTCCTCGCTACAACTAATGCATGCATTCAATGCAGTGCGGCATCATGGAGGTGTCTTTTGGAAATATGAAAGTTAAATTGAATGTATAATGTTACTCACCCTCAATTCTCTGCGGAGGAATGTTTCCATGTTGACATCATTGATGAGTGGTGGAGGAGTCTTTACAAACATTTCGCAAGGTAAAGACTCCACCACAATTTAAAATGAGTGGGGATCCAGAGAAAGAAGGAAAAGGAGATCAAATTCAAAGGAGTGCACTTTGTGCAAGGCACTCACCAACATCATCAAGTTCTCTCTCTTGGAGACCTGCTCCTCTCCCTCTTCCACAAGTTACCAGTTACCTCTTTCTCTTTTCTCAATTGAATTGGAACTCAAACAGCCTCCCAAAAATCTGAAATATGTGTTTTGGGAGATCATCAAACACTACTGTGATTATTTCTTCCTCCCTTACAAAGGAGCAAGAAGAGGAGTTTGGTAGTTCTAAAAAAGACAAGAAAGCAATTGGTCGGACCATTGCTTTGATTTAGAGGAATAAACCCATTTGTATGCATGCATAAGATCCACTGGAAGAGGATGCCAAGCCTTCAGAAATGCAAAGAAGGTTGAATCCTCACATGCAAGAAGTGGTAATGAAGGAAGTTGTCAAGTCTTTGATGTCTGGGGTCATTTACCCCATTTCGATTCTGCTTGGTAGCACCCACAGGTGGTGCCTAAGAAATCTGCATCACTGTAGCAAATTTAATCTGTAAACTTATGTCCACCAGACAAACAAGCTGGATGGAGGGTGCATAGACTACGTAAAATTAAATACCATGACAAGGAAAGACCATTTCCCCTCCCTTCATTGACTAAATCCTTGATAAGCTTGCAGCAAAGCTTACTACGCTTCCTTGATGGGTACTCGTTACAACGGATCTCGGTACCCCCAAGACCAAGAAAAGACCACCTTCACCTGCCCCTTTGGCACTTTTGCCTATAGGAGGATGCCCTTTGGTCTTTGCAATGCCCCTGCTACTTTTCAAAGATGCATGTATGCCATCTTTTCTGACATGATTGATCAATTCATGGAGATCTTCATGGATGACTTTTCAATTTATGGAGACAGCTTTTCCCAATGCTTACACCACCTCAAGTTGGTGTTGCAAAGATGTGAAGAAACCAATTTGGTTCTAAGCTGGGAAAAGAGTCATTTTATGGTCACCCAAGGCATTGTCCTAGGACATGTGGTCTCCCATAAAGGCATAGAGGTGGACCAAGCAAAAATTGATCTAATTGCACATTTGCCTCCTCCCAGAACTGTTAAGCAAATCAGAAGTTTCTTAGGGCATGCAGGATTTTATGGGCCCCTTGTTAAAGCTGCGAATCTCCAGAATACCTTTTCGCAGAGTTCAGGGGCCTTTTCGCAAAGTTCAATGACTTCTGAAGCTCTGTTCGCAAAGTTCAATCTTCTTTTCGAGGAGTTCAGATGCTCTTCGAAAGCTATACCTGGAGTTTTAGTCCTTTTCGCAGAGTTCAGGGGCCTTTTCGTAAAGTTCAATGACTTCTGAAGCTCTGTTCGCAAAGTTCAATCTTCTTTTCGAGGAGTGTTTTCTTCTTTTCGCAAAGTTCAAGGTTCTTTACGAATAGTAGAAGTTCTTTGCGAATAGTAGAAGTTCTTTGCGAATTGAACTCTAGGCTCCCATTCTTCTTTGCGAATTGACTTTTAACTTGATTTTTTCTTTGCGAATGGCTCTCTCTTGCTTCAGGTCTTTGTCTGCTCTTTTAGACCCTCTTTAGCCATTCTTTGAGTTTCTTCACTCCTTCTTTAAACTTGACATGAGTATCGACTTTTTGATCTTTTGGGATGCTTTTGATTGGACTGTCGATTGGTTAGCTGTAAAATGCACACTAAAGCACTTATTTAGTCTTCTCAAGGGTCTTTCAAGGCTCATGTTTAGGGGTGAAAATGGTATTTTTCACTACTTAACACACCCGAAACCTAAGCTTTGCTAGTCCACGAGCAAAGAAACGTAAAAGCAAAATAAAGAGCCACTTTTGTAGGAAGCACGGTGCATTTAGCATATGCAACAAGCCTTTTAAACCCTAGGTGATCCCTAGAGGAGGAGTGAAGTCTCTGAGGGTTTCGATGAAGGTACCCTAAACTTCTCCATGGGAGATTGGCATTAGTGCACTTTGTCATCCCATGAGCAATCAAAGATCAAAATTAGTTACTCTTGAATCAATGTTTAAGAAATTTAAGTTTATTGTTTGCAAGGGATTTCAACATTTATAAACCTTATGAATGTTTCACTCTTTCCAATCTGTGAGCGATCATAGAAATCATGCAAATGTGTCGTGATAGTTCATCATTTGAATAAAAATTAGGTTATAAGTCATACTTAATGTGCTCAAGTTCCAACCCAAACACTTACGGGTGTACTCTCATCAAGATTTTTGTTGAAGGGTTCATTTTCACTCAAGCTCAAGAGCGATTACATCTCCCAAATGGATTTGTAAGCATGAGCATAGGCATGATTCTCAGTCTTTGGCATCCTTGACATCTCCTCACCATAGATTGGGAAGCCTTATCTCCACATGACAGTTCACTCAACTTTGGATCACAAGGACTTTTAATGGGTTTGTTGTATGGCTCGTGGAGTGAGGTTTTGAGGATAGGAAGGTTGAGCAGTGTTTGGATTTTGAGAAGTCGAATTGAAGGAGGTGGTTCATGACTCCACCTTCTTGAGTTTAGCTTCTTTTGAGATTCTCGTGTTCAAAGTACTTTTCTTCCTTTGATCTTGAATTTTCAACATAAAGTTCTTTTTGCCTTTTTTTGCTTGCTTCTTTTCACATTGTTTTTCTTTTTACTTTCTACCACCATCTTGCCCATTTTGAGGTATTTCTTCTTCATTTATTTTGATATTTGCCCGAAATGTTCCATCTTTACTTCTTTCTCCTTTAACTCTGAATTCTCAAGGTGAGGAAGGTCGAATTGGTTCCATTGGTTGTGCAAGAAAAATGGGTGTTTTGATGAAGCATTGTAGGATTTATAGCTCAATTGGGGTACAAACAAGGGAGATCTTTCTTGGTTGGTTACATTAAGCTCTGTCCAAAGAAGGCCTTGATCTTTCCTCGCTTTCATGAATCTTGTTTGTTTTGATTTGGAGTTTCCTAATTTCTAGTGGATCTAATGCCTCCCGGATCCTTTGAATCGGAAAAGGGTTGCCTCACCACTCTTCAATGAGATGTAAAACATATAGGCTCAATTCTCACTGGTTATGGTTTTTCCTTGAGCTTTTAAGTATATCTTTACCTTTTTCTCTTCCTGTAGACTTGCTATGTGCTAATACAAGTGTATTTTCCTGGTGTTAACATCATGGAAATGTGGAATATTGTGGGGTTTAGAATGTCTAAATTCTTGCAAAGAAAATTTTAAAATTTCCACATTGTCATGATTCTTAAGTAAATTGATTCATTTCCTGATTACTTTGGTGATTGTGATGCCCTTATGCTAATTATCCCATGGGCAGGACCTGTTTGCCATACCCCCAAACCTATGGGGAACAGTGTCCTCACTGGTTCAAAGGTGGCATGGTCACATTATACCGGAAAAATTGAAACAAGGCAGCAAAATCGAGAAAGTGTAGTTCGCAAAGAACTGAGCTTCAGTATGTCTATTTGAAATGGATTTGGCTCCAGAAAGATCTTTTCGCAAAGGACTTCTCCCCAGATTTTCTATTCGAAAAGGAAATTTTAACTATTCGAACAGAACATGGTTCTTTCGGTAGTTCATTCTGACTCCAGAATCTATTCGAATAGAACTTTGAACTTTTCGAAAAGTACTTTTTACTTTGCGATTTGAACTTTGAAGTGTATTTACACTATGCGTACAAGAAAAATAGACAGAAACAGCAAAAATCAGAAAAACAATGTTGTACAAACCTTGATGACAGTGTATGGCCCTTCCCATCTGGATCTCAATTTGCCAGGAAAGAATTTAAGTTTAGAGTTGAATAACCATACCTTGGACCCCGGTATGAACTCTTTTCTCATGAGGCTCCTATCATGGAATGAGTTAACCTTTTCTTTGTACAACTGAGCTAGTGTAGGCATCCATCCTCGATTCTTCCAGATTCGTGAGTTGAAGCTTCTGTGGTTACCGCAGTTAGAGATCCATATTAAAAGTTTTGATTGCCCACAAGGCCTTATATTCTAATTCTCTTGGTAGATGGCATGCCTTGCCATAAACCCCGAAAGGGACATCCTATAGGAGTCTTGTAGGCGATTCAGTATGCCCACAAAGCATCATTAAGCTTAAAGGACCTCCTTCTTGTCCTTCTTCACGCTTTTTTCAAAATGTGTTTGATCTCTCTATTTGAAATCTCCACCGCCCACTTGGTTTGTGGATGATAGGGAGTGGCTACTCGTGAGTGACAGAGTACTTTTTAATAGAGAGTCAAACTCATGTAAAAGTGGCTTCCCCATCACTAATGATGGCTGGGAATCCAAATCTGGAAAAATGTGGTCTTTGAGGAATCTTAAAACCACTTTGTGATCATTGGATTTGGTAGTTATGGCCTCAATCCACTTGGAGACATAATCCACGACTACCAAGATGAAATTGTTTCCATTAGAGGGAAAGGGCCCATAAAATCTATGCCCCAAACATCAAACAACTCAACTACTGAGGATTGGTCAGGGCATTGAGTTTCTTTTGGAAATACTTGCTTTTTGGCGATTCGCAAGATTTACAAGGTCGTAAGGCATCTTTAAAGATTGTGGGCCAATAGAAACCACACTGCAGAATTTTTGCATGTTTTATTACATGAAATGGCCTCCACAGTGCTCATGACACATTGACAATATGCCGGTGGAATTCATGGTCCGGACACACTTTCTCGATCACTTGGTGCACAATTCTTGAATAGATAAGGATCTTCCCAAATGAAATGTTTAACTTGTGAGAAGAAAAGATCTTTATCCATTCGATTCCAATGTTGAGGAATCATCCAATAGCCAAGAAGTTGACTATGTTTGCAAACCAAGGATTGGGTATTGATGGCAAAAAGTTGCTCATCGTGAAATGATTCATTAATGGGTAAGCTAGCATCCTCGATTGAGAATTCGGATAAGTGATCACCACCACATTCTCCTCCTTTCTTATCCTTAATCTGTAGATCGAACTCCCGTAATAGGAGGATCCACACATTAATCTGGGCTTGTATCCTTTTTAGATGTAAGGTACTTTAGGCGAGTGGTCAAGAACACCACAATTTGTGAACTTAAAACATAAGGCTGAATTTTTCCAATGCAAACACAATGGCCACTCTTTCTCGATTCTTTGTGTAGTTGAGTGGGCATCTATCATGGATCTCCGCATAAGCTATGACATGGGGAAGCTTATCCTTTCTGCCCTAGGACAGCTCCTAGGGCATAGTCTGATGCATCACACATCAGCTCAAAGGGCACTTGAATAGTCGGGGCTGCAAGATGGGAGCTGAAATCGAGACATTTCTTAAGGACCTCAAAGGCTCATGCATTCATTAGTAAACACAAAAGGAACATCTTGACACGATGAAATGACAGTGGCTTGGAAATTTTCTTGAAATCTTTGATGAACCTCCTATAAAATCCTCGCATGCCCTAAGAAACTTCGATTTGCTTAATGCCCGGGAGGAGGCAAATGTGCAATTAGATCAATTTTTGCTTGGTCCACCTCTATGCCTTTATGGGAGACCACATGTCCTAGGACAATGCCTTGGTGACCATAAAATGACTCTTTTCCCACTTAGAACCAAATTGGTTTCTTCACATCTTTGCAACACCAACTTGAGGTGGTGTAAGCATTGGGAAAAGCGCTCCATAAATTGAAAAGTCATCCATGAAGATCTCCATGAATTGATCAATCATGTCGAAAAGATGGCATACATGCATCTTTGAAAAGTAGCAGGGCATTGCAAAGACCAAAGGGCATCCTCCTATAGGCAAAAGTGCCAAAGGCGGTGAAGGTGGTCTTTTCTTGGTCCTATACTGAGGATCTGGTTGTAACCAGAGTACCCATCAAGGAAGCGAGTAAGCTTTGCTCGCAAGCTTATCAAGGATTTGGTCAATGAAGGGAGGGGAAATGGTCTTTCCTTGTCATGGTATTTAATTTTCGAGTCTATGCGGACCCTCCATCCATTGTTTGTCTCGGTGGACATAAGTTTACCAGATTAAATTTGCATAACAAGGATGCCAGATTTCTTAGGCACCACCGTGTGGGTGCTACAGAGAATCTGAAATGGGGTAAATGACCCCAAAGATCTAGCTTGACAACTTCCTTCATTACCACTTCTTGCATGTGAGGATTCAACCTTCTTTGCATTTCTCTAGAAGGCTTGGCATCCTCTTCAGTGGATCTTATGCATGCATACAATGGGTTTATTCCTCCTAAATCAGAATGGTCCAACCAATTGCTTTCTTGTCTTTATTTTTAGAACTACCAACTCCTCTTCTTGCTCCTTTGTAAGGGAGGAAGAAATAATCACAGTAGTGTTTGATGATCTCCCAAAACACATATTTCAGATTTTTGGGGAGCTGTTTGAGTTCCAATTGGTGGGTGAGAAAAGAGGGCAGCAAAGGTACCTTGGTAACTTGTGGAAGAGGGAGAGGAGCGTCTCCAAGAGAGAGAACTTGATGATCACAGGTGAGTGCCTTGCACAAGCGACTCCTTTGAATTTGATCTCCTTTTCCTTCTTTCTCGGATCCCCACTCATTTTTAAATTGCATGGTGGAGTCTTTACCTTGCGAAATGTTTGTAAAGACTCCTCCACCAGCTCATCAATGATGTCAACATGGAAACATTCCTCCAGAGAATTGAGGGTGAGTAATGATTATACACATTCAATTTAACTTTCATATTTCCAAAAGACACCTCCATGATGCTGCACTGCATTGAATGCATGCATTAGTCAGAGCTGAGAATGGTCTTCCCGAATGAGGGATGGCGTGGTACTTTGGTTGGTTCCATGTCCAACACCAAAAAGTCAGCAGGTAGAAAAACTTGTCTACTCCTACCAAAACATCTTCAATCAACCCCATAGGTTTCCTTTTCGGATCTGTCAAGTGTAACACCACTTGAGTGGGTTTCAATTCTCCCAAACCTAGCTTCTCATAGACGAATAGGGAAGCGTTGACACTAGCACCAGATCTAACAAGGCTTTCTCAATGGTGTGCTCCCCAATGATGCAGGATTGTGGGGATTCGGTCTTGCATCTTAGGTGGTGTTGCAATTGATAGCACTTGGTTGATTTTCTCCACAAAGGCCTTCTTGGATAAATGTATCCTAGATTGCCTTTTGTGGGTGCACACCTCTTTGAGAAATTTTGCATAAGCAGGGACCTGTTTGATTGCATCAAGCGAGGTAGATTAATTTTAACTTGCTTGAATGTCTCCATCATTTCCTCAATTTTTGTGTTTCCTTTGTCAAAAGGAGAAACCGACTTCATTGCATGGGGAAATGGGAGGTGAGGAACAAATTTCTCCTCCTCATCTTTTCAACAATTTTGTTATTTTTCTGTTTTCATTTTTGAATTTTCTTATGTAAATCAATGACCATATTGCTATCCAAATTGTTCTGCACTTGTTCTTCATCTTTTCCTCTTCACTA
Source organism: Chloranthus sessilifolius (assembly GCA_021018995.1). Lineage (NCBI taxonomy): Eukaryota > Viridiplantae > Streptophyta > Magnoliopsida > Chloranthales > Chloranthaceae > Chloranthus > Chloranthus sessilifolius. The sequence goes on from CM037587.1 coordinate 141,665,086, forward strand.
CCTTTGTGTTGTTTATTATTCTTCCACTTCTCAAAGTAGTCATGCTTTGATTTCCTCATGGCCATTTGAGGATTCTCCAATCATGAATCATCCCTTAGGATTGTTCACAGTTGGCTGGTAGTTTACCCTCTTCTCTCTTAGCCAATGAATTTGAGAGTTGGCCCAGAGTTTCTTCAATTTTTTAATGCTCATTGTGAAGGTTCACGATCGAGACAGAGTCCCAAGATTTTGAAGTGAACTCAAGACCTGCTCTTCAAAGGTCGGGGATCTAGGAGGAGCAGGGTCTGGTGCATCGCATGGCTTGTTGTTGGTTAGGCTGAAAATTTGATTTATTATAAAAATTACGATATGGCTGAGCAAGTTTGAAAGGTAATTGATTTTTGGTCTTGCCGTGTAATTTCCACGATTCCACGAGATTAGGATGAGATCTCCATGGGTAGTCATTCGATTGCATCATCCATAAGACGAGTGCATGAGCTTGTTCCATCATGAGTTCGGAAATTGTGATGCGAAGGACATTGATCAATGGAATGAGTGGGGCGGCATATCGGACATGCCTCCTCTACTCTTGACCCATTTGAAGCTTTAAATGAGTCCATCATTATCAAATTTTGTGGTCAAATTATCCACTTTCCTTTCCAGACTCATTGACTTCATAAACTTTCCCTCTTGTGTATTGGGGATTATTCATCCTAGCTGGATTCTCGGTGTCCTTTATGAGATTCTGCTGGGTTGAATTTTCTCCAATCACCTCAAAGAGGTCCCAAACCTCTTCATTTGTTTCTGCAAGTAGGTACCTCCTGAGGCATCCACCATGTTCTTGCCCTTACGATCAGTTCCTTGATAGAAGCTTTGAACCAGCTGCCATTTAGGAATTTGATGGTGAGGGCATTGCCTTAACAGTTCTTTAAACCTTTCCCATGCTTCATGGAAAGTTTCAGTCGAGTTTTGGGAGAAAGAGATGATGCTTTGTCTCAGTTGGCTGGTTTTAGTCATTGGGAAATATTTTGACAAAAATTGACATTGCAAATCATTCCATGATGTGATGCTGTTTGGTGCTAACATAGATAACCATGCTCTAGCTTTGTCCTTTAATGAAAAAGGAAAGAGGCTAAGCTTGGTTGCCTCTGGACCTCATTATGTTAAATGTTGTGCATAAAGCCAGAAATTCATCAATGTGTTTGTAAGGGTCTTCCTTACTCAATCCATGGAATGAAGGCAACATTTGGATGGTGGAGGACTTAATTTCATAATTTCCCTCCACTGTGGGAAATTGAATGCAAAATGGGGAATTATAAGCACCAGGGCAAAGTAGTCTCTTAACAATCTGTTTCTTCACCCATTTCAGCAGATGTACTGTGATGTATGGTTTCTTAGGAGTCTTTCAACTTCGAATTTAACGGAGAATCTCGAGTTGAGGGTTCTCCGCCAAACATACAACTCGGAGAGTTTGACAAAGAACTGTCTATTTAAGAACTTTCCTTTCCTTTTACGGTACTGTTTGCATAAAAATAACAACAAAATTAATAAATGAATAAAATGAAAATAAATATAGGTCTATCTATTTTAGAACACACTTCCCCGGCAACGGCGCCAAAAACTTGTTGTCGCTCCAAGTGTGCCATAATTGTGTGCATTATGAATCAAAAATTAAAGAATTAAAGAATGCTAGGTTATATGGATGTTAACTTATGAAAGGGATATCAGCACATTGGGGCTAACACTGGCCTGCAAGATCAGGGCCAATTGTAGCAAGTTTTAAAAGTAAGTATTACAAGATCGTCCACAGAGAAGTTTGTCTAAAATGAGAGATAAACCTCGGATCTGTATACCAGGATCTGGCTCTATAATTATCTAAAAAAGAATAGATAAAAGAGAGTGTTGGATTGTGTCACATTTAACTATAAGCAAATAAAGAAAAGAACTAACTACATGATCCGGATCCGAGTTGGAGATGTTTAAAATAAGACAAATGCGTAAATAATAGCTTCATGTACTTTAGCCTCAATTTTAATGGAGAATCAGTAGTTCAACAGAAAGCAGATTCAATCTTCATCCGCTACCAAAGATGTATGTAAGAGAAATAAACCTAGATTAAGGAATAGGTTTAGACTGATGGCTATGATCTGGCCAATGGTCACAGATCATCCAATAGTTGTGGCGTGTTCTTTAGTTCAGCACATGAACATCACTGTAAATGCTCCTCGAATTAGGTTACCAACGCTACTTCGCACAAGGATGATGAATGACGGGAAGTTGGATGCGGCCGAGCGAATCTAAAGAAGTCTAATGCACTAAGGTGAACATTCAGAACCCTCGACATGACTCCAATGGAGAAGACACAAATTACTGCAACCTTTTAAAATCCAAAATTACAATTACAGAGCACGGCTTCTTAGAGAGCCCTCAGACTTCGCCTTGAATCCGAACTTGGAAGTACAAATCATTCACAATGGCTCTCAAAGGTCAACTACAAGAAGGATTACGGGGGTTCGGATAAGCTATCCGACCGGAATGAGGAAACAGAGATGAAAACTCTAAAATCTGGATGCCCAATTTGGGCTAATGGCTTCTATTTATACTTTTCCTCCATCTGCGCGCCATTTGGATTGACCAATCAGAATGCTTTAGATCTGGATTGCCCAATGAGGGTTGAGCACGGGGATCCAGATCTGTTTTGGCCAATGGAAATGCTCCGATCCGTTCGCCAATCGTGCCGTAAGCATCAATTCGCTATGGGTTTGAAATTCGCTTTGAGCTTGGAAGTTCCCGCTGTAATTTAACTTTGGCGCTCACATGGGTTGGAATATGCCTTCGGATCTTGATTGGAACCTTCCGAATGTGTTCTGGTCTTTTGATTGCATTAGCGCGGCGTCTGACATCGAATTGCCCTTGTTAAAGCCGTGTGAATCTCCGAATACCTTTTCGCAGAGTTGAGGGCCTTTTCGCAAAGTTCAATGACTTCAAGCTCTCAAAGTTCAATCTTCTTTTCGAGGAGTTCGATGCTCTTCAAAGCTATACCGAGTTTTAGTCCTTTTCGCAGAGTTCGGGGCCTTTTCGTAAAGTTCAATGACTGACTCAAGCTCGTCAAAAGTTCAATCTTCTTTTCGAGGAGTGTTTTCTTCTTTTCGCAAAGTTCAAGGTTCTTTACGAATAGTAGAAGTTCTTTGCGAATAGTAGAAGTTCTTTGCGAATTGAACTCTAGGCTCCCATTCTTCTTTGCGAATTGACTTTTAACTTGATTTTTTCTTTGCGAATGGCTCTCTCTCTTGCTTCAGGTCTTTGTCTGCTCTTTTAGACCCTCTTTAGCCATTGCTGAGGCTGTTTTTTCACTCCTTTAAACTTGACATGAGCTGTCAGCTTTTTGATCTTTTTGGGATGCTTTTCGGATTTGGACCTGTCTGATTGGTTAGCTGTAAAATGCACACTAAAGCACTTATTTAGTCTTCTCAAGGGTCTTTCAAGGCTCATGTTTAGGGGTGAAAAATGGTATTTTTCACTACTTAACACTGATTACCAGAATGCCATCACCTATCCAGGTAAGTGTCCTTTCAACTTGGTGTTCCCTTGTGAGATCTGGATATCAGTTAGCTGGCGTATTAACAAAGGTTGTTGGAGGAAAGCGATTGTATGAAATTACCTCCAAGTTGGGCATGATAGATATCTGTGCACCAACTTGAGGGGGAGTGTTGGTGTGTAGATTTCCTACTAAGTTGGTGAGTCTGTCTAGGTCATTATATGTAAGTTGGCGTTGGTAGTGTTGGTAAGTGTTTCAATAATGTTTTGTAAGTAATGTAAATGCTAATGACTATCTCATATCTCTAATTTCTCCATCTCTTCGCTTTTTTTTCTCCTTCTTAAGCTACCTAACCCTAACTCTAAATAATCAACCCTAAATCATCATTATATATTCTATTTGTATTACCAGTATATTCAATGTCTTTTAACACCTAGTGTTCTAGTTCCATCCAAATCAAGAGAGGGCTTCCATTTCATTATATGTAGGCCTTGGACAATTCAATATTACAAATTATAAATGGCCCTTATTTATTATGCGATTAGGGTTTCAATTGAAATAAAATAGGATATATGTATGTATGTGTGTATAGACGTGTGTTAGCCATAATATTGGGCAAGTATGTATTATAAGGGTATATGTGTAACGACCCTGATTTTGCCAACGTTAAATCGTTGACCTTCGATGATAACACGATTGTTTAGGTTTGACTTTAGTCAAATTTTTGATGTCCGTGACGGGGTCTCTGACCCACCTGTCTTAGCTGAGAAAATGCACCCAAACTCAAATCTGAAAACCAATTCCTAACTCGAGCTTTAAATTGGAGCTTGAACCCTTATGCGATGTGTGTGTGTTACACACGACTCGAACCCCGAGATCGGACCAAGTTAGAGCCCACCTTTTCAGGCACTATAGTTATAACGCAAGGGATTGTTTAGTTATTATTAATGAATAAATTAAAACAAGAATGGTGTGCGCGTGATCAAGTGCGATCATGTGTACCCTAGGCACGAACCTAACCCAAGCCCAATAACCCAAACTCTAGTACACCCGACAAAGTGTATGTGCCTGGCAAGGTCTTCGCGGCACGTCTTAGATTTTTCAGAGTATTGTATTTAAAATAGGCATTTTAGCAAAAAGGGTTTATATATATAATTGCGTGAATAGTTACATAGGCTCTGTGAGAGCACCACCGATTAGAGACCTTGCTTGTAAGTGAGAGGTCTAGGGATCAGGTTGTGTTAGGTGGAACCGTAAGACCTTGTTTTGAAACTTTTAATGAAGGCCCGTAAACCACTTTGGGTGTGCCGCTTCACATCGAGTGAAACCCAATGTGTTATAAGAGGGGGTATGGGGGAAACCCATTTCATTTGCTTGCGTGAGAGTTGTTTGAGAAGAGAGAGAGCCGGGTGAAGTGGAGAAGAACCTCCATTCTTGTGCTATTTTGAAACCCAAATCACCATTGAATCACCTTTCAAGCTTCTTCTTCTTCTTCTTCTTCTTCAAGAAGATCGTTATGTTCCGACCTCACGAAGCCTCCAAACATTGACATCATGAGATTGAAGAGTGGTGGAGATCGAGTCATCGAACGAGCGTGTATCGATCATTGTAAACATTGTGTGCGCAACTTAAGAAGATGAAGATCATCACGTATTAGCACGCAGTTCGTTTTGGATCTCGATCACCGTAAGATTCCGCACGCTCGGCACCGAAACCCTCTTTTTTATATCAATCATCACAAGCTGCGTACACACGATCTAAGAAAGTAGGTACGTAGCATAATCAATATGCATTGATTTCCAAGTTTTTTATATGATGTGTGAATATTGATTGATTTTTGAGTTTTGGGGAAAGTCGGATTGGGGAAGAAGAGTCCCAATCTCGTGCAGAATTTTCCAAATTCGCTCGAGAGAATTGTCTTCAGGATAAAGGGAACAAGTCCCTGAGAAATTCGCGCGCGCAAAATGCGCATCAATTTTAGGCCAAAAAAGTTATGAAAATTTTCACCCGAGCGATTTGGTGGGTGCCAGGTGAAATCGCTCGCACGATTTTGGAAATCGCCCACGCGATTTTCCCTGATTGGCTTGTTTTGAAGTTTTCTTTGGAAAACCTATGTAACTTCGAAATTTATGCTTCATTAGTCATTGATAGATGATTTTTGAATGCATTGAATGTAGATGATGGATTGGATTCATCCGTAATAGTCTTCGCATCGTTTTCGCGAGACTCGTGACCGAAATAGGGGAAACTCAATACTCAATCTCATTTTAGATTTTTATTCATAGATCTGAATGATGGAAATTTGCCTAGCGTGACCGCATTGAATGTTTGAAATCCTTGGATTTTTGGATTTGCATTGAATCTTTTGATATACCGCAATTGAAATTGAATTCTTTGAATAGGGAACCCTCAATTTTGAATTTGGAATAGCAAGGAAAATTTGATGCTCAATATCATTTTTATTTCGATTCATAGATCTTAATGATAGAATTAAACTGATAAGAACTGTTATGAATTCAGATTCTGATATGAATCTAAAACGAACTAATACAAACTGATATGAACTGATTCGAACATGGAATTTGATATGAATTGATATGAGCATTGAATCTGATTTGAACTCCGAGCTTTTGAATACCGAATCTTTGAAATTAAAACTTGAAATGTAAGGAAAGCTCAATGCGCAACAACATTTTGATTTTTGATTCATAAATTTGCATGATGTATTTGATTTGCATGGTAATCAGTAGAAACTGATTTTGAAATATGAATTCGCTTTTGAACCTTTGAATTATCGAATCCGTGAACTTTGAATCTGAGCTTGAATCTACACATTAAATCTTTGGAACTATGAATCTGAAAGTTGAATCCGCATATGAACTCTGTATATGAATTTTGAACCAAATGATAATCTTTGTATCGAATCCTCTGAATTTCCAAATTTGAACTCTAAATATGAACTTTGGACCGGTACGGTGGGTGAATTAGTACATTCGAATATGAACTCTGAACTTTGAATAAGAACTTTCGACCGGTACGGCGGGTGAATCCGTACATTTGAATATGAACTCTGAATTCTGAATATGAACATTGGACCGGTACGGCGGGTTAATCCGTACATTCGAATATGAACTTTGGACCAGTATTGCGGGTGGATCCGTACATTCGAATATGAACTTTGGACTAGTACGGCGGGTGAATCCGTACATTCATATATGAACAATGAATCTGAAATCCTTTGAACTTCGAATCCAAACTTAGAACCCTTTAAATTCTGAAATCTGAACTTTGAACTCTGGTTTTGATATGAAAATGCCTTTCTGTTTTAATGTGAAAAATGCTTTTGAGTTCGATATGAAAATGTTTTGAACTTCTGTCATTGAATCTATGTATTTATCGATAAGATGTGACTTGGTATTAAAATTTTCTCTACTGAGCTTAGACTGTTAGCTCACCACGACACTATGTGTCACAGGCGCAGACATTGATCAGGGCCACGTGCTTGGGAGCCAATCTTGACTTCATACTAGGAGAAGATTTTTCACCCGAACAATATTTTCCATAGTGCATTGCCTTTAGATTCGGTATAGTGTAAACTTTTGAACTTTAGATTTGGTGTATCTTTAGGATTAGATATCTATATATGTTTTTGTAGCATATACCATTGTTTAGGTGACAGTCGGCCACCACCAGTGGTTCATTTTGATTTTTAGTTCTTAGCTTATTGCCATATGATATCTGTATCTTCGATGTGTGCATAATATGATATTTGTTCTTTTGATCGCTGCCCATCTGTGTAGAAGAAAAAAAAAATGTTCTGATTTTCCGAATGACAGACTGGTTTTTCCCTAGAAATCAGTGTGGGGAAAATCGGGTCGTCACAATATGTATCTTTTGGTATTAATATAATGCTAGTAGGGACTCAAACCCTAACTAAGTCATCATCCCTCTATTCTATCTCTATCTTTATCTCTCTCTCTCTCTCTCTCTCTTTTCTCTTCTTCCTACCTAAACCTAATTCTAGAAATCTAACCCTAATCTTTACCAAAAGTCAAGTGGGTATCAGAGCCAACCTTTCTTGACCTTACATGTTGCTGATGTTGCCGTCACCCTGTTGAAGTCGAGCCATGTCAAATTGTTGACCTCGTATGAACGAAACAACTATACCAAAGTGATTGGTTTTTATTTCCTGGGACTTTGGTGGCGGATGTAACATGTTTTAATGCATGGTTGGGTTTATGAGATTCAAAGACTTTTTGGTTGAGATTCCTATTTCACATTTTTTTTGTGCTCTGAAAGTTTGGGTCGAGATCTACTCTGCAACTGCAACCTGTTTGGATCAGTTTTGACACCTCCAGCTATCTGTGAAAGTTCATTGAGGTCTGTGCAGTAAATAAAAAGATTTGTGGATTTTTCGGATTACGTCTTTCTTGTGTCGTCTTCTCTTGACAGGTCAAATTCTGCCTTCTTCCTGGTGTTTTAAGGTGAGGAAATGGTCTGTGAGAGGTGTATCTACACTCCTATATACTACTCCCCTAAGACTAACGACGATTGGTTTTGTGAAGAGGATTTTTCTGAATAAGATTGGTGCAAACCGTTCATTGTTTCTGCTGTTGATGATAATTTTTAAGTCAATTTTGTGATGTCAGTAAGTTTTCAAGGTTCTTTCCATAAATCCTTGTCGATTTATGTTGATTGATTCGGGGAGAGTACAAGTCTTTCTAACCACTATTTTCTTTATTCATGAGTGGAGGTTTTCCCCGCCTCTTTGATTGCACGTGGAGCCGAAAACAATTATTATCAAAGGATCCTCAGACCCTATTTTGTCTCTCGGGCATTACAAGTATGAATTGAATGACATCAATTTTTCCAATGGGCACAACCCATTAAGTTATATTTGGTAGTTGTGGCATGCTCGATCACGTCGTTGGATCTGTCACCATTCCTCTTCCATGGATCATTCTTATGTGTAATGGAAAAATGATTACTACATTGCCTTAGGGTGGCCTTTTAACTCTATGGAGGATCCAATTGCAATATGTTTATGGTATGAGACTACAACGTAATTATGTGATGCATTAACACAAGTTGTTTGCCCAATGAGATAGGTCGCGGGTTCGAGTCTTGGAATCAGCCTCCCCCATTTGGGGGTTAAGCTACCTACCATCTACCTCTCTCAGACCCATATGAAACGAGAGCCTTGTGGACTGGATACGGCCTTTATGAACACAAATGCATGCGTATACCAAGAATGACATCTGTTTTAACCAATTATTTCGAGAGGTCCCTTGGGCTGAGCAGGGAGAGAGATCGGTTTTTTAAATAAGCTCAGTCAGTATGAGCTGCCTTCTGAGTATCCTGGTGAGGATCCCAAGATTGTTGCTTGACATCTTGACATCGGCAGATCTACTGTTTTTTATGGGACTTCGGACTGAGTTTGAGCAACTTTATGCACAAATTCTTGCGACTGCTCCTCTACCTCCATTACTGACTGTGTATGCTACGATTGATGGTGATGAGCGGTGTTCTGCTATTATAGCCCATCCTTCCTCTACTCCTATGGTGCATACTGTTTTAGTCCATGAGTCATGGAATGAGCTTCTCCAAAATGGGGGTAAGGCTGCCTACCATCTACCTCTCAGACCCCATTGAAAGCAGAGCCTGGTGCACTGGGTACGGCCTTTATTAACACAAATGCATGAGTATACCAAGAATGACATCTGCTTTAACCAATTATTTACAGAGGTCCCTCAAGCTGAGCAGGGAGAGCATTCGGTTATTGGAATGAGCTCAGTCAGTATGAACCCCCTTCTGAGTATCTTGGTGAGGATCCTAATAATGTTGCTCGTCGTCTTGGCACCAACAGATCTACTTTTTTATGGGACTTCGGCCTGACTTTGAGCAACTTTATGCACAGATTCTTGCGACTGATCCTCTACCTCCACTACTGGCTGTGTATGTACAATTGATGGTGATGAGCACTGTTTAGCTATTATAGCCCCTCCTTCCTCTACTCTGTGGAGCATACTGCTTTAGTTCATGATTCTCACTGTAGGGCTGGGGCTGTGGAGGTTGCGGTCATGGAGATTTTACTATTGTTTGTTCAATTTGTCATCCCCAAGACATGAACGTCCCAAAGTGTTTCAAGCTTCATGGTTATCCCCCTCGCCCAAGATCTTTCCTACTGCACGTGTTGCTACAACCTCTGATGTTGCCACTTCTGAGGTTACAACACCTACCTCTAGTGCTCCAACTGATGCTGCTTATAATATTTACGGCCTTCAAGCTGAGACTACTGACGTCAAAAGGCATCCATCATGTGACTCAGCCTACTCTTCCTTTGCCACCAGGTACTTCATTGCCTATCATGCAGCCACATCATTTGCTTCCTCTCCTGTTTGGGTTATTTACCCGTGCGCTTCAGATCATATGGCCGGCGAGTCTCAGTTTTGTCTCTCTTATTCGAGTTTCCTCTAGTAAGCAGGTACGTTTGACTGAAAATTCTCTTACTCTTGTTACCAGTAAGGGGATTGTTTTTCTTTTAACCAGTCTCTCTCTTTCAAATGTCGTACATGTTCCTCACTTGAACACTAATCTGTTATCTGTTAGTTATCTTACCAAATCTTTAACTTGTACTGTAACTTTCTTTCCCACTTACCTGTGTTCTTCATGACCTGATTATGAGGCAGACTTTTGGCATTAAGCATCAGAGAGGTGGCATGTATTACATTGGAGTTGATGATTGAAGGTGTTATCCTCTCACTCATGCACACCTCTTTCCAACAGTCTTGTTTTTAGTAAAGATGCGTTAGATCTTTTGCATGCTAGGCTTGGACATGCTAATCTGCAGAACTTATGTTTTTTTTTTTTTTTGAAACGACAGTTACAAACAGAGAAAAAGGAGAACGCACCTTGGCGGGTAGTAAGGTGCTACCCGAACAAAGCAAACACACAACAAACAGCTGAGCCTACCAAAAAGAAGCTCACCCCCATGGCCATAGCAGGGCCAACGAAGCAAGCCAGGACCCCATCCCCGCCGAGGACTCAAGCGCAGCAGTCTTCCCACAAGGTGAGGAAGTGTAGCAGTCCGTTGTTGAACGTCGCCATCTTGGCGGCATTCCAGTTGATCACTAGTTCTCTCACGTCCCTGATGAAAATCGTGAAAGGTTTTGCCTTTCGCCTGAAGATTCTATTATTTCTTTCCAGCCAAATCGCCCAGAAGACTGCGTAAACAATTAGCGGCCATAACTCCTTCCTCTGGTCCTCGAACTTCATCTCCTTCCATATCTCCATCATTTGCTCGGGCCAACACGGGAGGACCCACTCTACCTTGAAAATCTTGAATATCTTCTGCCATATAAATCTGGCGGTAGGGCAGTGCAGAAATATATGCTGTATGGATTCTCTCCTCACATGCACATCGTGCATTTGTTCGTTACCGGTATGTTTCTTCTGTTCAAATGGTCCCTGGTGAGGATTTTCTTCTTGTCTACCAGCCAAGCAAAGAACCTGATCGTCGGTGGCATCTTTGCCTTCCAAAAGCCACACCATCTCCTAGTGCCCCTCGTTCCTCTCAGTCTTACCTTGAGCAGGTTATAGAAGGATTTAACTGTGAAGTTTCCTTTGGTGGAGTATTTCCACAGCCTCATATCCCTGTTAGCCGCGTTAGGGGTAGCTTCCCCCAAGAGGTTCAAAAGCGTGTGATATTCATCCCCTTCCCATTCCCTCAATGGACGTCGTAGCTGTATATTCCATTGCACGCTTCCTTCGGATATGTGCACCAAGGAGTGAACAGTAGCCTCCTTGTCAGTTGTTAAGTTGAAGATCGTCAGAAACCTCCGGAGCAAAGGTTGATCTCCCATCCAAACATCCGTCCAGAACCTAATCCTCCGACCGTCCCCCCAGCTGAAAATAGTTCCATCCGAAATATCTTGCGCAGCCCTGTTAATTGCCTTCCACCAGGTCGAAACCCGGCTGGAACTAGTTACCTCCCTGGTCTCCTCCCCGTATTTAGCCGTGACAACTTAGTGCTAGAGGTTGCTTCTTTCCTTTTCCTCTCCCATCCTCCACTTCCACTTGGCCAGGAGGGCCATGTTTACCAATTTCAGGTTCCTGATTCCTAGGCCCCCATAATCCTTATCCTCGCAACACTGCTCCCACTTGACTAAATGTATCTTCTTCCGGTCGCCAGCTCCTTCCCAAAGAAAATCCCGAACAATTCTTTCCAACTTCTTAGTGATCCCAGCCAGAGCTTTGACATCATGAATAAAGGTATGGACGCGAAGGACGATTTTATAAGGGTCAGTCTTCCCCCATAGCTAAGCAATTTACTCTTCCAAGTCGCCAATCTTCTTTGGAATCGCGTAATGGTATTGTCCCAAACACGCACACCGTTTATCCCGGTTCCCAGACGAATCCCAAGGTATGGGATAGGGAAAGTAGCTACACAACATCCCACCCTCCTCGCGACCCTCTTAGAAATCTGCTGCTGCATGTTGATACCCGAAATACTTGACTTGTGCAGATTAATCCTCTGACCTGAAACAGATTCAAGATGGTTAGGATGTCAGTGGTTGTCCTTAGTTCCCTATCCCCGTTGTTTCCATTGCAGAAAACCAAAGTGTCATTTGCATACTGTAAATGAGATATCGATGGTCCTTGATCAGCTGTGCTGAAGCCCTTTATCAGATTAAGCTCTTCCGCTCTCTTAAACAGGTTATGTAGCGCCTCCCCCACACAGTTAAAGAGCAATGGCGAGAGCGGATCCCCCTGTCTAAGGCCTCTCTTGGTGTGAAAATATCCGTGCAGAACTTCGTTAACCAGAACCGAGAGACGAATTGACGAATAGCAACCTTTCATCCATTTTCTCCACCTTCCGCCAAATCCCATCCTCTGGAGCACGTAATCCAAGAAGTCCCACTGAACCCTGTCATAGGCTTTTTCCATATCAATCTTGAAGACCCATCATTTCTCTTTGCGCATCTTAGCCGAGTGTAGAGTTTAGGCCGCCACCACAGCTATATCCATAAGTTGTCTTCCCGGAATGAAAGCCCCATGAAAGTTTGAAATGAGCTGATCTATGACCCTCTTCATGCAGTTAGCCAGCACCTTGGCTAAAATCTTGTATGCGCACCGATAAGACTAATGGGACAATACTCGGACAGGGTGCTGGCCCCTTCAGGTTTCGGAATGAGAGCGAGAAAGGAGGAATTGAGCGTCTTAGCCACTCTCCCTGTCTCGTGGAATTCTTGAATCATAGCCATGAAATCGAATATGATAGTGGTCCAGCAGCTCCTGTAAAATTCAGTAGTGAAGCCATCCGACCCTGGCGATTTGTTGTTGCCCATGCTGTTAATCGCCTTTCTCACCTCATCTTCATCAAAAGTTCTTTCCAGTTCCGTGGCTTGGCTGTGGGTAATAGATAGGAAGGGAATCCCATCCATTCTCGGTCTAGCGACCACCTCGGCTGAATATAGTTGTTCATAATATAGCACTATTCTGCTCGGAATAAGCGTCGGATCGGCATGTGGAGTTCCATCAATATTAATGGCGGTGATGTGATTTCTTTTCCTCCTCCCGTTAGCAACCATGTGAAAATTTTGTTGTTCCCGTCACCTTCTCTTAACCAATGCGCTTTAGCTTTTTGCCTCCACAGCTGCTCTTCTTCCAGCACCTGTCGATTGTATTCGATCTTGAGGAGAGTCCTAATTTCCTTGTCATTCTCAGACAGCGGAGCCCGCTCTTCCTCACCATCCAAAACCGTAATCTCGGCCAGGATCCTACGTTTGTTATTTCGGATATAGAATCTAATTGGTCGATCCATTCAATATCGAATCAATAGAAGCAACAAATTTCAATGTCTAACTTGTGAGTTGTCCAAACATAAACTTCCTATTCTTCTCATAGGACTCATAGTGGTGCTTTATTTGATGTTATACATAGTAATGTTTGGAACCTGGTCCATTGGCATCTTTGGGTGATTTTAGATACTATTTATTGATGATTATTCAAGATGTACATGGGTGTATGACGTAGGACGGTACCCTAAACTACGTGAATGCGAAGATTGACTTTGCCGAAATTAAATTGAGTTAAATTAAACAATAAAACTCACAAAATATAACGAATACCTTGGCGTTCGCATTATTCCATTGGAGGCTCACGTATAATTCGAGTTGGATTCAATCCGGGCGTTAGATCCGTTAGGTTGCAACGCAGATCAATCCTAGAGATAGAACTCTAGGTTTTTTCCAGATTAGGGCGCTCACGATTCAACGATAGAATCTCTGGTCCTTCTATGGCTTACGGGATCGGGTTGAATCAATGGAGTAAGGGAAACTAGGGTTTTGGGAGTCGGGTATTTGGATGGGACATGTTAAATTTGAGTTGTTTGAGTTAAAGCAAGGAAGATAGGTTAATAGGATAAAGTAAACATGGATAGATTGTGGGCTTCACACCCTTGGCTTCACACCAAACCTTTCTCGGGAAGAAGAATCACTCTTCGAGGAAACTCATCTCAAGTCTCAAAAGCAAACGCTCATTCATTCAATAATCAATATCCTAATTACATTGTTTAACTTAAGGACCTTATATAGGAGTCCTCTCAAACGAAAATAAAACCCTAAAACAAATACCAAAAGGACAAGTATGCCCCTAAAAATTCAATTCGAATTTCAAAAAAAATAAAAAATTTAAGCTGCGCGATTTCGATCGATCGAAATTGATCGAAAAACATATTTCAAAAGTTCACTGCAGAAATTCGATCGATCGAAATTGAAACTCGATCGATCGAATGTAAATTCGATCGATCGAGTATATAATTCGATCGATCGAATTATATACTCCATAACATATATTTTTCCTCTCGTTGCCGCTCGATCGATCGAAAAAGGACTTCGATCGATTTTTGATCGATCGAATTTGCTGGTTCCTCCAATTTTCATCTTTCTTTCGCCTATTTCTGATTTCCATTCCGCTTCTTCCGACATCGGTATACACGAAACGGTCCATATCCAATGTCTACAATGTCGGCGTCCCCGTCAATTCTCCCAGGCCGAAAAGGCTTTATCACCGATGAAGCGGCGACGTGATAGCGCTCGAGCATGTCGGGGTCCACGCGTTGCACTTCGTCTTCAGCTAACCATGAGTTCTCGGAGTCCGGCTTTCCCAACCACTTGACCAAGTACTTTTGAATTCCGCCATCATGGGTGGATATCGCCAAATGATCTAGGATCCCTTCGATCTCATCTCTGCGTTGCTTGCGTGGGGAAGGGAAGGGTAGGGGTTGCAGGGTGGGGCTGGCATTTGGGCTCGAGGCTACTTGGAAGGGGTTGTGAGGGGGTGGGGCTGGAGCCAAAGAAGGAACCAAGTCCTCCATATTGAATGTAGAGCTGACCCCTATATCCGGTGGAAGCTCGAGAACATATGCATTAGGGCCGCTCCTTGCTACAATTCTAAAAGGCCCAGCACCGCGGGCTTGAATTTTCTTTATGACTACCAATGGGAACCGCTCAGGCCTAACCCGAACCATCACATAATCTCTAACCTGGAATTCCTTGAAGCGCCTATGCGCATCCGCAGATATTTTATATTGTTCATTGCTTGCATTAATTCTTTTTTAATTTCGGCATGCAAATCATGTATATGCTGTGCAAATGAATCGGCTGACTCGGAAACTCAATGGGATGCAGACATGGGAATAAGATCAATGTGTATTCTAGGCCTATGACCAAGGACGACCTCAAAAGGACTCATACCTAGGGACCTATTGATTGAATTGTTGTATGAAAACTCGGCTCAAGGCAAAATAGAATCCCACGTCCTGGGGTGATCTCCAACAAGACAACAGAGAAGATTACCTAAGCTCCTATTGGTAGACTCCATTTGGCCATCTGTTTGAGGATTATAGGCCGAAGAAAATTGGAGCATGGTACCCATCATGTGCCATAAAGTTTTCAAGAAATAACTGGTAAACTTCACATCCCGATCCGACACAATCGTCTGGGGTAACCCATGTAGGCGCACAACCTCCCCGAAAAATAATTTGGCTATGGAATCGTGCTTCCGTTGGGTCTTTGGAAGTCCGAGCACGAAATCCATAGAGATGCCTTGCCACTGGGTTTACGGCACGGGTAAAGGGGTGTACAAGCCGGTATTTTGTTTGATATACTTCGCAACTTGGCATGTACGACATTGTTTTACGACCCTAGATACATCTCTCACAAGGCTAAGCCAATAGAACCTATCCTCAAAGAGCGCACTGGTTTTATCGCGCCCAAAATGTCTGGCATGTAACTCCCAGATGAGGAAGTCACGCAATGGAGTGCGAGGGATGCACAAACGATTTCCTTTGAACAATTACCCATCCAGCAGGGTATACTCGGAGTTGATGTTGTTCGGATTTTCAAGAAAAGCAGTATATTCTGCCCCAAAATCTGGGCAATCAGGATAATTTTGTTTCAACTGCTAAAATCCGATGACCTCGGTGCTCATAAACTGCAAAGTCGCCACTCGACGACTAAGCGCATTAGCAGCCTTGTTCTTGACACCAGCCTTATGCTTCAAGACAAATGTAAACCCTTGAAGGTACTCGTCCCACTTCGCGTGCCTCGGGTTCAACTTTTTCTGGGAAGCAAGGAAACGTAAGGCCTCGTGGTCCGAAAACAACACAAATTTCTGTGGTTTCAAGTAATGTTTCCAATACCATAGAGATCGGACGACCGCATAAAACTCCTTGTCATAGGTGGAGTATTTATGCTTTGCCTCATTGAGTTTCTCGCTAAAATAGGCCACAGGGTGGCCCTCTTGGCTCAGCACTCCGCCTATGCCTACACCCAAGGCGTCACATGCTACTTCAAAGACTTTAGAAATGTCTAGTAGGCGGATGACGGGTGCAGTAACCATCTTATCTTTTATCTCGGTAAAGGCCCTCGTCGCTGCTTTGCTCCACAGGAACTCTCCTTTTCTTATGCAATCGGTAATCGGAGCCATGATGGTGCTAAAGTTCCAGATGAAGCGACGATAAAACGTGGCCAAACCGTGGAAGCTACTGACTTTATGAATATTCCGAGATTCGGGCCACTCCACAATGGCCTTGACCTTCGCAGGGTCCACAACCATCCCGTCTACCGAGACAATGAATCCCAAGAATACAACAGAGTGCTGCATGAAGGTGCACTTCTTGAGATTCGCGTATAACCTCTCTACCCTCAAGGTTTGGCAAACCAACCTCAAGTGGGTAATGTGTTGTTCCTTGTCTGGGCTGTAAATCAGGATGTCATCAAAGTACACGACAAGGAATTTGCCAAGGAATTGCCTCAACACTTGGGTCATGAGCCTCATAAATGTGCTCGGGGCATTGGAAAGCCCAAAAGGCATGACCATCCACTCATAAAGACCGTCTTTGGTCTTGAAGGCGGTTTTTCATTCATCGCCAGGGCGAATACCCACCTGATGATAGCCGCTTTTAAGGTTTATCATGGAAAAGATAGTGGCTCCAACCATCATATTAAGCATGTCATCAAGCCGCAGTATGGGAAACCGATATTTAACAGTGATCTTATTAATGGCTCGACTATCCACACACATGCGTCATGTACCATCTTTCTTAGGCGTGAGTAATGCTGGTACAGCATACGGGCTTAGACTCTCTTGTATGAACCCCTTTTGAAGGAGCTCACTGACTTGCCGAGTCAACTGGACGTGCTCAACCGGATTCAACCTATAGTGGGGCAGGTTCGGTAGTGTAGATCTGAGAACTAAGTCAATTGCGTGTTGAATGTCACACATGGGAGGGAGCTCATTAGGTAAGTCTTCGGGGAAGACATCCGCAAATTCATTCAGAATGGGCTCTACCTCCTTGGGGTACTCATAGACTGACTTCGAAGTACTCTCAAGAGTGACTACGACATACACGACACTCTCATCTTTCAATGCCCTTTCGAACTTTGAAGGGGTCTTAATGTTGATCGCCTTGGATTGGCCTCCCTTCTTCTCAACTCTATTGACCGATGGTGCTTTGGGAGCCAAAGGGTTAAAAGTGATTTTCTTGCCCTTGTAATTGAACGTGAAAATGTTAGATCGACCAAAAATGGTCATGTTCAAATCATAGAGCCATGGCCTCCCTAAGATAATGTAGCCCACATCCATCGGCACCACATCGCACCATAAGGTGTCTGAGTATGAGCCCAACTGCATGGGTACACGACACCTCTGACATACGGGAATGGATAAGGAGTCAACGCATGCG
Source organism: Chloranthus sessilifolius (assembly GCA_021018995.1). Classification (NCBI taxonomy): domain Eukaryota; kingdom Viridiplantae; phylum Streptophyta; class Magnoliopsida; order Chloranthales; family Chloranthaceae; genus Chloranthus; species Chloranthus sessilifolius. The sequence goes on from CM037587.1 coordinate 141,682,851, forward strand.
ACTTTGTAAGGTCTCGGGTGGGCTTCAGGTGTAAGCCCTAAGTTGGTGACGGTATGTTCTTCAGCACATTGGTGCAGCTTCCGCTATCCACAATAACCCTACAACTCTTTGTCCCACATGTGGCAAAGGTGTGGAAGATGTTCTCCCTTCGTCAAGCCTCCTTTTCATCCCATTGAGGCTGTGCAAAGGCACACCTCACAACTAGAGCGCGACCCATGTCATCACCTTCCTCGTCACTAGGTGTGGCATTCGGCTCAAAGACCTCTTCCTCATAAACTCCTTCACTTTCTTCTCCTTCTCCGTCGATGAAGAGATTCCTTTGTGGATCTCTTGTGGGGCATTGGGTAGCAAAGTGTCCCAATCCTTGACATTTATAACACTTGACATGAGACCCACTCTTCGAGGATTCTCCGACTACACCCTTACCTATGTCAAACCTCACATTGGTAGATGTGGGTTGTGTGGGTTTGGCAGGTGGGTTTCCAGCACTAGATCTCACTTCGCCGGTACGGAGTTGACCGAGGTGAAAATCAGATCGCCTAGTCACCGTCATTTTCAAATATCGTTCAAGGTCTTGAATGACAGTGTAACAATCAGCGAGAGTCTCCACAAGGTGGGAGACTAACTCTTTTTGCAAGTCAAGTCTCAATCCGAAGCGAAATCTGGATAGAGTGACTTGAGGGTTTTCGGATACCTTCGCTCTCATCATGAATTCCTCAAATTTGCCAATGTAATCCGAAACGGGCATACTACCTTGGCACAGATTTTGCCATTGGTCGAGGAGACGATGGTAGTATGAAGAAGGAACGTACTTCTCTGTAAGTCGTTCCTTCATGTCCTCCCAACGGGTAATGGGAGTACAACCCGCATTCGTTTTGATGCGTTCAACGTTGACCCAAAAGAGTCGGGCTTAACCCATGAGCTTCATCTTAGCAAGTCTAACACATCTCTCATCGCTCATACCAAACCACTCGAAGTGTTGGTTCATATCGGATAACCAATCGAGGAAGACTTGAGGGTCTAATCTTCCATCGAAAGTTGGGAACTCAACTCGGACATTTTTGAGGAGTTTCCCTTCCGGGTCATAGTCATCTGCATGATGATCTAACCTATGGTTCCGGTTTTGATTATGTTGGTAGCCATTTCGTTCAAAACGTGGACCATTACGCTCACGGGGTGGTTCGAAGTACTCATCACCCTCGTCTAACCGATTGACTCGGTCTAACAACCTCTCATTGGATGTTTCGAGAGTCCTTTGGGCTGTCTCCAAGGCAGTCATTCGATCATTGATCGATTTTAGATCAACCGTCATGCCGTTAAGAGCCTCGGCAATCCCACTCATGTCCATGGTGATACGGGTCACTAATTGGCAGGTTCTAGAATGGAATGCAAAATGAACACTTTGGCCAAAACAGAAATAATATGCGATGAAAGTAAAGTGTAATGAATGCAATGTCACACGGTATGCCCTAACCTAGAATCTAGGGCTCTGATACCAAAACTGACGCAAGACACCCTAAACTACGTGAATGCGAAAATTGACTTTGCCGAAATTAAATTGGGTTAAATTAAACAATAAAATTCACAAAATATAACGAATACCTTGGCGTTCGGAGTATTCTATTGGAGGCTCACGTATAATTCGAGTTGGATTCAGTCCGGGCGTTAGATCCGTTAGGTTACAGCACAGATTGATCCTAGAGATAAAACTCTAGGTTTTTTCTAGATTAGGGCGCTCAAGATTCAACGATGGAATCTCTGGTCCTTCTATAGCTTATGGGATCAGGTCGAATCAATGGAGTAGGGAAAACTAGGGTTTTGGGAGTCGGGTATTTGGATGGGAGATGGTAAATTTGGGTTTGAATTAAAGCAAGGAAGATAGGTTAATAGGATAAAGTAAACAAGGATAGATTGTGGGCTTCACACCCTTGGCTTCACACCAAACCCTTCTCGGGAAGAAGAACCACTCTTCGAGGAAACTCATCTCAAGTCTCAAAAGCAAACGCTCATTCATTCAATAATCAATAATTAATTACATTGTTTAACTTAAGGACTTTATATAGGAGTCCTCTCAAACGAAAATAAAACCCTAAAACAAATACCAAAAGGACAAGTATGCCCCTAAAAGTTCAATTCGAATTTCAGAAAAAATAAAAAATTTAAGCTGCGCGATTTCGATTAATCGAAATTGATCGAAAAACATATTTCAAAAGTTCACCGCAGAAATTCGATGGATCGAAATTGAAACTCGATCGATCGATCGAGTATATAATTCGATTGATCGAATTATATACTCCAGAACATATGTATTTCCTCTCGCTGTCGTTCGATCGTTTGATAGATCAAAATTTTCAATTCGATCGATCGAATTTGCTGGTTCCTCCAATTTTCATCTTTCTTTCGCCTATTTCTGACTTCCATTCCGCTTCTTCCGACGTCGGTATACACGAAATGGTCCATATCCAATGTCTACGATGTCGGCGTCCCCATTAATGTATTTACTGAAATATAAAGATGAGGTTCTCTCCACTTATATTAGTTTCTCTAATATGGCCCAAACTTAGTTTGGTCACACTATTAAGACTCACAAGTCTAATAATGGTGGTGAGTGCACTTCCTTAGACATTAATTCGTATCTCCAGAAGATGGGAACTTTGCATCAATGGACCTACCCTTACACTCCCAAAAAATGGTGTTGTGGAAGGTAAGAATAAACATCTCAAGGAGGTGATTAGATCTCTCCTTCGTGAGATGCAAGTTCCCCAATCTTACTAGTATGTGGCCCTTATCACTACCACTTAATTAATCGTACACCCACTCATATCTTGGGTGGTCAAAAATCTCGTGTGTGTTCTTAAACCTGACCCTACTTTGTTTGAAGCCCCATGTTTTTGGAAATGGTACTTATTTCATTCAGGACCTTCGATCCCAAAGACAGAAATTGGATGAAAAATTCATCCATTGTGTCTTTTTAGGTTACTTGGTGTGTCCAAAGGGTATCATTGCCATGAGCCTACAACAAGATTTATTTACTTCCATGGGTCTCTTTCTTCGAGGTACTCATATATCTTTGAGAGGTCCTTTTCTACTTTGCCTCAATTAGAGTGCTTCCTCTTCCTATCTCTTCATTCTTGCCGGCACGACTTCAGTCTCTCAAACTCTTCCATCTATGTGTGGGCAGTACCTATCAAAGCCGGAGTAAATCAATGCCTTCTCCTCAAGTCCCAATGCCATCAAATCTCGAACTCAGATCCTTCAGGTACACCTGCAACACCTTCTTTGGATTCTCCTATTACCATTCTTTCTTTTGTTATTATTGATGACCTCTCCATGCCCGTTGTGCTTCGTAAGGGTAAGAGGAGGTGTCACTGCTCATCCTATTTCTCAAAATGTTTCCTACCAAGCTATCTCTCATTCTTATTGAGCTACTCCAAATAGGACCTCTCTTGTCTCTATGCCTTGCTTTGTTAGGGAAGCTCTCAAATATCCTTTTGGATCTTCTGCAATTATTGAAAAATTGGTCGCTCTTGAGAAGAATAAGACCTGAGAGCTTGTTGACTACGAATAAGAGAATTATTGGATGTCGTTGAGTGTTTCCCATTAAATATCGAGAGGATGGCACTGTTGAAAAAATATTAGGTCCACCTAGTTGCAAAACGTTTTACTCAGTTGTCAAGATTTGACTTCACAGCTACTTTACTCATGTAGTTAAGCTCACTTCGGTTTGCGTGATTATTTCTTTAGCTACCTTCATCATTGACCATTGCATTAGTTAGACGTTAAAATGCATTTATACATGGGTGGTTGGATGAAAAGGTGTGCATGGACCCCCTCCTAGCTATCATCTTTAGGGGGAGTATTCTCGGAAGGTTTGCCAAGTTCTGAAGTCGATCTAGGGGCTAAAGATGTCTTCCAGAGCATGGTTCCATACTCAATATCGTTGTTCTTTCTATCGGCTTTGTTGAGGCCGTTCGGATTGTGGATGTTTCGTACATATACTCGAGTGAGGGGCAGTGGACTATATTATTGGTGTATGTTGATGATATCATTGTCACTGGAGATGCTCTGCTTTTATTTCCCATGTAAAGGCAGAGTTAGGTTGCGACTTTGATGTGAAAGATCTTGGTCACCTCAGAAATTTCCTTGGGATTGAGATTGTCCGCTTTTCTCGTGGTATATCTCTCTCACAGAGAACATGTGCTCTTCACTTATCACGGGACTTTGGTATGCTTGGGTGTAGACCTACTCTCCCATGGATCCCAAACATCTACATGCTGATATTGGGGAGCTTCTTTTGAATCCTTCAGAGTCCTACAGAGTTGTTGGTTGTCTTACTTACAGATATTCGTCGTGACCTCACATTTGCAATGTCTGCGGTTGCCCAATTTATGCACTCTCCACTAGCACCTCATCTTCATGTTGTTCATCATATACTTCGTTATTTTAAGGGTTCTCACAGACAAGGCCTTTTTTGTTTTGATGTTCGACATTCTTCCATTAGTTGTTACAGTGAGGGAGATTATGTTGAGGCACCCACTGATCATCATTCTACCTCTGGCTGTTGCGTTTTTCTTCGGAAAAATATTGTGGAATGGAAGAGTAAAGAAGCAAAATGTGGTCTTCAAATCTAGTGTTGAGTCTGAATATAGAGCTATGGAGCATGGTATATGTAGCTCATAGCTTCGCTCCTTCCTCACTAACCTCGGATCTCCTCCATCTATTCCCATGTCCCAACACTGTGATAATCAAGCGACTAGTGTTATTGCGAATAACTATGTACTTCATGAGAGAACTAACCACATTGAAGTGGATATTCACTTTATTCGGGGAAAGATTCAAGCCGGTCTCATTGATACTCCCAAAGTTTCCTCTTCCGATCAGTTAGCAGACATTTTCCTTAATGCCTTGTTTGGATATAGGGAAAACGTGGTAAAACATGGTATAGTAAAACGTTTTACCATAAATTCAGTTATTTGGGTATTTTTAATGGGAAAATTTTCACTTTCGGCCCTATACGTTTGTGTATTTGCATAAACGACCATATAGTTTCAATCCTTGCATAACAGGCCAGCTCCAAGCCAAGCCGGTTCCACGTCAACACCGACCTCTTATATTCAAATTTGCACCGACCTGATTGAATTAATATTTTAATGCTTAAGGTCGGTGCAAATGTAACTTTATTACTTTTTCATTTTTTACTCTTTCACTTTAACTTCAACTTTTCTGTAAAAACCGAGAGAGCGGCGGCATATCGGCGACAAAGCGAAGAAAAAGCCACAGAAAATTTTCAGGTAATTTCTTTTTTTACATTTAAACACATGCAGTCATCCGTTATGTTTCTCACTTAACCCGCTAACTTACCGATAACTTACATTAGCGGCCGCTAAGTTATATTATCGGCCGCTAAGTTACATTATCGACCGATAACTTATAGTATCGGATGCTAAGTTACATTATCGGCTGCTAAATTACATTAGTGGACGATAATATAAATTATCGCCTGACAACTTACATTATCGGACGATAATGTAAGTTAGCGGGCGATGGTATAACTTAGCGGCCGATAATGTAAGTTGTCATCCGATAATGTAACTTAGCGGTAAGTTAGCGAAATATTTTCAACCTCACTTATTTTGTTAATTAATTGTTTTTATATATTTTGCAGTTCTCACTAAGTGATTGTAAAATGACTGTTTCTAAAGCCCTTCGGGATATGTTCTGGAATTAGTGTTACGAAATTTTACTTGCACTGCAATGAAGAGAGGAAGAAGATTCTAGATGATTCAATTTTTGGTCATCTATTTAGGATTAATGAGAAATTAGGATTCATTGGAGACTTGGTTGATGCTATTTTAAGTTTTTGGGTTAAAGATAATGTTTTCAAAGTCGGGAATACCAATGTACTGCTGCAAGAGTCCGATATAGCATTGATTTTAGGCTTGAATATGTTGACAGAACTTGAGTCTGAGAAGGTGGTCGTGCCAGAGGAAGAAACCATTCGATACAAATTCTTTCGTGAGAAGCCAGCCAAAAGATCTCGTATTGAAGACATAGATGATAGTGCCGCCGATCTATCCAACGATGAATTTTTGAAACTATCGTTGTTGTTTCTCTTATGTTCTTTTTTACTTCCGGACGCATACCAAGAAGTGGACACACAGTACTTGGCATTAGTAGATAATATTGAAGAGTTCAACAAGTTTCCGTGGGGCCTGATAGTTTACAAAAATTTAGTAGATTGCATATCGAAAGCGAACGTCAGAAGGGAAATGGCGAAAAAGTCAGATAATGGGCATTACAACATCTACGGATGCACTATCACCCTACAGATTTGGGCGTTTGAGCACTTTCCTAGAGTCGCCACCGCTCTTACTCAGCTGAAAGATCCATTTCCGAGGCTATTGAAATGGGAAGGCCCAAAATTCAGCCGTAATCCTAATTTATATCGCGAAAATTTTCTTAAATCTAAAATTATCTTAGAACTCGAAGCTGTAAAGTACGAATTACAGTATCGATCGTTTCGACTCTTTTTTATGCAAAGAGAGATGGAAGGGGAGCAGGAAAAGACCGAGGAGCCTCACTCCCAAGAAAATATATATGAATACAACGATGTCCCACGTTACGAGACACGTACTCAAAAAAGAGCCGAAGAGCCGAGATGACGATGATGACAATGAGGATGACGATGATGACAGCGACGAAAATGACGAGTATGAGGTCGTTGTACGTCAACATATGGAACCAAAGGGCAAACCGGAGATTAGGCCCCAGCCAACAAGAGAATAGCCAGTTAGGCAACCCCACCTAACCAAAGAAGTAACGGAGCTTAGAAAAGAATGCAATACACTCCGTATGGCTGTTAAAGAGATGAAAAGTGACTTTCGACATGCATTTACAGTGCTTAAAGGGCAACCACTTACTATTGAACAGCTAGGGAGAGGCAAGAAGACCCTACAAGAGAAAGTTGGGTCATTACAAGATGAAGTAGGGTCTCTACAAAATCGGGTTCTAAATTTAACTGAACTAAATGATGCAATACGGAAGGACCTTGATGCAGTCAAATCTCATTTGACAAAGGTATTAAACCAATTCTTTTTAAATTTAAAAAAAATTATTTTTTTTAAGATTAATGCAAAATTAGCTTGTCGACTGATCATGTAAGTTATCGACCAACAACTTACATTATCGATCGATAATGTAAGTTATCGTCCGATAACTTAAGTTGTCGATCGATAACTTACATGAGCGAACGATAATTTAAGTAATCGGCCGACAACTTAAGTTGTCGACTAATAACTTACATTAGCACTCGATAATGTAAGTTGTCGGACGATTACTTACATTATCGGCCGATAATGCGGTCGCTAACCTAATTCCCAAATAATGTTATTTTTGTAAACTATAATGACACTTTTTAATGTATTTTGCAATTATGCAGGATAATATTCTCTCTTCTGTTCTATTTGAAACCTTCGTTCCCACTGCCACTCATCCAACAGCTTCTCAATCTTTTTCTCCTCAAACTTCTGCCCCTCATACCACTGCCACTCAACCAACAGTCACCAAAACTTCTGACCCTAAACCAATTGCTCCTCAACCAACTCATAAACCCACCGCTTCTCAACCAACTCCTAAACTTACTGCTCCTCAACCTACTCATCAATCCACTGCCCCCCAAACTTCGGCCCCTAAACCTACTGGCCCAAACCTCAATCAACCCCTAAACCACTGCTCCTCAACCTACTCATCAATCCACTGCCCCCCAAATTTCTGCCCCTAAACCTACTAACCCAAAACTCACCGCTCCTCAACCAACCCCTAAACCCACTGCTCCTCAACCTACTCATCAATCCACCGCTCCTCAACCAACCCCTAAACCCACTGCTCCTCAACCTACTCATCAATCCACTGCCCCCCAAACTTCTGCCCCTAAACCTACTAGCCCAAAACCCACTGCTCCTCAACCTACTCCTCAAACCACTACCCCCAAAACGTCTGCCGCTAAACCAACAGCCACTCAACCCACTACTGAAGCACCTCAACCTCCTGCTAAACAACCTTTGGTTGAAGTGGGTGATGAGGGTGCTCCCTTTACCCAGCCTTCTCGTGAGTCACAGCCGGCATCACTAAAATCAATTTTAGTGAAACTATCAACTGGAAAGAGTAAAGTCGAGGGATATGACTTGCGTGCTCGGAAGAAGAGAAAGGCCCCGACCAGTAAAGCCATTATAAAAAGACCCAGATTGGTTGTAGAGGAGGATGAACCAAAATCAATGGAGCATAAATATATGCTCAGTTTTTTAAACCGGCCGGAGGAAGAGGACAATGTGATTGTCAATACTATCATGGGTGTTGACATCACAGTTGCTATTTTAAAAATCCTTAAAGGACGCTCGTGGCTCGACAATGAAGTCATCGACGCGTACTCGAAAGTCCTTGAAGTTATCAACGATTCAATGTTTATGGCAAATGCCAAAAAAAGCTGGCTCGCTTCTGCGTCCGCCCTGGTAAGGTTTCAACACTTTATTGTTTCGTTTCTTTCATTTATTTGTCTTTTCATTCATGACTCTCAATTCACTTCTTTTAATTTATTTACTCATTACATTATCCTCTTTCAAACCTTGTTTATGGCAGATGAGAAAAAAATGAAAAATATGTCGATAATGAAGGTCTAGCAGCACTTAACGACTTCGATAACTGGCAGGCCTATTGTGACGAGTGGCAGGTTCGTCACAATTCAAAGCCACTTGAACCCCTACTTACCAGTGATAAACGCTGAATTCACGCAGTCGACTGTAGAACGGTATGTTTTTTAATACTACACTTCGCTTTATTTAACGTTAATGGCTTTTAAAATTTTTAATTATTTAAGATTCCGATTCCGTTTCTGTGCAGGTTTTTCTTCCGATACATAGTAAAAAACATAGCCACTAGGCGTTGACTATAATTTCATTAGTTGATCACGAAATTAAGTTGATAGACCCAGCAGACCAAGAGTGCTTAAGGAGGTTCGAAGCGCATAAAGGATGTCTATTGCATCACCTTCCACGTCTTCTTTACACTGCCGGTTTGATGTTTGCTTTCGATCAACAGTGGAAGGCATCAGCATTCAACAGTGTCGATCTCCCGCTCCAAAGAAACGATTGGGACTGCAGTTTGCATGTTTTGAAGTATATAGAATACTTCTCCCAACAGCGGACTATTGATTTCGAAGAAAAACAAATGCAACAATTTAGAGCCAAAATCGGACATTTAATGTGCACGGTTGGGAAGAGTTAAACTTTACATTTTATATTTTTGTAATAATTTTTTATATTTTTGTAAATATTTTTGTTACAATTTAGCTTGTGCGTTGATAAAATTATGAAATATGTATCAAATAAGCCTTAAATAAATTTTAAAAAAAGTTGAAATAAATGAAAAATCATTAAATTTTTTATTTTTTATTTTTTGGGATTTTTTGGAAAAAAAAAATAATAATTTCAATGTATTGGCGATGCAGTGCGTATCGTCCGACCTTCAGATCGTCTTATTTTGATCCATGATGACTTGTCACCCATTTTAATTGAAAACTTCCATTCTAAGATATTCTAACATCTAGATTTATTCTAATTTGACAAAGATAAATTGCATTTGCTTCGTTCTTATTGGTTATTCGTTAATAGAATATGGTGGATGCTACTATGAAATAAGGTAATCTCACTTCAGTAGAAACTCATAAGATATGCTCTAGGATTGTGATCTAATCTATGGATAGATTCATGGAATCAAAACTCAGCTGCTACTGATACATATCAGTTGCGTCGAGAACTGATACCACCTCGATACAGGTATTGGGGTGGTATCAGTACCGGTATCGGACGGATATGGGTCAGTATCGGCCGATACTGTCTTAATATCGGCAAATACTTATCGATACAAATTTTTTTCTTACTTTTTACATTTTTTTCAAAAAAAATATAAAAATCGACCAATATGGTATCGACAGTACCATATTTGTATAGGCCAATATGTATCTGTCCAAGATGGACTGAATACCCAATATCCATACCTTGGACAGACTACTGCAGACCGGAGCCCGCAGACAACCCAAATAGAAGAAGATAACACAGAAAATTGAGGCTGTGTTGGGATTGCTCTTTGGAGGCAAAGAGCAGCCCACTTAAAAGAACGGGTTTGAATTGCTATTTTAAAGAGACCCAAATTTAGCTCGTTCGCTTTTCGAAATAGCTAAAAGCACTTACAACCAAAATTTAGTCCCATACTAAAGTGCTCTGCGCCAGAGCAGAGAGCTGCTCTTTGCCTTCAAAGAGCAATTCCAAATACAGCCTTGATAGAATAACTAGGCAACATAAATCAGGAGATAAAAACCTACTGTTACAAGCCTGGAACAAAACAGTAGCTTAAAGCGGACAAAGGAACTCCCTCTTTTGGCGGTCCATACAAGAATATAGAAGCCTAGAAAGAAATAAAACTAGTTTCCTAATTAAACACTACTAAACATAGCATAACTTTGAGTTCAAGTCTACTTTTTACAGATAATAACAACCCTGAGACAATTATTTTTAATTGTTCTGAATAACACACACACCCCATGTTAACCTATGTTTAGAGAACGAAAGTAACTTGGAAACTAACATATGTCAGCGCCCGCTAACATAAGTTAGCGAGCGCTAACTTAAGTTAGCGCCCGCTGACTTATGTTAGCGGGCGCTGACTTAAGTTAGCACCCGCTAACTTAAGTTAGCGAGAGCTGACTTATGTTAGCGCCCGCTGACTTAAGTTAGCGTCCACTAATTTTTCGTTAACTTAAGTTAGCAGTCGATAGTAGGGCCATGAACTCAAAATCTATTTGGATGATAAATAGTCTCCATTATCTGATCCAAAGCAATTTAGTTTGAGATCCTTATTTCTTTCAAAATATTAGATATCTTTTATAGATTATGAAATGTTATGAAAGATAGTGACGAGATAAAATATTAATGAGATCACAATGGATGTTATCGAGATCGATGTTGATGATGTTTGGTATTGGTAATACACGGTATCAAAAAGACTCAAACAGAATCTAACTAATCCGATTTTGGTTTCGAATCATTCGATTAATCGATTTTTCATTTTTATTCGTTTTTTTTCAGTGAGGTGCAATAATATAAGGGTAGAAATAAAGGTACTAACTTAGGGTACACTTACAAGTAATGTAAGTTAATTTCAAATTCTAACAAATTTACACAAGCGACGGTTATGACCGTATTTGTTACAATTTTTACATCATAGTAGTCAAACTTCGCCTTTAGATCTTATTCTCCTTTTCTTCGGACGGTCGGTTTGACGTATTTTGTGCGGAGGCAAAACTTGAATGTCGTCTCTTAGCGAAGTCCATTGGCGGTTGTTAACGGTCGGGACAAAGTGTTCTTTATAAGTTTCCCTAAATAAGTTACTGGTAAACCAATGCTCACAAAATTGGGAGATCTCTCTTTCTCTGTTTCGGCGTAATAATGCGACGATCACATGTGAACATGGTAATCCAAAAATAACCCAACGTCTACATGTACATCTTCGCTTATCTAGATCGATACTGTGAGTGTAATCATCACATTTAACTTGAAATGTATCGCGACCATATGGTATAACGTTCTTTCGACTGGTCCATCCTGAATTTCGGGTTATGTGCTATTGGGCCATCGGTGTTAATACGTGTGTCATTTTAGTTCATTCCTACTAACGACGAAGATAAAATTCGGCTACCTTTGTGCGAATAGTTTCTAACATGCTCATGATCGGTTCTTCCCTGGCTATTTTCAACACACTATTAATGCTTTCAGCTATATTAGTTGTCAACATATCATAAAGCCTCCCAGGAAAATAAGCACGCGCCCAGAAATGGTCACCAATTTCTTTAATCCATGTACATTTCGGGGGGTGTCGTCTTCTATTTTTCGTAAAATTCTTTTAAATTTTGCTTCCGAAAATGCACGGGCAGCAATCCAGAAAAGCGGTCTAGAGATTGTATCCTTATATGTATCAAACAGATTTAGAGCTAGGTGTCGCATACAGTAGCTGTGAAAGGCATTAGGAAAAACTTTTTCCACAGCTTCCATCAAACCTTTCTGTCTGTCTGATATCAATACAAACTGCTCCTCAAAGTCCCCGATTACACGTCTCTCTAATAGATCAAGAAACCATGTCCAATGATCTTCATTTTCTTTCGGTACAATGCCGAACGCTATAGAGAATAAATGTCTATTTCTGTCTATCCCCGTAGCTATTAACAACACTCCTTTGTATCGTCCCCGCAAATGCATTCCATCTACTGCAATTATTCTTCGTAAAGTATTATGAAAGCTTCGAATGCAAGGTTTGAATGCCACGAAGAATCTCTAAAATGCATTATCAAGCTCGAGACACAATTCGGTCTGTACGTCTGGATCGACCCGCTGTAATTCGACGACATATGACGGTAACATCTTAAATTGCTCCTTCCAGCTACCTCGGATGTCATTCAACGTCATTTCTTTTCCTCTCCATACTTTCCAGTAACCTACTGTTATACTGTATTTTTTTTCAATATAAAAAATTATTGAAAGAGGAGTCTTGTCAAAGCCCTTTAATAGTTTACCCCTCACGAAGGAAGCTATCTACGATGTCGTACATTGGCGATGTTCACTTCCGAAAGCTGGCCTTCCGCAAGTATGTTCCGGGCGGAAAGTTTTCACAGCAAACGTGTCCACACCTACCAATTTCGATGCATGTATTTGCCAAACACATCCTACTTCAATACACCTCGCCGTAACTCAAAGAGGACTGATTTTTATTGGTTTAATTTGAAAATTATTTGCCATTACAAATTCTTTAAGACCTTTCTGAAAGGATTTCTTATTTCTAAATGCTTGACCAATGGTAATTGGTCCCTTTCATACAGTTCATCATCATCTGAATCCATATACTTTCTTTCCGAGTCATTAAGCTGATAGTCTTCGTCCACCAGAGGTTGATTAATTCCCCTATTAATATCAACACGCGAAGTGGGCGACGACAGTGCTTCATTATTTTCAGGATCATTATCACCGTCATCGACTATATGATTATTACATGATTGGGATTGAGTCTGTCGATGTACGTTTGGTTGAAGTGCAATTGTTTGGATTGAGGTTGGCTGAGGTGGGAATGCTTGAGGTACGAGAGGCTATTTTGTTGAAGGCTCGATTATCGTTGGCTCCGAAGCTATTGGTTCGAAAGGCCATTGATATGGACTAAGGCCAACTAAAAGTGTTTCCCACTGATTTCAGGCAAATGTATTATTTACCGATTCGAAGTTGAGCTGAGATGTATCATGCATCGGATTCATTTGATGACAATATCCTTGATCTTCATCGCCTTCTCTCATTGGAATGTCTGAAGAGAGTTGCTCCAGAGGCCTACGGTAGAGGCGAAATCCTATATTTATATTTCTATCATCGTCGACTATCATCGGTGCAACGATGTTCTCCTCTTCAAACCGTATTTCTTAATTTTCAATCAAATATTCTAGTTCCACACCATCATCATCTACTAATCTGACGTTTTCCTCACATTCTTAATCATCTTCGTTTGTTTCCTGGAACGGTTGAAATACTTATGAAGACGGTAAAATTTCTGCTACGATAGTGACTAATGATTTTTCGATATAAATATTTATCACACCATCACCAATACGATATGCTCTGAATAAGTTTCTAAGATCATCGAAGTCAGACAATTCAGCAAACACAAGCTCATTCCCTATGCGTAATGAAAACGTTAGTGTAATAGAATGTTCTTCCGGTCGTGTCCTACTGACCTTGTACATTTTTTCCATAAACTCATCAAATGATATGTTCTCCGTGACAGTGGCAATCCTCCGATGTCCTCCGTTGTAAGTATTATCTCCCACACAGACGAAATCAAAATGACAAAGGGGAACATCCATTTCAACCTATAGTATTTATAAAATAAAAATTGGTTGGTTAAAAGGGTCATACTTGACTTAGCACTATAAATGTCGGCAGCCCAGTATCATATGATAGCGGCCGACATCTTAAGGTAGCGGGCGCTATCTTAAAGTAGCGGCCGATATCCTAAGATAACGGCCAATATCGTAAGATATCGCCCGCTATCTTAAGATATCGGTTGATATCTTAGGAATCTATACTGGTCTACCAACCATATGTTAAAAAAGAGAGGAAATCAATATCCCACGAAAATAATGTAGTTGATATCTTACCTAGCCTATTGTAGTTCTCTGGGCTATACCAACTGTAGTCGAATCTCGAAATCGCAATCCAAGAAAAAGTGTTAAAAAAGGCAAATAAGCATAGGAAAGCATATATATAAGGGAAACGTGGAACCGGCTTGGCTTGGCTTGGAGCTGGCCTGTTATGCAATGATTGAAACTATAGGGTTGTTTCTGCAATTACGCAAACTTATAGGGCCGAAAGTGCAAATTTCCTTTTTTAATGGGTGGTAAATAGATTACCCCTCTTTACCACAAAACTCCAAAATAGATTGTGATCCCCCCGCTCGAGAATAGGCAAGAAATAAAGTGGTAAATCTCTCTCTCTCTCTCTCTCTCTCTCTCTCTCTCTTCTAGCTCTCTCTCATCATTTTTTGCAAAACCCTAATTTTTTTTTAGATGGGGATATAATCAGGGGCGTACCTAGGTGTGGGCGAGTGTAGGCAGATGCCTACACTCAACTTTGATTTTTTTTATTACATATATATCTCTATTAAAAAAATAAAATTATATATCATACCTATACTAAGCCTGTTTGGTAGGTTGCGAATAAGAAAAACCTAAATTTTTTTCATAGTAGAGTCCATCTCAAGGATGGAATCTATCCAAAATCGTTCCTTTCTTTGCTATGAAGAATCCATCTCAGAGATCGACTCTTCCCAAAACAATTCCCTCTCTCTCTCTAGTGATTTCGGAATGGACACTACTCTCACCGGATTTCGAAGCAAGCACCACAGTTTTTCATGGAAATTGACTGATTTCAATCGGAGATTTTTTTTTTATTCAATCTTCCCACAATAGATCTTAAGATCATGGCCTGCTTATTAGTCGGTCAGATGTTGATTCCACATAGCACACATCCCCAAAAGTGACTTGAATCTCTTTTTTGCTCCATTTTATTGTGTTTTCAATACTCATCCAAACACTGGATTTTGAATATTCTTGCATTTCTCACACAAACAAATTGCTATCCAAACCAAGGAGTCAAATCAGGTACCGGTATCGGGTATCGGTCCATGGAGGACCGATACCTATATATCGGTGGTTTTAAGAAAAGAAGACATCCGCAGCAGCTGCAATCACTGTCGTGCGTAATGTGGAGGTTTTTAATTGTTTCGCCGTTTGCAGTTTTGTTCTCAAAAAAGAAAGAAAAAATTCTGCAGTTCTGTATGGCAGGTTTGACAACTGGGCTAACAACACACTGCCCTACATGATGGGCGTCCTCCAAACTGGATAGCTGAAGGGTACGCTGTTAGCACCCACCTGTTTACCGAAAGCACCCACCACTCAAGACCCCTTGAAAATCGTTGATTGTGTTGGATCAGATTATGGAGGTCGTGTTTCACCCCTATATTTCACAAAATAGATCTTGAGATCATTGCGCACATATTAGATGGTTCGTTTTTAATTCAACGTATTACAGATTTCCATAAAATAGTCTTAAAATCACGTTGGAGCGTGATGTGTCATATGATTAACAGGCCATATTTTGGGGATCTGTGACACATGGAATAAAAAAAAACTGGCAGTCTGATAGGTAATCCATGATCTTAAGACCGATTGTGTGGAATATCGGCTTGAAATACGACCTCCACCATCTGATCCAACGAAATCAACGGTTTTCAAGTGGTATAGAACATGGGCGCTTTCAGTAAACAAGTGGGCATGAAGAGAGTTACCCAAAACAAACCAAATCCCGAAAAGCAAACCCTCTCCACTCAAGACCCCTTGAAAACCGTTGATTGTGTCAGATCAGATGATGGAGGTCGTGTTTCACCCCTATATTTCACAAAATAGATCTTGAGATCATTCCACACATACCAGAAAGTTCGTTTTTAATTCAACATATTACAGATTTCCAAAAAATAGCCTTAAAATCACGTTGGAGTGTGATGTGTCATATGATTTACGGGCCATATTTTGGGGATCTGTGACACATGGAATGAAAAACTAGCCGTCTAATAGGTAATCCATGATCTTAAGATCTATTGTGTCGAATATCGGCGTGAAAAATTACCTCCATCATCTGATCCGACGAAATCAACGATTTTCAAGTGGTATAGGATGTGGGCGCTTTCAGTAAACAAGTGGGCATGAACAGAGTTACCTAAAACAAACCAAATCCCGAAAAGCAAACCCTTTCCACTCAAGACCCCTTGAAAACCGTTGATTGTGTCAGATCAGATGATGGAAGTCGTGTTTCACCCCTATATTCACAAAATAGATCTAGAGATCATTGTGCACATATTAGACAGTTCGTTTTTAATTCAACATATTACAGATTTCCAAAAAATAGCCTTGAAATCACGTTGGAGTGTGGTGTCATGTGATTAACGAGCCATATTTTAGGGATCTGTGACACATGGAATGAAAAATTGGCCGTCTAATAGGTAATCCATGATCTTAAGATCTATTGTGTCGAATATCGGAGTGAAATATTACCTCCATCATCTGATCCGACAAAATCAACGATTTCCAAGTGGTATAGGACGTGGGCACTTTCAGTAAACAAGTGGGCGTGAACAGAGTTACCCAAAACAAAATAAATCCCGAAAAGCAAACCCTCTCCAGCCTGACCCGTCTCTCCTAGTTCTGACGCATGTCTGCTTGCTATAACCGGTTAGTTTACCAGGTCATTCGGTCACCGGCTTTTACATTGAATGACGCAAGAAGTTAAAGAAGATGACAGACATTGAAGTTGTGCATGAACACCGGGCGGCAAATACTAATACTATCGGAGCCGATAAGTATTGGTTGGCCTGGCAACCGATATGTATTGGTATCGGCCGATATTTGATACCTTGATCCAAACAGTGATAAGTGCAGTAAAACATAGGATTCCTGCATATTCCTGCAAATTAAAATGGAGTAAAAAAAGCGGTCCCATACAACTTTAGAGTACCTTGTAAGTTGTGCATGATAGGTATCTATGCACCAGCTTGAGGAGTACTGAGATATGTATATATATATATACATATATATATATATATATATATATATATATATATATATGTGTGTGTGTGTGTGTGTGTGTGTGTATAGATGTTATATAGTGTTATAGAGGTGTAGTAGATGTAATCAGTGTTCTCTCTCTCTCTCTCTCTCTCTCTCTCTCTCTCTCTCTCTCTCTCTCTTGCTAGGGTTAAATGACGGTTTGGAGAGGCGGTTGTGACGGAGATTTAAAAGCTAAAATGGTGTTAAATGATCTTACATCATTAAATAAGACTTCTGATCATATACCGTTAAAGTGTGGTTTAATAATATGCCTCACGTGCACATATGTGATCAATTTAAATTATCTAAGTTGCAATCCATCATTGGAACGTTTCTCAGCCAAAGAATCATGCCTATAATTGGATATAAACCATATGATTGGTATCAGTCATTAAAATTTAAGAACAATAGTAGGATTAGAGTACATAGATCAGATGGTTCAAATTTCTCGAAAATTGTCATTTCTGACCCATAATGTATCATCTATCACTTTGACGGTATAGATTACCAGCATCTTAAACCATTCATGGTGTAAGATCATTAAAACACCATTTTGATGCTTCAATTGTGCGCTGTTTGGCTATGTGGACCGTTTAAAGTGATCAAAAATGGTTGCCACATGACATAACACTACAAAAGTATAGCTCTTTTTTATCTTTATATATAATTTTTTGTCAAATTTTATATATATATATATATATATATATATATATATATATATATATTAAATGGTCTGAGTCAGAGCGAGTCAAGTCAGAACGAGTTTCCAAGCTATATCTACTCAAATGACTTCCGAGTGAGTTTTCGTGTTTTAAAACCATGAACGTAATGTGTATGTATTTTAAGCGTCTCTCTCTCTCTCTCTCTCTCTCTCTCTCTCTCTCTCTCACCCTATCCTTTAGAAATCTAACCCTAATTTTACCCAAAGACAAGTAAATAAACATTCGGAAAATTTTCACAAGACAAAAGAATCATGACTCCTAATTAAATTTCGGATCCTAGTGAAATCCTTATCCTTGAGTATGATTCCAATATGTTGTAGCACTAATATACAAAAATGAAGGTAAACCTAGTCATACCAAATAGATGGGATAAGACTCTGATGATAATGACGTTGATTGAGAAAGCTAAACCTAGTCTACGACGTACCAATAAAAGATCCAAACGTTAGTGACAAAATATATTCGGAACCACTTCATCTATCACTATGTTAAGAGAAACTGACGCAGGACGGGAACCCTAAAATGCGTAAATAATGACTTGATGGGGGATTTGCCGAAATTAAATAAAAATTATTCAAACTTAATCGCAAAATTATCTAAATACCTTAGGGTTTTAGAAATTCTAATAGGTAGATCACGCGAGATCCGAGTAGGGTTCAGTCCGATGTGCAAGTCCTGTTAGATTTAAGGCGAGATCGGGCCTAGAGATAGAACTCTAGCTTTTCCAGGCTGAGGCGTTCGTCGTCGATCCGATGTAGATTCACAGGTTCAAACTAGGGTTTTGGAATGGATTTAGGGTTTGGAGCACGTTTATGGTTTGTAATAGGTTTATGGTGTTGGAATAGGCTTATGGTTTTGATTGATTTAGGGTTTCAGAAGAGGTTTTGGGTTTTGGGATGGATAAACTAATAGATTAAGGTTTAGAGAAATAAACAGGGATCAATAAATAGCTAATATAATAAAAGATCAAAAGAGAATAGATGGGAATCACTCCCTTGGCCTCACACCAAACCCATCTCGGGGAAGAAGAATATTGAAGCAAAAGCATTCAAAATATTCAATCACTAATTAGAATGTGTTTACAAGGCCTCTTAAATTGGCAATCAAAGTAAAATTCGAAATAAAGAGTCCTAAAATAAATAAAGACTAAAAAAAGGCAATTTCTCAGAAAAACGTAAAAATCTGTCGCCCACGGACGTCCGTCACTGTTCACTGTTCACTGATGTCCATCATTGGATATCGGTTTTGTGTCTTTTGGTCTCCTTTTCTCTCCTGAAGTTGTGGTACTCGGGCTTCCTCTACATTTCTTCCGACGCCGATAGAAGTGATGCGGTCCGAAACCGATGTCCACGTACTCGGCGTCTCCATCAATTCCCCCGAGCCAAATAGGTTTCATCACCGATGAAACACGCTCGTAGTAGATGTCGATAAAAACGGGGTTCAATCGCCTAACCTCATTCTCGTAGATCCAAGTGTTTTCGAACTCTAGTTTTCCAACCCATTTAACTAAATACTCTAGAATCCCCTATCATGTGTGGAGACGGCATGATCACTTATTATATCCGCTATCACATCTTTTCTCTATCTGCTTGGGGAAGGAAGAGGTACAGGCTGCAAGATTGGGTTGGGGCTATGAGGTGGTTAGAGTGGGTTTTCAGGAGATGGGGTGAAACCCATGAAAGGAACCAAGTCCTCCACATTGAACGTTGAACTAACTACCGTACCTGGAGGAAGCTCAAGCATGTATGCATTAGGACCACTCTTAGCCAAAATTCTAAAAGGTTCAGCACCTCGGGAATGGAGCTTCTTTGCGGATCCTAATGGGAACTGCTCAGGCCTAACCTGAACCATCACATAATCACCCACGTGATATTCTTTAAAACACCTATGAGCATCTGCAGATAACTTGTATTGATTGTTACTTGAATTAATCTTTTGTTTAATTTCGGCATGCAAGTTATGAATGTGTTGTGCAAATGCATCGGCAGACTCTGATACTCTATGGGACGCGGACATGGGGATCAAATCTAGTGGTGTCCTAGGCCTATGACCATGCACTACCTCAAAATGACTCATGCCTACGGACCATGTACTACCTCAAAATGACTCATGCCTATGGACCTATTGACAGAATTATTATAGGCAAACTCAGTTGTGGGAAAACTGGAATCCCAAGTCCTAACATGATCACCGACAAGACTACGAAGGAGATTCCCTAAACTCCTATTGGTGCTCTCGGTTTGGCCATCCGTTTGAGGGTGATAAGTCGTTGAAAATTGCACCATTGTGCCCATTGTGTGCAAAAGGGTCTTCCAAAAATAGCTAGTGAATTTGACATCCCTATCAGACACAATGATTTTGGGCAACCCATGAAGACGTACTACCTCCACGAAGAACAATTCAGCAATGTGGGATGCATCGGAGGTTTTCGAGCAAGGTATAAAGTAGGTCATCATGGAAAATCGGTCCACCACAACAAAGATGGAATCGTGTTTCCTCAGAGTTTTGGGAAGTCCAAGCACGAAGCCCATGGAGATGTCTTGCCACAGTGTGTGGCACGGGTAACGGGGTGTACAAGCCGGTATTTTGCTTACTCTGTTTAAACACTTGGCAAGTACGACAATGTTTAACAATCCGAGCGACATCTCTCATTAGGCTAGACCAAAAGAACCTATCCTCGACGAGCGCAATGGTCTTATTACGCCCGAAATGACCAGCTATCCTTCCAGCATATATGACGCAGGAAGGTTCCCTAAACTACGTGAAGGATATGATTGATTTTGCCGGAATTAAATTAAACAATAAAATTCACAAAATATAACGAATACCTCAGGTTTTCGTAGTATTCTATGGGAGAATCACGTATGCTTTAGGTAGGGTTCAGTCCAGGCGCTAGATCCGTTAGGTTGCAGAGTAGATCGATCCTAGATATAGAACTCTAGGTTTTCCCAGATTAGGGCGCTCATGACTCAATGATGGGATCACTGGTTTCCCCTGAGTATTTGGTGCGGAAGGTTTAATAACTCAGTTGGGATCTACGGTTGTTGAATCAGATCGATTCAAGGATTCAGGGACAATTAGGGTTTAGGACTTCAAAAGGGATGATGGCTGAATTAAGGTGGTAGGATCACACGAGCAAAGATAATAAGAGATAGATAGATAGATAGAAGATAGATTTGCAGGCTTCACACCCTTGGCTTCGCACCAAACCCTTCTCGGGAAGAAGAATCACTCTCCATATAGGCTCATCTCAAGCACACAAGCAAAAGCTCTTTTCATTAATCATCAACTAATTATATTGTTCAACTTAAAGACCTTATATAGGAGTCCTTTCAATAAAAGAAAACCCTAAAACAATTAATAAATAAAAAACAAATAAACCCTTAACACAAAAGTTCGAACTTAAACTCCTAAAACACTAAAACAACCCGGCGCGATTTCGATCGATCGAAATTGAAAATCGATCGATCGAATTTCATATTGCCATGAAAATCGCTGTCGCCATTCGATCTGTCGAATATATGATTCGACCGGTCGAAATATAACTCCAGAATTCTATAACTCTGTCGATGCAATTCGATCAATCGAATTGGCTAATTCTTCCAATTTTCGTCTTTCGCCTCTTTCGCCTAATTCTGATGATTTCCATTCCGCTTCTTCTGACGTCGATACATGCGAAAAGGTTCATATCCGATGTCTACGATGTCGGCGTCCCCGTCAATTCTCCCGGGTCGAAAAGGCTTCATCACCGATGAAGCGGCGTCGTGATAGTGCTCGAGCATGTCGGGGTCCACACGTCGCACTTCGTCTTCAGCTAACCATGAGTTCTCGGAGTCTGGCTTTCCCAACCACTTGACCAAGTACTTTTGAATTCCGCTCCCATGGGTGGATATTGCCAAATCATCTAATATCCCTACGATCTCATCTCTTCGCTGCATGCGTGGGGAAGGGAAAGGTAGGGGTTGTAGGGTAGGGCTGGTATTCGGGCTCGGGGCTGCTTGGAAGGGGTTATGAGGGGGTGGGGCTTGGGTTAAAGAAGGAACCAGGTCCTCCACATTGAATGTAGAGCTGACCCCTATATCTGGTGGAAGCTTGAGAACATATGCATTAGGGCCGCTCCTTGCCACAATTCTAAAAGGCCCAACACCACTGGCTTGAAGTATCTTTGCAGCTCCCAATGGGAACCGCTCAGGCAAGCGCACTGGTTTTATCACGCCCAAAATGTCCGGCAATCCCTCCGACATGTAATTCCCAGATGAGGAAATCACGCAAAGAAGTATGAATGATGCACAAACGATTGCCTTTGAACAAATACCCATCCAACAGGGTATACTCGGAGTTAATGCTGCACTGATTCTCAAGGAAAGCAATGTATTCTGCCCCGAAATCTGGGCAATCAGGATAATCTTGTTTCAACTGCTCAAATCTGACGACCTCGGTGCTCATAGATTGCAAAGTCGCCACTCGACGACTAAGCGCATCAGCAGCCTTGTTTTCGACACCAGCCTTATGCTTCAAAACAAATGTGAACCCTTGGAGGTACTCGACCCACTTCGCATGCCTCGGGTTCAACTTTTTCTGGGAAACAAGGAAACGTAAAGCTTCGTGGTCATAAAACAACACAAATTCTTGTGGTCTCAGGTAATGTTTCCAATACCACAGAGATCGAACGACCGCATAAAACTCCTTGTCATAGGTAGAGTATTTCTGCTTTGCCTCATTGAGTTTCTCACTAAAATAGGCCACAGGGTGACCTTCTTGGCTTAGCACTCCGCCTATGCCTACACCTGATGCATCACATGCTACTTCAAAAACTTTAGAAAAGTCTAGTAGGCGGATGACGGGTGCAGTAACCATTTTCTCTTTTATCTCGGCAAAGGCCCTCGTTGCGGCTTTGCTCCACAGGAACTCCCCTTTTCTCATGCAATCGGTAATGGGAGCCCTAATGGTGCTAAAATTCCGGATGAAGCGACGATAAAACGTGGCCACACCGTGGAAGCTACGGACTTCATGAATATTCCGAGGTTCGGGCCACTCCATAATGGCCTTAACCTTCGTAGGGTCCGCAACCATCCCATCTACCGAGACAATGAATCCCAAGAATACAACAGAGTGTTGCATGAAGGTGCACTTCTTGAGATTCGCGTAAAGCCTTTCTCCCTTCAAGGTTTCGCAAACCAACCTCAAGTGGATAATGTGTTGCTCCTTGTCTGAACTGTAAATCAGAATGTCATCAAAATATACAACAAGGAACTTGCCAAGGAATGGCCTCAACACTTGGGTTATGAGCCTCATAATTGTACTCGGGGCATTGGAAAGCCCAAAAGGCATGACCATCCACTCATAAAGACCGTCTTTGGTCTTGAAGGCGGTTTTCCATTCATCGTCAAGGCGAATACGAACCTTGATGGTAACCACTTTTAAGGTCTATCTTGGAAAAGATAGTGGCTCCAACCATCATGTCAAGCATGTCATCAAGCCGCGGTATGGGAAACCGATATTTAATAGTGATCTTATTAATTGCTCGGCTATCCACACACATGCGCCATGTACCATCTTTCTTATGCGTGAGTAATGCTGGTATAGCACACGGGCTCAGACTCTCTTGTATGAACCCCTTTTGAAGGAGCTCACTGACTTGCCGAGTCAACTCGGGGTGCTCAACCAGATTCAACCTGTAGTGGGGCAGGTTCAGTAATGTCAATCCGGGAACTAAGTCAATTGCGTGTTGAATGTCACGCATGGGAGGGAGCTCATTGGGTAAGCCTTCAGGGAAGACGTCCGCAAATTCTTTCAGGATGGGCTCTACCTCCTTGGGGTACTCACAGACTGACTCAGAAATACTCTCAACAGTAACAACGACATACACGACACTCATCTTTTGATGCTCTTTCGAACTCTGAAGGGGTCACAATGTTGATGGCCTTGGATTGGCCTCCCTTCTTCTCAACTTTATTGACTGATGGTGTTTCGGGAGCCAAAGGGTTAAGAGTGATTTTCTTGCCCTTGTAATTGAACGTACAAACGTTAGATCGCCCAAAAATGGTCACGTTCAAATCATAGAGCCATGGCCTCCCTAAGATAATGTGGCCCACATCCATCGGCACCACATCGCACCATAAGGTGTCAGAGTATGAACCCAATTGTATGGGTACACAACACCTCTAATATATGGGAATGGATGAGGAGTCAACCCATGCGACTTTGTAAGGTCTCGGGTGGGCTTCAGGTGTAAGCCCTAAGTGGGTGACGGTATGTTCTGACACCACATTGGTGCAGCTTCCGCTATCCACGATAACCCTACAACTCTTCGTCCCACATGTGGCAAAGGTGTTGAAGATGTTCTCCCTTCGCCAATCCTCCTTTTCATCCCGTTGAGGTTGGGCAAAAGCACACCTCACAACTAGAGCGCGACCCATGTCATCACCTTCCTCGTCACTAGATGTGGTATTCGGCTCAAAGACTTCTTCCTCATAAACTCCTTCACTTTCATCTCCTTCTCTGTCGATGAAGAGATTCCTTTGTGGGTCCCTTGTGGGGCATTGGGCAGCAAAGTGACCCAATCTTTGACATTTATAGCATTTGACATGAGACTCACTCTTCGAGGATTCTCCGGCTACACCCTTACCTTTGTCAAACCTCACATTGGTAGATGTGGGTTTAAATGGGTTTAGCGGTGGTTTCGACACTAGATTTCACTTCGCCGGTTCGGAATTGACCAGGGTGAAAATCAGATCGCCTAGTCACCGTCATTTTTAAATATCGTTCAAGGTCTTGAACGACGGTGTAACACTTGGTGAGAGTCTCAACAGGGTGGGAGACTAACTCTTTTTGCAGGTCAAGTCTCAATCCGGTGCGAAATCTGGATAGAGTGACTTGAGGGTCTTCGGATACCTTGGCTCTCATCATGAACTCTTCAAATTTGCCAATGTAATCCGATACAGGCATACTACCTTGGGGCAGATTTTGCCATTGGTCGAGGAGACGATGGTAGTATGAAGAAGGAACGTACTTCTCTGTAAGTCGTTCCTTCATGTCCTCCCAATGGGTAATGGGAGCTGACAAACTTGCATTCGTTTGATGCGTTCGCGTTGACCAAAGAGTCGGGCTTAGCCTATGAGGCTTCATTTAGCAAGTCTATGCAACCTTTCATCACTCATGTCCAAACCACTCAAAGTCTTTGGTCCATATCAGATAACCAATCGAGGAAGACCTGAGGGTCTAATCTTCCATCAAAAGTCGGGAACCCAACTCGGACATTTTTGAGGACTCTTCCTTCCGGGTCATAGTCATTTCCATGATGATTTAACCTATGATTTTGGTTCCGATTATGTCGCTAGCCATTTCATTCGAATCGAGGACCATTACGCTCACGGGGTGGTTCAAAGTACTCATCACCCTCGTCTAACCGATTGACTCAATCTAACAACCTCTCATTGGATGTTTCAAGAGTCCTTTGGGCGGTCTCTAAGGCAGTCATTCGATCATTGATCGATTTTAGATCAGCTCTCATGCTGTTAAGAGCTTCGGCAATCCCACTCATGTCCATGGTGATACAGTTTACTAATTGACGGGCTCTAGAATGGAATGCAAGATGAACACTTTGGCCAAAACTGAAATGATATGTGATGAAAATTAAAGTGCAATGAATGCAATATCACACAGTATGCCCTAACCTAGAAACCTAGGCTTTGATACCAAAACTGATGCAGGATGGTACCCTAAACTACGTGAAAGATATGTTTGATTTTGCCGGAATTAAATTAAAATTAAAATAAACAATAAAATTCACAAAATATAACGAATACCTCAGGTTTTCATAGTATTCCATGGGAGAATCATGTATGTTGCAGGTAGGGTTCAGTCTAGGCGCTAGATCCGTTAGGTTGCAGCGTAGATCGATCCTAGATATAGAACTCTAGGTTTTCCCAGATTAAGGTGCTCACGACTCAATGATGGGATCACTGGTTTCCTCTAAGTATTTGGTGCGGAAGGTTTAATAACTCAGTTGGGATCTACGGTTGTTGAATCGGATCGATTCAAGGATTCAGGGACAATTAGGGTTTAGGATTTCAAAAGGGATGATGGCTGAATTAAGGTGGTAGGATCACACGGGCAAAGATAATAAGAGATAGATAGATAGATAGAAGATAGATTTGCAAGCTTCACACCCTTGGCTTCGCACCAAACCCTTCTCGGGAAGAAGAATCACTCTCCGTATAGGCTCATCTCAAGCACACAAGCAAAAGCTCTTTTCATTAATCATCAACTAATTACATTGTTCAACTTAAGGACCTTATATAGGAGTCCTTTCAATAAAAGAAAACCCTAAAACAATTAATAAATAAAAGACAAATAAACCCTTAACACAAAAGTTCGAACTTAAACTCCTAAAACACTAAAACAACCCGGTGCGATTTCGATCAATCGAAATTGAAAATCGATCAAATTGAAAATCGATCAATCAAAATTTCTTATTGCTATGAAAATCGTCGCCATTCGATCGGTCGAATCATATATTCAATCGATCGAAAATTTTGATCGGTCGAATATATGATTCAACCGGTCGAAATATAACTCCAGAACTCTGTAACTCTGTCGATGCAATTCAATCGATCGAATTGGCTAATTCTTCCAATTTTCTCCAAAATTTCGTCTTTCGCCTCTTTCGCCTAGTTCTGATGATTTCCATTCTGCTTCTTCCGATGTCGAAACACGCGAAAAGGTTCATATCTAATGTCTATGATGTTGGCGTCCCCGTCAATATAACTCCCAAATGAGAAAGTCATGCAATGAAGTGTGAGGGATGCAAAGGCGATTTCCATTAAACAAGTACCCATCGTGGTTGGTGTACATAGAGTGTGTGCTGGTCGGGTCACTAAGGAGAGCATGTACTTAACCCCAAAATCTGGGCACTCGGGGTACTCATCCTTCAACCTGTCGAACCTGACGACCTCAGTGATCATTGTGCGCAAAGTCGCCACTCGACGACTAAATGCATCAACAACCTTGTTTTCAACATCGGCCCTATGCTTCAATACGAAAGTGAACCCTTGAAGGTATTCAATCCATTTCGCGTGCCTCGGATTTAACTTCTTTTAAGAGGTTAAGAAGCGCAAGGCTTCATGGTCAAAGTACAGCACAAATTCTTGCTGCCTAAGGTAATGTTTCCAATACCATAAGGAACGAACGACCGCATAGAACTCCTTATCATAGGTGGAGTATTTGTGCTTTGCCTCATTAAGTTTTGCACTAAAATAGGCCACTAGGTGACCCTCTTGGCTAAGCACCCCTTCTATACCTACACCCGATGTGTCGCATGTGACTTCAAAGACTTTGGAAAAGTCCGGCAACCGCATAACGGGTGCACTACTCATCCGTTGTCTGATCTCGGCAAAGGCTTTCGTCGCCGCTTTGCCCCAATTAAAGTCCCCTTTTTTCATGCAATCAGTGATTGGGGCCATGATGGTGCTAAAACTTCTAATGAAGCAACGATAAAAAAGTAGCCAAGCCATGGAAGCTACAGACATCATGTATGTTCTTAGGTTCGGGCCACTCCACAATGGCTTTAACTTTTCAGGGTCCGCGACCATTCCATCGGCCGAGATAATGAATCCCAAGAAGACAACATAACGTTACATGAAGGTGCACTTCTTGTGGTTCGCAAACAACTTCTCGCCCTTTAGGGTCTCACAAACCAGCCTAAGATGGTTCAAGTGCTGGTCTTTGTCATGACCATGGATCAAAATATCGTCCGATACCGATACGTATCAGTTTTGGACTTGAACGATACGATACATTGGGTTTTTATCACCCCCTTAAAAAACAGCCAAATTATCATTCAAAGTATCGTCCATATCGTTCAATGTATCGTTCGTATCAGACGATAATTTGAAATTATCATCCGATAATTTGAAATTATCATCCGATAATTTGAAATTATCGATTTTTTTTTTTTTGGGGGAGGGGGGGAATCGAAAAGTATCGTCTGGAACCGATACGTATCGATTTTGGGGTTGGACGATACGTATCAAAAATCCGAGATTTTGATCCATGGTTATGACTATAAATCAAGATGTCATCGAAATATACAACAAGGAATTTGTCTAGAAACGATCTCAACACTTGGGTCATGAGTCTCATGAAAAGTACTTGGGGGGTTAGAAAGCCCAAATGGCATGGCTATCTAATGCAAGACAAGTCCCTAAACTACGTGAATTCGATGATTTAATTAGTTGCCGAAATTAAACTAAATTAATTTAAATAATGAATCTGAAAATAACACAAATACCTTAGGATTTCATAGTTTTCCAAGTGAGAGGTCACGTTGTGGCTCGAATCGGGTCCAGTTCGTGCGCTAGATCCGTTAGCCTTGCGGTGCAGATCAGTCCTAGAGGTAGAACTCTAGCTTTTCCATATTAGGGCGTCGTTCGTGATTCAAAGATGGGATTGCGAGTGTTCTAAGGGTTCTTATTCGGGTTGGGTTAAAGGCTCGGGTGAGATCTAGGGTTCGAGGAAACAAATCAACCAAGTGGTTGAGATGAAAGCTAGGGTTTATGATTTTCGGGGTACTAAATGATGGCTGGATTTAAGATTTGTAGGATCACACAGAGCAGAGAAAGAAAATAAAAATAAAGAGATAGATAGAAGATAGATTTTAGGCTTCACACCCTTCGCTTCACACCAAACCCTTCTCGGGAAATAGATCGTGGGCATCGCACCCTTAGCTTCACACCAAACCCTTAGCTTCACACCAAACCCTTCTCG
Source organism: Chloranthus sessilifolius (assembly GCA_021018995.1). Lineage (NCBI taxonomy): Eukaryota > Viridiplantae > Streptophyta > Magnoliopsida > Chloranthales > Chloranthaceae > Chloranthus > Chloranthus sessilifolius. The sequence goes on from CM037587.1 coordinate 141,711,585, forward strand.
GGAAGAAGATTTAATCTTCGAAGAAACTCATCTCAAGTTCCAAAGCAAAAGCTCTTTTTTCATTAATCAAAAAATTAATTACAATGTTTATTTAGAGACCTTATATAGGAGGCCTCACAAAAGAAAAAAATGGGTGGCATTGCTTCAAAAGCCCACCATTCTGAGAAAAAAAAAGAAGCGGCATGTGAAGGCAAATGCTCTGCCCTCACCGGTCATACCCATAGACAGTTCGTGTGCCCACCTTATTATATTGGAATAATAGGTTTTGACCCACATTTAAATGGTGTTTACACGAACTTACATATCTATCGGTATAGGATATCCATCTAATCTTTAGACCGATACATATTATCTGCCCAACGGCCAGGGGCACATGCCGGTCTCTCCTTGTTCCAATGACCCCTACCACCCCGCTTGTATACAATGATTCTCCGTTGTAGAGTCTATGGGCCGGCTGACGCATATCACATATGTGGGAGGGAGAGCTTATAACCAACCATATCGCCAACACTAAGTTTTTTTTTATAAGATGAAAATGATAAAATATTGGTTGATACTAAAAGTGAATAAGCTGATACCCATATGGTATCGCTGAAACTGATATCGATACCACCCTATTACCTGTATCAAATTGGTTAACAACAATACCGATGCATATCTCACCGATACTATGTTTCCGCATGGGCCGAGTTGTGATACCTTTAGACCTTTAAGGTATATACACTTTTTAACTTACACTAATCATTCAAAGAAATAAAAACCCTATTAAATACCACATTGGTGATCAAACTGAACATTTCTTTTCCACGATTCCCTGAAAGTAATATAAAAGATTTAGAAAAGAAAATTACCCACTATAAAGAGAGTTCAGTTAAATTATTATCCATTAAAGCAGTTTTATGTTATTAAACATATATACCTCCTCCTCGTCCATTAATTCTTGATTTCCAACTGTTAATTTCTCTTTAATCTTTATCTTTTACAGATAAGAAATGAAAATAGTTCCTGAGCAAGGCCTAGATGAAAGAGGCGAGCTTCCGATGGATGAAGGCCTTGCGATTGCTCCCTATCTCTGTGCTTACGGTAGCATACACAAATTAAATAGATAATTAGAATAATTAAACAGATTATCAGAACACCTGAAAATGAATGATAAGAAGGCATAGAGCCATCATCCATTAAAGGTGCTCAGAAACTATTTCATTTTAAGTATCTGTAAAATAGATTAAGAAAATAACTGTTGAAATCAAGAATAATGGTAATATGGTATCTATCTTTCAAACTGAACTCAGATAATGGTATCAGTATAACTTTAGTATCAACCAATATTATCATTTTCATCCGATAAAAAAAAACTTAGTATTCATATGGTTGGTTATTTTCCTCCCTATATATGTGATATGCGAATGGACTCTAAAATGGAGAATCATTGATACAGCTGGTAGTCACTGGAACAGAGACCTGCATGTGCCTGATTGATCGAAGCAGATACAGTTTTGTTCGTCAAATTTATTTTGAAAAAAAAAAACGGAACGAAAGAAAGAAAAATACGACTTTTAGAAGGAACTTTGCAACATGGAGTTAGTGCTTTACCCCGAATTCCTAATATACAAAAGTCAAAATTCTTCAACAACAGTTAGCAAAATTAAAAAAAAAAAAAAAAAAAAAAAAAAATCCAAATGAAAAACCAATTATTAAAAGAAAATGCCACCTTGGCTGAAATTCTGGTGTGAATTGAATGCTTTAAATGGTGTGATTGAAGTAAATTTATTCTTCAACAACAGTTAGCAAAATTAAAAAAAAAAAAAAAAAAAAAAAAAAATCCAAATGAAAAACCAATTATTAAAAGAAAATGCCACCTTGGCTGAAATTCTGGTGTGAATTGAATGCTTTAAATGGTGTGAATTGAAGGAGAGACAATGAGAGATCTTTCATGAAGAGGAGAATTGTTGTTTGATGAAGAGGAGTATTTAATCACTCAGAAATAAAAAAAGAAAAGATGAAAGAAAGTATAAAAAACTTACCAGAGGTTCTGCTCTTGGATGAAGATTGACAATAGCTGAGATATAACCCCTAGCTAGTTCTTCAGTTGCTTTAAATAACCTTAACCTTTGGAAGGCAAACGTACCAATCTTCACTTATAAGCTTTATCATTTACCAAGATTAAGTGGAGCGTCCACTAAAAATTCTACCTCAATCCCAAACGACCATTCTCCTCTCCCATGATCAACCTGGCTAACTATATATAGATATATCGTATTATTATAGGGATCATCACATGCAATATAAGTACCAGCTTAACCTTAGTCACTGGTTCCTTTATATACGCGTAAGCGCTTCAACTCCGAAGTGGAATATAGAATGATTTAAATTGGGGTAATAATGGTATTTTCAAATGTAATGATGGCCATATCAACCCCGCTGTGAGGAACGTATCCCTTACGCCTTGCCCCGCTTTGGCTTTCTGATTATGTCAATGGTAACTATGGTTAAAGCGGGGTTAAATGAGAAAAAGGTTGGAATGTCGCATCAGCAAAAAGGCGCTACGTGTCGAGCTCCTATCAATAGGCGCAGAGACTTCTCTACACTCTGGCGCATATCCCCGGCCCTCTATATATATATATATATATGACCGTGATCAGTTAGGAATCATTCATATTAAGAATATCAATTAAAGATAAGATAAATACAGCATTCAGGAACCAACTTTATCCTTAAAACAAACAAAATCATGTTGACATATGCAAATTGTGCAATCTGATGAAGCAGTTGACAACCATGACAAAATGCAAGCAGTTCAATAAAACCAGACAGTATATAGGCAGTAAATATAAAACAGTGCACAATTATAAGTAATTAACTCATGTTTATGACAACAACAAAGAAAGAAACTGGCAGAAAAGCTGTACCAGCAGCTCTGATACTGTGAACCAACTTGCATCTGCTGCTTAATACACTCACTGGGAGTAAAAATAAATGAAGTGGCAATACTTGCACAACCACCTGCAGTGCAATGGGCAAGCGAATGGTACTCCTGTACAAGACAAACAACTGAGGCCATAAAAACAAACAGCACACACTTGCTGCAACAGTAAGCACATCACATAAATCAGACAATAAATCAGTAAATCACCTTTGGCATGAGAGGAAGCAGAGCTCCCTTAACGGATTCATATGTGAAGGTGTAAACTGCAGAAATCGGTGCTGAAGAAGCAATATTGCTAGCAATTCCACGATATAGTCCTGTTACACCTGTCAACAAAATTTCCATTCAATTTCATAAGCCCATCATATAAACAAGCTTCAAACGTATGAAACATAACCTAAAGATCTAATCTAGTATCCCAATATGCTCAATCCTAAAATTGTATCACTAGTGAAACTTGCCTCTTTCAGATATGATTGATCCGAAAATGCTGCAGAGAGAATTTTGACCGGCACTACGAGCTTGAATCACAGTCTTAATTGTATCAACAGGATGAAGACAGAGGCTAACAAATGTTCCTGCCAAGGCACCAGCAAGAGCATGTCTTTGTTTTGCAATAGTGTGCTCAGCTTTATCCGGTATCAATAAGGAAAGTTTTTTTGGAGGTTCATCTTCAGAAGAAGACCCTTGAATTTGTCCTCTACAATCCTCACGCACACTGTTACCATGAGAGGCAGAAATATCTTCTGGAGTTCTACCAGCGAGGCAAGATTCAGGTAACTGTTGACAATTGTCAATTGCAAAGCACTTAAGATGGTAATCTGAGTAAAGACTGGAACTCAGAGTCCTTAAACTGGTGGCAGTTTCCTCTAACTCTGTCACTGGTCTGATTAAATAAGCTGCATGAAGAAAGCTAAAAGACTTCCCCAAATTTCCAATAAACTCCACAGTTTCACTGCCCGGGCAATCTTTAAATCTATTTAGTGTGTTACTGCAATCTATACTTCTAATGTCAGATATTTCAGCTGGGCTAGCGTTATTTTTTAAAACGAAACTCTCTGGAGAATCTTTCCACTCAGTCTGAGAAAAATTTGCTGAAGCTTTCAAACCAAGAGATGGCTTTTCACATACCAATCCATATAACTTTTCCAAATCATATGAAATCCGTACACAAGCCAACCCACTAATTCTCCAGGACTCTACAGGCACATGGGAATTACCAATCGATAGATATCTCCAGAAGAAAGAACTATTATCATGTCCACTACATAGTTTGAAAAAAGGCATCTTTGGAACTATGCGCACAAAGTTGGAATTAACCGTGGGAGGAAAACAGCTAGAAGACTTCAAATCAATATGAAAGAATTCAGTTTCAGCATACACTGATGTTTTATTGTTCCTTCCACCATCAGCATAACAAATAATATTCTCTTTCAGACAAGCATCATTGTGATTCTCATTTGCTTTAGGATGGAAAAAAGCAGAAGGTTGATTAACAGAATCCCAAATCCCACCAACTGCGGAAATAAACTTGGTTGTACTCATCATGTTGTTACAAGACTTGGATTCAGACTGCTTCTCACTTTGTCTATGAGAGTCTGGGATTGTAAAGACATCCTCCTGGCCACGATCAGCAAGATCAAAGGATGCTGTCTTGAGTGGAGTACATTTATATTTAATTGATGGTTGGTCGTTTTTCAGTGACTGGCCCTCAGAAGCCATTTCTCTCAAATTTTTTAAACTAAATCCCCTCGAATCAGCAGATACTGTAGCCAAATCTTGGTTGCATAATAGTTGCTGCATTCATAGCAGGAGATAACTGATCATGCACCTGTCTTGTCAAAAGTGCTACATAAAACATTCAACAGCAATAACCATTCAACAACACAAAATTTAGTCTAAAATTTGTACCACTTGGAGAACAAGAAAATGGAGAATTTGTTCAATTGATATTCATGTAGATCCACCCTCATAGAAAGATTTCAACAGTGTGAACTAGAAGTTTAATTTTTCATAATAAGTTTGACCTGGGAATTTTGTAGTGTATAGCAAGCTCAGATTATTTTTGAACTAGCGATTCATATTAGAGAATTTTGTTCAAAATTTACTTCTACTGAATGTTATTACCACAATTTCCATTAACTTATTAGAGAACTATCTTAATAATGAAAGTAATAAGTCTCTAAAAGAAGAGTATCTAAGCACTTCAACAGTTCAACTACTAAGATACTATTTTAATATTTCATATCTATAGAGAAGGCAATTGATTCTCTCTGCCCAAAAATCATCCTTCTTGAAGACAATCATTGGCCAATATCTCACTTTTCTATATAACAAGAACACTCTAAAGTTTTAAAAAAATGGTGTGTTGGACACTTCCCCACATAGTATATAGGACGAGAAGTTTAATCTAGCATTATTTCTATACAGATTGTATAACTTTGATGTGACTCTATGTACAAGGATAGCATTTTATGTATTTTGTACATATGCAAATGACTACATGTATTAATGACGGGGACGCCGAAATTGTAGACATCGGATATGGACCGTTTCGCGTGTACCAACGTTGGAAGAAGCAGAATGGAAATCAAAACCAGGCATAGAGGACAACTTTGGACTGGAGGAATACTGTGCTTTCGATAGATCGATTCATATTTCAATCGATCGACCCCAAATTTCGAACGATCGATGGCGGCGCAAGCGGCGAGATAGAGACTTCATTCTAGAGTGTGTGTGTGTGTGTGTGTATATATATATATAAATCGATCGATCGAGTACCACTTTCGATTGATCGAGTGTCACTTTTGATCGATCGAAATCGCGCAGAATGAATTCTCTCAGAATTCAAATTTAAAATTTCAGGGTTAAAGTTGTCTTTTATTATTTAATTGTTTTAGGATTTTCTTTTATTTTAAGACCTCCTATATAAGGTCATTAAGAAAAACAATGTAGTTAGTTTTATGATTAATGAAAAAAAAAAAAATTTGCTTGTGTGCTTGAGATGAGCCTCCATGAAGAGTGATTCTTCGAATCCCGAAAAGGGTTTGGTGTGAAGCCAAGGGTGTGAAGCCCCAATCTATCTTCTATCCCTCTCTTTATCTTTTTTTTTTAATTTTCTCCCTCTGCTCCTAAATATTTTCATAAACCCGAAATCATAAACCCTAGCTTTTCCCTAAATTGTTGAACCGATCCGATTCAACAACCGTAGATCCCATCAGAGCAATTAAACCCTTCCACATCAAATACCTAGAGAAAATCAGTAATCCCATCATTGAATTGTGGGCGCCCTAATATGAGAATCTAGAGTTCTACCTCTAGAACCGATCTACACTGCAGACCTAACAGATCTAACGCATGGACTGGACCTTTCCTGAACCCGAACGCTATCTCTCACATGGGAAACAAAGAAACCCTAAGGTATTCGCTTTATTTTCAAATTCATTGTTCAATTTAATTTAAGTTAATTTCGGTAAGTAATTAATTCATCGCACGCACGTAGTTTAGGGTTTGTCCTGCGTCAGTTTTGGTATCAAAGCCTAAGTTCTAGGTTAGGGCATATTTGTGCGACATTTAATTCCATTGCATTTTAAATTTTCATTGCATCTTAATTCTATTTTGGTTAACATGTGCACATCCCGTGTTTGTCAAAAGTCTCATTCATTGTCAATCCATATTTGCATGCCATTCTAGAACCCGTCATTAGTGAACCGTATCACCATGGATATGAATGAGATTGTCGAGGCTCTTAACGGTATGAGGGCTGAATTAAGATCGATCAATGATCGAATGGCTGCCATGAAGACAGCCCAAAGGAACCTTGAAACGTTCAATGAGAGGTTGTTAGACCGAGTCAATCGGTTAGACGAGGGTGATGAGTACCTCGAACCACACCATGAGCGTAATGGTCCACGTTTCGAACGAAATGGCTACCAACATAATCGGAATCGAAATCATAGGATGAATCATCATGGAGATGACTACGACTTGGAAGGGAAACTCCTTAAGAATGTCCGAGTTGAGTTCTCAACTTTCGATGGAAGATTGGACCCTCAAGTCTTCCTCGACTGGTTATCCGATATGGACCACCACTTTGAGTGGTTTGGCATGAGCGATGAGAGATGTGTCAGACTTGCTAAAATGAAGCTCATAGGCCAAGCCCGACTCTTTTGGGTCAATGTTGAGTGCATCAGAACAAATGCGAGTTATACTCCCATTACCCGTTGGGAGGACATGAAGGAGCGACTTATAGAGAAGTACGTTCCTTCCTCATACTATCAGCGTCTCCTCGATCAATGGCAAAATCTGCGCCAAGGTAGTATGCCTGTAGCGGACTACATTGGCAAATTTGAAGAATCCATGATGAGAGCCAAAGTGTCTGAAGACCCACAAGTCACTCTATTCAGATTTCGCACCGGATTGAGACTTGACTTGCAGAAAGAATTAGTCTCCCACCCTGTTGAGACTCTCGCCGAATGTTACACCGTCGTTCAGGACCCTGAACGATATTTGAAAATGACGGTGGTTAGGCGATCTGATTTTCACATTGGTCAACCACGTACCGGCGAAGTAAGACTTAGTGCTGGAAACACGCCTCCCAAACCCATACAATCCACATCTGCCAACGTGCGGTTTGACAAAGGAAAGGGTGTAGTCGGAAAGTCCTCGAAGAGTAGTTCTCACGTCAAGTGTTATAAATGTCAAGGTTTGGGACACTTTGCCACCCAATGCCCCACGAGAGACCCACAAAGGAATCTCTTCATCGAAGGAGAAGGAGAAGAGAGTGAGGGAGTTTATGAAGAAGAGGTCTTTGAGCCGAATGTCACACCTAGTGATGAGGAAGGTGATGACATGGGTCGTGCTTTAGTTGTGAGGTGTGCCTTTGCACAACCTCAACGGGATGATTGGCGGAGGGAGAACATCTTCCATACTTTTGTCACATGTGAGACAGAGTTGCAGGGTTATCGTGGATAGCGGAAGCTGCACCAATGTGGTGTCAGAACATACCGTCACCCGCTTAGGGCTTACACCCGAAGCCCACCCGAGACCTTACAAAGTCGCATGGGTTGACTCCTCATCCATTCTCGTGTCACAGAGGTGTCATGTACCCATACAATTGGGTTCAAACTTGGACACCTTGATGTGCGATGTGGGCCACATCATCTTAGGGAGGCCATGGCTTTATGATTTGAATGTGACCATTTTTGGTCGATCTAATATTTGCACGTTCAATTATAAGGGCAAGAAAATCACTCTTAACCCTTTGGCTCCCAAAGCACCATCAGTCAACAGAGTTGAAAAGAAGGGAGGCCAATCCAAGACCATCAACATTGTGAGCCCTTCAGAGTTCGAGAGGGCATCGTTAGATGAGAGCGTCGTGTATGTCGTCACCGTTGAGAGTACTCCAGATTCAATACGTGAGTACCCCAAGGAGGTCGAGCCAATCATGAATGAATTTGCGGATGTCTTCCCCAAAGACTTACCTAATGAGCTCCCTCCCATGTGTGACATTCAGCACACAATCGACTTGGTTCCCGGATCTACATTACCGAACCTACCCCACTACAGGTTAAATCCGGTTGAGCACGCCCAGTTAACTCGGCAAGTCAATGAACTCCTTCAGAAGGGGTTCATCCAAGAGAGTCTAAGCTCATGTGTTGTACCAGCATTGCTCACTCCTAAGAAAGATGATACATGGCGCATGTGTGTGGATAGCCATGCAATAAACAAGATTACGATTAAATATCAGTTTCCCATACCGAGGCTCGATGATGTGCTTGATATGATGGTTAGCGCCACTATCTTTTCCAAGATAGATCTTAAAAGTGGCTACCATCAGGTTTGTATTCGCCCTGGCGATGAATGGAAAACCGCCTTCAAGACCAAAGACGGTCTTTATGAGTGGATGGTCATGCCTTTTGGGCTATCCAATGCCTCGAGCACATTCATGAGGCTCATGACCCAAGTGTTGAGGCCATTTCTTGGCAAATTCCTTGTCGTATATTTTAATGACATCTTAATTTACAACCCAAACAAGGAACAACACATTATCCACCTAAGGTTGGTTTGCGAAACCTTGAGGGGAGAGAGGCTATACGCAAATCTCAAGAAGTGCACCTTCATGCAACAATCCGTTGTATTCTTGGGATTCATTGTCTCGATAGATGGGATGGTTGCGGACCTACAAAGGTTAAGGCCATTATGGAGTGGCCCGAACCTCAGAATATTCATGAAGTTCGTAGCTTCCATGGCTTAGCCACATTTTATCGTCGTTTCATCCGAAACTTTAGCACCATCATGGCTCTCATTACCGATTACATGAGAAAAGGATAGTTCCTGTAGAGCAAAGTTACGACGAGGGCCTTTGCTGAGATAAAAGAGAAAATGATTACTGCACCCGCCATGCACCTACCAGACTTTTCCAAAGTCTTTGAAGTATCACGTGACGCATTGGGTGTAGGCATAGGCGGAGTGTTGAGCCAAGAGGGCCACCCTATGGCCTATTTTAGTGAGAAACTTAATGAGGCAAAGCAGAAATACTCCACCTATGACAAGGAGTTTTATGCGGTCGTCCGATCTCTTTGGTATTGGAAACATTACCTGAGACCACAGGAATTTGTGTTGTTTTCTGACCACGAAGCCTTACACTTCCTTGCTTCCCAGAAAAAGTTGAACCCGAGGCACGCGAAGTGGGTCAAGTTCCTTCAAGGGTTCACATTTGTGTTGAAGCAAAAGGTCGGTGCCGAGAACAATGCAGCTAATGCGCTTAATCGTTGAGTGGCGACTTTGCAGTCTATGGGCACTGAGGTCATCGGATTTGAGCAGTTAAAACAAGACTATCCTGAGTGTCTAGATTTTGGGGCGGAATATGTTGTTATCCTTGAGAATCCGAACAACATTAGCTCCGAGTATACCCTGCTAGATGGGTATCTGTTTAAAGGAAATCGTTTACATATCCCTCGTACTTCATTGCATGACTTCCTCATCTAGAGTTACATGCGGGAGGGATTGTCGGACATTTCGAGCACGATAAGACTAGTGCGCTCATTGAGGATAGGTTTTATTGGCCTAGCCTTATGAGAGATGTCTCTAGGGTCGTGAAACATTATCGTACATGTCAAGTGGCGAAGCAGATTAAGCAGAATACCGGCTTGTACATCCTGTTACCCGTGCCACACACCCTGTGACAAGACATCTCTATGAATTTCGTGCTCGAACTTCCCAAGACTCAACGGAAGCACGATTCCATTTTTGTGATAGTGGACCGCTTTTCCAAAATGGCCCACTTCATACCTTGTTCAAAAACCTCCGATGCAGATCAAATAGCCAAATTATTTTTCGGAGAGGTTGTGCGTCTCCATGGGTTACCCAAAACGATTGTGTCGGATTGAGACGTGAAGTTCACCAGTTACTTATGGAAAACTTTTTGACACATGATGGGTACCATGCTCCAATTTTCTTCGGCCTATCATCCTCAAACTGATGGCCAAACAAAAGTCACCAATAGGAGCTTAGGTAATCTCCTTCGTTGTTTAGTCGTTGATCATCCTAGAACTTGGGATTCTACATTTCCTATAGCCGAGTTTGCATACAACAATTCAGTCAATAGGTCCCTAGGCATGAATCTTTTTGAGGTTGTACTTGATCATAGGCCTAGGACACTCATTGATTTAATCCCTATGTCTACATCCCATCGAGTTTCCGAGTCAACCGATGCATTCGCACAGCACATCCATGAATTGCATGCCAAAATTAGAAAAAAAAAAATGTGAGCAATGAATATTAGAAGATAACTGCGGATGCGCATAGGCGCTTCAAAAAAATTCCAAGTGAGGGATTATGTGATGGTCCGGGTTAGGCCTGAACGATTCCTATCAGGAGTCGCAAAGAAACTACAAGCCCGCGGCGCTGAGCCTTTTAAAGTTGTGGCAAGGAGAGGGTCTAATGCGTATGTTCCTGAACTTCCACCGGACATAGGGATCAGCTCTACATTCAACGTGGAGGACCTAGTTCCTTCTTCGGCCTCAGCCCCACCCCCCACCAACCCATTCCAAGCAGCCCCGAGCCCAAATTCCAGCCCCACCCTGCAACCCCTACCATTTCCTTCCCCATGCAAGCACAAGAGAGATGAGATCGAAGGGATACTTTATGATTTTGCGGTATCCACCCATGGAGGATTTCATAAATACTTGGTTAAGTAGTTGGGAAAGCCGGACTCCAAGAACACATGGTTAGCTGAAGAAGAGGTGCGACACCTAGACCCCGACATCCTCTCGATCGCTATCACGACACCGTTTCATTAGTGATGAAGCCTTTTCGGCGCGGGAGAATAGATGGGGACACCGACATTGTAGACATCGGATACGGACCGTTTCGCGTGTACCAACGTCGAAAGAAGCGGAATAGAAATCAGAATCAGGCTTAGAGGAGGAGAATTTCGGACTGGAGGAATATTGCACTTTCAATCGATCGAAATTCTGCTTTGATCGATCGACCCCATATTTTCATCGATCGACGGCGACGCGAGCGGCGAGATAGAGACGTCATTATGGAGTATATATATAAATCGATCGATCAAGTGTCACTTTCGATCGATCAAAATCGGGTAGAATGAATGCTCTCAGAATTCGAATTTAAAATTTCAGGGTTAAAGTTGTCTTTTATTATTTAATTGTTTTAGGGTTTTCTTTTATTTTAAGACCTCCTATATAAGGTCATTAAGAAAAACAATGTAGTTAGTTTTATGATTAATGAAAAAAAAAAGTTTTTACTTGTGTGCTAAAAAAAAAAGTTAAAAAAAAAAAAAAATAAATAAATATTTTTTTGCTTGTGTGCTTGAGATAAGCCTCCACGAAGAGTGATTCTTCGCTTCCCGAAAAGGGTTTGGTGTGAAGCCAAGGGTGTAAAGCCCCTATCTATCTTCTATCCCTCTCTTTGATCTTTCTTTTTTATTTTCTTCCTTTGCTCCTAAATATTTTCATAAACCCGAAATCAAAAACCCTAGCTTTTCCCTAAATCGTTGAACCGATCCGATTCAACAACCGTAGATCCCATCAGAGCAATTAAACCCTTCCACATCAAATGCCTAGAGAAAATCAGTGATCCCATCATTGAATTGTGAGCGCTCTAATCTGGGAATCTAGAGTTCTACCCCTAGAACCGATCTACACCGCAAACCTAACAGATCTAGCGCATGGGCTGGACCTTTCCTGAACCCGAACGCGATCTCTCACATGGGAAACAAAGAAACCCTAAGGTATTCGCTTTATTTTCAAATTCATTGTTCAATTTAATTTAAATTAATTTCGGCAAGTAATTAATTCATCGCACGCACGTAGTTGTCCTGCGTCAATTAACTATCATATAATTGATAGCCATGACACATAGCCCAATATCTGACATCTATTGTTCTTTTCAACACCGAGGCATGTCGCTCCTGTCTAAAATACATAGCCTAAATCTATTGAAAAGGCAATTGTGCAGCTGATGCTTTTGTTGAAGATGAAAAGAAGTTTGTTAGCATGCCAAGAGGGATAAGACTATATCTTCCTAAAGATGAAGTCGAAGATCCAAGGAGTTGATAGTTGTACCTTGTGCTTTGTTGGTTTTCCTTTTATGTTCTTACATTTCCTCTTGTAATCTATTTCCTTAGTTAAATGATAGGATTCTTAGGATAAATTGGTTATATTTATATGTTCCAATATCACTTACGAAAGTTATTTGGGTTGTTAACATTTTGCTGAATTGAAGGGAGACAATAATACATAGCTGAAGCAGACTAGGTTATAATAAGAATTTCCTTGAATTTCCTTTTATTGTGCAAGTATAGGAAGTTGCCCCGTCAACACAGGTTCTCTTATCCCTTGTTTTTAAAAAATTTCCATCATATTTTCTCAATTTCTTTTGGCGGTGACCAAGGACCTTATCAAATGGTATCAGGGCCTCAAGATCCTAACCATGGTAGAGAGAACCCAAAGCAAGAGCCTGAGCAGTAACAACCAATTACTCAGGATCCACAAAGGATTAACCAATGATGGATCTGAAATACAAACAACTTTGGCTTTGTGGGTCTTATTCTCCGCTCAATTCTATTCAGATTTAAACTCGTGGTTACAAAAGAATCCTTAACAGAAAAGAAATACAAAACTTTGGAAAAGGGGGGCCTTTGTCTCCTCCCTTATCTTGACCTTCTCTACCCTAAATTTTTTTACTTCCCTTACTTCATCTCTAGCCATCTTGTTTGCCCCTTTAACAAGTACAAAGTGATTGAATATGAGGTAAGGCAGGCCATTAGAACTTAAATGGATATGTCATTCTTTTAATTGGAAGGGGATGTGGTGGGACATCAAGCTCTTCATTGTGGGTTGCGACAACGAAATGAAGGCCACGAGCAAAGTTGGTGCAGCGAATACCAATACCTAATCAGATTTGGTCAAAATTTTCAATGATTGATGGATTGCTAAATTCAGAAGGCAAGAATGTCACATACCAAAGAGGTTGGCAGAAAACATCCTCAAGTTGTTAATTAACCTTTTTGTCATCTCTTTTTCAGTTTTCATCGCCTTGGTGTCATCACCTTGTTTATCACTTGATCTACTTTGTTTTGATTAATGCAAGCATAGCTAACTATTATCCATATCGCCAGTGGTTGACTGATGATCCAAGCAAATGCATTCAGCCCACTTAGTCATTTGCAAATAGCTCCAAGCCTCCAAGAGTTCATGAATGATGTTTTTAAGTTACATGGCACACAAAAGTCCATAAAAGTAACTGAAATGTTGATTTTACAAGTAATTTCTCATAGTATCTATGGATTGCATGGTATCCAATTATGGATGATTTCAGCCTATCAACACAAATGGAGGGGAAGATATAGGTAGTAAACTGAGACCTAGGCACTTAGATACGTTATTTCACCAATAACCAGCCCAGACAATGGGCAAAGTGGATGCCATGGGCCGAGTAATGGTAAAAAAACACCTTCCACAGCAAATGGAGCTGTAAATTTTCATCGGAATGTGATCTTCAATATCGCATGGTAAAGTGCCATAATAGAGTTACAAAGGTTCGATTCAGCAGGCCCACATTACACCAGAAGATGCCACGTGGGGCGTTCTATACAAGCTCCATCAAAGGTTTTCATGTTTCCAGCCTTGAGGAGAAGGTTGAGTCTCGAGGAGGGTGGAACCATAGGATTTTTATGATATTTTGGTCAAGTTAGGATCTTAAGATATGATTCTTAGGGTAAATTATTTGAGTTGTTAAGATTTTTCTCAATTGTGAGGGAGATAATAATAAATACATAGTTGGAGAAGATCAAGGGGTAATAAGAAACTAACCTCTTTTTAGCATGCATAGTAGGTTGTTCCTCCCCAAGAGGATTTCTAATGTCAATTTTTATTTTTTATTTTTTTTATATTTGTCATGTGGGTAAAGAATCTTATCATTTCTATCTTACCTACTTATTTAGACAAAATTTCTATTATTTTGTTAATAAAAATTCCTATCTTATGCAACTAACTACTTAGCTAAACTTCTTTATTTTGTTACCATATCAAAAGAGAAAGGAAGAAATATTCCTAAACATGAAATTGAAACACCAAGGACTTGAGCACTGTGACTTTGTACTTATTTCATTTTTTTCATCTTCTTAGATTGCATCTTGTAAGAAATTTTAAGAGCCCGAAGCCCAACTTCATCTAAATGGAACATAATCCTAAAACAAAGCAAAAATCTACGAATACTGAAAAACTGTTAGAAAATTGAAGATATTCATAGAAGTTTAAAAGCACGAACCTGATGCAAAATCCGATTGTTGACAGGATGCAAGCTGCAATTTTGGAAATTGCAGTTTTAAAGAGGCCTAATAGAGATTTTAAGGAGGTCCAGCCCGCCTCGAGAATATTAATGTTCGAATGCTCTGAACCCTAAGTCATTTGGAGGTCCTGAGATTATATTTTTTATGTATATTCGAATACTAGTTGGTAAGAGGCAACAGCATTACTAGATTCATTTCGTATTCCAGCTATTCAGTTCAACGTTCCTTTTATTGAGTTGGCATTCGGTGAGTGCGATGGCCAGCCGTGGTGCGCCTTTGCCACCATCAGACTCTCAAAGCTCGGTCTCTCTCTCTCTCTCTCTCTCTCTCTCTCTCTCGTGCCGACAATAATGGGACTATCTCCAATTCTCCACTATCAATGGCTAGATCAGGACGTTTCAGGGTCATATCAGGTCATGTGAGGTCAGCCGTTTTATATTTTTATTTTTATCTTTAAAAACGTGTACCTATATTTACGACGGAAGATTTTTCTTTCTCAACTTGGCTTAAGTGCTTAAACGTTTTGCCTTCTTTCAATAAGATGATGAAGATCATTTTTCAACACATAATAAGTGATCCTGAGGCGTACCATCAGACGGTTATAATTTGATTTTACATGAAAAACTAATATGATTATGTGCATAAATCAAACATATATCTCAAATCACTTTTTGTACCCTGTCATATAGAATCAAAATCTACTCATCTAATAGTATGATATTGATCTCAAAATATGTTGGGTCGAAACATGGGTTGGAAAATGATTTATATCGACTATCCAACGGAATCAAGGTCTTAAGCATGTCAAACCTTGGTTAAGAAAGAAAAATCTTGAAGGGAAAATAAAAGTACCTTAAAAGCCTTGAATATAAATTTATGTTATAAACATTTTATATAGTTCGTATAAAGAATTTAACAATAAGAAAAAATTATGTGGCATTAAATTATTATCATAGTGACAAATTTCACCGAAATTCGGCAAAATTTCACGAAATTCGTTGAGAAGGGGGTCAAACGAAAATCTTAGAATTTTTCGACAAAATTTCAATAATTTTCGGTAATAATAATAATAATAATAATTATTATTATTATTATTATTATTATATAATAATAATAATAATACAATTTCCCTTTCTTCGTGGGACCATAAAACACATGTTCATCTCCATTACTATAATATATAATATTATATATGGGAAGGGGAGTTGTATTGGCGTGCATCAAATTTTTGGATTTCATTTCGGTTTCGGTTTCGGTTTCGGTGGGTACTGAAACCAAAATTTCGACCAAAATCTTCAAAATCATACATACAGAACCAAAAATTTGACATATTATTTCAGTTTCAGTGGAGACTGAAACCGAAACATTTCGGCCGAAATCTCAAATTTCGGCCGTAATTTTGAACCATGGTGGGTGAGTTAGCTAGACAAAAAAAGATTAAATTTTTACAAGAATAAAATACTCTTGTAATTATCTTCCCTTTAAAAAAATTTCCAAAGATTCCAAAATTTTCTCCCAAGTTTTCAAAACACTCGAGAAGGGGAGTTGTATCAAGTGAGGTAGCTAGACAAAAAGATTAATTTTTCAAAAGAATAAAATTCTCTTATAATTATCTACCTTTAAAAAAATTTCTCAAAGTTTTCAAAATTTTCTCCCAATTTTTCAAAATACTCTCAAAAGCTTTTCTCACTTTGCCCATGTGCATAAAATGTTCACGGCATATATATATATATGACCAATTTCCCTAAAAAATCTCCCATTATCCTTATTTATCCCAATCAAACCCCTTAAGTTATAAATACCATAGCAAGGCCTCTTTTAATTTTTTAGACTAAAATGTCCTTCATATATAAAGGGTATTAAGTCTACACTATTCTTTCTTTCTCCTCTCTTCCTTTCCTTTTCACGCTCGTTCATCTTCTTCTTCGTGCAAACCTCACCGACGAAGAAAACAACAGAGTTTTCTCTCTCTTTCTCTCTCACTGTAAGTCTCTCTCTCAACGATTCTTCTTCCTCACTCATTTCTTTTTTATTTCTTCACATCAAAATCGGAAACGGGCTAGATAAGCTGCCCTAGGTTAATTTTTTCATGTTATGGTTGGATCATCTGGTTCAGCCTACTCTGTAAACTGATTTAGGGTGGCGCAAATCGACCTATGTCAGTTTAAAACAGAGAAATGGGTGAGATAAACTAACCTATGTCAGTTTGAAACAACCCTAGGTCAGTTTAAAATGTCATAGATCAATTTTGGTGATCACCTGTTGCAATCTACTCTGTAAACTGACCTAGGGTGGCGCAAACTAACCTAGAATGGCGCAAACTGACCTAGGGCAGTTTGAAACAGAGATATGGGTGAGATAAACTATCCTAGGTCGGTTTGAAACAACTCTAGGTCAGTTTAAAATGCCCTAGGTCAGTTTTGGTGATCATCTGGTGCAGTCTACTCTGTAAACTTACCTAGGGTGGCGCAAACTGACCTAGAGTGGCGCAAACTGACCTAAGGCAGTCTAAAACAGGGATATGGGTGAGATAAACTATCCTAGGTCAGTTTGAAACAACCTTAGGTCAGTTTAAAATGCCCTAAGTCAATTTTGGTGATCACCTGGTGCAGTCTACTCTGTAAACTGACCTAGGTCAGTTTTATCATTTCATCTGCTTTGGGTGCTCCACAATTATGTCAAGGTGCATCTGACTAGTTAGGACTGAAAGTAGAGAGAAGCATCTTTGAATGGTTTCTTTTATTAAACACCATAACGCTTGCATTTTATTTTGGTATGCAGGCTTGCAAGGTCACATTAAAGCATCTCGTATGCGACGTCATTTTAACTACACTGCTAAATGGATAAATCATTTCTACCTTTTTTTGTAATACGATTGTATGTAAATGAAATATGTTTTAGTAAGAATACTAAGTTGTTGAGAGTTGTAAAAAATTATTATAAAATTTATAATCGTGGTAATTGGTAGATTCACGCATATATTTTGTGCAGATAGCATGCAAATTGAAAATGTCGATATATTCTCTGCAGGTGTATCGCATGTGTATTGCAGGAAGTGTACTTCCAATCAAAATGTGCGATCGTAGTGCAATTTTGAATTCATTTTTCACCTATGATGGTCAAGTTCATATGATTATATGTCTTTTTATGATGGTCGACAGGGTTCTTTTGGCGCACTTGATGGTTCCATCGTTCACACTGTTGGTGGCCTTGAATCATATAACGGAGATGATCATGGTATACCATGATCATGGATGTGTGTCATGTGGAATCAATACTTGACCGTCTAATAGGTAGGCCATGATCTTAAGATCTGGTGAGTAAGAGACTAGGACTGAAAACAATTTCCTCATCTAATTCAAGGCGGTCAACATTGTTAACAATGGAACCATTAGTTGTGCCAAAATCTTCAGTTGCAAATACCAAAAAGAGTACCTTTCAAAAATATAACATAAAAGAGTGTAATATAATTGATGACATTGTATAAATGAATCAACTATGTGAATATGTGTTACCGTAATGGGAGCACTCAAATCCAACATGCCCTGCACGATCGGGTTCAGCTTCGCAAAATTAAGAAAAATAAAATATAATTATTTTTGAACAGATGAATACATCTAAATAGAATTTCAAGTAGCAAAAAATTCATGTGAAGAGATTGTAACCTTTAGACCTACCGTGCGTTCGGTCTCGGGGCTCTTATCTGTTGGCATGGCAATGTTGGGGCTAGCCTGTGTTGAAGGGCTGCAGCCCATGCGAAGGTCCTGAATGACAATAACTTCTCAATATTAGGAAAGTGTAATATTTATTAAAAGAATTTATAGAATATAATGAAATACAAAATGTACATGCTAACCGATTTGACACTCATTGTTTGCTCAAACGTAAAGAGCCTATCATGTAACTCTCATTTCCACATAATTTTTTTGTACTATTTCTCGCAACTCTCTCATTTTCACATCATTTTTTCGTACTGTTTTTCGCAACTCTCTCATTTCTACCTCATTTTTTCATAAGATTTCATTATAAGATTTTTGAGTTTCCTTGAGCGAAATATTTTCAGCGAATAATTGAGATACTTGATTTCTCATTCTCTTTCGTCCTTCATTTCTTTTGGAGTGGTGTCCCTCTTGCTTCCCTTCCTCTCCCTCTCCCTCAAATTTTTCTCCCTCTTCTTTCTTCTTTTTTCTTTTTAAACCTCTAACTTCCACCTATCAATAACAGTAAGCATAATATATTATAACTTATACCTAACGCAACAATCAATGCATAAACGGTTACTTGCATTATGCTCCAATGGACGAGCCGGTGAAGAGGTCAGTGAAAGAGGAAGAAGTGGGGCGGCCGTCTCCGGAGGAACCTAGAAGACCTTCTTATGAGCTTTTAACACATGACCAAATATATGTGCGTTA
This sequence comes from Chloranthus sessilifolius, assembly GCA_021018995.1. Lineage (NCBI taxonomy): Eukaryota > Viridiplantae > Streptophyta > Magnoliopsida > Chloranthales > Chloranthaceae > Chloranthus > Chloranthus sessilifolius. The sequence goes on from CM037587.1 coordinate 141,730,741, forward strand.
AATAGTCAAATGAAAGATATTAAAAGAAAAATAAATTACCATGAGATGTCTATTATCCCAAGCCTCACGAATGAACTCAATTTTGAACTCCTTCGGGTAGGGGTGAGCTGGAAGGACGCCTAACACAGATAAAATCAAATGAGAAGTGAATTATGCTAGAGCACAAATTTACATTCCTGAAATCAAGAATTGTAGTAAGTCTTAATACCAGTTTGCATTTCTCAAAATTTGATGTCATTTGTCTCATGTGTGGAAGAAATGGATAGTGCTTGCATCACTTGAACAGTGGAAACCGTGGTCCATCTCTTACAGACGGGACATTAAAGTTTAGATGCTCATACGCCCACAACTACAAAAGTTAAAATAATTGGAACTTTCAATTTGAAAATAATTGAAACTTTCAATTTAACAATATGACAAACTTTCAATTTGGCAAACATTAAAAGATATAAGGCTCACCTGTACAATAATGGCACATTTATACGTATTGTAGAAGGCATCCAAGTTGAATTTAATGGCCTTTTGCATCTCTGAGAGGAGTGTGTTGTAGACGACTAGCCCCCAAGGATACTTATTAAATCTATCTAAGTCGTCTACGAAATGTATGTATTTTTTATCTAATGAATTAGATGTATTAGATAGTAAAAAAACTACAAGAACGAGGCAGAGTTTCAATTTCACATAGTCCTCTACCCCAAGTTCTTAGTCAAAGAGAGCCTCTATGTCATCAGCATTAACCGAGGTCGCATGCGCAGAAAAAAATCTCCCAATAAGAGACGTGGACTCTATGGCTTGTAGGACAAACTCAATCGAAGTGTTCCCAATAACTCTCAATCCCATAATTAATGCAATGTCTATGGGATCGATTTGGTGGATAATTTCACCAATTGTTACTAAATTTGGAGCGCTATATCTCCTTAATACATATGTGAAAATGGAACTTGAAATTTTGAATGCACTAACACTTACAAATTGACCAAAGCAAGAATTAGAAATGCTCTCTTCACAATCGAAGCGCAAGTATTTCAGACATCTCTCAAGCCGAGAGACGGTTGATTTTGGAGTACATCTGGCACGCGCATGAGCCTATCAGAAGCAAAAAATAAAAGCAGAAGGTTAGGCTCACATATATGAAAGAGATATCATGATTGAAAAAATTTAAATAATATTAAATTATATTACCATTGCTTTAGTCTTTGGTTTATGAAGACCTAAAAACAAGGGAAACGGATTAATATCATAAATCGACTGGTATAACTACTCAATCATATATTACCAACAAAAGAATATTTTTTATCTCACCCTATGATTATAGGTTTAAGGTTTATAGCAGCTTTCTAAACGATTTTTTATCATAAAAACTATAGATTGCTTTGCCCTAAGGCAGTTTCAAACTGACCTAGAGCAGTTTATCTCGCCCTAGGTCAGTTTATCTCACCCTATGATTAAGGGTTTAAGGTTGAGAGCAACTTTCTAAACGATTTTTTTTGTATAAAAAGTATAGATTGCGCCACCTTAGGCCAGTTTATAGATTGCGTTTCTCAGTTTCAAACTGACAGCACTAAGTCATTTTATAACACAGACTGCACTAGGTGACCTTCAACTCCATAGAAAATATATTTTTCAATTCACAATGCATTGAGGAACACTCAACAATAGGTAGAATACTTCTACGTCAGTTTACGATCACCCTAGGTCAGTTTGCGCCACCCTAGGTCAGTTTACAGAGTAGACTGCACTAGGTGATCACCAAAACTAACCTAGGCCATTTTAAACTGACCTAGGATAGTTTATCTCACCCATATCCCTGTTTCAACTGCCCTAGGTCAGTTTGCGCCACTCTAGGTGGGTTTAGCCACCTAGGTGATTCTGAGTAGGCGCACGGATGATCACCAAAACTGACCTAGGGTATTTTAAACTGACTTAGGATAGTTTCAAACTGACTTAGGGTAGTTTATCTCACCCATATCTCTGTTTCAAACTGCCCTAGGTCAGTTTGCGCCACTCTAGGTCAGTTTATAGAGTAGACTGCACCAGGTGATCACCAAAACTGACCTAGGGCATTTTAAATTGATCTAGGATAGTTTCAAACTGACCTAAGATAGTTTATCTCACCCATATCCCTGTTTGAAACTGGCCTAGGTCAGTTTACGCCACTCTAGATCAGTTTGCGCCACCCTAGGTCAGTTTACAAAGTAGACTGCACCAAGTGATCACCAAAACTGACCTAAAATAGTTTCAAACTGACCTAGGATAGTTTATCTCGCCCATATATGTTTCAAATTGCCCTAGGTCAATTTGCACCACTCTAGGTCAGTTTTCGCCATCTTAGGTCAGTTTACAGAGTAGACTGCACTAGGTGATCACCAAAACTGACCTAGGATATTTTAAACTAATTTAGGATAGTTTTGAACTGACCTAGGATAGTTTATCTCACCCATATCCCTATTTGAAACTGCCCTCGGTCAGTTTGCGCCACTCTAGGTCAGTTTACAGAGTAGACTCCACCAGGTGATTACCAAAACTGACCTAGGGCATTTTAAACTGACTTAGGGTAGTTTCAGATTGACCTATGGTAGTTTATCTCACCCATATCTTTGTTTTAAACTGTCCTAGGTCAGTTTGCGCCACCCTAGGTCAGTTTATAGAGTAGACTGCACCAGGTGATCACCAAAACTAACCTAGGGCATTTTAAACTGACCTAGGGTAGTTTATCTCACCCATATCCCTGTTTGAAACTGCCCTAGGTCAGTTTGCGCCACCCTAGGTCAGTTTACAAAGTAGATTGCACCAGGTGATCACCAAAACTGATCTAGGATAGTTTCAAACTGACTTAGGGTAGTTTATCTCATCCATATCTCTGTTTCAAACTGTCCTAGGTCAGTTTGCGCCACCCTAGGTCAGTTTATAGAATATAGTGCACCAAGTGATCACTAAAACTGACCTAAGGCATTTTAAATTGACCTAGGGTTGTTTCAAACTGACCTAGGGTAGTTTATCTCACTCATATCTCTGTTTCAGACTACCTTAGGTCAGTTTGTGCCACTCTAAGTTAATTTGCGCCACCCTAGGCCAGTTTACAGAGTAGACTGTACTAGGTGATCACTAAAACTAACCTAGGGTATTTTAAACTGACCTAGGGTAGTTTCAAACTAACCTAGGATAGTTTCAAACTGACCTAGGGTAGTTTATCTCACTCATATTCCTGTTTGAAATTGTCCTAGGTCAGTTTGCGCCACTCTAGGTCAATTTATGCCACCCTAGGTCAGTTTACAGAGTAGACTGCAATAGGTGATCACCAAAACTGACCTAGGGCATTTTAAACTGACCTAAGGTAGTTTCAAACTGACCTAGGGTAGTTTCAAACTGACATAGGGTAGTTTATCTCACCCATTTCTCTGTTTCAGACTGACATAGGTCAATTTGTGCCACTCTAGGTCAATTTGCGCCACCCTAGGTCAGTTTACAGAATAACCAGGTGAACCAATCATAACATGAAAACATTAACCTAGGGCAGCTTATCTAGCCCATTTCCGATTTTGATGTGAAGAAATAAAGAAGAAATGAGTGAGGAAGAAGAATCGTTGAGAGAGAGAGAGAAAAAAAAACCTTGTTGTTTTCTTCTCGTCGGCGAGGTTTGCACGAAGAAGGGGAATGAGCGTGAGAAGGAAAGGAAGAGAGGGAAAAGAGGGAATAATGTAAGCTTAATACTCTTTATATATGAAGGGCATTTTAGTCTAAAAAATTAAAAGAGGCCTTGCTATAGTATTTATAACTTAAGGGGTTTGATTGGGATAAATTGAGATAATGGCGGATTTTTGAGGGAAATTGGCCTATATATATATATATGTGTGTGTGTGTGTGTGTGTGTGTGTGCGTGTGTGGAAAAGGGTTTCATCTTCTATTGGTGGACAATGTCCTCCAAGATCTTACATGGAGTTCCATGTGGCACTGGTAACACTATTGTCATGCCACATTGAGCACAAGTGCATTGCTTGGCTCATCTTTGAAAAAAAATAATTTAGAAACTTGTCTTTAGCATCCATTTTTTTATTTGGACCGTTAAAACTAGCCCAAGTTTGATTTGTGCTTTATAAATATTTTTTTTGAAAGTTTTTATTTTTTTAAATTGATCTAAACAACGGATCTGTACTCCACATGGTACCCAAAATGTGTTTTGAATGTCATGTAGAGCTCCAAGTATATCTTAGAGGACGGTCACCGCCCTCCATTGGAGGACCTAACCGGCTCCCTATATATATATATATATATATATATATATATATATATATATATATATATATATATATATATATATATATATATATTGACAGAGGTGACTGATTCATTTGACTACGTAAGTTATTACTCCCATGTTGATAATCACATGATAACGATTGGATGCCACGAGAAAGAGTAGCTTGATGATCAAGATCATAGAAAAAATTTAGAATTGCAAAGCAATGGTACATGTAAATTGCATGGATAAAGAACCGTAAAACAATTGTTTTAAAAAATATATTTTTCAATAGTGTTGATCATTGATTTGCTCATCCAGGTAGCACTAGATCATGTGATCGGATTCTACGTGGTAACCAACAACCATGAGTCTAAATCAAAGATCAAAATTTCGGCCTAAATGACTGAAAAATTCCAAAATTTCAATCATTTCGGTCCCTTTTGTAATTTTCAGCTGAAATTTTGATTTTTGTCCCCACCAAAATTAAAACGAAATCCAAAATTTTGATCCTTGATCTAAATAACTTATCAACTCCAATGGACTAGTAAACCTTTATCCTATATATGAAAAAGAGCTTAGGACTTCTTCCTCAATCGTTAAACCATGGGGAAGAGCCTATTTATATGCCACATGACGCCTAAATGCCTCAGAGCGCCCATTTAGTGTCACCCAAGGATCAAAATTTCGGTTTTCGTTTCAGTTTCGAAGGGGAGCGAAATCGAAATTTTAGACCGAAATTTCAGTCGAAAATCAAAATTTCAGCAAAAAATCAAAATTTTGGCTGATAATTTGACCGAAATTTTGAATACCATATATATTTGGACCGAAATTTCGGTCATTTCGGCCGAAATTTTGATCCTTGGTGTCACGGATTACTTTTAAAACATTGACCACTATTAATTTGACAATGGTTATTTTGTAATATTGCCGGATTAACCTTGTCTTTGTTCACATAACACGCAATTTGTTTAGGGTGTCACGTGAACACTTCAAATCTATGGTAATTAAAATCAACAGTAAAAGGCTTTTAGGTTTCACCATTTAGTTTTCGATCTACTAACCAATGATGGCCACAATCATAATTTATTTTCTTAATGGTCTTGGATCGACCTTATGCGCTATGGAGCGGAGTTCATGCATATAAAGATAGAGAGAGAGAGAGGCTCAAGGGTATGCATAAGTTACGCATGATTTATTCATGCGTTCGAACCAAATGAGAGCCAAGTGGCACCCAACCACAACTTCTCGCCCAAGGTCAAGGTCAATCGAAATTATTTAGAAAAATAATTTGACAATGGTATCTCTCCACCGTTCAAATGTTGAACAAACATGCAAAGAGACTAGGTAAATCCTTAGAGAGTGGGTGCCACTCATGATCACGTGCCACATGGCATAAAATTAGGGCTTCACATGATTTACATCACGTATTTGAATTCATATCCCCATTTCTCATATACATGAATTAGATCCAAAGTAGAATCCTGATCTAAATCCATATTCATATCCATGTGGCACCCAAACAAGTATTAAGTGATTAATAAAAATAATAAATAATAAAATAATTACACTACAAGCATCTCAAAAGTTCAATGTGATGCATTATTTTATGTGTGCGTACCCCATTGTTTGAAGGCGCACAAAAAAGGCGTCGGACCAGCATTCCAATCTGTAGGAAAGGGAGAGGGAGAGACATTACACTACCAGCATCTCAAAAGTTCAATGTGATGTATCCTGTTATGTGTGCGTACCTCATTGTTTGAAGGAGCACTTCCCTTGCTATATATATATATAAAAGTCCTAGGACTATACACTCGAGTGTAGCAAAAAATGCTACACTCAGACCATTTGGGCACCACATGTGACATCAATAACGAAGATTGGGTACGACGACAACTTAAAAAATAACAATTTGGTATCACCCAAAAAATCTGGCCTCTATCCAATACATATTCATCGTTAAAAATATGGTCAAAGATATCTAATATCAATGCACCTAGTTAGCTGGTGTTACCTTAATTTTGACCCATCAAATGGAGGCAAAAAAGTCAAAAACAGATTTTTTTTTTTTTTTCAATCACATACCTTATGACTCATCAACCCAAAACAGATGTTGTCTTGTGTTGATCATGCCACGTGGCATGTCATCCGACACTTGACTGTAGCATTTTTTGCTACACGGGTGTAAAGTCCCAATCCTCTCTCTCTCTCTCTCTCTCTGTCTGTCTATATATATATATATATATATATATATATATATATATATATGAAACAATAACTCCATATTAGCCACCAAGCATTGAAGCCTATGCAAGTGCCATTTGGATGCAAAGTGGCACCTAATCCGAAGATCCAATACCGAGGCAACATTCACAAGATCGATCACACGCATCACCAAAAAAATATTTAAAAAAAACATCTTATCCACTGTCCAAAATGTGGGTAAAGTTGGCAAAAAATCAATGCACCAAGTATGCCGGGCGGAACCCAATATTTGACCATATTTTTGAAGGCCAATTTTTTTTTTTTTTAGATCACATGCCATGTGACACAAGAATCCAAATCGGATTTCTTTTGAGATCACATACCATGTGGCATGTGAGCTCAAACACATGCACAACATTCACGCTGGAGCGTTGAGGTAGAGACTCCTTTACCATATATATATACACTTAGTTGTTTTAAAACTAAATTAACATTTATCATACATCAATATAATAACAAAATTGTAAAAACCTTATATTTTGGGTGCAAAGAATAAAGATATAGGAAAAAGTACTTTGTTTACTGGCTATTAGGTTTCTCATGGTTTGATTTTGTGGCATTCTTGCTACATTATCCTATTTACTTTCTGTGACTGGTTGAAAGCTACTAATTTAGATAGGTTTCATTTGATTAATTGAAAACCTTTCACATGGATTGACATTGCTACAGTTGAGAGAAATGAACTCCATAGTACAGCTTCATTTCTCTATGCTTTTCACACAATTTTTCTAATCATTGATGCGAGGGCCATCATCTAGATTAGAAAGCCTTTTAATTACATTACGAAAACTATTTATTAAGAACCTACAAGCATTAAAAAGGAAAGCCTACAAAAATATTTAGACTATTACATGGTAGCCATTCAACCACAATCTCATTACAGAGAGTTTTCAATGCAACCTTAGGGTTGAAACAAATCTACCAATAACCTCTTCTTCTTTTTTTAATAATCTAGGAGTCCGGAAATCTACCGATAACTTCATTAACCACATAATGCCAAAATGGTCCCACATTTATAGAATTGATGATCCTCCTGCCCATGTCAGCTTTTTCTTTAAGCTCCATCTGTCTTCAAAAGAGGCCATGTGATTGGATGTTTGGAGGAGCTTTCGTTTTGAGATACTTATTTTTAAAAAAAGTTCACAATAGTTATGATCATCGAGCAGCTCCTTTATGTGGCAGCCGATCATGTAATTGGGTGCTAGGACTAATGTGGGGTCAAATGAGTTAACTGGTCCTTTGTACCAGGCTATATAATGTAAAAAGGGGCTAAAGATATAACAGTCCTAAAAATATCAAGGAAAAATGACATTAATCCATGCGGTTCATTTGAATATAATATAACATTAGATAAGAATAAATAAAAAATGACAAAATATTTCAAATAATTTTGTTGACGTGCTGTCAACGTGAGGCTACTCATCTTTCTAGTGCCCTCGAGATTGGATGAAGGTAGACTAAATATTTTGAAAAAGACAAATATTTCAAAATCTCATTGAACTAGTTGAGGCAGATTCATCACTACTTACCCATACTAACAGATTGACATTGCAACTACTGAATCCAAATACCTAGATATGTACATTTTAATGGACGGCCTATTGAAGTCGAGCAAAAAACCAAATATCAGCATGAATGACAGAATCGGAGTGGCACTCACACCATAATAGCCATGAACGGATGGAAATAGAATGAAGGAACCCACATCACACTCCATAGCTGCTTGATCATGAAATGGAATGGAGGAACCTAGCATACATATAGCTGTCGGATAAAAAACTTTACTGTTAGGAACCTCCTCATCGAGATGGAATACAAAAAGCTATCAAAGAAAATTTTAAAATCTAAAAATAAGCTTCAATTATCAATTCTCTAAAATACTAAATCTCCATGCAACCAAATTCATTTCCCCTAACTTCAATGAATTAAGACCATACCTGCTCATCTCTTTTCTACAATGACCAAAGAAAATTCTAGCTTGGAGACTTAGTTTTCATGAGGGAAAAATCATGTAACAAGACAGAGAAACATAGAGAAATCAATTCAATTTTCAAAATAATTAAAAATCATGAAGATACAAACCTCTACTAAATTTTATTTTATTTTTTTAGCCTGCGGGGGGGGGGAGACACTCAACTTTGAACTCAGGAGAAATTTTTTCTTCATAACATTTCACCAAAACCCTATTCTCTAATGGTTTGTTTGGATAAGGGGAAAGGAAAGGACATGGGAGGAGAAGGAAACAAAATCCAATGATTTCTCGTGTGTCAAAAAATAAGGGTTAAAGATATAGTCGGAAAATGGTCCCTTTTCCCCTCCCCCGGAAATGACAGTCCTATCTAGAACATAGGATTTTGCCATTTCCGATGGAGAGTCTCTCTCTCTCTCTCTCTCTCTCTCTCTCGCAGGATATCTTTCTCTCTACACAATCTCTCTCGCTCTACAAATCTCCCTTCATACACAATGTCTCTCTATGCAACCTCTTTCTTCCTCTTCCGCAATATTTCTCTCTCCCTCGCTCTACATAATCCCTCTTTCTCTCCCCATACACAATCTCTCTCTACAACATACTCTGAAGTTTTTATTTGGTGTGTGATGTGTACACTAACGAGGGTGCTCCCCTTCTATTTTCTATATGCTATTACACAATCCAAACACCAAAAAATGATGAATTCTTATTGATTCCAAAAGGCCTGGAATCAATGAAATCTTAAATCCATTTCCACCATTTTCCTCGAAAACATTCAAACAGACCCTAAATTTTTCCTTTAAGAATTACAAAAGGACATATAATTTGCACAATACTATATCGACTTGTTGAAAAAGAAAAAAAAGTACTCCTCCAGAAATTTGCTCCTAGAATTCCGAGAAGGAATGGAATATTGTCGATAAATCGATAAACTTCTCATCCTGAAAGAAGAAACAAATAATTCAAAAGTTCATTTATAACCCTCAAGCATTAAAATTAACATACAACTTACTTTTTTTTTTATAACATGGGTATCCGGGCCGCTTAGAGCACCCGACTAATCCCAAGGGTGCACACCTGGGTATCCGGGTCGCTTAAAGCACCCGACTAATCCCAAGGGCACATGCGCATTCCAAGTGAGCACATGTAGGGATATAAATCGCCAAGGTCGCCTCAAGGGGGGATTCGAATTTGGATCCCTGCTTCCTGAGGCGAGCGCTTACTAATAGTCATAAAAAAGGAAATTCTTGCTATCTTCTGAGGTCGGTGACAAGTTTATTCCTTAGAATCTTTCATGCTAAAATACAAAGGACGACGAATCTTGAAGGGAAAAAAAACTTAAAATATTTACAACATTAATTGATAGAAAGCAAATGTGTAGCTATCATTTACTAAAGGGAAGATAGGGAGGTAATTCTTCAATGGAAGTTTGTTATCAATACTTCTTTCCGCTTTATATTTTTGGGTAAGTTGAGTCAGCTCGAGACTAAACATTGCAACACATAAAATTAAACTGCAAGAGTTCAAGCCGTAACCAATATGACGAGGATGCCGACATCGTAAATATAGGCTTTGGACCATATCGTGTGTATCGACGTTGGAAGAATCAAAATGGAAATCAGAACCAGGCATAAAGGAGAGCACAAGAGATTACACAGTCGATCAATCGATTCTAGCCATTCGATCGATTGATCGATTGTGGGAAAGGGGGTCTAATTTTTGGCGGATTTCTGTTCTCAGTCGATCGATCGAACGCTATTTTTCGATCGATCGAATGTGACCCGAGACTTCTATGCGATTTATATATACATATATAAGTCGATCGATCGAGTACAATTTTCGATCGATCGATTGGGACTCGAGACTTTGAGTGATTTATATATACAAATCGATCAATCGATTTTTCGCGTAAGTGGGATCCGCCAAAAGACGAAATTTAGGTTTTATGGGCAAACTTGTCTTTTTTCTGTGTTTTATTTGTTTAGGATTTTCTGTTTTGAGACCTCTTATATAAGGCCATTAAAAAGACATTGTAATTAGTTATTGAAGAATGAAAAAAGCTATTGCATGTGCATGAGATGAGCATCTTCGAAGAATGATTCTTGTTCTCCCGTGAAGGGCGTGGTGTGAAGCCAAGGGTGCGAAGCACACAATCTCTATCTATCATCTATTGTCTCTTTTGACTTATCTTCTTCTGCCTTCGTCTCGATCCCAATCAACCTATCTCAGCCATTACCCAGAGATTATCCTGAAAACCTAACCCTAGATCTCACTAGAGCAATTAAACCAATTTGAATCCTTTGGTATTGGAAACATTACCTTAGACTGCAAGAATTTGTGTTGTTTTCCGACCACGAAGACTTGCAGTTCCTTGCTTCCCAAAATAAGTTGAACCTGAGACACACGACCTGGGTTGAGTACCTCTAAGGGTTCAAATTCGTGTTGAAGCACAAGGCCGGTGTTGAAAACAAAGTGGCTGATGCGCTTAGTCGCCAGGTTGCGAATTTGCAAACCATGAGTACCGAGGTCGCCGGATTTGAGCAATTGAAAGAAGAGTATTCCGAGTGCCCAGATTTCGGAATGGAGTAGACTGCTCTCCTTGATAACCCGACCAGCACTAGCTCCAAGTATGCCCTGCAGGACGGGTATTTGTTCAAGGGCAATCGCCCATGCATCCCTCGCACTTCTTTGCGTGACTTCCTCATTTGGGTGTTATATGCCGGAGGGATTGCTGGATATTTCAGGAGTAACAAGACCATTACGCTCATAGAAGATAGGTTTTACTGGCCTAATGAGAGATGTTTCTCGAGTTGTGAAACAATGTCGTACATGCCAAGTGGCCAAACAAAGTAGACAAAATACTGGCCTGTACACCTAGTTACCTGTGCCACACACCCCGTGGCAAGACATCTCAATAGATTTTGTGCTCGGACTCCCTAAGATTCCGTGAAAACACAATTCCATTTTTGTGGTAGTGGACCGCTTTTTCAAAATGGTACCCAGCTCTAAACCTCCAATGCGGTTCCTATCGCAAAATTATTTTTCGGAGAGGTTGTGCGTCCCCATGGGTTACCTAAAACCATCGTGTCAAATAGGGACGTCACGCTCACTAGTTATTTTTGGAAAACCTTGTGGCCCATGATGGGTACCATGCTATAGTTCTCTTCTGCCTGCCACCCTCAAACCAATGGACAAATAGAAGTCACCAATAGAAGCTTAGGTAATCTCCTTCGTTGTCTTGTTGGTGATCACATTAAGACTTGGGATTCTACCTTGCCAATGGCCGAGTTTACATATAATAATTCAGTCAAAAGGTCCATAGGCATGAGTTCATTTGAGGTTGTACATGGTCATAGGCCTAGAACACCCTTAGACTTAATCTCCATGTTTGCATCACATCGAGTGTCCGAGTCCACAGATGCATTCGCATAGCATATTCATAGTTTGCATGTTGAAATTAGACAAAATTAATTCAAGCAATGATCAATACAAACTATCGGCGGATGTGCATAGGACCACTCCAAGCCCACAGCGCTAGGCCTTCTAGAATTGTGGCAACGAGTGGCCCTAATGCTTATGTTCTTGAGCTTCCTCCAAATACAGGGATTAACTCAACGTTCAATGTGGAGGACCTCATTCCTTCTCTGGGCTCAACCCCACCTCCTTGCAAGCCTTTCCAAACACCCCTATCCACAAACCCAACCCACCCTTGTAGTCTCTACCACTCCCTTCCCCAAGCAGGCAGAGGAAAGATGTAATCGAAGAGATATTGGATGATCTTGTAGTATCCACCCATGGTGGAGGATTTCAAAAGTATTTGGTGAAGTGGATGGTCAAGTCGGAATCGGAAAATGCATGGATAAATGAAGACGGCGTTCGTCGCCTAGACCCTGACATGCTCAATTGATATCACGACTCCGCTTCATCGGTGATGAAGCCTTTTCGACGGGGACACCAACATCGTGGACATATTCTTTGGACCATACCGTGTGTACCAGCGTCGGAAGAAGCAGAACAAAAATCAGAACCATGCATAAGGGAGCATAAAGGAGAACACAAGAGATTACATAGTGGATTGATTGATTCTAGGCGTTCGATCGATCGATTGTGGACAAGGGGGGTCTGATTTTTGGTGAATTTCTGTTCTCAATCGATCGATCGAACGGTATTTTTCAATTGATCGAATGTGATCATGGATCAAAATATTGTCCGATACATATCGGTTTTGGACTTCGACGATACGATAAATTGAGGTTTTCTCGGCCCCCTTAAAAAACGGTCAAATTATCATCCGTATCGTCTAATGTTTTGAAATTATCATCCGATAATTTCAAATTATCATTAAATTTTTTTTTTTTGGAAAAATACCAGAATGTATCGTTCGGAACAGATACGTATTGTCCGGTACGTATCGGTTTTGGGGTTGGATGATACGTATCGAAAATCTGAGATTTTGATCCATGAATGCGTTCCGAGACTTCTATGCGATATATATACATATAAGTCGATTGATGGAGTACAATTTTTGATCGATTGGGACCTGAGACTTTGGGTGATTTATATATATATATATATATCGATCGATCGATTTTTCGCCTAAGTGGGATCCGCCAAAAGACGAAATTTAGGTTTTATGGGCAAACTTGTCTTTTTTTTATGTTTTATTTGTTTAGGGTTTTCTGTTTTGAGACCTCCTATATAAGGTCATTAAATAGACATTGTAATTAGCTACTGATGAATGAAAAAAGTTATTGCTTGTGCTTGAGATGAGCATCTTCGAAGAGTGATTCTTCTTCTCCCACGAAGGGTTTAGCGTGAAGCCAAGGGTGCGAAGCCCACAATCTCTATCTATCATCTATTGTCTCTTTTGACTTATCTTCTTCTACCTTCGTCTCGATCCCAATCAACCTATCTCAGCCATTACCCTATGATTATCCTGAAAACCTAACCCTAGATCTCACCAGAGCCATTAAACCAGTATGAACCGTTGAATCGACCCGATTCAATAAACCTTGGAAAGAACCGGTGACTTCACCTTTGAACTACGAGCGAGAGCCCTAATCTGGAAGCGACTAGAGTTCTATCTCTAGGATCCTCTTTTTGTAAAGTTAACTGATCTAGTGCATTGGACCGGATCCTACTCGAACCAAACGTGATCGACCAAGTGGAAAACTATGAAACCCTAAGGTATCGTGATTATTTTAAGAATTGTTGCTTAATTAGTTAGTTTAATTTCGACAAATAATCATTTCATTATCATTCACGTAGTCTAGGGTCGTCGTCCCGCGTTATAATATGTTCCAAGAATTTCACAACAAAAATAGAGTTGTGCTATGTGTTGTTGATTTTCAAAGGGTTACTCGCAAGAGCACGAATTGTTCCGTGGTATAATGGGTGCGAAGTACGAGGTCGATCCCATGAGGATGGTAAACAAAATTATTGAGAATCAAGATATCAATCTAGAAAAATTATCAAACAAAACCAGTCCTAATCTAGCCGACAATAGCCTGAGGAATGATGAAATAATCTAATCAAACAATTATAAATTTAATGAAAAGTGAAACATGGGATTAGGATACTAAATTCCCCATCCTTTGATGGATACGTACACTATCAGGTATAAAGGTTAGAATGAATTAGATGATAAACTACATGATCCATCGAAACCAATCAATAAACCATGGAAGATACAACATTCAATATCAAAATTAGTCAAAAGTGTTTTCTCTCCCAGATCACAACAAAACAGACCTTAATCATTTACTTTATTTCATAGAGATCAAATCACAACAAGTAAAAAGATCTAGTAAAAGCAATCAAAACCAGATATAAAACTCCAATCATAAACCCAAGATCATGGGAAGAGCATTACTAAATCCCATATCTCAGATTTGTAGATTCACCAAGAGGCAAGAGCAATAATCATTAAAGCTTCACAACCATCTAACTTTTTTCAACCCTAGATCTGATTTATAAATATCCCCTTAGATGGTGTTCATTAGATCCTAATACCCTAAGAATTTAGCCATACATCTCTAAACTAATCATGGAATAAACTTGATGGGAAAAAGGTGAATTCATTAAAATAGCAGAAATGCTGACGATGATCCACAAATTCGCAATCCAATGGATGAAAACAACTACAATTGATAATCTTCTACCACCAAAATCTTCTATTCTACCTTAGAAATTGATAAGAAATGGAAAAACTCATAGCAAAAGAGGCTCCCCTAACCCTAACTCAGTCAATAGTATATATAGGGTTACTCCCATAACCCTAATATTTTCCCACTCTTTTTCCAAATTTGAAATCACACTCTAAAAGTTGACTTTTCCGCCGAAAGTCGATCGATCGAGTCTCATAATCGATCGATCGACTATAGTCCAAACTTTAACACTCCAAAATTGTGTTTTCGTTAACAGTCGATCGATCGATGTTCCAAATTGATCGATCGATTATCGACAGAGAAAATTCTTCATTTGGGCTTATTTCTGTGGTCTGTATCCGATCAATCGATATTAGCAATTGATTGATTGATTTTTCTCAGTTTTCATGACGACTGCATCTTTGAGTGTTCTTATCCAATGAATTTTTCCATCATGCTCCTTTGCGCTCCATACGCGACAACAAGGTCATTTTCTTCCTGCAATTGTGCAACTTTTACAAAATACTATTAAAATTGCCTTCATCAGACCAAAAGATGTGGATATAGGGTGTGAAATATCATCATATTTCACCACTTATCAGTATGATAGTCCAAGCATGAATTTAGTGCACTCTTGCACTCAGCCTACCACCTATGCTACCCAGACACAAATGAATGCAGATGGTTAGATGAATTGGAAAGTGATGCGGGACGCCAAGAACAAGAGCCGTAGTTTCGAGCTGCAATAAAATTTTCAGCCAAGAAGAAGCGGAGCGAAAACCAGAATTAGGTGTAAAGGCAAAATTCTGGAGAACGGATCGAACACATGGCAAATTTGATCGAACGAAGTCCTAAATCGATCGATCGAATGTCGACGGCGAAATTTTATATGTATGAATTTTGTTCGATCGATTTTCAATTTCGATCGAATAAATTTCAATTTTGATCGATCGAAATTGCGCCGAAGAGTTTTAGTTGTTTTAAATTTCTAATTTCGAACTTTAAACTTTAGGGGTTTATTTGTCCTTTATTTAATATTCGTTTTAGGGTTTTCTTTTATTGTAAGACCTCCTATATAAGGTCTTTAAACAATGTAATTAAGGAGTTTTGATTATTGAATGAAAGAGAGTTGCTTTTGTGCGAAGCCGACGTACAGCCGTGGTGTGAAGCTTCAAAAAACCCTTGGTGTGAAGCCCTAGAATCTATCTTTTTAGTTTGTCTTTCTCTAGTTGACATGCATTAATTTTCTTTCTTTCCATTGATAAAAGAACAAAAATCCCAAAAGAATTGTATTCCATGATATCATTAAGCTCCCCTTTTGAACTATTTATTCAAGTTTCATCTCCTTCAAATTCCCCGAGGAGTCAAGAGACGATATTGCATTTATCGCTTGATGCCCTAAACTAGAACGAATTCCGAGTTCTTTCATCGGAGCCGTTTTTCTAGATTGGGAAATTTTATGCATGCGACGCTAAAATGGATTAATCTAATTGTTTTATTAATTTCATTGAATTAATTTTACGTGTTGCTTGATTTTGAATATTTCCGCTATTCAATTCATCGTAAAAGTTAATCCCAAATTCGCATATTAGGGTTTTAGCGTTTGTCCCACGTCAGTTTTGGTATCAGAGCACAGTTTTAGTTTAGGGTTGTTCGCGTCATATAGATTTTAGGGTTCACTTGAATTTAGTATATTTTATCTTGCATAATTCCATCATGGATACCAGTACCTTAGAGGCCCTGATTAGGGATCTTGCATCTAAGGTGACCGCTAGTCAAACTCGGATGGATGAGCACATCGCTGATCAACAAGCCCGACATGAGGCTTTAGAGACTCGTTTCGAAGAGATCAATGAGCTCATCGCTGAGAATCACATTAGAGTCAACAACTGTGACAGTAGGAGAGATGTTCCTCCCTGATGTGAGGTCCAAGCCAATCTAGACGATAAGGTCATGAAATCTGTGAAAATGGATGCCCCTACTTTTGACGGGAAAAGACAACCCAAGATCTTTCTCGAATGGGTCGCCAGCATGGAAAACTACTTTGAGTGGTATGCCATGTCCGAAGACCGTAAGGTCAGATTTGCCAATGTCAAGCTTATGGGTCAAGCCAGACTTTATTGGTTGGGACTGGAGCGTCGTAGGCAAATCCAGGATCTTCGTGCTATTTTCACGTGGGCTGAAATGAAAGTTCAACTGCACGAAAAATACATTCCCGCATCATATGATGAACGTATTCTTGATCAGTGGCAGTCATTGCATCAAGGAGACTCCCCAGTCACAGAATACATCGATCGGTTTGAAGACCTAATGACCAAGGCCGATGTCGATGAACCAATAAAAGTTACCCTCTCTCGATTCCGAATGGGTCTTCGCCCAGAGTTACAGAGGGAACTCATTCCTTATCCCGTTGCGGATCTCGAGGAATGTTTTGCTAGGGTCGAATAATTAGAATGGTATCTCGACGCCCCCAGTCATGGCCGATCCAAGTCTTCCAAACTTGAGCATCAATCTAACCCTATCGAAAAGGGAAATAATGCCTCTAGTCACTCCTCACAATCCATAATTCCTCAAGTTGACAAAGGAAAGGGACCAATGGTCGAGAGTTCTAAACGTGCTCCGTAACAATATTATAAGTGTCAAGGTTTTGGTCACTTTGCATCCCAATGTCCTAGTAAGGGTCAAACTTTGTTCATTCAGGAGCATACTGAGAAAGAGAGCAACGAGATACCCAAAGAAGTGTACGAACCATGTAGCACTCCAAGTGATGAGGTTCCGGCCCGAGCCATAGGTTGCCTTAGGACAATTCCCATTGCCGAGGACAGTGTTGACAACGTGTCCATCTCAAGTGAGTCATTAGAGTTGGTAGGATCACATCATCATTTTGATTTGCATGGGATTAACAATCTGAATTTATTGAGCATCGAAAATACACATGATCGGACCAACACATTGAATATATTTAATGAATTTGATACTAACAGTTTTGTGTTAATTCCTGATGGTTCTGAGCATGTGGAATCTTTCCCAATTTCAGAAAAGGATAATGGTGGAGATCTCGATCTTCCTTTAGGCAAGGGCAACCATCTGATAGTTGCCATAACGAATCTTACCCCTATTCTTGATCTCACTACCCTGCTCGTTGATCCATTCTTTCTTGAGCATCCAATCGAACCACCCCCATTGTCTCATTTTCTATCCCATATCATACCTGTGCTACATGAGAAAAGGTCGAATGAGGAGATTATAGAATTTCCAAGCTTCCATGCCAATAGAGGTAAACATCATGAGTATCTCACAGCGTGGAAAGGTAAGCTACGAAAGAAACTTCCGAAGTGTGCCACCCATGGATTCCCTAACTCATTGGAGATGAGTTTTTCCCACCCGGGGAGATTGATGCGAGACGCCAAGAGCAAGAGCCGTAGTTTCGAGCTGTAGCAAATTTTCCAGCCAAAAAGAAGCGGAGCAAAAACCAGAACTAGACATAAAGGCGAAAATTTTGGAGAATGAATCGAACACATGGCAAATTCGATCGAATGAAGTCCTAAATCGATCGATCGAATGTCGACGGTGAAATTTTATATGTATGAATTTCGTTCGATCGATTTTCAATTTCGATCGAACGAATTTCAATTTCGATTGATTGATTTTCAATTTCGATCGATCAAAATCGCGCCGAAGAGTTTTAGTTGTTTTAAATTTCTAATTTCGAACTTCAAACTTTAGGGGTTTATTTGTCTTTTATTTAATATTCGTTTTAGGGTTTTCTTTCATTGTAAGACCTCCCATATAGAGTCTTTAAACAATATAATTAAGCAGTTTTGATTATTGAATGAAAGAGAGTTGCTTTTATGCAAACCCTAGAGAGTTTGTGAAGAGTTTTCAACCGAGGGAGTGAATCCTTCAAACCTTGAGGAGTGAGCAATCGTTTCTCGTGCGACTTGGTGCGAAGCCGACGTACAGCCGTGGTGTGAAGCTTCGGAAAACCCTTGGTGTGAAGCCTTAGAATCTCTTTTTAGCTTGTCTTTCTCTAGTTGACAGGTATTAATTTTCTTTCTTTCCATTGATAAAAGAACAAAAATCCCAAAAGAAACATATTCCATGATATCATTAAGCTCCCCTTTTTGAACTATTTATTCAAGTTTCATCTCCTTCAAATTCCCCGAGGAGTCAAGAGGCGATGTTGCAATTATCGCTTGATGCCCTAAACTAGAACGAATTCCGAGTTCCTTCATTGGAGCCGTTTTTCTAGATCGGGAAATTTTATGCATGCGACGCTAAAATGGATTAATCTAATTATTTTATTAATTTCATTGAATTAATTTTATGTGTTGCTTGATTTTGAATATTTTCGCTATTCAATTCATCCTAAAAGTTAATCCCAAATTCACATATTACGGTTTTAGCGTTTGTCCCGTGTCAGAAAGTCTTAACAGTTTCTTGCATTATATTTCAAATATATGTATGCTTTAGATATGTATTTTATAGTTTTTATTGTGATTCTTTACACTCATCAGTAGCATCATTGATCAAACAGGTGATTTCTCGCCTACCAGGGATCCTATACTACTTCCCATGTATTGAAACTAAAAAACCTAATTGACATATCCAAAAAATATAAGAACATGGTTAGCAGTTTAAAATATAGTGTTGTTAACATAATATGATACTATTCAGGTATTTTGAAATATGATGTTCATCAGTAAAATGCCCCTTTATACATGAAAAAATACAAAAATATTCTTCAACGTTTGGAAAATAACGTAATTAATATACCATTATATAATTAAGTTTATCATACCAATATCCCTGGAGTATCAGGGTACTGAAATCATATTATATCATTAGAAGTGCAAATGAGGTGGATTAGGATAGATGGACCAAAAAACAAATGAGTGTGGATCTTACCTCAATCATATCCAACCAAGACCCAACAGCCATCACATGTATGTAAGTAACTAAGTATATAATAGGACATGACTCGATCCAGACTGAACCCGATTACAGAATGGTTCAGATCTTGGGTACCCCGACCATGATCCTACCTAACTTGTTTACACCCTTGTGTTGTATCGGTACACTAACCACAAAGAAGTATCTACCCATAGCACACCATCCAATTGTATTCTAGGGTGGCGGGTCCCGCGCCTTTGAAAGCAAACAGGGTGCTAGATATCATTGTGTTCAACATTAGATCACAAATACATAAAAAACTCAATAAGAATTTCACACATAATTTCATGTAAAAAATAATTGACGAGATTTATAACTAAAGTTTACATGGGAAAGATTGCTGTTCAAAATACCTCGATGGGTTCTTAAAATATAGGAGCTTATCGCTAATTTACAGTTTTTTCTGAAACCATTCAATGTCAATAAGATTAGGGTTATTTTGATCATTTAAACTATTAGGTGAGGGCGTTCAAGTCATTTTAGAAAACGAAGGAAGACATAGCAGTTTGTATCATCGAAAAGAGAGAAAATGACATGGGGAGGGAACTCTTATTGTATTCGAGGGGTCAAAAGGAAGGGCCATGCCATAATTTTTTAATTTCTACGAGATTTTTCTATTGTATAGCCCAAATGGTAAATGCAAGACATGAAAAGAACACCATCAACTGCAATGTGAAGGAATTACCACATATCTTTAACACATCATTTTAAAGATTTAACTCTACACCTTTCTGGAAACTCTAGAGGTTTGACTTTGGTTCCGGATTTGGTGTTCTAGCCTCTCTAATTAGACCCTCTTGAGTCAGTGAAGCAACAAGCTGTTCATCAACATACAAAATTCAGCATATATCAGAAACTCTAAAGCAAAACAAAAGGAAAAGAAAATGATTTAATTCCTGTACTTTTTGAGAGAAAACTATTCATTTACCTCCCCCTTCCTATTGAACATGTGACCGAAACAGAACCCACGACCACTGGTAGCAGAAGGGCTCTCCATCTGTAAAACCAGAGATCACTCGAAATGTTAATGACCATGAAACCATAAAAAAAAATCTCAAATAAATGAGTTCAATACTTGCCACATATAGTAGCCACTCATCAGCTCTGAAAGGCCTGTGAAACCACACCCTGAAAGAGAAAGGAAAAGAACATGTAATCCTGCTAGAAAACCTCATTTCATATGCATAGAGAGTAGGGCTGTCAACAGGTTGGGTTGGCCTGATACCCGACCTGCCTGACCCGGACTTTTTACCGGGTCAGGGACATTGACTTGACCTGTCAGGTCGGGGTCGGGCATGAAGCATCCAACCCGACCTACAGGTCAGGTCGGGCAAGAATTGGATCGAGCCAAACATTCTATATAGAGAATAAAGGAAAATAGGGGGGTTTTTGGTTGATTTTCAGATCAGGCCTATACCCCTGATTCATCGGGTCAAGCATATGCCCTGGGCAGCCAAATTTTTTGCTGCCCAGATACATTGACAGCCGAGAGTGAGAGAGAAAGAGAGAGAGAGAGGAGAGAGAGTAATATTGATTTATTGTTATGCTATTTGATTAAGTGGAGAGAAAACACCATAGTTGCGAGGGTCAGTTGCCGATGCATACTAAGTCACGACCGATGTCGACGCTGGTTTTACGGGAGGGGGATTGGATATGTTCGCGTTGCCGGAATATTAATTTCAAAAGGAGGGTCCATTGCCACCGTAAGGGATGTACCTCTGAGAGAGCTGAGGGGAAGATGGTCAAAGCCGGTGAGCACGCCGGCCCGACTACGTCGAGGCACAAGGCTATCGTCAACGATGACCAGCTCCAGGACATGGCGCGGGGGTGGTCTATCGCTGACTCTCGAGGTCGTCCTTTACGGTTTCCCTTGATGTATACTAAGTCCCCGGGGGTGGAGGAGGGATTAGGGAGGATGCCCCTATCATTCCGGAGTAATGCTTTTACGTCGGTGGCTAACAACATCAAAGATTTTTGGCTCATCATTCATTGTCCTAAAGAGTCGTTACAGCTGGTTCATATATATTTTTGGTTACAAAAATGGACTCTTCAAAATAGGCCGGCGGTTTCGACTTTATCGGACACAATATCTCCTCAGATGTCCTTCACGTGTATCGGCCAACGAGATACTTGCTTCTAAGGTTTCATCCATTAACGGCAAACCGGTCGTTTGCGGGAGATGGGACCCGGATTCCAATCTGGCACAGGTCCACGGTTGGATGGGGGGCATTTGGATTCGCCTATTTGGGCTTCCCCTCCAGGCTTGGACCTCGAAGGTCATCCGGGGGATCGCTGACCAGTGCGGGGGATGCATCGTCATCAATCGGAGTACTGACGATTTGTGGGAGACCAGGTACGCCAGGGTCTTGGTGAGAGCCGTCGCTTGGGAGTCCATTCCCAGAGCGTGTATGATCTGCCTCAACGGCAAGGAACTCGCTATCTTCGTAGAAGTGGAGCTCGTGGAAAGGGTGTTGAGCCCGGGTCAGACGCATTAAGAACCCGCGAGGCTCGGGATTTCCAACGTACACATACTCGCT
The DNA here is from genome assembly GCA_021018995.1 of Chloranthus sessilifolius. Lineage (NCBI taxonomy): Eukaryota > Viridiplantae > Streptophyta > Magnoliopsida > Chloranthales > Chloranthaceae > Chloranthus > Chloranthus sessilifolius. The sequence continues at coordinate 141,752,848 of CM037587.1, forward strand.
CGTTCCGCAGAAGAACTCTCGCCGGTGGTCTACCCAGTCCGGAACGGGGAACCAGGGCCCTTGAGGCAGTCGGGACAGTCCTCGAAGTATGGCCCGACCTCGGGGGGTGCCGGGGATACGGCGCTCCATCCTGTGACGATCTCAGTCTCGGGCTCGTTCGTGGGCTCTCCGGGAGGCGAAGAAGTCGGCGGCTCTGATTGTATAGCGGGTGCTCCGGCCGTGCCGACGTTCTTGCCCTTCATCGGTGGACCGACTTGTCGACATAGAGCTGGGAGTATTCAGAGGAGTTTGAAGAAGGGGAGCTGATCCCGGAGTATCCTATGCCTGGAAGGCTATCGGAGGAGTTCCGGCTTCAGGGGGAGCTCTCGATTAGACCGATTAACCCAATACCGTATTCCGGGGGCTCGAGTACGACGCCGTTCACGACTTTCGAGGGCCTGCGTCTGGACTACGGTGACCATCCGCCGTCGATGGTTCCTACGATCTCGATCTTCTCGTTTCGGGCCACCGACAACGTACACCTGCAAAGTACAAGGGTTGGTGAGGACGAGGAGTTCCCTATGCATCGGTACGAGGTCTGGCAACGTACCTGGGATCCGATGGCGATGGAAGCTTCAATCCTTGTCGAAGGTGTCAGAGGAGGCAAATCGGATGCTATGTCTAAAACCTTTAGGGTTTACCGTAGAAGAAGACGTCCTTTTAAAGCAAGAGGGCGAGGGAGATTGCGTGGGAATGGGACATGTGGACAGGAGCCTTCTAAGTCAGACACGATTGGGGAGATGTTGACTTTGGGGGCTCAACTTGGGGGGGGTCACGTGAGGGAAGTGTGCGGTGAACCGGGCTTAAAGAACTTCATAGCGGGTCTGGGTTTGAGTGGTGGCCAGTTGGCGGGCTTTACCGAGTGGACCGGTATCGATGCTGATCTTGCAGATCCACGGGGCTACTTTACTATCCGGATAGGAGGCCCATCAGGGGCAACGACCCGGGTCGTGGATGCTCGGGTTAGGGTGGGGAGTTCTCTTTGGGGCCCGTCGCGCCTATCCTATCCTTATGTTGTGATCATATTCAATGACAAAGGGAGAGTTGGGAACTTGGGGAGGAAGGAGCCCAGGAATGAGGGGAGAAGGATGGGAGAGATGATTACGATTATCAGATGCGATCTCCTCTCGCGACGGCAACTGTGACTCAGTCATGCCAGTTGGTCGATGGCTCTGAGAGAGCTACACCTCGACGCATGATACTGATGCGGTGGCGACCATTACGTGCTCTGAGAGGTGGCTTGAGGTGGTGTTATCGGATGAATTGGAGGATAAAAGTGGTACGGGGAAGGAGGAGATCGTCGGATCTGCTATGAGGAATGAAATGTCTGTCGCAAGAGGGGATGGGGGTACCGGAGAGATGGATCTGACAGAAGATATCGATCGGTTGATTTGTGTGGGAAGGAATCTTGGGATGTCTTTCAAGGGGCCCGATAATGAGCTTCGGGATGTGTTCCGGTCTATATTGGTGGCTCGCACGAAAACTAGGAGGCGAAATCGAGGGGGGGCACGGGAGCTCGCGAGACTGCAGTGGGGAATAGCGACTGGGAAGGGAGGGGGGGGATCCTAACTTCCTTTCGCTACTTCTGGGAGGGCCTAAACTGGTGGTTATGAAGATGATATCGTGGAATGTTAGGGGGATCTGTGGGGAAGGAAAAAGGGCAGGGGTGAAGCGAATCATTGCCACAATAAAACCGATCCTGGTTACCTTGCAGGAGACCAAATGGGGCAGTTGCGATAGCAGGAAAGTGGCGTCGATTCTGGGGGGTAAGTACTGTGGATGGATAGGGGTTGATTCGGAGGGAGCTGCAGGGGGTATACTTGTTGCTTGGGATACTCGCCATTTTGATAAAGTGGACGAAGTGGGAATTTCCTCTGCTGCGGTGGTCCTTCGTCACAAAGCATCCAGAAATGAATGGATGTTTGCGGGTGTGTATGGGCCGTCTTCTAATCGGGATCGTCCTAACTTCTTGTTTGAATTGGTTGCTCTTGCAGGCAGATGGGGCCGTCCCTTTTGCGTGAGGGGCGATTTTAACGCCATAAGGTGGGGGTGGGAGAAGCAGGGAGGGCCGCCGGACGCGACGGTCATGAGGAACTTCAACGCCTTTTTTGCCGATTGGGGGCTGGTTGATGTGCCACTTGCTGGGGCAAGGTTCACGTGGTCAAATCTGCAGGATGTTCCGTCCATGAGCAGGCTCGATAGATTTGTCTGCAATACGGAGTGGCTTGAACTTTACCCGGGTGCGAGATTGGAATGTATGGCTAGAGCTATCTCTGATCATCGGCCTCTGGTACTTACGTGCGATTCTCGGTATAAGGGGCCTTTGCCATTTCGGTTTGAGAATATGTGGTTGCTGGACGAGAATTTTCGAACTAAGGTGGCGGAGTGGTGGAGTGAAGTAGCGATCTCAGGCACTGCTGCTTTTCGATTCATATCAAAACTGCAGCGCGTTAAAGAGAAGATCAGAATTTGGAATAAGGAAGAATATGGGGTGGTCCAAGTGAAGAAAGAGACCTTGTTAACAAAGCTTAATGATATAGACAATTTGGAGGAATCGAGAAGTCTTACGACGGAAGAACGCCACGAGCGGTATTTACTGAAAACGGAACTTAACAAAGTCTGTCTGGCAGAGGAGGTGTGCTGGAAACAGAAGTCTAAGGTCAAATGGCTCCGGGAAGGGGATGCTAATACCAAGTTCTTCCATGCAATTGCCAATGAGAGGAGCAAGGTGAATTTTTTGGGACGAATCGTGGTTGATGGAGTAGCTTACTCCGACGAGGAGGAGATTAGAGAGAACATTGTGGGCTTCTACAAGGAGCTGTATTCGAACAATGGACTTATGCGACCTGATTTGAACGGGATTCCCTTCCAAACCATTGCTGCCGAGGAGCAGGTGGCTCTGGAAAGGCCCTTTCAGGAGGAGGAGGTCTGGGCGTTATTAAATATGGGGCAAAGAACAAAGCCCCAGGCCCTGATGGATACACTATGGAGTTTTTCAGGTGTTTTTGGCAGAGTATTAAGGAGGATCTGATGGAGGTGTTGAAGGAGTTCCACACATCTGGTTTTATAGGGCACAGTCTTAACTCCACGTTCATCAACCTCATCCCTAAATTCGAGGGGGCTGAGGATATTGCGGACTTTCGACCGATAAGCCTCACCAACTGTCTTTATAAAATCATTGCCAAGGTCTTAGCGAGTCGTCTTAAACCTGTCATGGGTACCATCATCTCGGCCACACAAGGAGCTTTTGTGGCTGGTCGTCAGTTACTTGATCAGGTGGTTGTGGCTCAAGAGACCATCCATGCGACCATTTCTCACTGCAGACCGGCTGCTCTTTGGAAGGTGGACATGGAAAAGGCATATGATTGGGTCAGCTGGGATTGCCTCGATTATATGATGCGTAGGTTCGGGTTTGGGGAGAGCTGGAGAAAGTGGATGAGGGGTTGTTATTCCTTGGCCTGGTTTTCGATCCTTGTTAATGGTACACCTGCCGGGTATTTTAAGAGTTCACGGGGCCTTCGTCAAGGGGATCCGCTATCGCCGTTCCTTTTTAACATGGTGGGAGAGGCCCTCTCGGGGCTGATCAATATAGCCACGTTAACTGACCTCATAAAGGGCATCAGGGTGGGAACGGAAGGTCGAATTATGACGCATCTTCAATATGCAGATGATACTATAATTTTTGGACAACCTGATGTCCAGGAATTTAAGTCTCTAACGGATGTGCTGACCATTTACGAAGCGGTATCAGGTCAGCGAATCAATTTTGCTAAATCTGCGATATCGGGCATTGGCATTGAGGACGAGCTCTTAGTAGATTTGGCTCGGTCGGTGAATTGTGTTGCTAGTTCTCTCCCTATTCGGTATCTTGGCCTGCCCCTTGGTCTGAGATATCCCAGTGTTAAAGCGTGGGAACCGGTGGTACAGCGGTTCGAGCAAAGATTGTCTACGTGGAAAGGAAAGCTGCTCAGTAGTAGAGGGCGTCTTGTTATGCTGAAATCGGTTTTGTCATCAATGCCCATCTTCTACATATCTCTCTTTAAATGCCCCATGAAAATCATCAGGCGCCTTGAACAAATCCAAAGACACTTTCTTTGGGAGGGCTCGGGGACGAATCAAAGAAGGTGCCATCTAGTCAATTGGGATACCGTTGTCTTGCCAGTTCGATTCAGCGGCCTGGGTATTCGGAGTTTGAAGGAGACTAATATCGCGATGCTTGGCAAGTGGTTCTGGCGGGCGGGGAGGGAAGAGGAAGCGAACAGTTTATGTCGCGTTGTGTTGAGAGAAAAGTATGGCAATGCGATCGATAACTGGGGTATCTCGGCTTCTTCTCACAGAGGCAGCTCGGCTTGGTGGAAGGCTTTGTGCAGTACCTGGAAATACTTCTCTAGAGGTTTGAGCTACAGTTGGGGCTGTGGCACCCGGATTCGTTTTTGGGAGGATAGTTGGGTGGAACGCAAACCCCTAAAATATTCTTTCCCGGATATCTTCTCCATCTCGGTGAATCCCCATGGCATGATCGATGAGTTCGTTTCGGAGAATGAGGGGGGGAGATTGTGGACGATTTCCACTAGAAGGTTGCTGAGGGATGACGAGGTGACATCTTTCTCCAACCTGCTGACGCTGGTTTATGGATCCCAGTGCAACATGGCTGGTCGAGATCAGCGAAGGTGGTACCCAAATAAAGAGGGCTCGTTCTCGGTTAAGTCCTACTACAAGCTTCTATCTACTAGACCCTTGATCAGGTGTGCAGGGGCCGGGCTGTGGAAGGCACCAATCCCGGCTAAAATTAAGTTCTTTACGTGGACCATGTTCAAAGACCGAATTCTTACCCTCGACCAGCTCATTCGTCGGGGGAGAGATTTACAGAATTGCTGCGTTATGTGTTACAAAGAGGAGTCAGCTGCTCATCTTATGCTGCATTGTACGGTGGCCCATGAAATATGGTTATTGTTAAATCCTTTGGTATGGAGTGGGTCAAGCCGGCGACCCCCCTTTCTCATTTCCTGATGTGGGAGTCTGGCCTCGTCGATGGGAGTAGGTCTGTTTACTGGAAGGTCGCGCCTTATGCTGTGTTTTGGTCCCTGTGGAGGGAAAGGAATCGCAGAATTTTGGAACAAAAATGCCAACCGGTAGGGATGATCATGAAGTAGGTCCGTGATCTGATGTGGTGCTGGGTTGCTAAAAGGGAGGGGGATGTTTTCGCGTGGGATCCAGGTTAAGTTCGGCAAGGGGGGGGGGTGTTTTGCACTTTGCCATTGCGGTTTTTTTTTGTCGTGTCCTCTTGTATTGCGTTTCATCGATATCTTGCTGCTATCAATATAAATTGCTTATTACCAATCAAAAAAAAAAAAAAATTGAGTTCTTGTTAAAATAAATATAATGCCTACAATAAAAGATATAGAGGTCAATATGAGTAATTGACTAATCTATATTAAGTACTCATCAAGCTGGTACCTAGATATCAACTACAACTAACTCGTCCAAACTGCACTAGAATAGACCTATACAAATAAATAGCAAATTGGTCAAATAGCGCATGCTCTGTAATCTCCTTCTAGATAACGTTGTCCCTTACAATATGGCAATCAACCTTTATGAGAAATTAGATTTGCAGAGATGAGTTATGAAAATAGATGCAATACATCTCGACAAAAAATTGATTTGCACATTTAATCAGACAAAGTCAAGCTGTGTGATGGCAGCATAGTCACCAAGTACGAATTTTTGAGTTAATCACCCAACAAATTTGCAAAAATAGGCAAACATAAGGAAAGTCATGAAAATTTTGAAAATACCAAAGAAGAAAATAATTCTAAAACCAAGAATGAATGAGCTTTAAATTTGGGATTTTTAATGTTTCAAAACTACTGAATTTTAATTTAGATCTCATTGTTAACATTGTTTTAAGTAACAAGACATACAATTCTTTTCATAGTAACTTGGTTTAAAAAAGGAAAAATATAAGAGTTTATCAGTTTAACTTTTCATTTTCAGTGAGTAATTGAAAAACCCTGTTTTAATTGATTACGTCACAAAGAATATGTAAAATAAAAAAATCGAGACATATTCAGTAAGTCATCATTAAAACGAGAAAGAATCCTCCAATGACTTATTCGCAATTTAATCATGACTTTTACAAAAAGTTGGACAGTAGTTCCTATGGATGGTATAAGCCATGGTCTAACTACACTCTACCTTTGTGCTTGACTTAACAACTACAGCTAGTTACTTTTCGGAGTTGCTATATTTTCTGCAACAAAGATGCAATAGCCAAACATGAATCTACCAATAGGTGAACCAACCCAATCAACACCCGTGAATATACATAGGTGCCCATGCAAATTGTGTAGTATTCCTTTCCTTGGTGATTTCTTAGAAATCTCAAAAAACTGGAATCACTTCCATGTGAGGAACTCAAAGAGGATGCATAATCTGACTTACCACCCCAACTATATAAGACAAATATGACCTTACGGAAGTCAGATAAATATGTGTAATTACAAATTTCTGATAAGAACCAGGTCGGAAATTCTTTACAAAAACCAAACAATAATGCGAATAAATGGAAAAAATTTGTGGGTTTCACTCCCACATACTAGGATCTCACAATAAGTCAAGAACCAATTCATTTGGTAGATAAACCCTCTTTTGAAGTGTCCCGACTTCAATCCTGAAAACGTACTTCACAAGCCAAGATCTTTAACAGCAAAGGTCTTGGTCAGATACTCATTACTAATTTTACAATCATTACCTACCAAGATGATTGTATTCACAGGCTAAGAGAACGGTGGTATTTCATTTTTCTAAAGAGGTCATATGATGCAGAGATTAGGAGGTTCTCCTCACAAAGTCAACCCTAACCATAGCTCCATAAACCTTCTTGAAAGCAGTACACTGACATTGAAAGCAATGAGAGACAGTTATATAGACCTCCTCATGCAGAACTTCAGGGAGATAACATTCAACATGTTAAAATGGTAGAGAGGCCATCCCTTGTTCGCGGAAACAAAGAAAACACTGATGGAGTCCACTTTTCATGAGAAAGGCTTAGTCTCAAGATTGCCCACATAACTGCCTGAACCTCATTAAAATCTTTGTAGTTTGTACTGCTTGACGGCGTCATTAGCCTTAATTTGAAGTGTACCCACGGGATGTTTGCCACTTGGGAAGGTCACAACCCAAAATAGGATTCTTTTACAGGGCTTCTAACTGCTCATCTATGTCTTTATCTTACTCAGTATAAGTCGGTTCCTCAGCAAAATTGAATGAAACCGTGACAGTGGAAATGATAAGCACAAAATACACTATGGGACATAGATAGATATAAATCAAACTGATTAACTGAATAATTATTATAGGACTTTTGTCCCCCCTTCATAATACAAGAACATCTTAGTCAAACGAGCTCAAGATGACAGTACAGGACCTCTAGGGAACTTCCTAATTCTAGAGGGATCTTGATAATAATGACTAGTCCTGTAAAATTTACTTCCTTTTTTTCCATAAACTTTGATTCAAGTAACTTCGCTGCTGGAACAATCAGAATGACAGTCTACTTTATCAGGTTGCAAGTGTTAAGTAGTAAAACAGCCACCTTTTGGGTGCAGGCGACCAACTGCGCGGCCTTCGCCTTTGAGGCTTCCTCTACCCACATCACTATGTAGCGGCTCATCAATGCATGTAATGGAAAGAAGGTACTCCCAATCTCTACATACTTCCTCTAAGGAGCGAGTTCATTATCTAAGGTCATGCATTAAAGGTAGGAGTTGGAAACCTTGAAATACAAGTTCTTCTAGTCCAGAGAGACAGCACTTATACTCCTTGGGCTGGGAGAACAGCAAACAAACACTAAATATACTTTTGATATCTGCTTGTCATGTTAGGCACGATGGTCCCGTACAGATCTGGACCGAAGAGCATACTTCTCGATGTTCTTGAAAATTCTACACACATATAGATAACACCTTAAAGAGTTTGTCACCCCCTCACCTATGATATATTGAGAAGTAAAGCTAACACCTTGAAAAGTGGAAGGTAGCCAAGTTGTTATCTCGTCTTCTAAACCAATTTGAGTATAGAGTTTGGGAGGTCCTACTATTCAGCTATAGAGATTTATGCTCGTCTATAGCACGTTTATTAGTGTAGTACCAGGGTTGGCACCGTAGGTTGATTTACCCTTTATACATCAATCACTGATGGTGGTCGTGGTAGTCGCAGAGGCTGTGGTGGTCAAGGTTCAGGTGAAGGTCGTGGAAGAGGGAGTGGTGTGGAGATCATATTACATTTTCCCATCATGCATTGTTCCATGAGGATTATATGAGGCTGATCCAAAATCAGCAGCCTTTGTCTGAAACTAGCGTTCCTTATTCATCTCATGTTACCTTTTCCAATTCAGGCACAATTTGCTTATCTAACTAGTCATCTCCTAGATCATTGGTTAGAAGTTACAAATTATATGACAGGTAACTCAGGTGTGCTTTCTTCATTATATGGTTCTAGCAGTTACTCTCATGTTTCTCTCACTGATAGTACTTAGTATAAAGTTCATGGACAGGGCATTACTAGCCCTAGTCCCTTGTAACAGTTGTCTTTTGTGGTGCATGTACCTTAGTTCCCTTTCAGTTTGATGTCTATTAGTAAAGTTAGACAAACATTAAACTGTTCTGCAACTTTCTTCCCATCTAAAGCATATGAAGATGATTAGTGGAGGGAGTGAGTCAGGTGGACTCTACTACTTTGATCTAGATCTAATGAGAGCCGCTTAGCATTCAGATTCGACTCCTCATCAATGGTATTACCGTCTTCCTAATAACTTTCTTGCTAGTTTGCATGTTTAGTTCTGTCATTATCAGTAAGTCACCATTAGAGTGTAAAGTGTGTCGGTCGAGTAAGCATCAGTGTCATTTCCACCTCGTGCGGGTAACTGCAGTGAGCATCAATTTTCTTTAATTCATAGTGACATACAGGGGCCCTCTAGGGTCCTGAGTAGGTTGCGTTTCAGGTACTTTATTATATTTGTGGATATTTATTTTAGAATGACAGGATTATATCTAATTGAAGATCGTTCTGAAGTTTCATCTATTTCTTTCATGTGGAAATATAAGCTCATTTTAATGCTAAAATTTGTGATTTGCAATATCTGATAATGCTAAAGAATTTACTTCACTTTAATTTTTATGTCAAACATGGAATTCTTCATCAATTTTTTTTGTGTACTCCTCAACAAAACGTTGTTGTCGAAAGGAAGAATAGACACCTCCTTGATCTCACCTCATCCCTTTACTTCAGATGCATGCTCCTAAATAAATTTTGGGGTGATACAGTGCTCACCTCATGTCTCATTGCATGCCACCAAATCAATAGAATCTCATCTTTCATCCTTAGTGAAGATACTCTTTTTTAGTCATGTTTCGTAGTTCTCAACTATTCTTGTATCTCCACATGTATCAGATATCTTTGTTCTTTTCATGTCCTCACTCTGACTAGTTATAAAATTGATCCTCGATCATAAAATGTGTTTCCCTTGGGTACTCTTGCACTCACAAGGATACATATATTATAATCCTGAGCTGTGTAAATTATTTGTTTCTGCAGATGTCACATTCTTTGAGGGCACTCCATATATTTTTGTTTGAAGGCGAATCATTAGTTTCCAGTGTTCCTCCACTTCCTATTTCAGTGACTTCCTTAGAGGAGAAATTTACTCCAACTTTCTCATACAAGCCCCTTTATGCAGGCTTATCCTCGAAAAAGGAGAGGTTAGCAGGTCAACACTGTCTCTCAGCCTCACCCACTGTCAAATAGCATGTTGGACGATCACTTGAGTCTACTCATGTTGAAGTTCTAAGCTTTTAAGAGCTTTATGAAAAAGTACATGTACTGACACTACTTACCCCATTTATCAATTTGAGTCATTTGGTTTTTTATTTCGTCCACAGTATCGCCAATTTGCTCTTGCTTTGCACTCTATTTCTATTCCTCAAACTTTAGAGGATTTTTTTTCTCATACTGAGGAGATGTCCATTCTTTATTCCAATCACACATGGAACTTTGTTGATTTTGCTGAAGGAAAGCCTGTTGATGAGAGTAGAAGGGTCTACACAGTTAAGTACATTCTGGTATAGTCAATCGCCTAAAAGCTTATTTGGTGGGGAGAGGATACTCTCAATTGTATGATATTGACTACCCTTAGACCTTTTCTCCCCTATCCAAGCTCAACTCCATTCATGCTACCACCTCTTGTGATAAATCTCTCTTGGCACTTTAGCAGCTCGATGTTAAGAATGCATTACTTTATGGCGACCTAAATGAAGAGGTTTATCTGGTGCAACATCTTCTCAGATCGCCTACAAAAGACAATTTATGTCCACAATCTCATGCATTGTTCAACAAGTTCAACGATGTTGTTGTCTTGTATGGTCTTTGATAAAGTCAAGCAGACCATTCAGTGCGTATTCAATGCAACAGTTGTGGATATGTATTTTTGGTTGTATATGTCGATGATATAATGGTCACTAACAATGATAAGTAAAGGTATCGAGCACCTTAAGCGTTATTTAAAGGAGCAATTTAACACTTAAAGATCTTGAACAACTTTGATACTTCCTTAGGATTTAAGTTGCTAGCTCTAGTGGAAGAATCAATTTGCAACAAAATTATGTCATTGATTTGTTGAAAGAGACCATGTTATTAGGACCTATGTGATGCGGAATTAAAGTCTACGCGCTGGGATCCCGGCAGGGTCAAACACAGAAAGTCGACAAAGATAAAATGAACCCATAAATGGGTTTTTTAAATACCCGTTAAAAGAAAAAAGGGGTCCAAAACAACAATATCGCTCAAGCGAATTCGAATCTTGCCTGAGTGAATTTTGAGATGGAGTTAGGTCAATCAGGTTGCGTTTTGAAGCTTTCTGAGTTTAGTTTCGTTGTTATTTAGGGGCAGACACATATTTGTGACATTTGACCATTAATTTCGTCACTCTTAGTGCAGCCCTTGGAAAAATGGTCATAACTCCTATACATATCGGAATTGTACTATTCTTGTCTTGTTGGAAAGCTACTTTGATAAGCTTTCAAACAAGACTAATTTTGCGTTAATCGGGGATTGTTTGACCCTTCAAAAGTAGTCGCTTAATAGAAAAATGAGCTTAGTGGTGAAAATTAATTGTGACAGTTAGATTATAAAGTTTTAATGGTTGGTTAGGAGTTTTATTTTAGCAGGATTAAACCTAATTAGGGTTTTTGAAGTATATATAAAACATTGTAATCGCTTATAAAAAATAGTTCTATGAATGAAATTGAGAGTTTTTGCGTGTGCAAATTTTGAAAGAGAGATTCTTTTGTTTGAAAACTTGCGATGAGTTTTCTTCCTTGAAGAGTGATTCTTCAAATTCGTTGGTGCAAAGCTGACAAGCCTCTTTGGAGAGATTCATCCGAAAATCTTCTATCTTCATTCTTCTTTATTTTTTTTATTTGAAGATTGAGAACTCTAAATCCTATCGTGTGGGATTTTATGCTACATTAGGGTTTGCGTCATTCCGTCCGGCATCACTATGGTTGTCGATAGATCTACGGATCGCAAACTTAAGTTGGTTGTTGACCCCGGCGAGAGTGTCAAGGGCCTTGGATGATACCGGAGATTGGTAGGTAAATTCAATTATCTTCACCATCATTTGTCCAAATAATTCTTATGTTGTTAGTGTTGTGAGCAGATTCATGAGGACTTGTCCCTCACATGAATGTAGTCATAGTTGTTAAATGTGTCAAGCGGGGCCCAGGAAGTAGACACCCCTTGAAGCTAAGCAGGGCCTAGGTGGGGCTTGGAGGAGCCTAGGCAGTGAGGCCCAATAATATTAGAATAGCTTTTTACTTATTATAATAATTTATAAAGGATCTATAATATGTGAGAACAATAAATAATGATAAAAACGTGATTATTTACTCATTAAGTATCAATCATCAATTAGTAAAATAACAACTCTCAACTAGCAAGCAACAATTAACAAATTAAACAAACAAAAATAATAAGTAAATCATTTGTTTTGAAAATGCATGTTCGAGTCTAGGGTGCAACCACTTTGTGTGTAAAAAGTCAGAGGTTAGTTCTATATCCTGTGCATCCCTCCCAACACCCCATACATACCGGACCAGCATTGAGTAATGACTTTTTTTTTAAAGCATCATAGCTTTAGAGTTTTTGGATTTAAAGACATCTATTGGTCAATATGAACAAATTTGAAGTTAATATGATAGAGTTAAATCGTTTTAGAAACAAATTTTAAGATAGTGAGTTGATCTAATTTCAATATGATCATTCTATTAAATAATATTCTTAAGGGATTGGCCCTTAGCTCAAGTAGTGATACACATGCAATTTGAGATCAGGGTCTAAAGCAAAACCTATAGCAATGATTATTTTTAAAAATAAAAAATAAATATAAAGACTTGTTGTAGTTTTTATCATCTAAGTTTATATCTTGTAGTTGTCCTTAGTTGGCTTCCCTAAATGCCCTATAAAGGTCTAGCATCATGCCCAAGGCAGGTAAAAGCATAAGCAGGCTAAAAGGGATGTACCTAGGCGGGAAACCTCCCTAAGTAGGGCCTAGGCACAACTTTTGACAACAGAGGAAGTAGTGATCCATATTTTGAGGTAGCTAAAACGTGCTCTTGGTTGTGGCCTTCTTATAAACCTAATAGGCACCTCATAGGGGAAGGGTATTCCGATGCTGATTGGGTAGGATCTTGATTAGGTAGGAGATCAATCACTGATTGTTGTACGTATGTGGAAGGTAATCTGTTACCTGAAAGAGTAAAAAACAGTGTTTGTCTAGATCTAGTCTTGAGGTTGAGTATGGGGCCATGACACATACTATGTGTGATCAACTTTGATTGAAGACGGCTATGATAGAAATTGGCCTCAAGGTCAATGAACCTATGAATTTGCATTAAGATAATAAAGTTGCATTCTATACTACCAATAATTTAATATTCCATGAAAAGACAGCATATTAAAGTAGACTGTCACTTCATTCGAGACAAAGTGACAAACAATGATATTGCACGCCCATAAGCTAAGTGACCAAGCAGGCTTACATGTTCACTTAGGCACTTTGGTGAAGTCAATTAGATCGGATCTTCTCCAAGTTGGGATCAAAGCTATCTATTTAGGAAGGTTAAGAACTACTTTTCAGTCTTTATGGTTGTAATTATTATCATCAAGTATTGTTAGTGTTTAGATGTATTTGAGTTGCATTGCATCCATTTTTAGTTTGATACCTCATAAGTGAGAGTATTGTTCATGTCAATAGAATGTGCTAAATAAGGCTAAGGGTTTTACCCTAATCCCTTAAGCCCTTACTTTCTCCCTTTCTTCATCTCTGCTCTTCTCCCAATAGAATGTGCTAAATAAGGCTAAGGGTCTTACCTTAATCCCTTCAGTCCTTACTTCCTCTCTTTCTTCATCTCTGCTCTTCTCCCTCTTCCCTTTCCCTATCTTAGTAACTCAGATGTAACTCTCCATCACATCAGAGAATTATCTCCAAGTCTTAAAGCTGTTATTTTCGAGTGTATACATATTAGTAACGGGCATATAGGGAATAATAATCCCATTAATGGCAAATATTGTAAATAATGATAGTCCTCCTTAATACACATACACAAGATTGGGGACGTGCGCATGATTGCATGTCCTCCTCTCATTTACGCATACTCGCTCTCTCTCCTCTCTTGTTCTTCTCTTCCTTTCTAGTTATTTCTTTGTGATTTCTTCCTCAGAATATGTGAAAGCCCATATTTGAATCTTTGAAGCATATCCATATTTGTACCATCTACATTGAAACAAAGTTTGGCATCACTTACAAAAACCCACTAATACATGTTGCTTATATCAAAATTCAGCTTCTTGAAAAATGATTTTACGGGAAATCATCTGGAGGCAGCTTGTACTTGACTGTAAGGAGGGTTCAGATAAAATTATACAAGGGCGCATAAAAGATTTTGCGTGGTAAACATGAGAGCATTAAGTTTAAATTCTGGTGGATCAACTTGGTAAATAAAAGATCGGATACTTAATATATCAACATTTTTGTGATTTTATTGAGTCCATCTTTAGTCAAATGCAGCAATGTCAAAGTCCACAGGTAGAAAATACAAGTTGACAATAAATCTGTAGATCTGCTTTTTAAAGTATATTTATAGAAAGTCAATAAATACTATGAGCAATGATTGGCTTGATACCACAAATAATAAAAGTATTTATCACAAAAAAGGCATAATTAAAAAACATTTATAGTAACATACTTGAGAAGTTAAACATGCATGCCGTGGTTGTTAGCGCATACAAGACCTATGGTACATTCAAAAGAGGAAAGGTATCAGGACGTACGAATGATCCAGACTGACTGATGTTGTTTTCAAACCCTTTTTGCGGTGAGGAATCAGGCTTACACTTATAAAATGAAGATCTGAAGCATAAGCTACCACGCATCTGCCACAACAATTTAAGCAAATCAAAATATTAAAAGTTACTTCCCAATGCAAACTTGAATTTGTCCAACAAAACATTTGGAAGGGTATTTGAGGGAATAAGACCGTGAACTCCCATCAAGAATCTCTTTGGCGAAGGAGTCCACTCTCTTGCTTCTTTCAGATGAAAAATGCTATGTTTCACTGATGGGTTCTAACGAAATTTTATCAAATTATTTTGCTTCTCTCCAAAAGAAGTCCAAATTTGCATGAGACGCCAAAGAAACTTAATACGGAGCTTCTAATGGTGTATGTCTCTGAAGTAAAAAATCTTACTCCAAAAAAGCTTAAATTTGGAAAAACATTAATTTATTCAGGCAATCACTTACCTATGCAGAGCCGGGTCATCTGAAAGTTTACCTTTTGCTCTAAACCAATAACTTGTACTGCAGCACAATCCAAAATCAACAAAAAAAGTTGAACATATCTAAAAGTTGAGAAGAGTCACTGTAAAAAACAAAAAAAATTGGAGTAGCAAATGTGAGAACAGATATTGCAAAAGACTAGATCTAACCTTGGTTGGGATTTATTCTGGTATCCAAGACTGCTTGGATCACAGAATTTGATTTCTATGGGATAGGGGATGAACTTTTCTTTACTCACCCTGTTTCGATAATGCCTGTTGCTATTCATATGTTAGACCCCATTTAAACCAGGAAAGGTCTTCAAGATAGCATAATACTTGATATTTAGAAGAACGAGTTCATTTATAACTTCAAGGAAAAATCATATTGAACAAAGATGAGATGTTACTTGAAGGTGATTTGTGCAATATCCAAATGTTTCCAAAGTCACATTGAATTGTGTGCATGAGTACTCTATCATGATTATAAATTTATTCACACTTGCATAATCAGAATGCAACAGTTCTAGAATGTGTATGAAACCTGAGGAGAGTCTATGGTAAACTTACATTTTTGTACTTAAGGAATCTAATTGTACACATTTCTATTGACTGACTTGGAGCTTGTATATGCCAAAGAACTTTTAGGATTATCCGTCAGGTTAACCTTCTACGGATCATGCAAATATGAAGTGCATGATAGAGAGAAGCATATGCAATGATTTGGTCCCAAGAGTAAAATTCATGGAAGTATTAAGGCAGCATAAGAAATCAAATTTACGGTTAAGCAGATGTCAGTCTAACATGGGAAGGCGAGGATCCATAAGACGTCTCTCCCGTAGCTCTTCTATTGATAGAAGCTGAAATGAGAAATTGGAGTTCGATCAATATATAAGAAATACATCAGAAACCTTCAAATGAAAGGAACTAGATGAAGTTAGATTACCATCTCTGGAGCAAGCACATGAGGCATCACAGCATTCTGGTGCTCAAACCCTGCCTCCACTTTCTGCAACATAAATACAATCCAATATCATGTACATAACCATCATCTAATAATATGTAAGATTTTTTTCAAGCACTTTCATGGTAGTTAATACTACTTCATAAGGAAGCACGATTAATATGCCAGTCTAGTGTCAACTAATAGTATACGGTTAGAAAAAAAAAATTGTTTCGTCTGACCATAGGCGAAACCCTCATAAGTGTTAGGATCCAAGACAGACTAAATGCTTAAAAATGTAGGCCAAACAAGTAATGATGATTGGGTAGCTCAATCATGCACATGCAAATAGAATATGATAAAAACTGCAGTTGAAGAAAGCTTCTAAAAGAAAGATAAAGAGCTAGAAGAGAGAGTGAAAACTAAATACCAAATGATATACCTTTTTCATGTTTAAAACATGGAAGCTTACTGAATTGCATCCTTTAAAACATAAGTCGATTGCATGATCAACCATTTTTGCCTTTTTGCGAAGTATTATCCTTGCAATGCAAGGGGGTGGAAGCCCTTTCAGAGGTGGAACATTATTGTAGAGGACTAAACAATCAATAATGGAATTCAATGGATTGAAACATCGGGAACTAGCTTTGATTTTTTTTTTTTTCCTCCTTTTGAATTTCTTATTGCATCTCTTAAATGGACCACTATATGACATGTTTTTTCCTTCTATTTTCTTCAATATACTGAATATACCTTGGGTATTGCAAGGATATTCTGATTTTCAGCTTACTGCAGCTAGCCTTTCATGGGTGCCTACTGTTGAGTATGACCTTGCATGACCTGACTTCACATTGCCTAGGTGGCATATTACTCCGTACGATAAAGACTTGGCGCTTTTGGGGAGGTTGAGCTTAACCCTTAATGATTCTACAAAGGGAACAATTTCGCCGAGTACATCTCCCAAAATGAATCGCCAAATGTGATTTAGTATGACTGGGTTTGATGCACCCACGTCTTAATGGTTGGCCACCACCCAGAGTCTCCACTGGGAATGGAGTTGGGGCTATCGGACAAAGGGATGTCTAGGAGCTAGACACATTGCACTTTAAGTGTGAATACTGCAGATGAAAGAAGCTTTTCTGCAATGCTTTCTGCTGCATGTTGGTTTTATTTTTGCTGTTTTTCGGTCTTGTGATGCACATTTGAATTGCCTTTAGACTGCGACTTGAAGTGGTGGAGATTGAAGTGGTCGCACATCTCCAGTGCTGAAATTGTTTTTATTCTGGATTGTTGATCCTTTATGATTGATGGATTTATGATGGGTTTTTGCTGATATTGTTGGAAAAATTATGATCTGAAATCTGAAAAATGATGAAATTGGACTCGAGACGCATAGTCACAATCTTTAAAATGCTATTTGCTCTCTACTTGAGTGAATCCTCAAGTTTGCAAAAGGGTTCCAACGAGACATTTCCAAGATACAACAAGCCCAGCCTCTTGAATGCGATCAATTACCATGCAACAGTAGAGGATTGCTCCGGAAAACTCGATATGATGAAGTACCAAGATAAAAACGAAAGCAAGAGGATCTCAAACTAGCATGCAAAGGAATTTGGTAAAATTCATAGTGATTTGATCTGTGCCCAGAGATCTCCTTTTATAGATCTTAAGTGACTTTTCAAACAGACAATATGACTATTGCACCAATAGTCATATTTTGGACAATTCAGATCTTTCAGAGATCTCAACTGCTCCATCCAACAGTTAGATGAAAGGTAGCACCCTTTCAATATTTTAAATTCGAAAAGTTCCACACGTTTATAAGCAGTTATGAAACGGTTAACCCCAACGATCAACATTTGACCAATCCGCTTGACCCAATAAAACTGAATTAACCCCCTAATTAAAGACCCATTAGACCCGATCTGACCCATTAATAATTTGAACGTTAGATTAACCCGATCAAAAAGTCAAACTTATAGTGGGCTCCTTGCGACAATGTGCACGTGCTAAGTGAGTGCGCCTTAAGCGCCAACGCGCCTAAACGCCAATCATCACTCAAATGAGTGCGCGTGCACAAACGCGGCGACTTGCCACTAGGGACATCCTTTTCTTATTGTTAAACAAGAATAGAAAGTAAAAGGTTCCATGTATAGCAAAGACCACTCTTTACGCTTTCCAGTGTCAGACGATTTCTTTTACATACAAAGAGGAAAAATTCTATTGCCGCAAAACAACCCAATAGACAAAGAAATCAAAATAAGGTTTATTTTCTTTGAAATTAATAACAAATATTTATTATATTATTAAAATAATAAATAAATATAACAATCCCCTACAACTTTTAAATAAAACAAAGACATTGAAATAAAAAATATGTGCATACTATGAAAGGTACCTTTTAGGTTTGAACCTTCACTTAGTGCAAACTTATCAAAGTCTTATCATGGTGTACAGAGACCATAGTCTTGAACTGAGGACCCTATGTGACAATACCGTAGTCTTGAATTGAGGACCGTAATTTTCATGAATGCTTTTGAGAAATAACCATAATCTCATCGGAAGTGGTCGCACCTCCACATTCACATAGGTAACTCTATCAAATGTATTTTGTAATCAAATACATTAACATACATTAAGACTTGCTAAGAGTAAAAACTCATCCTCTCCTTTTCATACAAATTCCAAGCACTTTTATGATGAACATTTAACTAAATTAAAGTACTTCTGACATCCCTCTCATGCCATACTCTTCCATTGAACTGAAAGATCTGATGTACAAATATTAGGTTGGATTTTTGACATAGGTGACTATATGGTTTTAGTCCTATCCCCTTAGATGTTTTCTTTACCAAGTCTCTAGATAGTCCTTTGGTAAATGGATCAACCAAATTGTTATTGGTTCAGATTGAATCTACAACAATTACCCCATACTTGACTAATTCTCTTATATAATGGTGCCATAGATTATATTTGTTCTTTCCATTGTAAACTTTATTGTATGATTTTGATCTAGTAGCTTCACTGTCACAGTTAATTGTGTTTAGTGGCATAGGCTTTGGCCACATAAGAGTTTTCAAAAGTATATTCTGAAGTCATTCCGCCTCTTTGCCACATGTCGTCAAGGTAATAAACTCATATTCCATTGTGGAATGAGTTATACATGTCTGCTTTTTAGATCCCCATGAGATCACAAGACTTCCTAGAGTGAATACTCATACGCCCGTTGCCTTATATTCATCTGCATCTAAGTTCCAACTTGCATCACTGTAGCCTTATAATATATTAGGAAAACTAATATATTTTAGACCATAATATACAACTTCTTTTAATATCTAAACACATAGGATATAACATTCAAATGATTATGGCATAGATTACTATTATATCTACTCAATTTTCCAACTACAAATACTAAGGCAGGAGTAGAGCAGGGCATTGCATAAATCAAACTACCGATTACTCTAGCATACTCTTATTGATTTAGAGAACAACCTTTATTACAATAAAGTTTTATGCTAGGATCATATAGTGTAGATGCAGGTTTGTCATCTAAATGATTATATTTCTTGAAAAGTTTCTCTTTATAATGAGACTGGGTCAATGTAAGTTTAGTATCATTTCTTATTATATTGATTCCCAAGATAACATCAGCACTACTCATATCCTATATATCAAAATTGGAAGAGAAAAATGACTTAGCATCCATTATACTATCTAAATAAATTTCAAATATAAGCATGTCATCAACATACAAACATATAATAATTCCTTTATTTATCGAAAATCTACTATAAACACATTTTCAGACTCATTAATTTTGAAACCATTAGAGACAATAACACTTTCAAATTTTTCATGCCATTGCTTAGGAGCTGGTTTTAAACTATAAAAAGATTTAATTAGCTTACAAAGTTTACGCTCCTGTCCAGGCATTACAAACCTTCAGGTTGATCCATATAAACTTCTTCAAATTCTCCATTTAAGAATACAGTTTTCACATCCATTTGATGAATTTGTAAGTGATAAATAGAAGCAAGTGCTATTAAGAATCTAATAGTTGAAATCCCGGTTATAGGTGCATAGGTATCAAAAAAATCAATACCTTCTTTTTGTCTAAATCCTTTGGCCACCTATCTGGCCTTAAACTTATACTTGGTTCCATCAGCTTTAATTTTTCTTTTGAAAATCTATTTACAACCTATAAGTTTAAATCCTTCAGGAAGATCAACTAGTTTCAAATTTTATTACCAATTATAGATTGATGCAGGACGACGACCCTAAAATGCGGAATATGATTTTTATGCAGATTTACCAAAATTAATGAAATTAAACCAAGTTTAATCGCAAAATTATCTTCGATACCTTTAGGGTTTTGCAGAATTTTGATGGGTAAATCACACAAGATCCAGGTAGGGTCCAGCCCGATGTGCAAGTACTTTTAAAGTCGAGGCGAGATCTGCCTAGAGATAGGACTCTAGCTTTTCCAGGCGTAGGCGCTCGTCTTCAGTTTGATGTAGATTCACGGATTCCAAATCGGGTTGTAAAAGGGAATTAGGGTTTGTAAAAGGCTTATGACTTTAGATTGGTTTGTGGTTTTGGAAAGGGTATTGGCTTTGTGTGGTTTAGGGCTTCAAAACAGGTTTAGGGTTTTGGATTTGAAAGGAAACAATTAGGCTATGGTTTAGAAAAGCAAACACAGATCGAAAGTAGCAAATAGAATAGAGAAGATAACAATGGCTTTTGGGAATCACTCTCTTGGCCTCACACCAAACCCATCTCAGGCAAAGATTATTCAAGCATAAAAGCATTCAAATAATCAATCAACTAACTAAAAGTCTTTACAAGCCTTAATATATAGGCCACCAATAATTAATTCCGAAAATAAAAGAATCCTCATACTAATAAAACACAAAAAGGAAGTTTTCGCACAAAATTCCGTCTTTGTAGCTTCCTTCGGCGATAATTATCATGGCTCTTGAGGACTGCTTCGGCATTGTAAAGTGCTTCGCTAGTGCGAGGGCACTCACATTGTCCTCCTAGCGGTTTGTGTCCGTTTCTCCTCTGAGGCTACGGTACTCGGGCTTCCTCTACACTTCTTCTGACGCAGATAGAAACGATGTGGTCCGAATCTAATGTCCATGTATGTGGCGTCCCCGTCATAGATTCTATTTTACCATTTACTATTTCATTCCAAAAGGCAGTATCTTGTGATTTCATAGTTTCATCAAATGTTAAAGGATCATTTTCGATGTGAAAAGAAAACATGGTTTCCTTCACATGTTTTGATCTATTCCCTTCGACTATAAACATGTAAAAATTTGAACCAAAAGATTGTTCTTTCCTAATTCTTTCACTTCTTCTAAGTTCCATGTCTTCTACATTTTCAGAAACTATAATTAGTTTTCTTTATTAGAATTTGCATTAACTCTAGAAATAGAAGAAAAACAATATTAAAAATTCAGCATCTCTAGATCCTATTATATTGTTTTGATTAATTGCACCCTTAAATTTTGTTACTAAAAAATTGTATGCATTACTAGTTAATGAGCATCCAACAAATAAATATTCTATAGCTCTATTACCTAACTTAGGCCTTTTAAGATCTGACAATTTAACAAGTGCACGACACCCCACACTTTAAGGTATTTAAGATTAGGTTATCTTTCTTCCATAACTCATAGAGAGTTATACTAGAACTCTTTTGAGGTACTCTATTTAATACATGACAAGCAATGACCCCATAAGTTTAAACTTAAACTAGAAAGCATGACATTCACCATTTCTATTAAGGTTCGATTTTTTCTTTTGGTTGTACCATTTTGTTGAGGTGTGTAAAGTGTTGTAGTAAGATGTACAACCCCCACATTTTCACAGAATTCGCTAAACTCATATGAAGTATATTCACCTATGCTATCGGATTTTAATGTTTAATTCAAACATTTAACTGATTTTCAGCTGCTTCTTTATAAGCCATAGATTTTTCCAATACTTCATCTTTATATTTTAGCAAATAAACATGAGTGTATTTAGAATAGTCATCGATAAATGGCATAAAGTATATTTTTCCTCCTCTGGTCAAAATATTATTCCAATCATAAATATCTGTATGAATGAGTTCTAAAATATGAGATTTTCTTCCTACTTTATTTGAAGGTGTTCTAATGATTTACTTGGAACACAAATTCTACGTTTCTCATTTTCCCACAAATACGTCACCCTTTGCGATTACAATCTTATCTGATACAAAAACTAACTTGAAACCATGTTTACTAAGTAAATTGGCTGAAATCTTTCAAATCTTATGAACAAATAGTACATCTGTCAAAGGGTTTTATCAGAGGTTAACTTATTGATTTTCGTTGATCCTTTGACCTTTGCAGTTGAAGTGTTCCCCATGAAGAGCTCGTCCGTTTGTGTCCTCCATACAGTTGTGAATAAAGACCTGCAGTTAGAAACATGCCTAGTGGCACCAGAATCAGTCCACCAGTCATTTTCGCTTCCGACCATATTGATTTATGGAATTATGGCCACGAACTTCTCTTCAGTCACATTTGCTTGAGATTCTTTCTCCTTTTTTAGAAGTTTGAAATCCTTTTTGAAGTGACCGGGTTTGCCGCGGTGATAACTGCTCTTTTTCTTCTATCACTGATGACCTTAATGGTCCTGATGACCTTGGCTCTTCTTTTTCTTGTTAGCCTTATCAGAATTGAAGTTGCTTTTCCATTTTCCACCATAAGAGTTTTTAAAGTCAATTTGGATTGCTCGTCCTTCTTATCGCGAAGACATAATTCTTCCTCCGCTCGAAGATGGTGACACAACTCTTCAAATGAGAGTTCTTTCTTCTTATATATCCGAGTCTTCCGACAGTCTTTCCATGAGGGAGGCAATTTATCGGCAATGACATGATTGTGAAAGATCTTGAACAATTTGACTGATAATATACTGGATCCCACGTTAGTCGGGTCCTCTTCCGTACATATGGCCCGGTGGGGGAACTCTGGGAAGTCCTGAACGACATACTGGCCTGGTCACTTCGAGCGGGCCGACCCACAATTCTGATGGATTGGGTTTGCTGGGCTCTAATGTCGGCCCTGGATTGCTGGGCTCTACTTATTGGGAGTGGCCCAACCAGGGGTCTCAGCTGGCACCCCATTTTGAGAAAGGAGAGACCCGCACTTATTATTCAGAGGGGATGATTCAGAGGGGGGGGAAACGTAGCAACAGAGAGGGTGACGGGGAATGTCAAGAAAAACAAAATATTGTTCACGATGAACAGTGACAGACGTCTGTGAAACAATAACTGACGTCCGTGATTTTGCCCCCTATCTGTCCATAGGTCACGGACGTCCGTGGGGCACTACAGACGTCCATGGACGTCGTGGCGGGCTTTCCTGATTTTGATTTTTTTTGCGAAAACTTTCCTTTTTTGTTTTTTATTTCTATTAGAACTCTTTATTTCGAATTTTAATTATTTGGGGCCTATATATTGAGGCTTGTAAAGACTTTTAATTAATTATTGAATATTTTGAATGCTTTTATGCTTGAATATTCTTTGCTTGAGATGGGTTTGGTGTGAGGCCAAGGGAGTGATTCCTAAAAGCCATTGTTATTTTCTCTATTATCTATCACTGTCTTCTTTGAATCTTTTGCCTTATTGATCCCTGCTGGTTTCTCCTACATATTAACCTATTGATTTCTTGATCCCTAAAACCATAAATCCCTTTCCGAATCCCAAATCAAACAGAGCCCAAAACCCTTTTCTAAGCCATAAATCAAACCATTAGCCCATTACAAAACCATACACCTATTTCCAAAGCCCTAGTTAGAGCCTGCGAATCTACGTCGGATCGAAGACGAATGCCCAAGCCTGAAAAAGCTAGAGTTCTATCTCTAGGCCGATCTCACCTCAAATCTAATAGTACTTGCACATCAGACTGGACCCTAACTGGATCTCGCGTGATCTACCAACCTGAATTCTCTGAACCCTAAGGTATTTAAGATAGTTTTGAGATCAAGTTTGATTTAATCTTATTTAATTTCGGCAAAATCGCATAAAATCATAATCACGCATTTTAGGGTTCCCGTCCCGCGTCAGTTTTGGTATCGAAGCCCTAGGTTTTCTAGGTTAGGGCATTTTTGCTTGTCATATTTATTTTATTGCATTATTTTCTTTTTGTGAGCCCATATTGCATTCCATATTAGAACCCTAACAGATTGTGTGATCAACATGGACTCGAGTGCGATTCTCAAAGCCCTTAACGGTATGCGAGAAGAATTGGGTGCGATTAACGCGCGTCTGAATACTATTGAGCAAGCCCAAACATCCCTAGGAGTTGGTAATGATAGATTACGTGATCGAATCAACCAACTGGAAGCGATGGGTGGGCTGGAAAATCAGCACCAAGAGTGCGAATGTCCTCACTTAGAACGTAATGGTCGCTAAGACAATCGGAACCGTAGGGATCATCGTAGAGATGACTATGACCCCGAAGTTCAACTCCTTAAGAACGTCCAAGTTGAGATTCCGTCTTTCGATGGAAGACTGGACCCTGCCGTCTTCCTCGATTGACTTTCTGACATGAACCAACACTTTGATTGGTATGCCATGAATGACGACAGTTGCGTTAGACTTGCTAAGATGAAGTTGGCTGGTCAAGCTTGACTTTTTTGGCTCAATGTCGAGCGCATCAGGGTGAATGCAGGTTGTCCTCCCATTACCCGTTGGGACGACATGAAGGAACGACTTACTGAGAAGTATGTTCCTTTATCATACCACCAACGCCTCCTCGACCAGTCGCAAAATTTACGTCAAGGTGGTATGCCCGTGACCGATTACATTGCCAATTTGAAGAGTTTATGATGAGGGCAAAAGTATTGGAAGACCCTGAAATCACTTTCTTTAGATTCCAAACCAGATTGCGACTTGAATTGCAAAAAGAATTGATTTCTCACCCCGTAGAAACACTTGAAAGATGTTATGCCGTTGTGCAAGATCTTGAATGGTACTTGAAAACTACGGTGGTGAAGAGGACAGAGCCATAATATAATAGTCACCGATCTCCTCCCAAACCTACACAACCTGCCCCTGCCAATTCGAGGTTTGAAAAGGGAAAAAGTGTAGTCGGAGACTCCTCCAGGGTTAACTCTCAAGTAAAGTGCTATAAATCTCATGGGATGGGACGCTTTGCCTCCCAATGCCCTACGAAAGAACCCCAGGGGACTCTCTTCATTGAGGGAGAGGAGGATGATGATAAGGTAGTGGTTGAAGAAGAAGTATTTGAACCGATTAGCACACCCAGTGATGAAGAGGGTGATGATATTGGTCATGCTTTAGTTGTGAGGTATGCCCTTGCACAACCTCAACGTGATGAAAATGATGACTGGCGAAGGGAGAACATCTTCCACACCTATGCCAGATTTGGTGAAAAGAATTGAAGGGTTATCGTGGATAGCGGTAGTTGCACTAATGTTATATCAACTCATACCGTACGCCGCTTAGGGCTTACACCCGACGCCCACCCGAAGCCCACCCGAGACCTTATAAAGTCGCATGGGTCAATTCTTCATCCATTCCCATGTCGAAAAGGTGTCGTGTACCGGTTTAGTTAGGTTCTTATTCGGACACCTTATGGTGTGATGTAGTGCCGATGGATGTGGGCCATATCATTTTGGGAAGGCCGTGGCTCTATGACATAGACGTGACTCTTTCTGGTCGATCAAACATATGCACGTTCATGCATAAGGGCAAAAAGATTACTTTACACCCTTTGCCTCCCAACACACCATCGACCAACACTGTCGAACAGAAGGGCGAGTCTTCTAAATCCATTAATATTGTGAGCCCTTCTGAGTTCGAGAAAGCATCGATAGAAGAGTGTGGTGTACGTAGTTGTCACCGTAGAGAGTGCTCCCGAGTCAGTGAGCGAGTGTCCCAAGGAGGTTGAGCCGAATTTAAAAGAGTTTACGGATGTATTGCCTGAAGACTTACCAAACGAACTCCCTCCTCTGCGTGATATCTAACACGTAATTGACTTGGTTCCCGGATCTACCTTACCGAACTTGCCCCACTATAGGTTGAATCCGGTTGAGCACACCGAGTTGACTCGGCAAGTCAATGAGCTCCTTCAGAAGGGGTTCATCCAAGAGAATCTGAGCTCGTGTGCTGTACCTGCCCTACTCACTCCTAAGAATGATGGTATATGGCGCATGTGTGTGGATAGCCGTGCAATCAACAAGATTACCAGTAAGTATCGGTTTCCCATACCAAGGCTCGATGACATGCTTGACATGATAGTTGGTGCCACTATCTTTTCAAAGATCGACCTTAAGAGTGGCTACTATCAAGTTCGCATCTGCCCCGGTGATGAGTGGAAAATCGCCTTTAAGACTAAAGATGGTCTATATGAGTGGATGGTCATGCCTTTTGGGCTTTCTAATGCCCCGAGCACTTTCATGCGACTCATGACCCAAGTGTTGAGGCCGTTTCTAGGCAAATTCCTTGTTTATTTCAATGAAATTTTGATCTATAGTCATAACAAGGATCAACACTTGAACCACCTTAGGTTGGTTTGTGAGACCCTCAAGGGTGAGAAGTTGTTTGCAAATCTCAAGAAATGCACCTTCAGGCAACATTCTGTTGTTTTCTTGGGATTTATTATCTCGGCCGATGGAATGGTCGCGGACCCTGAAAAGGTTAGAGCCATTATGGAGTGGCCCGAGCCTACAAACATACACGATGTCCGTAGCTTCCATGGTTTGGCTACTTTTTATCGTCGCTTCATCAGAAGCTTTAGTACCATTATGGCCCCAATTATTGATTGCATGAAAAAGGGGGACTTTAAATGGGGCAAAGCAACGACGAAAGCCTTTGCTGAGATCAAACAACAAATGAGTAGTGCACCCGTCATGCACTTACCGGACTTTTCTAAAGTCTTCGAAGTCGCATGCGACACATCGGGTGTAGGCATAGGAGTGCTTAGACAAGAGGGTCACCCTGTGGCCTATTTTAGTGAAAAACTTGACGAGGTGAAGCAAAAATATTCCACCTGTGACAAGGAGTTCTATGCGGTCGTTCGATCTCTTTGGTATTTGAAGCATTACCTTAGACCGCATGAATTTGTGCTGTTCTCTAACCATGAAGCCTTATGCTTTCTTGCTTCACAGAAGAAGTTGAACCCAAGGCGCGTGAAGTGGGTTGAGTACCTTCAAGGGTTCACATTCGTGTTAAAGCATAAGGCTGGTGCTGAAAATAGGTCCGCTGATGCACTTAGTCGGCGAGTGGTGACTTTGCGCACAATGAGCACGGAGGTCGTCGGGTTCGAACAGTTAAAGGATGAGTACCCCGAGTGCCCAGATTTTAGGGTTGAGTACACTGCTCTCCTTAGTAACCGACCAGCACACTCCGTGTACACTATCCAGGATGGGTACTTGTTTAAAGGCATTCGCCTTTGCATCCCTCGCACTTCACTGCGTGACTTTCTCATTTGGGAGTTACATGCTGGAGGGATGGCCAGACATTTCGAGCGTAATAAAACTGTTGCGCTCGTAGAGGATAGGTTCTTTTTGCCTAGCCTAATGAGAGATGTCGCTCGGGTTGTCAAACATTGTCGTACTTGCCAAGTGTCGAAACAAACCAAACAAAATACTGGCTTGTACACTCCTTTACCCGTGCCACACACACCGTGGCAAAACCTCTCTATGGATTTCATGCTTGGACTTCCTAAGACTCCTAGGAAGCACGATTCCATTTTTGTCATAGTGGACCGGTTTTCCAAAATGGCCCACTTCATTCCTTGTTCCAAAACCTCCGATGCATCTCATATTGCTAAATTATTTTTCGCGGAGATAGTGCGTCTTCATGGGTTGCCCAAAACCATTGTGTCTGATAGGGATGTTAAATTTACTAGTTATTTTAGGAAGACCCTTTGGCACATGATGAGCACATTGCTTCAATTCTCGACAGCTTATCACCCTCAAATGAATGGCCAAACCGAAAGCACCAATAGGAGCCTTGGGAATCTCTTTCGTAGTCTTGTCGGTGATCATGTTAGGACTTGAGATACCATCTTACCCACAGTTGAGTTTGCCTATAATAATTCTGTCAATAGGTCCATAGGCATGAGTTCTTTTGAGGTAGTGCATGGTCATAGGCCTAGGACGCCATTAGACTTGATCCCCATGTCTGCATCCCACAAAGTGTCAGAGTCTGCCGATGCATTTGCACAACACATTCATAGCTTGCATGCCGAAATTAAACAGAAAATTAATTCAAGCAACAATCAATATAAATTATCTGCAGATGCTCACAGGCGTTATAAAGAATTTCACGTGGGTGATTATGTGATGGTCCGGGTTAGGCCTGAGCGGTTCCCATCGGGATCCGCAAAGAAGCTCCAATCTCGAGGCGTTGGGCCTTTTAGAATTTTGGCTAAGAGTGGTCCTAATGCATACGTGCTCGAGCTTCCTACAGGCACGGGGGTTAGTTCAGCGTTCAATGTGGAGGACCTGGTTCCTTATTTGGGCTTCACCCCACCTCCTGAAAACCCACTCCAGCCACTTCCTAGCCCCAACTTCAATCCAACCTTGCAACCTATACCTCTTCCTTCTCCAACCAGACAGAGATAAGATGAGATAGAGGATATAATCAACGATCATGCCGTCTCTACACATGACGGGGGATTCCAGAAGTACTTGGTTAAATGGGTCGGCAAACTGGAGTCCGAAAACACTTGGGTCCAAACGGGGACGCCACATACATGGACATTGGATTCGGACCACATCGTTTCTACCGGTGTCAAAAGAAGAGGAGAGGGAGCCCGAGTCCGAGTACAACATGCGTGTTTCATCGATGATGAAACACTTTGAGTGGAGGAGAATGACGGGGAACGCCAAGAAAGAAAAAAATTACTGTTCACGATGAACAGTGACGGACGTCCGTGATGAACAGTGACGGACGTCCGTGATGAACAATGACGGACGTTCGTGATTTTGCCCCTATCTATCCGTAGGTCAGGGGCCCGTGAGGCACTACGGACGTCCATGGACGTCATGACGAGCTTTCCGGATTTTGAATTTTTTTGCGAAAACTTACCTTTTTTATGTTTTATTTATATTAGAACTCTTTATTTCGAATTTTAATTATTGGTGGCCTATATATTAAGGCTTGTAAAGACTTTTAATTAATTATTGAATATTTTGAATGCTTTTATGCTTGAATATTCTTTGCCTGAGATGGGTTTGGTGTGAGGCTAAGGGAGTGATTCCCAAAAGCCATTGTTATTTTCTCCATTATCTATCACTGTCTTCTTGAATCTTTTGCCTTATTGATCCCTGCTGGTTTCTCCTACATCTTAACCTATTGATTTCTTGATCCCTAAAACCATAAATCCCTTTCCGAATCCCAAATCAAACAGAGCCCAAAACCCTTTTCTAAGCCATAAATCAAACCATAAGCCCATTACAAAACCATACACCTATTTCCAAAGCCCTAGTTAGAGCCTACGAATCTACGTCAGATCGAAGACGAATGCCCAAGCCTAGAAAAGCTAGAGTTCTGTCTCTAGGCCGATCTCACCTCAAATCTAATAGTATTTGCGCATCGGACTGGACCCTAACTGGATCTCGCGTGATCTACCAACTTGAATTCTCTGAACCCTAAGGTATTTAAGATAGTTTTGAGATTAAGTTTGATTTAATCTTATTTAATTTCGGCAAAATCGCATAAAATCATAATCACGCATTTTATGGTTCTCGTCCCGCATTAGAGGGGGAGGCCACCTGCTCGAGCATAGTCACCCTTCGAGACGCTGCTTCGTCCTCGCAAAACGAGTTCGACTCAGGGTCTGTGGTGCCAGAGAGGGAGGCTCAATGGGGAGATTGGCCGGACACGGGACGAAGGAGCTGAGAAGGCTGACGACTAGGAATCTGCAGGTACAACCTCCTCAAGGTCCACTTGAGATTGAACTTGCCCTGGATACTGATATGATGGCGGAAATCGATCGGTTGATCGAAGTCGGGCGAAATCTCGGTATGTCATTTAAGGGAACCCAGAATGAGTTGCGTGAAGTGTTCAGATCAATTATTCGGTTCGGCTGGTGACCAAGAGAAAGCAGCGAGGTGGGCCGCGGGAGCTGTCGCGGCTATAATGGGGTATGTCGGATGGGAGAAGGGGGGGGACTGTAATCGGTCTCTTTTTGGCTGGGCGGGCTCTCGATTTGGTAAGATTATGAAGATGTTGTCTTGGAATGTGAGGGGAATTAGCGATCGTATGAAGCGGATGGGGGTTAAGCAGGCGATTGCGGCGCATAAACCGATCATTGTTATCCTTCAAGAAACTAAGTGGGGAAGTTGTGACAGCAAGAAGGTCGTTTTGGTCATGGGGGGGGGGGGAGTTGGGATTGGATAGGAGTCGATTCCATCGGTGCTTCCGGAGGGATTCTAGTGGCCTGGTCGTCGGTTCTGTTTGATAAGATCAATGAGGAATTGGGGAGTTTTTCCGCCTCGGTGGCACTTCGGGATAAAGTGGCGGGGAAGTACTGGGTGTTTGCGGGCATTTACGGCCCGACGACTGACGAGGAGAGGGGGGACTTTTGGTTCGAATTGAATGCTTTGGCTGCTCGATGGGATTTCCTATCCGCCTGGCTGGTGACTTTAATGCTATTAGGTGGGACTTTGAGAAGCAGGGAGGTCCGGCTAATCTTGGGGTCATGAGGGATTCCAACTCCTTCATTGCGGATTGGGAGTTATTGGATATTCCTCTATTGGGGGCTCGTTTCACGTGGTCTAATATGCAGGATTTGCCTTCGCTCAGTAGGCTAGACAGAATTCTATGCACTACCGAGTGGCTCGACATTTACCCTGACGCCCGTTTGGAAGCTTTCATCCGCGCCATCTCGGGCCATCGGTCGATCGTACTCACGTGCGAGTCCCGTGCTAAGGGACCGTCACCTTTTCGTTTCGAAAACATGTGGCTATTGGATCAGGTTTTTCGGGAGAAGGTTCGGGGTTGGTGGTCGGAGCCGATGTCGGATGGTACGGCTGCTTTTCGTCTCCTCTCTAAGCTTTGTCGGTTAAAGGATAGAATTAAGGTCTGGAACAGGGATGTATATGGTAGGGTGCACGTTAGAAAGGAGAATTTACTCTCTAAACTGAAATCGTTGGACAATTTGGAGGAGACCGGGAAACTTTCAGCTGAGGAGAGGGAGGTTAGACTGCACACTCAGGTGGAGTTCAGAGAGACTTGCAGGGCCGAGGAAGTATTGGGGATGCAAAAAGCGAAGGTTCGGTGGTTTAAAGAGGGGGATGCCAACACGAAGTACTTCCACACGGTTGCGAATGCCCGCAATAAGGCAAAGTATTTGGGGTGTATCATCGTCGAGGGGGTGTCGTACTCGGGCCACGATCAGGTGTGGGATAATATCGTAGACTTTTACGAACGGCTGTATACAGATGACGAGCTGCCGAGGCCGGGGTTGGATGATCTGCACTTCACTTCTCTTTTGGAGGATGTTAGTAGGGGGCTGGAGTGTACTTTTACAGAAGAGGAGGTGTGGGCCGCGATCAAATTGGGGGTAGTAATAAAGCACCGAGGCTGGACGGTTTTACTATGGAATTCTACCGTGCGTTCTGGGAGACCATTAAGGCGGATCTGCTAGAGGTTTTTCACGAGTTTCACTCGACTGGCTTTATTGGGAGAGCTCTAAACTCTACGTTTATTACTCTTATTCCTAAGATACAGGGGGCTGAGGATATTACCGATTACCGTCCGATCAGCCTGGTTAATTGCATCTATAAGATTATGTCGAGGGTGCGGGTGCTGGCCAACAGGCGCAAGTGGGTCATGGGCTCTGTTATTTCCGAGAATCAAGGGGCTTTTGTTCCGGGTAGGCATCTGACGGATCTGGTGGCGGTGGCCAATGAGACGATTCACTCGGCTCATACTCTTCGTACGCCGGCTGTGGTATGCAAGGTAGATATGGAGAAAGCTTATGACCGAGTCAGCTGGGGGAATCTGGATTATATGTTGAGAAGGTTGGGCTTCGGTGCCATTTGGAGGAAGTGGATGCGTGGGTGCTATTCTTCCCCGTGGTTTTCGGTGTTGATTAATGGCACGTCGGCGGGGTACTTCAAGAGCTCTAGGGGCCTCAGGCAGGGAGATCCCCTTTCCCCTTTCCTATTCAATATTGTTGGGGAGGCTTTATCCGGGCTGATCGGACGCGCTAGGGAGTTGCTTTATCCCGACACCCTGCAGTATGCGGACGATACTATTCTATTTGGGAAGGCTGAGGCAACGGAGCTTCGCGTTATGGCTGATGTGCTTTCAGTTTATGAAGCAGTGTCGGGGCAGAAGGTTAATATCCACAAGTCTACTGTGTCTGGCATTGGAGTGGAAAACGAGCTTTTGAATACTCTGGCTGGTTCGGTTGGGTGTGTCACCGAGGGGTTGCCTATTAGATACCTCGGTTTGCCACTGGGGATCAGAAAGCCGTCGAGCTGCGATTGGCTCCTGGTTGTGTAAAGATTTGAGCAGCGTTTGTTGGCTTGGAAGGGAAGGTTCTTAAGCAGTGGGGGAAGACTAATCTTGGTTAAAGCGGTGTTCGCGTTGACTCCCATCTTCTTCATGTCCATGTTTAGATGCCCTGCGAGAATTCTCGATAGATTGGAACGTATTCAAAGGTCATTTCTTTGGGAGGGGGCAGGTACGAACAAGTGATATCATCTCGTCAATTGGGACACGTGTCAGCTGCCTATCGCTTGCGGCGGGTTGGGGATTCGGAGCCTTAAGAGGACTAACTTGGCACTGCTGAGGAAGTGGATTTGGAGAGCGGGAAGGGAGGAGGAGAGGGGAAGCCTTTGGTGGCTTGTTCTATGCGAGAAATATGGACTATCCAGGGGGAGCTAGGGGTATGTCTGTCCACTCACAGGAGTACCTCGCCATGGTGGAGAGAGATTTCTCGTGTTTGGGGACCTATGGCTAAGGGGGTGCCCTACAACTGGGGATGTGGCTCCCGCATCCGGTTCTGGGAGGATGCTTGGCTCGAGGTAGGCATGCTGAGGGATGTTTACCCAGATATATATGCCCTCTCTTCGAACCCGGGTGGTAGGATTGACGAATTTGCTCCTTTCGTCAGTGGGAGGTGTGTTTGGGATGTTGTTATTAGAAGGCGGCTAAGGGACAGTGAGGTGGGGAGTTACGTGGACCTGCTGAGCAGCTTGTACAAGGCGCAGCAGAATACTTTTCGTGTTGATCAGAGGGTTTGGGCCCTCAATCGGGAGGGGAAGTTTAGTGCCAAAGCGCTATATCATTGGCTGTCGCACCACCCGTTGATCAGGTTTGAAGGTAAATGGCTGTGGAGCGAACCAATTCCTTTGAAGATTCGGGTCTTTGTTTGGGCGGTGTGCAAAGATCGAATTCTTACTAGGGATTAGCTAATTCGGAGGGGTAAAGACGTCCCGACCTCGTGTGTTATGTGCTCCGAGGGGGTGGAGTCCGCTGCCCATCTGTTTCTTCATTGTAGTATGGCTGATGTGATGTGGGGCGTCATACTTAAAGCTTTTGGGATGTCCTGGACTATGCCTCAGACGCCTTGTTCATGTTGAGTTGGGCTGAGATGAAGGGGAAGGGTGAGGACGGGGGGGTATGGAGGGCGACGATGTTCACCGCCCTGTGGAGCTTATGGCGGGAGAGAAACAGCAGAATCTTCGAAGGGAAAAACAAACCTGTCGGAATGATCATCAGGTCGGTCTTGGAGCTGGTGAGGTTCTGGGTGGCGCGAGGAGGGGATGGGGATAGTAGTTGTAATTTCCTGTGCGATTCGGGTTAGGGGGTCCTCAGGTTTTGGGGGTATGCCCCGGGACCCTGTGTTTTCCGTTTTTTTTTTTTTTCTTTCTTTCTTCTTTTCTGTTCTGCTTTTCTTGATTGTGTGTCGTGATTGTATTGGGCTTCAGCGCCTTGCTGATTTTTTAATATAATCTCATTTACTGATAAAAATATATATATATATACTGAATCTCACGAACTTGATCAAGAATTGGTTTATTATCAATCATTTCATAATATCGATATTGACTTACAATGAAATTCTTCGTAGTGGCGTCTTCAGTTTTATACTTTATTTCTGGCGCTTCCCAAAGTTTCACTGCGGACGGCATACTCTGATATACATCAAACATTGAAGTTGTAAGCGTATTGACGATGTAACCTTTGCAGATATAATTATCTTGCTCCCATTTTTTACGATTGCGAGCATTGGCAAGAGTTTCTCCATCATATTCTTCAGACTCCACGAGTTTTGGAGTGGTCAGAACATAGGCAACTCCCAAAGTGGTCAACGGGAAACGTAGCTATTGTTGTCACCTTCTAAAATTGTTGTTGTCGAATCACTCCAACTTGACAAAGTCATGACTTATCACTTTCAAATTTGATGTCATAATGATACAGAAAAGCGTTTTAAAATTTTTGAAAAATATTACGATCAGAAATCTGAAAAAAGATGAAATTGGACAAGAAAAATTGGATTCGATGCGCGTAGTCGTTATCTTTAAAAAGTTATCCGCTCCCTACTCGAGTGAGCCCTCAAATTTGCAAAAGGTTCCAGCGAGACGTTTCCAGGATACAACGAGCCCAATCTCTTGAATGCGGTCGTTTCCTATAAGATTATAGTTATTTCTAAAAAGCATTCATGAAAATCAGGGTACAAGCAAAAGGCCATAATAGTGCTAGTTTTATATAAAACTTGATCTTAGGAAAATATGTGTATGTGATTTATCTGGTCTTGTCACATAGGATTCTCAGTTTAAGACCACGATCTCTTTGTGCATCATGATAAAACTCTGATAAGTTTGCACTAAATGAATGTTCAAACCCAAAAGGTACCTTTCATGGTATGCACATATTTTTTATTCCAGTGTTATTTAAAATTTGTGAGGGATTGTTATATTTATTTATTATTTTAATATCATAATATATATTTATTATTAGTTTCAAAGAAAATAAAACCTTATTTTGATTTCTTTGTCTTTTGGGTTGTTTTTGTGGCATTAGAAATTTTCCCCTTTTTATGATATTGGAAAGCTTAAAGAGCGGTTTCTGCTATATACAGAACATTTTACCTTATATTCTTGTTTGACAATAAGAAAAAAAGAGTGTGCCTAGCAGCGAGCCACCGCATTCGCGTGCACGTACGCATTTGTGGCAATTGGCGCTTGGGCGGTTTGGCGCTTTAAGCACACACACTTAGCACTTTGCATGTGTGCATCGTTGCGAGGACCTCATAAGAGCCTACTATAAGTTTGACTTTTTAACCGGGTCTATCCAATGGTCAGATTATTAATGGGTCAAATCGTGTCTAATGGGTCATTAATTAGTGAGTTAATTCGGTATGGATTGGTCAAATGTTAATTGCTGGGGTTAATCGTTTCATAATTGGTTATAAAAGTGTGCAACTTTTCAAATTTAAAATATGAAAATGTGCAACGTTCATCTAACCATTGGATGGAGCAGTTTGGATCTCTAAAAGATCTTAGTCGTCCAAAATATGACTATTGGTGCAACAGTCATATGGTCTGTTTGAAAAGTCACTTGAGATATATAAAAGGAGATCTTTGGGGACAGATCAAAACACTAGGAATTTTACCGAATTCCTTTGCATACTAGTTTGAGATTCTCTTGCTTTCGTTTTTATCTTGGTACTTCATCAGATCGAGTTTTTTGGGACGACCCTCTATTGTCGCAAGGTAACAGATCGAATTCAAGAGATTGGGCTCGTTGTATCCTGGAAAAGTCTCGCTAGCATTTTAAAGATAGTGAGGAATCACTCGAGTAGGGAGCGAATAGCATTTTAAAGATAGTGAGTACTCGCCTCGAGTCCAAGTTCATTATTTTTCATATTTCTAATCGTAATTTTTAGAACAGATATATACAAAGACATGATTTCTCTTCTTCAATGTTATTTTGTGATGATGTCGTTGCCTACTATTGATATTTCCACCATGCCAATGAATGCAGTTTATGTTGTATTGATGATTGATTGGTGTTTGTGTAGTTATTGAGATTGTTTTGTTGTTGCAGACTCAAGATCTGTGAAAATTGGCGTAGTTATTGGATGCTACAATCTCTATTCCTCTTTGTTTCTTTTGATGTTGATGGTTGTGGTGTTCAACACATACCCTTGTGGTTCCTGTTGTCCCTCCTACAATGATAATGAGTGGCATTTTTGTCGTTATATGAGGCAATTTTATTGGTGTTATGGCTGTTTTGTTGCTACTAGGATGAGTAACCCTTTTATGAGCATTATGGCCCCCTTTTCCCCTACATGTAAGTGGGATTGTTCAGAAGCTTTTTCTATCTCTGGCAAGTTGAGCATAGAGAACGCTCAACTTGAAGGGGTGTTGGAGATATAATGTATTATTGAGATGAGATATCTATTACTAAGTGATGCAGGTCTTATGTATGAGAGGTATTCCTACTAAGTTTAGTCCCACATTGAGTAAAAATGATTTAGATGTTGATGTTGCCCTCTATATAAAGGGCTAATCTATTGTAACTTGAAATATTTGAATAGCAACAATGTAGTCCTTTAGTGTCTATTGTGCTCTTTTCCCTCTCCCTTTTCTTCTCTCTCTCTCCTAATAAACCCTAAATGGTAATTTTGCTCTTTAGTTATTCAGCCTCTAGTTTTCTACTGTTAAATAAGATTTGTTCAGTGGCCATAATGTTAAGTTGTTTATTATTATTTATTTTTTGCATGTTATGTGTTGATTGTTATTTTCTTTTATACATGTTTAGTTTTAATTTAGAAACTCATTCTGTATGTCATAATTATTAATAAAAATACAGAATACAATGATATAGATCATTTTATGATAATACAAATATATAACAATTAAATAACAAGGAGCCAAGAAAGAAAAAATGTGTGCCTTAATGGCCAGGTGCCATTGGCATGCCTTTGACTATGCTGCCATTTGAAAAAGGATATCCAAAAGGTCTTATTTATGATATAAGGCTGATTTGGAAAAATTGTTCTTCAAAGCCTAATATACTGTACTTCTATAAACTCTTAAATCTGTATTGATTAGGTTATATCAAAGTTAGTTTCATGTAGAAGATCTAATTATATTCGTGCAACATATATTAGCATCTATGCTCGCAACAAATTCTTTGAAATTGGTTTTACTATATTTTTCAGTTTCTTATTTCATTAGTCCCTAATTTATTGCAAAACCAAGCGTATCATCGTAGTCATATATCCGGATTATATCATCATGTAGCATTAATTGTTGTTATGCATACTACATTCTATAAATAAGCATATAGCAAGTAGAATTATGTAAAGTAGAAATTGCCTATTGAAAAGTTCATGAACACCATATAATGGTTAATGTCAACATTATTTTTCAACAAAACTTGCATTGAACCAATAAGACTTCAGAAAATTGGTGATAGGTTTTGTTAGTTTCCTCAACTCTAAGACCTATCCAAAACTTTCGACCATTGTTGACTACTTCATTGACTTGTATAAGTCAGAAGGACGCTATTTGTACTTGGATTAAGAGCGATTTATGCCCAATCTAGAGTATACGAAGGGATAGCTTGAGCAGCCTTTTTCAGAAGATGGATTAAAGTATGTGCTCTTCTCCTTAGATGAAAACAATGCACTGGACTACGTTGCTTTTCCCTGACTTTCTTATAGGATATTTGAGATTTAGTGCTGAGAAACTTGTTTAAGACTGGGGATTCCCCAATATTATTAAATGGTTAAGGAAGGATGTTGCGCTGCTCCGAGAGCATGAGCGATACTTAGAGAGATATATTACACTTTCAAATTGGAAGAGTTATAATATCTCACATCTATAGAGACGGAGCTCATAAGGCAGATGGGATTGCTAATATTGGTGTGTCTAGTGCTAATTCGGAGTGGAGATATTCCTATTGATCCCAGGATTGTTGTATCTTTGTACATTTTTCGAACGTCACCAATGGAGCTTAACTTTGTGGTAACCCCTTCTTCCGTCCAGGTTGGATTTGTTTTATTTCATGTTTTCTTTTATTAATAAACTGAATTGCACAGAGAAAAAACATCAGCATAAATCCCAATCCAGAATGCATCCAAAGAGCATCTAAACAAGTGAATGGGATAATAAAAAACTCTTAAACAACTGCGCAGAGATTTGATCAACATGAAAATGCTTATAGATTTTTAAGCTGCATAACTAAAAGAGATCCATATGATACGAAAAAGGGACATAACAGATTCAACACTCTAAAAATCTGAAAATTTCTCAAAAAAAAATGGACTTCTTTCTGGTTTTTCAATTCTGAACTAGAGGAAAAAGAAACTCAAACATCTGTGAAAGTGTAATGTTCACTTCTCTAGAAAATACAAAAGAATATACATTACTGCTGAATTCAAACTTCTTCATTCGAGAAAGCAGATTGGAGACTGCAGATTGGTGACTAATGATCAGGTTGTGCGAAATATTTAGCTAAGAATACACTTAAAGGACCATGAAATTGTGAAATTTTCGAGCCTTCTGGGAGAGCTTGATAAGGCCCAATTTTGTATTTGCATCGGAAAATCTGGAATCCTGGACCAAAAGACCCCTCTTCTGTAAAATCATTCTACAATCATCTGAGTCGAAGACTGCTAATTTGGCAGCCTTGGACTGTGATATGGAAAATGAAGCCCCTCCAAAGTTTTTTTTTTTTTTTTACTTTGTGTCCAGCCTGGGATCGGATTGAGTCGACAGATACGCTCATCAAAAGAGGTTTTTCCATTCCTGATTGCTGCCTGCTGTGCCCATCCAGTGGGTGATTCAGCAGACCATATTCTCATTCACTACCCTACAACCCATATTATTTTGGGTTCTTTCAGATCTCACCTGAATGTCGTAGGTGGTGCCCCCGGAAAGCGCAAAGATATGCAAGCTGACCTGTCAATTTTCGACCCGCAGGCGAAGGTTAAAGCATTTGCCAAACTGTTGATCCTCGCCGCCTTCTGGATAGGGTGGAAGGAGCGGAATGCCAGAATCTTTGACGGGCAATGCAGGCCTATCAATTGTGTTATTTTTGAAAGCCTCAACACTTCTCTCTGATGGGCTACATTGGCAAAAGAAATCCAGGACTGCACATGGGCTGAGGTCAGAGACTTTTGGTTATCACTAAGTGAAGCGATGTAACCTTTTTGTCTTTATTTGCCTCGACTGGTTCGAGGACTTTATGGTGTTTCTTGATTTTTCGCTTTTCTTTTTTCGGACCCTTTGATCCCTGCTAAGCACCTCACTTAGCCTTGTTCCGGATGTACTGTTAGTTTTCAATGAAGTTACATCTTTACTGATAAGAAAAACCACACTTAATTTAAATTAGCCTAAGAGAATATCACCACACAACTCATCAACTCATACAGAAGGTTGATCAACACATAAAG
Source organism: Chloranthus sessilifolius (assembly GCA_021018995.1). NCBI lineage: Eukaryota > Viridiplantae > Streptophyta > Magnoliopsida > Chloranthales > Chloranthaceae > Chloranthus > Chloranthus sessilifolius. The sequence continues at coordinate 141,792,130 of CM037587.1, forward strand.
TCAGTATGCAAATGATCAACATTGATAAAGTGCATTACCTGAAATGAAGCTAGCAAAGTGAAGATGACATTTCCCCGTTGTGTTGCATCTACTCGTCGAGTAGCAAAGCTATTTCCGTCGCGCGCACGATGGACCTGATATATAATCGGCACTGCAAAAAAAAAAAATCAATAGCACATACATTGACATGAGACAGAGACAATTTATCTATCACTATTTGTAAAATTTATTGGAAAAGGCTTATAACTAAATAGTGTGTGATTTCTAGGATTATGCACTTAAAACTGATGTCTTTTGAGTGGTTTGGCAGGAATAATCAGATCATGCTTCCATACAGATAGCTCTCTATCCTCGAGAGGGCAGTATAGTACTATTTCTCTTCTCATTCAGTTCTTTATATGCATTTTAAGGGTAGATTGGTCAGTATATCTAGTCATATATGAGGATAAAATTGAATTCATGATATCTTAACATACAATAAATGAGGGGGGATGACCATTTGAGTCCACCCTAATTTTTCTTTCAATCTTCAACTCCTTCCTCTTCCCCATTTAAGTAAATCCTACTCAATCATCACCTTCAGCTTTCATTTTGTACCAAAGTCATCTGTGATGAACTAGACCTTATGTAATATTGGCTGTATGGAAACTCTTTCTTGCTTTTAAAGAAGGGACAGGATCAATTCCCCATTCATTTTGATTAGAGGTGAGACAAACTAGATGTTTTTTGAATCCAATATACTTTCATTCCCACAAATTATTTGAACATCAGATTGGAAAATTGACGCGGGACGGGAACCCTAAAATGCGTGAATATGATTTTTAATGCGATTTGCCGAAATTAAATAAAATTAATTCAAGAGTAATCTCAAAACTATCACGATACCTTCGGGTTCGTTGAATTTCGGTAAGTAAATCACGCGAGATCCGAATAGGGTGTCCAATCCGATGCCCAAGTCCCCTTAGGTTTGAGGCAAGATCGGGCCTAGAGATAGGACTCTAGCTTTTCCAGGCTTAGGCGCTCGTCTTCGATCCGATGTAGATTCACGGCTCGAACCAAGGTTGCGGAATTAGATTATGGGTTTGTAATAGGTTTATGGTTTTCGGATCGGTTTATGGTTTGGAAAAGGGTGTTGGCTATGTTTGATTTAGGGTTTCAAAAGGGTTTAGGTTTTGGGAAAGCAAGGAAACAATTAGGCTATGGTTTTAGAAAGCAATCATAGATCGAGAAACAACAGATAGAATAGAGAAGATAACAATGGCTTTGGGAATCACTCCCTTGGCCTCACACCAAACCCATCTTAGGCAAAGAATATTCAAGCATAAAAGCATTCAAAATATTCAATAATTAATTAAAAGTCTTTACAAGCCTTAATATATAGGCTACCAATAATTAAATTTGAAATAAATAGTCCTAATACTAATAAAACATTAAAAAGAAAAGTTTTCGCAACAAAAACTCAAAATTAGAAATCCCGTCACGATGTCCACGAGCGTCCGTAGTGCCCCACGGACGTCCGTGACCTACGGACAGATAGGGGCAAAATCACGGATGTCCGTCATTGTTTCACGGACGTCCGTCACTGTTCATCGTGAACAGTCATTTTTTTTTTCTTGACGTTCCCCGTCATTATTCTCCACTCAAAATGTTTCATCACCGATGAAACATGCATGTTGTACTCGGACTCGGGCTCCCTCTCCTCTTCTTTTGACGCCGGTAGAAACGATGTGGTTACGAATCCAATGTCCATGTATGTGGCGTCCCCATTAATTCCCCTGGACCAAAAAGGTTTCATCACCGATAAAACGCGTTCGTGGTAGATGTTTAGCAGGTCGGGGTTCAAGCGACGAACTTCATTCTCGTGGACCCAAGTGTTTTCGGACTCCGGTTCACTGACCCATTTAACCAAGTACTTCTGGAATCCCTCGTCATGTGTAGAGACGACATGATCGTTGATTATATTCTCTATCTCATCTGATCTCTGTCTGCTTGGGGAAGGAAGAGGTATAGGTTGCAAGGATGGATTGGGGCTGGGGCTAGGAAGTGGCTGGAGTGGGTTTTCAGGAGGAGGAGAGAAGCCCGAATAAGGAACCAAGTCCTCCACATTGAACGTTGAACTAACCCCCGTGCCTGGAGGAAGCTCGAGCACGTATGCATTAGGACCACTCTTAGCCAAATTTCTAAAAAGCCCAGCGCCTCGAAATTGGAGCTTCTTTGCGGATCCCGATGGGAATCGCTCATGCCTAACCCGGACCATCACATAATCACCCACGTGAAATTCTTTATAACGCCTGTGAGCATCTACAGATAATTTATATTGATTGTTGCTTGAATTAATTTTTTGTTTAATTTCGGCATGCAAACTCTGAATGTGTTGTGCAAATGCATCGGTAGACACTGACACTCTATGGGATGCAAACATGAGGATCAAGTCTAATGGGGTCCTAGGCCTATGACCATGCGCTACCTCAAAAGGACTCATGCCTATGGGCCCATTGACAGAATTATTATATGCAAGCTCAGTTGTGGGTAAGATGGTATCCCAGGTCCTAACATGATCACCGACAAGACTACGAAGGAGATTCCCAAGGCTCCTATTGGTGCTTTCGGTTTGGCCATCCGTTTGAGGGTGGTAAGCTGTCGAGAATTGGAGTAATGTGCCCATCATGTGCCAAAGGGTCTTCCAAAAATAACTAGTAAATTTAACATCCCTATCATACACAATGGTTTTGGGCAACCCATGAAGACGCACTACCTCCGCGAAAAATAGTTTAACAATATGAGATGCATCGGAGGTTTTGGAACAAGGAATGAAGTGGGCCATTTTAGAAAATCGGTCCACTACGACATAGATGGAATCGTGCTTCCTAGCGGTCTTAGGAAGTCCAAGCACGAAATTCATAAAGAGGTCTTGCCACGGTGTGTGTGGCACGGGTAAAGGAGTGTACAAGCCAGTATTTTGTTTGGTTTGTTTTGACACTTGGCAAGTACGACAATGTTTGACAACCCGAGCGACATCTCTCATTAAGTTAGGCCAAAAGAACCTATCCTCTACGAGCGCAACAGTTTTATTACGCCCGAAATGTCCGGTCATCCCTCCAGCATGTAACTCCCAAATGAGAAAGTCACGCAGTGAAGTGCGAGGGATGCAAAGGCGATTGCCTTTAAACAAGTACTCATCCTGGATGCAAATGAGAAAGTCACGTAGTGAAGTGCGAGGGATGCAAAGGCGATTGCCTTTAAACAAGTACCCATCCTGGATGGTGTGCACAGAGTGTGTGCTGGTCGGGTTACTAAGGAGAGCAGTGTACTCAACTCCAAAATCTAGGCACTCGGGGTACTCATCCTTTAACTGTTCGAACCCGACGACCTCGGTGCTCAATGTGCGCAAAACCACCACTCGCCGACTAAGTGCATCAACGGCCCTATTTTCAGCACCAGCCTTATGCTTAACATGAATGTGAACCCTTGAAGGTACTCAACCCACTTCGCGTGCCTTGGGTTCAACTTCTTCTGTGAAGCAAGAAAGCGTAAGGCTTTATGGTAAGAGAACAGCACAAATTCATGCGGTCTAAGGTAATGCTTCCAATACCAAAGAGATCGAACAACTGCATAGAACTCCTTGTCATAGGTGGAGTATTTTTGTTTTGCCTCGTTAAGCTTTTCACTAATATAGGCCACAGGGTGACCCTCTTGGCTAAGCACTCCTCCTATGCCTACACCCGATGCGTCGCATGCGACTTCGAAGACTTTGGAAAAGTCCGGTAAGCGCATGACGGGTGCACTACTCATTTGTTGTTTGATCTCAGCAAAGGCTTTCGTCGCTGCTTTGCCCCATTTAAAGTCCCCCTTTTTCATGCAATCAGTAATTGGGGCCATAATGGTACTAAAGCTTCTGATGAAGCGACGATAAAAAGTAGCCAAACCATGGAAGCTACGGACATCGTGTATGTTTGTAGGCTCGGGCCACTTCACAATGGCCCAAACCTTTTCGGGGTCCGTGACCATTCCATCGACCGAGATAATAAATCCCAAGAAAACAACAGAATGTTGCATGAAGGTGCATTTCTTGAGATTTGCAAACAACTTCTCGCCCTTGAGAGTCTCACAAACCAACCTAAGGTGGTTCAAGTGTTGATCCTTGTTATGACTATAGATCAAAATGTCATCGAAATAAACAACAAGGAATTTGCCTAGAAACGGCCTCAACACTTGGGCCATGAGTTGCATGAAAGTACTCGGGGCATTAGAAAGCCCAAATGGCATGACCATCCACTCATAAAGACCATCCTTAGTCTTAAAGGCGGTTTTCCACTCATCACCGGGACGGATGCGGACTTGATGGTAGCTACTCTTAAGGTCAATCTTTGAAAAGATAGTGGCACCAACATCATGTCAAGCATGTCATTGAGCCTTGGTATGGGAAACCGATACTTAATGGTAATCTTGTTGATTGCACGACTATCCACACACATGCGCCATGTACCATCATTCTTAGGAGTAAGTAGGGCAGGTACGACACACGAGCTCAGACTCTCTTGGATGAACCCCTTCTGAAGGAGCTCATTGACTTGCAGAGTCAACTCGGCGTGCTTAACTGGATTCAACCCGTAGTGGGGCAGGTTCGGTAAGGTAGATCCGGGAACCAAGTCAATTGCGTATTGGATATCACACAGAGGAGGGAGTTCATTTGGTAAGTCTTCAGGGAAAACATTCGTAAACTCTTTTAAAATTAGCTCAACCTCCTTGGGACACTCGCTCACCGACTCGGGAGCACTCTCTACGGTGACAACTACGTACACCACACTCTCTTCTATCGATGCTTTCTCGAACTCAGAAGGGCTCACAATATTAATGGATTTAGAAGACTCGCCCTTCTGTTCGACAGTGTTGGTCGATGGTGTTTTGGGAGGCAAAAGGTGTAAAGTAATCTTTTTGCCCTTATGCATGAACGTGGATATGTTTGATCGACTAAAAAGAGTCACGTCCATGTCATAGAGCCACGGCCTTCCCAAAATGATATGACCCACATCCATCGGCACTACATCACACCATAAGGTGTCCGAATAAGAACCTAACTGAATCGGTACACGACACCTTTTCGACACGGGAATGGATGAAGAATTGACCCATGCGACTTTATAAGGTCTCGGGTGGGCTTCGGGTGTAAGCCCTAAGCGGCGTACGGCATGAGTTGATATAACATTAGTGCAACTACCGCTATCCACGATGACCCTACAATTCTTTTCACCAAATCTGACGTAGGTGTGGAAGATGTTCTCCCTTCGCCAGTCATCCTTTTCATCCCGTTGAGGTTGTGCAAGGGCACATCTCACAACTAAAGCATGACCAATAACATCACCCTCTTTATCACTGGGTGTGCTAATCGGTTCAAATACTTCCTCTTCAACCACTACCTCATCATCATCCTCCTCTCCCTCAATGAAGAGAGTCCTCTGGGGTTCTTTCGTAGGGCATTGGGAGGCAATGTGTCCCATTCCATGACATTTATAGTACTTTACTTGAGAGTTAACCCTGGAGGAGTCTCCAACTACACTTTTTCCCTTTTCATACCTCGAATTGGTAGGGGCAGGTTGTGTAGGTTTGGCAGGAGGATTGAATCGTCCCTCACCAGATCATTGACTATTATAATATGGCTCGGTCCTCTTCACCACTGTAGTTTTCAAGTACTGTTCAAGATCTTGCACAACAGCATAGCATCTTTCAAGAGTTTTTACGGGGTGAGAAATCAATTCTTTTTACAATTCAAGTCGCAATCCGGTGCGGAATCTAGAGAGTGATTTCAGGGTCTTCCGATACTTTTGCCCTCATCATGAACTCTTCAAATTTGGCAATGTAATCGGTCACGGGCATACCACCTTGACGTAAATTTTGCCACTGGTCGAGGAGGCGTTGGTGGTATGATAAAGGAGCATACTTCTCAGTAAGTCGTTCCTTCATGTCGTCCCAACGGATAATGGGAGGACAACCCGCATTCACCCTGATGCGTTCGACATTGAGCCAGAAAAGTCGAGCTTGACCAACCAACTTCATCTTAGCGAGTCTAACGCAACGGTTGTCATTCATGGCATATCAATCAAAGTGTTGGTCCATGTCAGAAAGCCAATCGAGGAAGACAGTAGGGTCCAATCTTCCATCGAAAGTCGGAATCTCAACTCGGACGTTCTTAAGGAGTTGAACTTCGGGGACATAGTCATCTCTACGATGATCCCTACGTTCTAAGTGAGGACATTCACGCTCTTGGTGCTGATTTTCCAGCCCACCCATCGCTTCCAGTTGGTTGATTCGATCACGTAATCTATCATTACCAACTCCTAGGGATGTTTGGGCTTGCTCAATAGTATTTAGACGCGCGTTAATCACACCCAATTCTTCTCGCATACCGTTAAGGGTATTGAGAATCGCACTCGAGTCCATGGTGATCACAAGGTCTGTTAGGGTTCTAATATGGAATGCAATATGGACCCACAAAACAATGCAAATAAAATAAATATGACAAGCAAAGATGCCCTAACCTAGAAAACCAAGGGCTCTGATACCAAAACTGACGCGGGACGGGAACCCTAAAATGCGTGAATATGATTTTTAATGCGATTTGCCGAAATTAAATAAAATTAATTCAAGAGTAATCTCAAAACTATCACGATACCTTCGGGTTCGTTGAATTTCGGTAAGTAAATCACGCGAGATCCGAATAGGGTGTCCAATCCGATGCCCAAGTCCCCTTAGATTTGAGGCGAGATCGGGCCTAGAGATAGGACTCTAGCTTTTCCAGGCTTAGGCGCTCGTCTTCGATCCGATGTAGATTCACGGCTCGAACCAAGGTTGCGGAATTAGATTATGGGTTTGTAATAGGTTTATGGTTTTCGGATCGGTTTATGGTTTGGAAAAGGGTGTTGGCTATGTTTGATTTAGGGTTTCAAAAGGGTTTAGGTTTTGGGAAAGCAAGGAAACAATTAGGCTATGGTTTTAGAAAGCAATCATAGATCGAGAAACAACAGATAGAATAGAGAAGATAACAATGGCTTTGGGAATCACTCCCTTGGCCTCACACCAAACCCATCTCAAGCAAAGAATATTCAAGCATAAAAGCATTCAAAATATTCAATAATTAATTAAAAGTCTTTACAAGCCTCAATATATAGGCCACCAATAAAAAAAATTCGAAATAAATAGTCCTAATACTAATAAGATACTAAAAAGGAAAGTTTTCGCAATAAAAAACTCAAAATTAGAAGTCTCGTCACGACGTCCGTGACTTCTGAACACGAATAGAGCAAAAATCACGTCTGTCATTGTTTCCTGACGCGTCAATCCTTTCATCGTGAACAGTAATTTTATTTATTTATTTATCTTTATTTTTTTGTTGACGTTCCCCGTCAAAAATTTGATCTTCAACTGCATTGTGGCTAAGGAGAGTAATCATAGCCGCCAAATCCCTCTCCATGAGAATAAATGCATACCAGTCCTAATTAGTAGAGATAATCACTGGTGGTAAGCTCACCCGAGTATAAATCCATGATGTACTAGAAAAACTAGAGATCTCGGATCCTAGGCATGTGGAGTGAGAGGCTAATAACTCCTACTATCAATTTCTCAATTCCACGTGAAGCCATCTCAGTGTTGAGTTATTGTGCCAAAGATTTATGAACAAGAAATATGGGATACAATGAATGGGCTGTAATCATAAGAGATAAACATAAGCTCGCATGTACAAGTTTTTTAAGTTGATCGTACAATGTTTTCCCGTAAAATCACAGTGGGAGAATGTGGGTTTCAGTTGAGCCATTATGAACTCATTCCATCATGTTGCTTCAAGGAAGCAAAGAACAAGAAACGATTACGAGAGAGAAGAGAACGCAAGTTTCTAGTCAAAAATTAGAATAATGGGGAACTATCATGACAGTAGTAATATAATCAACAAAACCTAATGTAATGGACTGTTCTGAGCAAGGTGAGAAAGTTTGAGTACATGTTTAAAATGGAGAGGGAAGAAATAGGACAAAGGGAAACTGACGCAAGACGGGACCCTAAACTACGTGAATGCGATGATTAACTGCTTGCCGAAATTAAATTGAATTAAATTGAGCAATAAATCCGAAAATATAACGAATACCTTAGGCGTTCGTAGTCCTCCATGTGAAAGATCTTGTTCAGTTCGAGTAGGGTTCAGCCTTTGCGCTAGATCCGTTAGAATAGCGATGCGGATCGGTCCTAGAGATAGGACTCTAGGTATTTCTAGATTAAGGCGCTCACGATTCAAGGATGGAATCTCTGGTCCTTCTATGGTTTACGGGGTCGGTTCGAATCATTGGAGTAGGGGAAGGCTAGGGGTTTTGGGAGTCGGGTAGTTGGATGGGAGATGGCAGATTTGGATTGTTTGAATTAAAGTCAGGAAGATAGGTTAAAAGGAGAAAGTAAAATAAGGATAGATTGTGCACTTCACACCCTAGGCTTCACACCAAACCCTTCTCGGGAAGAAAAATCAATCTTCGAAGAAACTCATCTCAAGTTCCACAAGCAAACGCTCATTCATTCAATAATTAATAACTAACTACATTGTTCAACTTAAAGACCTTATATAGAAGTCTTTTCAAACAAAAATAAAACACTAAAACAAATACCAAAAGGACAAGTATGCCCCTGAAAGTTCAGTTTCGAATTAAAAAAAAAAAAAAAAAATTTAAGTTGCGCGATTTCAATCGATCGAACATGAAGTTCGATCGATCGAAATTGAAATTCGATCGATCGAAAGTGAAACTCGATCGATCGAAAAACATGTTCCAAAAGTTTGCCGCAGAAATTCGATCGATCGAAATTGAAACTCGATCGATTGAATGGAAATTTGATCGATCGAGTATATAATTCGATCAATCGAATTATATACTCCAGAACATATGTTTTTCCTCTTCGTCGTCGTTCGATTGATCGAAATATTACTTTGATCGATCGAAATTGCAGTTCGATCAATTAAATTTGATGTGTTTCCTCCAATTTCTCCAGAATTTCGTCTTTTGCCTATTTCGCTTAGTTCTGATGATTTCCATTCCGCTTCTTCCGACGTCGGTATACACGAAACGGTTCATATCCAATGTCTACGATGTCGGCGTCCCCGTCAATTCTCCCGTGCCGAAAATGCTTCATCACCGATGAAGCGGTGTCGTGATAGTGCTTGAGCATGTTGGGGTCCAGGCGTCGCACCTCGTCTTTAGCTAACCATGAGTTCTCGGAGTCCGGCTTTCCCAACCACTTGACCAAGTACTTCTGGATTCCGACCCCATATCGCTAAATCATCTAATATCCCTTCAATCTCACCTCTGCGCTGCTTGTGGGGGGAAGGGAAGGGTAGGGGTTGTAGGGTGGGGCTGGCATTTGGGCTTGAGGCTACTTGAAAGGGGTTGTGAGGGGTGAAATTTGGGCGAGAAGGAACAGGTCCTCCACATTGAATGTAAGTGACCCCTATATCGGTGGAAGCTCGAGAACATATGTATTAAGCTCCTTGCTGCCAATTCTAAAAGGCCGCATATGAGCAGAAGTTTCTTCTTGACTCTAATAAGGAGCCTCCTTACGAACCATAGCGTAATCTCAACCTTTGAATTCCTTGAGCGCTTTATGCATCCATGAATATTTTGTACTGTTCATTGTTTGCATTAATTCCTTTTCTAATTTCGGCATGCAATTCATGTATATGCTGTGCAAATGAATCGGATGACTCGGAAACTCAATGGGATGCAGACATAGGAATTAGATCAATGGGTGTTCGAGGCCTATGACCAAGGACGACCTTAAAAGGACTCATACCTAGGGACCTATTGACTGAATTGTTGTATGCAAACTCGGCTAAAGGCAAAATAGAATCCCAAGTCCTAGGGTGATCACCAACAAGACAACGGAAAAGATTACCTACGCTCATATTGGTGGACTCTATTTGGCCATTAGTTTGAGGATGATAGGCCGAAGAAAATTGGAGTATGGTGCCCCATCATATGCCATAAAGTTTTCCATAAATAACTGGTAAACTTCACATCTCGATCCGACACAATCGTCTGGGGTAACCCATGTAGATGCACAACCTCCTCGAAAAATAATTTGGCTATGTAAGCCGCATCGGAGGTTTTAGAGCAAGGTATGAAGTGGGCCATCTTGGAAAAGTGGTCCACTACCACAAAAATAAAATCGTGCTTCCGTTGGGTCTTTGATAGTCCGAGCACGAAATCCATAGAGATGTTTTGCCACGGGGTGTGTGACACGGGTAAAGGGGTGTATAAGCTGGTATTCTGTTTGATATGCTTCGCAACTTGGCATGTACGACATTATTTTACGACCCTAGAGACATCCCTCACAAGGCTAGGCCAATAGAACCTATCCTCAACGAGCACACTGGTTTTATCGCGCCGAAAATATCCGGCATGTAACTCCCAGATAAGGAAATCACGCAATGAAGTACGAGGGATGCACAAACAATTCCCTTTGAACAAATACCCATCCAGCAGGGTATACTCGAACTTAATGTTGTTCGAATTTTTAAGGAAAGCAGTGTATTCTACCCCAAAATCTGGGCAATCAGCATAACCTTACTTCAACTGCTCAAATCCGACAACCTCGATGCTCATAGACTGCAAAGTCGCCACTCGACGACTAAGCGCATCAACAGCCTTGTTCTCGGCACCAGCGTTATGCTTCAAGACAAATGTGAACCCTTGAAGGTACTCGACCCACTTTGCGTGCCTCGGGTTAAACTTTTTCTAGGAAGCAAGAAAACGTAAGGCCTCGTGGTCAGAAAACAACACAAATTCCTGCGGTCTCAGGTAATGTTTCCAATACCATAGAGATCGGACAACCGCATAGAACTCCTTGTCATAGGTGGAGTATTTCTGCTTTGCCTCATTGAGTTTCTCACTAAAATAGACCATAGGGTGGCCTTCTTGGCTCAGCACTCCACCTATGCCTACACCCGACGCGTCACATGCTACTTCAAAGACTTTAGAAAAGTCTGGTAGGCGCATGACGGGTGCAGTAACCATTTTCTCTTTTATCTCGGCAAAGGCCCTCGTCGCGGCTTTGCTCCACAGGAACTCCCCTTTTCTCATGCAATAGATAATGGGAGCCATGATGGTGTAAAAGTTCCGGATGAAGTGAAGATAAAACGTGGCCAAACTGTGGAAGCTACGGACTTCATGAATATTCCAAGGTTCGGGCCACTCCACAATGGCCTTAACCTTCGTAGGGTCCGCAACCATCCTGTCTACCGAGACAATGAATCCCAAGAATACTACAGAGTGCTGCATGAAGGTGCACTTTTTGAGATTCGTGTATAACCTTTCTCCCTCAAGGTTTAACAAACCAACCTCAGGTGGATAATGTGTTGTTCCTTGTCTGGGCTGTAAATCAATATGTCATCAAAGTACACAACAAGGAATTTGCCAAGGAATGGCCTCATCACTTGGGTCATGAGCCTCATAAATATGCTCGGGGCATTAGAAAGCCCAAAAGGCATGACCATTCACTCATAAAGACCGTCTTTGGTCTTGAAGGCGGTTTTCCATTCATCTCCGGGGCAAATACACACCTGATGGTAGCCACTTTTAAGGTCTATCTTGGAAAAGATAGTGGCTCCAACCATCATGTCAAGCATGTCATCAAGCCGCGATATGGGAAACCGATATTTAACAGTGATCTTATTAATCGCGCGGCTACCCACACGCATGCGCCATGTATCATCTTTCTTAGGCGTGAGTAAAGCAGGTACAACACACGGGCTCAGACTCTCTTGTATGAACCCCATTTGAAGGAGCTCACTGATTTGCCAAGTCAACTCGGCGTGCTCAACCGGATTCAACCCGTAGTGGGGCAGGTTCGGTAACGTAGATCCGGGAACTAAGTCAATTGCATATTGAATGTCACGCATGGGAGGGAGCTCGTTAGGTAAGTCTTCGGGGAAGACATCCACAAATTCATTCAGGATGGGCTCTACCTCCTTGGGGTACTCACAGACTGACTCAGAAGTACTTTCAACAGTGAAGACGACATACACGACGCTCTCATCTAACGATGCCCTCTCGAACACTGAAGGGCTCACAATGTTGATGGCCTTGGATTGGCCTCCCTTCTTCTCAACTCTATTGACCGATGGTGCTTTGGGAGCCAAAGGGTTAAGAGTGATTTTCTTGCCCTTGTAATTGAACGTGCAAATGTTAGATCGACCAAAAATGGTTACGTTCAAATCATAGAGCCATGGCCTCCCTAAGATAATGTGGCCCACATCCATCGGCACCACATCGCACCATAAGGTGTCTGAGTATGAACCCAACTGTATGGATGCACGACACCTCTGAGATACAGGAATGGATGAGGAGTCAATTAATGCGACTTTGTAAGGTCTCGGGTGGGCTTCAGGTGTAAGCCCTAAGCGGGTGACGGTATGTTCTGACACCACATTGGTGCAGCTTCCGCTATCCACGATTACCCTACAACTCTTTGTCCCACATGTGGCAAAGGAGTGGAAGATGTTCTTCCTTCGTCAATCCTCCTTTTCATCCCGTTGAGGCTGTGCAAAGGCACACCTCACAACTAGAGTGCGATCCATGTCATCACCTTCCTCGTCACTAGGTGTGGCATTCGGCTCAAAGACCTCTTCCTCATAAACTCCTTCACTTTCTTCTCCTTCTCCGTCGATGAAAAGATTCCTTTGTGGGGCATTGGGTGGCAAAGCGTCCCAATCCTTGACATTTATAACACTTGGCATGAGACCCACTCTTTGAGGATTCTCCGGCTACACCCTTTCCTTTGTTAAACCGCACATTAACAAATAGGAAATGTGTGGGTTTCGTAGGAGGGCTTCCAGCACTAGATCTCGCCGGTACGGAGTTGACCGGAGTGAAAATCAGATCACCTAGTCATCATCATTTTCAAATATCGTTCAAGATCTTGAACGACGGTGTAACAATCAGCGAGAGTCTCCACAGGGTGGGAGACTAACTCTTTTTGCAAGTCAAGTCTCAATCCGATGCGAAATCTGGATAGAGTGACTTAAGGGCCTTCGGATACCTTAGCTCTCATCACGAATTCCTCAAATTTGCCAATGTAATCCGAAACGGGCATACTACCTTGACGCAGATTTTGCCATTGGTCGAGGAGACAATGGTAGTATGAAGAAGGAACATACTTCTCTGTAAATCATTCCTTCATGTCCTCCCAACGGGTAATGGGAGTACAACCCACATTCGTTCTGATGCGTTCAACGTTGACCCAAAAGAGTCGAGCTTGGCCTATGAGCTTCATTTTAGCAAGTCTAACACACCTTTCATCGCTCATGTAAAACAACTCGAAGTGCTGGTCCATATCGGATAACCAATCGAGGAAGACTTGAGGGTTTAATCTTCCATCGAAAGTTGAGAACTCAATTTGGACATTTTTGAGGAGTCTCCCTTCCGGGTCGTGGTCATCCCCATGATGATCTAACCTATAGCTCCGGTTCTGATTATGTTGGTAGCCATTTCGTTCGAAACGTGGACCATTACGCTCACGAGGTGGCTCGAAGTACTCATCACCCTCGTCACTCGGTCTAGCAACCTCTCATTGGATGTTTCGAGAGTCCTTTAGGCTGTCTCCAAGGCAATCATTCGATCATTAATCGATTTTAGATCAGCTCTCATGCCGTTAAGAGTCACGGCAATCCCACTCATGTCCATGGTGATACAGTTCACTAATTGATGGGTTCTAGAATGGAATGCGACATGAACGCTTTGGCCAAAACATAAATAATATGTGATGAAAATTAAAGTGCAATGAATGCAATGTCACACAGTATGCCCTAACCTAGAACCTAGGGCTTTGATATCAAAACTGACGCAAGACGGGACCCTAAACTACGTGAATGCGATGATTAACTGCTTGACGAAATTAAATTGTGCAATAAATCTGAAAATATAACGAATACCTTAGGCGTTCGTAGTCCTCCATGTGAAAGATCTTGTTCGGTTCGAGTAACGTTCAGCCTTTGCGCTAGATCCGTTAGAATAGTGATGCGGATCAGTCCTAGAGACAGGACTCTAGGTCTTTCCAGATTAGGGCGCTCACGATTCAAGGATGGAATCTCTGGTCCTTCTATGGTTTACGGGGTTGGTTCGAATCAATGGAGTAGGGGAAAGCTAGGGTTTTGGGAGTCGGGTATTTGGATGGGAGATGGCAGATTTGGATTGTTTGAACTAAAGCTAGGAAGATAGGTTAAAAGGATAAAGTAAAACAAGGATAGATTGTAGGCTTCATACCCCTGGCTTCACACCAAACCCTTCTCGGGAAGAAGAATCACTCTTCGAAGAAACTCATCTCAAGTTCCACAAGCAAACGCTCATTCATTCAATAATCAATAACTAACTACATTGTTTAACTTAAGGACCTTATATAGGAGTCCTTTCAAACGAATATAAAACCCTAAAACAAATTCCAAAAGGACAAGTATGCCCCTGAAAGTTCAGTTTCGAATTAAAAAAAAAAAACAAAAAAAATTTAAGCTGCGCGATTTCGATCGATCGAACATGAAGTTCGATTGATCGAAATAGAAATTCGATCGATCGAAAGTGAAACTCAATCGATCGAAAAACATGTTCCAAAAGCTCGCCGCAGAAATTCGATTGATCGAAATTGAAACTCGATCGATCAAATGGAAATTGGATCGATCGAGTATATAATTCGATCGATAGAATTATATAGTTCAGAACATATGTTTTTCCTCTTCACCGCCGTTCGATCGATCGAAATACTACTTCGATCGAAATTACAGTTCGATCAATCGAATTTACTGTGTTTCCTCCAATTTCTCCAGAATTTCGTCTTTCGCCTCTTTCGCCTAGTTCTGATGATTTTCATTCCGCTTCTTTCGACGTCGGTATACAGGAAACGATCCATATCCAATGTCTACAATGTCGGCGTCCTCGTCAGAAAAATAAACGGAAAAAGTCAAGAAAACAGGAAAAAATTGGAAGCTACTAAAACATTAAAAACATATAAGTTGAAAGACGGGCTCATGGATTATTCTTCTTTTCGTTTTCTTCTATCTTAAGGCTTGGTAGATAAAAAGTGGTTCGTTAGTTTATGGTTTCTGTTTTGATGAGAGAGAGAGAGAGGCTTGTAGGCGTCCATTTCTGAATGACAGAGGGCGTCATGACAGTGCTTTAAATAGCGTTCAGAGGCATAAGCCTCAAAGCGTGCCTCGAGGCATACCGTAAGCTTTTCGCCTGGAGGCATGCCATGAGGTATAAAGGTATATGAGACATACTTAAGGCATAATTGACGCATACTGAGGCGTATGTGAGGTGCAGTGAGGTTTAAGCCTCATGTGAATTTTTGTTCTTTTACAACTTTACCAGATTTTTTTTACAAAACTACCCTCTTATAACAAGATTACCCTTCTAAAAAATTATAAGGGATTAAATAGAGGATGAACTCTATTAATATTTAAGAACTTAAAATTGTTATTTGCTAATGAGAATGGAAACAATCATCAAGCAAGTAGCCATTATTTTGTGAGTTGTGACTTGTTGACTTGATGCTTATATATTGCAAACAATTGCAATTTTACATTAGGTAATTGAATCTTTCTTTTGTCAATGGTATAAGGTTGTACACTTGTATCTCTCACTTTGATTTGTGCATTAAATATTGATTGTTTGTGACTGTAAAATTATCCACTATTGTTCTTACATTTTTCTAATTTGCTATCATTTTTTTAATTTTCTCGATATTTAAAATATTCATTAAATTATTAAAATAAAAATTCAGAAAACTTGTGAAGCTTATGCCTCAAGCCTTGAGACTTACGTCTCGCCTTGTAAGAGGGCTGAGCGCTACACCTTCACCTTTCGCTTTCGAAAACACTTTTCATGACTAAACGAGCTTTTAAAAGGTTTCAAAAAAATAAATCAAATTTTTTAAAGGTTTAAAAAAAATATGGACAAGGACAGAAAAAACAATTCAAATGCAGTTTCTGTGTTTGAAACACAAAACATGTTTTAAATGAAAAAATTAAAAACTGTCTTTTTCGACGCATCAAATCCGTGATTTAAACGCCGTAGCAAAAAAAATGAAGATTAAACGCCTTTTTTTTCTTTCAAAAAGACGCTGTTTTTGTCACCACGCTCACTAGGATGAAAATTGGTAAGACTTACTGCTCTGACTGATTGCCACATGCTATCTTATCGACCGCATGCCCTTCAGCATTTAAATCTAAAATGCCTTTGTTTTCCATTTCAACCAAGTGTCTACCAATATCTGTATGTTGATGATCTTAGTTCAAATAAAAATAAACAATAAGAAAAATATAGCTGAATGTTTGCTAGTTATGAGCTTTCAAAATGTTATGAACTATATGATCTTACAACAAACAAAAGTGTGCATATGGATGCAAACTCTTTTCACGATGTTTCTTAATGATCCAATGGAGGGACTTAAGGTACCATATCCTCATTCTATTCAGAAGGATAGGAGCAGGAGCATGGTATCAAAATTCGGCCGATACCGATATGTATCGGTTTTTGTCGAGAACTGATACGATGGGGTGGTCTCAGTATCTATATCGGACCGATACTGGTCAGTATCAGCCGATAATGGCTCGGCGTCGGCCGAAACTGACTGATGCTGAAATTGGACCGATATCTGATACTGATACAGATTGTGTCACCCAATTTTAGTGACAGTGCTCTGGTATCGGAAGTTCTCCAGAGACTAAGCAGCAATGCTAGAGACAGGAACTTCCCTATGTACAGAAAACGTAAATATTTACTATGGAAGATAAAAACAACTACTTACAGCTAACATCCCCACCAAGAAGGAAATAAGCATGCAAACTGTGTGCAAATTTAAGGGAATCAACAGTTTTAGATGCTGCTGCCAATGCCTGCGAACCATCGAGTGCTTTCAAATATTAGGACATCATCAAGCTCAGGTAGAAATGAACTTATGATTAATTGTTCTTTCAAAAGGGAAATCTTGGACCATTCAAATAAGGATATAAAGTATTTCTTAAATATTGCAGATAGGATAAAAATGTATGGAGAAGGAAAATACATCTGTCATCATAACAACAGGCTGTTCGATTAAGATTTGCACAGCAGCATAAAAAAAAAGCTTTGGATACACATGAATTATGTGCTACCATGTAACCAAGAGTTAGGAACCATTATATGAGTTGTAAACACTTCTGCACAAAAAAATTTGAATTAAAATTGCTTAAAATTAAGCCCAAAGAGTAGCAGAAGCACCTTATGGAAAAGCACTCCTGAAATAACACATTTATCTAGCAGCTGATATTAGGTGGCCGAATCAATCACCAGCACAATACAGAAATGCCATGCATCGCGTGGACCGTGAGACGTGAGGGCTGCGCCAGATCAGCTGGGCACCATGTGGCACCCATCACAAGGATTGGTGCCACAACAACTTAGACAAGATCGATCAGGTACCACCCAAAAATTAGAGCCTAATCTGATGCATACTTACCATTGAAAATGTGGTCAAAGCAGCCCAAAATCAATGCACCAGATTGATTGGGTGTCACCTTATGTTTGACCCCTCAAACGGAGGCCAAAAAAGTACCCCCAAAAAAATAATTTAAATCACATGCCCCATGGCTAGTCGGGCTGCATGCATCTACCCATCTCTCACACGCATTCACACGCACACAACACACACACATAAAGGAAAACTTCTTGTTCCTCTTGACTCCTTCCTTCTGACTCCCCTCTTTTCTTTCTTATCCCTCCCTCAACTAATACAAATAACTTATTCTTTGGTGGTTTTTTACTGGAAAAAAAAATCCGCCTCCAACACAATTTTTTTCTCCTCTTTCGTATCCATTAACCCACTACTAACACTATTTGTAGAGGCTACAATTCAAAGACAACAATTTCCACCTAGTTAACCGAATCTAATTTGACGTTCCAAATAACGGTGATGTAAAAACCAAAAAGACAATCGAATCAAAATTTAATAGCAAGGAGACACATATATCCTCAAAAAAAATTATTATCATGAAGAACATTCTAAATCCAAAGGTTAAAGAATTCGTAAGGAGGAGAGAGACACCAAAGGGCAGGGTTTTTTTTTTTCCAACTAGTAGCCGATGCTTAAAGTATCAGTTACCTAGATCACTGAAAGAAATAAATAAATTCACTTGGTTTTTCTGAGGATCAGATTTTTGTGGATGCTCACGGATATATTGATGGCCATTCCAGAAGTTGACAAAAGAGTAAAGGATAGAGATAGAGCAATAACCAGAATTATTAATGATAAAATCACTGTTTTAATTCCCCAAAAATATATGTGATACAACCTGTAAGTATGTGCAAACCTGGATTTTTCCCTAAATGGGGTAAGGGGTTGTGTACACAACACATTTGCGTAAGAAATTTCATTCACAAACAAATTGCATCAAATTTCCACTCACTAGGAGAGGGTTTATTAAGAATGATGGACTTTTCACTTCCGGGTATCGCTCTCGATGCCCCATTAATTACATAAAAAAAATTGAATACCTCTGATTAAAAGCTACGAAATTTACAATGAACATCTCTGAAAATAAATGCAACCCTAGACTCTAAATCTTTAAACAGCGCCATCATCATCTTCGTCTTCGTCTTCATCGTTGGAACCTTCAAAGGCGAACACTTAGCATGCACCATTCATCAGAAAATCCGCCTAATGTAGAATATAGGTTGGTAGGGATGCAACTTCGGTTAACAGAACCGAACTGAAACCGAAATATCAGTTTCCGGTTTGGGTTTTCCAATACCGAACCCGAACTGAACCGAATTTGGTAAAAAAATTTCAGTTCGGTTATAACCGAATAATTATGAATAATAATAAAACAAATCTACCAGGATTTTGTCGGTTTCTTTCCTTTTTTTCATCTTCAATTTGTTTAATACCATATTAGGTGCTAAAGTGACGAAAAGGATTTGGGACATGAGAATGACTCTTAATAAAAATAATAAAAAATTTATTAACTATTAAAAATGTAAAAAATTACATATTTACATGACATAAAATATAAAAAGTTATAAATAATTACAAGTGCATTCCATTTATTTTTTTATAAATTGAATGCACTTGTAATAATTATAAGTACATTCCTGTTATTGGTTTTCAAACTCTCGAAATTGGTTGAGGCTTGACAGCTCATGTGTTGATCATCCACATTTGTAAGACGTGGTGAAGGAATGGGTTGATCTTCTTCAACCACATTAGGTGCTTCACCACCCTCTCGCAAATATACTGCGAGATTGTGATCATCGGCGATGTCTTGCATGGATGAAGACAGGGAGTCCATTTCTTTTGTATAAAAAGATTAAAATAAATATGAAAGAGTTCAAAAAATGTTAGTAAACTTATAAAAAAAATAAAAATACTTCACTCAAACCGAGCCTTGTAATTGTAGAAGGCTTGAACTTGAAGAGGCCTTGACTCTTATAAGTTAAGCCTTGTAGAAGCTTGAGACTTGAGTCCTTGAGTCTTGAAAAAGTCTTGTGGCCTTGAGAGTATAAAGTAACAATTATATATTTTTTGCAATAAAAATATTAAATAAAAGAACTAGTAGACTAGAGAGAGTAGAGACTAGAAGAGTGTAGAGAAATGAGGGGAGAATTATATATTTAAAGGAGAGAGGAGAATAGGAGTAAATTAGATAAAATGACAAAAAAAAATAATAATAATTTGCACCCACCCCCCCAGCGGCTAAATTTCAAGGCATTTGGGGTTGCAACGGTTGCAAATAACCGTCGCAACCCCAACAGCTAGAAATCTAGCCGTTGGGGGGTTTAAAAGCGTCGGTCGGGTCGGATCTTATCGGATTTCGGATGGGCCGAACGATTTTATTCGGTTTTTTGTTTGTTTTCGATCGATTTTCGTCCGGTTCATTTTTTCGGTCTTTTCGGGTGTTTTTGGTTTTTTGGGTTAGTTTCTTCACCCTACCCAATAGCATTGGTTCAATCGGTTTCGGTTTTGGGTTAGTTCGATTTCGATTTTGAATCGGTTTCGGTCCAATCGGTTTCTGGTTCAAATCTGCACCCCTACAGGTAGTTGGATGTATGGATCTTCAAGCAAGAAATCAAATCCATTTGATGGGCAACCACGGAGGATTATAGATATATTCTCAACATAGTTGCCAGGAGTTGATATGGGGTACTGGTACGCTTAGGTGAAAAAAGTTTTGGTTACATTTTTATTGATGCGTTTTTTGTACAACATTGGAACGCCATAAAACGAAATAGATACATTATAAGTACGAAAATAGCAATGAAATCGATGTATTATAGGGACGAAATAGATACGATACTAGTGAGATATAGATACGAGATGGATTCGTCATAGAAACGCTATTGGTGCAATATGCGAAATGAATATTTTGGACAGTGTGTGATATTGGTATTTTTTTGGTAACTACTATATACAATAATTAAAATTATATGTGAGGATTAATTGACACGGGACAACAACCCTAAAATGCGGAATATGATGTTTATGCAGATTTGCCGAAATTAATGAAATTAAATCATGTTTAATCGCAAAATTATCTTCGATACCTTTAGGGTTTTGCATAATTTTGATGGGTAGATCACACGAGATCCAGGTAGGGTCCAGTCAAATGCGCAAGTACTTTTCGAGTCGAGGCGAGATCAGCCTAGAGATAGAACTCTGACTTTTTCCAAGCTTAGGTGCTTGTCTTCGGTTCGATGTAGATTCACGGATTCCAAGTTGGGTTGTGAAAGAGGTTTGCGGTTTGCAATAGGCTTATGGTTTTCGGATCGGTTTATGGTTTGGAACGGGTATTGGCTTTGTGTGATTTAGGGTTTCAAAAGGGGCTTAGGGTTTTGGGGATCACAAGGAAGAAATTAGGCTATGGTTTAGAAAGCAAACACAGATCGAAAGTAGCAAATAGAATGGCTTTTGGGAATCACTCCCTTGGCCTCACACCAAACCCATCTCAGGCAAAGATTACTCAAGCATAAAAGCATTCAAATAATCAATCAACTAATTAAAAGTCTTACAAGCCTCTATATATAGGCTACCAATAATTAAGTTCGAAATAAAGATTTCTAATACCAATAAAACACAAAAAGGGAAGTTTTCGCATAAAATTCCGTGTCGTAGCTCGCTCGAGCGATAATTATCGTAGCTCGCTCGAGCGACAATTATCATCGCTCGCGCGAGGGCTCACGCGTCTGATATCGTCGTCATAACTCGCGCGCGCGAGGATTATTGTCGCTCGAGCGACTTTAAGTGTTCGCTGGCGCGAGGATTAAGTGCTCTCTCACGCGAGGATTCCCTGCGGCGTTGTTCTTCTCGCGATACTCGGGCTTCCTCTACGCTTCTTCTGACACCGATAGAAACGATGTGGTCCGAATCCAATGTCCATGTATGTGGCGCCCTCGTCATTAATATTTATATTTTTGAAGACAATGCTCTCATTTTACTCCCAACTTAATGAGAGAGGTGCTCAATACCAACATAGCTAGTTAACTACATCCATACTTCCATTCAATAAGCACACAAAATAAAAGAAATAAGATTAATCAATTCTAGGAAAAGTCTCAAAGATCCATAACCAGTATCATATGTAGTTCAAAAAATAAAAAGATAGGAAGCAAAAAATTGCAATTAAAATGGAGACAAGAGATTTACAATTCTAATCTGAGGAGGGTCCAAAACACAAAGAAACGATCTTTTCCAAAACAAAACGAAGCAACTTCACTATCTAGCTATTAAGATCGAAGAGGTCTCTTTCCCTTTGGAGGGTCCAAAACACAAAGCAACTTCACTATCTAGCATAATCAGTTCCTCTTCCCCTTCCTCAATATGCCTAAAAATCCGTGAACATTAGATTTTGACATAATCTAATGGATCTACAAAGGAAATTATGGAGAAGGGAGAGATTCAAAAAAGAATTAGAAGAATTAATTAAAAGGGAAACTGGTTTCTTTTATAATAGAAACGAGTTTCTATATAAATTGAAACAAGTTTCAACAAAGATAGAAACCCATTTCTATTGCTCATAGAAACACGCTTCTATAAATGTTTCGTACCAGTCCCCGGTACTGGTACGCAAGGGGACTGGTACGATATGGTAAAACAGGTTTCTGGGCAACTATGATTCTCGGGCAACGTGAGTTCTTGGACGAGCCTTAGTATAACATCCTAATATCGAGTCTTGAATGTGAAATTGACCATTGGATCCATGGTCTTCTTTTGATAGCTGGCCATCGAAATCATTAGCATTTTGTTATTCAGAAGAATTAACCTAAAAGTCAAAACTACTGAATTCCTTGGAATTCGGGTTTTATCTTCATCGAGTAAAATGGAATCCTCAATGGATCGGGTTTAACTTTAGTGAGTCGAACCTAGGTTCGAGCATCACATAAAGTTTGATCCAGAATAACTGGTCATTATTTACATAGTTTGAACCTTTGGCCTATTATGGCCCATTAAAGTCGTGTAATTAAGATCTTCATCGATCACTGTCGCACGTATTACTTAGATGACCTTCGACCTTGCACGTTATCAGATCAGACCTGACCTCATTTTAAAGGAATTTCCTATCTCGACGTTAAGGTATGAACCCCTTAATTAAAAGGATCGAGGGTCCGAACCGAGAGGGAAACTCAAGTAGAAAGAGGGGTTGATCGCGATTACGTGGATTGATGATCATCTCATAAGCATGCCCTTATCATCACCCCTTGTAAGGAGTATTGATTATATTTTGAATCCTTTCGAAAAGGGGTTTATATTTGTGATGATTATGTTATCTGGGTTGAACCCATGTGGCAATCAAGGGAATTTCCTAACCCAAGGCTAAGGTCTAACTTAATTTAAGGGATCAATGGTCCAAACCATGAGGGAAACTCTTCCTTATGGTCACATGGAGTTATGGTCCTCTCGTAAGAGGATTTTCTCCATTATTGAGTTATACCCCTTTTGTGAGAGGGAGAAACTCATAAGAATTTAAACCCGTTCTCTTTAAGAGAAGGGTTTCGAACATAAAATATAAGGGTTGAGGCCGAGTTCATAAATACAACAAAATCTGTAAGTACAACCCAAATATATAATAGGATTTAGGCACGGGTGTCAACACCCACATATCCTAAGTATAACCCAAATATATAAGGGTTTAGGCATGGTTGTCAAGATCCACATAACCTAAACGTAACTTGAATATATAAGGGGCTTAGGCATGGGTATCAAGACCCACATATCCTAAACGCCACCCCAAATATAAGACTTAGATATGGTTGTCAAGACCCACAAAACATAAGTGCAACTAGAGAGAGATACCTTGAGAAAGGTATCTTGCAGAGAATCTTCGCGCAGGAGAGGCAGAGCTTTCGCATCAAAATTTCAAGATCCGTAAAAAAGAGGGGCTTGATATTTATAAAGTTACCGTGGTGGTTACTGGAAGTTACCATCCGAACGCATCTCATAATGAGAACTATGGTGAAAAGGGGTTGCGAGGGTCTCATGTATCACGCGAATTGACAAGATAAGGCAATCATCTTTGCGTAGGAGGTGAAAATTCTCACCTACGCAACACTCAAACCAATGAGATTTGAAAGACGTGGGTATGACCCATGCAGCCTCCCTTATTTCTTCTATTTTTTTATTATTATTAAAGATGACCCAATCAAGGGTAACCCTACGTGGGCGTGGGTCTTAAAGAGAGATGAGTGGGAAAAGGGAAGAGAGAGAAAGAATGACCTACACAGGGGTCTACATGGGTATGGAGAACTGAAGAGAGCAAGAAACAAGAGGAGAAGAGAAGAGAGAGAAGGGAGACCCACGCAGGAGACCTGTGTGAGTTTGGAGGAGAGAGAGGCACACCCATGCAGGGGTCTGCATGGGTCTTGGAGGAGAGAGAAAGAGAAAAGGAGAGGAGAGAGAGGGAGACCCACACAGAGATCTACCCACGTGGGTCTCATGAAAGAGAGAAAAAGAAGAGGGAAAAAGGGACCCACGCAGGGTCATCATGCATGGGTCACATCAGAGAGAAAGAAGAGAATGAGAGAGAAAAAGGATGGGACCCATGTAGGTGGCCTGCGTGGCCGCGTGGGTCTAGAAGAAAGAGAAAGAGTGAGGCCTGCGTGGGTCTCTAGGAGAGAGAAAGGGAAGATGGAAGAGAGGGGAAAGAAGACCCACAAAGGGGTCTGCGTGGGTTTGGAGAGAGAAAGGAAAAGAAGAGATAGAGAGAAGGGGGCCCATGTAAGGGGTCAACCTCCGAGGGTCAAAGAGTGGAAGGGAGAGAAATAGGATACTTCTACTTCAAGTAAGACAAGTCCCTTTTTTTCTTATAAATAGGAGTTGACGCAGGACAAAACCCTAAACTACATGAATGCGATGAATTAATTACTTACCAAAATTTAATTTAAATTAACTTGAACAATAAACCTGAAAATAATGCGGTTACCTTAGGGCTCCATTGTTTTCCATACGAAAGATCACGTCCGAGTTGAGGAAATGGTCCAGTCTTTGCACTAGATCCGTTAGAGTTGCGGTGCAAATCGGTTCTAGAGGTAGAACTCTAGCTTTTCCAGATTAGGGCGCTTACTCATGGTTCAGTGGTGGGATCTCAAGTTCTTCTATTGTTTATGGGATCGGGTGTTTGGAGATTTAATGGTTGAAATAGGGATTTGTGAGATGGGTTCGAATCAATGGTTCCGATGGGTGTTAGGATTTATGGTTTTGGGGATTTGGAAAAGGTGACGGCTGGATTTAAGGTTTATGGGATCACACAAAGTAGAGAAAGAAAATAAAAATAAAGAGATAGAGAGAGGATCGATTTTGGGCTTCACACCCTTGGCTTCACACCAAACCCTTCTCGGGAAACGAAGATTCTCTTTGAAGATACTCATCTCAAGCAAGGAAGCAAAATGTTTTTTTCATTAATCAAAAAGCTAATTACATTGTTTATGGAGAGACCTTATATAGGAGGTCTTCAAATAAAACCCTAAAACGAAACTAAACATAAAAGAAAGACAACTTTGCCCCTAAAACTCAAGTTCGGGTTCTAAAATTTTTCATTCTCGCCCGATTTCGATTGATTGAAATTAAATCGTTCGATCGAAATGTGTGCTTGATCGATCGAATTTAAATCGATCAATCGAATTATATATATATACGCCAGAGTTGAATCCTTTTTCTCACCGCCGTCGATCGATCGAAGCAGGGATTCGATCGATCGAATCCTAGTTCGATCGATCGAGTTGTGCAGATTCTTCTTTTCTTATTCTTTCTGATTTCCGTTCCTCTTCTTCTTGGCTGGAAAATCTGTTGCGGCCCGAATCTACGGCTCTCGATCTTGGTGTCCCGCATAAAGAGTCCACCTTTCTTATTATTTTATCTCAGTTTTTGTTTTTTCAAGTTTTTCTCAAACTTTCAAGTTCTAAAAATCAGTGTCAACAGAGGTATGTATGAAATTTTTGCTAAATGACAGGGGTAAAATTGTAATTTTACCTTATAGGCTGTTTGGGAATTTCCCATTTTGATAAAGGGTAAAGAGGTTAATTTTAACTTGAGGAGCTGAATGGTAAAAACCAGATTTTCAAGTGGTATCTGAGACTTTTATTCCATATGGGCAGAAGGGTAATTAGTTCTAAAACGAGGGGTATTTGAGACTTTTAACCCCAATTAGTTCAGATAATCCTGATTAGGGCTACTTAACCAGATTAGCCTAATTAAATATGTTTGAGCTAATGAAGCATAATTAGCTAATGAATTCTGTTTTAAAAGGACATTTGAAGAATTTTATGCATGAATTTGCCACTTGCATTGGCTTTCATGATTGCATAAGTTTAACACTTAAACTAAGTTCCTGGAGTTTAATATTTAGCTCTACAATTCTTTTAAGTACAGTGTGAAAAGGATTTAAATGATGATTAGAAGTTTTACATTGGTTTAGTTTCTGGAAAACCTTTTTTTTCTGATTGTTTTATTTGTACATCTATGTATCTGATTTAACACTTGTATTTAACACATGAATTTAATACCTGCATTTAGTACCTGATTTAACACCTGAATTAAAACTGTATTGATACCTGAATTGAGAATCTGGTTTTTGTGCTAGCAGCTACATAGTCGCAAAGGCATATGTGATAACCCTACCGATTCGATAAATTAAGTGTAATAAATTATAAGATCCTTGGAATTCAAGAAAAGGAATTATTAGTTTCAAAAGCCACCTCTGGCATAACTAAAACCTGCTTTTACATATTCCTGAGATTTGTTTACTGTTCAGCCTTCTTTTATATTGATCAATTGATCACCTGAGATTACTGCATATTCTTATTTCTTTCCTGGATTTATAGCTCGATCCTCCCTCTACTATTCTTATCTTAAACTGCTGGTTTGAAGAGGTAGTGCTGTTAAGTTGCGGTTGTTTTACTCACGCCACATTTTCCTACACAGAGAAACCTTCAGACATGAAGGTTAAAGCTATTGCCGATTAAAGGAAAAGACTAAGTTTAAAGTTGAAAGGTAAATTAAGTTAGAGTGGGAGTAACTCAACAGAAATATTGTAGTGAGGGTCAATGCAAACTAGTGTATGGAATTTAGTTGGTAGATTCCAATCATGCTAAGGTCAATTCTTTTTATGATGGTTATTGTACCTGTAAACTTCAAAAATGAAATGAAAAGTTACTTTTAGTTGCTCTACAATTCTTATTGCTTCTCTTGCATATTCTGATGATTTTTCTTGTCCCTTGTTGCCAGGTCCTTATGATATTTCAAAGGTCACACCTCGAGGTCTATTTACGTGAATTTCAGGTGTGATAGATAGAGCTGATTATAGGATAGCTGGTGAATGGAGTTAAGGACTTATTTCAGGCATGATAGATAGAGCTGATTATAGGATAGCTGGTGAATGGAGTTTAAGGACTTGGAGAAGGGAAATGAAGGGAAGGGAAATGAAGGAAGACTTAGGGAAGGATTAGAGCGGCAGGTGTGTTACTAAAGCGATTTCGAAAGTACGAAGCAGCTATCTTGGAAAAAAACAAAGCAAACAAATAAAAAAACCTAACGACTGTTGGGATTTAGGAAACAAGAAAAGTTGCTACACTCCACAGCAACATTAAGCTATTTGCATTAATCGAGGGAGGATTAAGAAAGAAAAGCGAGAGTGAGGAGAAACAAGTCATTTCCGATATATATACACTTAGACACAATGAATTCATGTATGTCTAAGAAATTGCTTATGTTATAATAGTTTATTGTTTTAA
The DNA here is from genome assembly GCA_021018995.1 of Chloranthus sessilifolius. Classification (NCBI taxonomy): domain Eukaryota; kingdom Viridiplantae; phylum Streptophyta; class Magnoliopsida; order Chloranthales; family Chloranthaceae; genus Chloranthus; species Chloranthus sessilifolius. The sequence goes on from CM037587.1 coordinate 141,819,405, forward strand.
AATCAAGTAAATACAATAAAAATATTAAAAGAAGAGAGTTAAAACATGGAAAGAAGGTGAGAGTTAGGAGGAACAAGTCATTTCCCATATATACAGTCAGGCACAATTAACTCATGTAAGTCTAAGAAATTGCTTATGTGCTAATACTTTATTGTTCTAAAATCATGTAAATACTATAAAAAAAATTAAAAGACAAGAGTTAAAGCATGCCTGCCCAATCAACTGTCCCCCAAAAACATTTCCGAACATTGGAGCCTCAGGCAAGGTAATTCCACGGAATAAGTCCACCTTCAAAAGATATAGAAAATAAGGAATAAATTACAGCTAAAAACATATTGTTCCTCTGCATGACCATACAGTGAGAATTCTAGATTACATAATCGTATTTCACACACCATGAAGACAAAATAAAGTAGAGATTTCTCCGTTGTGAAAGATGAATTGAGATTCACAGGACAATTGATTTTTTATATTATTAAAAAAGGAAATTTTAGATACTAAGATGCACTAAGATTCAGTATAAATGATATCGACGGGCACTTAAATATCTAGAAACAAAATGGATAATAGGTACAAAGAGAGCAACATAAATCACTTAAAAAAAAAAACCAATAGTATGATAATAAATGGAAAGGATATTTTCAGGTCTCAGTTTTATGTTATATAGACATATAAAAATAGGCACCCCAGGCATACACGAAACAAGGAATACAAAAAGTAACCAACAGAACCATAGTAAAGGAAAGGAGCTTTCCATGTCTCATTTTTATTTTATATAATGTGCCAAAAATGGTCAGCAATGTGTGATACAGTGGAAATTAAGGGTGTCAAGAGGCTGAGCCTGGGCAAGGCCCTCCATAAGCAGGTTTGAATTAGAGTTTTGACACGGCAGGCTGAGCTCAGGACTAAAATTCAAGTTCGATTAACAGTTAGGTTTGTTCTTGGCCCAAATTTTCAACCTTTTACATTTAGTCCAGGTCTGAACACACCAGACCCATCGACTTCAACCAATTTGAGCCAGTCACGGGCCTGATATGTTAGGCCCAATTATCAAATAGGCCCAATTAAAAAGGTGGGTAAAATCAGGCCCAATTAGAAAGGGGGCAAATTGAAAAGGGGGGGAAATCAAGCCCAGACCAATCCATCAGCTCTAGTGGAAATCAATCACGTGATCTTCAAGGAACGGACAGTGCAACGTCCAATAAGGACAGATAGGGGGAGCACACGTAGCAATGATGCTAAATTTTTATATAACATTCAGGTAATTACCATTTCCTAAAACCTTTATTGTACTATAAATATTTTAAAGTATCTCATTAAGGAGGCAACTACTTCGACTTCTATGATTTGGTTTGATCCTTCCCCCACAAAAATCTAGACCTTTTGTTGCCCAACTTCAGCAAATAAGATCCTCGCAGTGGGCAACTTTCAGAAGCCAGGACAACAAATAACCTAATTGTTGTAATATATGCAAATGTTGTAGTCGACAGTGGACCATTTGTTCATTCACTGTCTAGTCTCTAGAATGGTTCGGGATGACAAGCGGTTCTTCTTCAGATCTTTCGAATGAATTGGGTTTCTTCTAACCCATTGGTGGAGTTTGGGTAGCGTGGGGTTGATCTTCGTTTGGTGATGTGCGAAAACTTTCAAGGTGGGCATTATCATATGCCTTATGTTGGGTATATGAAAGGAAATGAGCGATTAGACCTTTGCAGGCCAAGCACCATCAATGAGGAAAACATACTTGGCATTAAATCAGAGATGGCAAAATAGAATAAAAACAAAGAAAGCAAAGGTATTCATTTCCAAGAATTTGAAGGAGAATGGAAGACAATAATTTGGTAAAAGGTGGATAAGGCAGTTCAAAGATGGCATATCTCCAATAGGAGTTCTTAATTTGAAATTGACATTAGTTCTCTTTGTAATCCCAGTCTGACTGGCATTGGAGAGTTCTTTAGTAATGATAAAGGAAAGGTTAAGCCTCTTTAATCCCAGTCTGACCGACATAAGCCTCTTTAGCCTTTTTCATTCGGTTAAGCCTAATAGCTCTGGAGATGACAGTCGAATTTGTGGAGAAAAATGAGAAAGGAATTTTCTCTGTTTCTTCTTTGACCATGTCATTAATGGGTACAAGATTTTACACCCGGATAAGCCTAAGCACATGCGCTTCTGGAAAGCTAAGATTCCCCCCAAAATCCGCTTCTTTGCTTGGTCTGCAGCTTGGGGCCGTATTCTTACTAGGGATCAGCTTTGGAAGAGAGGGATAGCGGGCAGAAATAAATGCCTTCTCTGTATGAAGCAGAAGGAATCTCCCGCCCATGTTCTTATTAAATGCAATTTCACAGTGAAAGTCTGGGGAGCAGTCTTAGAGAAGTTTAGAATGTAGTGAGTTTCCCAGATTCTTTTGACCGTCTTCTTCAACAATGGGAATTGGGACTTGTTAAAGGTAACGACTACGTGCAGCTGTGAGACCTCACCCCTTTCGCTGTGGGCAATTTGGCTCGAAAGGAATAATAGGGTTTTCAACTGCAAAGCTAGACCTACTGATTTGTTTGTTAATTCAGCTAAAGAGTTCTTGCTTAACTGGGCTTCTATGGTGACAGATCAGTCTCAACCTGATATCCTAGATCTCTTCAAAACCTGGGATCCTCCTTGAACCCTTCGCTTCTCTATCTCCACCTTCACAGTTCTTTCCCTCTCCATCATCGGTGATTAGGGTCTCCCAACTTTCCAGGGGGAGAGTCTCAGGGGGTTCGCTTTTTACTTTGCTTGGTAGCGTCTCACTACCGCCTATGTATGGAATTTTACTTATTAATAGTATTTTCCGCTTTTGCTGATAAAAATAAATAAAAATAAAGGAAAGGTTGTTAAAGTTTACTCGAGTCCTATTAGTTAAATGTAATGACTCTAGATTAGGGTTAGGGTTAGGTGAGGAAGAAGAAGCTAGGTGGAGAAAATTAGGGTTGAGTTTTTAGCACTCTTCCCAATGCATTAATAACTTTTATATCAACATCTTACATCACGGCTCCCAAATAAAGGAAAATAAGTGGTGAGTCACTTACTACACACCCACCCAACACTTACTACACACCCACCCACTAATGTATGTACATAACTCTACACAGACTCCCTGACGGGGACGCCACATACATGGACATTGGATTCAAACCACATCCTTTCTACCGGCGTAGAAAAAAGCAACGTAATGGAAGTCAAAGCTAGGGAAAGATGGAAATTCTGGGGAAAGAGGATGAGGAAGAACTTTAAGAACTGCGAAATTTCGATCGATCAAAATTCAAATTCAATCAATCGAATGTCTTTGTGATCCCCGAAACCCTAAACCTGTTTTGAAGCCTAAACCACACAAAGCCAACACCCGTTCCAAAACCATAAACCGATCTAAGCCCATAAGCCCTTTACAAACCATAAATCCCTTTTGCAACCCAATTTGGAATCCAAGAATCTACATCGGATTAAAGACGAGCACCTAAGCCTGGAAAAGCTATAGTCCTATCTCTAGGCCGATCTCACCTCGACTCTAAAAGTACTTACGCATCAGACTGGACCCTATCTAGATCTCGTGTGATCTACCCATCAAAATTCTGCAAATCCTAAAGGTATCAAAGATAATTTTGCGATTAAACTTGATTTAATTTCATTAATTTTGGCAAAACCTGCATAAAATCATATTCCGCATTTTAGGGTCGTTGTCCCGCGTCAGTTTTGGTATCAGAGCCCTAGGTTTTTCTAGGTTAGGGCATCTTTACTTGACATATTTATTTTATTGCATTGTTTTTCCTTTTTGAGTCCATATTGCATTCCATATTAGAACCCTAATAGACTTTGTGATCACCATGGCTTCGGTTGAGGTTCTTAATACTCTTAGAGCTATGCGAGAAGAATTGGGTGTGATTAGTGCACGTTTGAATACCATAGAGCAAGCGCAAACATCCCTGGGAGTTGGTAATGATAGATTACATGATCAAATCAACCAACTGGAAGCGATGTGTGGACTGAAAAATCAACACCAAGAGCGTGAGTGTCCTCACTTTGAGCGTAATGGTTGTCAAGACAACTGGAACCGTAGGGATTATCGTAGAGATGACTATGACCCCGAAGTTGAACTCCTTAAGAACGCCCGAGTTGAGATTCTGTTCGATGGAAGAATGGACCCTACCATCTTCCTTCATTGGCTTTCTGACATGGGCCAACGCTTTGATTGGTATGCCATGAATGACGACCGCTGCGTTAGACTCGCTAAGATGAAATTGGTTGGTCAAGCTCGACGTCGAGCGCATTAGGGTAAATGCGGGTTGTCCTCCTATTACCCGTTGGGACGAATGAAAGAATGACTTACTGAGAAGTATGTTCCTTTATCATACCACCAACGCCTCCTCTACCAGTGGCAAAATTTACGTCAAGGTGGTATGCTCGTAACCGATTACATTGCCAAATTCGAAGAGTTCATGATGAGGGCAAAAGTATCGGAAGACCCTGAAATCACTCTCTAGATTCCGCACTGGATTGCGACTTGAATTGCAAAAAGAGTTGATTTCTCACCCCGTAGAAACTCTTGAAAGATGTTATGTCGCTGTGCAAGATCTTGAACGGTACTTAAAAACTACAGTGGTGAAGAGGACTGAGCCACAATATAGCGGTCAATGATCCGGTGAGGGATGATTTAATCCTCCTTCCAAACCTACACAACTTGCCCCTACCAATTCTAGGTTTGAAAAGGGAAAAGGTATAGACGGAGAATCCTCAAGGGTTAATTCTCAAGCAAAGTACTATAAATATCATGCGATGGGACACTTTACCGCTCAATGCCCAACGAAAGAACCCCAAAGGACTCTCTTCATTGAGGGAGAGGAGGATGATGATGAGGTAGTGGTTGAAGAGGAAGTAATTGAACCTATTAGCACACACAGTGATCAGGAGAGTGATGCTAGTGGTCATGCTTTAGTTGTGAGGTGTGCCCTTGCACAGCCTCAACAGGATGAAAAGGATGAATGGCGAAGGGAGAACATCTTCCACACCTTTGCTAGATTTGGTGAAAAGAATTGCAGGGTCATCGTGGATAGCGGTAGTTGTACTAACGTAATATCAACTCATGCAATACACTGGTTAGGGCTTACACCTGAAGCCCACCCGAGACCTTATAAAGTAGCATGGGTCAATTCTTCATCCATTCCCGTGTCGAAAAGGTGTCGTGTACCGATTCAGTTAGGCTCTTATTCGAACACCTTATGGTGTAATGTGGTGCCGATGGATGTGGGCCATGTCATTTTGGGAAGGCCGTGGCTCAACGACATGGACGTGACTCTTTCTGATCGATCAAACATATGCACGTTCATGCATAAGGGCAAAAAGATTACTTTATATCCTTTGCCTCCCAAGACACCATCAACCAACACCGTCAAAACGAAGGGCGAGTCTTCTAAAGCCATTAACATTGTGAACCCTTCTGAGTTCGAGAAAGCATCGATAGATGAGAGTGTGGTGTATGTAGTTGTCACCATAGAGAGTGCTCCCGAGTCGGTGAGTAAGTGTCCCAAGGAGGTTGAGCCGATTCTACAAGAGTTTACGGACGTCTTTCCTGAAGACTTACCAAACGAACTCCCTCCTCTGCGTGATATCCAACACGTAATAGACTTGGTTCCCGGATCTACCTTACCGAACCTGCCCCACTACAGGTTGAATCCAATTGAGCATGCCGAGTTAACTCGACAAGTCAATGAGCTCCTTCAAAAGGGGTTCATCCAAGAGAGTCTGAGCCCATGTGTCGTACCTGCTCTACTCATTCCTAAGAAAGATGGTACGTGGCGCATGTGAGTGGATAGCCGTGCAATTAATAAAATTACCATTAAGTATCAGTTTCCCATACCAAGGCTCGATGACATGCTTGACATGATGGTTGGTGCCACTATCTGTTCAAAGATAGACCTTAAAAGTGGCTACCATCAAGTCCATATCCGCCTCGGTGATGAGTGGAAAACCGCCTTTAAGACTAAAGATGGTCTTTATGAGTGGATGGTCATGCCTTTTGGGCTTTCTAATGCCCCGAGTACTTTCATGCGACTCATGACCCAAGTGTTGAGGTCGTTTCTAAGCAAATTCCTTGTGGTTTATTTCGATGAAATTTTGATTTACAGTCATGACAAGGAACAACACTTGACCCACCTTAAGCTAGTTTGTGAAACCCTCAAGGGCGAGAAGTTGTTTGCCAATCTTAAGAAATGCACCTTCATGCAACGTTCTGTTATTTTCTTGGGATTTATTATCTCAGCAAATGGAATGATTGCGGACATTGAAAAGGTAAGAGCCATTGTGGAGTGGCCCGAGCCTAAAAACATACATGATGCCCGTAGCTTCCATGGTTTGACTACCTTTTATCGTCGCTTCATCAGAAGCTTTAACACCATCATGGCCCCAATCACTGATTGCATGGAAAAAGGGGACTTTAAATGGGGTAAAGCGGTGATGAAAGACTTTGTTGAGATCAAACAACGAACGAGTAGTGCACCCGTCATGCTATTGCCAGACTTTTCCACAGTCTTTGAAGTCGCATGCGACGCGTCGGGTGTAGGCATAGGAGGAGTGCTTAGCTAAGAGGGTCACCCCGTGGCCTATTTTAGTGAAAAACTTAACGAGACGAAGCAAAAAAATTCTACCTATGACAAAGAGTTCAATGCGGTCGTTCGATCTCTTTGGTATTGGAAACATTATCTTAGACCGCTGGAATTTGTGTTGTTCTCTGACCATGAAGCCTTATGCTTTCTTGCTTCACAGAAGAAGTTGAACCCAAGGCATGCGAAGTGGGTCGAGTACCTTTAAGGGTTCACATTCGTGCTAAAGCATAAGGCCGGTGCTGAAAATAGGGCCGCTGATGCACTTAGTCGGCGAGTAGTGACTTTGCACACAATGAGCACCGAGGTCGTCGGGTTCGACAAGTTAAAGGATGAGTACCCCACGTGCCCAGATTTTGGGGTTGAGTACACTGCTCTCCTTAGTAACCCGACCGGAGCACACTCTGTGTACACCATCCAGGATGGGTACTTGTTTAAAGGCAATCACCTTTGCATCCCTCGCACTTCATTGCGTGACTTTCTCATTTGAGAGTTACATGCTGGAGGAATGGCCGGACATTTCGGGCGTAATAAAACTGTTGCGCTCGTAGAGGATAGGTTATTTTCGCCTAACCTAATGAGAGATGTCGCCCGGGTCGTTAAGCATTATTGTACTTGCCAAGTGTCAAAATAGACCAAACAAAATACCGACTTGTACACCCCGTTACCCGTGTCACACACACCGTGGTACGACCTCTCTTTGGATTTCGTGCTTGGACTTCCTAAGACCCCTAGGAAGCACGATTCCATCTATGTCGTAGTGGACCAATTTTTCAAAATGGCCCACTTCAATCCTTGTTCCAAAACCTCCGATACGTCTCATATTGCTAAACTATTTTTCGCGGAGGTAGTGCGTCTTCATGGGTTGCCCAAAACCATTGTGTCTGATAGGGATGTTAAGTTTACGAGTTATTTTTGGAAGACCCTTTGGCACATGATGGGCACATTGCTCCAATTCTCTACAGCTTACCACCTTCAAACGGATGGCCAAACCTAAAGCACCAATAGGAGCCTTGGGAATCTCCTTCGTAGTCTTGTCGGTGATCATGTTAGGACCTGGGATACCATCTTACCCACAACTGAGTTTGCATATAATAATTATGTCAATAGGCCCATAGGCATGAGTCCTTTTGAGGTAGCGCATGGTCATAGGCCTAGGACCCCATTAGACTTGATCCCCATGTCTGCATCCCATAGAGTGTCAGTGTCTGCCGATGCATTTGCACAACACATTCATAGTTTGCATGCCGAAATTATAACAGAAAATTAATTCAAGCAGCAATCAATATAAATTATCAGCAGATGCTCACAGGCGTTCTAAAGAATTTCACGTGGGTGATTATGTGATGGTCCAGGTTAGGCCTGAGCAGTTCCCATCGGGATCCGCAAAGAAGCTCCAATCTTGAGGCGCTAGTCCTTTTAGAATTTTGGCTAAGAGTGATCTTAATGCATACATGCTCGAGCTTCCTCCAGATACGGGGGTTAGTTCAACGTTTAATGTGGAGGACTTGGTTCCTTACTTGGGTTTCACCCCACCCTCAGAAAACCCACTCCAACCACCTCCTAGTCCTAGCCCCAATCCAACCTTGCAACCTATACCTCTTCCTTCCCCAATAAGACAAAGATCAAATGAGATAGAGTATATAATCAACGATCATGCCGTCTCTACACATGACGGGGATTCCAAAAATACTTGGTTAAATGGGTCGGCAAACCGGAGTCCAAAAACACTTGGGTTCACGAGAATGAAGTTCGACGCTTGAACCCCAACCTGCTAGATATCTACCACAAGCGTGTTTCATCGGTAATGAAACTTTTTTGGTCCAGGGGAATTGACGGGGACGCCACATACATGGGCATTGGATTCGTATCGCATCGTTTCTACCGGCGTAGAAAGAAGCAACGTAATGGAAGTCAAAGCTAGGGAAAGATGGAAATTCTGGAGAAGGAGGATGAGGAAGAACTTTAGGAACTGTGAAATTTCGATTTGAAATTTTGATATATCGAATTTGAATTTTGATCGATCGAAAATTTTGATCAATCGAAATTCAAATTCGATCGATCGAATGTCGACAGCGATTTTCATAGACCTATGAATTTCGATCAATTGAATTTGCGCTGAGTTTTGTTTAGTCGTTTTAGAAGTCTAATTTTGAACTTCTGTTTCAAGGGTTTATTTGTCTTTATTTAATATTCGTTTTAGGGTTTTCTTTTATTGTAGGACCTCCTATATAAGGTCATTAACCTAAACAATGTGATTTAGTTGATTGAATATTGAATGCTTTTATGCTTGAATATTTTCTGCCTGAGATGGGTTTGGTGTGAGGCCAAGGGAGTGATTCCCAAAAGCCATTATTATTTTCTCTATTATATTTGCTATCTAAATCTCTGCGTGCTTCTCTAAACCAAGCCTAAATTCTTCCTTGTGATCCCCGAAACCCTGAACCTGTTTTGAAGCCTAAACCACACAAAGCCAACACCCATTCCAAAACCATAAACCGATCTAAGCCCATAAGCCTTTTACGAACCATAAATCCCTTTTGCAACCCAATTTGGAATCCGTGAATCTACATCGGATTGAAGACGAGCGCTTAAGCCTGGAAAAGCTAAAGTCCTATCTCTAGGCCGATCTCACCTCGACTCTAAAAGTACTTGCGCATCGGATTGAACCCTATCTGGATCTCGTGTGATCTACCAATCAAAATTCTGTAAACCCTAAAGGTATCAAAGATAATTTTGCGATTAAACTTGATTTAATTTCATTAATTTCGGCAAAACCTACATAAAATCATATTCCGCATTTAAGGGTCGTTGTCCCACGTCACTCCCTCAAGTCGGTGCATATATATATATATATATATATATATATATATATATATATATATATATATATATATATATATATATATATATATATATCATGCCCAACTTGTTAGTAATATCATGAAGTTTACTTTCACACACGGCCTTAGTGAGAGCATCTGTCAACTGATTTTCAGGTCGAACTTGTGGGATACAAACCTCCTTGGATTCAACTTTTTCACGAATGAAATGACATACGTTTGGTACTTTCATGATAGACCGGGTTTTCAAGAATGTGATAAGCAGCTTCGTTGTCTCCAAACAAGGTGATTGGAAGGTTCTCCTCAATTCCAAGATCGGCAAGGATATGCCTTAACCACATACCTTCCCCGGCCCCTTGTGACATAGTTTTATATTCACCTTCAACCTAGAGGTGGAAACCACATGTTGCTTCTTAGACTTCCATGTTACAAGGTTTCCACCCAAAAAGGTACAATAACCCTTGGTGAATCTCTTGTCATGAAGAGAACTGACCGAATCTACCACTGAAGATCTCCACATCAAAACGACCATGATCACCATATAGCTGCCCCCTTCCTGGACTACCCTTCAAGTACCTCAAGATTATGTATACTGCATCAAGTTGGATATTTTTAGGAGAGTATATGTATTGGCTAACAATACTGACAACATATGCTATATTTGGCCTGGTCATGGTGAGATAGGTAAGTTTTCCAACTATCTTTTGATACATATGGATATCTTTAAGTGGCTCACCTTCACTTCTGGTGAATGCAAAGAGTCAATGAGCAGCCTTATCTGCACCTTGTAAGTGGAGATTGTGGGGCTCGACTTCAGCAAAGAAATATGTAAAGTGATGCCTATTTCTTAGTGAGTTGTAAACATGTGGTGATCCCACATGTAAATTTTCTGTACATGTTTGTTCTATTTAAAGGTGTAACAGCCTTATTTGTAAGTTATCCTTATTTTTTATAGCATAACAAGAATCTTTCATGTAAAAGAGTCCAACTCACATAACCCCTTTTATCTTGTTAAAGAATGTAACAGCCTTTTAAAGGGTATTACATATCAATAGCTGACATTTGCAGATGTCATGGCCCCTGACATCTATAAATAAGCTTTTGATGGTGAGAGATCGATTTCAATATATATAATCTATTGTAACCGGTGACAGCCTAATAAAAATAAATAAATAAATAAAATGAAAATAATCTATTGAAACCGGTGATAGCCCATCAATCCTTAGTAGAAAGGTGTCTAAAATGTCCAGGTCTTTTCACTTCATTACCCATTCTTACCACACCATAGGTAGACCAAAGAAGGAACTTTGTATTGGACTTGGGAGTACCAAGGATGCTACGAGGTATGGACTTGATTTTCATGAAAATTGATAAAATTTCAAAGATAATAGTTTTTCATTCCTTGCGAAAGAAATGTGGATGCTTCACGTGTGCTAACTTATCCATACCATCAAAACACAGGATCATTTGACTTATTAAAAGTATCTGACATAAATAGAAGTGAGAAAAATTATAACAAATGTGAATCTCAACCAACTCAAGCATGTGTACTGCATTTTAAAAATAGTCAAAAATACTCACTCTAGAACAAAAAATATGAAACTAAAATAATGATAATAATAGTAATAATAACAATATCACCAACGTGATGGAAACCTACTTCTATTGGCTCCAAGTGCAGTATATGCTCCACTGTCGATCTGGTTTCAAGAGTATCATCGGAATTCCAAATTGACTTTGGTTGCAATAAAGTACCGTCTCCATGGTGCAGCACTATGCAGGTTAGCTGCCACACTTATTGTGAATCAGAAATCTATGGAGCAGAGTTAGCAGAAACAAGTTTGAGATGTGAGCTGGAGATGCAATCTGCTTGAGATACAGTGGCATCATAGGGGAAATTTGCAAAACTACAACAGTGATTCCAGAGAGTAATTACAACTAAGGGAACAGAGGGAAAAGAAGAGATATTAATTGCATAAGAGCGTTGGAAACTACATTTTATTGGTAGATCATATGTGTCCCTAATACAGAAGAATTGTACCAAATTATGAATGGAATCTAATTACGTCAAATATGGTAGGGAGGTGCCTGGTTGAGAAGCAAAAATTTGGAATGGATATTCTCAAGTTGATACATGCTGGTTAGCGTCGTCCATACAGTATAGCATTCAATCCAGACAATCCACATGGCAGGTCACAATGGTGATAGGCCACCATAAGCACAAAATTATATCGGTATGATGATTAGCTCCTCAAATTGAGATCCTTCTTAATGACAGGAAAAGTGATCGGACGGTAAGGAGCATCAAATCAGAGTGGTTATATGCTATGTCCAATCAAATTCAGTCAAAAGCTTGATGAGCGGGATTGATGATTACATGCGTCACGTGTTTGGTAGATACAAGCACGGTATCATGAAACAGGACTGAATGCTCCAGATCATCAGGTCAGAGTGGTTTTTGGTATTTGGACAATCCATGTAGATGATCTGAATCCAATATCATGGCATGGTAGAGATGATCATAGTACTATTTTCCACAATATAATATCGCTTGGGGAATGAGCTAATATAGCATGCTTGAGTAGATTTTGAGGGATGGCCATGCCTTCGCCTTTTCACTTTGTTCCCTTAGTTGTAATTGGTATGAAAAACATTCCTCCTCTTTTAAATCCCCTCTACAAAACTAATGCTTGGATAGCTACCTTGGACAAAGCAATTACGTTGGCTTGATGAACAGCAGTAAGAGTACCTGCATTATTAAGAAAAAAAAAAATAAAGATAAAAAATTACTTTGGACCAATGTAGATAAAAAAATAAATCCTCAGTTGATGCCAAAGTATTACCCAAACTATTTTCAAGAATGAGTATTACCAAAAGCTGTCATAGGAATGCACTTACAAATAAAAAAAAAATTCCATTTCTCAATAAGGTGTTTTGGGTAAGGATACAAACTTGCAAGAAAAATAATGATAATTTTTCGTTTGAAAATAAAAAAAATGTAGTCGTAGGTGGGCATTATGACCAGGCTGATAATGTTGTATAACATCCGAAATTGACAAATCAGCCAATTTGTAAAATTCCACTGACATTTTTCAAGGAAGATGACGCAGTACGAAACCCTAAACTACGTGAATGCAATGATTAATTGATTGCCGAAATTAAATCGAATTAAATTAAACAATGAGCCCTAAAATATAGCGAATACCTTAGGATTTCGTAGTATCCCATTGGAGGATCGCGTATGATTCGAGCAGGGTTCAGTCCGGGCGTTATATCCGTTAGGTTGCAGCGTAGATCGATCCTAGAGATAGAACTCTAGATTTCTAGTTTAGGGCGCTCACAATTCAAGGATGGAATCACGGGTTTTCTGGAAATTTTGATGCGAGTTGGCTTAATGGCTAAGGCGAGGATAATGGTGTAGTTGATCAATCAATTTTAGGTAAAGGTTGGAATGAATGTGACGGGGACGCCATTTACATGGACATTGGATTCGGTCCACATTGTTTCTACCGGCGTCGAAAGAAGAAACGGAATGGAAGTCAAGGTTAGGGAAAGATGAAAATTCTAGAGAAAGATGAAAATTGAAGGAACTCTGAAATTTCGATCGATCGAATTGAAATATCGATCGATCAAAAATTTTGATCAATCGAATATTAATTTCGAATGTCGACGGCAATATTTTATAAAATATGAATTTCGATCGATCGATTTTGAAAATCGATCGATCGAAATCGTGCCCGGTTGTTTAGAAGTTTAGTTTCGAACTTTTGATTTAGGGGTTTATTTGCCTTTTATTTAATATTCGTTTAGGGTTTTCTTTTATTGTAAGACCTCCTATAAAAGGTCCTTAAGCTAAACTGTTGGAGATGATATTTTCCCTATATGGGTGTAGTAAGTAGCTGTGGGTGTGTATGTAGTTAGGTGAATTTTAAGTTGTACAATTCACCTAACTATGGGACTATGTAATCCGTGAACATGCTGAGATGATATAAATAATAACTTACATTAGGATTTGGGTCATATTGACTCAAACCTATTTTCTCCCAATCTTCTTATCTCTTCTTCCTCCTCACCAAACCTAACCCTAATCTACCCTCCTTAAGTTTTGACTTGGTATCAAAGCAAGACGATCAAGGTTTGACATTGTCACTGCATTGCTGGTGCTGAAATCACCTTACAATTGTTGATGTCAGCGCTGGTGTCATGCTGACGTCAGTATTCCAACTTGGACTTGCTCGAAAGTGATCAAAACTCACATGGTTTTGGTCGGTTTTTTATCCTCAGCAAAGTTGTCTTCTACCGCCGAGCCATCTGATCACCGGAAGATAGACTTCCAACTTCATCTTCTCCAACGACATCTGAAACTCAGATCTGTTACAGATGAGATCTGAAACTCAAATCTGTTACAACTTTCTTTCAAGGCTGATTAATATTCTCACTCGGGTTTCTCAAGCACACCATTGAAACAGGTAGGAAGTATTTTTTGATGGATTAAAAACCAGTTTTGTTGCTGTTTTTGGAGTTTTTTTGTGAATCGGTGGTGATGATATTCTGCCAGAAAACAGTGATAATCTACAGAATTTTTCTGTGCATCAGTTTTGTTGTTGTTGTTTGGTGATTGCCCTTGTCGGAATCTGGAATCTGGAGTTTGTTGTAAGAAACCCAGAAAATCTACTAGAAATTGTTGTAGGTGCAAGAAACCTAGAAATCTTCATTGGAAGCTGTAGGTCTTCCCTTTTTAATATTTTTTTTTCTTTTTGATCTCGGTATCTCTTAATCATGGAAGAGAATAAATCCGAGATCGTTGGCGGGGGAGATGTCTCTCATAACTTGCAAATTTGACGGGGACGCCACATACATGGACATTGGATTCGGACCACATCGTTTCTATCGGCGCCGGAAGAAGCGTAGAGAAAGCTCGAGTACCGTAGCCTTAGAGGAGAAACGGAGACAAACCGCGAGGAGAATAACGCCGCAGAGAATCCTCGCTCGAGCGATGATAATTCTCGCGCGCGCGAGCTATGACACAAAATTTTATGCGAAAACTTCATTTTTGTGTTTTATTAATATTAGAACTCTTTTATTTCGAAACTATTTATTGGTGGCCTATATATAGAGGCTTGTAAAGACTTTTTATTAGTTGATCGATTATTTGAATGCTTTTATGCTTGAGTAATCTTTGCCTTAGATGGGTTTGGTGTGAGGCCAAGGAGTGATTCCCAAAGCCATTGTTATCTTCTCTATTCTATTTGCTATTTCTCAATCTGTGATTGCTTTCTAAAACTTTAGCCTAATTGTTTCCTTGCTTTCCCAAAACCCTAAACCTTTGAAACCCTAAATCAAACATAGCCAACACCCTTTTCCAAACCATAAACCGATCCGAAAACCATAAACCCGTTACAAAACCAAAACCTATTACAAACCCATAATCTAATTCCGCAACCTTGGTTCGAGCCGTGAATCAACATCGGACTGAAGGCGAGCGCCTAAACCTGGGAAAAGCTACAATCCTATCTCTACGCCGATCTCGCCTCAACTTTAAACGTCCTTGCGCATCGGACTAAACCCTAACTGGATCTCGTGTGATCTGTCAACCTGAATTCTCTGAACCCTATGGTATTAAAGATAGTTTTGAGATTGAGCTTGATTTAATTTTATTTAATTTTGGCAAAATCTACATAAAAATCATATTTCCGCATTTTAGGGTCGTCCCACGTCAGTTTTGGTATTAAAGCCCTAGGTTTTCTAGGTTAGGGCAACTTTACTTGTCATATTTATTTTATTGCATTGTTTCCTTTTTGTAAGTCCATATTCCATTCCATATTAGAACCCAATAGACTTTGTGATCACCATGGCTTCAAATGAGGTTCTTAATACTCTTAGAGCTATGCGAGAAGAATTTGGTGCGATTAATGCACGTCTAAATACCATAGAGCAAGCCTAAACATCCCTAGGAGTTGGTAATGATCGATTACCTGATCGAATCAACCAACTGGAAGCGATGGGTGGGCCACAAAATCAGCGCCAAGAGCGTGAGTGTCCTCACTTTGAACGTAATGGTCGCCAAGACAATCAGAACAGTAGGGATCATCGTAAAGATGACTATGACCCCGGAGTTCAACTCCTTAAGAATGTTCGAGTTGGGCTTCCGACTTTTGATAGAAGAATGGACCCTATCGTCTTCCTCGATTGGCTTTCTTACATGGACCAACACTTTGATTGGTATGCCATGAATGACGACCGTTGCGTTAGTGACGGGGACGCCACATACATGGACATTGGATTCGAACCACGTCAGTTTTACCGGCAACGGAAGAAGCGTAGAGGAAGCTCGGAGGAGAAAGGAGGAGGCGAGAAAAGAAATGTCGCATGACGCACAACAACGCCTTTGCTACATCTGCAGAAGACGTGCGATGAATGACGTTGTCATAGTGTCGCAACGCGCCGCCGCCGACGATTTTAGACGGGATTTTATTTTTTTCTATGCGAAAGTTGCCTTTTAGTGTTTTACTAATATTAGGACTTTCTTATTTCGAGTTTAATTATTGGTGGCCTATATACAGAGGCTTGTAAACACTTTTTAATTAGTTGATTGATCATTTGAATGCTTTTATGCTTGAGTAATTGTTGCCTGAGATGGGTTTGGTGTGAGGCCAAGGGAGTGATTCTCAAAAGCCATTGTTATTTTCTCTATCATATTTGCTATCTCTCGATCTGTGCTTGCTTCTCTAAAACCTTAGCCTGATTGTTTCCCTTGTTTTCCCAAAACCTAAACCCTTTTGAAACCCTAAATCAAACATAGCCGACACCCTTTTCCAAACCATAAACCGATCCGAAAACCATAAACTTGTTACAAAACCAAAACCTATTACAAACCCATAATCTAATTCTGCAACCCTGGTTCGAGCCGTGAAGCAACATCGGATCGAAGACGCGCGCCTAAACCTGGAAAAGCTAGAGTCCTATCTCTAGGCCCGATCTCGCCTCAAATCTAACGGGACTTGCGCTTCGGATTGGACACCCTATTCGGATCTCGCGTGATTTACTTACCAAAATTCTATAAACCAAAGGTATCGTGATAGTTTTGAGAATACTCTTGAATTAATTTTATTTAATTTCGACAAATCGCATTAAAAATCATATTCACGCATTTTAGGGTTCCCGTCCCGCGTCAGTTAGACTCGCTAAAATGAAGTTGGTTGGTCAACCTCGGCTTTTCTAGCTCAATGTCAAGCGTATCAGGGTAAATGCGGGTTGTCCTCCCATTACCCGTTGGGACGACATGAAGGAACGACTTACTGAGAAGTATGTTCCTTTATCATACCACCAACGCCTCCTCGACTAGTGGGAAAATTTACGCCAAGGTAGTATGCCCGTGACCGATCACATTGCCAAATTTGAAGCGTTCATGATGAGGGCAAAAGTATCGGAAGACCCTGAAATCACTCTCTCTAGATTCCGCACCGGATTGCGACTTGATTTGCAAAAAGAGTTGATTTCTCACCCCGTGGAAACTCTTGAAAGATGTTATACCGTTGTGCAAGATCTTGAACGGTACTTGAAAACTACGGTGGTGAAGAGGACCGAGTAACAATAAGCGGTCAACGATCCAGTGAGGGACGATTTAATCCTCCTCCCAAACCTACACAACCCGCCTCTACCAATTCGAGGTTTGAAAGGGGAAAAGGTGTAGTCGGAGAATCCTCAAGGGTTAATTCTCAAGTAAAGTGCTATAAATGTCATGGGATGGGACACTTTTCCGCCCAATGCCCTACAAAAGAACCCCAAAGGACTCTTCATCGAGGGAGAGGAGGATGATGATGAGGTAGTGGTTGAAGAGGAAGTAATTGAACCGGTTGGCACACCCAGTGATGAGGAGGATGATGATATTGGTCACGCTTTAATTGTAAGGAGTGCCCTGGCACAGCTTCAACGGGATGAAAAGGATGGCTGGCGAAGGGAGAACATCTTCCACACCTTTGCCAGATTTGGTGAAAAGAATTGCAGGGTCATCGTGGATAGCGGTAATTGTACCAACGTAATATCAACTCATGCAGTACGCCGCTTAGGGCTTATACCTGAAGCCCACCCGAGACCTTATAAAATCACATGGGTCAATTCTTCATCCATTCCCGTATCGAAAAGGTGTCATGTACCGATTCAGTTAGGATCTTATTCAGACACCTTATGGTGTGATGTGGTGTCGATGGATGTGGGCCATATCATTTTGGGAAGGTCGTGGCTTTACGGCATGGACGTGACTCTTTCTGGTCGATCAAACATATGCATGTTCATGCATAAGGGCAAAAAGATTACTTTACACCCTTTGCCTCCCAAAACACCATCGACCAACAACGTCGAACAGAAGGGCGGATCTTCTAAAGCCATTAATATTGTGAGTCCCTCTGAGTTCAAGAAAGCATCGTTAGATGAGAGTGTGGTGTACGTAGTTGTCACTGTTGAGAGTGCACCCGAATCAGAGAGTGCATGTCCCAAGGAGGTTGAGCCGATTTTAAAAGAGTTTACGGATGTCTTCCCTAAAGACTTACCAAACGAACTCCCTCCCCTGCGTGATATTCAACACGCCATAGACTTAGTTCCCGGATCTACCTTACCGAACCTGCCCCACTATAGGTTGAATCCGGTTGAGCACACCGAGTTAACTCGACAAGTCAAAGAGCTCCTTCAGAAGGGGTTCATGCAAGAGAGCATGAGCCCGTGTGCCGTACCTACCCTACTCATTCCTAATAAAGATGGTACATGGCGCAAGTGTGTGGACAGCCATGTGATCAATAAGATTACGGTCAAGTATCGGTTTCCCATACCAAGACTCGATGATATGCTCGATATGATGGTTGGTGCCATTATCTTTTCAAAGATAGACCTTAAGCGTGGCTACCATCAAGTCTGCATCCGCCCCAGTGATGAGTGGAAAACTGCCTTTAAGACTAAGGGTGGTCTTTATGAGTGGATGGTCATGCCATTTGGGCTTTTTAACGCCCCGAGTACTTTCATGCGACTCGTGACCCAAGTGTTGAGGCCGTTTCTAGGCAAATTCCTTGTTTATTTCAATGACATCCTGAACTACAGTCATGACAAGGAACAACACTTGACCCACCTTAGGCTGGTTTGTGAAACCCTCAAGGGTGAGAGGTTATTTGCAAATCTCAAGAAATGCACCTTCATGCAACGATCTGTTGTTTTCTTGGGATTTATTATCTCGGCTGATGGAATGGTCACGGACTCCGAAAAGGTTAAAGCCATTATGGAGTGGCCCGAACCTAAGAACATACACGATGTCCACAGCTTCCATGGCTTGGCTACTTTCTATCGTCGCTTCATCAGATGCTTTAGCACCATTATGGCCCCAATTACGGATTGCATGAAAAAAGGGGACCTTAAATGAGGCAAAGCGGCGACAAAAGCCTTTGCTGAGATCAAACAACAAATGAGTAGTGCACCCGTCATGCGATTGCCGGACTTTTCCAAAGTCTTTGAAGTCGTATGCGACGCATCGGGTGTAGGCATAGGAGGAGTGCTTAGCCAAGAGGGTCACACCGTGGCCTATTTTAATGAAAAACTTAACGAGGCGAAGCAAAAGTACTCCACCTATGACAAGGAGTTCTATGCGGTCGTCGGATCTCTCTGGTATTGGAAACATTACCTTAGACCGCAGGAATTTGTGTTGTTCTCTGACCATGAAGCTTTACGCTTTCTTGCTTCACAGAAGAAGTTGAACCCAAGGCACGCGAAGTGGGTTGAATACCTTCAAGGGTTCACATTCTTACTAAACCATAAGGCCGGTGCTGAAAATAGGGCCGTTGATGCACATAGTCGGTGAGTGGTGACTTTGCACACAATGAGCATCGAGGTCATCAGGTTCGAAAAGTTAAAGGATGAGTACCCCGAGTGCCCAGATTTTGGGGTTGAGTACACTGCTCTCCTTAGGAACCCGACCGGCACACACTCCGTGTACACCATCCAGGATGGGTACTTGTTCAAAGGCAATCGCCTTTGCATCCCTCGCACTTCATTGCGTGACTTTCTCATTTGGGAGTTACATGCTGGAGGGATAGCAGGACATTTCGGGCGTAATAAAATTGTTGCACTCATGAGGATAGGTTCTTTTCGCCTAGCCTAATGAGAGATGTCACCCGGGTCGTTAAGCATTGTCGTACTTGCCAAGTGTCAAAACAGACCAAACAAAATACCGGCTTGTACACCTCGTTACCCGTGCCACACACATCGTGGGAAGACCTCACTATGGATTTCGTGCTTGGACTTCCTAAGACTCCTAGGAAGCACGACTCCATCTATATCGTAGTGGACCGATTTTCCAAAATGGCCCACTTCATTCCATGTTTCAAAACCTCTGAATATTGCTAAACTATTTTTCGCGAAGGTAGTGCGTCTTCATGGGTTGCCCAAAACCATTGTGTCTGATAGGGATGTTAAATTCACTTGTTATTTTTGGAAGACCATTTGGCACATGATGAGCACATTGCTCCAATTCTCTACAGCTTACCACCCTCAAACGGATGGCCAAACCGAAAACACCAATAGGAGCCTTGGGAATCTCCTTCGTAGTCTTGTCGGTGATCATGTTAGGGCCTGGGATACCATCTTACCCACAGCTGAGTTTGCATACAATAATTCTGTCAATAGGTCCATAGGCATGAGTCCTTTTGAGGTAGTGCATGGTCATAGGCCTAGGATCCATTAGACTTGATCCCCATGTCAGCATCCCATTGAGTGTCAGAGTCTGCCGATGCATTTGCACAACACATTCATAGCTTGCATGCCGAAATTAAACAGAAAATTAATTCAAGCAACAATCAATATAAGTTATCTGCAGATGCTCACAGGCGTTCTAAAGAATTTCACGTGGGTGGTTACGTGATGGTCCAGGTTAGACCTGAGCGGTTCCCATCGAGATCCGCAAAGAAGCTCTAATCTCGAGGCGTTGGCCCCTTTAGAATTTTGGCTAAGAGTGGTCCTAATGCATACGTCCTCAAGCTTTCTCCAGGTGCGGGGGTTAGTTCAACGTTAAACGTGGAGGACTTGGTTCCTTATTTGGGTTTCACCCCATCTCCTGAAAATCCACTCCAACCACCTTCTAGCCCCAGTTCCAACCCAACATTGCAACCTCTACCACTTCCTTTCCCAAGCAGACAGAGAACAGATGAGATAGAGTATATAATCAATGATCACGTCGTCTCTACACATGACGGGAGATTCCAGAAGTACTTGGTTAAATGGGTCGACAAATCGGAGTCCGAAAACACTTAGGTCCACGAGAATGAAGTTCGTCGCTTGAACCCCGACCTGTTAGACATCTACCACGAGCGTGTTTCATCGGTGATGAAACCTTTTTAGTTCAGGAGAATTGACGGGGACGCCACATACATGGACATTGGATTCAAACCATATCGTTTCTATCGGCGTCGGAAGAAGCATAGAGGAAGCCCGAGTACCGTAGCCTCAAAGGGAAACGAACACAAACCGCGAGGAGAACAACGAGCACTTAAAGTCACTCGAGCGATGATAATCCTCGTGCGCGTGAGCTACGGCACAGAATTTTATGTGAAAACTTTCTTTTTGTGTTTTATCTGTATTAGAACTCTTTTATTTTGAAACTAATTATTGGTGGCATATATATAGAGGCTTGTAAAGACTTTTTATTAGTTGATTGATTATTTGAATGCTTTTATGCTTGAGTAATCTTTGCCTGAGATGGGTTTGGTGTGAGGCCAAGGAGTGATTCCCAAAGTCATTATTATCTTCTCTATTCTATTTGCTATTTCTCGATCTATGATTGCTTTCTAAAACCTTAGCCTAATTGCTTCCTTGCTTTCCCAAAACCTTAAGCCTTCGAAACCCTAAATCAAACATAACCAACACCCTTTTCCAAACCATAAACCGATCCAAAAACCATAAACCCGTTACAAAACCAAAACCTATTACAAACCCATAATCTAATTCCGCAACCCTGGTTCGAGCCGTGAATCTACATCGGACTGAAGATAAGCGCCTAAACCTGGGAAAAGCTAGTCCTATCTCTAGGCCAATCTCGCCTCGACTCTAAAAGTACTCGCGTATCGGACTGGACCCTATCTGGATCTCGTGTGATCTACCCATCAAAATTCTGCAAACCCTAAAGATATCAAAGATAATTTTGCGAATAAACTTGATTTAATTTCATTAATTTCGGCAAAATCTGCATAAAAATCATATTCTACATTTTAGGGTTATCGTCCCGCATCAATTTTGGTATCAGAGCCCTAGGTTTTCTAGGTTAGGGCATCTTTGCCTGTCATATTTATTTTATTGCATTGTTTTCCCTTTTTGAGTCCATATTGCATTCCATATTAGAACGCTAATAAACTTTGTGATCACCATGGCTTCGGATGAGGTTCTTAATACTCTGAGAGATATGCGAGAAGAGTTGGGTGTGATTAGTGCACGTCTGAATACCATTAAGCAAGCCCAAACATAGGAGTTGGTAATAATAGATTAAGTGATCGAATCAACCAACTGGAAGAGATGGGTGGAGTGGAAAATCAACACCAAGAGCGTGAGTGTCCTTACTTTGAACGTAATGGTCGTCAAGACAACCGGAACCGTAGGGATCATCGTAGAGATGACTATGACCCCGAAGTTCAACTCCTTAAGAACGTTCGAGTTGAGATTCCGACTTTCGATGGAAGAATGGACCCTACCGTCTTCCTCGATTGGCTTTCTGACATGGACCAACACTTTGATTGGTATGCCATGAATGACGACCGTTGCGTTAGACTCGCGAAAATGAAATTGGTTGGTCAAGCTCGACTTTTCTGGCTCAATGTTGACCGCATTAGGGTGAACACAGGTTGTCCTCCCATTATCCGTTGGGACGACATGAAGGAACGACTTATTGAGAAGTATGTTCCTTTATCATACCACCAACGCCTCCTCGACCAGTGGCAAAATTTACGTCAAGGTGGTATACCCGTGACCAATTATATTGCCAAATTTGAAGAGTTCATGATGAGGGCAAAAGTATCGGAAGACCCTGAAATCACTCTCTCTAAATTCCGCACCGGATTGCGACTTGAATTGCAAAAAGAGTTGATTTCTCACCCCGTAGAAACTCTTGAAAGATGCTATGTCGTTGTGCAAGATCTTGAACGGTATTTGAAAACTACGGTAGTGAAGAGAATCGAGCCACAATATAGCAGTCAACGATCCGGTGAGGGACGATTTAATCCTCCTCCCAAACCTACACAACCTGCCCCTACAAATTCTAGATTTGAAAAGGAAAAAGGTGTAGTTGGAGAATCCTCAAGAGTTAATTCTCAAGTAAAGTGCTATAAATGTCATGGGATGGGATATTTTGCCACCTAATGCCCTACGAAGGAACCCCAAAGGACTCTCTTCATTGAGGGAGAGGAGGATGATGATGAGGTAGTGGTTGAAGAAGTATTTGAACCGGTTAGCACACCCAGTGATGAGGAGGGTGATGCTATTGGTCATGCTTTAGTTGTGAGGTTTGCCCTAGCACAACCTCAACAGGATGAAAAGGATGATTGGCGTAGAGAGAACATCTTTCACACCTATGCCAGATTTGGTGAAAAGAATTATAGGGTCATCGTGGATAGCGATAGTTGTACCAACGTAATATCCACTCATGCAGTACGCCGCTTAGGGCTTACACCTGAAGCCCACCCGAGACCTTATCAAGCCGCATGGGTAAATTCTTCATCCATTCCCGTGTCGAAAAGGTGTCGTGTACCGATTCAGTTAGGTTCTTATTCGGACACCTTATGGTGTGATGTGGTGCCGATGGATGTGGGCCATATCATTTTGGGAAGGTCGTGGCTCTATGACATGGACGTGACTTTCTGGTCGATCAAACATATGCACGTTCATGCATATGGGCAAAAAGATCACTTTACACCCTTTGCCTCTCAAAACACCATCGACCAACATAGTCGAAAAGAAGGGCGAGTCTTCTAAATCCATTAATATTGTGAGCCCTTCTGAGTTCGAGAAAGCATCGATAGATGAGAGTGTGGTGTGCGTGGTTGTCACCGTAGAGAGTGCTCCCGAGTCGGCGAGTGAGTGTCCCAAGGAGGTTGGGCCGATTTTAAAAGACTTTACAGATGTCTTCCCTGAAGACTTACCAAACAAACTCCCTCCTCTGTGTGATATTGATGCAGGACAGGAACCCTAAAATGCGTGAATATGATTTTTAATGCGATTTGCCAAAATTAAATAAAATTAATTAAAGAGTAATCTCAAAATTATCACGATACCTTCGGGTTCATAGAATTTCGGTTGGTAAATCACGCGAGATCCGAATAGGGTGCCCAATCCGATGCACAAGTCTCGTTAGAATTGAGGCGAGATCGGGCTTAGAGATAGGACTCTAGCTTTTCCAGGGTTGGGCGTTCGTCTTCGATCTGATGTAGATTCACGGCTCGAACCAGGGTTGCGGGATTAGATTATGGGTTTGTAATATGTGTTTGTTTTGTAACAGGTTTATGGTTTTCGGGTCGGTTTATAGTTTGGAAAAGGGAGTTGGCTATGTTTGATTTAGGGTTTCAAAAGGCTTAGAGCTTTGGGAATCACTCCCTTGGCCTCACACCAAACCCATCTCAGGCAATGATTACTCAAGCATAAAAGCATTCAAATAATCAATCAACTAATAAAAAGTCTTTACAAGCCTCAATATATAGGCCACCAATAATTAGTTCCGAAAATAAAAGAATCCTAATACTAATAAAACAAAAACAGGCAGTTTTCGCGTTAAATTAAAATTCCGTCGGCGAAAATCGACGTTGACGGCGTGCTACGGTGCAGTGTCAGCGCGCTGCGGTGGTTGTTCTTTGTGTCATTTTCTCCTCTTTTTCCTTCGGACTTTCCCTACGCTTCTTCCGACGCCAGTAAAACTAATGCGCTCCGAATTCAATGTCCATGTATGTGGCGTCCCCGTCAGATATCCAACACGCAATAGACTTGGTTCCCGGATCTACCTTACCGAACCTGCCCCACTACAGGTTGAATCCGGTTTAGCATACCGAGTTAACTCGGCAAGTCAATGAGCTCCTTCAGAAGGGGTTCATCCAAGAGAGCAAGAGCCCGTGTGCCGTACCTGCCCTACTCACTCCTAAGAAAGATGGTACATGGCGCATGTCTGTGGATAGTCGTGCAATCAACAAGATTACCGTTAAGTATCGGTTTCCCATACCAAGGCTCGATGACATGCTTGAGATCAATCAACAAATGAGTAGCGCACCCGTCATGCGATTGCCGGACTTTTCTAAAGTCTTTGAACTCGCATGCGACGCATCGGGTGTAGGCATAGGAGTGCTTAGCTAAGAGGTCACCCTGTGCCCTATTTTAGTAAAAAACTTAACGAGGCGAAGCAAAATTACTCCACCTATGACAAGGAGTTCTATGCGGTCGTTCGATCTCTTTGATATTGGAAGCATTACCTTAGACCGCAGGAATTTGTCCTATTCTCTGACCATGAAGCCTTACGCTTTCTTGCTTCACAGAAGAAGTTGAACCCAAGGCACGCGAAGTGGGTTGAGTACCTTCAAGGGTTCACATTCGTATTAAAGCATAAGGCCGGTGCTGAAAATAAAGCCGCTGATGCACTTAGTCGGGGAGTGGTGACTTTGCACACAATGAGCACCAAGGTCGTCGAGTTTGAAGAGTTAAAGGATGAGTACCCCGAGTGCCCAGATTTTAGGGTTGAGTACATTGCTCTCCTTAGTAACCCGACCAGCACACACTCCGTGTATACCATCCAGGATGGGTACTTATTTAAAGGCAATCCCTTTGCATCCCTTGCACTTTATTGCGTGACTTTCTCATTTGGGAGTTACATGCTTGAGGGATGGCAGGACATTTCGGGTGTAATAAAACTATTGCGCTCGAAGATGATAGGTTCTTTTGGCCTAGCCTAAAGAGAGATGTCGCTCGGGTTGTCAAACATTATCGTACTTGCCAAGTGTCAAAACAGACCAAACAAAATACCGGCTTGTACACCCCATTACCCGTGCCACACACCATGGCAAGACCTCTCAATGGATTTCGTGCTTGGACTTCCTAAGACCCCTAGGAAGCACAACTCCATCTATGTCGTAGTGGACCGATTTTCCAAGATGGCCCACTTCATTCCTTATTCCAAAACCTCCGATGCATCTCATATTGCTAAACTATTTTTCGCGGAGGTAGTGCGTCTTCATGGGTTGCCCAAAACCATTGTCTGATAGGGATGTTAAATTTACGAGTTATTTTTGGAAGACCCTTTGGCACATGATGGGCACATTGTTCCAATTCTCTACAGCTTACCACCCTCAAACAAATGGCCAAACCGAAAGCACCAATAGGAGCCTTGGGAATCTCCTTCGTAGCCTTGTCGGTGATCATGTTAGGACCTAGGATACCATCTTACCCACAGCTGAGTTTGTAAATAATAATTCTGTCAATAAGTCCATAGGCATGAGTCCTTTTGAGGTAGTACATGGTCATAGGCCTAGGACCCCCATTAGATTTGATCCCCATGTCTGCATCCCATAGAGTGTCAGAGTCCGCCGATGCATTTGCACAACATATTCACGGCTTGCATGCCGAAATTAAACAGAAAATGAATTCAAGCAACAATCAATATAAATTATCTGCAGATGCTCACAGGCGTTGAAAGAATTTAACGTGGGTGATTATGTGATGGTCCGAGTTAGGCCTGAGCGGTTCCCATCGGGTTAGGCTTGGCTAAGAGTGGTCTTAATACATACGTGCTCGAGCTTCCTCCAGCTGCGGGAATTAGTTCCACGTTCAATGTGGAGGTCTTGGTTCCTTGGGTTTCACTCCACCTCCTGAAAACCCACTCCAGCCACCTTCTAGTCCCAACCCCAATCCAACCTTGCAACCCATACCTCTTCCCCAAGCAGACAGAGATTAGATGAGATAGAGGATATAATCAACGATCATGACGTCTCTACACGTGACGAGGGATTCCAGAAATATTTGGTTAAATGGGTTGGCAAACCGGAGTCCGAAAACACTTGGGTCCACGAGAATGAAGTTTGCCGCTTGAACCCCGACCTACTAGATATCTACCACGAGCATGTTTCATCGGTGATGAAACCTTTTTGGTCCAGGGGGACCCCAGGATTAAGAGTCGTAAATTTAAGCCGCAACAAATTTCTCAGCCAAGAAGAAGCAGAGCGAAAACCAGAACTAGGCATAAAGATGAAGGGATCGAATACCTGGCAAATTCGATCGATCGAATTTAAATTTTGATCGATCGAAGCCCTATTTCGATCGATCAAATGTCGACGGCAAAAATTTCATATGTATGAATTTCGATCGATCGATTTTCACATTCGATCGATCGAATTTCAATTTCGATCGATTGATTTCCAAAATTGATCGATCGAAATCGCGCCGAGATTAGCTTAATTTTTAATTTTCTATTTCGAACTTAAGTTTTAGGGGCTTAATTGTCTTTTATTTACAATTTGTTTTAGGGTTTTCTAAGCCTATATAAAGGCATTGTAAACACTTTATTAGGGTGGAGTTTTTATTAATGAAAAGAGAGTTGCTTTTGTGCAAACCCTAGAGAGCTTGTGAAGAGTTTTCAACCGAGGGAGTGAATCTTTCAAACCTTAAGTGAGCAATCGTTTTTCGT
The DNA here is from genome assembly GCA_021018995.1 of Chloranthus sessilifolius. NCBI lineage: Eukaryota > Viridiplantae > Streptophyta > Magnoliopsida > Chloranthales > Chloranthaceae > Chloranthus > Chloranthus sessilifolius. The sequence goes on from CM037587.1 coordinate 141,846,554, forward strand.
GCCATTTGGTGCGAAGCCGACGTACAGCCGTGGTGTGAAGCTTCGGAAAACTTTGGTGTGAAGCCTTGGAATCTATCTGATGCGGGACAACGACCCTAAAATGCGGAATATGATTTTAATGCAGATTTTGCCCAAATTAATGAAATTAAATCAAGTTTAATCGTAAAATTATCTTTGATACCTTTAGGGTTTGCAGAATTCTGATGGGTAGATCACACGAGATCCAGATAGGGTTCAGTCCGATGCGCAAGTACTTTATAGTCGAGGCGAGATCGGCCTAGAGATAATACTCTAGCTTTTCTAGGATTAGGCGCTCGTCTTCGGTTCGATGTAGATTCGCGGATTCCAAATTGGGTTGTGAAAGAGATTTACGGTTTGTAAAGGCCTATGGCTTTTAGATCAATTTATGATTTTGGAAAAGGTATTGGCTTTGTGTGGTTTAGGCTTCAAAACGGGTTTAGGGTTTCGAGGATCACAAGGAGGGATTTAGGCTATGGCTAGAGAAGAACGCAAAGATTTAGAGATATCAAATATAAGCAAACCACGCAAATGAACAACAACAATAAGGAAAATATAGGGGAATCACTCCCTTGGTCTCACACCAAACCCATCTCAGGCAAAGATTACTCAAGTTTAAAAGCATTCAATAATCAATCAACTCCCCTAATTACATTGTTTAAAGACCTTATATAGGAGGTCTCACAATAAAAGAAAACCCTAAAACGAATATTAAATAAAAGACAAATAAACCCTTGAAACAAAAGTTCGAAATTAAACTCCTAAAATAACTAAAACTCTCGGCGCGATTTCGATCGATCGAATTCCAAATTCGATCGATCGATTTGAAATTTCGATCGATCGAATTAAAAATCAATCGATCGAAATTTCATGTTTCTATGAAAATCGCCGTCGACATTCGATCGATCGAATTTGAATTTCGATCGATCGAAAATAATATGATTCGACCGGTCAAGATATCACTCCAGAACTTGATATTTCCGTCGACAAATTCGATTGATCGGAATGTGAATTCGATCGGACGAATTTTCCTGCTACCTCAATTCTTCAGAATTTTTTTAGAATTTTCGTCTTTCGCCTAGATCTGACTAGATCTGACTTCCCTTCTATTTTTTCATTCTTCACCGGTAGAAGCGGTGCGGTCCGAATCCAATGTCCATGTAAGTGGCATCGCCGTCAATTCCCTTGGACCAAAAAGGTTTCATCACCGATGAAACACGCTCATGGTAGATATTTAGCAAGTCGGGGTTCAAGCGGCGAACTTCATTCTCGTGGACCCAAGTATTTTCGGACTCCGGTTTGCCAACCCACTTAACCATTTCCGGAATCCCCCGTCATGTGTAGAGACGGCATGATCGTTGATTATACCTTCTATCTCATCTGATCCCTGTCTACGTGGGGAAGGAAGAGGTATGGGTTGCAAGGTTGGATTGGGGTCGGGACTAGGAGGTGGCTGGAGTGAGTTTTCAGGAGTGGGGTAAAACCCCAGTAAGGAACCAAATCCTCCATATTGAATGTTGAACTAACCCCCCTACCTGGAGGAAGCTCAAGTACATATGCATTAGGACCACTCTTAGCCAAAATCCTAAAAGGCCCAACGCCTCGAGATTGGAGCTTCTTTGCGAATCCCGATGGGAACCGCTCAGGCCTAACCCGGACCATCACGTAATCACCCAAGTTAAATTCTTTAGAACGCCTGTGAGCATCTGCAGATAATTTATATTGATTGTTGCTTGAATTAATTTTTTGTTTAATTTCGGCATGCAAGCTATGAATATGTTGTGCAAATGCATCGGCGGACTCTGACACTCAATGGGATGCAGACATGAGGATCAAATCTAATGGGGTCCTAGGACTCTGACCATGCACTACCTCAAAAGGACTCATGCCTATGAACCTATTGACAGCATTATTATATGCACTCAGCTGTGGGTAAGATGGTATCCCAGGTCCTAACATGATCACCAACAAGACTACGAAGGAGATTCCCAAGGCTCCTATTGGTGCTTTTGGTTTGGCCATCCGTTTGAGGGTGGTAAGCTGTAGAGAATTGGAGCAATGTGCCCATCATGTGCCAAAGGGTCTTCAAAAAATAACTCGTAAATTTAACATCCTATCAGACACAATGGTTTTGGGCAACCCATGAAGACGTACTACCTCCGCGAAGAACAGTTTAGCAATATGAGTTGCATCGGAGGTTTAAGAACAAGGAATGAAGTGGGCCATCTTGGAAAATCGGTCCACTACAACATAGATGGAATCGTGCTTCCTAGGGGTCTTAGGAAGTCCAAGCACGAAATCCATAGAGAGGTCTTTGTCTGTTTGGTATGTTTTGACACTTGGCAAGTACGACAATGCTCAACGACCCGAGCGACCTCACTCATTAGGCTAGACCAAAAGAACATATTCTCTACGAGCGCAATAGTTTTATTACGCCCAAAATGTTCTGCCATGCCTCCAGCATGTAATTCCCAAATGAAAAAGTCACGCAATGAAGTGCGAGGGATGCAAAGGCGGTTGCCTTTAAACAAGTACCCATCCTGGATGGAGTACACGGAGTGTGTGCTGATCGGGTTACTAAGGAGAGCAGTGTACTCAACCCTAAAATCTGGGCACACGGGATACTCATTCTTTAACTTTTCGAACCCGACGACCTTGGTGCTCATTGTGCGCAAAGTCACCAGTCGCTGACTAAGTGCATCAGCAGCCTTATTTTCAGCACCGGCCACGAATGTGAACGCTTGAAGGTACTCAACCCACTTCGCGTGCCTTGCGTTCAACTTCTTCTGCGAAGCAAGAAAGTGTAAGTCTTCATGGTCAGAAAACAGCACAAATTCCTGCGGTCTAAGGTAATGTTTCCAATACCAAAGAGATCGAACGACCGCATAGAACTCCTTGTCATAGGTGGAGTATTTTTGCTTCACCTCGTTAAGTTTTTCAATAAAATAGGCCACAGGGTGACCCTCTTAGCTAAGCACTCCTATGCCTACACCCGATGCGTCGCATGCGAGTTCAAAGACTTTAGAAAAGTTTGGCAATCGCATGATGGGTGCACTGCTAATTCATTGTTTGATCTCAGCGAAGGCTTTTGTCGCCGTTTTGCCCCATTTAAAGTTCCCCTTTTTCATGCAATCTGTAATTGGGGTCATTATAGTGCTAAAACTTCTGATGAAGTGACGATAAAAAGTAGCCAAGCCATGGAAGCTGCGGACATCGTGTATGTTCTTAGGTTCGGGCCACTCCACAATGGAAGGTTGCATGAAAGGCTGCATGAAAGTGCACTTCTTGAGATTGGCAAACAACTTCTCGCCCTTGAGGGTTTCACAAACCAGCCTAAGGTGGGTCAAGTGTTGATCCTTGACGTGACTATAGATCAACATGTCATCGAAATAAACAGCAAGGAATTTGCCTAGAAACGGCCTCAACACTTGAGTCATGAGTCGCATGAAAGTACTCGGGACATTAGAAAGACCAAATGGCATGACCATCCGCTCATAAAGACCATCCTTAGTCTTAAAGGCAGTTTTCCACTCATCACCGGGGCGGATGCGGACTTGATGGTAGCCACTCTTAAGGTATATCTTTGAAAAAATCGTGGCACCAACCATCATATCAATCATGTCATCTAGCCTTTGTATGGGAAACCGATATTTAACAATAATTTTATTGATCGCACGGCTATCCACACACATGTGCCAAGTACCATCTTTCTTAGGAGTGAGTAGGGCAGGTACGGCACACGGGCTCAGACTCTCTTGGATGAACCCCTTCTGAAGTTCGTTTGGTAAGTCTTCAGGGAAGACTTCCGTAAACTCTTTTAAAATCGGCTCAACCTCCAAGGGGCACTCGCCCACCGACTCGAGAGCACTCTTTACGGTAATAACTACATACACTACTCTCATTTTTCGATGTTTTCTCGAACTCAGAAGGGCTCACAATATTAATGGACTTTGAAGACTTGCCCTTCTTTTCGACGATGTTGGTCGATGGTGTTTTGGGAGGCAAAGGGTGTATAGTGATCTTTTTGCCCTTATGCATGAATGTGCATATGTTTGTTCAACCAGAAAGAGTCACGCCCATGTCGTAGCACCACAGCCTTCCCAAAATGATATGGCCCACATCCATCGGCACCACATCGCACCATAAGGTGTCCGAATAAGAGCTAGCGAATTACCACGACACCTTTTAAGAATGGATGAAGAATTGACCCATGCGACTTTATAAGGTCTCGGGTGGGTTTTAGGTGTAAGCCCTAAGCGACGTACCGCATGAGTTGATATTACGTTAGTACAACTACCGCTATCCACGATGACCCTACAATTCTTTGCACAAAATCTGGCGTAGGTGTGGAAGATGTTCTCCCTTCGCTAGTCATCCTTTTCATCCCGTTGAGGCTGTGCAAGGGCACACCTCACAACTAAAGCATAAGCAATAGCATCACCCTCCTCATCACTAGGTGTGCTAACCGGTTCAAATACTTCTTCAACCACTACCTCATCATCCTCCTCCTCTCCCTCAATGAAGAGAGACCTTTGGGGTTCTTTCGCAGGGCATTGGGTGGCAAAGTATCTCATCCCATGACATTTATAGCACTTTACTTGAGAATTAAACCTTGAGGATTCTCCAACTACACCTTTTCCCTTTTCAAACCTAGAATTGGTAGGGGCGGGTTGTGTAGGTTTGGGAGGAGGATTAAATCGTCCCTCACCGGATCGCTGGTTACTATATTGTGGCTCGGTTCTTTCACCACCGTAGTTTTCAAATACCGTTCGAGATCTTACACAGCGGCATAGTATCTTTCAAGAGTTTCTACGGGGTGAAAAATCAACTCTTTTGCAACTCAAGTCACAATCCAGTACGGAATCTAGAGAGAGTGATTTCAAGGTCTTCCGATCCTTTTTCCCTCATCATGAACTCTTTAAATTTGGCAATGTAATCAGTCACGGGCATACCACCTTGGCGTAAATTTTGCCACTGGTCGATGAGGCGTTGGTGGTTTGATAAAGGAACATACTTCTCAGTAAGTCGTTCCTTCATGTCATCCTAACGGGTAATGAGAGGACAACCCGCATTCACCCTAATGCGCTCAACATTGAGCCAGAAAAGTCGAGCTTGACCAACCAACTTCATTTTAGCGAGTCTAACGCAACGGTCATCATTCATGGCATACCAATTAAAGTGTTGGTCCATGTCAGAAAGCCAATCGAGGAAGACGATAGGGTCCATTCTTCCATCGAAAGTCGGAATCTCAACTCGGACGTTCTTAAGGAGTTGAACTTCGTGGTCATAGTCATCTCTACGATGATCCCTACGGTTCCGGTTGTCTTAGCGACCATTACGTTCAAAGCGTGGACACTCACGCACTTGGTGTTGATTTTTCAGCCCACCCATCGCTTCCAGTTGATTGATTCGATCACGTAATATATCATTACCAACTCCTAGTGATGTTTGGGTTTGCTCAATGGTATTTAGACGTGCACTAATCGCACCTAACTCTTCTCGCATACTGTTAAGGGCATTGAGAATCGCACTCGAGTCCATGGTGATCACAAGGTCTATTAGGGTTCTAATATGAAATGCGATATGGACTCACAAAAACAATGCAATAAAATAAACATGACAAGCAAAGATGCCCTAACCTAGAAAACCTAGGGCTCTGATACCAAAACTGACGCGGGACAACAACCCTAAAATGCGGAATATGATTTTAATGCAGATTTTGCCGAATTTAATGAAATTAAATCAAGTTTAATCGCAAAATTATCTTTGATACCTTTAGGGTTTGCAGAATTCTGATGGGTAGACCACACGAGATCCAGATAGGGTCCAGTCCGATGCGCAAGTACTTTAGAGTTGAGGCAAGATCGGCCTAGAGATAATACTCTAGCTTTTCTAGGATTAGGCGCTCGTCTTTGGTCCGATGTAAATTCGCAGATTTCAAATTGGGTTGTGAAAGGGATTTACGGTTTGTAAAGACCTATGGCTTTTAGATCGGTTTATGATTTTGGAAAAGGTATTGGCTTTGTGTGGTTTAGGCTTCAAAACGGGTTTAGGGTTTTAGGCTATGGCTAGAGAAAAACACAGAGATTTAGAGATATCAAATATAAGCAAGCCACACAAATCAACAACAATAATAAGGAAAATATAGGGGAATCACTCCCTTGGTCTCACACCAAACCCATCTCAGGAAAAGATTACTCAAGCATAAAAGCATTCAATAATCAATCAACTCCCCTAATTACATTGTTTAAAGACCTTATATAGGAGGTCTCACAATAAAAGAAAACCCTAAAACGAATATTAAATAAAAGATAAATAAACCCTTGAAATAAAAGTTTGAAATTAAACTCTTAAAATAACTAAAATTCTCTTCGCGATTTCGATCGATCGAATTTGGAAATTTCGATCGATCGATTTGAAATTTCGATCGATCGAAATTTCATGTTTCTATGAAAATCGTCGTCGACATTCGATCGGTCGAATTTGAATTTCGATCGATCGAATATATGATTCGACCGGTTGAGATATCACTCCAGAACTTGATATTTTCGTCGACAAATTTGATCAGTCAAAATGTGAATTCGATCGGTCCAATTTTCCTGCTCCCTCAATTCTTCAAAATTTTCTAGAATTTTTCGTCTTTCGCCTAGATCTGACTTTCCTTCCGCTGTTTCTTTTTTCGCCGGTAGAAGCAGTGCAGTCTGAATCCAATGTCCACGTAAGTGGCGTCCCCGTCACTATCCTTTTATTTTATCTTTCTCTAGTTGTTGTCAAGTAATATCTTCCCTATATCTTTTGATAAAAGAACAAAAATCTCAAAATCCCCGAGGAGTCAAGATCCGATATTACAATTATCGCTTGATACCCTAAACTAGAACGAATTTCGAGTTCTTTCATTGGAGCCATTTTTCTAGATCGGGAAAATTTTCACGCATGCAGACGCTAAACGGATTAATCTAACTTGTTTTATTAATTTCGTTGAATTAGTTTTAATGTGTTGCATGATTTTGAATATTTCCGCTATTCAATTCTTTCTAAAAGTTAGTCCCAAATTCGCATATTAGGATTTTAACGTTTGTCATGCGTCACGATCTCGCCTCAACTCTAAAACTACTTGCGTATCGGAATGGACCCTATCTGGATCTCGTGTGATCTACCCATCAAAATTCTGCAAACCCTAAAGGTATCAAAGATAATTTTGTGATTAAACTTGATTTAATTTCATTAATTTCGGCAAAATCTACATAAAAATCATATTCAGCATTTTAGGGTTATCATCCCGCATCAATCCTTCACTTCTTTAGTTGTGGTGGAGGCAAGTTTGGTGGTAGAGGTGGTGGTCGTGGAGGTCGTGGGGGCCTCTCCAATGAAGACAGAGAGAAATTATTGTGTTCTCATTGTGGCAAGAAGGGTCATACCAGAGAAAGATGTTGGAATTACATGGGAAACCGAAATTTCTTCCGGATAGCGCATTTTAGTCTTCCACCGAGGACTCTTCTAGTCCAGTTGTTGGTCAGAGCATACCTCCTTCAGCTCCACCTTCAGCCTCATCTTCAGTTGATTTCCAAAGCTTACAGAGAGAGCTTCAGGAGCCTTCAGCGCATGACGGTAACACAGGGACAAGCATCTTCCTCCCACGTAGCTGAGTCAGATACCTATGGGTCCCATGTGACCTCTACCTCTCACTCTCCATGGATCATCGATTCTGGGGCTACGGATCACATGTCTAGTATGACAAATTTATTTTCATCCATGTCTAGTCTTTCTGATTCTATTCATATTCGCATTATTGATGGATCCCTTGTTCCCGTAAAGGGTAAAGGGAATGCTCCCTTAGGCACCTTGTCCCTTGACTCTACTCTTTTAGTTCCCAACATGCCTATGAATCTATTATTTGTCAGTAAAATTACCAATTCCTTATATTGTAGTGTGACATTCTTTCCATCCCATTGTGTTTTCCAGGACCTTAAATAGGGGAAGATCCTTGGTCATGGTACTGAAGAGAAGGGACTTTACCTCTTTCAAGATTTACGTGGTGCATCTCTTTCTGCAGCTATGGTGATTTCTGTTGATGAAGCTAGATTGTGACACTCCCGCTGTGGCCACCCTCATATTAGTTGTTTGAAACTTTTATTTCTGAAAAAATTTCATGAATTTGATAGTAGTTTGTTTAATTGTGAGACTTGTCAGTTCTCTAAGCATATTCGCAATTCTTATCCCTTGAGTGGTAGTAAATGTGATATTCCTTTTGAAGTTATTCCCTTGAGTGGTAGCTTTATTGATGACTGTACTAGACTCACTATGCTCTTTCTTATGCGCACCAAAGATGAAGTTGCCTCTATTTTTCTTCTGTTTCACAGATTAGTTAGCACCCAATTGCATAGGCATGTTAAAGTCCTTAGATCGGATAATGATAGGGAATATTCCTCACATTCTTAATCTTACCTTAACTCTCATGGATTTGTGTGGCAAACTACTTGTTCTTATACCCCCAACAGAATGGGGTCGCTGAGAGGAAAAATAAGCATCTTCTCGAGGTTGCGCGATCTCTATTGTTTGATATGAAGGTTCCTAAATATCTCTGGGGTAAAGTTGTTCTCACTGCTGCCTACCTCATCAATCGGCTACCTACACCCATTCTGGACGGTCATTCTCCGTTCCAACTTGTGTTTCCTCATCGACCTCTGTTCATAGTCCCACCACGTATCTTTGGGTCCTTATGTTTTACTCATATCCCCAAGATTCAGAGAAGTAAACTTGATCCTAAGGCTACCAAGTGTATCTTTATTGGGTATCCCTCTTCTCAAAAAGGATACAAAGTGTTTTGATCCTCTCACTCATTGTGTGATAGTCACCATGGATGTCACATTCTTTGAGGGCACTCCTTTCTCCCATCCTCTGAGTCCTCTTCAGAGGGAGAAAAAACGTAATAATGAAGAGCACTCTGAGATGTTTAGAGTTTTACCTATGGGAGATAGTGAAAATTGTGAAGAAGTGGATGACGAAATTGTTGAACCACAGAAAAGCGAACAACCCATCTTTGATAGATATGGAAAGGGAAAGATGTATGTGCGAAGGAACAACAAAAGAATCGCTGAAGCCACTACGCATGAGAATGTGGATGAGTCACCTTCTCAGAATACCGACCAGGATCCTTTACCCGAAGAAGGTCCTCTTTGTTCTGATCTTCATCAACCCATTGCTCACAGAAAATTCCCTAGATCGTGCACTCGTCATCCCATCAGTATGTGTCATATCACAATCTTTCATCATCCCATTATAGTTTTATTTGTTCTCTTGATTCTATCACCCTTCCCTCTACTGTATATGATACCTTGTTGCAACCAAAATGGAAGGATGCTATGATTCAGGAGATGAATGCTCTAGAACAGAATCGAACATGGGAAATTGTTGAACTCTCATAAGGAAAGAGAGTTGTTGGTTGCAAATGGGTGTATACGGTTAAGTATAGACCTGATGGTACTATCGAAAGATACAAAGCAAGGCTTGTAGTAAAGGGGTGCACTCAAACACAAGGAGTGAATTATTAGAATACCTTTGCACCTGTAGCCAAGTCCAACACAATCAGGGTATTGTTATCTCTGGCTGCCCATAAAGACTGGTCACTATCTCAACTCGACGTGAAGAATGCATTTCTTCATGGTGATCTCAAGGAAGAAATCTATATGGATCTTCCTCCTAGGTTTGTAGAAGGAAAGAAGGGAAAAGTGTGTAGATTGAAGAAGTCTATTTATGGATTAAAACAATCCCCAAGGGCCTGGTTTCAAAAATTTAGTGATGCTATTATGAGAATTGGGTACCGAAGAAATCACTATGATCATACTCTATTTGTAAAAAGGGGGATCAAGATGACGGTCATATTAGTCTATGTTGATGATATCATCATTACTGGTGATGATGGTAATGAGATTCTGAAGCTGAAGGAGTATTTAAGCAGAGTGTTTGAAATTAAAGACTTGGGGAGTTTGAAATATTTCCTTGACATTGAAGTGGCGAGATCTAAGAAGGGCATCTCATTATCTCAGCGAAAGTATACCATAGACCTCCTTCATGATACTGGATTTTTGGGGTGTAGGCCTGCTGTGACCCCTATTGAACAAAATCATTAATTAAATGGCGAAGGTGACCTGCTCAAGGATCCACGTACCTATCAGAGATTAGTTGGCAAACTGATTTATCTAACCATGACTCATCTAGACATTGCTTATGCAGTAAGCGTGGTGAGTCAATATATGCACTCACCAAGGACCGTACATTTGGAGGTTGTTCACAGGATCCTGAGGTATCTGAAAGGAAGTCCTACCAAAGAACTTCTCTATAAAAATCGTGGTTATTTGGATGTAGAGATATTCACTGATGCCGATTGAGCTAGGTCTTTGGATGATAGGAGATCAACTACAGGATATTGCACCTTCTTGGGAGGTAATTTGGTCACATGGAAATCTAAGAAGCAACATGTAGTATCAAACTCCAGTGCTGAGGGGGAGTACCACGCCATGTCCCAGGGTGCGAGAGAAGGCATGTGGCTTAAATTCATCTTGTCAGATTTGGGAGTCGCCCTATCATCTCCAATTACTTTGTATGGTGACAATGAGGCCGCTCATCATATTGCAGAGAATCCTGTCTTTCATGAAAGAACAAAGCACATTGAAGTGGACTGTCACTATATTCGCGAGAAGGTCGAGTCTAAAGAAATCAGTATTCCTCAAGTTAGAACTGAGGATCAACTTGTCGACATCTTAACTAAAGGTGTTGGTGGCAAGAGACTTTATGACATCTCCTTCAAGTTGGGTATGATTGACATCTACACTCCAACTTGAGGAGTGTTGGAGATGATATTTTCCCTATATGGGTGTGTAATAAGTAGCTTTGGGTGTGTGTAGTTAGGTGAATTTTAAGTTGTACAATTCATCTAACTATGGGACTATGTAATCCGTGAACATGCTGAGATGATATAAATAATAACTTACATTGGGATTTGGGTCATATTGACTCAAACCTATTTTCTCTCACTCTTCTCTCTTCTTCCTCCTCACCAAACCTAACCCCATTCTACCCTCCTTAATTTTTGACTTAAACAATGTGATTAGTTGATTGATTATTGAATGAAAGCTTTTGCTTTATGAAGAGAGTCTTCTTCCCCGTGACGGGTTGGTGTGAGACGAAGGGAGTGATTCCCATATATTTTCTTTATCTTTGTCATCGATTTACTTGGCTTGATTATATTTGTTATCTCGCGATCTGTGTTTGCTTCCCTAAACCTTAGCCTAATTGTTGCCTTTCAATCCCGAAACCTAAACCTTCTGAATCCATAAACCAAAAGCCCTTAACCTCTCTAAAACCATAAACCAATCCGAAAACCATAAGCCTTTTACAAACCGCAAATCCCTTTCGCAACCCTATTTGGAAATCGTGAATCTACATCGGACAGAAGACGGGCGCCTAAGCCTGAAAAAGCTAGAGTCCTAGCTCTAGGCCAATCTCGCCTCAACTCTAAACGTACTTGCGATTAAAGGTATCAAAGATAATTTTGCAATTAAACTTGAGTTAATTTATTTAATTTCGGAAAAATCTGCATTAAAATCATATTCACGCATTTATTGTCAGCGTCAGAATGGTTTGGGATTTTCAAATGGATGACGGCTGAGTTAGGGTTGTGGGATCACACAAGCAGAGAAAATAAGTAGATAGATAGAAGATAGATTTTGCGGGCTTCGCACCCTTGGCTTCACATCAAACCCTTCTCGGGAAAAAAATTCACTCTTCGTAGAGGCTCATCTCAAACACACAAGCAATAGCGCTTTTCATTATTCATCAACTAATTACATTGTTTATCTTAAGGACCTTATATAAGAGGTCTTACAATAAAAGAAAACCCTAAAAACAAATATTAATAAACGACAAGTATGCTCCTAAAAGTTAAGTTCGAAATTAGAAAAAAAAACTCAAAATATAAACTGCGCGATTTCGATCGATCGAAAGTGAAACTCAATCGATTGAAAAACATATATTAATACTTCGCTGCTGAAATTCGATCGATCGAATTTGAAACTCGATCGATCAAATGGAAATTCGATCGATCTCAAGCAATAGCACTTTTCATTATTCATCAACTAATTACATTGTTTATCTCAAGGACCTTATATAGGAGGTCTTACAATAAAAGAAAACCCTAAAAACCAAAATTAATAAAAGACAAGTATGCTCCTAAAAGTTACGTTCGAAATTAGAAAAAAAAAAACTCAAAATATAAATTGCGCGATTTCAATCGATCGAAAGTGAAATTCGATCGATCGAAAGTGAAACTCGATCGATCGAAAAACATATATCAATGCTTCGCCGCTGGAATTCGATCGATCGAGTATATAATTCGATCAATCGAATTATATACTCCAGAACTAGCATTTTCCCTACAAAGTTCGATCGATCGAAATTTGACTTCGATCGATCGAAATTTGTAGTTCGATCGATCAAAATTTGCAGTATTTTCCAATTCACAAAATTTCGTCTCTTTCCGCCTAGTTCTGGTGTCCATTCCGCCTCTTCCGCCGTCGGTACATGCGAAAAGGTCCATATCTGATGTCTATGATGTCGGCGTCCCCGTCAATTCTCCTGGGCCAAAAAGGCTTCATCACCGATGAAGCGGTGTCGTGATAGCGCTCGAGCATGTCGGGGTCCAGGCGTCGCACCTCGTCTTTAGCTAACCATGAGTTCTCAGAGCCCGGCTTTCCCAACCACTTGACCAAGTACTTTTGAAATCCGCCCCCATGGGTGGATATCGTCAAATCATCTAATATCCCTTCGATCTCATCTCTGCGTTGCTTGCATAGGGAAGGGAATGGTAGGGATTGCAGGGTGGGGTTGGCATTTGGACTTGGCGCAGCTTGGAAGGGGTTGTGAGGGGGTGGGGCTGGGGCCAAAGAAGGAACTAGGTCCTCCACATTGAATGTAGAGTTGACCCCTATATCCGGTGGAAGCTCGAGAACATATGCATTATGCTCACTCTTTGCCACAATTAAAAAGGTCCAGCGTCGTGGGCTTGAAGTTTCTTTGCGGCTCTCAATGGGAACCGCTCAGGCCTAACCCGAACCATTACATAATCTCCAACCTGGAATTCCTTGAAGCGCCTATGCGCATCCGCAGATATTTTGTATTGTTCATTGCTTGCATTAATTCTTCTTCTAATTTCCGCATGCAATTCATGTATATATTGTGCAAATGAATCGGCTAACTCAGAAACTCGATGGGATGCAGACATGGGGATTAGATCGATGGGTGTTCTAGGCCTAGGACCAAGGACGACCTCAAAAGGACTCACACCTAAGGACCTATTGACTGAATTGTTGTATGCAAACTCGGCTAAAGGCAAAGTAGAATCCCAAGTCCTAGGGTGATCACCAACAAGACAACGGAGAAGATTACCTAAGCTCCTATTGGTGGACTCCGTTTGGCTATCTGTTTGAGGATGATAGGCCGAAGAAAATTGGAGCATGGTACCCATCATGTGCCATAAAGTTTTCCATAAATAACTGGTAAACTTCACATCCCGATCCGACACAATCGTCTGGGGTAACCCAAGTAGACGCACAACCTCCCCGAAAAATAATTTGGCTATGTGAGCCGCATCGGAGGTTTTAGAGCATGGTAGGAAGTGGGCCATCTTGGAAAAGCGGTCCACTACCACAAAAATGGAATCGTACTTCCGTTGAGTCTTTGGTAGTCCGAGCACGAAATCCATGGAGATGTCTTGCCACGGGGTGTGCGACATGGGTAAAGGGGTGTACAAGCCGGTATTCTGCTTAATATGCTTCGCAACTTGGCATGTACGACATTGTTTTATGACCATAGAGACATATCTCACAAGGCTAGGCCAATAAAACCTATCCTCAACGAGCGCACTACTTTTATCGCACCCAAAATGTCCGGCAATCCCTCCGGCATGTAACTCCCAGATGAGGAAGTCACGCAATGAAGTACAAGGGATACACAAACGATTTCCTTTGAACAAATACCCATTCAGTAGGGTATATTCGGAGTTAATGTTGTTCGGATTTTCAAGGAAAGCAGTGTATTCTGCCTCGATATCTGGGCAATCAGGATAATCTTGTTTCAACTGCTCAAATCCGATGACCTCAATGCTCATAGACTGTAAAGTCGCCACTCGACGACTAAGCGCATCAGCCGCCTTGTCCTCCGCACCGGCCTTATGCTTCAAGACGAATTATAACCTCATAAATGTACTCGGGTCATAAGCCTCATAAATGTACTCGGGGCTTTGGAAAGCCCGAAAGGCATAACCATCCACTCATAAAGACCGTCTTTGGTTTTGAAGGCGGTTTTCCATTCATCGCCAGGGCGAATACGCACCTGATGGTAGCCAGTTTTAAGGTCTATCTTGGAAAAGATAGTGGCTCCAACCATCATGTCAAGCATGTCATCCAGCCGCGGTATGGGAAACCGATATTTAACAGTGATCTTATTAATCGCACGGCTATCCACACACATGCGCCATATACCATCTTTCTTAGGCGTAAGTAATGTTGGTACAGCACACGGGCTCAGACTCTATTGTATGAACCCCTTTTGAAGGAGCTCACTGACTTGCCGAGTCAACTCGGTGTGATCAACCGTATTCAACCTGTAGTGGGGCATGTTCGATAATGTGGATGCGAGAACCAAGTCGATTGCGTGTTGAATGTCACGCATGGGAGGGACCTCATTAGGTAAGTCTTCGGGGAAGACATCCGCAAATTCATTCAGGATGGGCTCTACCTCCTTGGGGTACTCACAAACTGACTCAGAAATACTTTCAACAGTGACGACGACATACACGACGCTCTCATCTAACGATGCCCTCTCGAACTCTGAAGGGCTCACAATGTTGATGGCCTTGGATTGGCCTCCCTTCTTCTCAACTCTATTGACCGATGGTGCTTTGGGAGCCAAAGGGTTAAGAGTGATTTTCTTGCCCTTGTAATTGAACGTGCAAATGTTAGATCGACCAAAAATGGTCACGTTCAAATCATAGAGTCATGGCCTCCCTAAGATAATGTGGCTCACATCCATCGGCACCACATCGCACACAAGGTGTCTGAGTATGAACCCAACTGTATGGGTACACGACACCTTTGAGATACGGGAATGAACGAACGAGGAGTCAACCCATGCGACTTTATAAGGTCTCAGGTGGGCTTCAGGTGTAAGCCCTAAGCGGGTGACGGTATGCTCTGACACCACATTGGTGTAACTTCCGCTATCAACGATTACCCTACAACTCTTTGTCCCACATGTGGCAAAGGTGTGGAAGATATTCTCCCTTCGCCAATCCTCCTTTTCATCCCGTTGAGGCTGTCCAAAGGCACACCTCACAACTAGAGCGCGACCCATGTCATCACCTTCCTTGTCACTAGGTGTGGCATTCGGCTCAAAGACCTCTACCTCATAAACTCTTTCACTTTCTTCTCCTTCTCCGTCGACGAAAAGATTCCTTTGTGGGTTCCTTGTGGGGCATTGGGCGGCAAAGTGTCCCAATCCTTGGCATTTATAACACTTGACATGAGACCCACTCTTCGAGGATTCTCCGGCTACACCCTTTCCTTTGTCAGACTGCACATTAACAGATGGGGATTGTGTGGGTTTGGTAGGCGGGTTTCCAGCACTAGATCTCACTTCGCCGGTACGGAGTTGACCGGGGTGAAAATCAGATCGCTTAGCCACCGTCATTTTCAAATATAGTTCAAGGTCTTGAACGATGGTGTAACAATCGGTGAGAGTCTCCACAGGGTGGGAGACTAACTCTTTTTGCAAGTCAAGTCTCAATCCGGTGCGAAATCTGGATAGAGTGACTTGAGGGTCTTCGGATACCTTGGCTCTCATCATGAATTATTCAAATTTGCCAATATAGTTCGATACGGGCATACTACCTTGGCGTAGATTCTGCCATTGATCGAGGAGACGATGGTAGTATGAGGAAGGAACGTACTTTTCTGTAAGTCTTTCCTTCATGTCCTCCCAACGGGTAGTGGGAGTACAACCCGCATTCATTCTGATGCGTTCAACGTTGACCCAAAAGAGTCGGGTTTGGCCTATGAGCTTTATTTTAGCAAGTCTAACACACCTCTCATCGCTCATGCCAAACCACTCAAAGTGCTGGTTCATATCGGATAACCAATCGAGGAAGACTTGAGGGTCAAATCTTCCATCAAAAGTTGGGAACTCAACTCGGACATTTTTAAGGAGTTTCCCTTCCGAGTCGTAGTCATCTCCATGATGGTCCATCCTATGATTCTGGTTCCGATTATGTTGGTAGCCATTTCGTTCGAAATGAGGACCATTTCGCTCACGGGGTGGTTCGAGGTACTCATCACCCTCATCTAACCGATTGGCTCGATCTAACAACCTCTCATTGGCCGTTTCAAGGGTCCTTTGGCTTTCTCCATGGCAGCCATTCGATCAGTGATCGATTTTAGATCAGCCCTCATGCCATTAAGAGCCTCGATAATCTCATTCATGTCCATCGTGATACGGGTCACTAATGACGGGTTCTAGAATGAATGCAAAATGAACTGACAATGAAGGGGGACTTTTGACAAACACGTGATGTGCACACTTTGGCCAAAACAGCAATAATATGTGATTAAAATTAAAGTGCAACGAATTCAATGTCACACAGTATGCCCTAACCTAGAACCTAGGCTCTGATACCAAAACTGACGTAGTACGAAACCCCAAACTACGTGAATGCAATGATTAATTGATTGCTGAAATTGAATCGAATTAAATTAAACAATAAGCCCTAAAATATAGCAAATACCTTAGGCTTTCGTAGTATCCCATTGGAGGATCGCGTATGATTCGAGCAGGGTTCAGTCCGGGTGGTAGATCAGTTAGGTTGCAGCGCGGATCGATCCTAAAGATAAAACTCTAGATTTCCAGATTAGGGCGCTCACGATTCAAGGATGGAATCACGAGTTTTCTGGGAATTTTGATGCGAGTTGGCATAATGGCTAAGGCGAGGATAACGGTGTAGTTGATCAATCAATTTTAGGTAAAGGTTGGAATGAATGGTTTGTGTAACGACCGAGATTTTTCGTTATTTAGTCCTTAATTATTTGCTAGATTTGTAATTATGATTAGTTTAATTGATTTGATGGATGTGATTAATTTTACGCATGAATGTAATGCGTACTTTATGGAAACATTACCTTTACGGGGAGAAGTTCATCGTATCAACGGGCCATCAGAGTTTAAAGTACTTGTTTACGCAGAAGGATCTGAACTTGAGACAGAAGAGGTGGATGGAGACTTTGATAGACTTCAATCCTGAGATTAGGTACCACCCAGGGAAGGCTAACGTAGTAGCTGATGCGCTGAGTAGGAATGTTCCAGAGAAGATGTATCAAGATATAAAGAGGAATTATTGGTAGCCATATATGAAGAGAGAGATTGTAGATTATGTGTCAAGATGCCTTACTTGTCAGCAAGTGAAGGCTGAGCACAAGAAACCACCAGGATTATTACAGCCGTTACCTGTACCAGGATGAAAATGGGAGAGCATTGGTATGGATTTTATCACGGGATTGCCGAGGACGAAGAGAAGGAACTATTCGGTTTGGGTGGTAGTAGACTGACTGACAAAATTAGCACACTTTATTCCAGTCAGGACTACTTTTTCGTCTACGCAACTGGCAGATATCTACATAAGAGAAATTGTACGTTTGCATGGAGTGCCAGCGAGTATTACTTCCGATAGAGATTCCAGGTTTACCTCACGTATGTGGCAGAGTTTTCAGGATGGTATGGGATCAAGATTGGAGTATAGTTCAGCTTTTCACCCTCAGACAGATGGTCAGCCTGAGAGGTTGAATCAAATTTTAGAGGACATGTTAAGAGCATGCGCGCTAGATTTTAAGGGAAGTTGGGATGATCACTTAGCATTAGCAGAGTTTTCGTACAACAACAGTTATCAAGCAATGATTCAAATGTCACCATATGAAGCACTTTACGGAATGAGCTGCAGAACACCGTTATGCTGGGATGAGGTTGGAGTAAGAAACCTACTTGGACCACAGATTGTTGAAGACACGGCAACACAAGTGCAGCTAATCAGAGAACGTATGAAGACGGCTCAAAGCAGGCAGAAAAGTTACGCGGATAAAGAAATGAGAGATGCAGAATTTGCTAAGGGAGATTTAATTTTTATCAAAATATCACCTATCAAGGGCGTGATGAGATTTGGAAAGAAAGGAAAACTAAGTCCGAGGTATGTTGGACCTTTTAAAATATTGAAGAGGCTTGGAGAGACGGCGTATCGGATTCAGTTGCCACCAAAGTTAGCCGGGAGGCACAATATCTTTCACATATCAATGTTGAAGAATTATATCAAGGACTTCACATGTAATCGATTTGAAGCCATTGGAAATTGAGAAGGATATGACTATCATTAAGGAACCAATTTCAATTCTAGAAAGAAATGAGAGAACACTGCGTAATAATAAGATTCCATTGGTCTTGGTTAATTGGAAGCACCACTCACAAGAAGAATCTACTTGGGAGCGCGAGGATGATATGAGGAAGGAATATCCACACCTTTTTACTTCAGGTACGATCTAATTTCGAGGACGAAATTTTCAATAAGGAGGGAAGAATGTAATGACCGAGATTTTTCGTTATTTAGTCCTTAATTATTTGCTAGACTTGTAATTATGATTAATTTAATTGATTTGATGGATGTGATTAATTTTACGCATGAATGTAATGCGTACTTTATTTTATAATGGCTCATGATAATTAATTAATCTAATTAATACACCCTAAAAGCCCTTAAATATGTGTTAGTAATAATTGGGGTGCGTTTAGCAATGTTTAATGGACTTTTAAAATATGTTAGTAAATTAACTAAAGACCCATTAAGTAATTAAAGACCCAATAATTAATTAAAGCCTCAATAACTAATTAAAGACTCATTAAGTAATTAAAGACCCAATAAGTAATTAAAGACCCAATAACTAATTAAAGACCCATTAAGTAATTAAAGGCCCATAGAATCACTTAAGGCCCATGTAGGAAATTCTAAATAGAGTTAGACCTTAAATAGGAAACCTTAAGTATTCTAAATAGAGCTAGATCTTAAATAGGAAACCTTAAAGCATTCTAAATAGAATTAGATCTTAAATAGGAAACCATAAAGTATTATAAATATAGAGATTAATTTACAGAATTTTTACATAACTCTTATAACTTAATAACCTCATAGAGAAAGAGAGAAAATCCTAGAGGAGGAAAATTAGAAGAAGAACCCTAGAGTTTTTGGTTTGAAGGCTTAGAAGAACGCAAGAGGAGCTTACGACGTGACCGGTTTTCGGATTAGTGCAAGGAGAGAAGTTACATAAATATTTTACGCGAAGACTAGAGGTATGGAAAAATCATGTTGAGATTAATCGGAAATGTAGATAACACAAAAAATAGAAATTAGAGTTTATTTCATTTAATGAATATCCTTCATATTAGATTGATAAATTTTTATGCTTAATCACGGGTTTTCGATGGTACACGGGGTTTTGTGATTGATCATGAAATTCGGTGCAGAATCCGTAATCCGAATCATCCAAAATCCGAATTGAGAATCTGTTCGAGAATCCAATCATTTGGAAACCGAGAATCGCTCGAATCCGTAATCTATTTGGAATCGAATCAAATGCGAATCAGAATCATTTGGAAACCGAATCTGTTCAAAATCCGAGAATCTGTTTGGAATCGAATCATGCGGAATCGAATCTGTTTGGAACCCGAATCCGATCATCCGGAATCCGTAATCTGTTTGGAAACCGAGAATCTGTTAATCCGAATCGTCGCGAGAATCCGAATTTGTTTGGAAACCGAATCGCGAATCCGAATCTGTTCATAAACCGAATCTATCGAATCGAATCATCAAAATCCGAATTTGTTAGGAATTTGAATTTGTCTAGGATCTGCAATGAATTTTTATTCAAATATTGTCTATATTTAATCATCATGCTTAAATGTTTATTTATGTTCATCATTGTTTTATTACTTAGAATCCATGCAAGCTAGGATGTTTGATTTACACAACATGAAACAAGTAGGAATCGATAGAGATTACATATTTATGATGTGTTAAGCCTAAACAAGTGAAAGAGCTATTGCATGATCGGTTGATTTCAAGTTTTTCTATGCATGTACATTCATGGCATTCATAAAAGTGAAAAGATATGTTTACGAAATGACACATGAAAATAAAATATTTCTACGATTATGATAGAATTCCTATGGGCTTATGCTAGAGGAATTAATATGAATAAGAATGACAAGTAAAAAAAGTTATGCATCAATGCATTAATGATAAGGCTGAAGGGATGGAGAAGGTCTTTAATTTTAAGCTTTCTACTTAACTGAAGAGAAGTTATGTGAAGGTTAACGTAGATACTAATCGAAGGATCAGAGAAGATTAGGATAATGATTAAGAAAAAGATAACCATGTCCATTATGTATGCCAATTCATGAGTATTAAATGCACAATTAAAAATAACCACACATGAAATTAGGGTAGAGACCCAAGTCATAATGTTTATTTAGATTTAATGCTATGTTTATGTTGCATTCTATTGCTTTACTTATTCTTTATGTCACATGCTATATCTCTGTTATTGTTTGATTTTTATGAGATGATTTGAGTTATGAACCTTTTTTATCAGCCTCATCATGTCTGGTCCATACCAGTTTACTTGGTAAACTGACCCATTGTTTGGGATTCCAGGGAGTACAGCTATACATGGAGTGGATGAAGTAGACGCTTCAATGATTGACGGAAATCTAGATCTGAGCGAAGATGGATTTGAAGTTTAGTTTATAGGATTTTCTTTATGCATTAGAAAGGATTTTTAGATGTTTAATTCAGATTGTTTTATGAACAAATTCAGGCTAATGATGGATTATGTTCGATTTTAATTTTATTTAATTTAAGGGGTAACCATACAATTTGGTATAATAGGTTGTCATCTCATAATTTAGTATTGTTCTCATGATGAAGAAAAAAAATAATTTGCATGCACTTTTAATAGTTTTTTTTCCGTTGCCTTTATATGCGGATCTTTATGGAATAATTGATTTATTTAAAATCATTGATATATGACGTAGTGTGATGTCTCCAAGTGAGCGCATTGATCTGGTGTGTGAATTTGGGGACGTCACAGTTTGGGATTTTCAAAGGATGATGGCTGAGTTAGGGTTGTGGGATCACACAAGCAGAGAAAATAAGAAGCAGATAGATAGAAGATAGATTTTGTGGGCTTCGCACCCTTAGCTTCACACCAAACCCTTCTCGGGAAGAAGATTCACTCTTCGTAGAGGCTCATCTCAAGCACACAAGCAATAGCACTTTTCATTAATCATCCACTAATTACATTGTTTATCTTAAGGACCTTATATAGGAAGTCTTACAATAAAAGAAAACCCTAAAACCAAATATTAATAAAAGACAAGTATGCCCCTAAAAGTTAAGTTCGAAATTAGAAAAAAAAAAAAAAACCTAAAATATAAACTGCGCAATTTCGATCTATCGAAAGTGAAATTCGATTGATCGAAATTTACATTCGATCGATCAAAAGTGAAACTCGATCGATCGAAAAAACATATCAATACTTCGCCGTTGGAATTCGATTGATCGAATTTGAAAATAATAGTTCTCGAGTATATAATTCGATCGATCGAATTATATACTCCAGAACTATTATTTTCCCTACGAAGTTCGATCGATCAAAATTTGACTTCGATCGATCGAAATTTGCAGTTCGATCAATCGAAATTTGCAATATTTTCCAATTCGCCAAATTTCGTCTCTTTCCGCCTAGTTCTGATGTCCATTCCGCTTCTTCCGCTGTCAGTACACGCGAAAAGGTCCATATCCGATCTCGGCGTCCCCGTCAAAAGATTTTATTTTCCTTTTTTAAACAAGTTCAACTTTAATGATAAAGAAACTTATGAGTAACTTCTCAGGAAGAGGGTTGTCTATTTAACTTCCTTTGAACCTGATGAGAAAAGATCCAAACTTTGTACTACTGGTTATATAACTCATCTAAAATATTTAACAATCTTCAAGGAACTCTCCTACCTATCCTGAAATGATAGAATGTCCTTCCTCTATTAGGGGACGAGAAGGATGTAGAAAATCTGCATGCTTCTCATAATGTGCGTTCATCTGCTTGTTAAATTCTTCCATACTAACTGGACCAGCATAAGCAACTCTCAGCATGCCACCCTAGCCCCAATTCGCCAACGGCCCACCCCAGCAAATCAGGATGGCATGAATAATTATGATCCAAATATAATTTTAAAAAACCTCTAAGTGCGCATTGATCTCTATTCTAGCAGTGATGACCCCAAGTGTCAAATTCAGGTCAGGGCTAGATCCCCCAAGAAAGAAATGTTTTTAATCTTCCTAGTAGTTTAGGATGATAATCTCATTAGAAACTATTGACTTCCTATCTTTAATTAGGTTGACAGCCTTGACAAGAATTCTTTGCATGCTTAAGCCCCTGAAAAGATGGTAACACTTGACCTCAAAAAGTCTTATGGTACGTCTGTCTTTTTTTCCAAAGGACCCAAAAGACAACCAAAAGTCCGTCTGTCTTTTCTTTCAAAGGATCCAAAAAACAATAATAAGCCAAATCCCATCAACAATACGCCCTCTCAATAGAAAAGAATCATTCAATAGACAACAACTTTAAGACATTACTAGGCACCAGGCAGTATCTAATTCATCCCTAGAGATAAAGAATATGAAAAAATTTACCAAGCCGATTAGGTTGTTAGCATTCAAAAATCTACGAAACTGTCTAAAGTCAACAATGAAATCCTAGAGATCTTCCTTTATTACCTATTCTGTCTAGTCTGCATCCATAGACATGCATAAAATAATAAACCTTACTATCAGTGTTTAATGTACGGCAGAAAACTGATATCTTTCAGCAATCCTGCTGAACCTCTTCAGCATAGATTTCATATACACAACATACTACAAATCACCACAGACTATAAACAAACAATTCAATGTGTATGATGTAGCATATGTACACAATTCAAAGTGCTTTTCTTGCGTATTCTTGATGAACCAGCGTTTAAAGAGAGATGTAGGAGGGTAAAGATTTGTTTGGGAAGTAATAAGCCCCTTTGACATCTCTTCATCTGAAATTACAGCAGTCGCCGGAAATCATTTCAATGATGGTCTGGTCCTTCGTAAAAAAATGCCAGGTGTTATTCTGAAACAGTAGTTTAGTTTTTCTAGGAAGTAATATAAAAAATCAGATGTTTGATAGAGGAATAGTAAATCACAGTGAAGCATCAAGAGATCCTGACGGGGACGCCACTTACATAGACGTTGGATTCGGACCGCACCGGTTCTATCGGCGTCGGAAGAAGCATAGAGGAAGCCCGAGTACCGTAGCCTCAGAGGAGGAACGGACACAAACCGCGATGAGAGCAACACTGCACGCGAGGAGAGCGACGTTACAGAGAACCCTCGCGCGAGCGAGTACTTAAACTCGCTCGAGCGACCCTCGCGCGAGCGATCACTTAGCCTCGCTCGAGCAATAATAAATATCGCACGAGCGAGCCCGTAAGACGGGATTTCATACGGAAACTTCATTTTTGTGTTTTATTAGTAGTAGAACTCTTTTATTTCGAAATTAATTATTGGTGGCTTATATATAGAGGCTTGTAAAAACTTTTAATTAGTTGATTGATTATTTGAATGCTTTTATGTTTAAATAATCTTTGCCAGAGATGGGTTTGGTGTGAGGCCAAGGGAGTGATTCCCAAAAGCCATTGTTATCTTCTCTATTCTATATGCTACTTTCGATCTGTGTTTGCTTCTCTAAACCCCAAGCCAAAATTCTTCCTAGATTTCTAAAACCCTAAATTTTCGAAACCCTAAACCCGTTTGAAGCCTAAATCTCTCTAAGCCAACACCCTTCGAAACTATAAACCGATCTATAAGTCATAAGCCTTTTACAAACCCTAATTCCCTTTTACAATCCAATTTGGAATTCGTGAATCTACATCGGACTGCAGACAAGCGCCTAATCCTGGAAAAGCTAGAGTCCTATCTCTAGGCCGATCTTGCCTCGACTTTAAAAGTACTTGCGCATCGGACTGGACCCTACCTGGATCTCGTGTGATCTACTCATCAAATTCTGCAAACCTTAAGGTATCAAAGATAATTTTGCGATTAAACTTGAATTAATTTATTTAATTTCGGCAAAATCTTCATTAAATCATATTCCACATTTTAGGGTCGTTGTCCCGCGTCAGTTTTGGTATCAGAGCGATTTGAATCCTCGGGAAATGGATCAGCAAATCATGAGTCAGGATCAAGTTCTTGAAGCCCTTTGTGATTTGAACGATTACATGGTTTCCATGAGAACGTTCGTGAAACGATGGAACATTCCTATCGTGCGTCAAAAGATGGCGATGGTGGAAAAACTTTGGCGTGAAGAGAAAGGTAGATCATCTCAGCAGCACGGTTCCATATTCCAGCATAAGGCGCTCCTTAAAAGAGTTTATTGCGAGTTGCTAAGGTCGCGTCGGATCGTGGTTGAATGGCGTGAGAATATCAGTGCAATAATTATCAAAGATTTTATTCACAATCTGTCCGAAGACGTATTAGACGTGATTCACGCTTTGAGATCAAAGGCGAGAAATTTCGTCCCCATAGCCGTACCGGTGAGAAAATCTCTACGAGTAAAGTTCTTCTACCCGAACCCGTGGTTGTACCTGTATCAGTGGAAGATACCGAACCTATAGTAAATCAAAGTACTTCCATGCCTATGGAAGAACCGATGGCGCCCGTTGTTCACGCAGATCCAGTTATCCTCCTTGATCTTGTGCCGGAACAATGTCCGGTTGAAGAGTCCATACCAGTTGCTGAGACCGTGGCAGATCTCGAAACCGTCGAAGAACTCAAAATCGTTGAAGTCCAAGCATCCATGATAAGCCCTACCGAACCCGCAATCATTGAAGCACAGGCATCTGTGATCGTCCCTATCGAGTCCGAGACCATTCAAAAGTTCGAGGTCCCTGGGGAACAAGCATACTTGATAACGCTTATTGATGTCGGCCAAAGTTCGAGATCGAACATTTTCAAAGTCCAGGAGATTGACTGGGAATTTAGATCCGCATGTTTGCTTCGTGACCGGGCCAATCGAAGCAAGCCAGCAATGAAGAAATGGACCCATAAATGGGCTTTCAAAAGGCCCGTTAAAGACCCGTGTGCACATTAATTTAGGCAATATTTTATCTAGGTTTAGTTTCCTCTCTTATTAGGATTCTCTTAATAAGTGGCTTGTTTTAGGACTAGTTTCCTTATTTGAATTATTTAGAGGTCAGGCACATATATGTGATATGTGACTGTTAATCCCGTCACTTTCTGCTCAACCATCGGAAAAATGGTCATAAGTCTATCGATATGTGTCAGAATTGCATGATTCTTGTCTTGTTGGAAAGCTACTTCGATAAGCTTTCAAACAAGACCAATTTCACGTCAATTGGACATCGTTTGACCCTTCAAAAGTGATCGCGTAATAAAAAAAGGGATTAATGGTGAAATCAATTATGACCATTAGATTAGAAAGTTTTAATGGTTGATTAGGAGTTTTATTTCAAGTAGTATTCATAGGGTTTCTTTTCTTTATAAATACACATTGTAATCTCTTATGAGAACTAGTATTGATGATGAATGAAAACTATGAGTTTTGCTTTGTGCGAATTCCAGAGAACTTGAGATGAGTTTTCAATCGAAGGAGTGATTCTTTCGAACCTGAGGAGTGAGCAATCGTTTCTCGTATGACATGGTGTGAAGCCTTGGAAACCCGTTGGTGCGAGCCGACAAGCCTCTCTAAAGCGAATCCAGAGATCTCCTATCTTCTTCTTTTTATTTTCTTTTAATCAAAGGTTTAAGACCCTAAACCCCTTCCACGCGAGATTCTGCTATTTTAGGGTTAGCTTGCGATTCCGTCCCGCGTCAGTTTTGGTATCAGAGCCCTAGGTTTTCTCGGTTAGGGCAGCTTTGCATATCATATTTATTTTATTGCATTGTTTTGGTGAATCCATATTGCATTCCATATTAGAACCCTCATAGACCTTGTGATCACCATGGACTCGAGTGCGATTCTCAATGCCCTAAACGATATGCGAGAAGAATTGGGTGCGATTAGTGCACGACTAAATACCATTGAGCAAGCCCAAACATCCCTAGGAGTTGGTAATAATAGATTACGTGATCGAATCAACCAACTGGAAGCGATGGGTGGACTTGAAAATCAACACCAAGAGCGTGAGTGTCCATACTTTGAACGTAATGGTCGCCAAGACAACCGGAACCGTAGCGATCATCGTAGAGATGACTATGACCCCGAAGTTCAACGCCTTAAGAACGTCCGAGTTGAGATTCCGACTTTCAATGGAAGAATGGACCCTGTCGTCTTCCTCGATTGACTTTCTGACATGGACCAACACTTTGATTTATATACCATGAATGACGACCGTTGCGTTAGACTCGCTAAAATGAAGTTGGTTGGTCAAGCTCGACTTCTCTAGCTCAATATTGAGCGCATTAGGGTGAATGCGGGTTGTCGTCCCATTACCTGTTGGGACGACATGAAGGAACGACTTACTGAGAAGTATGTTCCTTTATCATACCACCAATGCCTCCTCGACCAGTGGCAAAATTTACGCCAAGGTGGTATGCCCATGACCGATTATTTTGGCAAATTTGAAGAGTTCATGATGAGGGCAAAAGTATCGAAAGTCCCTGAAATCACTCTCTAGATTTCGTACCAGATTGCGACTTGAGTTGCAAAAAGAGTTGATTTCTCACCCCGTAGAAACTCTTGAAAGATGCTATGTCGTTGTGCAAGATCTTGAACGATACTTAAAAAATCTACGGTGGTGAAGAGAACCGAGCCACAATATAATAATCAACGATTCGGTGAGGGACGATTCAATCCTCCTCCCAAACCTACACAACCCGCCCCTACTAATTCTAGGTTTGAAAAGGGAAAAGGTGTAGTTGGAGAATCCTCAAGGGTTAATTCTCAAGTAAAATGCTATAAATGTCATGGGATGGGACACTTTGCTGCCCAATACCCTACGAAAGAACCCCAAAGGACTCTTTTCATTGAGGGAGAGGAGGATGATGATGAGGTAGTGGTTGAAGAGGAAGTATTTGAACCGGTTAGCACACCCAGTGATGAAGAGGGTGATGCTATTGGTCATGCTTGAGTTGTGAGGTGTGCCCTTGCACAGCCTCAACGGGATGAAAAGGATGACTAGCGAAGGGAGAACATCTTCCACACCTACGCCAGATTTTGTGCAAAGAATTGTAGGGTCATCGTGGATAGCGGTAGTTGTACTAACGTAATATCAACTCATGCGGTACGTCGCTTAGGGCTTACACCTAAAACCCACCCGAGACCTTATAAAGTCGCATGGGTCAATTCTTCATCCATTCCCGTGTCGAAAAGGTGTCGTGTACCGATTCAGTTAGGCTCTTATTCGGACACCTTATGGTGCGATGTGGTGCCGATGGATGTGGGCCATATCATTTTGGGAAGGCTGTGGTGCTACGACATGGGCGTGACTCTTTCTGGTTGAACAAACATATGCACATTCATGCATAAGGGCAAAAAGATCACTATACACCCTTTGCCTCCCAAAACACCATCGACCAACATCGTCGAAAAGAAGGGCGAGTCTTCAAAGTCCATTAATATTGTGAGCCCTTCTGAGTTCGAGAAAGCATCAAAAGATGAGAGTAGTGTACGTAGTTGTAACCGTAGAGAGTGCTCCCCAGTCGGTGAACGAGTGTCCCCAGGAGGTTGAGCCGATTTTAAAAGAGTTTACGGAAGTCTTCCCTGAAGACTTACCAAACGAACTTCCTCCCCTGCATGATATCCAACACGCAATAGACTTGGTTCCTTGATCTACCTTACCGAACCTGCCCCATTATAGGTTGAATCCGGTTGAGCACGCCGAGTTGACTCGGCAAGTCAATGAGCTCCTTCAGAAGGGGTTCATCCAAGAGAGTCTGAGCCCGTGTGTCGTACCTACCCTACTCACTTCTAAGAAAGATGATATGTGGCGCATGTGTGTGGATAGCCATGCGATCAATAAGATTACTGTTAAATATCAGTTTCCCATACTAAGGCTCGAGTGGCCCAAACCTAAGAATATACACGATGTCCGCAGCTTCCATGGTTTGACTACTTTTTATCCTCGCTTCATCAAAAGTTTTAGCACCATTATGGCCTCAATTACCGATTGCATGAAAAAATGAGACTTTAAATGGGGCAAAACGGCGACAAAAACCTTTGCTGAGATCAAACAACGAATGAGTAGCACACCCGTCATGCGATTGCCGGAATTTTCTAAAGTCTTTGAAGTCGCATGCGACACATCGGGTGTAGGCATAGGAGGGATTAGCCAAAAGGGACACCCTGTGGCCTATTTTAGTGAAGAACTTAACGAGGCGAAGCAAAAATACTCCACCTATGACAAGAAGTTCTATGCGGTCGTTCGATCTCTTTGGTATTGGAAACATTACCTTAGACCGCAGGAATTTGTGCTATTCTCTAACCA
Organism: Chloranthus sessilifolius; assembly: GCA_021018995.1. Classification (NCBI taxonomy): domain Eukaryota; kingdom Viridiplantae; phylum Streptophyta; class Magnoliopsida; order Chloranthales; family Chloranthaceae; genus Chloranthus; species Chloranthus sessilifolius. The sequence goes on from CM037587.1 coordinate 141,875,243, forward strand.
TGAAGCCTTACGCTTTCTTACTTCACAAAAGAAGTTGAACCCAAGGCACGCGAAGTGGGTTGAGTACCTTCAAGGGTTCACATTCGTGTTTAAGCATAAGGCTGGTGCTGAAAATAGGGCCGCTGATGCACTTAGTCGGCGAGTGGTGACTTTGCACACAATGAGCACCGAGGTCGTAGGGTTCAAAAAGTTAAAGGATGAGTACCCCGAGTGCCTAGATTTTGGGGTTGAGTACACTGCTATCCTTAGTAACTCGACCAGCACACACTCCGTGTACACCATCCAGGATGGGTACTTATTCAAAGGCAATCGCCTTTGCATCCCTCGCACTTCATTGCGTGACTTTCTTATTTGGGAGTTATATGCTGGAGGGATAGCCAGACATTTCGGGCGTAATAAAACTGTTGCGCTTGTAGAGGATACGTTCTTTTGGCCTAGCTTAATGAGAGATGTCACCCAGGTCATTAAGCATTGTCATACTTGCCAAGTGTCAAAACAGACCAAACAAAATACCGGCTTGTACACTCCTTTACCCGTGCTACATACACCGTGGCAAGACCTCTCTATGGACTTCGTGCTTGGACTTCCTAAGACCCCTCGGAAGCACGATTCCATCTATGTCGTAGTGGACCGATTTTCCAAGATGGCCCACTTCATTCCTTGTTCCAAAACCTCCGATGCCTCTCATATTGCTAAATTGTTCTTCGCAAAGGTAGTACGTCTTCATGGGTTGCCCAAAACCATTGTGTCTGATAGGGATGTTAAATTTATGAGTTATTTTTGGAAGACCCTTTGGCACATGATGGGCGCATTGCTCCAATTCTCTACAGCTTACCACCCTCAAACGGATGGCCAAACCGAAAGCACCAATAGGAGCCTTGGTAATCTCCTTCATAGTCTTGTCGGTGATCATGTTAGGACCTGGGATACCATATTACCCACAGCTGAGTTTGCATATAATAATTCTGTCAATAGGTCCATAAGCATGAGTCCTTTTGAGGTAGTGCATCGTCATAGGCCTAGGACCCCATTAGACTTGATCCCCATGTCTGCATCCCATAGTGTGTCAGAGTCTGCCGATGCATTTGCACAACACATTCATAGTCTGCATGCCGAAGTTAAACAGAAAATTAATTCAAGCAACGATCAATATAAATTAACTGCAGATGCTCACAAGCGTTCTAAAGAATTTAACGTGGGTGATTATGTGATGGTCCGAGTTAGGCTTGAGCGGTTCCCATTCGGAATCGCAAAGAAGCTCCAATCTCGAGGCGCTGGTCCTTTTAGAATTTTGGCTAAGAGTGGTCCTAATGCATACATCCTTGAGCTTCCTCCAGGTACGGGGTTAGTTCCACGTTCAATGTGAACGACTTAGTTCCTTACTTGGATTTCACCCCACCTCCTGAAAACCCACTCCAGCCACCCCCTAGCCCCAGCCCCAGCCCCAATCCACCCTTGCAACCTATACCTCTTCCTTCCCCAAGCAGACAGAGATCAGATGAGATAGAGGATATACTCAACGATCATGTCGTCTCTACACATGATAGGAGATTCCAGAAGTACTTGGTCAAATGGGTCGGCAAACCGGAGTCCGAAAACACGTGGGTCCACGAGAATGACGCTTGGCGTTTGAACCCCGACTTGCTAGACATCTACCACGAGTGTGTTTCATCGGTGATGAAACCTTTTTGGTCCAAGGGAATTGACGAGGACGCCACTTACATGGACATTGGATTCGGACCGCACCGGTTCTATCGGCGTCGAAAGAAGTGTAGAGGAAGCCCGAGTACCTTAGCCTCAGAGGAGGAACGGACACAAACCGCGAGGAGAGCAACGCCTCGAGGAGAGGCGACATTGCGAGAGAACCCTCGGCGGCGAATGCTTAAACTTCGCTCGAGCCTCATGACGATCATAAACTTCGCTCGGCGATGATAAATTTCAAAAACTTCTTTTTTGTGTTTTATTAGTAGTAGAACTCTTTTATTTCGAAATTAATTATTGGTGGCCTATATATAGAGGCTTGTAAAGACTTTTAATTAGTTGATTGATTATTTGAATGCTTTTATGGTTGAATAATCTTTGCCTGAGATGGGTTTGGTGTGAGGCCAAGGGAGTGATTTCCAAAAGCCATTGTTATCTTCTCTATTCTATTTGCTACTTTCGATCTGTGTTTGCTTCTCTAAACCCCAAGCCTAAATTCTTCCTAGATTTCTAAAACCCTAAATTTTCGAAATCCTAAACCCGTTTGAAGCCTAAATCTCTCTAAGCCAACACCCTTCCAAACTATAAACCGATCTAAAAGTCATAGGCCTTTTACAAACCCTAATTCCCTTTTACAATCCAATTTGGAATTCGTGAATCTACATCGGACTGCAGACGAGCGCCTAATCCTAGAAAAGCTAGAGTCCTATCTCTAGGCCGATCTTGCCTCAACTCTAAAAGTACTTGCGCATCGGACTGGACCCTACCTGGATCTCGTGTGATCTACTCATCAAATTCTGCAAACCTTAAGGTATCAAAGATAATTTTGCAATTAAACTTGAATTAATTTATTTAATTTCGGCAAATCTTCATTAAATCATATTCCGCATTTAAAGGTCGTTGTCCCGCGTCAGATCCCCTGTTTGAGACAATTCCGACAACTATGCTACGGACCCCAGAGACTGTTCCCCATAGATCAGTGACTATGCACTATTGAGGTAGGGATGTTAGCGGTCGCATGGTGATGTTAACAGTCATCGGCAGATGTTAGCGGTTTCTATTAGAAGTTAGAGGGGTTGTCTCCGATCGGAGACTATGCGCAAGATGCTGGCGAGTGTGCATTTTTTTTTTGATTGGTAATAAAAATATATTGAAAAGCCAGCAAGGTGCTGGAAGCAACAATACAACGAAAGGTCCGCAAAAGCCGGAGACCCCCAGACTACCAACCAAGGAGAACTACATAGCAGAAAAAACAACAAAAACATAAATACAGCAGACACTCCCCTCAACATGACATCATCCCCGTAACACAGACTTTACCCCAGGTCCCAAGGATCCGAATTCGGTTCAATATCAGCAGCAAGCCAGTGAGTAACTAGATCTTTGGCAGCCTTAACAATGAATCCCACGTTAGACTTCTTTTGATCAAAAATCCGTAAATTTCTTTCCTTCCAGATACTCAATATGACAGCGAAGAAGGACACTCTCCACGAATTCATTAATTGATTCTCCATATCAACCGAATTCCAGGATAGGTAAACATCATATGGCCTAGCAGCCATGACCCACCTCAAATCGAATAGCTTTAATACAATACTCCAAATCTCAAAAGCCACATCGCAATGGATGAATAAATGCGCCGCTGATTCCTCCTCTTTATTGCACATGACACAGCAATTCGAGATATTTTTCCCCCTACGAATGAGGACATCCATAGTAAGCAGTCTTTCTTTGAATAGAGTCCAAGCGAAAAATTTAATCTTAAGTGGGATATTAGTCTTCCAGAGTGTGGCCCCTTCGAACTTGATAAGCGGACGACGCTTCAGCATCCAATAGTAAGATTTGACATTGAACATGCCATTTTTGCTGGGAGCCCATGTTTGATGATCCCGAGTATGAGAATTCGGCTGCATATCGTAAAGTTTCTGCAGGAAACTCGCAAACTCATCCTCTTCATCAGAGCACAGGTTTCGACGGGTGACAACTTCCCACACTCGAGACCCATTGTTGTCAGAAACAAAGTCGGTAATTCGGCCAGATGTAGTCAGCGCTATGGAGTACACCTTCTGGAAACCCTGCCTAAGAGTCCCCTCCTCTACCCAGCCATCCTCCCAGAAGTTTATCCGAGTGCCACACCCCTAGCTGAAACGTAGCCCTTTGGAAAAATACTTCTAAGTACCACAGATTTCCTTCCACCATGAAGAAGTACCTCTAGTAACGGAATAATTCACACCCCAACTATGATCAGCCAGCCCGTATTTCTCCACCAAAACCCTTCTCCACAAACTGTCTGCTTCATCCTCATTTCCATCCCGCCAGAACCACTTGCCCAGCAGGGCTATGTTAGTCCATTTGACGCTACGGATACCCAAACCTCCACAACTTTGCGGAAGAAGGCAGGTGTCCTAATTCACCAGGTGATATTTTTTCTCTGGACCCGAGCCTTCCCAAAGGAAATTACGCTGGATCTGTTCGATCAGAAGGACACTAGCCGGACATTTGTACATCGACAAATAGAAGATCGGGAGGCTTGAAAGGACGGCCTTGAGAAGAATAAGCCAGCCACCATTGCTAAGAAACTTGCCTTTCCAAGTAGATAGCCGCTGCTGAAACCGTTGTATCACCGGCTCCCAGGACCTAGCTTTCGGATTCCGCAGGCCTAAAGGCAAACCGAGGCATTTTATCGGCAGATCTTGACTTTCATAATTGACCGTAGACTCTATAATAATGTTAGCAGCCGCTTTCCTATGTTAGTGATCTGTTGAGATGGGTGGTGGCTGTGGGGTGGTATTTGTGTGGCTGGCAGGCAGCGTTCTTTGGTCCTTTCATGACCTTTTCCCAGGTTTTCTTCTTTGGTGGGGCTTTGCCCACCATGCTTTCGCCCGTGGTGATTAGAGTGGGGGATTGGCTATGTAACTTCTGTGGAAACTTAAACTTTAAGCGCATGGTTTTGGGTCACCACGCCTCCTGCCATGCTCACTGGAGCACTGGAAAGGCGCGCCAGACTACTGACGAATGAACAGTAGTGGCTAACTCTAGTAGACAGCCAGTCCTCTCACAGCAGCAAGCCAGGGATTTATCCATGGGCTAGACAATCGTTGGATGTAAGTACAAGGGCTTGGAGTCCTTTTTTAACAAGAGGGTTCCCAAGGGAGACGCTTACAAACAAAATAAGGCTCCCTCCTTCAACTTCTACACGCAGGGGTGACGATGGTGAAGGTGAGGTCCCCAAGGCGGGGACCACTCATGGGCCCATAAGCCGCTCTCCGCGGAGGTCATCGCTAACAAGGGGACCAATTTCAAGCCACACGTGAAGGAAGTCGTTAAGTCCCGTGATGAGCTGATCTTCTCTCTTGATGTAACAGGGGACTTTCATGACAAAAGAATGCGTAGTTATTTCAATCTTTGGGTAGTTGCCACAATTAAGAAGTTATATGCCGACGCAAGCACTATTGAAAGAAAATTTGTACAGATGTGGGGGGCAATGAAGGAGAGCTGCATTATCTCCTCCATCTCTACAAAAAAACTTCCTCCTCAGATTTACAGTGGGGGAGGAGAAATTAGTACATGAATACCCAAAAAATAAAGTTTATGTTGGAATGCACAGCAGGGCTGATTGTTCTTCTGGCATCAACATCAAAAAGGAGGATGGAGGTGTATGGCTCCATCTCTATGGGCTCCCCCTCCACACATGGACCGCCGATGTCCTAGGGCTGATCAGCAGGAGGTGCAGGCGGTTCCTCTGCGCGGATAAAAAAACCCTCGACCTCACGCACACAAGGTTCGCTCGAATCCTCGTGTGCCTGGAGTTTGTAGGACGGAGATCGGCGTGAACAGGAACAAGTGGAACTGTTGGATCGAGATCGAGCGGTCGGTTTGGGTTTTCGTTCGTAATAACCGCCACCCAACGGTAGAGATGAAGGATGAAGTAGGTGTGCAGCACCCAGCTATAAGCGTCAGGGTAAGACTCGACAATCAGCTGGGTGTTCACCAGGAATGGAAGACGGTCAACCCACTGGATCACCAGTACTCCAGGGCCCTGGAAGTAGTTTCTCATTGCAGGTAGGTCGGTCTGATTCTTTGACGGTACGGAGGCATGGCGTGGGTGGCAGCGAGGCAAGAACATTGGAAGGTACAAAGAGGACCATACAATAGGAGGACAACTGATGAGAGGTCTTCAAATTTTGAATTTGAAACCAAGTGCTTTCTGAGGAGCAGTAATGACGGAATAATAGAGACGGTGGAACTGGTGGGGAGATCCTACGGTTGAGCTAGCAGATTCGTCAAGGTTCAACTTTGGCTGTCAAGCTGAAGGCCTTAACGATTGAATGAGGGTTCAGCCAAAACATGAAAGTTGCTCATTTTTTTGAGATATTTCAATCCATACGGTTGACTTTTTCTAGAAAGGTATCTATTTTTTAAATTAATATAAATCTTGTTTATTTTGACAGATTAGGATTTAGGACAAATTAAAATCTTATTTATAGAATTAAAATCCTAAAAGTTTCATTAATTCTATCATAGAAACCCATAATGAATCAATCTTAACTTATTAGATAATAACATATGACAAAATATTTAGAAATCATGCCACAAATCACCTCTAATCTTCACCTACATAGCATATCAGAGCATATATGTGACATCAAACAATGCAAAACACAATGAAATTTTAAAGTCTCGTCATCAAATCATAGATCATCATTATCAATCATTGATAATATTGTCATTAGCATAAAACAAATCCTAATGACTAGATCAACGATTAAAATCCACGATCATATGCTTAATTCATAGATGGAACCCAGCCTACCCTAAATCCTAACGTCGTAGAAGGTGATTCAGGTATGATTTGATGGAGAACACGGCTTTGAATATGTAGATCATCCTCATGGAGCCTTAATCTCAAAAATCCAGCATCTCCATCAAGATCCAGATGCACCAAAACCCAAGTCTAGAGTTCTTTCCTTCTTCCTCTTCTTTTTCTCTTTCTCTATCTAGGGTTTTCTCTCTAAAAATCTTGTTCTTTCTCTAAGATCTCAAGGGAAGTCAAACAAAACATTTTTCTCTATTAAATTCGTGCAAAAAAGGTTAAGAGGGGTTTAAAGCCTACTTAAAGTGTTCCTAGGTACTAATTTTAGGTTAAGATTCCCTTAAGTGTTATACTACCAATAGGTCTCTTACTTGGAGGCTAAGTTACCTATTTTTTCTCAAATAACTCACTTAATTAGCTCATAATAGAATTAAGATTTAGTATAAATAAGTCATAATAATTAATATCTGATATAAATCAAATAAAAATAATATCTGGATTACGGGTTAGATTAAAGGCTAGGATCGTTTAGTAACTAAAAGAAAAATTAGTCTTAATATTATGGTATAAAATCATGCAAAAAATTATTTTAAAATCATACTTACATATATAATAATATATATAGTACAATAGTACATGATAATTCAATAACTAAAATGACCGACCACTACACCCCTTATTGTATATCAACATAAGAGCACCGTAAAACTTGTACTGGCTCACATGAAATACTTAAAAAAGTAAAATAATAATGATAAATTGTTTAAATATTAAATATATATAATTATTAATTTCTCCCGATCATAGGGTCCAAGGATATTTTTCATAAATTGCCAATCCTAAGGGCAAAATTGTCATTGTGAGTTATTTAAGCAATTTCGAAGATTTGACTTCACGGATCCTCTTAAATGGTTAAAATAAGATTATAGACACTAAATTTAAAATTTTATTTTAGCAAATCAATAAATAAGAATAAAAAGATAATTTCACATAAGGGCAAAAACATAATTAATAAAAAATTTAGGTCGTTGCAAAGAGAATATTGCAAATGGTCATAAAAGTCAAAGAAGCGTCTGAATATCAAACTATAATTGTCGTGAGCCTTGATATTCTTGTCATTGTATAGTATGCTTGTTCTTCTCATATTTTGAATATAGAAATTATACTGGTAACTAATATCCAATGTTGGCAACTACTTACATCTTGCAAACACAGAGACGCAAATATACACTGCGAATATGAGTATGCATGCCCACATTTACATGCATCCCAGGATACAGAAAATCTGTGGCTGGACTGGCGAAGAACAATACCAGGTAAACTAGGATACGACTCGGCTGAGTAGTCACGACTTCAGCCGAGCCTTAAAACATTGCTGCACACATAAGGTTATGCTAAATAAATTGAAGTAAGCAAAAAATCATCTTCGATAATAGGCATGTACATTTTGACAACGAAAGATACAAATAAACTTGGAAAAGAGTAGAAATAAACAAAAACAAACAACAAATGCATTAGTTAAAGAAAACAGAAAATTTTGTTTCTCACCATAGCCAAAGTAATCATATTGTTTCAATTGAAGCTCTGGACGATTTGCTTCCTCAGCATCGACAGACTCAGAAACCTCAGCCTGCCAACCATACATGATAAAATGGGCATATCTTCAAATATAAAATAAGTATCGTACTCATGCAATGTAAACCAATCTTAACCGGTAATCATACGACCATCCATTTCATATATGTGTGTGGGACAGGTAGGTAAGCACCCTTCCAAATGACCACATCCACACGAATGCATGAACAACATACGTACAAATGATACATTTATGTAACATTGAGTATTTATATTGCATGCAGAGAGGTGAAGGGAAAAATAGGAAAAGACTGCATACATGACAAAATGATATACAAAGATCAAGGAACAAGATATTCTCTTTGATCACTCCCCCTGATGTTAGGGGATGAACTCATTATTGGCGTCCAAAACATATTAGTTATAAGTTGGTACGTAGGTAGCAATCCAATGTGTGTGGTGTTTGTCTTATTTACCGAGGGTAAGTGTGTCAATGTATAGAGTAAGTAATATAAAAGGGTTGAAGCTAGTCTCCAAACCTTGACCATTGTAGTTACCCTAATCTCTTTTCCTCCCTTCCTAACTCCTCTTTCTTTTTCCATCTTTCTCTTTCTTTCACTTTACTCAGCTACATCTGTGTTTACCCGTAATTACAAGTTGGTATCGGAGCAGGTTCACACCCACCACTGCTGACGCCAACATGAACACATAGCTCATGTCAGCAGCCCACCTGTAGAGACATGCTCTGATGCAAGAAAAGGGCATCGAATGGCTCTTTTTCCCCCTCTTTTTTTTATTTCTATCATGGTTTGATTGGAACTTTATGGATCTGAAGCAGTTTTAGTTCCTTGCATCAGTTCCACGTGAATCAAGCTGTTCACAGTTGTTAGAACTTTTGAGGCCAACTGGTACTTCTTTGTAGATCAAACTGGATTGGTTTAGATCAGAGCTCTCTCATGGTTCATCTTCAATCAAGGTTTGATGGAACTTATCAATGCTTCAAGCTTGTTTTATCACAAACTCGAAGGAACTCTAAAACAGGGAGTTCAAGGTTTTTACTGTGAAAATCTGCAATCATCCACTTCAGCAATCCAGGTACTTTCAAGTCGGTTTTGCTTAGTGAATCTCATGCAGTTGGTTTCTATAACTCGAAAATATATTGGTTGAGTTATTTCGATTTTGATGTGAACACATTGATTCACTTTATGGCTGCATACAATTCAGTGAAGTTATATAAAGTAGATTGCTAATGTCAAATCAGCCCTTCATTATCAGTTTTAAGGTGCAATACCTACCGATAAATCCATTCGTTGACCTGTGGTGACCTATGGGACAACAACCCTAAACTACATGAATGATGATCCAATGCTAGTTTACCGAAATTAAACTAATTAATCAAACGTAATCTCAAAATTACTTGCGATACTTTAGGGTTTCGTAGAGTTCCGCTTGGGTGATCACGTTTGGATCGGCTAGGGTCCAATCCGATGCGCTAGATCCGTTAGCTTCGCAGAAGAGGGATCCTAGAACTCTAGCTGCTTCCAGATTATGGCACTCGCTCATAAATCCAAAGTAGAATCGCTGGTACTTTCAGGGTTTGTTGATTCGAATTTGTTTAATGGCTCAGGTAAAATCTAGCGTTTAGGATTTTCGGGGTATTCAAAAGAGTAATGGCTGAAATGGGTTTTATGGGAACGGTAAATAAATCGGAGAATAGATAAATAAAGAGGTAGATAGGAGATCGTGGGCTTCACAGCCTTGGCTTCACACCAAACCCTTCACGGGAGAAGAAGAATCACTCTTTGAGAATGCTCATCTCAAGCACAAAGCAATAGCCCTTTTTTATTAATCAATAATTAATTATTACAAAGTTTATAAGGACCTTATATAGTAGGCCTCAAAAGAAGAAAACCCTAAAACAATAAAGCACGAAAATTGCAAGTTTGCCCAAGAAAACTAAAACTCCGTCTTTTGGCGAACCTTACTTTCACGGACAATCAATCGATCGATCGATTTTAAATAATAAAATAACTTGAAGTCACGGTCCACAGTCGATTGATCAAAATTTTGGAACCAATCGAACGACTAAAAAGAAAAGTTCGTCAAAAGTTAAGAGCACCCTATGTCCTCAATCGATCGATCGAATACTGGGGTCAATCGATCGACTAAAGTATCCATCAGTTCTTCTCTATTCTTCGCTTGAATCGGATGTCCATATCAGTTCTGGGTCCCTTTCGGTTTGTTCCGTCGCCGGTACACACGATATGGTCCATAGCCGATGTCCACAATGCCGGAGTCCCCGTCATGTGTGCTTGTGATCTTTATTCTCATAATAAAAATTATGAATAAGTAGTGGGCTAGCTGATGCAGCCGCTTGTCTCTTACTACCATAAATTTTGATGGTAACAACTCTTTCCATGATCTCAATGTATATTGATGAATGTTGACTAGTAAAAACGAAAGGCCTACAAAAGGAGAAACTGAAGCTTAGAATTGTATTGTCCTGCCTGAGGTGGCTCCTCAATTTTATGCAGGTATCTTCTTGGGGGATTTGAGGCTCTATGTCAGTTTTTTATGGTTTTTTTGCTCTCGTGCAATGAAGAAAATTGTCTCTGGCTTGGAGCCGTACAGATATTCTTGGCCCTGATTTGTACCTGCTACACGTAGATCTGGGGCTGCCATTGCTGCTGTTGTATTAGTTGTTGTTGTATTAGATTTGGGTCTGTCATTTCTAATGTATTTTAGTTCCTGCTTTTTTTATGGTGTACACTGGCTGTTGTGCTGACTGTTGTCAGAAAGTTCATAGAAAGTGCTTGTAAATATTATTATTTGGTGTTGATCAATGTTTGTATTGTTGCTGGATATTTTGTTGTGACTGCTGCCGGAGAGTGCATATAAAGTGCTTATAAAATTCTTGGCTACTCAAGTTTTTCTGAAGGATACAGATGTAATGGTACAAAAATTCATCTAAGGGCTACACATTTTATGATCCCAAATATCAAAAATTCTTTACCTCTATAGGTGCTACTTCTTTTTAGAATGTGCCTTATTTTTCCCCTCCTAAATTTGAATTGATTGTGTCTGTACCTGCCACTACTCCTGTCCCTCAGCCCATTGTAATTAGCTCATGTCCCGCCCTCATCACCTCCTATAAACCAGCTTGCTGGTATCTCAGCCCATATTACAACCCGAACCCCCACACGAACTCTTGTGCAGCAATAGAACCATAAGCAGTTTTTGTTGCAGACAAATAAATGGGGCCTCCTCGGTCATGCCTCCACCTGAGTCTTCTTTGCAAGTAGATCAGGTTGAGACTTCTATTTTTATTCCTTCTGCACTCTCCTGTTATCCATGTTCCTAGTACTTCAGATCTTGACATTCTCATTGCTCTTCGGATGGGTGTTTGCTCATGTGTTACTCCTTATCCTATTGCCCAGTGTGTATGCTATCATGTGGTATCATCCTCTTACCACAATTTTATCTCTATAATGGATATCGTCACCATACCCCGTACTATCTATTATGCTCTTGCCCAGTCTGCCTTGAAGGCTGCAATGGTGGAAGAAATGAATGCCCTTGAAAAGAATCACTTAGGAGATGGTTCCTCTTCCTCCTAGTAAAACGAGTTGGATGCAAGTGGATTTTTGCTCTCAAGCATAATCTGGATGTTAGTGTTTCTCACTGTAAGGCGTGTTTAGTGACTCACGGATATACTCAAACATATGGTATTTTCTATGATGCTACTTTTTCCCCTGTAGCAAAGCATACCTTTGTGCATGTCCTCGTATTTATTGCAGCCAATCAAAATTGGCCCCTTTATCAACTAGATGTAAAAAAATGCATTTCTTCATGGTAATCTCACTGAGGAGGTGACGCGGACAACGACCCTAAAATGCGGAATAAGATTTAATGGAGATTTTGCCAAAATTAAATAAATTAATTCAAGTTTAATCGCAAAATTATCTTTGATACCTTAGGGTTTGCAGAATTCTGATGGGTAGATCACACGAGATCCAGATAGGGTCCAGTTCGATGCGCAAGTACTTTAGAGTCAAGGCGAGATCGGCCTAGAGATAGAACTCTAGCTTTTTTCAGGCTTAGGTGCTCGTCTTCGGTCCGATGTAGATTCACGGATTCCAAGTTGGGTAGTGAAAGGGATTTGCGGTTTGCAATAGGCTTATGGTTTTCGGGTCGGTTTATGGTTTGGAACGGGTATTGGCTTCGTGTGATTTAGGGTTTCAAAAGGGGCTTAGGGTTTTGGGGATCACAAGGAAGAAATTAGGCTATGGTTTAGAAAGCAAACTCAGATCGAAAGTAGCAAATAGAATAGAGAAGATAACAATGGCTTTTGGGAATCACTCCCTTGGCCTCACACCAAACCCATCTCAGGCAAAGATTACTCAAGCATAAAAGCATTCAAATAATCAATGACGAGGACGCCGCCATCGTAGACATTGGATATGAAACGTTTCGTGTATACCGACGTCGGAAGAAGCAAACTGGACATCAGAGCTAGGCGAAAAGAGACGAAATGTGGCGAAATTTGGCAAATTGGGAGAATACTGCAAATTTCGATCTATCGAAATATATATTTGATCGATCGAAATTCTCGATCAAAATATATATTCGAACTGCAGAGGGAATTATATAGTTCTGGAGTATATAATTCGATCGATCGAATTTCAGCGGCGAATTTTTGAGATATGTTTTTTCGATTAATCGAGTTTCACTTTCGATCGATCGAATTTAACTTTCGATCGATCGAACTTCACTTTCGATCGATCGAAATCGTGCAGTTTTTAATTTTGGGTAATTTTCAAATTTCAAACTTTATTTTCAGGGACATACTTGTCCTTTTAGAATTTGTTTTAGGGTTTTATTTTCGTTTGAAGGACTCCTATATAAGGTCCTTAAGTTAAACAATATAATTAGTTATTGATTATGAATGAAAAGAGTTTTTGCTTGTGTGTGCTTGAGATGAGCCTCTACGAAGAGTGATTCTTCTTCCTGAGAAGGGTTTGGTGCGAAGCTAAGGGTGTGAAGCCTGCCAATCTATCTATCTATCTATCTTTTATCTTTGCTTGTGTGATTCTACAACCCCAAATTGACCATCATCCTTGTGAAATCCTAAACCCTAATTGTCCCTGAATCCTTGAATCGATCTAATTCAACAACCGTAGATCCCAACTAAGTTATAAAACCTTCCGCATCAAATACTCAGAGGAAACCAGTGATCCCATCATTGAGTCGTGAGCGCCCTAATCTGGGAAAGCCTAGAGTTCTATCTCTAGGATCGATCTACGCTGCAACCTACGGATCTAGCGCCTGGACTGAACCCTATCTGAAGCATACGTGATTCTCCCATGGAATACTACGAAAAGCTGAGGTATTCGTTATATTTTGTGGATTTTATTGTTTAATTTAATTCTAATTTAATTCCGACAAAATCAATCATATCATTCACGTAGTTTAGGGAACCGTCCTGCGTCAGTTTTGGTATCAAAGCACTAGGTTCTAGTTTAGGGCATATTGGTGTGATATTTAATTCCATAGCATTTTAATTTTCATTGCATCTTCTTTCAGTTTTTATTTGTGCACATCTAGTGTTTGATAAAAGTCCCCATCCATAGTTGGTTCATATGTGCATGTCATTTGTGTCTTCATTTGTGTGCACGTCATGTGTTTGTTAAAACTCCTCAACTGTTGTGTGGTCCATAGAATTGTGTCTGAGTTGTGTTTGTGACAAGCATTATGAATGAGTCACTTGCACGTCACCATAAATTCGTTACCCGTCATGAAAGGATACTAGCCGAACGGGGGAACTACTACACTCCACATTTTTTGTAACGACTGAAATTTTTCGTTATTTAGTCCTTAATTATTTACTATATTTGTAATTATGAGTAGTTTGATTAATTAACTGTTACGGATAAATGTAATGCGTACTTTATTTTATAATGACTCATGATAATTAATTAATCTAATTAATATATCCTAAAAGCCCTTAAATATGTGTTAGTAATAATTGAGGTGCGTTCAGCAATGTTTAATGGACTTTTAAAATATGCTAGTAAATTAACTAAAGACCCATTAAGTAATTAAAAACCCATTAAGTAACTAAAGACCCATTAAATAATAAAAGACCCAATAACTAATTAAAGACCCATTAAATAATTAAAAACCCATTAAGTAATTAAAGGCCTATAGAATCACTTAAGACCCATGTAGGAAATTCTAAATAGAATTAGATCTTAAATAGGAAACTTTAAAATATTCTAAATAGAGTTAGATATTAAAGTTTCCTATTTAAGATCTAATTCTATTTAGAATTAGAGCTATTGCATGATCGATTGATTTCAAGTTTTTTTATGCATGTACATTCATGGCATTCATAAAAGTGAAAAGATACGTTTACGACATGACACATGAAAATAAAATATTTCTATGATTATGATAGAATTCCTTTGGGCTTATGCTAGAGGAATTAACATGAATAAGAATGACAAGTAATAAAAGTTATGCATCCATGCATTAATAATAAGACTGAAGGGATGGAGAAGGTCTTTAATTTTAAGCTTACTACTTAACTGAAGAGAAGTTATGTGAAGGTTAACGTAAGTACTAATCGAAGGATCAGAGAAGATTAGGATAATGATTAAGAAAGAGATAACCATGTCCATTATGTATGCCGATTCATGAGTATTAAATGCACAATTAAAAATAACCACACATGAAATTAGGGTAGAGACCCAAGCCATAATGTTTATTTAGATTTAATGTTATGTTTCAGTTTCATTCTATTGTTTTACTTATTCTTTATGTCACATGTTATATCTCTGTTATTATTTGATTTTATGAGATAATTTGAGTTATGGACCTTTTCTATTAGCCTCATCATGTCTGGTCCATACCAGTTTACTTGGTAAACTGACCCATTGTTTGGGATTCCAGGGAGCACAGTTATACATGGAGAGGATAAAGTAGATGCATCAATGATTGATGGAAATCCACATTTGAGCGAAGAAGGATTTGAAGTTTAGTTTATAGGTTTTTCTTCATGCATTAGGAAAGATCTTAAGATGTTTATTTCAGATTTATTTTTATGAACAAGTTCATGTTAATGATGGATTATGCTTGATTTCAGTTTTATTTAATTTAAGGAGTAAGTATACAATATGGTATAATAGGTTGTTATCTCATAATTCAGTATTGTTCTCATGATGATGATATAAAAAGAAAATTTATGCGTGCACTTCTAATAGTAATTTTTTCCGTTGCGTTAATATGCAGATCTTTATTGATTAATTGATTTATTTAAGATCATGATTATGTGATGTATCTCCAAGTGAGCGCATTGATCCGGTGTGTGAAATTGGGGATGTCACAGTTGGTATCAGAGCAGTTTTGCGATCTAAATTTGTGGAGATTGAAACGAATGTAGGAATGGGATTGATTTCAGATGACCAATTTTTAGAGATAAGGTGATAGGTTAGCAGATGCTATTACAAGGGCAATCAATGCAGCGAGAGCACCCATGCCTAGATCGGATGTGGATGAGTTTAGAAAGAATCATCCTAGGACTTTCAATGGGACTGGCGATGTTATGGAGGCACAAAGGTGGATTAAGCACTTAGAAAAAAATATTTGGGATAATCCAGTGCCCCGTTGCTAGTAAGGTGAGACTAGTAACTTACAAATTGGAAGACGCCGCAGACCACTGGTGGAGTCAAGTCAGCGATACTACAATTCCAGCAAACCCAGAACATGTTTGGACTTGGGCAGAATTTGTGAGAACCTTTAACGATAAATACTATCCGCAGAGTGTTCGTGAGGATAAGATTACTGAATTTTTGAAGTTAAAACAAGGGAACATGACAATCGATGCCTATGATAGGGCATTTACTGAACTTAGAAGATTTGTGCCGAATATGATAGCTGATGAGACTTTCCGCATTATGAAGTTTGAGCAGGGACTTAGGCCACATATCAGGTCTCTTGTAGTGAGGCATAGGAGTACTACCTTCAGAGATTTATTGGATAGATGTTATGCTGTAGAGAGAGATGTTAGCCAGACAAATCAAGGGAAGAATTTTTGTCAATTGACTCAGAGTAGCAATCAGTTTAATGGACGAGATCGAGTCATGGGCAGGCAGAACAATCAACATGGGAGGAAGTTTACCCCATATGGTAAACCCCAACAGATTCAGCAGAAGGGACAACCAACAAATATGACAGCTCATACGACGACAAAGTCGAAACCGGCGTGCAACACATGCGGGAGACAACACTATGGTAAATGTTTACGAGGAACAACCGCATGTTATAACTGCGGGAAAGAAGGGTATAGAGCGGCGGATTGCAATGAGCCGAAGAAGAATCAGAAAGCACCAATGACGATAACGGCTCACGGGCGAGTTTATACCTTATCTGAGATGGATGCTAGAGCCTCCGATGATGTGATTCACGGTACGTTTTAGATAGCTTATCTTCCTTCTATTGCATATAGGAGTTGTTTGAATGGTTATATTTAATGTGCATATCTATCTACCTTAGCTTTATAAATCACGCAAATATGAGACGTTAATTAAGACATTTAAGAAATTCAAGAGAAATTTAAAGTTAGAAATTTTCTTAATTAAGATCGCTTAGCAATGATGAATGTGTGTCTTTGTTTTAGGCCCTTTGTTGATTAACGGATGTTTCGCTCACGTACTTATGGATTCGGGAGCTTCACATTCATTTGTTTCTTTGGATTTCGCTCCACGATTGGAGAAGGAACCTAGCATAATGAGCTTTACCTTGGTTATTGCAACACCTTTGGGAAAAACCGTCATTGCTTATCAGTACTACCCAGATTGCGTTGTTCGAATTGGAGAGAACGACCTGAAGGCCGATTTGATTGTGTTAGACTTTGAAGATTTTGACGTTATTCTTGGGGTGGATTGGTTAGTAGAGTCACAAGCTGTTTTGGATTGTTACGAGAAGAAGGCGATCTTTGCAAGAAGCGACGGATCGATTTTTAAATTCAAGGGCTTGAGAAAAGGAACCGTGCCAACATTATGTGCGATGACTAATTTAGATGAGAAGAGTGTCGATGTTTCGAAGATACCTATAGAGAGTTTGCTGATGTATTTCCCGAGGAATTTCCTAGTTTACTGCCTATTAGAGAAGTGGAGTTTCAAATCGATTTATTACTGGGTATGGCACCGATTTCGAAGACACCCTACAGGATGGCACCACTTGAGATATTTGAATTGAAGAAGCAACTAGAAGAGTTACAAGGGAAGAGTTTTATATGCTTAAGTCACTCACCATGGGGAGCCCCAGTTTTGTTTGTAAAGAAGAATGATGGCTCAAAGAGACTGTGCATCGATTATAGACAGTTAAATCATATGACAGTGAAGAATAAATACCCGTTACCGAGGATTAATTATTTGTTTGACCAGTTAGGAGGTGCTCGATGCTTTTCGAAGATTGATTTAAGGTCTGGGTACCATCAAGTGCGAGTACGAGAAGAGGATATACAAAAGATAGCTTTTAATACAAGGTATGGACAGTTCGAGGTTTTAGTGATGCCTTTTGGTTTGACGAATGCACCTGCAGTGTTTATGGACTTGATGAATAGGGTGTTCAGACCCTTTTTGGACCAATTTGTAGTAGTCTTTGTGGACGACATTTTAGACTACTCGAAATCAGAAGAGCATGCTACTCACCTACGGATAGAGCTTCGGACACTTTTGGAGCATCAACTTTTTGCCAAGTTGAGTGTGAGTTTTGGATGACGGAGGTGGCTTTTCTATGCCATCGAGTTTCTGAAAAAGGAATTACTGTTGATCCTGCGAAGATTGAGGCGATTGTTTAGTGGGTAAGACCGAAGAGCGTGACCGAGATTAGGAGTTTTCTTGGTTTAGCAGGGTATTATAGAAGATTTGTAAAAGTTTTTTCAATGATTTCTGGACTACTTACAAATTTGACAAGGAAGAAGATGAAATTTATTTGGTCCGATGAATGCAAGCAGAGTCTTCAAGAGCTAAAAAGGAGATTGACGACCACACCAATTTTGACGACACCATCAGGCAATGAAGGTTTTCTTATTTATACGGATGCGTCAAACAAGGGTTTGGGTTGTATGTTGATGCAGAATGAGAAAGTTATCGCCTACACTTCGAGACAATTGAAAGATCATGAGAGAAACTACCCGACACATGACTTAGAGCTCACAGCAATTATTTTCGCGTTGAAGATATAAAAGCATTACCTTTACGGGGAGAAGTTCATCGTATCAACGGACCATCAGAGTTTAAAGTACTTGTTTACGCAGAAGGATCTGAACTTGAGGCAGAGGAGATGGATGGAGACTCTGATAGACTTCAACCCTGAGATTAGGTACCACCAAGGAAGGCTAACGTAGTAGCTGATGCGCTGAGTAGGAATGTTCCAGAGAAGATACTTAGACCAAGGGCTTTGTTATCTTACATCGATATTAAGCCGGTACTATTGGATCAAATTAGAGGGAAGCTGTTAGAAGATCCAGTTCTAGTTCGTTTGAAGGAGAGTAAGAATGCAGAAGTAACATTTAGAGATGATGGAATATTATTATTCAAGGGAAGATATTGCGTACCAGATGATGCGGAAATGAAGCAGCAACTTCTGTACGATGCTCACAGATCAAAATTTGCGTTGCACCCAGGAAGTACAAAGATGTATCAAGATATAAAGAGGAATTATTGGTGGCCGGATATGAAGAGGGAGATTGCGGATTATGTGTCAAGATGCCTTACTTGTCAACAAGTGAAGGCTGAGCACAAGAAACCACCAGGATTATTACAGCCGTTACCTGTACCAAGATGGAAATGGGAGAGCCATGGTATGGATTTTATCACAGGATTACCGAGGATGAAGAGAATGAATGATTCGGTTTTGGTGGTAGTAGACCGACTGACAAAATTAGCACACTTTATTCCAGTCAGGACTACTTTTTCATCTACGCAACTGGTGGATATCTACATAAGAGAAATTGTACATTTGCATGGAGTGTCAGCAAGTATTATTTCCAATAAAGATTCCAAGTTTACCTCATGTATGTGGCAGAGTTTTCAGGATGGTATGGGATCAAGATTAGAGTATAGTTCAGCTTTTCACCCTCAGACAGATGGTCAGACTGAGAGGTTGAATCAAATTTTAGAGGACATGTTAAGAGCATGCGCGCTAGATTTTAAGGGAAGTTGGGATGATCACTTAGTATTAGCAGAGTTTTCATACAACAACAGTTATCAAGCAACGATTCAAATGTCACCATATGAAGCACTTTACGGAAGGAGCTGCAGAACACTGTTATGCTGGGATGAGGTTGGAGTAAGAAACCTACTTGGACCGCAGATTGTTGAAGACACGGCGACACAAGTGCAACTAATTAGAGAACGTATGAAGACGGCTCAAAGCAAGCAGAAAAGTTACGCGGATAAAGAAAGGAGAGATGCAGAACTTGCTAAGGGAGATTTAGTTTTTATCAAAATCTCACCTATCAAGGGCGTGATGAGATTTGGAAAGAGAGGAAAATTAAGTCCAAGATATGTTGGACCTTTTGAAATATTGAAGAGGATTGGAGAGACGACTTATCGAATTCAGTTGCCACCAAAGTTAGCCCGGGATGCACAATGTTTTTCACATATCAATGTTGAAGAAGTATATCAAGGACTCTTCACATGTAATCGATTTGGAGCCATTGGAAATTGAGAAATATATGACTATCATTGAGGAACCAATTTCAATTCTAGAAAGAAAGGAGAGGACACTGTGTAATAAGAAGATTCCATTGGTCTTGGTTAATTGGAAGCACCACTCACGAGAAGAATCTACTTGGGAGCGTGAAGATGATATGAGGAAGGAATATCCACACCTTTTTACTTCAGGTATAATCTAATTTCGATGACGAAATTTTCAATATGAAGGGAAGAATGGAACGACTGAGATTTTTCGTTATTTAATCCTTAATTATTTGCTAGATTTGTAATTATAAATAGTTTGATTAATTAATTGTTACGCATAAATGTAATGCGTACTTTATTTTATAATGACTCATGATAATTAATTAATCTAATTAATATACCCTAAAAGCCCTTAAATATGTGTTAGTAATAATTGGGGTGCGTTTAGTAATGTTTAATGGACTTTTAAAATATGTTAGTAAATTAACTAAAGACTCATTAAGTAATTAAAGACCCATTATGTAACTAAAGACCCATTAAGTAAAAAGAGACCCAATAACTAATTAAAGACCCATTAAGTAATTAAAAACCCATTAAGTAATTAAAGGCCCATAGAATCACTTAAGACCCATGCAGGAAATTCTAAATAGAATTAGATCTTAAATAGGAAACTTTAAAATATTCTAAATAGAGTTAGATATTAAATAGGAAACATTAAAGCATTCTAAATAGAATTAGATCTTAAATAGGAAACTTTAAAGTATTCTAAATAGAGTTAGATATTAAATAGAAAACCTTAAAGCATTCTAAATAGAATTAAAAATAAAAGAGGAAATCATAAAGTATTATAAATATAGAGATTAAATTACAGAATTTTATATAACTCTTATTACCTAATAACCTTAGAGAGAGAAAGAGAGAAAATTCTAGAGAATGAGGAGAATTAGAGGAAAAACCCTAGAGTTTTTTATTTGAAGGCTTAGAAGAACGCAAGAGGAGCCTACGACGCGACCGGCTTTAGGATTAGTGCTTCGGATTGGATCAAGGGAGAAAAGTTACATAAATATTTTACGCGAAGACTAGAGGTATAGAAAAATCATGTTGAGATTAATCGGAAACGTAAATAACACAATAAAATAGAAATTATAGTTTATTTCATTTAATGAATATCCTTTATATTAGATTGATAAATTTTTATGCTTAATCGCGGGTTTTCGATGGTACACGGGGTTTTGTGATTGATCACGAAAATCTATGCGTAATTCGAATCATGCGGAATCCGAATCTCCGTAATCCAAAATCATCGTAATCCGAATGCTCGTAATCAAGAATCGCCCGTAATCCAGAATCTGTTTGGAATCCAGAATCTATCCAGAATCTAGAATCTGTTAAGAATCCAGAATCTGTTTGGAATCCAGAATCTATCCAGTATCCAGAATTTGTTAGGAATTTCAATATTTGTCTAGGATGCAAGCAATGAATTTTTATTCAAATATTGTCTACATTTATCATCACGCTTAAACGTTTATGTATGTTCATCATTGTTTTATTGCTTAGAATCCATACAAGCTAGGATGTTTGATTTACACAACATGAAACAAGTAAGAATCGATAGAGATTACATATTTATGATGTGTTAAGCCTAAACAAGTGAAAGAGCAATTGCATGTTCGATTGATTTCAAGTTTTTCTATGCATATACATTCATGGCATTCATAAAAGTGAAAAGATACGTTTACGACATGACACATGAAAATAAAATATTTCTATGATTATGATAGAATTCCTTTGGGCTTATGCTAGAGGAATTAACATGAATAAGAATGACAAGTAATAAAAGTTATGCATCCATGCATTAATAATAAGACTGAAGGGATGGAGAAGGTCTTTAATTTTAAGCTTACTACTTAACTGAAGAGAAGTTATGTGAAGATTAACGTAGATACTAATCGAAGGATCATAGAAGATTAGGATAATGATAAAGAAAGAGATAATCATGTCCATTGTGTATGCCGATTCATGGGTATTAAATGCACAATTAAAAATAACCACACATGAATTAGGGTAGAGACCCAAGCCATAATGTTTATTTAGATTTAATGTTATGTTTCAGTTTCATTATATTGCTTTACTTATTCTTTATGTCACACGTTATATCTCTGTTATTGTTTGATTTTATGAGATAATTTGAGTTATGGACCTTTTCTATTAGCCTCATCATGTCTGGTCCATACCAGTTTACTTGGTAAACTGACCCATTGTTTGGGATTCCAGGGAGTACAGCTATACATGGAGAGGATAAAGTAGATGCGTCAATGATTGATGGAAATCCATATTTGAGCGAAGAAGGATTTGAAGTTTAGTTTATAGGGTTTTCTTCATGCATTAGGAAAGATCTTAAGATGTTTATTTCAAATTTATTTTTATGAACAAGTTCATGTTAATGATGGATTATGCTTGATTTCAGTTTTATTTAATTTAAGGAGTAAGTATACAATATGGTATAATAGGTTGTTATCTCATAATTCAGTATTGTTCTCATTATGATGATATAAAAAGAAAATTTATGCGTGCACTTCTAATAGTTATTTTTTCCATTGCGTTAACATGCGGATCTTCATTGATTAATTGATTTATTTAAGATCATGATTCTGTGATGTAGTGTGATATCTCCAAGTGAGCGCATTGATCCGGTGTGTGAAATTGGGGACGTCACATTTTTGGCAAAGCTCCAAAAGTTGTGATGAGATTAGAGTTCGTGGATATCCTCATCATCATGAACCTGAATACGACTCTACCGAAAAGTTTCTAAACTCTATTCGGATTGAGGTTCCAGATTTTGAGGGTACGACGGACCCTAGAACCTTCGTGGAGTGGTTGTCTAGCGTAGAGGAGTACTTTGATTGGTATGGCGTACCAGATGAGTACAAGATTAGGCTAGTGACAACAAAGTTAAAGGGAAATGCCAAAAAAATTTGGATTCATATAGAATGCCGTATTGACTTTCGTCGGATTAAACCCATCTCCACATGGGAGGATATGAAGGTGACACTTATTGAAAAGTATGTTCCTTTGACACACCGTCACCTTCTAAGGAGTTTAAGAACCAAGACAAATAAGTGTCCTGATTGTCTTAAGTGTCAAGGGTTCGGACACTTTGCTTACCAATGCTCCACACAATTTTCTACTCCGAATTTATTGATTAAACGGGAGAGTTCTAAGGAGCCAAAAAATATGAAAGTAGAAGAGGAAGTGTATGACCCTAGAACCGTGATGAGTGAAGAGGAGATCGAAGAAGCTAAAGAGAGTCTAGTTTGTGTCAAAAGGGCTTCTTATTTCCTTGTGAGTAGTAATGTTGAGTCACCCACCACTGCCTTTGATAACCTGATGCTGCTGTTGTATAACATGCAACGCAATCGGGTGGGGACAGATTAGCGCAGGTGGAGGCCAAGTACTGAGGGTCTGTTTTCGGTTAAATCGTACTACTCGACGCTCTCATCTCGGTCCCTCATCAGATTCAGTGCTGCTGGTCTGTGGAAGGAGGCTGTCCCGGCCAAAATCAAATTGTTTATGTGGCTCGCTCTCAAAGGAAGGATTTAACGTTGGACCAGCTTATTCGTCGGGGGAAATCTATCCTCAACTGCTGTGTTATGTGTAATCTTGATGAGGAGACCGCTGATCATCTTCTGCTTCATTGTAAGGTGGCCCATGTGGTGTGGTCTATCGTACTTAAATCCTTTGGCATTTGTTGGGTGATGTCGGCGTCGCCCCTCTCTCTTTTTTTGATGTGGAATCATGTGCCTGCTGATGATCTGTGCTCTGAGTATTGGAAGGTGGCCCCTTTCGCAGTTTTTTGGACTTTATGGGGTGAAAGAAATCACAGGGTCTTTGAAGATAAGAGTCGCTCGGTGGGGCTGATCATGAAGCATGTCCGGGACCTGATGTGGCTCTGGGTTACTAAGGGGAATGTGGGGTCGGGGGGGATGTGTTTCTGTGGGATCCGGGTTAAGTCCCAGGAGTTGTGGGTGTGTTGTTCGCAGCAGTTTCTGTTTTGTGTTTTGTGCCTTTCTTTTTTCCGGTTTTGGTCGTGTCTTGTTGTATTGGGTTTCTGCAGCGCCTTGCTGCTTTTCTATATACACATTTTTTTACCGATCAAAAAAAAAATGTTGAGTCACCCACGCATGATTCGACCGAGTCACCTACGCACGATTTGTTAGGGCCCAAGAGCCAGTTGTGCACGAGTCCTTGTTGGTAGTAGAGTTGTGTGCCCTTAAATCTTTAAAGTTGGTCTAACAGAGTACACACGAACCAATTGAGTCAGTTACATGTGAGTCGCATGCACATCATAGTCCACATGAGTCATTAGTGTCACTTGATTCGATCACACATGAGTCACTAGTGTTGGTCGAGCCCACTGCACATGAGTCACCAGTGTTGATACAGGCCACTACATGTGAGTCGTTAGCGTCGTAGGCACATGAGAGTATCGAGTCCATTGACACACGTACACATCATAGTCTCGAGTTGCATACTGCTATACATTCCAAGTCTTATTGTGAGTCATCTTTTGAGTCTCATTCCGCATTGCATGCCGAAATTAAGTTTAAAATTAATTTATGCAATGAAACTCTTAAAATATCGATGCAGTTACCTAAGGCTTTTATGGAATTCCAATTGAATGATCATGTAATAGTTCGGATCGAACCTAAACAATTCCCATCGGGAGAGAAGAAGGGAGGCCAATCCAAGGCCATCAACATTGTGACCCCTTCAGAGTTCGAAAGAGCATCGAAAGATGACAGTGTCATGTACGTCGTTGTTACTGTTGAGAGTACTTCTGAGTCAGTCTGTGAGTACCCCAAGGAGGTAGAGCCCATCCTGAAAGAATTTGCGGACGTCTTCCCCGAAGACTTACCCAATGAGCTCCATCCCATGCGTGACATTCAACACGCAATTGACTTAGTTCCCGGATCGACATTACCGAACCTGCCCCACTACAAGTTGAATCCAGTTGAGCACGCCGAGTTGACTCGGCAAGTCAGTGAGCTCCTTCAAAAGGGGTTCATACAAGAGAGTCTGAGCCCGTGTGTCGTACCAGCATTACTACTCCTAAGAAAGATGGTACATGGCACATGTGTGTAGATAGTCGTGCGATTAATAAGATCACTGTTAAATATCGGTTTCCCATACCGCGGCTTGATGACATGCTAGACATGTGTGTAGATAGCCACTATCTTTTCCAAGATAGACCTTAAAAGTGGTTACCATCAGGTTCGTATTCGCCCTGGCGATGAATGGAAAACCGCCTTCAAGACCAAAGACGATCTTTAGGAGTGGATAGTAATGCCTTTTGGGCTTTCCAATGCCCCGAGTACATTTATGAGGCTCATGACCCAAGTGTTAAGGCCATTCCTTGGCAAGTTCCTTGTCGTATACTTTGATGACATTCTAATTTACTGTTCGGAGAAGGAGCAACACATTATCTACCTAAGGTTGGTTTGCGAAACCTTGAGGGGAGAAAGGCTTTACGCGAATCTCAAGAAGTGCACCTTCATGCAACACTCTGTTGTATTCTTGGGATTCATTGTCTCGGTAGACGGGATGGTTGCGGACCCTACGAAGGTTAAGGCCATTGTGGAGTGGCCCGAACCTCAGAATATTCATGAAGTCCGTAGCTTCCACGGTTTGGCCACGTTTTATCGTCGCTTCATCAGGAATTTTAGCACCATCATAGCTCTCATTACCGATTGCATGAGAAAAGGGGAGTTCCTGTGGAGCAAAGCAGCGACGAGGACCTTTGCCGAGATAAAAGAGAAAATAGTTACTGCACCCGTCATGCGCCTACCGTACTTTTCTAAAGTCTTCGAAGTAGCATGTGATGCATCGGGTGTAGGTATAGGCGGAGTGCTAAGCCAAGAAGGTCACCCTGTGGCCTATTTTAGTGAGAAACTCAATGAGGTAAAGCAGAAATACTCCACCTATGACAAGGAGTTTTATGCGGTCGTTAGATCTCTGTGGTATTGGAAACATTACCTGAGACCGCAGGAATTTGTGTTGTTTTCTGACCATGAGGCCTTACGTTTCCTTGCTTCCCAGAAAAAGTTGAACCCGAGGCACGCGAAGTGGGTCGAGTACCTCCAAGGGTTCACATTTGTTTTGAAGCATAAGGCTGGTGCAAAAACAAGGCTGCTGATGCGCTTAGTCGTCGAGTAGCGACTTTGCAGTCTATGAGCACCAAGGTCGTCAGATTTGAGCAGCTGAAACAAGATTATCCTGATTGCCCAGATTTTGGAGCAGAATACACTGCTTTCCTTGAGAATCTGAACAACATTAACTCCGAGTATACCCTATTGGATGGGTATTTGTTCAAAGACAATCGTTTGTGCATCCCTCATACTTCTTTACGTGATTTCCTCATTTAGGAATTACATGCCGGAGGGATTGCCGGACATTTTGGGCGCGATAAAATCAGTGCGCTTGTTGAGGATAGGTTCCATTGGCCTAGCCTTGTGAGAGATGTCTCCAGGGTCGTAAAACAATGTCGTACATGCCAAGTTGCGAAGCATATCAAAAAAAACACCGGCTTGTACACCCCTTTACCCGTGCCGCACACCCCGTGGCAAGACGCCTCTATGGATTTCGTGCTTGGGCTTCCAAAGATTCAACGGAAGCACGATTCCATTTTTGTGATAGTTGACCGCTTTTCCAAGATGGCCCACTTCATACCCTATTTTAAAACCTCCGATGCGGCTCACATAGCCAAATTATTTTTCGGGGAATTTGTGCGTCTACATGGTTTACCCAGACGATTGTGTCGGATCGAGATGTGAAATTTACCTGTTATTTCTGAAAAACTTTATGGCACATGATGGGTATCATGCTCCAATTTTCTTCGGCCTATCATCCTCAAACAGATGGCCAAACGGAGTCCACCAATAGAAGCCTAGGTAATCTTCTCCGTTGTCTTGTTGGTGATCACCCTAGGACTTAGGATTCTATTTTGCCTTTAGCCGAGATTGCATATAATAATTCAGTCAATAGAACCCTAGGTATGAGTCCTTTTGAAGCCATCCTTGGTCATAGGCCTAGAACACCCATTGATCTAATTTCCATTGATCTCATCCCGGCTGAAACTTGGGCAAAGTTGTATCCGATACCTACACTTCAGGACCTGACGACTAGTAGCATGGTCAACCCATCAACCCCGCCTCCCCCTGATGTGACTCCGGATGCCTCTAATCCTAGCCGTATCACCGAAGCGATGTGGAATTTTGCCTTTCCAAAACCGAAGCCAGGATCGAAAAATGATGTCGATGTTTAAAGAAGTTGAAAATTCGTTAGGATGTTTTAGGATTTATTTTATAATTTTTGTTAGTTTTGAATAATTTCAGTTTTTAGGTAGATTTAGGTCTTAATAATTTCAGTTTTCCAATAAGTGTAAATAGTACATTTTTATTAATAATTTTTTCTTTGTTTTCAATGATGCTTTTCACCTCCTCTTTGCCTCTTGGTCTGTGCGGATTTTGATGCAAGTTTGAGGGTATACCTCAATTTTGGTACAATAAGGACATTGCACAATTTAGGTTTGGGGGTGATAATGCGTTATTCTTATTTTTATTTTCATTAAAGCTCTAAAAAATATATATATATCGGCTTTAGTCAATCAATCGAGCTATGTGTCTCGATCGATCGACTGTGCACTTTGAAGATTGTTTCTGAAGAATTTTTTTTTTTTAAATTGATTTGTGGAATTTAGATTGTTAAGTCATACAATCTCACTGAAAGAATATTAAGTGCTATTTGTTCGGAAGGCCATTGATATGGACTAAGGCCGACTAAAAACGTTTCCCACTGATTTACCGAATCGAAGTTGAACTGAGATGTATCATGCATCGGATTCATTTGATGACAATATCCTTGATCTTCATTGCCTTCACTCATCGGAATGTCTGAAGAGGGTTGCTCCAGAAGTTTACTGTAGGGGCGAAATCCTATATTCATATTTCTATCATCGTCGACTATTATCGGTGCAACAATGTTCTCCTCTTCATACCGTATTTCTTGATTTTCAATCAAATGTTATGTTCCCACACCATGATCATTTCGTTTGTTTCCTTGAACGATTGAAATGTTTCTAAAGACGGTAAAATTTCTGCTACAGTAGTGACTAATGATTTTTCGATATAAATATTTATCACACCATCACCGATACGATATGCTCTAAATAAGTTTGTAAGATCATCAGAGTCAGACAATTCGGTAAAGACAAGCTCATTCCCTATACGTAATGAAACAGTAAGTGTAATAGAATGTTCTTCCGGTCGTGTCCGACTGACTTTGTACATTTTCTCTATAAACTCATCAAATGATATATTCTCCGTGACAGCGACAATCCTCCGATGTCCTCCGTTGTAAGTATTATCTCTCACGCGTACGAAATCAAAATGGCAAAGAAGGGGAACATCCATTTCAACCTACAATATTTACAAAATTAAAATTAAAATTGGTTGTTTATAAAGAATTATACTTGACTTAGCGCTACAATTATTTAAAAATATTATTAAAAAAGGAAAGGAATGAAAACTTTAGCGTTTTTGTCAATCATAGAATATCGCTCGATATCCTAAGATATCGGGCCGATATCCTAAGATATCTAGCCGATGGACTTTTAACGTAAACCATAATCCAAAAACTAAAAAAAAAACCCTCTTTTAAGATATCGATCGATATCTTATGTATCTTGGACTACCTACAATGTTTTGAAAATTTGGGAAAACAATAACTTAAAAAGATATTGTACTCGATATCTTACCTAGCCTGTTGTATTCTCTATGTTATACGACCTGTAGTGGAATCTCGAAATCGCTTTCCAAGAGAGATAGAAAGTGTTAAAAAATGATATAGAAATTCTAGATTCAATGCTTGCATAGAGAAGCATATATATATATATATATATATATATATATATATATAATATATATATATATATATCTGACGTGCAGGCGGCTAGGCTTGGAGCTGGCCATTTATGCAAGGATTGAAACTATAGGGCCGTTTCTGCAAATACGCAAACATATAGGGCTGAAAGTGCAAATTTCCCTTAAATTTATATCATTGTGCTAGAATGTATCGTATGTTTGCTCAAGACAAATAGGCAAGGTTACCATCTTTTGAGGACATGATTAAAGGTCATCTTTGGCTTGTTTGTGTTTAAAACGCCCCACCTCATGTAAATTTATCCTTCTAATACCTCTTTGAGCCTATTGAAAAATTTGTCTTTATACATTCTTTGATAAGCCACATTAACCTTTAACCCTTCACCATTTCTAAAATTTAGCCTTACCCTTCTTACTTATGAGAAATTAGGAACGAGGGATGAAAATAAACAAAAAGAGAGTAAGTGAAGAGATATCGAGTTGTGGTGTTTACTGAGAATGTATGGCAGAAAAATAAAAATAAAAAAAAGGAAGAAAAAGAAAATTGTGAAAAATAATGAAAAATATGAGGTGCTTCAAGAAAATGAAATTCAAAAAAAAAAAAAAAAAAGGGGAGTGAGAAAAGAAAAATAAGAGATATTGAAAAATCAGAAGTTAGTTCCTTTTCCAATTTCTCATAAATTTTGAACCCCAACTTTCATTTCTTTCTTACCCTTACCTGAGCTCCATTACAACCATAAAAAGACCTTCATAATCCGATCATGATATGGTAACTACATTGTGGAAAGTGAATATGTGATGCCTATGACACTTGATATGGCATGCTTAGGATATACAAGTATCTGTTCTTATGAGATTTATTTTTGTTCATTGATTGTATCGTGTTTCATTTATCATGTGAGACCTTGTTTCTTGCTTCGTATTGATCTCTCACATGTGTGTGAAAATATACCCATCATCGGAGAATTTCTATTTTGAGAGTACACCTATTGTGATATTTGAATCAAAACATAAATCTATACGGTTCACAAATAAGATAAATTTTAAGATAAATAGAATTCGGCCTGATGATCACACTTGACACATCTAAGGATGGGTGATAAATTTAGCTGTAAATCGAAGCATTGGGCAGACTTAACTAATTATCAATGAAAATGACATGACGTGCGTATTTAATAATGAGAAATGGCATGATGAATACAATTAACAAATTCCACGAGGATCAATTATAGAAAATGTTTTGAAGTTTGTGAGTAACTTCATTGGAAACCCTCAAGAGACAAAACTCCACCAGGGATCACCTAGTAGTTTAAAGGCTTGTTGCATATACTAAATGCAATCGTGCTCCCTACAAAAGTGACATTTATTAATTACTTTAGAATAATAGTTTATTTATCAGTTTGCTTATTTTCTCCTTTGCTCGAGGACTAACAAAGTGTAGGTTTGGGGGTGTGATGAGTAGTGAACTATGATGATATTTCACCCCTAAAGACCAACATTTAGCCATCCGATGAAAGCTTTCTAATGGGATTTGTGAAGTTTTATGAGTTTCAAGTAAAATTGGTAATTAGATGCAGTAAGGAGCATAAAAGAATGCAAAGTCAACAAACACCAGAACAGTGAAGCAAAAGACATGCTGGACCCGAACCATTTGGTTATATCGATCAATTGACACCCTAAGGTCGATGCATCGACATAACAAAGAGATATAAAAATTCAAATTTCAAAGTTAAATCAGGTCGATTGATCGACCACTAAAGTCGATCAATCGATCAAGTTCAAAATTCGAATTCCGAACCAGAAAAGATATTTAAGAAAAAATCTGAGGATTCGGGGGGATTTCTCTCTCGTTGCATTTTTTTGCGATCAATTGACCAAGTTCAAAATTCGAATTCCGAACCAGAAAAGATATTTAAGAAAAAATTTGAGGATTCGGGGGGATTTCTCTCTCGTTGCATTTTTTTTGCTTTTGCTTTGAGTTTTCTAGGGCATTCAGACCGGATTATTCTATTTTTGTTATTCATTTTCCTTTAGCTGAAAGATTTAAAGTAGTTATTCATTTTATGCACTTTCGAAAAGGGATTGTACCAGATTGGGATTAAAGCTATTTTTGTGGATTTTATTAAAGCTCTATACGGTATTTTAATGTTTATGTCAATTTACTTTTTAATCATGTTGTTTAATTTCATCTTGTGTGGCTAGTTTCATTAAAGATAGGGATCTAATGAATCTCATCCAAGGTATTCGTTTATAATAATATAAATGTGTGATGAAGATATTAGATCAGTTAGTGGACTCTGATGTTACTATTTGTATGGATATAATCTCCTCGGCATCCGAGATATGAGAGCTAATCATGCCCCATGATCTCATATTTGCAATGGTGATGTTATTCTAATCTCTGTTATCTCAGGGTAAATTTTACCACTATTCGATGTGTGAGTGTTAATCATACACTCATGGGATGTTAATCATACATCTCCTTGATCTCATATCTGTAGTGTGAAATTTACCCAGAGATCTGATTCTAAGTGCCTTTCGAGGTGTGAGTGTTAATCATACACTCATGGGATGTTAATCATGCGTCTTCTTGATCTCAGATCTGCACTTTAGAACTCACGGGTGTTCAGGTCCCATGCATGTGCATTGATATCTTTTGTGAATCTCATATCTTAATCACAAATTTATATAATATGAATAATAAACCTACGATGGGAGGATTTAGTATCCCAATCCTTACCTTTTATTATTTGTTTAAATTCTCAGTTTTTGTTAATACTTATCTCATCCATCAAAACTCTCAGATTCCTAAATTAGTAGATATTGTGATAGATCTGTAGTTATTCTCTTGATTAGTTGTTATTTCCGTTTATAATTTTCTGACCAATCCTCGTGGGAACGATCTCGTACTCTGCACCTACTATCTGCAAACCGATTCGTGCACTTGCGAGTACAACTTAATTTTCACAACAAGAAGCAAGGCACAAGTAACTATTCAAAAGGGAAGAATGATTACTTCATACTTGTACAACAGTGATAAGTTGGTGAATTTGATGAGAGACTTCACCAAGAACGAGCTGCTCCGACGTACGATTACACGATTTGTGACACAATTTCTAGCCCTACAGAGATTGGCTAGATATAGGCGTGAGCTGAAAAGCATGGTCAACTCCGAAGAATGGAGAAAATATGAGTTAGAACTCTCACGAACAAAGAAACCTGCTTACAATGAAGTTGTTGACCTGATCTATAGCCTCCAATTTTGGAGAGATGTTAACCACCTGATCGTCGTCACTACCCCATTGGTGCAAGTGTTGAGGTTGGTAGATGGTGATGAGAAACCAACGATGGGATATATTTACGAGTCAATGGATAAAGCAAAATTGGCTATTAAAACCAAATGCCCTACAAAATATAAACGATATTGAGCGATTATCGACAAGATGTGGGATGCACAATTCCACCACTACTTGCATGCCGCAGGTATAACATGCTAAACTGCTTATGTAGTGATTTTTATTATTTTTAAATATACTGATAAGAATGCACATATTTGATGTATAACACACTACTTGAATCCAGCCTTCCGGTATACGCGATGCTTCGAGTTGAGTGAGGTCGATGAAGTGTACAGCAGTTTGCTCAATGTGATCCAACAAATGCTCCATGAGTTGGCGGACCAAGGCCAAGCCATAAGAGATGTGAGTAATCATACCCTATAACTAATAAGTCAAATGTAATATGATTTGTTAATTGATATGTGAGTTATTGTATTCTATCCTTGTAGATTGACATATTCCGCAAGAGACATGGGTCATTTGGGACCCCGTTGGCGCAATCTCAAATCAAGAACGATAAACCCGCTGATTGGTGGATGCACTATGGAGGTGATGGTCCGATACTAAGGCGAGTTGCAATGCGGGTTTTATCGCAAACATGCTCTTCGTCCAACTGTAAATGGAATTGGAGTACCTTCTCTCTCATTCACACGAAGACAAGGAATAGGCTAACTATAGAACAATTGAAAAAGTTAGTCTATCGCCACTACAACATACGATTAAGGGTCAGGAATATACAGAGGACCAACCATGGTAAGCAATTATATGAAGCCTTAGTTCATACAATTTTTATTTGATTTAATGGACAAGGCATATACTAATTCATCTATTATATTCTACCTTACAGATAGTGAATATTTTGATCACGTCGAGTTAGATTATATATTCACGGAGGATGACCCTTTGAATCAATGGATCGAAGAGAGAGAAGAACCAATGTTAGATACTGAGAGCACTACATAGCTGGACAATGCTGAAAAAGTAGCGATGGAGCAAGCTTCCCAACCACCAAGGCGGAAAAAAAGATTGAATCGCCACTCAATAGTTGGATCTGATGACGAAACGCAATCCGATAGTGATAATGACGATGATGGAGTGATGGTGGAGGCGATGAAACCCATGTTGGCACTAGTGGTAGAGAGGATGATGTTGATCCCGATTATTCTTATGAAGGTATTATCGCATGGGATGATGAGTCGGTAACAATGTATGACACCCCTACATTTAGAGGTGGAGGGGTTGAAGGAAGAGGAGTGTAAAAATCTTACCAAACACCACCACCATAAGGTCCACAAGATGATGTGGGTTATATGACTTCTAGCTTCGAGGGATTTAGTTTGCAAAACACCAAATATTCAACCAACCTA
This sequence comes from Chloranthus sessilifolius, assembly GCA_021018995.1. Lineage (NCBI taxonomy): Eukaryota > Viridiplantae > Streptophyta > Magnoliopsida > Chloranthales > Chloranthaceae > Chloranthus > Chloranthus sessilifolius. The sequence goes on from CM037587.1 coordinate 141,908,681, forward strand.
TCCCAGGCCATATGACTTCATTGGTCACATTTTTAGAGGGCAGACCTTTACCTATTACACTGAGCCATATTCGTCACTAAATGCCTCAGTTTCAAGGGGGCACATATGATCATAGGTATCAATATGGCCAACATTAGGGAAAGCGCGCACACCGATGATGATGATCTTGAGGGCCAAGAACCACCACAAAATTCAATGTGGCTTTAAAGTAAGTTTTCCATGTACAATATACCTTTCAATTTTGGTCATGAGTCATGTAATATGTAATTTGGGTTCTATGTTGATAAAATTATGAAATATGCATCAAATAAGCCTTAAACAAATTTTAAAAAAGTTGAAATAAATAGAAAATCATTAAATTTATTTTTTCGGATTTTTTTAGTATTTTTTGAGACTTTTTTGAAGAAAAAAAAATCAATGTATCAAACTAATACATTCAATGTATCGCCGATACATTGAATGTATCGGACGATACCCGATGCGTATCATCCTGGAGGTCAGGACGATACATATCGTTTTTCCGGTTTTTTGATCCATGGATGGATGGACCGAAAGATCCGGTCAAACATTAATTAGCTTCTCAGTAAATGTCCTAACAGCACTATGTTCTCAAAATCGGTAAATGCATCTGCCTATTCGCACACAAACGAATATTTATTTCAACTATTAGATAAGACAACACATTGTCCAAGTTGTAACCAACAATGCAGTATCATAAGAAGCCATCGGTTAGGGTCGCTTAAATGATTTGACAACATTAGTAACACTTGTACCCCTTCTGAGTGGATGGGCACCCAAGGAATACACACCGAGTGACCGTAGGATCAAGCTTATCCTGATTAGCACATGGCACATGAACAAAGCAAACCTAGCCAAAGACAAGAGGAGAATCCAAAAAAAATGGAGGAAACAACATTTGAAATGGAGATTTCCAAAGGAGTAGGCATTCTCTTAATGAGATAGGCACCCATGAGAATGGCTTCATACCAGAAACCTTAGGGAACATCTCCAACAACAAGGCACGAGAAACTTCAAGTAAGGTATCCATTCTTCCTCTCGACAACTAATTTGTTCTGGGATATAAGGTCAAGTGGATCACAACACAAGAAAATGTTCTAAAGATATTTTTAGAGATGATGGGAGACATAACCCCCCAACCCCCCGGCATTTGATTCCAATACGTTAACAGTAGCATTATACTATGCTCCATCTTATGAAATGTAGAAAAGGTGGAGTCAATTGTGGACTTAATCATATACAACACAATCATGCGAGTACAATACTACAATCATCACCAAACGAAACAAAGTGACAAAAAGCAAAGACAAGCAATAGGCGATTGTTTCCATACATCAGAATGGACAATCTCAAAAGGAACAATACTCCTACTCACAAGAGAGGTGGATTGACAATGTTTGGCAAGCTGACACACTTCACACTTAAACAAGGATGTACCAAAAGATTCAAGGGCTTGAGGAAATAGAATATGCAAGCAAGATAATGGAAGATGCCCAAGCCAGCATGCCATAACTGAATGGTTTGGACACAACACTAGCGGAGCAAGTAGTGGAATGTAAACTTTTGGTGCTATCGACGTAATAGAATCCAACCTTCCCATAATCTTGACCAATAATCTTCCCCGTAGAGAGGTCCTAGAATACAGAATGAGAGGGAAAAAATGTCCAGCTACAATTAAAATGTTTAAAAATACTGATGACCCAAAGGATATTGAGATACATATTTTGGAAAATGAACTATAGAGTCCAACAAGAAACATCCAGTGTTAGTTGTTCCTTTGCTAGCTACAGGAACCAATGAGCCAACAGCAATGTGAGCATTATCAGAAGCAGAAAACGATGACCAAGTGTCAAGCCTTGAAATCCATCCTGTAGCCATAACTCACAGAAAACACTCCAACTAATACAATTTTCCAAATTGGGGATCCAACTGATACAATTTTCCAAAGTGGGTAATTCCCTTCAGTCAAACCACCGAAAAATATATAACTACATGATGCAGGATAGAGAATATTATATCTTCTAACAAAATTTGCCTTTAAAGATCAAAAGTTAAATAAATTCTAATTCTCACTAAGTCACTAGTGTAACACATCCCAACTACCCAACCCCCATATATGGAAAATGCAACATAGGCTGCATGCCACTCAATCAGTGCAAAATCACTCGTGTGCACCATACATATTGTTTGTATTGCCCATGGCATTGGCGAATGAAACAACCTTCTTTTCATCTTGTTCTGCAAAAAGGATATAGGGAATAAAGTGGAAAGTGTAGAGATAGTGTCTAACTAATTAAAATGGTAACATCTAACTAAAGATGAACATCTATTTCAGACATCGTATCGAGAATACAAATGAAAATGAAAAGTAAGTAAACAATATGTGTTCAAATCTCTTGAATCACAATCTAGACTAGCCATGGGGAATAATTGTTTTTTTCCCCAATAAGGCAAACACGTAAAGTGTGAGTATAAATAAAAGAGACTTGTAAGATACATGTAATATGAATAATCCTTGTAGTATAACAGTATCCTAAAAAACTCAATAAGACTAAATAAAAAGAGTTATCAATTAGTGTTACCGTTCCCTCCCAAATGAAATATATACCATCCCCAATTTCTCCTTGACGGACCACATACTCCCCATGATCTAGAAACATTACATTGGGGAAAAACAAAAAAGCATCAGATACAACAATAATATCTTCAGTCACTATATTCTGCTATTTATAAGAGCTGAGGGGAAATGTGTCTGTAAGCGGCTCTGGAGGGCTGCACCCAGACGCAAGATCACATACAATGGGGCATGTGACACCCAAAACAACACCCATTTTGGGTTGTCTAGCCATGTGGCATGTGGTTTAATACGAAATTATTTTTTAACTTTTTTGGTCCTCACATGCATCAAAGATAGGGTGACGCCCTACAAACAGGGCACATTGAATTTGGATACCTTTGACCACATTTTTAACTGTGGATATTTATCAGATCAGGCCGAAATTTTTTGGGTGGTACCAGGTCGATCTTATCCAAGTTGCTGTAGCACCCAATCCTTGTGATAGGTGCCACATGGTTCCCACTGGTCTGGAAGCCGCCATAAGGGCTGGGGACTCAAGTCTCGGGAATCTATTTATAATATCTTCTTTAATTATATTTAGAGAGGAGGGGAAATGCACCCGGTTGCAGGGAAAGATCCCCGCAATCAAATGCATTATCATATGCCACGGGGGATGATCAACCCAAAACAACACTTTTTGGATTGATCAGCTATGTGGCATGTTATTTTAATAAGAAAACAGTGTTTTTTACATTTTAACCTCCATTGATGGGTCAAAGCTAAGGTGACGCCCCACAAATTTGGTGCATTGGCTTTATCGACCTTTGACCACATTTTCAATGGTCGATACGTATTGGATCGTGCCCAAATTTTTTGTGTGGCACTTGATTGATCCTATCCAAGTTGTCATGGCACCCGATCCTCGTGATGGGTGCCACATGATGCCCAGCTGGTGTGGTTGTAGGGATGGTACCTGCAACCGGTTGCATAGTCTCGGCCCTCCTGATCGTCATTTAAACACCAACATGGTATTTAAATGATCTTACACCATCAATGGTTCAAGATGTACGTGCTCCATACCGTCAAAGTGATAGATCATAGATTAAAGTGCAACAGGCTCAAAAATGGTGTTTTAAGGAGATTTAAACCATCCAATTTGGGGACTATAATATCATCTGTTGTTTTTAGTTTTAATGGCTGATATTAAAGTTGAACAATCGGATGGTTCACATCCACTTATAAGCATGTTTCTTGGAGCTAAGACATGTTCCGAAGATAGATTGCCACTTGGAAATTTTAGATTGATACAGATGTGAGCCATATGGCATATTGATAAATCACAATTCAATGTGTGAGATGAAAAGTCTAATTTTAATAGTATAAGATCATGTAAACACCAGTGTTTAAATGTCGGCCCGGATCCATTATCCCATTTATATATGGGACTGACTATCCTGACCGTCATTTAAACACCAAATGGTGTTTAAACGATCTTACACCATTTATTGGCTTTTGACCTTGGAAATTCATACCGTCAATGTGATATATCATCTAAATTGAAGGGCTATGGGTCCAAAAATCACACTTTTTCCAGGGATTCTAACCATCTGATCTGTGCACTCTAATACCAACGGCTGTTCTTAATTTTGATGGCTGATATTGAAGTTCGCCGATTGGATGGTTTACATCCACTTATAAGCATGATCCTTTGGTTGGGACATGTTCCAACAATGAATTGTCACTTGGGCACTTTAGATTAATCATAGATGTGTGCCACATGTCACAATGATAAATCACACTTCAATGGTGTGAGATAAAAAGTGACATTTTAATGGTGTAAGATCATTTAAACACCATTTAATGATAAATCACACTTCAATGGTCAGGAGCCATTATCACTCTATATATACATAGCCCAAATATTCGTGGAGCCTCACTAATAAACACCATCAGTGAGATATTTTATAGGGTAACTCTATTCGTGCCTACCAGTTTACTGGCGGGTGCCTACGCTGAGAACCATTGACTGCATTGAATCGGATGATGGATATCATTTTTCATCGCAATCTTCCACATAATGGATCTGACACCATGAGCGTACCATCAGACGCTCCGGTTTTGTTTCCATGTGGTACAGATCCCTAAAAAGTGCTCCTAAAGCCACGTTTAAGCATGATGAGTGCCTTGTGATTTTAGGGTCACTTTTTAGGTATATGTACCAGGTGTAAACAAAAATTGTCCCTCTGATGGTACGCCCATGGTGTCAAGGTCCATTCCGTGGAAGATTGCGATGAAAATGATATCCATCCTCTAATTCAATGCAGCCAACGGTTCTCAGTATCCTAGCAGTAAACTGGTAGGCGCGAATAGAGGTCATAGTCACCAAATTCTCCAAATATTTGAAAAAAATGTGAATAATTTGCCAATTTAATGTTCAACGAATTATTTGCAAATTTATGAAAAAATCATGTGTTTTTAAAAATTCAAGAGCTTCTCGAATAATTCACAAATAATTTACGATTTTTTCAATCAACCATGATTTTTACTATTCATGTAATATTTTTTAATCTTATTTTTTATTTTTTCTCCAAATTTTTCCCGGAAGTTGCCAAATGTTGCCGAACTTTTCCAAATTATTGGTGAACCCCGACTTGATGACTATGATAGAGGTACCCTGTTTTATATGAGCTACTTAATTTTTTTCAGCCCTCATTCGTAGTATTAAACAAGAAATTTACTCTTATTAGTTTATGCTCTTCATTTGATCGGTTCTATGTTCAGCAACATTCACAACGGAGACTTAAAAAAAAATCAAAATAAAGTTAAACTAATAGTGCTAATCCTATGAAATCAAAGAACAATGATAGGAATTAGAGAGACTATCGGTAGCTACCCTAGAAAAAACAACGAAACTAACCATAATGTTTGAATTCGACGACTTCGGAGATCTTCTTGAGAGACGAACTCGGTAGTCTTTGTAGTAAAGGAACGTTGCCCAGAAATTCGATTACTGTTCATTCAAATCAGAGAATCAAAATGCAGAAATCTGAAAAAGGTGAAATCACTTTTTGATGGGGATCAGGTTTTGTTTTTGCTTCACCTGCTTCGCGATCCGGAATAAGAGATCCTGCCATATCGAATTAGCGCGTTAATTCGGTAGTTTCGGTAGAGAGCAGGAAGCCGGAGCCTTTATACCTTCATTATATTAAGGGAAGTGTTACTACCACGCCATTTTTTGTACAGCCACGACGCCCACGACACTAGAAAGTATTATTTGCCTATGCCCCATGTCATGCTTAAAGTATTAGGTTGCCTCGGGCTTATTTTATTAAGTAGGGTTAAATTTTTAAAATATTTTAAAAATTATATTTTCTTTTAATTATCATTTTTTACTTTTTTAGAAGTCACTTTCTTTTCTCTCTCTTTTCTCCTTTTTTTTAAAAAAGTGTCAGACTTACTTTTTCAAATATATTTTACTTAAAAAATATGGGCATCTTATAGCGAAGCACTAATATCTTGGTAGCGAAGTGCTGACACCCCAGTAAGAGGCGCCGACATCCCAATAGCAAGGCGCTGGCACCCCCGCGCCAGGGTGTTAGCTCCTCGTTTTAGAGGCGCCATGTCACGGAGTTAATCCTTTCGACGTGAACTCGCATGTGGCACCTAGTTTCCTAAGTAAGGTCGGCCTAATAACTCACACAAAGTGAAGCAGTGTCGAGTCTCAAATGCGACGAAGGATGCGAGGTGTAGTAACGAGTAGAGGGTCAACCTCCTTTCGGAGTTGACCGACACCGCAAAGCTGGTCGGAACCAACCCAAACGCAATGGCCCTTGGCTACACAACAAATGTGCCCAAGAGCAACCAAGCAACGTATTGGTTTGTCATCCTCCATGCCAATACGCCCATGACATCCCACATCGCCCCCACGCGACCGCATTGCAAACCCTTCATGCCACCATATCGCATGCTCTTATGGCCTACGACCGAAACTCTAGGAGTATCTACGGTGAAGCTTACATGGCTTGGTGACACGCCTATAATGCCCCGACTTCATCCACCCATGCCCTCACGCGGAGCACAAGTGGCCTTGCGACTAGCCACGCCGCAAGCCCTTGTCACATCTTGCCCCACTCAAAACCACCAAAGTCTTTATTAACGCGAAGACACTTCTTTCCTAAGAACATGCCTTTTCCCTCATGCTATAATCCCTGAACTCGAAGTCTTCACTACATGCAGTCGGTGTTCAGTCAAACTCACACTTCACCTTATGCTAGCTGGCAACATCGGAACTCACTACGCCACCCCCATATGTAACGCAACTGACTCTTCTGTTTTCCCAAGATTTCCCACTAACGATGCCTTGTCGTCTCATAACAAATCAACAAGCCATTGGCCCTGCCCCCAGTTCAGCATAGCTCATTCTAGTTCTCACAATATCCTGCTTAATTGTAACTTCGATCCTGGCTCATCGCAACACACTGACCTTTCTCACTGTTCCATACCGGCAGTCTCGATCATCATGTCATGTACCAATAATCGATTCAGAAATTTTGGCTTCTTGACATCCAGGCAATGGTGCAGAGCACCTGTGTGACCCAACACCTCATGTCGAAAGTCACTAGCATCCATCCATTTCGAACTGACCTGCTACTGAAGTGAGAATGGAACATCCTCCTTGCCATCCATGGTGATGGTGCATAGCACCTGTGTGACCCAAATGCCTCATGTCGAAAGTCACTAGCATCCATCCATTTCGAACCGACTTGCTACTGAAGTGTGTGGCCTTCTTGACCAACAAGCATCAGGCATCATCAAATTTCCACAACAATATATCCCAACAGTAACATCTCTCTGCGTGCGACCAAACTCCGAAACACCTTGTAACAGAGTGCATCTCAACCACATCTCAATCGCAAACGTGCAAATCCACAACTGCACACAAGTAACTCTGGCTGTCACGGGATCAGATTGCATCCCATTGCCCTAGCTCATTATCTGATACTATTTCAGTAATCTGAGTGCCCCCACTCTTAGTTCCTCTACGATAGTGGAGGGAGCACTAGGGGAAGTTTGAAAAGCATTTAAAGACTGTTTCTGCGGGCAATCACTCACCCAATGTGGCCCTCCACATAAAAAGCAACCTAACTTCAACCCATTGTTGGCTGACTGGGCCGACTTGGCATGAGACACCTTCCCATGCAACTTCATGTCGAACGTGCTACTTTTGCCTCCTTTATTGGCTTTCATCTGGTTCTTTGAAACGCCTTCATTCTCTTGCGACTTCTCCTTGTTTTGGTCCATCAGTCCAAAATTAGTGCCCACGATTTGAAACCTTTGAAGAAGTAGAATAGTTTATCCTTCTCGGGCATGTCCTTGATGTCCAACATCAAGGCGGAGAACTGCTTCACATATTCATTCATTGTGCTTGTGTGTTGCAGCTTTCGTAGCTTACATCGCGCAATGAACTCAATGTTTTCTGATAAGAACCGAGCTTTCAACGCTCTCTTCAGATCTTCTCAGGTGTTGACAATACAGCGTCCACACTGAATATCTTTGTATTGCGTAAGCTATCACAACTTGGCATCCCCCTCGAGGTACATGATCATTGTGACCACTTTTATGTCTTCTGTGGCAAGTGGCATGATAGGAAAGTACTGCTCCATGTCCCACAAGAAATTCTCTATTTCTTTCAATTCTCAGGCACCCCTGTAGGGTCGCGGCTCAGGTATCTTCACCTTATGTAGGACTTCTGGTTGCGGAGCATCCCCAGAGCCCATAGCCCTCATTCGGACATTGACCTTAGAGGTCAGGCCTTCGATCTGTACTCGAATGGCTTCAACGGTGCCCCTCTTGTTCTCAGTGAGGATCTCCATGTTCTTCGCTAACGTGGCGCGGTTCCCTTCTTACATATTCAACCATTCTCCATGGGTTGTTACAAGCGACACCACCGAGTCTAACTGCTCTATCTAAGCTTCCAGATCATCTAAATGCTCCCTTGTTGTGCATCATCTCGTATCTTCACCCATCCCCTCAGTGTTGGCCATCTCGATGGCTTTAATACTAACTGTCACGGAGTCACTCCTTTCGTGTGAACTCAGGTGTTGCACCTTATTTCTCAAGCTAGGTCAGCCTAATAACTCACACAAAGTGAAGTAGCGCCAGGTCCCGAATGCGATGCGCAATGATGAGTAGAGGGCTGGCCTCCTTTCGGAGTTGGCGTGCAGCGCGGGGCTGGTCGGAACCAACCCAAACGCAATGGCCCTTGGCTGCACAACCAATGTGCCCAAGAGCAATCAAGCAACGCCTCCTGCAAATGCAAGGCTTGGATGTAAGTACATGCATGTGTTAGGATACTAGTACACTCAGGCTAGTGATACGTCCAGTAGTACGACACGTAGTAAATAAGCTACAACCAGGATATATAAGGGTTCAACATCAACTTGGGAAAAATAATGGGATGACCTCAAAGGTATTGGTTTGACATACCACCATGACACACGGCCTCTAACTATGGCACACAGTTTCATCATCCATGCCAATACGCCCACAACGTCCCACATCGTCCCACACGCCACCACGTCGAGAACCCATCATACCACCATGTCGTGTGCCCTCGTAGCCCACGACCGAAACTCTCAGAGTATCTATGGCGAAGCCCACATGGCTTGGTGATGTGCATACAATGCCCCTACTTTCATCCACTCATGCCCCCACGCAAAGCACAAGCGGCACAAGTGGCCCTGCAGCTAGCCATGCCCCAAGCCCTCGTCACAACCAAAACCTCTATATCGAGGTGTCGGCGCCTCTCTAAAAAAAAGGGAGTGTCGGTGCCTCATTTTAGGGGCAACGATGCCTCTATATAGAGGCGATTGCGCTTCGATTAAACAAAAATAGCGAAGATCCAGCATCTCGATATAGAGGCTCCGGTGCCTTTAAAATGAGACGTCAACACCCCTTTTTTTAAATTTTATTTTAGCGAAGCATTGATGCCTTGACTTGCTCTTATTATGGTATATTATATTTATATTAAATTCAAGTCTTAACCTATTGCAAGCGCACAATGGAAATTATAGTAATAGTATAGGATCGTTCCCACAAGGAAGTTTGTTATCTAATTTCTTTAGTTTTATCCTTTATTCAAATTCTTATCTTTAAAAACTGCTATTTATTTTTAAGATCTAATCTACTGGAGAAATATAAATAACAGAATGTTTAATTTAAGTGCATAAAGTAAATCTTAATCCTCCTTCAGATCAAGGTCGTCAATCTTAATCTTCAGCCATCGGATATTTATAAAATTTAAGCATTACCGTTACACTATATTTCTAGTTTCCTAGCATTGGTCGTCAATCAATTATAAGATCATATTAATACAGATTTAATCTAATCAACAACTTCCTAAAATCTGAGTGTCAATCAAACCTTAGAAAATTGAAGATGAAAAAATAAAACCGTTACACTTATCTCCAAATTTTAACGTGAGTCATCAATTCAAATTAAAACTTGAAGATATTTACAAAGCAAATAAATATAAACTAGAAAGCAAAGTAAAATATATCCTTCACCCCTCAGTCGCAGTCGTTAATTACTCCTGAGAAATTACAGATATCTACACTAATCATTAGTACTCAATTGCAGTCGTCAATTGCTCTTGAGAAACCTCTGATATCTAATATACTCTAACTACTAGTATACTGATCGGAAGAAAATCTAACCTCATGCGTCAATTAATGTTGAAATTCTTCTATGCTTATTCCTATGTTGAACCCTCTTATTTATAGATCATAAGGAGTCGGTTTACAAAAATCTAGTTATAATAAAAGAAACTACTAAAAACAAAAATATCCTAATATAACTCCAATACTTAATTTTATCTTTCCTTGCTTTCTTTAGTTGATGCGCTTCTAGAGTGTTCTTTATCAAGCAGTAGTAGAGTCCTTTAGATTAGATCTTTACCAATCTTCTCAGATCCGTGGTTTATCATAATTCTAATTACAGGAGTTTTCTAATTCTGAATATGGCGGTGATAGTTCTCACGTGATCAGTAACAATAATAATAGTAGGAAAGCTTTTATTCTGGAAAATCATAAATCATAAATTCTCATTTTCTTCTCTTTCTTAGAAAATCGTTAATTACGATTTTCTATCTTTCATAGCTTCCTCATAGTTGACGATTCTCTGAATTACGCTTTATCATTTTTCTCTTTTTATCTTTTTTGAAAGAATCGTAAATTGCGATTCTCTGACTTTCAATAGAGGCAAATCGTCTTTTCGCTCAATCATTTTTCCTATTGGTTTTTGAGTTCATTTCGACAAGGATTAACACTTAGGCTCTAATTTACTGCTTATCTTTAATATATGTACATCAGTAACTCGTTAGTAGCAAATTAAGTCCTAGCATCACTAAGTTAAGGGTGATAAAATGATAAATTATGTGACTAATCACACCTCCAAACTTAAGTTTTGCTAGTCCCTAGAGAATAAGAAAATATAAGCTAAGAAATTAAATACCACTTTCGTAGGCAGCATGATTGCATTTAGCGGATGTAACAAGCCTTTAAACCTCTAGATGATCCCTAGTGGAGGAGTTGTAGTCTCCTGAAGGTTTTCAGTAAAATTACTTACAAACTTCAAATATATGTATATATATATATATTATTTATTTATTTATTTATTTATAAATATATTTATTTTCTTTTAAAAATCAAAAGTAAATAAATAAAAAATCTAACTAATCTACTTAATTAATCAATACATAGTTTATTATGATTTTCTAAAATTACCAATCATTTATCCTTATTTTTCATTATAACAGTTATCCTTGATTAGAACTTCAACAATTTCAATTTACAATAAGCATAGAGTATATATGCACTAGTGAACAGTTTATTCTTCCTAAATTTTTCTAAATTACGAATTTAGAAAATATTTTTATTCAAAAACTCACTATTGACATACTCTAAAAAAGGAGTCAAAACTTTTGGGTTCTTTCAGTATATTTTTCAGAAGAATTCATTCAAAGATAATTGCAAAAATGAATCTCATAGAAAAGATAATCATATCCTATTCTTACGATTCCCCTTACAATCCATAATAGGCTTTTGGGTTCTCTCAACTAGGCTTTTGCCTATGCAAATCATAAATCAAAAAGGTCTTTCTTTCAGCTTGTAATGGGGTTTTGGATTTCAGAAGGTATCAAGGAAAGGTAGAAAATGATTTAAAATTTTTCTGGGAATTTAGCTCTTCTTTTTCTTTTTATTCTTCAATTTTCCAGCTTCAGTAAGTATCCTTATTTTGGATATCTTCTTCCCATTTTTTTTCTTTTCTTCAGTAAATCCTAGTCTTCAGCTGTAAAATCGTATTTTACGATTTTTCTTCTTTTGAAAGCTTATTTGCGAAATCGTAATTTTCTTCTTCAAAATCGTTTATTTTCAATTTTTCTTTCTTTTCGCATATTCTTTTTTTTTTTTTTTTCTTCAATTGTACCTCTATTTTCATTTCCTTTATCTATTCTATTTTTACTCCTTTCACTCCCTCTTCTTCCCTTCTTCTACATTCTAAATTTTTAGAAATTATAAGGGTCAAAAGTAGAAAGTTTTGGGTAGTACATATGGTTAAAAGTTTATAAAATTTTGGTACAAAGAAATTTCATTTCAGGCTTCTAATATGAGTTTAAAGGATAAAATGTTCTAAGATTTTAGCTTTTTGGCTCTCGTTTAAACAAAAGATGACCTTAAATCATCTTTACGATTTACTAACATAGATGCCTAATTGCTTTGATATTTCTAATAGATAGTTCTAGACAAAAAATTAGTTCATCATATTCATAGAATAATTTGATTCTAAATTCAGTAATATGAGATTTCATATCAGTATAGAAGTTCAAAGAAATTTTTTTGTGATTTGAATAAAAACGGTCTCTCTCAGAATAAAAGAGAAAATATAGCTCAAAATCTCACTGATTTATAATTTTTGAAACTATAGTCTAAATTTTTACAGTTTAGATCAATTTATTGTTTCAAACATTCATTCTAATATAATGTTTCAATGAGCTAAGTATGAATTATACTGTTCTATATTCTAATTTAAAACTTCTACTATAATGAATCGTAAATTTTCAGGATTTGTAAAATTTTCTATCATACTTCCTATGTACTGAGCAATTTCAAAAATTCAGAACTACACTACTATTATACTATAGATTACTATTATATACAGTAATTGTGTATCCCCCCAAATTTAAATCGGACAATGCCCTCATTGGCACAAAAAATAGGGGACAAAAAAAAAAAATTATTGATCTACTGATTATTTATTGAAAAAAAAATTTGTTACCAAATATATACTCTCCCCCAAACTTGAGAGAAAATATTCCCGACTTATTCTCAGAGTATCAATAAAAAAAATATTAATGGAGTTAGTAACAATTACACGGTTAGTGAAGAAATGAAAGTTAGTCAAAAAGAAAGAAAATTTTATATATTATTGAATATTTACAATGAAAAATTAAAGTACTAAAAAAAAAAAAAAAACTAATTTCATACATAAACAAATAATCCTAGGAATAATCTAGAAGGATCATACCTATGAGGTTCAGAATGTAATAAATCCATACGATCACTCGAGAACATAATATTATACAGCAGGAAGTATCTTACGATCAATCGTGTTTTACCATGATTTAAATCGTAACATAGTTGCTGGGAAAAAAATTTCTAACTAAAGCAAAATAAAAGAGTTAGTTTATATATTTTACAGGATTTTACTACGGATGAGTCTGTAGCTCGACGGTGCCCATTGGTATATCAAACATACTAAGGGTCTACCAGTGATATAATGATCACTGACCCTTCCTCGTTTGGAAAAAGATATTTCAAGTTTTCATGTCCTCGTTTGAGAATTAAGAGGGGAGACATGAACAAAACATGTGCTCTCCTCTAATTTTTTTAGGTTTTTATAAAATGGTGACGGTGCGCCGAAAGCATTAGAAAAAGGGGAACCTCGGTATATATGGTACTTTGGTCATAATTTTCGGCACACTATCTCTATTATCTTTTTGGGGTCTATTTTTAAATTTTATTATTTTTAGTTTTTCCGGTGGAAAAATATCCTCTTTAATTTCAGGCTCACTATCCTTGGTCTCGAGGACGACTACTAACGTAAGCATCTCCACCTTGTTATCAACAGTCTCACCACTTCTTAAAGGTTGAACAGATTGGATCTATTCTACGAAAATCGATATATCTTCCACAAAAGCTTGTCCGCTCGGGTTACTCACAGGTTATGACTGTAACTGGTTGCTCTCTCGTTCCACCAATTGCGTAGCTAGTTGATCAATTTGGGCTTCCAGCTTCGTAATAGATTGTGTGTGCGAATGTAAAACTTGAGATATTTGAGTGAGCTAGGATAAATCCTTGGAACGTTGATGCCATTGTTGTAAATCTTTAAGGATTTCAACAATTGTATCATCAAATCCGCTGCTTTGAGGATTGAATTGTTGTTGTTCATATGGCTGATATGACCTCATGGGTGGCAGGTATGTCTGTTGAAAGTTTTGGTCCGAAGAATATCTGGGATGAACAACATATGGTCCTTGTTGTTCGCCACTAGTGCCGCCATAATTAAAACGAGGATGACTTTCCCACTATGGGTTATACGCGTTACTGTAGTCAATCCACTGGAACACATAAGCCCATTTTCAGTCTATCATCTTCAGTTATAGTAGGGTGACAATGAAATTAGACATTCAAAATATTTATAGATTTGGAACGAGTGTGGTGCATAAATAAAAAAGAATATAATAATAATTATATATATATATATATTAATTTATTTATTTTAACTAAAAATCTTTATTATTAGAATTTTACCAAAAATAAAAAATTCTAATAAATTATCAAAATAAAAATACGTAATAAAAGAAGTATTGTATAAAAAATCTGGCCCAAATCCGATTCAGAATCAACTCCTAAATACTAAAGGAAATATTATCAAAAAAAGGAAAGAAATAACTAAAAAGATGGATTTGAAAGGGAAATTAGTAGATTTTGGGCTCGAGAAAAATTCTATCGAAGGTAGCCAAGACGTGTGCGTCACAAAGAGCTTTTCGAATTAGGGTCATTTGTGCAATTTCGACACCCGTAGCCAAAGTTATGGCCAAAATACCGGCATGTGCCAAAAACTGTCCCAATTAGGAAAAGATCACAATTTTCTGCTAATAATAATTTTTTATTTTTTTAAAATTTTTATTTTATTTTTATTTTAGAAGGCAGGGAGAGAAACAAATCTAAGCCTCTAATTTCTGTGGCCGGCAAAAGTGTTGAATTCTGATTCGCTACTCTGAATAAACCTGCAAAAGCTTAAGAAACGATCAAAGAAAAATAAAAATATAAAGAAGTATAAAAAGAGAAATATAAATATCGTTTCTAAAAGAATAAAAATATTAGATAGAAATAAAAATAAAGATAAATTTCGCTTCCTCGACAGCGGCGCCAAAAACTTGACTTGCTCTTATTATGCTATATTATATTTATATTAAATTCAAATCTTAACCTATTGGAAGCACACAATGGAAATCATAGTACTAACATAAGATCGTTCCCACGAGAAAGTTTGTTATCTAATTTTTTTAGTTTTATCCTTTATTCAAATTTTTATCTTTAAAAACTGTTATTTATCTTTAAGATCTAATATACTGGAGAAATATAAATAAAAGAATGTTTAATCTAAGTGCATAAAATAAATTCTAATCCTCCTTCTTCAGATCAAGGTCGTCAATCTTAATCTTCAGCCATTGGATATTTATAAATTTTAAACAGTACCGTTACACTATATTTCTAGTTTTCTAGTATTGGTCGTTAATCAATTCTAAGATTATATCAATAAAGATTTAATCTAATTAACAACTTCCTAAAATCTGGGCGTCAATCAAACCTTAGAAAATTGAAGATGGAAATGTAAAATTGTTACACTAATCTTTAAATTCTAACCTGAGTCGTCAATTCAAATTAAAACTTGAAGATATTTACAAAACAAATAAATCTAAATTAGAAAGCAAAGTAAAATATATCCTTCACCCCTCAACCACAGTCGTCAATTGCTCCTAAGAAATTACAGATATCTACATTAATCTTCAGTACTCAATTACAGTCATCAATTGCTCTTGAGAAACCTCTGATATCTAATCTACTCTAACTAGTATACATTACTGATTGGAAGAAAATCTAACCTCAGGCGTCAATTGATGCTGAAATTCTTCGATGCTCATTTCTATGTCAAACCCTCTTATTTATAGATCATAAGGAGTTGGTTTACAAAGATCTAGTTCTAATAAAAGAAACTATTAAAAATAAAAGTATCCTAATATAACTCTAATTCCTAATTTTAGTTTTTCTTACTTTCTTTAGTTGATGCGCTTCTAAAGTGTTCTTTATCGAGCAGCAACAGAGTCCTTTGGATTAGATCTTTACCAATCTTCTAAGATCTGTAGTTTATCAGACTTCTAATTACAGGAGTTTCCTAATTCTGGCTATGGCGGTGATAGTTCTCACGTGATCAGCAACAACAATAATAGTAGGAAAGCTTTATTATGGAAAATCGTAAATCATAATTTCTCATTTTCTTCTCTTTATTAGAAAATCGTTAATTACGATTTTCTATCTTTCATAACTTTCTCATAGTTGACGATTATCTAAATTACGCTTTATCGCTTTTCTCTTTTTGTCTCTTTTGAAAGAATCGTAAATTGCGATTCTCTGACTTTCGTAGCGGCAAATCGTCTTTTTCGCTCAATCGTTTTTCTTATTGCCTTTTGAGTTCATTTCGTTAAGGATTAACATATAGGCTCTAATTTACTACTTATATTTAATATATGCACATCAGTAATTCGTTAGTAGCAAATTAAGTCCTAGCATCACTAAGTTAAGGGTGATAAAATAGTAAATTACGTGATTGGTCACGCTTGCACTGGCACTCCATTTTTTTTTTTGGAGAGGTGTCGATAATTCGATATAGAGGCGCTGACACCCCGACGCCTCTCTACTGGGGTGCTGACGTTTCGATACTGAGGTGCTAGTGTTTCACTATCGGGCACCCACATTTTTTTCATAAAATATACCTAAAAAAGTAAGTTTGACATTTTATTGGTAAAAGAGAGAGAAGAGAGATAAAAGAGAGAGAAGAGAGATAAAAGAAAGACTTTTAAAAAGTCAAGAATGACGGCTGAAAGGGTATATAACTTTTAAAATGTTTTAAAAGTTTAACCTAGTTAGTAAAGTGGGCCCTATGCCACCAATCACTTCACAAAAAAGGTGCTACGTGTCGCGCACACATCAATAGACGCAGAGATATCTCTACGCCTGGGCGCATATCTTCGACCCTTATATATATATATATATATGACGACTCCAATTTCTAATGGCGCCTACATTCTAAACTCACTGAAACCCATGGACTGCTTAGATTCCGATAATGGAGATTGTTTTTCACCCCAATCTTTGACACGGTGGATCTTGAGGTCGTAAGTGTACTATCAGATGGGAAGCTTTTGATTCCACATGGCACAAATTCCTAAAAAATGGCCCTAGAATCATATGGTACACGTCACGCTCAAACAAGATTTTAGTGTCAATTTTTTTTTTATGTACCACATAGGTTTAAAAGTAGATCGTGTGATGGTAAGCTTATAGTCTCAAGATCCATTGTGTGAAAAATTGAGGTGAAAAATGATCTTCATCGTCTAGTTGCAAGCAATCAACAGGTTTCAATAGGTTATGAACAGAAGTGCCCTCAGAAATCACTTAGGCATGAATAGTTGTACCCTTAAGGAAAGGTGTTGTTACTTGGGACTGATGAGTAGTGAAATATGATGATATTTCACCCCTAGATACCTATATTTAGCTATCCGATGAAGGCTATCTGATAAGAATTATTAGATTTAAAGTGTTTCAGGTAAATACAAGCCAAGTGCAGAAAACAGCCCAAGAATTCTGAAAATAATGTCAAAACACTGCAACTTTGGGTCATCGAGAACTTAATACGACTTGTAGCTCAATTTGGATATTCAAGATGGCCGAATTATGAAATTGTTAAAACACAAAAATTGTAGATCATTTTGTCAGCTTTCCAACGGATCAAGAATCGCCTCAATCCGAGTTCGGGACAAAAAGTTATGACTAAAATACCGAAGCAGTGTCTGATGTAAAAAGTCGGCTGGAATTCACGAATTTCTGGGAGCTCGATGCATCAACCCTTTTGGTCAATTAATCGAGGGAAAAAAAGTGTCAGAGACAGAACTGACACTTTAAAGCTGATTTTTAGGAACTTTTGCAGGCTCGATACATCGACCCTTTTTGGTCGATTAATCGAGCCACAAAAAGTGTCGAACAGGCGACACTTTAAAAGCGATTTTCGATGATTTTTGCGAGGTCGATGCATCGAGCGATGAGGGGCTATTTAAAGTCAAACCAAACACGTCGAGAGGGAGTTTTTTTTTAGGAAATAATTAGAGATTTTTTTAGAAAGAGTTTTTTTGAGAGGATTATTTTATTCATTATTATTTTTTATTTTAGACTCCTCTGAGCATCTTTTTAAAAGTTCTTCTTTTCTCCTTCTTCTAGGGATTGATTTGGGTAGATTGTACTTAGGATTTGCACTGTCTTTCTTTTACATTCATAGATTGTATTTAGGAAAAGACATTGTAACCAAAGATTTTTGGAAGAAATAAAAAGAGGAATGACTTTGAATGAACAAGGAGATCATACACCAAAGATGAGCGGCTAAATCAGTAGATCGGGAAAGATGCGATCCCCAGATAAGTACCCATATTTATGATTAATACCATAGTCTAATATTTTTATTGTTTTAATCTACACATCACGAGATACGCTATGCTTCTTACATGACTCATACCGCAAACGATAAATTTGAGTCATTATTTTTAGTCATACTTTATTTCAAATCATTTTTATGAATGAATGATGGTGATGGTGTGAATGATTCTTTAATGAAAGGGGGGTACAAATCTGGGGTAGCATATTTCTTGATCTTATTTAAATATTATTCTTAGATTCATCAGTAATTAGTTGTTTAGATTAATTTATTTTTCTTGCATTTAGAAAAAGTGATAAATTTTTGGTTAAATTGAATCTGTCATTTGGTACTTCCTTGGGGACGTTTTTAAATCTCTGAAAGAATTAATTAAAATTCAAGATTTTCCTGTGGGTTCGACACCTTTGTTCTTGCCATACTGCAATAGATCTTGTGCACTTGCAAGGGTTACACTTAAAATACACCAGGGACACACAAAGTTCACCCTTAAGTTCGCCCTTCCACCTAAGTTGGCCCTTTCACCTAATGTAATAAAAAGACAATAATTGGGGGACAATGGCATTCAAAAACACCATATAAGCTCTTTGATTTGAAGTTCATGATCTAAAGATCTTTAGCGCAAAAGATTGGCGCCATCACGATATTTATCAAATAATTCAAAATAGTCAATAGTTGAATCAGGTGATGGACTTCGACTGCATTGAATTTTATGATAGAGATTATATTTGTTACCAATGCTTGAGACCAAAGATCTTTAGATCATAGCCTTTAAATCATACGACTACGATGGTGTTTTCCCATGGCATAAGTCTCCCACATATCAAGGCTGTCTTTTACATTGTGTGCTTAAGCCACCTTAGTGCGGGCAAGTAATGGCTCCAACAATTTATATTAGGGATCCATTACTTGCACATACAAGGTTGGCTTAAGAACAAAATTTAAGAGTGTATATAGGGAACCTGTGCTACGTGGAAACATCATTTGAATCACATGATTCGAATGCCATGATCTAAAGATCTATAGTATAAAAGATTAGTACGAAATACAATCTTTATGAGATGATTTAAAGAGGCCGAAGGCCATCATCCAATTCAATGATTGATTGTGTTGAATTATATGACAATGAAATTAAATCATATAATAGAGATTGTGTTTAATTCCAACCTTTTGCACAAAAATTCTTTTGATCATAGCCTTCAAATCAGATGATTTAGATGATGTTTCTACGTGGCACGTCCTGTTAATATAAAAATGTAGAAAATAAGGAGTTTTATTGCATAGGGTCAAATACACCATCTGGTTGGGCTGAGTTGGGTGTACCATCGGGTTGAGTCGAGTATATGTCATTTTCCGATTGAGAAGCCAAAAATTTTGCATGACCGGACTGACCTGATATTTTATATATGTCGAAATAGGGGGGTTTTATGATGTCAGGTTGGGTGTTGAGTCGGATCGGCTTGGGGCAGGTTGAGTGCACCATCTGGTCGGGTTGGGTGTACCATCAGGTCGGATAGGGCTAATGTCATTTTCTCTTTGGGCAGTTAAAAATTTAGCACCACGGGACCCGACCCGATTCTATGACGTCTCTACGTCTCGTATTGGGCGTTATCCAAAACGTATCGGATACCCGACATTTAAAACCATATCTGGGGACTGGGATTTGGGATTTACGAGGATGCGTGTCGCCACATGTGTAGCATTTAAAACCCGTGCACTCAGGGTACCTAATAAGTAATACCTACTCAAAGCTACCATGTAGAAACAATAAAACACTGTAACCACCAAACTGACCATGGGGTTGACACCAGAGGAATGCGATCCTGACCGTTCAATTTGTTCTTCGATTTTGATTGGTTACCACTTTCCAGTCACTCATTAGTCGTTATCAATTCTAAAACAGTGGACTGTAACAACTTATCATATGATTAATCTTATCTCACCCCTGCACTTTCTTTAATTATAGCCAAAGTATTATGATTATTTGAAGACCTTAACCATCCGATCATGCCACTTTTGTATGCTGTGGTGACCCCAAAGTAATAATGATAAGGGCCTAGCTTTCGGCTCCACTAAGGTCCAAGCATTTTCGATTTAGAAGACATTATAGGGGCCGTAAAGTTAGCCCAAGCACATGTTGAATGGGAGACTCGCATTTTGAAAATGCCATCTAAACTCTTTAAATTGAAGAGCATGGTCTAAAAATCTCCAGCATAAAAGATTGATAAGAAATACAATCTTTATACGATGATTCAAGGCAATCGAAGCTTTATCATTTTTCCAAAAGTTGATTGTGCAAAATCATATTTCTTGCCAAACTTTTGCAACAAAGACATTTAGATCACGACTTTCAAATCGGACGGCTTAAATAGTGCTTCCGTCACATGGTGCAAGTTCTCAAAATTTTAAGTCTTTCTTTTAAATTATGTAATTGAGTTATCTTTTTGTGTGCAATTAATGGCTGCCTTGTCGTCGATATAGCTACAATTTTGTTTAGGGTACCTATGTTCATGCTCATTGGATTACTGAAGGCGCCTACCACCTGCATAAAAAAATCATTGACTGCATGGAATCAAATGATGGAGATCATTTTTCACCCCCAATTTTTTACACAATTGATCTTGAAATTATGATTGTACTATTAGATTGTCCGTTTTTCTATTACATGTGACACAAATCCCAAATAAATACCCCTAAAATCAAGTTTGAGGGTGATGCGTGTCATATAATTTTAGGGCCTCCCTTTTAGGATTTGTAACACGTGGAATCAAAATCGAATGATCTAGTGGTACGATTGTAGTCTCAAGATCCATTTGTGGAAGATTGGGACGATAAATGATTTCCGCCATATGATTCAAAGCAATCAATGATTTTCAATGTGAGTGTCCTCAATAATTTTGTTGGTGCTAATAGAGTTACCCTAAATCTTTTTAGGGTAGCTTTGTTCACGCATATCCATCTTTGTAGGGCACCTTAAATCTTTTTAGGGTACCCTACAATTGGTAACTCATTGGCTGCGTTGAATTGGATGATGGAAATCGATTTTTAACTCAAATTTTACACGATTGATCTTGACACTATGAGCATACTATTGGATAGGTAAATTTGAATTCCACGTGACACAATCCCAAAAAATATCCCAATATCACGTTTGAGTGAGATGTGTCTCGTGTGATTTTTAGGACACTTTTTTAAATCCGTGCCACTGTAATACAAAATGGTGTTTGATGGTGTGCTCATGGTTCGCGATCAATCGTGTGAAAGAGTGGGTTGAAAATGATCTCATCCTCGGATTCAACTTAGTCAAAGATTTGCATCATAGGCGCCATCAGTTATTGGTAGGGATGCAAGTTCGGTTTAATTTTTTATTCTGAAACTAAAACCGAAATCGATTCGATTCGGTGTAGGCAAAATACCTACTTTTTTTTTAGGTTTTTTTTTTTTCTTCGGTTTACCCAACCTACCCCCTAGGTTTTCGGTTTTGAGCCACCCAAATTGAAACCGAACCGCATTGGGATTCGGTTCGATTCGGTTTAGGGGTGTATTCGGTTCAATTTAGTCGGTTTTGGACCAAAATCACAAACCAAACCAGCCCTAATCAATTTTTAGATTTTCAAACCAAACCAAACCGTCCAACTCTTACACCAAACCAACTCAATTAGATTTAGTTCGGTTTGGTTTGGTCGGTTTCGGTTTTCCTATAAGTTTTACTTGAACGTTAAAAAAATTTCAACTTCTCAACCGATTTTTCTATAAGTTCTATTTTAGGATTTAGGAATAGGTTAAAGTCAAGGATAGGATTTTATATAAAAATATGCATTTTATTTAAATGTCCTTTAAAATTAATCAAAACTCCCGCATATATATACTTACAAATTATATTCGGTTCGGTTCAGTCAATTTTGATTTGGGGAGGCTTAGAACAAAAACTAAACCAAATTTTTTGGTTTTCCTTTTTTGCGAACCAAATCCAAATCGGTACCCATCCAAATCGGACCAAACCCGACAATTCAGTCCGGTCCAAAAAATGCATAGCCCTAATTTGATTTGTGTCAATTTTCAGTACGATTTGATCCGATTCAGAATTCTCGGTTTTTGCTTCGCTTGCGGTGTTCGGTTCAAAGCCTGCATCCCTAATTATTAGGCAAGAGCAACGAAAGGGGCCAATTTTTTATATTTCAGCAGAATACCGTCGCCTAAGATCATAGGAAACTGGAGTTTTTCTATATTTAGATACAATATTGTCACCTGTTAAGACTTTTTTTAAAATTATTTATGGGCCACCTGCTAAGACTAGAAACTGAAAGAAACCTCGAAACAGATGTAATGGATGCACTTATTTATTTTTTGATGGAAATATAGCTAGTTATTTGATGATATACATTAGCGAGAAATGTATGCCACGTCCTTACAAAAAAAATGCCACGTCGCATCATGTTGGCCTCAAAGTTGGACGGTAACAGACAAATCTCAACCGACGGTGGAACTAAAATCGCTCTTACTCAAATGTCACCGGTTCTTATCGTCGCGTAAGAGGAAGCGTATCGAAAAATCAAAGAGCGAGGGACGCATACATGCAACACTAGAAAGTAGAAACGTTTACCCTTTTCTCTGCTATCTATCTCCAATCTTTTTCTCCCAACTGCCCATTGCCCACTGCGGCACTGCCCACTGCAAAGGAAACCGAAAACCCATCTCCATCCTCTCCAACTAAACCGTTCTAAACCCTAAAAACACCATTAAAGCTCTCTGCAACTCATGTTTTTAATCTGCAAATTCCCCTCCTCTCCTCAGACCGAATTGGCTCCCTTCAATTAGATTGTCTTTCGTCTATAAACTTCATCTCTTCTTCTTCTTCTTCTTCTTCTTCTCTTTCTCTCTCTCTCTCTCTCTCTCTCTCTCTCTCTCTCTCTCTCTCTCTCTCTCTCTCGGTTGAAAGTGAGATTTTTTTGTCTTTAAATCCGTTCCTCCTTTTGTCTTCTCGCAATCTAAGCTGTGTTTACTTCTAATCCTTCGTCTCCTCTTCCATCTTCATAAGAGAGAGCTTTCTCTATTGGAATGGCGTCTCTGGCCACTCCTTCATCGCCAAATTCATTTCAGCTTCGGTTAGGGTCTAAATGCAAGAAATCGTCATCAATTTTTCTTCGGCTGCATTTCCGCAAGGTAGATCGTCGAATTCGTTTGGTTTCTGCGGCTGTAGGCGGAGAGAGAGATGGAGATAAAGATAAACGGGTTGCCCCAGGCAATTCATGGACGAATTCTGATGCATCATTCTCTGATTCTTTTTCTGGATGGCTTGGTGCTGACTCCGGTGGTTCAGGGAGAAAAAGAGGGTTCGGAGGTAGCCAAAATTCCTTTTATTTTTTTATTTTTATTTTTTTCCTGTAAATTTGAATTCTATTAAAGGGGACAAATTAGACCTGATGACTAAAAGAGATGCTTAGCCAACCGACTAAATGTACTCAGGCAACAGTACCAAAGAAAGAGCAATAGGTTGCAACACAGTAGAAAACCAACAAAAAAACACTAAAAAAGTCGCATGGGAATAAGAAGCCTCCAAAACAGCGATAAGGAGTAGTCCTCCAGCTCTCCTAAGCAGCTTATCTCTGAAATTTGTTTAGTAATCGTGGCCTTGAACAGTGCACTGCCATAAACCATAGCCAATATCAATTAGCCATATATATACCCTGCTTTTGTAAATGATCAATGGTATCTTATCCCATGCCACCATCCAACAGAAAGAAGACACCCCTTCCAAATTGGCGTCCGCCCTTGTATTATGATAGGTGTATGGCAAAGGAACTAGCTGAAGGATTGACAGAAATAATTCTTATTCCCATAGGACCACATCCTCGGATACTCATGTCCCACCTTTCACGAGACCCACTCTAGAAATCCTCACAACTCAACCAATTATAGATTTTCATTCTCTTTCAAATCAAACATCAGCAGATATCCCAAGCATTGGCCATCCCATGTGTATTAACTACCTCCGATATGACTCGATTCTTCACCTAGACAGTCTATGAAGTGGTTGAAACTCCCCGTTTAGAAACCCATTCCCACAATTTATCCTCTCGAAAACTCTTATCTCCCCGTTGTCCCAAGCAAACCTTATTCAATTGTTGAACAAACACCATTCCACCACTTGGAACCTCTTTGGCCTACCAGTTTTTACTTCCTATCCATTCCTACTCACCCCATGCTTAACTTGAATAACTTGTGCCCACAATATTACCTTCTTCCCCCACCCTCTAAAGTAATTTTCCGCAATAAAGCCGTATTCATTTCATTTAATCGACTATGCTAGGGCCACCCTCTTCCCGGAGAGCCAAACTACATCCCAATTGACGAGATGAAAACTTCTAGTTTCATTGCATCCTCGCAAAGTAAATCCCTCTCAATCTTTTTAAGTCTTGCACTCACACTTGTGGGACACTTAAACATGTCCATGTAGCAGCAAACCAGTAATTAGGAAGAGACAATTCTTGTGTATGGAAGATTATATCAAATTTAATTTATTTATTAGTAGTTTTGGTTTGTTATATTCCCTTGTATATGTTTCTTAGGAGGACTTTCCTTTATGGATTATTTTTTTACAAGATAAGTCTGGTATTATTAAAAAGCAAAATGTTCATGATTGTTGGCATTTATATTTGATGGAATAAATATGAATTGAAAATATTAAATTTTTTTGTTAGCAAAATATGGATTCAAAGCACTAAATTTTGTGCTTGCAAATTTCTTCTATCATTAGAATGTACATCAAGCCTAGTGAATAGTTAGAAAGATTCATGCTTATACATGTTTATCATATTATAGGAAAGGAACAATGCCAGTAAATGATGAACCGTGCTTGCACCACCTCCCTAGATTGTTAGGTAATCTTCGTCATGGCCTTGTCCCATCTATTTTGAGTCGGCTTAGTTGGTGAGGCAATTAACAAGCAAATTTGCTTCTCAGCGCACTTGTGAAAGAAAGGCGAAAGGCTCTTAGTTGAAATATGCCCATCAGAATGACATGAAAGACACCCCCCCCCCCCCCCCCCCCCCCCGTGGTCTCGATAGTCACAATCAAATCTTTTGGACCAGTGAGTGTTTTCCTATGATGTTCATTCATATGAATAGGGCTGCAACCGAGCCGGACCGAGCCCGAGCTTGGGTCACCTCTAGCTCGGCTCCACCTTATACGAGTCGAGCTGGAACTTGGTTCTAGGCCCTTTGAGCCTAAAAAGTCTAAGCTCTAGCTCGGCTCTATCGAGCTCGAGTCGGGTCGAGCCGAGCTTCGAGCTAAATAAGTTTTATTATAAATTTTTTTCCTAATGTTGTTTTAAACAATATCTTCTTTTTTAAATAGACGAAAGATTTAATAAAAATTATAAATGAAAGCCCTAATATCTTTTAATCCCTTAGTCCTTTTGGATTTAACGGATCGATTGGAGAAAAAAGTGTTTAAATTTTGAAAAGTAAAAAGGTGTTTAAATTTAATGTGCTAAATATTGATTAAGCGCATAGGTGTTGGTCGCAGGTGTTGATTGATTGGTCAATTTCCATGCTAGTGGTTGTTCATTGAGACGAGTGCGAAAGAACTTTAATGGTTGCACAAAGAGAGATAGAGAGAAGGAAAAGGAAAGTGCAAACTTCAATAGAGAATCATAAGGATTATATGTTGATTACATATCTATCCATTATAAAGTAATAACCATTAGATGAATCTTGTTGTAAGGGGAAAAAAGAAAAAAAAACTTTCAAAATTATATATAATATATTTTATCATATAAAAGTATTATATACTATTAATGAAGCCGAGCCGGGTCGAGCCGAGCTTCACTAGCTCAGCTCTAGCTCGGCTCTACTTCAATCGAGCTTTAAAAAAAATGCTTGCTCTGGCTCTCGAGCCGAGCTTAAGAAAGTAAAAGCTCTCATTTTCGGACCGAGCTGCCAAGCTAGCTCGGCTTTGTTGCAGCCCTACATACGAACCCAAGCCGATCTGATTTAGGCGTAGGACCTAACTCCGTTCCTTTCACAGGTAACTCTGACTCCATGGGTGAGGGTGAGCTCCCAAGCAATTTATGCTACTTCATCCACGGGTGAGGGTGAGCTCGCAAGTGATTTATGCTACTTCATCTGCTCCTGGAACAGATTGTGCTATGATTTGAACTTTGAAGTCATCAGCTTCCGGATCTGTTTTCGGGTGAAAGAACAGCTGCTACTGGGCTTCGATCTGGAAGTAAAGAAAGGTGGGGAAGAAGTATTTTCTCATACGTTCTACGGACCAATGCCTGCTGTCTCATCTTGGAGCAATAGGTGAGAAATATGGTTAGATAAGAACATGGTCTTTGTTGTTTAGTGAGAGAAGGCCGATCCAAGCTTGGCTTGACGTGGCAGCACGGGATGGATTTGTCACTAAATACTGTAATTTCAATCAGTACAGGGAAATAATGAGGAAAGGTTCTTAGTCAATCTAAATGATTATTTCACGTTTTGTCGATGGTTGTAAATGATCGAGTAAATTTGCACACCAATTTATGATTGCATCTATATTAGCAAGAGTTCCAGCAAAGCAATCACCACACCTCGTTCTCTCTACTCTGCCTTACTTCAAAGCTATGATTCAAATTTCTGAGTTTCAATGGGTAGAAGTGGCTGGGTGCTTCACTAGTTGAGGATTTGTAGGTTCTCACTGTCCACTTGCCTTTGTCCAATCTTCAATTCAGGAAATAACTTGCTAACCATCCAAGACATGGTTTGGGAAATACTATAATATCTGTTTATTGCAAATCCACTTACACAATTATCAGGAAAATAGAACAGAATGCTATGATCTTTGTGTTACTCCCATTTAATTTACAAGGTCTCCATTTATCTAATAGAAGGGTTTTCAAAATTTCAAATTAAAGCGAAAAATCCCATAAACGAATGCCTCTATTACTGCAAGGGAAGACATATGATTCAGATATGTGCAAGGTTCTCTGCTCAGATTAGAACTTTTACTCCTCCAGTTACAGGAACTTTCATGCTACACTGCCGGGAATGTGAGATGAAGTGCCTGTGTTAATTTCTGTTTCCTTCTTCTAGTACGCCATTTAGTTTTAGGTTAATGTTATGCTCTCTTGTGTCTCCACAGATACAAAGAGTGTCATTTGCAACACATTTACAGTATAAAAAATTGGTACACTCGTACTTGGAACTCAGACGAGTACTTTTTTTTCTTGGTTAATAAATTTAATCAATTCATGGTATTTTAAAAAATGGTTAAGTTATTAGGGGTTTTCAACGAATTTCCCAAAGAAAAAACACTCTTCAACCTTCATGCCATACACAGTTTTGAATAAATTTTGTACAGTGAAATCACATTGTTCCTTTAGCCATGATTGAACATGAAAAATCCCAATATAGCTTATCTTATCATCTGAGAAGTCTCGGGAAACCATATCGAGAATGATGCAAACTGTAGCTTGACCAACAATGATCTATCAATAATCCAATAAACAATCGAAATTCCCAAGAGAAACTAGGGAAAAAAGAAGAAGAAAACAATCTTAAAGTTCTGCAAAATAACATAAGCTTGTCCAAATAAGCTCATCCAGCCTTAAATAAATAAATAATACTCCACATATTCACTTCTTTCCTAATTCTTTCAAACTTCCTAATAAAAGGGAGGTTTCTTGTTCTAATACTAAACTATCTCACTATTGGAATAAAACTTAAATAAGTCTATTTTTTTTATAGGTAAGCATGGGATTTGAACCCTTGACCTCAAGGTTACACGCTTGAGGGCATTACCACTAGGGAAAAGGTCCAATCCTAAAAACTTAAGTAAGTCAAACATTATTTCTTCAAAGACCTCTTGTTCTTTTGTTTTTATTTTTTCCAGGGTTTTCTGTCATCAAGTAATCATGTGACATTGGGCTCCCTATTGTTAATTGCACATGAAGTTATTTGGTACATTAACGGCCAACTTAAATTAAATAACAGCTCCTTTGTTTTAAGCCAATTAACTGCCCTGATGTTGTGTTTATTTAATACTATTATAGCTGCTGGAAATTCATATTTCCAGTGCTAAAAGACTTTCTATTAGACTGTTTTGGTTGTTGCAGTTTAAGATCAGAAAATCACATTTTTTTTAATTTATGTATCTATAGATCACATGGTTGATGAATGTTCAGCCAAGCAAAAGATGAATCAGACTTACTTTCAGAGTACTCTCCAGTTATGTGCTCAATTTGCTTCTTTGGATGCGATAAGCCCTGAAAGATTTTAGTCATAAAAATGTCTTCAAAAATATCTGTGATGTTCCATTTGGGAGAATTTGTTAAGCCCATCATATAACAACTCTGAAAATTCATGACCTTATAATTGGGGTCAACGTCTTGAATCTGTCACCCTCAACACTTACAGGGAATGGATTAAACAGTTAGAGATTTTGGAGACCCACATCAGAGCTCCTTTGAATTTACCCCAATAGTCTTCAATATCTAGGCCAACATGTTTAGCTTTTCCCGTCCTCCCATGGAGTGGAACACTCTGCCACATTCTGCATTGTATGGATTGTCTTTGCCTCTCATCCGAATTTATCTTGATCAAACCAACACAAGGAGGAGCTCATTCCTCTTGAATGCATGGACCATTTGGAGACTCTCTTCCTAACTAGAATGCATCATAATGCTCTACATTTCACAGTCCCTGGGCAACAAGGTTTCTTCAACCATGGATCAAAATCTCAGACGATACCAGTACATATCGTCTGATACGTACCGGTATCTCTGGCCAACGGTACACGATACATTGGGGTATGTTTCGTGTTTCGGATATACATACCGATACATACCCAATATATGTGATTTTTTCATTGTATTGCCGATACATTGAATGTATTGGTGATACTAATACGTATCGTCTCGGTATTGATGATGGACGACACATATCGGAAAACCGAAATTTTGATCCATGTCTTCAACCATATCACGAAATCTATCCATATAATTAACTAATGTGCAAATAGGTTCTCAGTCTAAACAGATGAAACATCCTCTTCCACGGCCAGTGCACCATATGTTATAGCCATTGAAGTCATGAAACTCTCACATTAATCGTCCCAAAAGTAAAGACTGCTGCCAATCCATCAACTTCTGCTGAATGGAGTTGCTTTCTCTAGTTTAGCTCCAGAAATCTTGTTCACGACTTTGGACAGTTTACTAATAATTCCCACCACCATCTACCAAGTTGAACTTACAAGGAGCTGTCAATGTTTGGCTTTTGAGTCCCCCTTCTTTCTGTTAAATTTGCACCTCCCAATTCCAAAAGAAATATTTGCATGTGATCCTATCCTCATGATATTAAAGTCCTTTGGAACTTTCTACATTTGGCAGGCCTTATCAGCAACCTTTAATAGAGCTACAGGAAAATTTTGCTGAGTTGCTTTGATTCAGGTGGTCAGTTGACATCAACATTTAAAATCTTGTTATTAGAGTCCATAGCATTTGACTCCTCTATTAGCGATATATATCCTCCCGGTGTTGTCCAATACAAACTTGTATCGTGTGAAAAAAGGGCCCGTTTTACCATTTGATACCAATTGTTATGGGTTGTTCCACTAGACTTCAATATTGAGATGTATTGGACTGTACAACGGCTTTCCTTTGCCTTCCACCCACAATTGTGAATAGATCCTCAAGGTCAAGATCCTTATCAGAGAGAGAGAGAGAGAGAGAGAGAGAGAGAGAGAGAGTCCTGCTGTATAAACAAATTACAGAATCTGTCTTCCTCGTGCTTCATTTTACTGTAGGGAGGGAGGGACCCTCCTGCTGTATAAACAAATTACAGAATGTCTTCCCTGTGCTTCATTTTACTGTAGGGAGGGAGGGCTTCGTTTTAGACAGAATATCTAGTTCCCCAGTCACACCCTCCTGCTGTATAAACAAATTACAGAATCTGTCTTCCCCGTGCTTCATTTTACCGTAGGGAGGGAGGGAGGGTTTCATTTTAGACAGAGAATCTACTTCCCTAGTCACACCCTCCTGCTGTATAAACAAATTACAGAATCTGTCTTCCCCGTGCTTCATTTTACTGTAGAGAGGGAGCGAGGGGAGGGGGGGGAGGAGGGGAGGAGGGCTTCATTTTAGATTAAATATCTAGTTCCCCAGTCACACCCTCCTGCTGTATAAACAAATTACAGAATCTGTCTTCCCCGTGCTTCATTTTACTGTATAGGTATCAATTAGCATTTAAAGTGTAAAACAGTCTTCATACATACCGAATTAAAATCAATTTGGATCTATGTTTTTTTCATCTATTCTTAGATAATCCTACATATTAAGATTTTTTTTGTGGACTAATGACACTTTTCAAGTGGTTTACTTTCAGGGTTTGTAGGTGTGGGAGCTGCTGGTGCTATTCTTGCTGCTGGGGTTACATTCGCATCATTATCTCTAAGCAGGAGAAGTACTCCTGGTAAGTGGGATTCTTTGTCCCAGGGTAATATATTGTCCTTTTATAGGTGTCATGCTTCTGGGTCCTTTCTGCCCTTTATTACTCATGAAAGAGTTCTTGGTTTAGAACTCCCCTCTGTCCCTGGTTTTGAGTGTTTGCAAAGTATTTGTTGGTTAAGAGTTGTTTCTTATCTTGAATCAGTGTCAAATAACTACGTGAATATTTGGATGTGCACAGGGGTCTCACAGCAGTTGCAACCCTTGACATCCCAGCAAGAAGTGTTGTTAGCCTCTGATGACCCTAATGAAAAAGGTGATCAAATTGAAGAAGAGCCTAAGATGGCATCACCAGATGAAGGAAGCCTGCAGGATGCCTATAATTCTGATCGTTCTACAGGTACAAGCAACGACCTCCTTACATCTATAGAAATTACTGAAGATGTTTCTGATAGGAGACCTGATGGTAATATCAATATGGATACCTCATTAATACAAAATGTGGAATCTGCCTCCACTGGTGATGATCCCATTTACAATGCTTCCCCTCAAGAAGATTTGCAATTTGCTCCAGATGTTGATGACAGTTCAGTAACTTCCAGCTCTAATCTCAGATCACCCATTCCTGAATCTGATTTAGTTGATTATTCTGATGCTTCTAGAACTACAGACGGCATTATGGCTTCTAGTACACCGGACTCAACTATTGAACTCAAAGAGAACCCAGGCGGTGTCAAACTTGTTAACTTGTCCGTTTCTGTTTGTGATTCAAAAATTCATGCTGACAATCAGGACGGGATTTTTGTTCCAGATGATATTGGAAATGCCAAGCTTCCTTTGGATTTTTCTTCTGGTTCCATTGACCAACTTCCTACCGACTCCATAACTCCAGATAGTTCGATAACTTCAGAGCCAGACATGATTCTAGATACCCAGGTTGAGTCTAAAGTTGTAGAGGAGACTGTAACCTCTAGTTTTGTTGAACATGATTCCAATCTAGGCATATTGCTGCAGCTCCCAAGTGAAGACATTATTTCACCTCTAGAAAGTTTCAATTTAAATGAAAATGGACCATCTGGGACAAACTCTTCATCAGGAATAGCCGATCCATATGGAATTGAATCAGAGGCAAATGGTCATAGTGAATTTGATAGGAGCGGGTTGTTATTTGAGTCACCAATATCCGAGAATTCCTTTCCCTATTTTGGTATACCTGCCCCATCTGTAGTTTCTGCAGCTCTACAGGTGCCTCCAGGAAATGTTTTGGTTCCTGCAGTTGTTGACCAGGTTCAAGGGCAGGCATTGGCCGCACTGCAAGTTTTGAAGGTACTCATCAATTTCACTTTCTGAAATAACTAATTTGTTTTACAGAGGTCATTGAAAAGCTCTGTTTTGTATTATTATTTTTTAGGCGTTGGGGAGGATATGCCCTAGCGCACAGGATGACCTGTGTGTCCAGTGGCCAGATCACATCACGTGGCATGATCAACCCAAAACAAATCCCGTTTTGGGTTGATCAGCCATGGGACATGTAATTTTTTTTTTAAATTATTATTTGACCTTTTGGCTCTCCATTTGATGGGTCAAAGATAAGGTAACGCCCCAAAACTTTGGTGCATTGATTTTTCCCAACTTTGACCACATTTTTAACGGTGGAAAAGTCATAAAGACAATTTGTTTTTTGAATGGGATCTGATCGACCTTGCCTAAGTTGCCGTGGCACCCGATCCTTGTGATGGACGCCACATGATGGCCAACTGATCGTGGGTGTAGAGATTTCTCTACACCTGGGCGTATAGTCCCGGGCCTCTATTTTTTATTGGCAACTGTGTTTAATGTATTCATCATTCATTTTGTTGGTTTATGCCAGTACACGGCGTATTTTTGACTGGTCACAATTTTCCTGTTTATGGTTAGTGAGAAAACAGCCCATTGGAGTATCAAACCACGACCTTTTTGGCTTTACTACTTCTCTATCATTCATATCAGTTAATATAATTAATGCATACATGAATGGGGATAATTTAGTTAGTTCATTAGATGTATTATCCTTAATCATCCATTCATTTACTTGTGTAATAGCTATTGGGGTTCATTGATAATCATATGCTTCTGTTTCTTAGTTTTGTTTTAGATATTAGATCATTACCATTTGGCTATACACAGGCTTTTGGCATCAATATGCATGATCGTGTTAAAAGCCATGTTATATGCAAAGAATTGCGATTGAAAAATAGAAGATTTGATATTGGGCAGTCAATTCCAAATTCTACTCTCTACATTTTCTTTTGAATTTTGAATAACTTTAGAGGATTTCATCATCCTTAAAATGGATAAAATTGTAGTTATTACAATATATATGCATGCTCAATAAATAAGAAAGAGTTTAATTACAATGAGCTTACCGACAAAAACAAAGAGTATCATTACAATGAGCCAAGGGCTTATTGCAGACAATGAACCATTTGGATAGCTGAGACATACACAGATGTTCAGGCTCTCTAAAGTCCCTGCATTTCCTAAACAACCGTGCATGTCTCAAACTCCAAATAAATGGACAGCTGACAAAGCGTTGGTTCATTGTTTCTAAGGAGCCCTTCGCTCATTGTCGTAAAAAAAAAATTGCGAAGTGAGAGTTTTCAAACCCAAATTTATAGTGATTTTCTACTTATCATTATCATATTTAGTAATTATCTATTTGAAAATTCAACCAATAAGGGTATTTTGGATCTTGGATATTTAAAATATCAACATCATTCTAATTTCTAGGGATTTCAATGCTTTCAGGTTATTGAGGCTGATGTTCGACCAGGCGATTTATGCACTCGTAGGGAGTATGCCCGCTGGCTTGTTTCTGCAAGCAGTGCCCTTTTGAGGTATTCTTTTTCTTTTTCTAAGAATTTTTTATATGCTTTACACGATGATGATGAGTTTGACATTATAAAGATCAGATTTCGGGAAATTATTTCCCAAAAAAATGAGGACGCTTTAGTAATAAAGCAGGAAGCTAATCATTATTAATTAACTGCTTTGCTTCCATTGTAGAAACCCAACTTCAAAAGTATATCCTGCAATGTTCATAGAGAATATTACTGAACTTGCTTTTGATGATGTAACTCCTGAAGACCCCGACTTTGCATCTATTCAAGGTGAAAAAATATGATTATATCCTGAAATTTATATTTCATGAACTACCAGATTATCGTATTAGTAAATTTTCTTTCATTGATCCTACACTCGGAATCAATTTTTTGAATACAACAAATCAGGCTTGGCAGAAGCTGGACTAATCTCAAGTAAGCTTTCGAGACATGATATGGGTGGTTCAGTAGATGGAGAGCAGGGTCCCATCCTCTTTTCCCCTCAAAGGTGATTCCTCTCAAGTGCTTCCTGAGAGTAAAATCATCTGGATTTTTATTACTCAAAACTTCTCAAAGTAATAGCCACCCATCCAAATTCCATTACCTGATGTACGCAAAAAAGTATTTCAGTTCAAGGTTCTTGTCCATTTCTCTGATTATCAAATATTTGTACTGCAGCCCATTATCGCGTCAGGATCTTGTGTGTTGGAAAATGGCACTGGAGAAAAGGCACCTTCCAGAAGTCGACAAAAAGGTTTTTTTTATTTGTTTAAATTGTGGATTAATGGGGTGTTCACCGTCACCATAAGATTATCAAGCGTATGAAGAGCCTTTCTCCCATCAATCCTATTAAAAGCTGACTCATACAGATGTCAGGGCTCTGATATTCCTAAAAGTCGGTTTCTGACAGGATTAGGTGGCTGAAAGGTCATCAATAAGCTTGGTAATGTTATTGATGTCAGTGAGGAAATCAATATATTAACTTACTCAACGCCTACTTACAGGGATTTGTTGAAGGTTTTGGTTTGTTACCTAATCTTAATCTTATAGGCCTATTTCACTCAACTTTCCATTTGAAACCATCTCTAACAGACCTCTTTGATTTGTGGCAGATTTTATACCAATGCTCTGCATTTATAGACATTGATAAAATACACCCGGATGCCTGGCCTGCTCTTGTAGCCGACTTGTCTTCTGGGGAACAGGGGACCATAGCACTTGCTTTTGGTATTCATTGCATCTCCTTGCAGCAGTTTCGTCCACTATAGTCCATCTTCAAAATAAGATGTTACAATGCACGCCTTGTTTCTTTTCATAGGTTTCACAAGACTCTTTCAGCCTGATAAGCCTGTTACAAAAGCACAGGCAGCTATTGCTCTTGCAACTGGAGATTCTACTGAAGTTGTTGGTGAGGAGCTCACTCGTATTGAAGCAGAGTCGATGGCTGAAACTGCAGTTGCAGCTCATACTGCTTTAGTTGCCCAAGTTGAGAAGGATCTCAATGCAACTTTTGAGAAGGAGCTTTCCATGGAAAGGGAAAAAATAGATGCCATGGAAAAATTGGCTGAAGAAGCAAGGCTGGAATTAGAGAGGTTAAGAGCTGAAAGAGAGGAAGAAAATAATGCCCTTATGAGGGGGCGTGCTGCTGTAGAATCTGAAATGGAACTTCTATCTAAGTTACGGAGTGAAGTGGAGGAGCAGTTAGAGAGCCTTATGAGTAACAAGATGGAGATCTCGTTTGAGAGGGATAGGATTAACAAGCTTCGAAAAGAGGCGGAAAGTGAGAACCAGGTTATTGTTCAGTTACAATATGATCTCGAGGTTGAGAGGAAGGCATTGGCCATGGCGAGGTAAAAATGCAATATTAGCCTTTTTCTACTAAGATCTGGATAGTTTTACGTGTTAGCCTTTTTTTCTTTGGTTTATTCAGTCAATTTACCTTCTTCATTTGTAATGCTTATTAATGAGCGACTCCAGTAGATTGGCATCCATGAAATTGTATGGCTATTTTCTCTTCCTACTACATATATGAATTTAGCCTCATTTTAAGTTCGTCATTTTCTCTACGGTCTGATATCTACACACTTTAGGTTATAAAATCGCTATATATTTGTTCTCTCCCTCTTCTGCTCCTGCTTACACTCTCCCACTCTCCATTTCCCATTGCTCAGTAATTCGGATTCAATAGAATGCTTATGTATATGTGGAAACTCGATAGTTCATGTTTATATTTGCTTCATGTTCGTAATTTCTTACAACTTCATCATCTTCATGCACACGCACCCCAAAAAAAACTTGTACCCTTTTTTAATCTAATATTACAACTATCAAATTTCCATGAATCTTAGGGACTAAGTTTTTCTCCATCAATAATTAAGAAATATATTACACATTTTTTGTGCATTTCTTACTTTTGTTTGTTCATCAGGGCTTGGGCAGAGGATGAGGCAAAAAGAGCAAGAGAGCATGCAAAAGCTCTAGAGGAAGCGAGAGACCGATGGGAGAGGCACGGAATCAAGGTAGTTGTGGACAGCGACCTCCAGGAAGATGCTTCTGCAGGAGTTACGTGGCTCAATGCCAGCAAAGAAACCCTAATCACCGGAACTGTAAACAGGGCGGAGAACTTGGTAGACAAACTTAAGGAAATGGGCAACAAGATAAAAGGGAACTCCTCTGTTGTAATCGAGAAGATAATACAAAAAGTGGAATTGCTAATCTCCATTTTGAAGAAACAGGTTGCTGAAGTACACAGGCAGGCCCTAGAGCTTAAGAGGTCTCTTGTTTTGAAGGTGGGTGAATCAGTGGACGAGGTTCAGCAAAATGCCACCAGTTTCAGTGTAATGGCAAAGGATAGTGCGAAAAGGATTGTAGAAGATTGCAGGGAAGGAGTGGAGAAAATCACTCAGAAATTCAAAGCTTGATCTTTTTCCATTCATTTTGGTTGTAACTGTTGAGAATTCGAGATGTATTCATTTCTGTATTTTTGATGCCTTCTTTTCCCCTATTTGAAACCTACCCAAAGTATGTTAAATCCTGTAGCAAGCAAGGGAGATTTCTCATCAACCATGGTTCTCTCTCTCTCTCTCTCTCTCTTTCTCTCTCTCTCTCGCAGAGGACATTTAATAAATGGGGATTTAGATTATGGTTTATTCCATGTTTTTTAGTTCCACAAAATTGTCATTTGGGGGTTTTCAATTGAAGTTTTGATTCATGTTCCTCCTTTTGAGGGTTATGTACTCTTAAAATTCTGATTTGGGAGGACAATTCTGGCTATTTGCTTGATCCCATGCATTTAAAGCACCAATTTGATATAATGATCTACTTTGCAAAAAAGAAGGAAAAATAGAAAATATTGATCTGTTTCTTAGTTATACGTTTTGTGGTCTATTTGATTTTGATCCACACTTTGTAGTTTCTAAACTTGCAATAAAATTATATGAAAATTAGCCTATTACTGAAATTAGTGTGCTAATTAACTAAAAGAGCTAGAGTTTTCCAGTATCTTAATCTAATTGAAAATGTTGAACAATGGTAAGAAAATAGATATGCTGCAAATAAATCCGTTGCATTTGAAAGAAAATCACATAGGCAGATGCAGAGCCCAGATCAATCAGTGAGATTCTGGAAGGACTCATCATAGCTAGCATAATTCCTTCTTCTAGGAGGCTGCTTTGAATCCGACTATGAAGATCCTTTTTTGTGCCAATCTTCCATACAATTGATTTTGACTTCATGGGAATATGATCAGACGATCAGTATTTATTTAAAGTGACATCCAAGAGTGACTTAAAGACCATATGGCACACATAATGCTGACAAGTAACTTTTTGGGATGTGTGCTACATGGAATAAAAAACTTACCGTCTGATGATATAGCCATGATCTCAAGATCAGTGTTGTGGAAGCTTGGAAAGAAACACAATCCCCATCATCAGGTTCAAAGCAGTCATGGATTTAAGGATCAATGTTGTGGAAGGTTGGAAAGAAAAAGAGTCCCGATCGTCAGGTTCAAAGCAGTCATGGTTTTCAGCTGTATTTAATGGGTGATATTCAATACTTGGTAGGGGGATTAGTAGGAAACCCCTTCTTGTATTCAATACCGCCGGTGTTACTATCATACCAATTTATGTTACAGCTACCTCACATATAAGAAGAAAATTTTCGTTGACTGCTTTAAATTAGACAATGGAGATCCTTTTTCGTCCTAATATTCTACACTAATTATCTTGAGATCATGGGCTTAGTACCAAACGGTCAGATGTTGATTTCATGTGGCACACATCCCTAAAAGTGAATATGATCATAGCATATGATCAAGAGTATTCATATTCACTTTTCAGGATGTGTGCCACGTGGAATCAACATATGATAGTAGGCCCATGAATATAATAGAATCTTAACTGCATGTTGATTTTCTTCCATTGGAAACTGTCGAAGTCTGAGATTTTCTTCTCTATAAAAGAGAATCTGGAGCTGTGGAGCGCATGCAATCCGCCACCTTATTTTAATTACGCTCTTTTAGGATGAAAATAGGGCCGGGCCTGCTTCGGGACCATTTTTTATGCATTTAATAAACGGGTCGTGCCGGGTTCAGGCCCATTTTATGCATTTAATAAATGGGCCAGATTCGGACTGCAAAGTGTAAGGCTCGGCCCGGCCCAGTCCAGCCCGAAAAAATTAGGTCTTATTAAAAAAGAAAAATTTTAAACTCTTAACAATTTATTAGAAACTTAGCTCAGTCCGATTAGCTAATCCGGCTGGGTTCGGGCCGCAACATTTCAAAATTGAGCTAAGCCCAGCCCGGCCCGTTGACAGCCCTAGATGAAAATACACTGGCACTTTCCAAGAGAGTTCTATGACTCTCCATGATTTGAAATCTTGCCCAAGACGTGTCTCGCCTCACCGTGGCGAGATTAAAGTGTGATTCGTTCCGAAAAGCAACATAAAAGAATATTAGTTTTATATTTTAATTTATGTAGGGTGTTAGGCTTGTATACTATTGAAAGTGTATTACTTATTTTATTTGTATGTGCGACACTATTTTATCTTACTGTATCTTATTTATGTGATGATTTTGTGAATGACAATCATGGTGTGACCAAAACTATCACTAGTATCACTATTTTTCTTATTTTAAATGGCTAGCATTAAAGATCCTTGATCGGATGGTATACAATTGATTAATAGGTGTGATTCTTTTACTAAGATATTTTTCAAACATGAACAGCCACTTGGACCGTTTAGATTGATCCTAAATATTTGCAACATGGAATAACAACGGGATATTCTTTTATAGTATAAGATCAAATACCTATTTTAATGATATAAAATAATTCAAACAATTATTTTCATTTCATGCCAACTCGCCTAGACGTCTCAATCTTAGAGCTCCCCGAGACAACTCGGAAATCGGAGGTCTCAAAATATGGTTCTATCAGTTAAATGATTAAGGGGTAGTTTCATCCTAAATGAAAATGAGAAAAGTGTCAGCAAGCGGCACACAATTTCATCAAGGGTACCTTTAAGGGTTTATTATCAAAACGTCACGTGCCCATACTTTAATCACCAGAATAGCGAGATTTGTTTTTTTATGACCAAAATGTCTCATAATATGGGTGTACACGACCCATATTGTGAACTGGAAATCAACTTTGATACTTCAGTGGGCTGGTCCCGCAACATAAAAATCAGTGTCGGTGTACTAGCCCCCAAAGATATAGTCTGAAATTTTTTTAATTCAGAAGGAATGAATTAATTTGCTAAAACATACTTCGGTGGCTGGCCCCTAAAGTAACCCGTATGTTACTTGTATTGTTACCTTTTTGGTAATAAAGAATAAACCCCATTAGTTTGGTAAATAAAATAAGCGCATGGGACATTTCGGTAATTTGCCTAACCTTTAATTCACCCACCAAATCTGAGTTCACTCACGTTGGAAACCCATTGACCACTTTCAATCGATGATGGAGATAAATTTTCTTCCCAATCTTACACAAGTTAGATCTTGAGATTATGGGCATACCATCAAACGGCCAGTTTTAGATTTCCCGTGGAAAACTGACCTTCAACATCACACCCGTCATGTTTAATCTCAAGAATAGAATTAGACATTCATTTAATTAGTGGACCATACACATATTTTATGTCTCAATCTTAGACACTAATTAATGAAAAAAACAACAGATAATTTTTACAAGTTCGTTTGGTTACGGGTCGTGTACCAAATACCAACTCAAACATTTAATGATACATGTAGTTGGCTGCATAGTTACCAATTCAGAATTCCATAATTCTTCAATAAAAACAGGAGCAGCTTTTGCCACTTCACTATCTTCTAGACGCACTTCAATTAATAACACTACTAGATGTAACCCAAAAAATACTATCGGCCCACCAATTAATGAAAAAATAAAGCTCCCTCCAATTATCTATATATTGAACCCTAGGCTGTGTTTGACATAGCTCTCTCCTAGCTCCCTGTCAGAGCAAGGTTTAATTGCTTTGGCGGGTTCCCTTTCTCTTTGCTAAATCCCTGCTGCCTGCTTTAGCAGGTCTAGGCTGTGTTTGACATAGCTCTCTCCTAGCTCCCTGTCAGAGCAAGGTTTAATTGCTTTGGCGGGTTCCCTTTCTCTTTGCTAAATCCCTGCTGCCTGCTTTAGCAGGTCCCCTTTCTCCTTGCTAATTCCCTGCAGAGCAGGATTAACCCGCTCCAGCAGTTCTCCCCTGCTTTCTGCTTACTCCTTGCAAGAGCGAATTTTATTTGCCTTGGCATGGAATTAGCAGAGAGGTAGCTGCTAGAACAAGTAAATTCTGCTTTGCATAGAGGTAGCAAGAGACTCTGGCTGGGTGCTAACGGAGAGTTATGTCAAACGCAACCCTATTCTCCTTCTAAATAGCTTGCAAATTATACTTCACTTGTTAGAACCAGATACTGCAGGGTGAGTCATAAATTTTAGTCTATGTCACCCAAATTCAAGCCATCTATTCCCTTAGCATAGGCTAAATATCTATGCAAAATACGTAGCTGATTATTGTCTGACATAGATTCTCATTCAATAAATCAATTAAAACAAAATTTCACCACCTAACCATGGCATGAGCTGTTTCACTACCAAGCTTTTCAGATCAATGGTTTCTAGTGAAAGTTCAAGGCACCAGTGTTACTTCTTCTTCTCTGAAACTCCAGCAGACCTGCATAAAAAGGAGTCCAAACAGGTAAGACTAATTAGACTTTTCTTAATACACACAACACTACAAGCAATATGCATTTGAATGGAAGTTGTCAAGGGTACTTCTAATAGACTCATCTCGTATTATAAGATTGAATGTACAAATCAGTCGTATTTCACACAGGTTCATCTCAGATTGTGAAATATTTTTAATTGCTTTGTGGCGTTGCTGCTTTTCATTTTCAGTAAATAAATGTCTTCGCCAATATATGAATCACCAAAGTTGGACAACAGACATGGGTTTTGGCGTCTGAAACATATTGGGAGGTCGTATCAGTCAGCTAAATGTGCCCAAAACCTGCTGATTCATTTGCACGAGAATCATTAAAAACATAGGTAGATATATGCACATCACAACATATATAATCATGGGGGTAGCGCCCGAATGCTACCCACATGGGCTAGATCACACATGCCACGTAAAAGGTTTAACAATTCCTCTAGGTATTAAAAAAAAAAAAAAAAAAAAACTTTTTTGGACATTTTTCCCTTCAAATCACTGGTCAAATATCATGTGATGCCCCCAAATCTGATGTGTTGAATTTTTCCAGATTGACCAAGATTTGGATGGTAGATAAGACGTATTTAAAAAATTTTTTGGCGGACCTAAATATAAAGAGAGAGAGAGACAGAGAGAGAGAGAGAGGCCAAAGAGTATGCACTCAGGTGTAGAGTTCAATTCTAAACTCAATTCATTTGAATGCCACATAGCACCCAACCACATAATCGGGTGCCACATGAATGTGCACAAGGTCGATTAAAAATAATAAAAAAAGGTAATAAAAAAATCCATTTTAATCACCATTAACCATAGTGGTCATTGGGTTTAAAATGAAAGGTGAAATGCAAAAGCCAAGTCACCATTCATTGTCACACCATTAGATTGAGGTTGTACATTATATTTCCTTTTTCATAAAAAAAACCCTAAAAACGCTAGGGTGAACACCCTAGAGGGAATGTGTGATGCGTGGGCATTGACTGCTACAAAGACGTGAGAAAAAGGACTCGAGTGTAGAGTTAAACTCTATGCTCGATGGCATACTCTATTTTTCCATATGGACGTTGGTAAGATGCTCCATTATTTTAGCAATTGTAACACATTATGATTTAGAGTTGTACCAAATGAATGTAAACACAATTTTCCTACATGTCAACCTACAAGAGGAGATCTACATGGCACATCATTGGATTGAGGTTGTACAATATATTTTCTTTTTCAAAAAAATAATTCCCTACAACCCTCGCAGAAGGGTGAACCAATGTTACCTGATTCGCTGGTTCACTTGGTTCGAATTTGGGTTTGTAATTTGCGAATCGCTGCTACATCTGAGCAAACCCAATTCGCTAGGGGTAGGATGGAGTTTTAACAAAAAAATGAAAATATTTTATTAATTTTAATTTAATCATTAATTATATAAATTTTATTAGTAAATATTGATAAATCTGCAAATGATGCACAACTAGCTGTGTTGGACGTACTGGTCCTGCACATGACACTCAAAGTCAGCGGTTTAGAGTTCGAGCCTTGGTATCTGCTTTTTGCATTAAATGTATTAAAAAACCTGTGTAGCCGGTTAGCCAATCCAGACCGAACCAGTTTGCAAATCGCAGGTATCGCCAGCGAATTAGGTAACCCTGGGGTGAACACCATAGAGGGAATGTGTGCCATGGGGGCATTGAGTGCTACGAAGACATGAGAAAAAGGACTTGAGTGTAGAGTTAAAACTCTACGCTTGACTGCATTCTTCATTTTGTCCCATTATTTTAGCAATTGTAACATTATTTAGAGTTGTACCAAATGAATGTAAACACAATTTTCCTACATGGCAAGCTACAAGAGGAGGTCTACATGGCACAGTTACAAGATTTGAAGTGCATGGAACACCTTGGATGCAAGTTAAAAAGTCCATTTACAAGTTAAAACAAGCATCAAGGTAGTAGTACCTTAAATTTGACTAAGTTGTGGTCAGATGTGGCTTCAACAAGAACATTGAGGACAAGTATATCCATCTGAAGGTATCTGGAAGTTGATTTGTCATCCTTGTGCTTTATGTTGACGATCTTGCTTGCTAGTAGTGACGTTGACCTCTTGCATGAAACCAACATTCACAAGCAGTTTTATACGAAGGACCTAAGGACTATTATGGGAATGGGGATCTATAGAGACTAATCAGGACTATTAGGTTCGTCACCAAGAGCATATAACGATAAAGTGCTCAAAAGGTTCGACATGCAAAATTGTGTTCCTACTTCTAGTGAGGGCCCAGCGGTTAAAGGTGATAAATCAATAAGCAGCAGTGTCCTAGAAACGAGGTAGAAAGGAATCGGGTAAATGTGAGAGAGTATGCTACAATCGTAGGAATCTCATGCATATGATGATTTGCATATGACCAAACATCACCTACATTGCAAGGACGCTCAGAAGGTATCAGAAAAATTGGGACAAAAAATGATCTCCATCGTCTGATTCAAGGCAGTCAACGGTGGAATTGCAAAGACCGAATCTTTGGATGCAAATACCCATACCCTCTGAATTTTCGTAAAGAATTATTAGGAGGTTGGTTGGATTCGTGGACTTTGCTGAGTTGACTTTGTAATGGGATTTCTTTCTACTATGAATAGAAAGGAATCTCATTACATTTTATGGCTAAATTATTGGGCCGATCTCCTCCAATTTAGGTCCAATTTAGGTAGTCCAAACGTCCCACAAACGCCGCCTAATCTGATGAGATTGAGAAGTCTCATTTATGTGATAAGTAATTAAGTATCACATAAATGGAGGGGTCCAAACAGGCCCTTAAAAGAGGAATTATGTCATGATACAGGAGAACTTCATTTAGTTTACTGGCGATCCAAGAAAGTAGTTAATACCCAATTGAGGGGTAAAGGCAACTCGAAGCCCAGTTTATTTTGTTCAAGCACCCATAAACACATTTTTCTGAATCAATGGAGTTGACCGAGTGAAAGCATCCTTCATACGACCCGGTACTTCATGCTCAGCTGGATCCGACCTTGTCACAAGGGGGACGATACTGGGGTTCTATGTTTTCTG
Source organism: Chloranthus sessilifolius (assembly GCA_021018995.1). NCBI lineage: Eukaryota > Viridiplantae > Streptophyta > Magnoliopsida > Chloranthales > Chloranthaceae > Chloranthus > Chloranthus sessilifolius. The sequence continues at coordinate 141,952,650 of CM037587.1, forward strand.
GATGAATGGGATAGCCTGCCGTTGGTGGCTTGGTGTTCCATGGCTTCTGTAGGCTGCCCTTAGCTTGTGTTTTCTGAGTGGGGTGAAGTTGTTGGGGGTCCTTTTTTCTTACTATCTTGCGTGCTCTCTCAAGGTATGTATCCATTTTTCTTTCTGTTAATGAAATCTTATGTTACCGTTCAATAAAAAAAAAGCATCCTTAATATACCAGGTAAGAATGTACCTAATATATTGCTATTGCAATTGACAACATAATATGTACTATATCCTTTATAACTAACTTCATTGAGTGGGACAATATGCTGAAGAAAAGGACAAGATATGGTGAATCCTAACGTAAATTCCCCAATTCAACAACCACTCTCAAGCCACGTCTTTTGAACCTTTTTTAAGAGAAAAAAAGAAACTAGAAATAACACATGTATTAAATAGAAGTAAAGGCTGACCGGGTAAAACTACTCACTTGGTGATATTGCTCACTTGAAGTTTTCAGTTCGAAAAATAAATTTCAGCATTCAACCCTCCAAGATCCATGAGGACTAATGTCAAAACAGAGATATTTTGCTTAATTATCATACTGGATAAGGTTGTATAGCAATTGCAAAGTATCCATAATCATCATCGGCCTATCATCCATTTGGGGCTGACTTTTTGAGTCTTATTTATCTATTCAACCCTTCAGAGTAAACTATTTGTTATCCTTCATATGTCTTTTCTCAATACATCATACTAAGTATTTAATGGCCTTCCTTTTCTCCTTAAACTTCTATCGTTTCAATCCTTTGAACAGGGCTGCTTCACATTTCCATTAGACATGCTCAAAACAACTCAGGCACCATTATTTAACTCTCTTGTATTGGGGCTACTCCTAAACTTTCTCCTATATACCCATTCCTAATTTTATCCTTTCATCTTACTACATGCATCCACCTGAGCATATGCATCTCAACTAGTCGAAAATTTTGTTCTAGTCACTTCCTCATAGCCCAACACTCTGTGTATACATTACATCTCATTCAGAACAGCATTAGAAATCCTGAAAATAAAATATTCAATGGTCATAAATTTTTATTAGGACAGAGTATAATTTTTTCTGAATGATGATGTATTACAAATTTACAATTAGGAATTTTATATCCATGAAATATAAACAATCACATTAGATTTAATTGAGATGCCTAAAACCAGATTTGCAAAAATATAACTGGCGCATATGAATTACCTCATCTTGCGAAGAACATTAGACATCTCCTCACGCTTCTTCTTCGCTCTCTTGTGAGTGCCCAGCTTTCTCTTTGCCAGTTTCAATGCACGCTTGTCTTTCCCAACTTTGAGAAGTTCAGTAATCCTCTTTTCATAAGGTGCAAAACCTGCAACTTCCCTGATCACGCCCCGGACGAAATGGACTCTTTTACTGCTTTTCTGAATGCCACAAAAAACGTGGATAAAGAAAACGGGGATCAGCTGAATTTGTTATTAGAAAAACCTATGTCAGGTTATTCTTACAGCATGCTCACAATGAAATTCTGTATAAAGAAAGTGGTTAGCTGAGTAAAAAAAGAAGATATGTAGCTTAATACAGTTAGAGAGTAAGAGAGTAGAAAAGTGGAAGACAATAAGCCAAAAAAAGGGTTTTTCATTTTTTGCATATACCCCTGAGTTACGCCTTTGTTATATATCACCCCCCGTGTTTAAGCTATTTGCACTGCAACCTCTGGTTATGCTTTATTAATTTAAAAAACAACTTGAGAATGTTGCAGTCGTTGCCCATCATAAAATCTGTCTACTCCCTTGTCAAAAAACAAGTTTTCCCTTATGATTAAAATATACAATATTTAAAACTTTTCCATCATCCCATTAAATTAACAAACACTTACAGTTTTCAAATTGTATTTACAAAACTGCTGAGTAACCAGTTGCAATTTTGCAGCATATACCTCAAAACCATATAAATCACGACACGCTTACTATGTCTTAAAGTGTGCATTATGCAATCAACTTGGTTGGTTATTTTGTACATACACGACCTGTTTACCCAATATAAATTGAACAGAAAATAGTGACATTTATACCATTTGCTGCCACAAGATTTGTGGCTATAACATTGCATACAAGAGGAATGGTTGTTTTTTAATCACAAATGATGCCTTCATTTGAATCTAGACTGCGACCACTAGTAGTCCCTTAGTTAGGTACCCGACCTGAATGTCGATGCTCTTGGTACTCGGATCACTTTTTGGTCGCGCATGTGATACAGCCACGTGTTTCATGTGATATAATGCCTATGGTTTCAAGATCTATGGATTGGGTCGAAAGTTGATCTCCATCATCTAGTTCAAAGCAGTCAAAGGCCATTTAAAAATAATGGTACGATGAATTTACATGGTAGTCATTAATTTTGGATACAATTGACTATTTTGACTCAAATGATGGAAATAGTCTTTCTTCCAATTCTTTGCATCAAAGATCTTTAGATCACGGTGCACCCTATCAGACAAGACACATGATCATTCCCTATGGCACCATCCCAAAAAGTGACCCAAGCCACTTGGCACTTGGCTGCTTACCTAATACTGATTCTTTAGTAAAGGACTTTTTGCATATACTTGACACGCATATAGAATTAATTAGGGTAGTGGACACAGCTTGTAGAGATTTTCATCTTGCATTTAGGTCCTTTATCAAGAATGGTACTTGGGTCATCTCTACAGTATGCTTGATGTGTGACAATCAATTCAGACCAACACGGGATGGCATCCGACTTCGAAGTTAGACCAATAGCATGATTCTAAAAGTCATGTCCAACGCTGAACGTTATTGCCAGCGTGGACTTCCAAATGGTAACAAAAGCAGTTCAAGGGAGATAAAGTCCTCTCCAACTAGGTAGTTATATCCACGGTGAATAAAGCCTTGACGCCAATGAGGGGGGTTTGACGTCAAATTTAACGTTCCCTACAAAATGGAAGGAAATATTTTTTTAATGATTTTGTTACCGTTATAAAAAGAGAATATTGGTACATCTGTTAGCACCCACACAATTTCTGCAAGCGCCCACGTGTTGAAGTGAGTTGGTGAACACCCTCCCCACGTTGATTTCAAATCATGCTTAGTCACCTTAAAGACTTCAAATCTTGACACCTCATCAAGTCCAACGGCTACTTTTGAAGCCTTGGGTTGGACTGTGTCTTGGCTGTACACTTCTTGGTTAAATGAGGACCATTGCCCATGTTTGCTTTAATGGATCCAATCATTGTAGTCAAACGTGGGCCTAGGTGTGTCTAGGTCGAAGGCATACTTGTTGCGCCTGGGCCTGAGCTTTTATGTGCATATACAATCAAGAGCGTGCCTAGGTGTGCCTTCTCACCTAGGCGTGCTTTTTAAAGTTTGCGCCTAGGTGCGCCTTAGTGTAAATATGCACACACATATTTATATATAAACTCAGTTATATATTTGTCTTTAACCATAATATAATTAACTTTATACCTTTATAACTTAAAAGTTATCAAGTTTCAAGTATTATATAACTTTTAGGTTATAAGTAACTTATAAGAGCATGCCCAACCTAAGGCTTCGAAAGTAGTCGTTGGACTTGATGCGGTGACAAGATTTGAAGTCAACGTGGGGAGGGTTTTCTCCAACCTTTGGCTTCAACACATGGGCACTTGAAGAAATTGTGTGGGTGCTAACAGGGGTACCAATTTTCTCTTTTTACCTTTTAGGTCATAAGTAACTTATAAGAGCATGTCCAACTTGATGGGGAATTTAGATCTGCATGTTTGAATCGTGACCGGGCCAATCGAAGCAAGCCAGCAAGGAAGAAGTGGACCCATAAATGGGCTTTCAAACGGCCTGTGAAGAAGATCTCAATGGATTGAATTTGTGATTGCATGGATATGAAATTGAAAATTCAATCCATTGAAAATTTCAATAGATTGAAATTGAAAATTCAATCGATTGAATTTGAAATTTTCAATCGATTATATTTGAAAACTCAATCCATTGAATTTATGATTAATCAATCGATTGAATTTAAAATTCAATCGATTGATTGGCGTGTGACCAGAATTCGAATTTTAATTTTTAGGGGCATACTTATCTTTTTTTAGTCATTGTTTTAGGGTTTTCTTATGTTTTAGAGGCCTCCTATATAAGGTCTTTTAAAAATTAATGTGGACAGTTTTTTTATTAATGAAATTGGAGAGTTGCTTTGTGCAAACCCTAGAGAACTTGAGAAGAGTTTTCAACCGAGGGAGTGAATCCTTTAAACCTTGAGGAATGAGCAATCGTTTCTCGTGCGACTTAGTGCGAAGCCGACGTACAGCCGTGGTGTGAAGCTTTAGAAAATCCTTGGTGTGAAGCCTTGGACCTCTATTCTCTTATTCCATCTTTTCTCTATCTATCATACGGGTTTAGCGTTTTTGTCCCGCATCACAACCCAAGGCTTCAAAAGTAGCCGTTGGACTTGATGCAGCATCAAGATTTGAAGCCTTAAGGTGACTAAGCAAGATTTGAAGTCAACGCGGGGAGGGTGTTCTCCAACCCTTAACTTCAGCATGTGGGCACTTGCAAAAATTGTGTGGGTGCCATTGTTGTCAAATGGCTTAGGCGATGCTAAGCGATTTGGCTCTATTTCGCTTAAGCGAATCGGTTAATCCCTTAAGCCATAGCATACTTTTTTTTTCAAAAATAAAAAAATAAATTAACAATAAGTATTCAAGTTTCTAGAAGGGAAAAATAGGCATTCTTGCATTTAAAAAAGAAGTTTTACATACTAATATTCAAAATTATAACTTTAATTTTGAAATTGAGCACCAGCAATGTACTCTACACATTCATTTCTAACTCATTGTGATACATCTCCTCCATCATCATCACTAGCATCGTCATCAGAATCAGAATCATCTCCTTCTACATGCTCTTCTTCTTCTTCCTCTGTTTCGTCTTCGTTCGATCTCACTAGTATGGAATCTACATTATCTGGTTGTCTATCCTCTTCTATTATTTCTTCATCATCAATATGCATGCCTTGGCTACTATTACCTCCACCAACAATTCGCCTCCTCCTATCAGTGGGTGTCAGGCCAAGAGTCGTTGCTTCAACTTGGGCCCATGTCAAATATTTCCCATAAAAGACAGACTCATCTGGAGAATCAACCATCCATGGATGGTCAGCAGGCACATCATCCACACAGATAGGATCATAGAATCCCAGTTTCTCTCGCCTTGTAAGGAATCGTTCACGCAATATTTAATTGTACTACACGAATACCAAGTCATTGAGCTTTTTTTACTCAAGTCGATTCTTTTTCTTTGTGTGGATCTGTTAAACACGAGTAGGACTATTAAGAACCTTGCAATTTAATTAAAATATTCATGGATTGAGTTTAATTGTTTAAGACTTCAATTAGCATCTCAAAAGAACTCTAATTTCGCTCACATCCGGAAGTGGCACAAGTAAGGCCAAGTATCCTAATGACCAATTTTTTCAAAATGGGATCCTTTGTTATCGGATCTAACCCCATAAGCTGCCCACCAGTCGGTTGTAGATTAAAGAGAATTATTAGAAGTTAAAACTACTAGAGTAGAAATAAAATACATTAATTAGTTTGAACTTTAAAAACTTTTAAAGTTTATACTTGGAATTTTTGTACTTCTATGTCAGATGACTATGTCCCTTCCAAAAAATCTAAAGGTCCAACTGACGACTTATTCTATCTTGTTCACCTCTATCAAGGACCATCTTTTCTAAGCAGTCAAGAAAGTCAACCATGTGAGTGCATCCGCTTCATCTTGATTCGGGTGTGCAAAGTACACCGCCGGATTAAGAATGAAGGCGGCCAAATATAGTGGAGATGCCATTTAACTTCCCCACCTCTTGTTGAATATATCCAACACCGGTTGATATAATCTTGACTTGAATTGATTATTATTAGATTTTATTTTTTCTTGGGCACCCTCCATAAAACTATATATATATATATATATATATATATATATATATATATATATATATATCCCATTGGTGGTTTCTCATCACGATCCACCAATCATAACACCTCTACGATTGGTTGGGAGTCACGTAGGGTTTGTGCAATACTAGTCCAAAATTGGTTTTGGAGCAATATTTGTGCAACTTGTTTACCATTGGCTTTCTTTGACCAAGGTCTATTATTTCAATTGGTCGATGTTACAAAACTCCTAAGCACCTTTTTTTTTGCATACAAGCTTTGTAAAGTTAAAAATGCGGTTGCAAATTGGGTCACGGCGGGACGTAATAAATTACCTCCTATTGCTTTGCGCATTCTTAGAAGTAGAAGCGCATGTTTGTACATAAAACAACTATCCTCCTAGCTTTAACAATTGTTTTAATATGTAGTTTGCCTATATCCTTTAGGATTAGGTCTAAACAATGAGCCGCACATGGCGTCCAATATAGTTGTAATCACTTCTCCATAAGGAGGCGACTGGCGGCTACGCAGGATGTCGCATTATCCGTTATAACTTAGACAACGTATTCAAGTCCTATTTCCTCGATGGTCTTATCTAAAAGTGTAAATATATATTCGGTTGTGTGAGAATGGGCCGATGCATCTATCGATTTTATGAACATAGTTCAGGTAGGATAATTTGCCAAGAAGTTGATCAATGTCCGACCGGTTCTATCCATCCATCCATCGGCCATCAATGTACAACCGTATATTTTCCATGCATCCTTGTATTCAGCTAATATATTGTTGGTCACTCTCACATCTTCTTTGAGACATGTTTCCCATATTTCATGGTAGGAAGGGGGTTTAAGTCTAGGCCCAAATTGTCCAAGAGCTTCAATCATCATTTTGAAGCTCTTTAGCTTAACGGTATTGAAAGCAATGCCGGCTTGATAGAACCACTTAGCCACATATTGGATTGTGGTGGGTCTATCCTTACCCTTAAATCGGTTTTCTAGTGTTATTTGGGCGGGTCCTTTACCCTCCCTTTGATTAACCACATTTTCTAGATGTGATTGGCACCACCCTTCTAGTGTACCACGACCACGTGCTTTTTTCGATGGTGGTTGTGGAGGTCGTCTACTTTGAGCCGTTGATGGTGTAGATCTATCATCTTCATAATCATCATGATCACCTTCCATATAGCCTTCTAAAACAACATCTTGATCATGTTTTTTCCAAGAGCGCTTGTCCATATACTCCATTATTTCCTTTCGGATTTCCGGAGTAGTTTTTCTACAGGCCCTAGCATTTGCTCTGGCTCCATGAGCAAGATGTTAATGACGGCCTATGCCACCCGTGCACTCATAATCACACAAGGTACAAACTATGGTTGCTTTCTCGGTAGGACTCTTATACCGTCCATATTTCCAACCCGGATCATTCGATTTAGGTCTTAGATGATCCGGGGTTAAAGATGTAGACATAATTACTTGGTGAATGATGATAGGAAGTAGGAACTAGGAAAAGAAAATTAGAGATTTAAAATTTTTGAAACAAAAATAATAAAACTCAAACTTCCCAAAAGGCTTGCTTGCTTGATTATACCGTCCATATTTCCAACCCGGATCATTCGATTTAGGTCTTAGATGATCCGGAGTTAAAGATGTAGACATAATTACTTGGTGAATGATGATAGGAAGTAGGAACTAGAAAAAGAAAATTAGAGATTTAAAATTTTTGAAACAAAAATAATAAAACTCAAACTTCCCAAAAGGCTTGCTTGCTTGATTCGGGTCACTTGATTGATAGAAGATTAGTACTATAAGCTTTCTTCACTCTTGAATCTTGATCCTTGATCTTTCCCTTTGAGGCTTTGTAACACACTAAAACTAATATTACTAAGTTTACAACTATTTAATTCACCAAAAAAAAGATTACAAAGCATAAAAAAAAAACTAGATAGGAAAGATGGGAGGACATTGAGAGTAAAGAATGGAGATTAGAGAGGAAGTTTAAGCTAATATAGTTGTGTGAGGAGTAGAGGATCCAACCCACCCTTTTATAGAGGCAATGGGACCTCATAAAACAAAAAAAAAAATTATTAAAGTGCTCCAACAGTCATAAATATGACCGTTGGGGCATTATGCGATCGCATAGTGTGAAAATCACATAAGCCATGATGACTTATGTGATTTTGTAGCTTAGGATCGCTTAAGTGATTGCTTATGACAACAGTGGTGGGTGCTAACAGAGGTACCAATATTCTCTTTTTACAACAGTAACAAAATCATTAAAAAATTATTTTCTTGCTTTTTGACGGCAACATTAAACTTGACGTCAAGCCTTGCTCTTTGGCGTCAAGGCTTTATCCACCGTGGATATAACTACCCGGTTGGAGAGGGTTTTATCTCTCTTGTGCTACTTTTGTTACCGATTGGAAGTCCGCGCTGGCAATAACGCCCAACGTTGGACATGCTCTAAGCTACTTAGATATAATTAAGTTTATATAGATGTTTTACTCGCTTAGGTTACATAATTCTTACTTATTTGTTGTACATTGTTAGTTTATTAGTTAAGTCATTTTTAGTACACAATGTATAATTTTTTATGATGTTTGTTTATTTTTTCTATATTTTATTTGTTGATTTTTAGTTATTACTTGTTAGCTTGTTAATTAGTAGTTTTTACCCTCAGCGTTTCATTCATTAGTTGTTACTTATGTACATTATTGTCAAAAGCGATCACATATGCGATCCTAAAGGTGGTTTTCGCATATGCCATGATGACATATGCGATTTGGAAGGTATGCGATCGCAAACCTCCAATGGTCATAAATATAACCGTTGGAGCTTTTTTTTTGCCTCCCCAAAGCTTATAAATAGGGGGTTTCTCTTCCTAATCCATACCACATCCATCCAAGGTATGATTTGTGTATCTTTGGTCTTTTTTTTTAGTTTTTAATGCTCTCTTTCTCTCTTTTTCTCAAAGCTTTGTTGATAATTTCTTTTGCTCTATTTTGTAATTAATTAAGCAAGGAACTTCAATCTTCATTGATATTCCATCATTCTTCAAGCAAAGAGGGAAGAAATCACTTCAAGAATCAAGGATTCAAGAGTTAGTAATTAATTTATAATTCCTATTACATTTTGTTTGATTGTTTTTCCTCCTTATTAGACCTCATTATTTCTTTCATTTTTTTTTTTCTTTTAGTGTGGTTGTTACTTGTTAAGCTCTCCAGTCTCCACCCACTTCTTTAAATTACGTTGTCATTATATCTACGTCCTCGAACAATACTCTTAGGCTGACAAATTCGGCCGATCCGGGTTGGAAATATAGACGTTATAAGAGTGTAACTGAAAAAAATAAGGTCCAATGTGCCTTATGCCCCTATCTTATATACTTGTATTTCGTATTCTAGACACTACAAAATTAATATAGCACAAAATTAACACAAAACATATATTATACACTTTTGAGAATTTTTTTGAAAAAAAAAAAATTATGCCATCGCATAGCATCGCATATGCGATTTGACAACACTGCTTATGTAGTTATTAGTTTAGTTTGGTCAACTACAATTTTTAGTGTACATAATATTTAATTATTTATGATGTCTATTTATGAATTGATTGTTATTGTTTTTTATATACATGTTAATGCGTGACAAATTTAGACTTATAAAGTCATAAACATCTTTAAAATTTTATGACATAAATTATTAATAAAAATGTAAAATAAAATGGTAAAAACTGTATAGACATATAATAGATTTATATATATATAAATATAAATATATATATATATATATATATATATATATATATAAACTAAAAATGAGCCTGGAAAAAAAGGCTTGCGCCTTCACGCCTAGCCCCCAAGCAACCTTGGCACCTTAAGTGCGCCTTGCGCCTTTGACTACACTGGATCCAATACCCAGAACTGATTAGTGAGGAATCTGCTATGTGTGCGGTGTGGCAGGTGCAAAGCATAGGGTGAGAAATCGTTTTCACAATCTCACCTCAGAAAAATCATGCACCACCAAGCCTTCAAATCCCACGATCTTGAAAATCCCTCTACATAGTAGACCCACGAGTATGATCAAGTATTGGCCGATACATACGCATCAGTGATCAGTATTGATATCGTTGTCTATATCGGCGAGTATCAGTTGATACTGTATTGGTATCAATCGATACATTTATTTTTTAAATTTTTTTTAAAAAAAGGAATCAATATCAGCAATATACCATACTGGTATCCGCCCAAAGATCAGACTGATACCCAATACTGAAATCGAGTTAGATACCTTGCCCACAAGGGAAGCTTCTCCTTTCCATCTTATTCCGACCAAACCTATCTCCCAAGTGCTACCATCTTATCTTCAAACTTTTCTAAATTGGCTCAAAAAAAAATTAGGAAAAAAAAAAAATCCTCTTTGGCTCTCTTTGAATTTGTCATGCTCGCCCTCTCCCGCCTTCTAGCTCACAGAGGCCAAATAGAAGCTTCAAGGCCTTGATCTAAGGAATTGCCTAGGTTTTAAGCTTGGAGGTTGAAGATGAAAGGTGGGTTAGCAGGTTTAGGGTTGAAGCGCAGAGCAGGTTCACCTCTATAAGAGATTTGGCTCAATGAAATATTCAAAGAGAACGACAAGGCTAAGTACCAAGATTGTAACCACAGCCCATTAGCTTTACTTGGGTTACTAAATTATCTAAAACAGTCTTAACATATTTGATTTATGCTACAAGCCCCAAAATTGAACAACAGATGCTTACAAAATTAAATAAAACTAAATAGTGTGTTGTGTGATCAGTCACACAAACAACACCTTCATCTAAACCTGTCGATACCATTGGGATAGGAACAAACTTTTGGTCTGCGTGAATAGGAGTCCGATAATGAAGCCACTTAATTACATCGAATAGCACAAACAAGCCACAGCTTTAGGGTTTTCAGGAAACAAACAGAACGACAAGCCACTTAATCTATTATGGCACACCAGGCAAGGAAAGCTCTCTGCTTTGACCATCGGTTGGAAGAAGAATTCAAGGACAATACCATAGTTACCCAGAAACCTGTTTTACCCTATTGTACCAGTCCCCATGCGTACCAGTATCGGGGACTGATTCGAAACGTTTTCGAAGTGTTTATAGAAACTCGTTTCGATGAGTAATAGAAACGGGTTTCATTTAAGATAGAAACTGGTTTCTTTAAAAATAGAAACGGGTTTCTATCATTGTTGAAAACTTGTTTCAATTTATATAGAAACTTGTTTCTATTATAAAAGAAACCAGTTTCCCAGTTAATCAGTACTTTTATCTCTTTATTTTGAAATGAATCTTTCCCTTCTACATAATTTCTTTTGTAGATCCATTAGATTATGTCAAAATCTAATGTTCACGGATTCTTAGAGTTGATTAATCTTATTTCTTTTATTTTGTGAGCTTATTGAATGAAAGTATGGATGTAGCTAACTAGTTATGTTGGTGTTTAACACCTCTCTCATTAAGTTGGGAGTAAAATGAGAACATTGTCTTCAAAAATATAAATAGTAATACTTGCATATAAATATAATTATCATATATAGTTACAAGAAAATACCAATGTTACACCAATATCACATACTGTCAAAAATATGCATTTCGCATCTATATTGCATCAATAATGTTTCTATAACGAATCCATCTCGTATCAGTATCGTATCTATTTGTACCTATAACGCATCGATTTCGTTTCTATTTTCGTACCTATAACGTATTTATTTTGTTTCTATGGCATTCCAATGTCGTACAAAAAAAGTATCAATAAAAACATTCCCGAAACTTTTTGCACCTAAACGTATCAGTACCAACCATGGGTCAAAATCTTGTCTGATACTGATACGTATCGGTTTTGGACCTCACCGATACGGTACATTCAAGGTACTGTATCAATGCCTCCCATACAAAAACCACAATACCAGACGAAACATACAATGTATCGTCCGGAACCGATACGTATCAGTTTTGGAGCTGGACGATACATATTGGTTTTCCGATTTTTTGACCCATGGTACCAACTCCTAACAACTATGGATAATACAACAGGATAACATTGTTTTACAATGGGGCAGGTGGACCATATTATAAATCAACTAATATAATACAGAGAAACCTTCTTTTGTCTTTCTCCATTTCTTGATGACGAGAGAGAAGTGATGTTGAATTGATGTGACACTGGGGGCATTATATAAGATCCACTAGAAGCAAATAACCTAACCAATACTTTATAAGATCCACTAGAAAAATAACTTTGAGACAAAGCTGGAGTAGTCATGAAGACATTAAATTTCCAATTGCAACTTCTCAATAAAAGCCCGTGATATGATAAAAAGGGGCGTAGACTTATATCGTATTGAAAGGAATGTTAACTACAGAAGCTAGTAAACTTCAACGACTCATAAAGACGGATGGGTGAGGAGCAATGAACTTACTCCTTTTCTAGCAGACGGGCGAGGAGCCAACTCCCTTTTGGTGACAATGTGGCCTTTGTTCAGCCCCACAAAGAGGCCACTATGTGGCTGTTGAGGAGCCATGCCCTGTTTCAGTTAAGTCCCTATCCATCAATTGGCCATTCTACTCAAAAGCAAAAAAATAAAAATAAAAGGAATAATACACAACAGTGGTCAAATATACCACGAAATTGAGAAAATGCATCAAATTCACCAAAAACACCAAAAAAATTCTCATAGCATCATGTGACAAAATTGTGAAAAAAAATGTTTTAAATTCATCAGAATCACTACAAACATTCTCTTGATGTGAATCAAACTATATAAATCAAAGTAGTCCGCCATCATGTACTTTCCAGACCCTGGAAACAGCAATGACATGGGGCAGGTATTGCAGATGTTCAAAAAGAGGTAAGGAAATTTGCTATAATGATTGCTACATTTAACACATAGAATCTAGGTCCTAGGTTCCTAGAGACATCCAGTCATCTAAAATAATCCCTATATTATTTTATCATAAAGTACACCAACGCTGTGTTGATATGGAAGCACCTTCAAGGTAGTATGTGGTGCTATGATCATCACTATTAACTGGTGAAGGCCTTGAAAATTTTAAAAATGTGCCTATACAGATACAACTAACAAAAAGTGAATGTTTAGAAGCAATAGGCAACAGGCATTAGAACACCTCCCCCCCCCCCTCTCTCTCTCTCTCTCTCTCTCTCTCTCTCTCTCTCATCGCAAGATGGCTTCCAGTGGAAGGCCGCTGAAAAAACGTTGCTGCTCAAATTGGGATCAAATCAGTAAATCCTATTTATTTTTCATGTGCCTATATAAATACAGCTTACAAAAGTGACTGTTTAGAAGCAATAAGTAACAGGTATTAAAACTCTCTCTCTCTCTCTCTCTCTCTCTCTCTCTCTCTCTCTCTCTCTCTCTCTCTCTCTCTCTCTCTCTCTCTCATCACGAGATGGCTTCCAATGGAAGGCCGCTGAAAAAATGTCGTCACTCAAATTGGGATCAAATCAGTAAATCCCATTTATTTTTCATTTGTTCCATCTATTTCCTCATTTTAACAGCCATCCAAGGGTTTTAAAACCCATACAAGTGGATATGGGTTTTAGAACCCTTGGTCATAAAAACTAAATCTGTGATGTTAAAAACCAAAGCAGAAAATTTGTAATGCGGTCATTGATGTCATATGCAGTCGCAAATGCACTTCCGCGACTGCAGATGCGATCCAGACCCTCAGGATCGCATAAACCATGCTGGCTTATGCGATTGCATACCCTCCCAACGGTCATATTTTTTCCCGTTGATTTTTTTTTCATTTTTTGGCTTCCTTTCCTTCTATAAATAGAGGTGCTCTCTTCGTCCTTAACCCACAACTCAATCTTCTTATCTTCTTCACTCCTATACTCTTCTTTAAGCTCTCTAAAAAATTTATTTTAGAGAGCGGATGCACGGGATGAGCGAGTTTTCGCGGGAGAAGAACTTACTCTTCTTCACTCCTATACTCTTCTATAAATAGAGCACCATTTGGTGGGGAAAGTTCTACTCGGCAGAGGGAAAGATTGAGGGGTGGGGGGAGTAGCTCAAGTCAAAGAAGAAACGAAAATTATGAAATACAAGAAGAAGACAAAGAATCACTACCGATGGAAGCCGAGGATATAAACTCCATCTTGGTAAGATCGGATGAAGAATAAATGGAGGAAGAGGAAGAGTACATTGAAGAACGTGATGATTCGGATGCTAACAACAATGCTTGTGATGATGATGATGATATCGGAGGTGGAGGAAGAGACCAAGTGCCACAAGGGGTTAGAGACCAATGTTTAGAGTTCATTGTTGGAGGACAATACCATAATTACGATGTCATTTTAAATTTATTTTTTGGTTTTACTATACTTAATGATTCCTATATTTTTCCTATTTTGCTCAGAATTTTTCTATTTTTTATATTTTTTAAAATAAAAACTCCCTCACTATGTTGAGTGATCGCATATGCGAATTGCATATACGGTCCGGCACAGGGACTGCATACAACCGCTTAAACGGTCCGACAACAATGAATGCGGTACAAACGATATTTTCATTATACCGGTTTTACCGGGTGTTAACTAAAACCGGTATAATGACAACCAGACAGTACAAACCTGAGATTTTCATACATGTATGACCATACAAATGTACTGGGCGGTACAATCCAGAACCAACCAAGATTTTGAACATGAAGGTTTTCGAAATCTCAACTCTTAGGTAAAACTTTCAGCATTTTCAATTGGGGAGCCATTACCTGCACCCCGAGGAGTTGGCCATTGCAGATAGTTTAAATGAAAAACTTTTGTCTTTTGGAGACATGTGCCATGTGAAAACAACATCTAGGTCGTCTGATTTGAAGGCTGTGATCTAAAGATCTCTAGTGCGGAAGATTCAAACAAAACATGACCTCTATCATATGATTTAATGCAGCCAAAGGCCATTCTCTGATTCAACATTTGATTCCATTGAATCATATGATAGAGATTTTTTGCGGTGCCAAATTTTTGCATCTTTAGATCATGGCCTTCAAATCAGACGGCTTAGACGGTTTTTTCACAAAATAGAGTCTTATTATGTGCAAGGGCCAACTTCTGTTGTGCAGGTAATGGCTACTTTTCAATATATGACAGTACATTAATACATTTTAATGCCCCTTTTGTGGTCATCTTATTTGTATTCATAAATTTCGTGATTCAAAGGTTGATTACATAAATAAAAAGATATAAATAAATAAAGAATATCAAACTCATTCATTACAACGCTGAAAGAAGAATGAAACAAGATACGAAAACTATATAATAGCAGATCAAGCAACAACTCCAAACGTTTTAGAATCTCAAGCAAAAGAAATTACACTCTATACCTTTGGTTAAACGAGATCTCGCTGTTCACGCTGTCTCAGGAAGAAGAAAAAGAAAGCTAGGGCTTTGCCTTAGACAATAGTATTTATAGATGAAGAGTGAGGATCACTTAAGAAAAGCATATAGATTTTAAGGGAAATGTTATTACCGCATCAGAAAATAATACTCCCACTCCACTTGATACTTGTAACACACCACCCTCCTCAACTTGCACACCAAGTAATAGGACAACCAATTAAACCCGACCCAATCGAACACAACGTGGCCGACCACAATTTGAAAACTAGGTCGGTTTTGGGTCGCCCCGACCCATTAACAGCCTATGTGCCCTACTACGAACCTCATTTTGTGTTCTTTAATGTGCAGGTGGAGTATGTGCTTCGGTTGAGAAGGCGATGACGGTTGTGCAAGTTAGCTTATTATTGCAAATAGAAACTCTTTATTCACAATCAAGGTTTGGATGTGTAAAAACAAACAGATCATGGAGATTTATTTAGTCCCAATATTCCACACAATAGATCCCTACCATCAAACAGTCGGATGCTGATTTCCCATATAAACATCTCAAAAAATGACTAGAGAATCATGTTTGATGGTATACCCATGATAACATTCACTTTTTTGGGATGAATAGCACATGAAATCAAAATATGATCGTTTGATGGTACGATCATGATCTCTAGATCCGTTGTGTGGAAGATTCAGACGGAAATGATCTCCACCATTTGATTCAATGCGATCAATGTTTTTCTCACATATAAACCCTAGTTGCGAAGAAAGAATCTCTGGTTGCAAATAACGATACCCTGATTATTGTTATTAAAGTTGGAGAACATATTTAACTTTGAAAGAGACGATCAGACACAAAATGTTTCCATTGAAATTAACAGTAAGTGATTTATATTAACGAAAAGGAACACCATAATGGTGCTGTGATTTTTGTGTATATTATTTGGGAAGTTTGGTTGTACATCATTCCATTTGCTTCTATTTAACATAAATCAGTGGCCTTGAAACCGTTTGGTTGACAACCCAACATCCACTCTTGGACACTCATGCAGATCTCCATGCCCAGCAGACGTCTCAAGATCCACGCAGCACATGAGCCAGCATGCCATGCCGTTGGTGTGGCTGGTGGACTAATTAAAGAGGGGCCCGATAGGGGCTGCAATGGCCCCTGTTTTCGGGCTGTTTGCAGCAACCAATGGGACGTCAAGGTGGTTGTGGTGGCTATAAGGGTGGGAGCGAGAGAAGTCTGAATTAGGAGGGGTTTATGCGTAAAGGGTTGAGAGAGTTTGGGTGTCTATCAGAGTAGGTGATTCATTGTGACCAAGAAGAAGAAGAAGTGGGGGTGCTCACTTGTGTGAGAGAGAGCTGGTACAGCAGTGACCCGGTTGTTATAACTGAAAGAGGAGGAGGAGGAGGAGGTGGTGGTGGCGAGAGAGGAGACTAGGTATGGAGTAGTACGGAGCTGGGTGAGGGAGAAAGGGATTTGGGCCAATCAGGTCTTATTCGAGTCTCACACCTTCGGATTTATAAGGGCATGTTCACCTCACTGGGGCACATAGTATCAATTTATTGGAGGTAAAATGGGCAACTGTCAAAATTATTACGAGCTTCGAGATCTTCTCCAAGAAGCCCTAATTTATCTAGCCAGGGTGAAATGAAAAATCCCCGGCATCGTGCTAGGTTTCAGAGAGCGTCGACATCGTCCTCCGGTAATCGTTCTCCTTCGGTAATCGAAAAACGACGATTTGTGATTTTCTGGGTCGTCGAGAATCAGATTCTCCACTTCTACTTGAGATGCGATGAGATGGGCTTCTTCAAAGCCCTAATCGCTCTCAAAGCCTATAATCTTATTTCAATTTCGATCGAATATTCAAGTTTAAAACAAAATTGGAAAGTTTCTCTGGTAGAAATTAGGTCCTTTTTATATGGGGAAGAGAAATTAGCATGTTTCCTGATTTTTCTCAGAAAAGCTTAAATTCTTGGACACTCAGATTCTTGACAGATTATTAGCATACTCAAATTCCTGACTTTCCCATATGTGTTCTTAAGTTACTCAGATTCTTGATTTTTCTCCAAATAACTCAGAATCTTATCGTTCTTAAGTTCATCTCAGAAAAACTTAGAATCGGTTTAATGGATGATTGTGCTACGACCATATAAATGTTATTCAATTATCAGGTTATATGTCGTAATCAGATTTGAATGAAATTTTACGGGCTACTAATTCATGCGAGGTTGAACTAATCCATGCGAGGTTGAACTTAGTTGACGGATTTTTTTTCAAATATGATTTAATGAAAGGTAATTATCAAAACATCACATACACAATGAATTTAATACAAAATTGACGAATTTAATAATTTTGATATTTTTTCTAAAAGAGTGGCGTTAAAAAATCATCCACTGCCTTAAATTAGACGATCAAGATCATTTTTCTTCCCCATCTTCCACACAATAGATCTTGAGATTGTGATCACCTATCAAGTGACCATGACCATCGGCATACCATGAGAAAGGGTTCTCAAGTATGACTTTGAGAGATGTGTGCCACATGGAATCATGATCTTACTATTTGATAGGTGCGCCATGATCTAAAGATCTATCTTATATATCAAATACGTGCGCTATAATCTCAAGATCTATCTAATATATCAAATACGTGCACCATGATCCCAAGATTTATCTGATATATCAAATACGTATCGGCATGGGACCCAGCCGATATGCCTTATTTCGATTATCAACAATTATATATGTATTAAAAAAATTTAATAGCCTACACAAGTGACACTTAGGTGCTATGTTCAAACATCTTTAGGCCCATAATAAATTACTTTTACTTTATTTTATCTATAGCCTATACATCTTAATGGAAGTATGTAACTCCATACAATATTCAGACTTCTCCCCTAAATATGTTGCGTCTTGGAAAAGGAGTTGCATCTTACATAGCTCCATACAATAATTATACTCCTCTCCTAAATAAATGTTGCCTATGAGAAAAGGAGTGTGCTATCGTGCATATCCCTAAGCAAGGTATAGCGCTCAACTCATATTTTGAGAAGAGTTTGAGCAATTTACTCGGACAAAGGGGGGTCGCTATCACTCAGAAAATCATAGATATGGTGGAACCCACCACATCTCTCAAACAACAAATTCAAAATCCCAGAATTTGTAACCTTTCCAATTTTTTTATATTTTTTTAGTAGTTAAAACTCAGATTTTGCACATATCTTAACTCTCGAACGAGCCCTAAGAGAGTCAAAACTGTGGAGTGTAGGGATAAAGGAGGAGAGTGATGGTTGTTTGGTAGGCTCTACTATCTGTTATATTTATTATTAATATAATAAATATTTTAATAATTTAAAGAAAATAAAACTTTATTTGATTTCTTAGTTTTGGATTGGATTTTTGGCAATAGAGATTCTCAAGTTTTATATGCAAATGAATAGTCCCGCATTGGTAAAAATAAAAAAGTGTCTAGGCTATATATAGAACCTTTTACCTTCTTTATTGTTTAACAATAATAAGAGAAGAGTGTGCGTGACGATTGGCGTTTAGGTGCATTGGCGCTTTAGGCGGGCACGCACTTTGCACGTGCGCATCGTCGCAAGGAGAGGTTTGACTTTTTGACCAGATAGATCCAACGGTCAGATTATTTATGAGTTGGGTCGGGCCTAATGGGCCACTATTCAGCGGGTCAATTCGGTTCTATTGGGCCAAACGGATTGGTCAAACGTTGACCGTTGGACTCAATCGTTTCATAACCGCTTATAAAGTTGTACAACCGTTCGAATTTGAATTCGAAAACTTACAATCTTTCATGCAGCCGTTGGATGTAGCGGTTGAGATCTTTGAAAGATCTGAGCCGTCCAAAATATGACTGTTGGTCCAACAGTCATATTGAAATTTCTATAAAATGAGGCCTTATGACACAGATTCAAACACTCTGAAATCCATCGGAATCCTTGCATAAAACTTGAGAATTCCTCTTGCTTTCTTCTTTTGGTGGTACTCCATCGGATTGAGTTTTCTGGGGCGATCCTCTACTGTTGTAAAGTAACGGATCGCATCCAAGAGATTGAGCTCATTGTATCCTGGAAACATCTAGCTGGAACCCTTTTGCAAACTCGAATATTTACTCAAGTAGGGAGCGAATAGCGTTTTAAAGAAAACGATTACGTGCCTCGAGTCCAATTCTCTTGCCCTTTTCATCATTTTCGGATTTCTGTTAATTGATTTATCTAACACCATCTTGCACCGAGGGTGATATTGCGCATGTTTGAGAGGAGGGAGTAGGAATTGAGAAGAAGAAGAAGAAGCAGAGAGATCAGTGGTGACGCCGCACGTGGAATCCGGTGGGGGATGGAATCTGTAAACAAGAATAACAAATCGGAAAAGCAGTTATGGACTTACCGACATTTTCTTTTCCTTTCATTGTTTTGTTTTGTGTTCGAAAGTGTGTGGTCGTAGCACAGTTGGCGGTGCTACTCTTAATTTATTCTACATATGGGTAGTGATTATGAAATTGACCGTCTAGATCTAAGGCAATGAGTACCAATTAGTGGTAGGGATGAGTGTAATATTATGTTTCATAATGTTTAAGTTACATAATATAAAGGGTTTACTTTTGCATAAAGCTGCCTAGTTAGGATAAGGCAGAGTAAACCAATGGAGTTTAATATTTCCATAAGGGTTTAGGTAGGGTCATTAAAAAGGACGCATAATCACTAACGGTAAGAAAACTGAGTTTGATAAATGTGAACTGATAGATTAATTTGAACAAGGATGGATGACACTCTCCTAAATTTTCATGCGAAACAGACACCTTTATAATAACCGATGAAGAAATATAAAATCAACGGACATGACAAATTAAAATAGTTAAGTGTATTTGCAAAAAATTTCAAAAATCGTTCAATTCACCGTAAGGTGAATAGTAGCTCATAAAATAGATTTTACACCTCAATTTTATAATGAACTGAACAATCATATTACACCAGAGGTATGCCTTTTTACAAGTAAAAAAGGCACATATTATTACATGTAAAGTGAATATTATATGCAATGAGATTACAACGAAGTGAACGTGCCCTAAATGTCAGCTATTGACATGTAATAATCTTTAAAAGGCTATTATATGTTTTTCTCACCACTTATCCTGCATTTTGGTTAGCTCGTGAGGTAAAGACCAACTCTTTCGCTCTTTGACTCCGGTGGGAAATTATTTTACATTTGATAATATAACTCCTTGCCTCATTTATTCTGATGGGGAGCTATTTTAAGTGATAAAAATGTTCTATGCTTGTTTTATGCTAGAGCAGATTTTATCTCCCATAATAAAGAGAGAGATGCTTTTACTCGTATGAGAGTTAACCCAGACACAACCTTGCACTTGGGCAACAAAAGGGTAGAGTTTTGGGTAGGTCAACCCAATTTAACCCAATTAAGAACTCTTTGGGTTTTGCCGAGATTTTTAGGCCCAAACCCATGGGTAGCGTCACTGGTTAGGTCAATCCGACCAATTTACAGTAGCCCTTGAGCTGGTATGAGTAAATAATCATGGATACATGGTGCTATTTTTCGTTATGTGTGCTATATGGTCTCAAAGAGCTAAAATAAAAATTTGGTATACCAAAGATCATATCAAAAAAATATCTTATTTAGTGTGATCTAAAGCAATCAAACATTTGGTAACAATTCATTATATGACGGCTGTAAATCTTCGGATCACAGATTGTTTTTAATGCAATCTTTGAACCATATCTTCATATCGCCTCCTTCAATTCACTTAAAATCGCATGACGAAACATATGTTGTATTCTAAATTTAGAACGGGAACGGGTTTTTAACCATATACCAATTCGTTATATGGCTACACCCACTTCAAAATGACAAATTTTTTTCATCCCACTTCCTCCCAGAGGCATATATTAATCTTTTTGGAATTAGTTGATGGAGATCATTTTTCGTCTCAATCTTCTTTAAAATAAATCTATATATGGCCACTTTCTATTATATGTGGCCTACTTCTAAAACAGTTAGCTTCAAATTATGCTTGAGCTTGATGTGAGTCACATAATTTTAGGATCATTTTTCTGGGATGTGTGCTATGTGTGATCAAAAGTTGATTGTCTAATGCATGATATGATCTATAAATCCATTATGCGGCACATGGAGATGAAAAAATGTTCACCATCATCTAATTCAAAGATGATCAATGCATCTACCCTTATTATATGAAATTTTAAAGGATGCTTATATTTGCAGTCTACAAAACTTTAAGCAAAACTCACACATGACTCATGAGTTTCTTTTATTTGTAATCCACAGAATTTCAGGCGCACCCAACATATGGGCTGGTTTGAAAAATTTGTACGCTACAAATAAAGTCTACACGTTTTTTAATTCCCAAGTGCCTATAGGGACAAAAGGGTGTCTTAACCCCAAAATTTCTCATCCGGTAAACTCTCCGTAGGCTTAGGCTCAACTATATACCGATACGATTCGACAGGCTTATCAAAATTACACATTTACCCTTCTCTCCAAGACTAATGACTTATCTAAAGCTTCTAGAATCTAGCGGTGTACGCATTCAGAATACATACAGCCTACAGGCAATTCAGAGAAGTATTCAGCTGAGCAATTCATCTTTGACCGGCTGCTGTTCGGATTTCTCCAAGTCTCCTGGATTTTTTTATTTTTTTTATTTTTGACATCCTTATAAGTAGAAAAAACGAAAGTTCATCATCCAAATCTCTGTAAAAATTTTAAGTTTTCATTCTTAAAAATCTTCCCCAGCTGACAATCTCTACTGTTGGAACAATAGCCACAAAAACCCTTATCTAGGAATCCCAAATCCCTCCTATATTTACATTCAAAATCTCAAAATTATTATCTTCAAATCTGTAAGCTGTTGATACAGAGCACTAGTTGTCCAATTGACAACTACCCAACTTCAGATTCTCACTTTGTTGACTCACTAGATCTCTAATCTGCAAAACCCATATCTTATATCTCACTCTAGCCCCTTTCTTCTATTTCAAAATTTCAAACTACTGTTTTTTTTTATCTCCTCACAAATTTTAATTTATTCTTAGTTTCTGAACTACCCATTTCTGTGATTCATCTCCACCAAGCACTTCATCTCTGGAAAAACCCCATCTTCATTCATCTAACTGTCAAAGAGTCTTGCCACGTCAATCAGTAAGGATACTAGCTTTGCACCCAGTTAAATCCCTCCAATTCAAAAACCCATCTCCAAATTTGCTTTTTCACTTCCAACCCACCTCCCAAATCTCATTTACAATGCTAGATTAATGCAATTAATCTTCAATGTCGCTTGCTTGTGGCATCCCTCTCCTCGAGTGCGTATACTGCCTTGCCTGCGCGCGCTGGGCGTGGAAGCGATGCCTCCACACAGCAGGCCACGACAGCGAGACCTGGGGCCTTGCTTCAGCCGAAGAATTTGAACCCGTCCCCCGCCTCTGCCGCCTAATCCTATCGGTCTATGAAGACGATATCCGAAACCCACTTTGGGCTCCCCCTGGTGGCTATGGAATAAACCCCGATTGGTTGATTTCTCATAAAACTTACCAAGATACCCAAGGCCGCGCCCCTCCTTACCAAATCTACCTTGATCACAACAATGCTGATATTGTCCTTGCCATTAGAGGCCTTAATATGGCAAGGGAAAGTGATTACGCTGTTTTACTGGATAACAGGCTTGGTCAGAAGAAATTTGATGGCGGGTATGTTCATAACGGGCTATTGAAGGCGGCCGTTTGGGTTTTAGATAAGGAGTGTGAGGTTTTGAAGTGTTTGGTAGTAGATAACCCGAGTTATACATTGACATTTACGGGGCATTCACTTGGGTCGGGGGTGGCGGCGATGTTGGCGTTGGTAGTAGTACAGGCTCGGGATCGGTTGGGGAATGTGGAGAGGAAGAGGATCAGATGTTATGCAATTGCTCCGGCTAGGTGTATGTCACTGAATTTAGCAGTGAGGTATGCCGATGTGATCAATTCCGTCGTCCTCCAGGCAAGTTCATTTTCTTTCATTTTTAAAGTACTGAAAATTCTGAGGAATATGAGATTAAGCGTGCAATAAGTATTGCTAGATATAATTTTGATTTAGTTCATACATCACTTATGGAGCTTAGTGATATTTCCAGTTGTCTCAGTATGCTATCTCATTTCTTTTTCATTTATTTGATTGGACATTCTTTATTCACTATCATATATGAAAGTGTAATTAGTGATGCCTCTGACATAACATATTGAATTATGTGGATTTTCTTGAATTTTTTGGATCTTCTTGAGTAGAGTGTGTCAGATTTGATCCACCTTTCATGGATTCGCCTGCTTGTGGTTGTTCAATTTTAACTCTTAACTGTAAACCCATACAAATTGCAGAATATGAAAGCATTTCTAAATGAGATGGACTCCTATAAAACTGCTTTACGCAGATATTGGCTTGAAAGAGATTGATGTGATTTTAAATGTGTAATACTCGCAAGTGCACGAATCGTACCGTAGTAAACAGGTGCAGAGTACGAGGTCGTTCCCCCAAGGATTTTAAATAGATTTTTAAAAGGAATAACTATCATCATAGATCTTCCCTAGAATTATTACAATATTAATCTAGCCTAACAAGTTCGATGAATGTAAAAGAAGAATAACTAAACAAGATAATATTAATCAAAGAAAAACAAGTGAGGTTTAGGATACTAAATCCTCCCATCCTTGGTTATCATCTATGAGTTCAGATCTAAAGGGTAGAATATTGGAGACGAAAATGGCATAAAGATTAAAATCAATTAAAACTTTATGGAAGATTAAAACAATTAAATTGGTGTAAAAATCTAAAATAATACTTTTACAAATCCACAAATGAAAAGAACCAAAACATTTAATGTATTAAAATATTTCTAATCACAATGAATTAATGATTCAAATTTTTGCAATAAAAACAAGATTAGGGTACTCAATCATAGATCTAAGATCATGGGAAAAATATGACTAATTCACATATCTCGGATTGATGATTAAATCCCAATAGCGGCAAAAGCATATAGGCATAAAAATCAAATAGGCGTCTACCAACATTCCAACCACATATCTAACTTTATGGATGAATCCCTCAGATGGGATTCATCATATCCTAAATCTCTAAGAGATTAGCCAAACATTTCCATAAGAAAAATATAAACAAATGAAATAACTGAATTAAACTTCATTAACATACCAGAATTTAGCGTAAAAATAAATCCAAACGGCATCTTTTATCAATCCGCTATGATCTTCCTCCAAAAAGAACTACTATTTTATGTTCTAGATCTAGAAAACTGATAGAAGAAGACTAGAAAACTAACAGAAGAAAGCTAGAAAACTAAAAACGATTAACAAAAAGAAGACTATAACTAATGTACAAAAGGAGAGCCTCCTGAAAGAAAGAGATAAAAAACCCTAACTCTAACTCTTGCTTTTATAGGATCTTATTTCGAAACTCTAAAATACTAAGCTCGATCGATCAATTCCAAAATTCCATTGATGGATTTTGAACAGAGTCCTGCCGTATTACAATTCACTTAAATTCGATCAATTGGTTTCATTATTCGATCAATCGATTTTCGACAGAGTCAACTACGAAATTTCATCACATAAATTTGATTGATCGATTTCAGAATTTGATCTATTGATTCTGGACAGTGTCAGCTAAGAAATTTCTTCTTTACGCTTTGATCGATCGATCGTTTTCCACGATTTTCTGTGCTTGATGCTCTCTTGGTTCTACATTCCGACGTATATTGTCTTTATACTCCTTTGTACTCTTGAATTGATCGAAGGGTCAGAATTTCCTGAAATCATTGAAACTCCACAGAAACTCCACAGAAACCATTAGTTTATTCTCATCGAACGGCTAAGTGTACATTTGAGGGTGTGAAATATGATAATATTTCAACACTTATCAGAGACCTATTTAGGGCTCATGATATACGTTTTGACCATTTTAAATGTTTCATGTGTATAGTCATCACTTTTACCACACATCCCAAATATACACATCAGAGCGTTAGTCATCTGATCAGAGTGCTTTTATATCAACTGTTAAAAAGTGTATAGAATTGTCTATGTTAGAGTGCATAGATTGGATGGTTCAAATCCTTCAATGACTCTGATTTATGAACCCGTGGTAGCTCCCTATATGAGCTGTGACTTTGATGACTTGGATTGCTGAAAAGATGTGCCATGTGGCCTTAAATGAGTGCTTGGCATGGTCTCTTCTATAAATGCTTCTCATAGCCCATAATTTCTTTTCATATCAAGTTACTTCTTTTCTTTTAAGTTATTGTTTTGTTAAAATTTTGCCGTAGACTTTTTGGAGGCTGAACATTTCCGTGGTGCTCAAGCTCTGTTTGTGTGTATTTAGTATCTTCAAAATTCTGTTCACAATTTTAACTTTTTGGAGTTACTGATACCTTAATTTAATCAGTCTAGAAGCAGTGGGGGTATGAAATTCTACTGTGTTACCTGCAGAAAGGTTCATCAACAACAGGAGTATTCTACTAAATATTGGGGAGTTCATGAGTTACTATCACAGTAATGAGTATTGGAAATAAACAAAGGAGAACTTCACCTGATTTTCAGGAAAAATATTACAAGAATGCTAAGAAGTTAATTTGATTTTAAAAAACCCCACTCTTTTTAGATTTTGTCATGATAAATCATGCCAGTTTATCCCCATAAATGTTCTTAAGTTCTTACGTAAGCTTGTTGTTGTAGCTCGTAGAAATTTTATGCCTCTACCATTGAAAATACAATACACAAATATACACAGCTTATCTCCACTTTAACAATCTTTATTTATTTCTGACGGGGAACGTCAAGAAAAATAAAATAAAAATTTTTACTGTTCACGATGAACAGTGATGGTCGTCCGTAAACAGTGACGGACATCCGTGATGAATAGTGATGGACATCCGTGAAACAATGACGGACGTCCGTGATTTTGCCCCCTATCTCTCCGTAAGTCACGGACGTCGTGACGGGACTTCTAATTTTGAGTTTTTGTTGCAAAAACTTACCTTTTTTGTGTTTTATTTCTATTAGAACTCTTTATTTCGAATTTAATTATTGGTGACCTATATATTGAGGCTTGTAAAGACTTTTTTATGAGTTATTGAATATTTTGAACGCTTTTATGCTTGAATATTCTTTGCCTGAGATGGGTTTGGTGTGAGGCCAAGGGAGTGATTCCCAAAAGCCATTGTTATTTTCTCTATTATCTATCACTGTGTTCTTTGAATCTTTTGTCTTATTGATCCCTGCTTGTTTTTCCTACATCTTAACCTATTGATTTCTTGATCCCTAAAACCATAAATCCCTTTCCGAATCCCAAATCAAACAGAGCCAAAAACTCTTTTCTAAGCCATAAATCAAACCATAAGCTCATTACAAAACCATACACCTATTTCCAAAGCCCTAGTTAGAGCTTGTGAATCTACATCGGATCGAAGACAAATGCCCAAGCCTGGAAAAAGCTAGAGTTCTATCTCTAGGCCGATCTCACCTCAAATCTAATAGTACTTGCGTATCGGATTGGACCCTAACTGGATCTCGCGTGATCTACCAACCTGAATTCTCTGAACTCTAAGGTTTTTAAGATAGTTTTGAGATTAAGCTTGATTTAATTTTATTTAATTTTGGCAAGATCGCATAAAATCATAATCACGCATTTTAGGGTTCCCGTCCCGCGTCAGTTTTGGTATCAGAGCCCTAGGTTTTCTAGGTTAGGGCATCTTTGCTTGTCATATTTATTTTATTGCATTGTTTTGTGGGTCCATATTGCATTCCATATTAGAACCCTAATAGACCTTGTGATCACCATGGACTCGAGTGCGATTCTCAATGCCCTTAACGGCATGCCAGAAGAATTGGGTGCGATTGGTGCACATTTGAGTACCATAGAGCAAGCCCAAACATCCCTAGTAGTTGGTAATGATAGATTACGTGATCGAATCAACCAACTGGAAGCGATGGGTGGGCTGGAAAATCAGCACCAAGAGCGTGAATGCCTTCACTTAGAACGTAATGGTCGCCAAGACAATCTGAACCGTAGGGATCATCGTAGAGATGACGATGACCCTGAAGTTCAACTCCTTAAGAACGTCCGAGTTGAGATTCCGACTTTCGATGGAAGACTAGACCCTACCGTCTTCCTCGATTGGCTTTCTGACATGGACCAACACTTTGATTGGTATGCCATGAATGACGACCGTTGTGTTAGACTCGCTAAGATGAAGTTGGTTGGTCAAACTCGACTTTTCTGGCTCAATGTCAAGCGCATCAGGGTAAATGTGGGTTGTCCTCCCATTACCCGTTGGGACGCCATGAAGGAACGACTTACTGAGAAGTATGCTTGACGGGGAATTTAGATCTGCATGTTTGCATCGTGACTAGGCCAATCGAAGCAAGCCAGCAAAGTAGAAATGGACCCATAAATGGGCTTTCAAAAGGTCCATTAAAGACCCGTGTGCACATTAATTTAGGCAATATTTTATTTAGGTTTAGTTTCCTTTCTTATTAGGATTCTTTTAATAAGTGGCTTGTTTTAGGACTAGTTTCCTTATTTGAATTATATAGGGGTCAGGTATATATATGATATGTGACTGTTAATCCCGTCACTTTCTGCGCAACCATCGGAAAAGTGGTCATAAGTCTACCAATATGTGTCGGAATTATGTGATTCTTGTCTTGTTGGAAAGCTACTTCGGTAAGCTTTCAAACAAGACCAATTTCACGTTAATCGGACATCGTTTGATCATTCAAAAGTGATCGCGTAATAAAAAAACAGGATTAATAGTAAAATCAATTATGACCGTTAGATTGGAAAGTTTTAATGGTTGATTAAGAGTTTTATTTTAAGTAGTATTGCTAGGGTTTCTTTTCTTTATAAATACACATTGTAATCTCTTATGAGAATTAGTATTGATGATGAATGAAAATTATGAGTTTTGCTTTGTGTGAATTCTAGAGAACTTGAGATGAGCTTTCGATCGAAGGAGTGATTCTTTCAAACCTGAGGAGTGAGCAATCGTTTCTCGTACGACTTGGTGCGAAGCCGACGTACAGCCTCGGTGCGAACCCTTAGAAACCCGTTGGTGCGAAGCCGACAAACCTCTCTAGAGCGAATCCGGAGATTTCCTATCTTCTTATTCTTTTTATTTTATTTTAATCAAAGGTTTAAGACTCTAAACCCCTTCCACGCGGGATTCTGCTATTTTAGGGTTAGCTTGCGATTCCGTCCCGCGTTAGTTTTGGTATCAAAGCGGTTCGAATCCTCGGGAAATGGATCGGCGAATCATGAGTCAGGATCAAGTTCTTGAAGCCCTTTGTGATTTGAACGATTGCATGGTTTCCATGAGAACGTTCGTGAAACGATGGAACATTCCTATCGTGCGTCAAAAGATGGCGATGGTGGAAAAACTTTGGCGCGAAGAGAAAGGTAGATCATCTCAGCAGCACGGTTCCATATTCTAGCATAAGGCGCTCCTTAATAGCGTTTATTGCGAGTTGTTAAGGTCGCGTCGGATTGTGGTTGAATGGCGTGAGAATATCAGTGCAATAGTTATCAAAGATTTTATTCACAATTTGTCTGAAGACGTATTAGATGTGATTCGTGCTTTGAGATCGAAGGCGAGAGATTTCGTCCCCAAAGCTGAACCGGTGAGAAAATCTCTACGAGTTGAAGTTCCTCTATCCGAACCCGTGGTTGTACCTGTATCGGTGGAAGATATCGAACCTATAGTAAATCAAAGTACTTCCATGCCTATGGAAGAACTGATGGCGCCCGTTGTTCACGCAGATCCAGTTATCCTCCTTGATCTTGTGCCGGAACAACGTCCGGTTGAAGAGTCCATACCAGTTGTTGAGACCGTGGCAGATCTCGAGACTGTCGCAGAGCCCAAGATCGTTGAAGTCCAAGCATCCATGATAGGGCCTACCGAACCCGCAATCATTGAAGCACAGGCATCTGTGATCGTCTCTACCGAGTCCGAGACCATTCAAAAGTTCGAGGTCCCTAGGGAACATGCATACTTGATAATGTTTATTGATGTTGCCCAAAGTTCGAGGTCGAACTTTTTCAAAGTCGAGGAGACTGACGGGAAATTTAGATCCGCATGTTTACATCGTGACTGGGCCAATCGAAGCAAGCCAGCAAGGAAGAAATGGACCCATAAATGGGCTTTCAAAAGGCCCGTTAAAGATCTGTGTGCACATTAATTTAGGCAATATTTTATTTAGGTTTAGTTTCCTTTCTTATTAGGATTCTTTTAATAAGTGGCTTGTTTTAGGACTAGTTTCCTTATTTGAATTATTTAGGGGTCAGGTATATATATGTGATATGTGACTGTTAATCCCATCACTTTCTGCGCAACCATCGGAAAAGTGGTCATAAGTCTATCAATATGTGTCGGAATTGTGTGATTCTTGTCTTGTTGGAAAGCTACTTCGGTAAGCTTTCAAACAAGACCAATTTCACGTCAATCGGACACCGTTTGATCCTTCAAAAGTGATTGCGTAATAAAAAAAGGGGATTAATAGTAAAATCAATTATGACCGTTAGATTAGAAAGTTTTAATGGTTGATTAAGAGTTTTATTTTAAGTAGTATTGCTAGGGTTTCTTTTCTTTATAAATACACATTGTAATCTCTTATGAGAATTAGTATTGATGATGAATGAAAATTATGAGTTTTGCTTTGTGCGAATTCTAGAGAACTTGAGATGAGTTTTCGATTGAAGGAGTGATTCTTTCAAACCTGGAGAGTGAGCAATCGTTTCTCGTACGACTTGGTGCGAAGCCGACGTACAGCCTCGGTGCGAAGCCTTGGAAACCCGTTGGTGCGAAGCCGACAAGCCTCTCTAGAGCGAATCCGGGGATCTCCTATCTTCTTCTTCTTTTTATTTTATTTTAATCAAAGGTTTAAGACCCTAAACCCCTTCCACGCGGGATTCTGCTATTTTAGGGTTAGCTTGTGATTCCGTCCCGCGTTAATGTTCCTTTGTCATACCATCAACGCCTCCTCGACCAGTGGCAAAATTTATGTCAAGGTGGTATGCCCGTGACCGATTACATTGCCAAAAATTTGAAGAGTTCATGATGAGGGAAAAAGTATTGGAAGATCCTGAAATCACTCTCTCTAGATTCCGCACCGGATTGGGACTTGAATTACAAAAAGAATTGATTTCTCACCCCGTAGAAACTCTTGAAAGATGCTATGCCGTTGTGCAAGATCTTGAACGGTACTTGAAAACTACGGTGGTGAAGAGGACCGAGTCATATTATAATAGTCAACGAGTCGGTGAGGGACGATTCAATTCTCCTCCCAAACCTACACAACCCACCCCTACCAATTCGAGGTTTGAGAAGGGAAAAAAGTGTAGTCGGAGACTCCTCCAGGGTTAACTCTCAAGTAAAGTGCTATAAATGTCATGGGATGGGACACTTTGCCTCCCAATGCCTTACGAAAGAACCCCAAAGGACTCTTCATTAAGGGAGAGAAGGATGATGATGAGGTAGTGGTTGAAGAGAAAGTATTTGAACCGGTTAGCACACCCAGTGATGAAGAGGGTGATGCTATTGGTCATGCTTTAGTTGTGAGGTGTGCCCTTGCACAACCTCCATGGGACGAAAAGGATGACTGGCAAAGGGAGAACATCTTCCACACCTACGCCAGATTTGGTGAAAAGAATTGTGGGGTCATCATGGATAGCGGTAGTTGTACTAATGTAATATCCACACATGCAGTCCGCCGCTTAGGGCTTACACCCGAAGCCCACTCGAGACCTTATAAAGTCGCATGGGTCAATTCTTCATCCATTCCCGTGTCGAAAAGGTGTCGTGTACCGATTCAGTTAGGTTCTTATTCGGACACCTTATGGTGTGATTTGGTGCCGATGGATGTGGGCCATATCATTTTGGGAAGGCCGTGGCTCTACGAAATGGACGTGACTCTTTCTGGTCGAACAAACATATGCACGTTCATGCATAAGGGCAAAAAGATTACTTTACACCTTTTGCCTCCCAAAACACCATCGACCAACACCGTCGAACAGAAGGGCGAGTCTTCTAAATCTATTAATATTGTGAGCCCTTCTGAGTTCGAGAAAGCATCGACCAACACCTTCGGTGATGAAACCTTTGGTCCAGGGGAATTGACGGGGACGCCACATACATGGACATTGGATTCGGACCACATCGTTTCTACCGGCGTCGAAAGAAGAGGAGAGGGAGCCCAAGTCCGAGTACAACATGCGTGTTTTATCGGTGATGAAACATTTTGAGTGGAGGAGAATGACGGGGAACGTCAAGAAAAAAAATAAATAAAAATTTAAACAAAAATTATTGTTCACGATGAACAGTGACGGACGTCCGTGAAACAATGACGAACGTTTGTGATTTTGCCCCCTATCTGTCCATAGGTCACGGACGTCCGTGGGGCATTACGGACGCCCGTGGACGTCGTGACGGGACTTCTAATTTTGAGTTTTTGTTGCAAAAACTTACTTTTTTTTGTGTTTTATTTCTATTAAAACTTTTTATTTCGAATTTAATTATTGGCGGCCTATATATTGAGGCTTGTAAAGACTTTTTAATAAGTCATTGAATATTTTGAATGCTTTTATACTTGAATATTCTTTGCCTGAGATGGGTTTGGTGTGAAGCCAAGGGAGTGATTCCCAAAAGCCATTGTTATTTTCTCTATTATCTATCACTGTCTTCTTTGAATCTTTTGCCTTATTGGTCCCTGCTTGTTTTTCCTACATTTTAACCTATTGATTTCTTGATCCCTAAAACCATAAATCCCTTTCCGAATCGCAAATCAAACATAGCCCAAAACCCTTTTCTAAGCCATAAATCAAACCATAAGCTCATTACAAAACCATACACCTATTTCCAAAGCCCTAGTTAGAGCTTGTGAATTTACGTCG
Source organism: Chloranthus sessilifolius (assembly GCA_021018995.1). Taxonomy (NCBI): domain Eukaryota; kingdom Viridiplantae; phylum Streptophyta; class Magnoliopsida; order Chloranthales; family Chloranthaceae; genus Chloranthus; species Chloranthus sessilifolius. The sequence goes on from CM037587.1 coordinate 141,984,974, forward strand.
GATCGAAGACGAACGCCCAAGCCTGAAAAAAGCTAGAGTTCTATCTCTAGGCCGATCTCACCTCAAATCTAATAGTACTTGCGTATCGGACTGGACCCGAACTGGATCTCGCGTGATCTACCAACCTGAATTCTCTGAACCTTAAGGTATTTAAGATAGTTTTGAGATTAAACTTGATTTAATTTTGGCAAAATCGCATAAAATCATAATCACGCATTTTAGGGTTCCCGTTCCGCGTCAATTTCTCAATAATAAAGAAGTTCAAATTCAAGCAAGAAGGAATGGAGAATACGAACCTGCGGCCCAAAGCCAGCAGCACAGTGAGAAGCTGAACCATAAAGAGACAACAACATGAAAGAAAACACCAAGAGACAGCACAGCAGACCAAACTAAACCAGACTGATGGGCCAGCGGGAATACTGCTAGCCACTTATCTCATTTATTTGCTCAATTCTATATATTTATTGATAATAACTATAATAATAATTATTTTTATTGCTATTGTTGTTAATATAGTTTTTTTCTCATTGGTTGAAGCTTGAAGGTAATTTTGTATTCCTAGCTCCTCCCTTTGGAAAAAATTGATTTTACATAGAGGTCATTAAGTAATTTTACTTTTGAAATCTCTAAACCCAGATGACCCCAAACTTCTGCTGTCCATGCTAGTTCTTTAATAAAACAAATCATTTGGTCGAATTTTCTGTTTTACTTATGCTGGTATGAGCTCTTCTGTGTACGATTTGATCGCCTTCTTCAGCTACCTTCTCAATTGCTCCTTCATAATGGAAAGCTCTCTCCTACGATCAGAACAATAATATCAAGAAGCACCCATCTCTCTACATTCTACAGCATATCAACCATTATAAGATCCTCCATCGTAGTTGAGCAGAGCGTCGCATACAAGGATAAAAAATTCGGGTTTCGTTTCAGTTTCGGGCTGGGCTGAAACCGAAATTTTGAACCGAAATTTAGGCCGAAAACTTCACAGGGACCGAGAACTTCCGAAAATATGGGGGACCGAAACCGAAACATTTCGGTTGAAATCTGAAGATTTCAGCCGAAATTTTGAACCATGGTCACATATGACATCTTCATCGCTACAGCCAGCTATTCTCTTAAGAGTTGGTATTAGGTATCTGACCGAGCTCCGCCAGCGATGCTTGGGTCAATCTCCGTTCGCCAGCCTTGGGAGATGCACATATATTTTTTTAGTGCCAAATCAGTGAAAGTCAAAAAAGGTACTTTCACGGATTTGCGTGCTCATAAATAGCTTTGCACTTCCAGTGGGTTGACCATTTTCGCAAATTGGCCTAGCACTCGTGGCGACACTTGGTTGGGTACCTAATAGCAACTATTCTGTTGATACTTTAACTGATAGCTGGTTCATAGTTCTGTGAGTCAAGGCTGTGACTGATGCTTCGACATGGAAAATGTTTCTTGTCTGTAACAACACATGTCGCTGGGAAAGTGTTGACTGTGAAGTGGAATCAACTCAAGCAATCATGATGGACGATTAAATGTGCACAAAATCATCAGAACTGTGTTTCTGCCATTGTATTTCAAAATGCCTTTGGCTAGCGTATTTGCTCAATATTGTTCATGAAAACCAACTCCAGTCATATGGAGTACTCTATGGGCATTTTATGGTTCACTAACAGGTCATTATAGTCAACTTCCATAATGGCATAATATCCCTATATGGATTAAGATCTATTCAAAATACCATCTCACATCTTCCATCAGTAATCAGCAAATTGTCCACCAAGTATGATGTCGACCTCTGGTCTTAGACTTTATGCTATTTTTTTAGGGTTTAGGGTTAGGGCGTGTTTGCATTTCCATGTTATTTACTAGTCAATAAAAAGCTGGATGCTATTCATTTCTTTTGTAGTGCAGTAACTGAAGTAGGGCTCAATCCAAGCTTAACAAGCGATAGACACTGTTTAACTTTAGTTAAACTTAATAAATAAGCCCCTGTAAAGCAAGCAGTTAGACATTTTTTTTCACTTGATTTTGGAATAATATCTTTCCAACATTTCCAACATCTATGCAACATGGGAATAGGTGAGGGAAATTCAGAAACCTAGATTGGAAACCTTTAAGGTTGGAGCCAAAATAAGCTTCCAGTGGAGAAAATATGAGGGTAATATTTAAATGCCTCTGCAAATGGAACCACCATTATATTGAACAACTAACAAGTGCAACTTTGAAAGTTCTGTTTTATACAAATTAAAGAAGAATTTTTTTTTTTGAAAAAAAATGATCAAAGATTAGTCATACTACCTTATATACACGACAAATCTCGTTGCATGATATGGGTAAGGGAGTTTATGAAGGATCTAGTTCCATAAAAATGAGTCCCTGGCCTGAAGCCAGACAGCTCTGAAGGGACATATATACAACCGGTTTCAATTCCTGTATTCGTACCTCAAATATAAATTGGATGAGTTGATGATTGGCTTGGATGAGTTTTTTTTTTATAAAACTAGCATGTTGTAATTTTATACCTTAAAGTAACACAGAATTTGAAAGATCAATTACCACATTGGGTCTGAATTTTCGAATGTTAAAAAGCATATGAATCATTATCCATAGCATGGTTGGACTCTTGGGGAGGAGGTCCTTTTCTGGTGCGAGGGTGAATTCTGTGGCAGCTATATTCCTTTGCAATTAGTTGGACAATCTGGAAACAGGGGAATGATAGAATCTTTTGTGATAAGGCACGTGCTCTCGTCAGCTGGCTTTGAAGATTGAGCACAGGATCGCGGCATGGGTTCAGATGCTTGAAAGATTTCAAACGCAGATATCTGTATTGTTGGTTGGTTGTGATTCAAAGTATACTTGTCAAACTGAAAAGGATTGCTAGATGGGGTGCTCCTCTGATTGGGATGGTCAAATTGAAGTTTGACGGCTGTTCATTAGGCAATCTGGGCTGGTGGATCCAGAGGCACCATCAGGGGCGTGGACGTTGCTGTCCTATCCTGTTACTTTGAGCCGCTGGGAGAATGTGATGGTATTGAAGCAGAACCACAATTAGTGCTAACAGGAATAGGATCCTTCAGGGATAAGGAGATTAGACATTTGATAATGGAAGGGGATTCCACAAGTGTCATTACCTGGATGAAAGTGAGGCCGGCAGTACACGAGAGCATGGATCAAAATTTTGGCCAATAACTGAAGTTTGCAGTTATCGGTTTCGGTCCAGACCAAAACAAAGCCGAAATTTGAAGTTATCGGTTCTTTTTGTATGGGAGTGAAGTTTTTGGCCGAAATTTTGGTTCAAAATTTCAGTTTCGGTCCAGCCCGAAATTGAAATGAAATCCGAAATTTTTATCCTTGCACAAAGGATGCTTAATTGGTTTGATGAGTCATGAGATATCTGATCTGTTGAAGTCGATGATTCTAAACTTTTCGCTGTTATGTGGGAGACCAATTCTGAGCCGGCTACCCTCACAGAAGAAGGGAGTTGTAGATAAGAGGTCGTGTTTGGATGCTTGCTTGCATGGATGTAACTTAGTTCTTTGGGACCCGTAATATTTTTCTACTAACCTTCTTACTTAACCTATCTGTTTTTTATTGTTTTTTTTCTTCTATCAATTAATTGTAGTTTTTCATTAAAGAAAATCTACCTAATGCTTACATATCCTTCAACATAGATTACCGTCATAGAAAAATGCTCCTCATCTCCCTAGTAGTTATCATTGAAGAATAATATATGGGAATCAAGCAAGTTCTACAATCTAGAAATCATCTGCAAGATCGGAACCAATAACTTTGCATCACCATATTACAGAAATTAGTCAAGGTTATATGATCTTCTCATTGGAGATAATGATGGATGCGGTGATGCGGGAACTTACTAAATGCAATGCTAGGGCTGAGATTAAAATTTAAATTAATTCAAACAATTAAAAATAATAGTTTCTCATAACAACTTGTCACGGAAGTTCTAGAAATTCAATTAGAAAATTTAATTTCGGCCCGAAATAGCGTTACTTTCCGTGTACATTCCCTATTGCGGATCTAGAAGACTAGGGTTCTTATGAACGGCTAGATCTCCGATAGTTGTAGGGCGTCGAACGAACTCGGAAACAGGTTCCTTCGATACCGTACAAAATAAAAGGCTAATAATGATTTTTACTGAAGACGGGTAATTTGATATTGAATTTTTATGATTTTTATGGAATAAATAGGCTAGATCTAGTATTTAATGGAAAATAAAATAACTAGGGTTATGCTACTTACGCAAACCGTAGATCCAAAGAAGATAGAGATGGAAGAAGAGTTGGCCTCGCATCAAACCACAAAAAGGAATCAAAGAAAACCTCTCCGTTTTGAGAGAATCATACCCTCGCGAAAGTTTAGAACTATCAATTTTGCATAAACAATTTTCATTAACCAAAAACTGATAATAAAGTTGTTTACAAGCCTTTAAATAGGCTAACTAAAACCCTAAGAATATTACTTAAACTAAAACTTTTAATCAATCATTAAAACTTTCTAATCTAACGGTCATAATTAATTTTATCATTAATCTCGTTTTTTTATTACGCAACCACTTTTGAAGGGTCAATGGTCAAACGATGCCCGATTGACGTAAAATTGGTCTTGTTTGAAAGCTTATCAAAGTAGCTTTCCAACAAGACCAGAATCATACAATTCCGACACATTGGTGGACTTATGACCACTTTTCCGATGGTTGCGCAGAAAGTGACGGGATTAACACTCACATATCACATATATGTGTCTGACCCCTAATTGATTCAAATAAGGAAACCAATTCTAAAACAAACCACTTATTAAAAGAATTTTAATCAACTAAAACGTTTTTACATTCTTCTTTCGCCTTTGCTGATCTTCTTCCGCTTTAGAAACGTCACTGGCGGTTGCTTGAATCTGATGTCCCCATCATACGGCTTTTGAAAGACTTCCACATCCAAGCTTTTTCCCAATTTCATCTCACCAACATATGCTAACTCATGTTGTGACTTGTCACTTGTATTTGTGTTTTTGGTTTTTGATAGTTGCTACCATTATGTCAATATGTGTGTTCAGTGCTGTTGTAATGATGTTGAATTTCCAATATTGTTATCGTTATGTGCCGTTGGTGCTGATAATGATTCTTCTGATTCAGGATGATTTCTTACCTCGGACTGCTACTCCCTTGGAGGACATTTTCAAGTCACTTTTCTGGTAAAATAGTGGTCTTCATCTTCTTTACAAACTTCGTCCCTCTTTGCTATTTTCCCGTTCCGTGAAACAAATAGTCTACTCCATTTTCCTTGATTAATGAAATCACTCTTCACACTTTTCAAGTATAGATAATGAAAATCATACTTACCTGCCATGTGCATTCTCTTATACTGCGAGTGAAGTAGTATTGAGGTAAAGGGGGCTTTGAATGCAAAGAATTTATGGAACAGCACCACTATATAGTGTTGAAAATGGGAAATGGGGTTTTTTAATGCTTTCTAGAGGCTGACCACATTTTTTTTCGACAGTTTACCATGCTTGCTATGCCTAAGATGTATGAGAGATACATGTATACCGGAAAACACAATGCTCAAAGATCCAAGGCGGCTATATGCACCGGGCCGTCTTTATCACATTGTCGAGAGAAAGCCTTTCAGGTAATCAATTGATGCACTTGAGCACATTTACACCCAAAATTGGAAGGTGCTTTGCTATTTCCTAGAAATTCTATAGATTTAGTCAGCATTGGCGTAATGAAGATGCTGAGAACTATTGTGTTATCAGTGACAAGATTTGGAAATATTTTTACCCTGAGTAGAATAAATGATGAATAAATCAAGCTGCAGCTGCTTTTAATGGATGACATGATATCATTCTTGGTTGCAGGATGGGAAGATTTCCACCCGTTGTTAGAACGGCAGTGCCCGTTGATGGGAGGTTTGAGCACATTGTTCTTTCTTGCAATGCCACGTCCGACCATGCCATCATTTGGATTGAGAGAGAAGCACAAAGAGCCCTTGATGTGAGATTTCATCTTGTTATTAAATCTCAGTAGCATCACCTCACTTATGAGAGTGAAGTTTCTGTTCTTCCATCTCTAATTACAGCAGCTAATTTTCATTCAAGTGGAAAATCGAGGTTTTTCTGATAAGATATGAATGAAAAATCGAGGTTTTTCTGATAAGATAATGCAGTGAAAACTACCAAATATCAAGAAATCAGAGCCTAATTTTAACTCTCCTTGCAGCTATCGTAAGTTCATGAAGCTTATGAATCACCTTTTAGCGAATTTAATCCGGTCAAAAGGTTTTGACAGGATTTGTTGGTTAAAAGGTGCTTCTGGTAGTGCCTTATTGGTCAATTGAACTTTATCACCCTGGTTTCCAACAGTTAACAAAACCTACCCACATTTCGGTCAGATAACAAAAATTCTCCAACTACCCTTCTTTAGCCTCTTGCCATGGGTCATCCTCGTTCAAAAGTGACTGCTCTTAATCTCTCCTTTTTACTTTTCTTTTTTCCGAGCACAGTTGATGCTAGAGAAGGATCAGATAATGGGGATCCCAGCAAAACAGAGGATGGAAAGGCAAGAAACTCTTGCAAGAGAGCACAGTGAGGAATACAAGGCAGCACTATGGCGGGCAGTCTCACTGGCTGTACCACATGCTTATTCTCCTTCTGCATATGGAACATTTGACAGCAGCGATAGTGGGAGTGAGATCTCTGGCAGACTCGAGGAGTTGGATTTGTCGGGGTCTTCGGGGGATAGGAGCAACAGACAACGTGAGAGCTGGGATGAATTGATAGAGCGCCTCTTCGATAAAGACGAATCCGGCCACATGGTGCTTAAGAAATCATCTGAGGATGATCGAGGGAGGATGTAGATTGTAAATTTTGGTATGAAACAACATTCATTTATTGTTATTAAGGATTCTTACATATTGTTCTTTTGGTTGATGCTCACGGAAGTATGAGAGGGAATTATTCTATGGGCAGCTCTATTTGGGCTACCTGATTACTGAGGGAGGGCTCCAACATATGAAAACCATTGACGGCTTTGAATTGGACGCCCGAGATCGTTTTTCAACTCAATCTTCCACACAACGGATCTTGAGACCATGGGTGTATCATGAAATGTGATTTTAGGGCCATTTGTTGGGATATGTGCCACGTGGAATGAGAAACTGTCAGTCTGATGATATGCCCATGGTCTCAAGATCCATTGCCTGAAAGATTGGGGTGAAAAGAGATCTCTATCGTCTGATTCAAAGCAGTCAGTGGATTTCAGACGTAGGTGCCCTCATTCATCCAGTAGGCGTGAATAGAGCTATCCTTAATATATGGGAAAATGATCATTTGGGTGTTCAGCGGGATCTCCATCCAAGTGGCACAACGTGAAAGCACCATAGATGAATCAATGGTCCACATATGCAGACGGGCCTTGTATTGCTGGCTGTACTCGGGCATGTATCCGGAGACTTTTTTCTTCCTGCACGTGATTTATAGTTGCACCAATTCTCACTAACTGCAACCAATTATGAAAAATAATGATATTCGATTTTTTTCGCTTAACAGTTGCTTATAAGATCCAAAACATGCATCGTGTTCATAGCAGCTCTGTTTTGGAGGCACACGAGCTTTTCGAAATCCTATGCTCCTCCGGGTCAATTAAAAAAAGGGCTTTGTATCAAAAAATGGCTTGCGCCTTTTTTTTATCACCAAAAAAATGTGAACCTTTTTTTTTAACCTATATAGCGCCCATGCGTTGCTGAACACCCGTTGGCTAGAGAAACTTACGCACCAATTTTTAATTTTTTTACAATTTTACCCCTATTAGTTTATCCTCTTCTTAGTTGCCTATATTTCAAATTTGCTATTAGTATAAAGGCTAAAAACCCTCTTCTCAAACCCTTCAAAACCTCTCTTCTTTCTCTCTCTCTCACAAGCGGAAAAAGTATTCATTGGAAAAGAAGAATTAAGGTTTGGTGTTCGCTGGAGAAGAAGAACAAGGGTTTCGGTTTGATAGGGTTTGGTGTTTGCCGGAGAAGAACGATGCAAAACCCAGATCCTTCAAAACCCTCTTCTTAGATCCTTCAAACTCTCTTTTCTTTCTCTCCCTCTCTCTCTCTCTCACTAGGGTTTGGTGTTTGCCAGAGAACCATCTAAAACCTTCGGTTTGGTGTTCGTCAGAGAAGAAGAATGATGCAAAACCCAGATCCTTCAAAACCCTCTTCTTAGATCCTTCAAACCCTCTCTCTTCTTTCTCTCTCTCTCACTAGGGTTTGGTGTTCGCCAGAGAAGAACCATCTAAAACCTTCGGTTTGGTGTTTGCCGGAGAAGAAGAACGATGCAAAACCTAGATCCTTTAAAACCTTCTTAGATCCTTCAAACCCTCTCTCTTCTTTCTCTCTCTCTCTCTCTCTCACTAGGGTTTGGTATTCATCAGAGAAGAAGAACCATCTAAAACCTTCGGTTTGGTATTCGCCGAAGAAGAACGATGTAAAACCCAGATCCTTCAAATCCTCTCTCTTCTTTCTCTCTCTCTCTCTCTCTCACTAGGATTTGCTGTTCGCCAAAAAAGAACCATATAAAACCTTCTATTTAGTGTTCGTTGGAGAAGATACTATCAGATCACGATCGCCGGAGAAGGACATTCAAAAATTGCGCATTGTACAAAAAAATAAATGTGCAAGTCAAAAAAACGAATAATTTAAAAATCAAGAAAAAATAAATTTTAAAACTGAAAAAAGTGAAGAACTAGGTAAATTTTCTACAAATTAATTGAAAAAAGATATAAAAAACCCATCAAAAATTGATCGAACCGGCGGAGAAGAAGATAGGCATTTCTCGCCTATTCTGAAGAAGGAAGGTCAATATCGTCCCTCAAAATAGAGGGTGAAAAGTCATGCATCTAAAACGGCCTGTTTAAGCCTACATAGGGCATTTTTTAGTAATAAAAAAAATTAGGGAAATGGTGATAAAAATTATAGAGGAGCGATTTCTGGTACTTTTCTCTTAAAAAAATTTAAGTGGATATCAAGCTTTTCTATGTACACACCACTAAATTTTATTATTGGGTGTGCCAGAAGAAGAAAGTGTTCTAAAAGTGACAGGCATCTTCTTTTATTTGTTCCTAAAATGACACCTATCTAGTGTGTGCTAATCTAGTAATCTTGCAAATGAGAGTCCCATTGCCACACAAACCAGAACAATTTCCACATTAAATTGTGCGCTAGTTATAAAGGCAGGGTTTGACATAGCTCTTTATTAGCTCCCCGCGAGATCTATATACTTTCTTTAACAAGCTCATATTTTCTTTGTTAATTTCTTATAAAACAAGATTTTTTTGCTCTAACTATTTACCTACTCTTTGCTGTAAATCAGGATTTACCTGTCCTAGCAATTATTTTCCTGTTAGAGCAAATAAAATTTATTACAACAAAGAGAGGAGAGTAGGGGAGTGCTATTGGAACAAATAAATCTTGTTTAAGGAGAAGGGAGACTTGCTAAAACAGCTACCCAGAGTTATGCCAAACACATCCCAATCCCAATATAATGGGAGAAGGGGGAGTTGGTGGGGTGAGAGAAAGGAACAATAAGATTAATTTAAAAAAAAATAAAGTCATAAAGGACAAAAGGAGTTGTACCGTACATGTTTGTCGCATAGGCAACTACATACAATACCCATATCACACATGGCAACTTCCCATAATTTGCCGCATGGCAACTGTTTGAATTTGTTCACGTGGCATCTGCCACTTGTAAATGCACACCTATCTCTTGTAACTACTTTGTTATCTATAAGTTAATGAAGTACTTTCACACAACATGTGGAGAGACATGCTTGTGTTATATTTTTCGATATGTGCCTTTTAAGTGGGGCATCTCCTGCAGCGATTTAAATCCTAAATCTAAATGGCATATCAGCCAGGTGCCGCAGGTCTCATGCGAATGTATCGGATACATACTGGTCAAACTGGCTAATATTTTAAGGACCATTTTTATAGTTTTTAAAATTTTGAAAGGACGTAAAATATATTTTTTCTACAAACAAGGACATTTTTTTATATTTTATGGGATTGATATCCGGTACATTTTAGCTAAGAAGCACAAAAAAAAAAAAAAAAAAAAAGTGTTGATACATATCAGCCGATATGACCTGATATGGGTGAACATTTTGAACATGTTCAAAATGTTAGCAGGCATCTAAATCCGAGACATTTTGAACGTTTTGACCTCATACCAAATCGGAGGTATATATCATCTTACATGGTGTCTAACCCGATAAATATCAGCTGATATGTATAAGATATGACCGATATTTAAAATTATGATCTAGGGCTATAGCTTAGCTTCACAAAACTTGCTTGAGGAAATAAATAATAATAAAATAAAAATAAAAAGGATCAATATACACCTAAGAGCTAAAAGGAAGAGAATTTTTTTTTTTGGCTTCAATCTCTAAAAATTTCATCCACACTAGTGCATGCATGGTCACAAAAATTGCTGATTTTTTTAAAAATTCGCGAATTTATGTTTCCCAAATTATTTGCGAATTTTTCGACAATTCGCTTGATCACAAAAAATCGCAAATAATTTCTGAATAATTTTCAAATTTTTCAAAAAAGTTGTGACTTACTTAAAATATATATATATATATATATATATATATATATATATATATATATATATATATATATATATATATATATATATATATATATATATATATTTTAAATAAATTTATAGTTTCAAATTTTTCTTACCACTTTTTCCTCCCAATATTTTCCCGAATATCCTGGACTTGATGGATTTTTCCGAATTTAAACCTCGCATAATTGTGGTGACTATGCTGGTGTGCGCAGGTATAAGGCCTTTCAATTTGCAAGCATCATAAAGGTCCAAAGCATGGCACGTGACGTACATGGTGGATGTGCTGCACACAACATTCAAACTCATTTTTTCTGGGTACCTTTATTTTCAACACGAGTTTTCCTTCCCAACTCGGATGTCACTGCTTAATCCGTTAACTGCTATGAAATCATTTTTCGTCTACTTTTTGACACAAAAGATCTTAGATCATATTACTAACATCAGACGGTTAGATTTTAAACATAAAAACGTATTTTATATGATTTTTGAAACTTTTTTTTTTTTTTTAACACCTTTGTAATTAACACTTACGACTAAAAAAAGTGCTTGGTGACAGGCGAGTGGCTCCCCATGGGAGACACCAAGATTTCCGATATTTAATTTGTTACAATTATTGGTACAGGGTCATCCACAAAAGGCTACCACGCGGACGGTTGCTCCATCATGACAAGTGACAACGAGTATATACTTAGGGAAAATGGTATACACTGGACAATTTTTTGTAAATAATTTTACCTATAGCCAAAGTGCATCGCACCACATAAGCTGTAAGTAAAATTTTATATAAAAAATTAGCCCCCATTTATAATTTTTCTTTTTACTAGATTAAAAAAAGGAGTCTCTTAAATGAAAAGTGACCTTCAATAATTGACGGGTATTTTTGTCCCATTCAAAGTGAAGAAGGCGCATGTGCATTTAAATTTTGACCATTGATATCATAGTGACAAATTCCGTTTTCAGGAATTTTTCGGTGGGAGTCAGTTCGGTACATTTTGGATTAACTTCGATGCCTTTCGAAAAAATTTCCGGAAATTTTAGAGATTAAAAATATACAAAAAAATATATTTAATAAAAATTTTAAATATAAAAAAAAAAATATTACAGAAATGTACCAAAAAATATTAAAATTACCGAAAATTTCCCGAAAATTTTGTTTGACCCCCATTTCGCAAACTTTTGCTGAATTTCAGCAAAATTTGTCACTGTGACTGATATCAGCAAATATTTGGCTTTGGCCTATAATTTTTTTTGTTCTAATTTGATCTAAACATTGCACGCATGCTCCATGTCGCAGATATTTTGGTTTAGTGTCACATAGAGCTCTACATGGACTTGAAGGACGCTCGAGCCTACTCTTGGAATCCAATTGTTAAAAGAAAAATTGCAAACGGCAGGCAGGTTTTGTGAAGGCGGCTGATGTGGCTGGCTGCCCCAGACCTGCATTGCTTGGGCCCTACTGTACTTGCATCGCGCCATATCAGCCACCTGCACTTTGCAGACACAAAACCTACCCGCTATATAACAATTTCTTAGTTAAAATATGACTCTTCATTTCTTAGAAATCAATTTTAATTAAAAAAGGTTACCTTCATTTTCAGCCCAAGAGTCTTCTTTCTAAAATCAGTACTCACGTGCGTAAGCCCGTGACTGCTTTGAATTCGGCTGATGAAGATCAATTCTTATCTCAATCTTCCACAAAGTATATCTTGAGATCATCTCACCTACAATATCAAACTCGATATCGGTACTAAGTATCGGTCCATCTTGGACCAATATGTACCGGCCGATGAAGATCAGTCTCACCAATACATATCGACGAGTATATTTTTTTTGCAAAAAAGTAAATAATATAAATTTTTTTGTATCGGTTAGTATCGACTGATACTAACCTGTATTAGTTCGATACTGATACCACCACAATACTAGTATCTGGGTGCTATCTTATACAACCAACTGTTTTTCAGAATTCACGGGAAAAGTAATCCTAGCTAGCAGTCGGTGGATCACCAATCGGAAGACACTTGGCGAGATCCATTGCTTAAAAGATTAGGGTGAAAGGAGATCTCTATTGTCTAATTCAAAGCAGTCAGTGGGGATTTTAGACGTAGGTGCCCTTAATCATTCAGTAGGCGTGAATAGAGCTATCCTTAATATATGGGAAAATGATCATTTGGGTGTTCAGTGGGATCTCCATCCAAGTGGCACAACTTGAATGCACCATAAATTAATCAATGGTCCACATATGCAGACGGGCCTTGTATTGCTGCTGGCTGTACTCGGGCATGTAGTGATTCATACCCTTAATAGAAATCCGGGGACTTTTTCTTCCTGCACTTCATTTATAGTTGCACCAATTCTCACTAACTGCAACCCATTATGAAAAATGATGATATTCGATTTTTTGCTTCACGGTTGTTTATCAAGATCCAAAACATGCATCCCTTATAAAAAACCGTGTTGATAGCAGCTCTTTTTGGAGGCACACAAGCTTTTCGGAATCCTATACTTCTCCGGGTCAATTAAAAAAATTTAGGAAACTTTAGAAAACAATGCCTCAAAAACAAATTTTTTAACAAAAAAGATCTGACCTCAAATGTTTCAAAAAAACAATGCTTTCACAAATTTTAGAATTTCAGAAAATCGTAAAACCACATAAAAAATGGTGCTTTCACGATATTTTGAAGTTCTAAAATCCGTAAAAGTACGATTTTTCTAAAACGTTTGAGGTGACATTTTTTGTTAAAAAGTTTGTTTTTGAGTCATGATTTTCTAATAATCCAAAATATATGTAAGTGGATACCAACCTTTTCTATCTGCACATCACTAAATTTTATTGTTGGGTGTGCGAGAAGAATAAAGTGTAGTGAAAGTAGCAGGCATCTTCTTTTATTTGTTCCTAAAATGACGTCTATCTAGCGTGTGTTAATCTAGCAATCTTGCAAATGAGAGTCCCATTGCCACACAAACAAGAACAGATTCCACATTAAATTGTGCGTTGGTTATGAAGGCTGCGTTTGACATAGCTCCTCCCTGCGAGATTCAGATATATTTTTTTTTCCCGCTCAACCGAGATTTATCTAGAGCAAGTAAAATTTGCTATGACAAGAAGTGAGCATAGCGCACGAGAGAACTATTGCTCTACAAGGAATTCATAAGGAAAAGGGGGACCTCCTAAAGTATGTAACTGGGATTTAGCAAAGAGTGCTAAAGCAGCTAAATCAGAGAGTTATGCCAAACACATCCCAGTATAACGGGAAAAGGTGGAGTTGGTGGGGTGAGAGAAAGGCACCACAAGATTAGTTTTAAAAAAAATAAAGTAATAAAGGACAAAAGGGGTTGTACCGTACAACGTGTTTGTCCCATAGCGGGATAGGCAACTAAAATACCATACCCATATCTCACATGGCAACTTCCCATAATTTGCCACATGGCATCTGCCCACTTGTAAGTGCACACCTTTTAACTCTTGTAACTACTTTGTTACCTATGCGTTAATGAAGTACTTTCACACGTGGAGAGGCAAACTTGTGTTACATTTTTCGATATGTGCCTCTTCACCGAGGCATCTTCTGCAGCGATTTAAATCCTGGATATAAATGATATATCGGGCAGGTCTCAGGCCAATATATCGGATACATGTTGGTCAAATTGGCCAATATTTCAAGTACCTTCTTATATTTTTAAAAAAATTGAAAGGGCATAATATATATTTTTCTGCAAAAAAGGACTTTTTTTTTTTTTTTTTTTTTTTTTTTTATGGGATTGATATCCTATACATATCAGCTAAGAAGCAACAAAAAAAAAAAGTTCTGATACATTTAAGCCGATAAGACCTAATTTGGGTGAACATTTTGAGCATGATCAAAATGATAGTCGGCATCCAAATTTGAGACATTTTGAACATTTTGACCCCATACCAAATCAGACGTATGACTGATATTTAAAATTATAATCTCGTGTCATGACTTAATGTTGGTATTTGAAATTCCTAATCACGCAGAAGCAGTGGCTGAATCGCAATCGATTCTACACACTTCGAGAGAAGTTAAAATAATTTAATGCTCGTTGATTCGAGCTGCCAATTATCAGAAAAGACGGTATTATCTATATGGTACGTGGATCCGTCGGTCATTGATGACACCATAGAAAAATAATCACAACTCTAGGGTTTAAGCTTGGAGAAAAAACAAAGACTTGTGAGAAAGAAGATTTTCACATCTATAATTTACTATCTCTAAAGCCATATATTAATAGGTAACTCTAATATAATTATTATACGGTGTATATCACGCGCACCCTAAGAGGTTGTACAAGTGGCATCTCTGCCACTCAAACCAACACTTAGCTTTACAAAACTTACTCGAGAAAATAAAAATAAAAAGGATCAATATACACCTAAGAGCTAAAAGGAAGAGATTTTTTTTTTTTTTTTTGCTTTAATCTCTAAAAATTTCATCCACATTGGTGCATGCATGGCCTGTCTGACTGCTGTGCATAGTCACAAAAATCGCCCATTTTTTGAAAATTTTGCAAATTTAAGTTCCCCCATTCACGAATTTTTCGAAGATTCGTTTGATCACAAAGTCAATCAAGGCACATGTGCATTTAAATTTTGACCATTAATATTAGTAAATATTTGACTTTTGTCTATAATTTTTTATGTTCTAACTTGATCTAAACAATGCACACATGCTCCATGTGAAAGAAATAAATTTTATTTTTTGAGTGCCACATAGAGCTCCATGTGAACTTGAAGGACACTCGAGTGTCCTCCTGGAATCCAATTGTTAAAAGGTTTTGTGAAGGTGGCCGATGTGGCTGGCTGTCCAGGCCTGCATTGTTTGGGCCCCACTGCAATTGCATTGCGCCATGTCAGCCACATGTACTTTGCCTGCACAAAACCTACCTGCCATATAACACTTGTTAAAATATGGCTCTTCATTTCTTAAAAATCAATTTTAATTAAAAAGGGTTACCTTTATTTTCAGCCCAAGATTCTTCTTTCTAAAACCGGTATTCATGTGCTTTAACCCATGACTGCTTTGAATTCAGAAGATGAAGATCAATTTTCATCTCAATCTTCCACAAAGTATATCTTGATATCATCCCACCTAAGGTATCAAACTCGGTATCGGTCCATCTTGGACCAGTACATACCGGCCGATGAAGAATGGTCTCACCAATACGGTATCGGCATGTATATTTTTTTTTTGCAAAAAAGTAAATAACATAGATTTTTTTTTTGTATCGGTTAGTATCGGCCGATACAGACACATATCGGTCTGATATTGATACCACCCCAATACTGGTACCGGTATAAGTTTATCGAAAAACCTATATGCAATGGCATCAGCCAATACTTGATACAGTAATCCCACTATCATATGGTCAAATTTTAATTGCATGCGCCACACACCCCAAAAAATGATCTGAGAACCACATTTGATACATGCCATGATCATGTTTTATCCCGGTCTCTCTGGTTTTAAAATCGTCTTCCAAGGTTTCAATTTTATTTTACTTTTTTGATAGGTAGGTTTCAAATTTCAATCAACTTGTTTTATCAAAAAAAAAAAAATCAATAAAACTTGTTTTCCAATTGGGCATTTTTGTCATCTGCCAACATACCGGAGAATAATAGGTGCTCACTGTTATTTATTTTGTTTATTTATGCCAAGAGATTGTTTTCTACAAAGAAAACCCTTAGACGTTGACTAAAGAAAAAGAAATTTACCAATTTGACCCTTTGGTTATTTGGTCAGACTTCAGAGAACAAGGAGCAGTAGCAGGAAGCGTGGGGTTAGTAATTCCATTTTGTTGTTGGAATTCTTTACAAATGGAGAGGGGTTCCAACTTCCAAATTTATCTATATACTAACAAGAATATTTTCTTTCTTTTTTCTCTCTTTTTGCATTTTAATACATGTGCAAGGAAGCAAAGCATTTCTAATGTTAACAAGATCGAAAGATTCGATGAAGGATGCAACCCTCTTCTTACCTCTTCCTCTATAACTGGACATCAAGAACCGCTTCTCCTGCCAATGAAAATGGGACAGGTGTCAAGTCTCAAGAGATATAATACCCTCACTTTTTATAGAAAATGTGAGAGCACCAAAATGATCACACTTAATTCTCGTAAATTTTCACTAATGACACATGGCATATTGAGGGTAATAGAAATGGGCCATTTTGAAAGGAGCAAATGAGCAATGATATCATACTGTGAACATAATGAGAGGATCACCAGGCCCAATCAACTGTGGGCAGCAGATGTTGCAGAGTACTTATCATTATCTTACTTAATAAATTTAACCAGAAAGAATAATAGTGTCAATGAAAAGTGTTTTCTGACTTTAATTTTGTTTCTATTCTTCATTGCCATTCATCAAAATTTCAGGATTTAGGGTTTAGGGATTGAGAATCTCTGTCACAAAATTCTCTGAATTGATCAAAATTTGGAAAAATTCTTCGAATAGGCAGTCTTCTGAATTTTTTGCCAAATATTCGCTTGATCTGTTGAATCTCCGAATTTTCTTCATTTTTTTTAGAATAATTATCAGTGTACATGCTTTAATCATACTTTGAATTATGTTTTTTTTTATGATTGTAAATGTTAATGCATGTGGCCTATGTATTTATTTTAAACATATATTTATATATATTTTAATAATTTATCATTTTTATAACCCTTGAATTTTTTCCCACGAATCTTTCCTGAAGTTCTCAATTAAACCGAACTGACACTTCACCAAATAATTGCCGAATCCGTACTTGGTTTCTATGTAGAAAGTTTGTGTCCATATGAGATTTAACCCAATGAGTCAAAATCTCGGATTTCCATATCGTATCGTTCAGCCCCAAAACCGATACGTACCGGACGATAACATTCCGGTATTTTTCCAAAAAGAAAAAAAAAATGATAATTTGAAAGTATCAGACGATATTTTCAGATTATCGTCCGATACGGACGATAATTTGACTGTTTTTTAAGGGGCCCGAGAAAAATCTAATTTATCGTATCGTCCAAGTCCAAAACCAATACGTATCGGTATCGGCCGATATTTTGATCCATGGATTAACCTCAGCCATCAAAAACAACTCTACATTTGTATGTAAGAATGTTTTACAGTTTCTCTTCAGCTCAGGGTCAATTGCCTTTTACATGGTGACACTGACTTCAAAGTGTGTTGTATGGGTTGGTATCCATCACAGTCGTCGTCAGAGTTGGTTATAATAGCATTGAGTTCCATTCTAGTGGTCCCTGGTAAATATTAATGCTTCGCTGACAACTTCACATGCAATATTCTCCTATTGACATGGAGATTTATTTGCTATGAGGGCAAGTAATGAGAGGAATGGACCAATCTAGGCAAGACGGTTGTTCTAAATCTATATGAATTTCATCAGTGCTTTAGATTGGTAAACGTGTTTAGCAAAACGATCAACAAATGAAAAAATTGTAAGAGAACTCTAGTTGGACAAGTACTTCTCTCCTTGTCAGCTTCAGTCTTAAGTTTCCTTCTCCTATTCAGAAGTCTGCAACTAAACTTAATAACCTTGTTTTTCATCAAGTTCTTAGAACTTGGGTCTTCAACCATCTCCCAAGTCAGAATTAAATCAAGTTTTTATTTTTTGCCCACAAATATTGCAGCCAAGTTGTAAAGTTGTAATTCAGTTTCCTCAGAAACTCGCCGTGTCCCTTAGACATATTTAAGTGGCTCTCCACCTCTCACTCTATGTAGGCAGAGTTATATGAGGAACAGATGAGCTTCGATGCAGAATGGGTAAGAAAACTTGTTGGAAAGCCAGAGTTCAAATCCAGTTGGAGCATGGTTCAAATCCAGTTACGGTTTATTATCCCGTAACACTTCAGTTGAACTTTTTGAGACATCTTCAATCATTCAAAAACCTTGAGGTCATGCACAAGGTATTCTCCATTCATCTAATAATGCTTGCTTTTGCTTCTGCTTTGCTGAAGTCCTTGACATTAATTAGGCCTATCAGATTAAGCCCAAGTTACATTCCCTTAAGTTCCTATTGACACCACCATTGTCGGCTGGGCGAAGATTGCTAATGGAGATACCAATGAAGTCAATTTTTAAAGAGCCAACAGACACAGGTTCCACGTTATAAAAATTTCCCTCTTTTTCAACTATCAACAATACCCTTCCGAAAAAAAAAAAAACCTCAACCACTAAAAATGAAACATTCTTCCCACTCAGTGGTTCAGAGTACGAAGAAGCTTTTTGTGTAACCCATGATCCTTCTCACTTGCTGCTTTTTCTTAAAAGATTATTCTACTATGCGGTATCCAAAGATGCCATATGATCACAACATAGGAGCCAACTCCCAAGAAACCATCATGTAGAATAACATTGGGGCTACCCTCCCAATATTGGGCCACCAATCAAATTGAAATGGAGAAAACTCATTCAATGCCAAAAAATGTTAAGAAGAAACTCTAAACCAGTCTAGCAATTCTACAATGTAAGATATGATGATCAACCAATTTGCATCTCTATTGGACAAGATGCACTAATTAGGGATTAATCCACTTACGACTACAAAGGTGGTACTGTTAAAATTTTGTTGGTCTTCACCATCCAACAAAAAGACCTCTGCTCTCAAAGGGAGATACATCTCAACATGTTTGCACATGAAGGATGGAGTTTCCGTTGGTCAAAGCAAGAAACTACGGTTTAGAAAAAAAGTAATCCCCACATGCTGAAACTCTACCATCAGCTATAACTTGCATATACAAAGCGTCAATACTTGCAATTAGCCCTAAGAGACAATCAAACTCCTTATCTTTGAAGTTTCTTCAAAATTTAGATCCCATATGATTTTCCCCCACCCTTCCATAGCACTCTTGGACTATAACATGCTTTTTCACCCACAATATATGAACACCTGGATCTGATTAATATAAAAGAGACTTACACCTACCACCAATTGTCACAAAACCAGATTCTATACCCCTTACAATATGAAACTTAATTCCTTTACCAAACTCCCTTCAAATTTTATCAACCACCTCCCAAATCCTACATTTACAACCTCTCAAGACTACCCTGCTACCTCAACCAAATTTTGTAACTCTATATTCTTGCCTATCACTCTTCCTCCATATCTGGCTCCTTCATAAACACTCAAAACAATTTGCCTAGTAAAGAAAAGTATGTTCCTCTAATGCTGCCTGTACCAGGAGCATCATATTTCTCAAGCAAGAACCGCACTTTCCAGTCAACGGGATGGCTTTAGAGCTCTTATTTGTTCTTTCCCATAAAAAATTCTTTCATTCACCTTTCTAGCTTATTAGTCACCAATGCCAGGATATGGTAGAGTGATATATAGTAGAAGGGAAAATATAAAATCCAAAAAAACTGAAGTTGTGGCTTGAGAAGGTCAAAGATTGAATCCAATGATGCACGAGACAAACATTCAAGGAAAATGAAACATCACTACCTTCCTCAGTCCTGAATCAGGCATCCTAATGTAGACTGCAGCAAGTAAGTTTTAAAGAGATAAAAACCTCTTTAAATCTGCCGTTACTGTATCAACATCAGTTATACAGCCGTGAATAGCGGAACTCAATTAACTATCATAGGCCTAAAAAGGACACTTTCAAACCAGTAAAAACAGCAATTTAAATTCTAATTTCTGCCCAGAAATCTGTGTGAAAACACAGACGAACCCCTCACAAGATCACTGTTAAACCTGTAGATAAACTGCTATCTAAATAAATATTTCACAAGTAGATGACAGTAGCAACAGTCTTTATTCACAGGATATATAAGATCAGAATCACAACAGTGTATAGTGTATACCCAGAAAACAGCAGCATTAACAGTCTAAGAAGACATCCAAACAAGCATTAAATTGAGACTAACAAAATCTCAAGAAATCATAATCACAGAATAGGGGTCTCGTTCCTCCCTTTTTCTTTCTAAATCTCGTGTCTTATTTTCTTCATTAAAAAACTCGAGTTAAAAGTCTTGACCAGCAACCACATAAAAACTGTCAGCAGTTTTCCATATATAAAACAGACTTTATTATGTTCTATTTTTAGTCTCCTATACCAACTAGGACTCTTAACACCTAAAATAGAAACCTACTTAACACCATATCCAACTTTTAGGACTCCACACTTATCATAAAATAATAACCTTGCATAGAAGAATCCCGAGAAGTGGATTCTTGAGAACTCCTATTCACATGATCACTTTAAGTGTCTGGGATGTGTCCCTGCCATTCATTCACACTGCTGCAACAGGAGAACGCATTCGTGGGGTTCAGGTATCCCTCTTCCTGAATTTGCGTCCATATTTGAATCATGTATGGGCACTTTAGGGGCGAAGTGAAATAATCAACATATGATATGATATTTGAGTTATAACTAAGATGATCTCTAGCATATAATCAAACATGATTGAGCAGAATGCTGTTCTATGATTCTACCACTATCAACATGTATCAATCCATAAAAAATTGTAGCTATATCTATGCACACTATTGTAGAGAAATTAAGGTGGGCTGCATATATCATATACTAGAGATGTTATAGATGGCATTGAGAAACCAAGGGTACTTTTGTAAGAACTGCGAGCCTAGAAAGTCAATAGAATTGCTTGACAGAGTCCCCTAAATCAACAATGAAGAACAGAGTGTCTGATGTTTACCATGCATTCTCTTGACAAAACGTTCGAACTCTAAGAAGTTGTGTCTATCCATTAGATGTGGGCTGAGCCTGAGGTAGGTAAATGCAGATAAGTGCCTTCCATCTGGGTCGTTCATGGGCTTCGCATTTTCTAGTATCTTGTTGTAGCCTTCTCTATCATGGCATGGAAGAGCATTCTCACTAGCCACAGGTATACAAACGTCCCATGCAGCATTCAACACCTGAAAACAAAGATACCCGATCAAATGGAGGTTCCAGTATGCTACATATGATTTTAGCTACACACATTGAAACTGTTTATTCCCCACTAGATTTTCAGAAAATTGAAATTTCTTCAAAAGCTTATAAAATAATCCTGTTCCTTGCAAGGAGAAAACTGTTAAATCCCCTTATTCCTAGAGATGACTAAAATTATCCAATTACATAAAAACCCGTAAGGAAAGCATCCATACTAAAGGAACAGTAATAGGAACATTACCTTTTAAATATAAATATTGATATAAAAATATCTGAAATATCGGATGGAGATGCATTCTGCATTTGAATGCTTCGGATAAAATCCTAGAAGGTGTGGAATAAAACAATGAACCTATGACCAACTTTCTAAGTTATCTAGGGATTTATCCTGTGCTGACCCGGTATGCGCTAACTTGGGGAGTGCATGTGCCCCTGGGATTAGTCGGGTGCTCTAAGAGTCCCGGACATCAACATTATAAAAAATAATATAAAATAAAATACGGTACTAACATGCAATATTATACCATGCTGATCACATGCAATTTATTTAATGAGTTCAAAAATACATAGCATCCAAATGTGTATCATTGTAAAAAGCATAGTTTCTAATTTAATAACGTCCGTATATGAAACGCCTAGTGCGCATAAAAACAATTCATGCTGCATGATAATTTCAGTATATACGAATTCAATGACATGTACGAATTCCAAGTCAAATGGGAAATCTGATCGAACAGATTTCAAGAACAACTACTACTAGGATATTTGCACAAAGACTGGTTTCAATTGATGGAACTTAAGCCCTAATACTGACAACACAAAACCCGATTCCATTTAGCCGTTAAAACAATATTTCAGACCATTAAAATTTGTAAAAAGTTCTAATGGACTGATGAAACAATCATATCAAATTGTGTGAGCAGATTCACTTGACTGTTAAAAATATAGATTACAAATTGTATAACAAGCGGTTCAAAACTGTACTACAACAGCTATAATGTATTTCCTAAAAGGCTGATTTGAAAAACACTGCTATAACAAGAATTAATAATTGCTAAAATCACTTTAAATACAATTATATAATCTCTAGTTTGAAGACAGCAATAATATTGCTTGGATGCCATACAAAGTCAGTTTTAAAAGGATTGCTGAAGATAACTCTAATTTAGAAAACTGTTGCAGGCCTAAAACACTGAAAATCAAATGACATAAAGCCAGATATGATGAGTTGTTAAAGCCTCTTATTTGAGCAACATAGAATCTGGATTTAACATATGTACAATAATGGAGAAAAACATTGGTGTAATGTTGACTTTTGATCATCAAGGGTCAATGCAACAAACTTAGATTGACATACATAAGCAAAAACCACACTTATGATGCTTTTGAATCAAAATCGAAGATCAAAAAATTTAAAACATAGATAAGTCATAAAGGTTTAGAACAGCAAAGCATTTCTGGGTACACAAATTTATGTACACGAATTTCTCTGTACACAGATTTCTGAGCACATAAACCATAGAAGGCAAACAATTTTATCAAACAAAAATAGTGATTACTTTAAAATCCTAACCAATCATTGCATACCTTTAAATCTTCAGTAACAAACCTTTGTTTGATGGTGATTGATGCCATTGACGAAGAGGTTTTAATTGTCCTCTCTTTCTTAGGCTCAATCCCTCTCCACTCTTCGTTCGATGACTATTTCTCTAAAGGAGGAGATTGTGTCCCTTAAGAAGTATTTAAAGAGAGGACACCCAACCTTCATAGAACGTAGAAACATCAACAGAGCACAGTCCAAGTATATAATACACATTATATATCATGTGACCCCACCCAAACCAGTGCTCTCCCATAATAGCCATCATACTAAGGACGCACACTGGTCCACATTAGTGATGCCCCCAGCGCCACAACTTTTTAAATGACGGGGTATCCGGGCTTCTTAGAGCACCCGACTAAACCCTCCCACAACTTGTTATGGTACAATCCATCACAAATGCATTCGTTCTTACAACTTCTGAGCCCAAACAACGAACCAAATCCCATAATGCATGATAACGCTGTGTTGTGTGGTGGACTGCTCGCATGCGTAGAATAGATCATCCATCATTTGCAAGGCAAAAAATAAATATTATCTCCCCTAAAAAAAAGGTAATTTTTAATTACAGAAATCCATTTTAAATTCTCCAATATTTAATTAGAAATAAAATTGATCATCAAAAATACTTTAATAAGTAAAAGAATTTTGGCGAAAATATTTGACACATCCAACATTAGCCCTGTGTGATAAAAGTTACGATAATTCCCTTTTAGTGAAAAATATAATTTAAAATATTTTTATAAATTCAGATAATCTGCAAAAAACAAAAATAACTTCTACAAACAATGTATGTTAGACGTAAGGAAAATTAATAAATATTCTAACACAAAATATTTTTTTACACGTTAATTAAAACCAGACATACCGGTTCTTAGAGTAAGTGAAAACATAAACTACTTCAGTCACATCAAGTAAGTATCTCGATGACATCTCCTTGCTTACCAAAACAGGCGACAACCTACGCATTAAATCAAAGCATCAGATCGATTTTCTAGTCAAACTCCAAGGCTCAGAGTCATTAAGGTTGTGATATGACATTGGAATGGTTGATACCTCATGCACAAATGCGAGAAATACTAATACAAAGTGCAACCTACACTCGCTAAAAAGAGAGCCAATCTGCTCGTGTGAGAGAGAACATGAGTGAATTGTACACAAGATGATGCTGTACACTAACTTCAGACTCAAGATTAACCAAGACCCCTTGTTGCCAAGACACTAGTTTCACATGTGAGGTAAACCATGGAAAGATGACAACCATAGCACCTTTTGTTGCTGAAGGTAATGTACTAGTTCCAACTGCGAACCTTGGTGAATCCCATGCCACCTCAAAAACGCAAGATCTAATTAAAATAACGGTCTACGAAATCAAAGCTACACTGCAAAAGGACTTAGAAGGCCATGAAATCCAACATTATTTCTATGGGAGTTTTGAGATCTTTAATTTTTTTTTTTTTTTTTTCCATTTCACCTGTCAAGACATTCATGTCTTTTAGCAATATGGTTTAGGAATCAAATCATCCTATAGGAAAGTACAGGTTTTGTAAATCAACCAAACAAAATAAAAAATATATGCCGTGGCTTCAAGGGAATCAATTAATGAGGTTAAACTTTCAGAATTGAACAAACACATTTTTTTAAAAAAATAGTTAAGGGAAATTTTTGTAGTTAACATAAAGATTGACACAGATAAAAATCCTATGTATGTGACTGCAAGTCTCAAAAACACCAATAAAATGCCAAGGTTAGCTACACACTGTCAGCACAAAAATTTGAGTTTAACAATAGATTAGAATGCTTTTAATCAGTTATTCCTTCTTGTTGAAGATAGGTTGATCTCATATGGGTGTATCGGTGACTGTGAGGAATATGTGTTAGTATAATTGGTACGTGTTGTATGTTTAAGTCCCGCATTGGCTAAATATTCCTTTTGTAATTAGTTGATCCTCTATATAAAAGCTGTAGCACGACGATTTTTTGTCATTTAATTTAGTTTTCTAGCTAACAAATATATCCATCAAGTTTTTAAAATGAAAAATTGCTAAAATTTAGTCAAACACATTTCTAATTTCAGCCTTAGCTCTCGTTGTAGAGACATGTCACTTCTTAAAGATTGGATGTAGCTGTCAACTCTAAATGCTGTGTACCCATGGACGTCATGTTGATTTTCAAACAATTGGATATGCCATGGGCTTAGACCATGGATCAAAATATCGGACGATACCGATACGTATCGTTTTGGAGGGGGGACGATACGATAAAAAGGTTTATATCGGGTACCCCCTGAAACAGTCAAAATATCGTCCGATACGGGCAAATTATCGTCCGACAATTTGGTGGTTTGACATTGACCCACAAAATGCCCAAATTATTGTTTGATAGGGGCAAATTATCGCCCATATCGAACGATAATTTAAAAGTTTGACAGGTGGGTCCCCCAATGGATGTGATGCACGAAGAGAGTTTAAAACCCCTCTTTCCTTTGGTTTTTCTCCAGTTGCTTCGTCTTTCTTATTTTTTCTTGCTGTTCTTCCATCGGAGACCAAGAGTTTGGCTTTAAGGTGCCGAATCGACGCCGAATTATCACCCGAAAAGTGCAGGATCGCCGCCGAATCGCCGAAGATCGTAGAGAAGACGTGTTCTACCATTTTAGGTCATTTTCCTCCCATTTTCTTACAATTTAGGGGTTAATTTATTCAAGATCTATCCTTAAATATGGTAGATCTTGAAATTTTAAGCCCAAATTTGAGGGTTTTATATTAAACTCCCCTAATTTGAGCCTATATTATCTCTAATGAGTCAAATTTTGGGGTTTATTTTTCTAATAATATTAATAATATGAAATTTTCTTTTACTAATAATATTAATAATATGAAAAAAAAAAATATTAATACATAAAAATTAATTTTAAAACTTAATTACATGTGACACATTTATTACATGTGACACATGTAATTGATGTGTCACATACTCCATGACATGTGTCACATGTCATTTAAATATTAATTGCTCTTTTAAATATTAATAATATAAAAAATACTAATAATATAAAAAAAATTACCAATTACAAAGCCGTAGGAAGGCAGTTAATGTTGAAGAGACCTCACTTGTACTGGACTCCGTATGTCGCTCATTGTGTGGACCTAATTCTTGAGGATTTGGGAAAGAAAAGCAAGACATAGACAACTATTCAGAAGGGAAGTACGATTACTTCTTTTCTGTACAAGTGACAAGTTGATAAATTTAATAGGAGAGCACTAATGACGAGCTGCTTCGGCCTGCGATTACACGATTTGCGATACAATTTCTAGCCCTATAGAGCTTGGCTAGATATAGGCATGAGCTGAAAAATATGGTGTCGTCTGAAGCATGGGAAAAATATGAATTAGAATTCCCATAATCAAAGAGACATGCTTGCACTGAAGGTGTTGACCTGATCTACAACATCCAGTTTTGGGCAGATGTTGACCACCTGATTGCCATCACTATCCCGTTGGTGCAAGTGTTGAGGTTGGTAGATGGTGATGAGAAACCAACGATGGAGTATGTTTATGAGTTAATGGATAAAGCAAAATTGACTATCAAAATCAAATGTCCTAAAAAATATAAACAATATTAGGCAATTATCGACGAGAGGTGGGATGCACAATTCCACCCGTACTTGCATGCCGCAGGTAAAACATGCTAAGCTGCTTATGTAGTGATTTGTATTTATTTATTATTTTTCATATTATTCATTATTTCTATATATTGATGAAATTACTCATATTTTTTGTGTAACACACTACTTGAATCCGACCTTCCAGTATACGCGACGCTTCGAGTTGAGTGAGACCGATGAAGTGTACAGTGGTTTACTCAATGTGATCCAACGAATGCACCCTGAGTTGGCGGACTAAGGTCAACCCATAAGAGACGTGCGTAGTCATAACTTATAACTCATAAGTCAAATGTCATATAATCAGTTTATTGATATGCGATTTATTGTATTCCATCTTTATAGATTGACATGTTCTACAAGAAATATGGGTCATTTGGGACGAAGTTAGTGCAATCCCAAATCCAACACGATAAACCGACTGATTAGTGGATGCACTATGGATATGATGGTCCGATACTGAGGCGGATTGCAATGCGCATTTTTTCGCAAATATATTCATCATCCAACTGTGAGCGGAATTGAAGTACCTTCTCTCTCATTCACACGAAGGCAAGGAATAGGCTAACTATGGATCGATTGAAAAAGTTAGTCTACTGCCACTACAGCATGCGAATAAGGGTCAGGAATATGCAGATGACCAACTGTGGTAAGCAATTATTTAAAGTCTTAGTTCATACAATTTTTATTTGATATAATTGAATGCATATACTAATTCATATATTATATTCTACCTTACAGATAATGAATATTTTAATCTCATCGAGTTGAATTATATATTCACGGAGGATGACCCTTTTGAATCAGTGGATCGAAGAGAGAGAAGAGCTAATGTTGGATAGTGAGAGCACTGCATGGTTGGACAATGCTGAAAGAATAGCGGATGAGCAGGCTTCCCAGCAACCTAGGCGAAAAAGAAGATTGAATCGTCATTCAGTGGTTAGATCTGATGATAAAACGCAGCCCGATAGTGATAAGGGGGATGATGACGATGATAATGACGATGGTGGGGGTGATGGTGGACACAATGAAACCCACATTAGCACTAGTGGTGGAGGGGATGATGTTGGTCCTTCTTATTCTTATGAAGGTATTATCACATAGGATGATAAACCGATAACAATGTTTGACACTCCTACATTAAGAGGTGAAGGGGTTGAAGGAAGAGGAGGGTCAGAATCTTACCAAACACCACCACAAGGTCCATAAGATGATTTGGGTTATATGACTTCTAGCTTCGGGGGATTTAATTTACAAAACACCGAAGATTCAGCAACAAGTAACCCATACAGCCTCAACCAACCTACCCTGGGTCATATGACTTCGTTGGTCAAATTTTTGGAGGACCAACCTTTACATATTACACCAAGCCACATTTATTGCTAAAGCCTTAGTTTCAAGGGGACACATGATCATGAGTATCAATATGACCAACACTATAGGGAAAGCTCGCACAACGAGGGTCAAGAACCACCACGGAATTCAATGAGGCTTTAAAGTAAATTTTTCATGTACAATTTACCTTTTAATTGTGATCATGAGTCATGTACAATGCAATTTAGGTTCTGCGTTGATAAAATTACAAAATATGCATCAAATAAATCTTAAATAAAATTAAAGAAAAATTGAAATAAATAGAAAACAATTAAATATATTTTTTCTGATTTTTAGAGTATTTTTTGGGATTTTTTTGAAAAAAAAATATGTATCAAAATGATACGCGATACGTATCGTCCTGGAGGTTTGGACGATACATATCGGAATCCCGATATTTTGATCCATGGCTTAGACTAGCAATATTTTTGTCAAATATGTCCTTGTTTCTCAACACTAAATTTTCAAATTTGTTAATAATAGACTTAGGTTTTTCAGATGCCACGAAGTTTTTCAATATCCTCAATGAAATACACGAATAAATTAATTGGAACGAATAAAGGAAATATTATAAATCCAAAGAAGCCCTTCCTCTGCTTACCTGCCAGACCAATCCCTCTGGATCTGCCAAAGCTTCTGGGAAATCCTCATGCTGATCCAATGTGCGTAATTCAACACACGTGAAGTTTAGAGCGGCCTCGTGCTTTTTTAACATTGTGGAAATTTTAGCATAGCCATCACGGTTGCACGGGTTGTAAAAACCAGCAGCCAGTTCGGCTGCATGACTGGCTGTCTTGTACCACCAGTGAATTCCAGACAACTGTTCATCAAAAGAAAAGCAGCTAAAAGATCAAGATCACCAATCTTACATTAACAGTAGTAAACAGGAAAATATAGTAGCTGAGATATAAGAACTAACACAATTGGATAGCTCAATTTTCTTGGTAATAAAATACGAAAGGAAAATTCAAATTTACTTTACAGGATCAAACACCTAGAAATATTTCCTTTTCAAGTACTAATCCCAAATTAAATTAGGCAAATCTAGGTCTAGATAAATTTTCATAATTGATAACAGATAAGAGATCATCAATTTTGTTAGAAAATGCGCGATTTTAATTGCTTTCATTTATTTTGTAAACTCAACAATAAAAAATTTCATCAGTTGATGTTGATTATAGATTTATGGAATGTGTGCTCACCTTTGCAGCGATGCAGGTGCCTTCAAAAGCAAGCTTGGCCAGGGATAACACACGGTCTCCGTGATCAATCAAAGCCTGTGAATACCAACCAAGGAAGAATCTTCCATAATAGCTGTCATAATCGCCTCCGTCACAAAAGAATCCAGTTTCATGCGGCCGTGAATTATAGGAGCCTGCATTATCAGGTCCTCTGGCCCAAACAGAGTGCCCTCTCGCTTCAGCGGCCTTTCTTAAACTTTTCATCAAATATTGATCATAACACTGAGAGAGAGAGAGAGAAAGAAAGACGAACAATCAGCTTAAATGGTCTATACAGCTGGCATATTCTCCATGGAAGAATCAATCACTCTAACAAAAGTTTTATGGGTAAATGGGGAGTGACCGGCCCACTTGTAGGCTTGTGTCCCATCTTTAAAGCAATCAAAGTCATCAAACTGATAGCTCATATTGCAAACCACCATGGCTCCAAATCACTGAATGGGGGAATTGAACCGTCTGATCTATGCATTCTAATATGGACAGTTGTACATATTTACTCCAACAGTTGATATTAAAGTGCCCAAATCAGGTGCTTCCAATCCTCTCATAGGTGTGGTTCATTGGGTGAGACATGCCAATGATGGGCCGCCAGTTGAAATATTCGGAATGATCAAAGATGTGCACCACGAGGCATAAAACTGGGATGTCATGGTCCTCTCTGTGTTTATTCAAAAAAAGAACAGATATAGAATAACACACTTGTTTGGTTGGTACCAAAGAGGTCAATCAGATATCATGAGCTCAAATATTCAAGACAAATTACGTAAGGAAAAATGTGAGAATGCAATAATTAACACCAGTAATATAAATTGAACTTTACTTATCTGCACAAGAGTAGCATCATCACCACATTTACATGTGGGTTTCATCAATTAAAATTAATAGAAAATCCCATCAGTATTAAGATAATACACAAGTTCCACCAACACACGAAGTGGATGGTAAGTTTTAAATGGTAGTGGGGAAAGGAATTTAAATCATGACATGTAACTAATTACACTCCGTGAATGAACAGAAACAATTTCCTAATAAAATGGGGTAGAAGTGAACTTGTAAGGAAGCAAAATACTTATTTACAAGCATAGTAACAAAGCTCTATTATTTCGGAAATATTTCAGCGAGGGATCGCTTCGGTTCAATTTGGACAAATTCGAGAAAGATTCGGCGAATATAAAAAATTATAGAAATTAGTTTTATATATATATATATATATATATATATATATATATATATATATTGATCTTTCAAAATGATATTTTAAAGCAATAAAATAGGTACATTATGTAATCAGAAATCCACATGCATTGCAAATCAATAATCATAAAAAGAACATTTCCAAAAGAATTTAAAAAAGTGAATCCAACTGCATAAGAAATAGTATTCCAAAAAGTTTCCTGAAATCCTGGAAAATTTTGGCTAATTTCAGAATATATTGGTGATTCACCAAAATAGGTGAAATTTCGCCGAAAATTTCAGCACACCCCCATTTCAGCAAAATTCAAAGAAATTTGCGGCCACGTTTACAAGGGTACCTGGAATTCCCCAATGCCAGGATATTTCCAACCATGCTTGACCGTATAGGAGGGGTACCGTAGCTCTCCACATGGACCTAATCCCACTTCAATTTCGGAGATAACACCATCCTCAAAGAACTCATCAAATTCTACCCGGAAGCTTCTCATGTAGTCAAAGTAAACCTAAAGAAATTGCAAAAACATATAATAGCAACAAAGGAGGTACCACGTAATATGTATGTAATCTGAAACAAATTCAATTAAAGAGCATACTTTGGGCTTAAGATGCGAACTAGTGACAGCTCAAAATGATTTTGCAAAGAACATTCTTTGAGGGGAAAAAAATATCCATAAGGAATAACTTTCCATTTCATAATGAAATCAGAGAATAAACATCAACAGATAACAGTGTAAATATGTTTTTTCCTGAAAACCTTGAGAAAACATATACACCACTTAGGGATATATTTTTCAGGTTGGCATCAGTCAAAGCATATAATATTGCCGAATGCCGCCTATGCCTCTATAATAATAAAGCTTGAATACTTTATGCCTAAAACAGAGTATGACTCCAAGGATATTTGTTCCCTTTGTCAGTTGAAAACACAGACAAAGCGTATTGTAATTACAGTAGATATCATGTGCAACAGCTCATGCGAAAAGGAAAAAAGAAACCATCTATATATATATATACCTCAACTGCAGTTCGGCCTCTTAAAACCCGTTCCTTATCAATTCCCCATGTGAGGCATTCAGAGTTATGTCTTCCTGCCCTATCTGTAAAGAATATTTCCGGATTTTCTTTGCCAATTTCTGCCACCCAATGGGGCAGGGGAATACAAACATCATCACCAACATTTCCTCCACATTCATGAAATGACATTACCACCTGTAATAGTTGCAAATTCAAGAATCCATCAGTTAGGTACTTAGATCTGACAGAATTTTGGCAGAAATTGCAAAGATAAGAAGAGCATTCATATCGAATGGAAAACCAGCACGTTTGCAAAGCATATGCGATATCAACTGATCAAGTATTACAAACAATTATGATTGCATTTCAATGACCCATTACACATTCTGACATTTGCATTATCTGCTAGGAATGCATGGAAGTCCAGAAAGTAGGCACAGGCTTAGAACTTTGCATTTTGGTTGCCATTCTTTATCGCTAATAACAAATATGTTACTATTATTGTCATCTCTTACTTCGAATAACTCTTGCAATTAACTGTGAACTTCATGAAGAGCATGCAATTAAATATGCCAGCAAACAGATTAGCATCCATGAGTCCTGTATTTTGGTGTTCTGTTTCTAATAAATTCTATTTACCGATCAAGAAAAAAAGATTAGCATCCATAATGGCCATACTGCTTGAACTCTAATGAATCCAAGGGACCTCAAAGTGATCTCTTTTTTTCGAAGTATAATAGCTTCCACCAAAATATTGTAAACCTAGCCACTCTTTTTGTGAAAAAAAAAGAAAGAAAACCATCCACACTTTTTTCTAGTCTTAATATATGAAATTGGGGGAGTCGGGTACTAATATTGGAGAGAACATAACCATATAACAAAGTAGCATTTTATATTTTTTTGTTTACACTTCACGCCTTCAACTATAGTAGCCAAAGTTCAAAATCTCGGTTTTCTGGTACGTATCTGCCAGCTCCAAAACCAATACCTATTGGATGATACAAATGGGTTTTGGACCATACATTGGTGTATTGACAAATACATACCAATATGCATGGGCTGATACATTCAGCGTGTCGACCCGGCGACCTCCGAAACAAATATGTATCATACGCATCAGATGATACATATCGGTTTTGTCCGGCATTTTGAACCATAATGGTAGCAAGCATGGAACTGAACGCATTGGATGAAAGGTATCTTTCCCACATAAATAGGTTTTTTTCGCCATTATTTTCTTTGACATTTTATCATAATGATTCATTCGACCTCCTTCCGTCAGAAGTTCCATAGTATTCGCACTCCATAGCCTTCGGTGTTGGAATCCTTTGGGTTTCTTATGCATAATCATCGTTGTTGAGACATGCGTCTGTAATATTGGATGTGCATTATTATTATTTATATGTTT
Organism: Chloranthus sessilifolius; assembly: GCA_021018995.1. Taxonomy (NCBI): domain Eukaryota; kingdom Viridiplantae; phylum Streptophyta; class Magnoliopsida; order Chloranthales; family Chloranthaceae; genus Chloranthus; species Chloranthus sessilifolius. The sequence continues at coordinate 142,018,006 of CM037587.1, forward strand.
TTTACTGGATGAACATTTATCTGATTCGGACGATGTCACCTTATATCAATTTCAAATATGTAATTTGGACTTATTTATAATTCACTAGCTACCAATATTACCCACAAAACAAATACACTAAAATTTGAGAGATGAATAAAAGGTACACCATTTATTGTAGAGAAAAAATTACTTCAAGGAATGTTTGGATTAACTTTTGTGAAATAATTAAATAATCCACTTTAGAGATCCATTTAGGTCACTTAGGCAAGAAATATATCATTTATTTAAGTCACTGTAACAATTATCTATCATAAATCAATGACTGATTCAAACCTCTAAAACACATTCTCAATAGTAGAGATCAATACTACGAAAAGGCTTCATCTTTTCTTGAACTAGTGTACTGTCTATTGAGGATCCTAATGTTTTCTGTCCGCATTTACATGTGAGAGGGAATGTAAGAGAAGCAAATACAAATGGATGATAGAGATTACTCAAGCTGGAGTATGCAATAAAATTAAAGAAAAATACTGATTTGCAATAGTAAAGGTACCATTTAACAAGCTGTCAAATCATGGCTGTCAAGGCGAGGCCATGGCGAATGGTGAGGCAAATCGTCATATGAACTTCTATGACAAGAATGGATATATGGCAATGCCAAGGCGACGCCATGGCGGAATGACGCAATAGCGCCGCCATAACCACTATTTTGAATTTTCTTTTGTAACTACTAACATATAAGTTATAAGTTATAACCTTATAAATTATAAAACTTACAAAGTATAAGTAATATTTGTATTATAACCTATGTTTGATAAGTTATATCCATCATATTTAGGGGTTTAAGTGAAACCCTCTAGTCTTTATCGCAACCACTCTCTCTCGCTCACTCGTCTCTCTCTCTCTCTCTCTCTCTCGCTCTCTCAACGCAGGTTTTTATATTTGGAGGGGGGTTGCTAATAACCTCCCATTATATGTTGAATATTCCCCATAAGATACAATTGAACGTTGACGCTTTGAATCGGACTGACAAAGATCGTTTTTCGTTCCAATCTTCCCCACAACTGATCTTGAAATCATGAAAATATCATCAGATGGTCATTCCAATCTTCCTCTACAAAAAATATAAAAATTAAAAATAATAGAAAATTAAAATATATATTAATGATTAATAAATAATAAAAAATATTAAAATAAATTAATATATGGCCTCGCCATGGCATGGCGAGCCTCCTCGTCATGACCTCGTCACACCGCCTTAACTACCTTGTGTCAAATACATAAGCAACGCATCCTCTATTAGGATGATGATTGGACAACTGGTTACTTGGCAACAAAATTAATCAATCATCTTCAATAGCTACAATTAATATCACAAAATTAACCAGTAGATATGACATGGCGTCAGTGCTTAGTAAAGCTCACCTGCAATTTAAGTTTGAGCTCACACACAATCTGAAAGAGGTGCTTATAACCATGCCAATTGTACTCCTGGGGGGCATGTGCTTCTACTATTCCCCACCAGCAATCAACCATAACACCATCAACATTAACAGATTTTAAGATTTGTAACTGCTTGAGGAGACCATCTGGATCGACCAGCTCACACTTCATATTGATAACGCCCAACTATCGTCACATCAAACATGAATTAAGAATTACACAAATAGACTGAGAGAAGCTCTTCTCGTTGTTATAAAGAAATCCTCACTCCCACAACTCTTTATAGGGAGATTATATTCATGCATGAGCTGTCAAATCAGCTGTAAAATTTTACTCTGAATATGTGAAGAAAAAAGGGAATATAATAAATTACACAAACCCCTTATGATTTATTAAAACAAAAAAGAAAAAAAATCAGAAGGAGAAAGATGAAATGACACTCACAGGTAGCATCACATAAACTGGAACATAGGGGGTGCCAGCAAAATCACGCTCTTGCAACTTTGGAGGTGTGTCAAGCGCCTACAAAAAAGGAATAAAAACAAAAACGAAGTGATGTGAGAATCATTTAGTCATAGTCAATGTTATTTAAAGTATCAGTCAAGTCTAGATAGGGGCGAGCATTAAATAAAAATAAAAATAAAAACTGATCTTACACTATTGATTGTGGTTGAAGGTGAAAATTTTGACTTGAAATTTTTTGGGTGGAAAGCCCATATCTTTGACCCGTGAAAGGAAGAGAAAAAAAATGTCCAACTTTTTTTAAAATACCTTAGAGCAGCCAGTGAACCATTAGAGGAACTGTGCCAACTCACGATAACGTGTCACGTGGCATGTGATCTAGCACTTGAGTGCACTTGAACACATTTTTCCATTTCTCACGTGTGTGAATATATATAGGATCTCCGCTAGGTCCTCCATTGGAGGGCGGTGAGCGTACTCCAAGATCAACAGGGAGCTCCACCTGGAACCCAAAACATGTTTTGGGTGGTTCCACGTGGAGCAAGAAAGCGCATAAGTCATTTTCAAAAGGAAAATAAAAAATTGATCACTCATCTCCATGGCAAAACTAAAAAATTCACTATATCAATTGTCCAATTTTCAAACAGTATTAATCACAAGCTGGAGATTGGATTTATATATTTATTTTTATTTTATTATGAAACTGATCTATACATTGTCCCCTTAGTCCATGTGGCACCAAAACAAGATTTTGGGTGCATTATGGCACCTTTTTTAGAGAGCTTGGAGGATGGTGAAGTTCCTCCACTGGAGGACCTTACCTTTCTCCATATACATAAGGGGCAGAGTTAGGATTTTCTACTTAGGGGGCAGTAATAATGGTCAGAGACAATAAGTTAGTATTATGTATTAGTGTTAGGTAAGCTGCACAAGCGTCAAACAACTTGGTACTTGGGTCACTTTGTGGGATGTGTGTCATGCGAAATTAACACGCCTTACCATTTAATAGGTGTGCTATTATCTAAAGATCTTTGGTGTGAAAGATTGGGACAAAAAAAAAATATCCATCATTTAATTCAAAGCTGTCAAACACCACCTAAAATAAACGACTGCCACGTAAATCCAACATACCATGGATTTTATATGGCATTTGATTGTATGGAATCAGATAATAGAGATTGCTTTCATTCCAATCTCTTACAAAATAAATCTTGAGATTATGGGTGTCAACTCACATGGAAAACATGATAAATCCCAAAATGTGACTTGAATACTAAGAGCGTTGTGTGACGGGGTCAACACTCGAGCTTACACCAAGATGTCGCGTGCCCTTCTTGGCACCACATCGCTTGCCCCAGACACCATGCTGCAAGCTCGAGTGTTGACCCCGTCACATCGTCCTCGCAGCGCGACCACGTCGCCAAGCCATCTTGGCCCCCATGTCGCGTGCCCTCCTGGCACCACATGTCATTTCGTCCCGACACCAAAATGTCACATGCCCTTCTTGGCACCATATCGCGTGGCCCAGGCACCATGCTACAAGCTCGAGTGTTGACCCCATCACAGTTGCCAGTCACATCACATATCTAGTACTGACTGAAGATTCGAAGGGGGCAACCACCGCAAAAAATGGGAGGGGGGAAATTGTCTTTTAACTAAGTAGCCCATGCTAGAGCTTAATTAGGCCCAACAGGTCTAGTACACATGTTTTAAAAAGTTCAGGGTGCTACTAGTCCCCCACAAGCCTCTACTAGGCTCCGCTAGTGTGTGTGTGTGTGTGTGTATGTGAGTGAGGCCCAAGAACTATATGTTCGAGGGTAGTCAAGGATGCTACACTTGAGCCAGTTGGGTGTCATGTCAACATGCCCAAGGTCATTCAACGACCACCCAAAAAAGGGTGATTTTCCACTATTGAATTTTAGGTCAAAGGGAAAAAATTTCAATGGCCCATGTTTGGGCGGTGAACCAAGATCTTGGACTTATGAGTTGAAGAGGGCAAAAAAGTTGATTTCGTTCCCAAAAACCCTCTGGATGTGGTGACTCCTTTGAAGATGTGGTGTAACTTGTGATCACGTGGCACGTGATCAGTAGTCCAATGCACGGCTCACGCCGTGCATTCAATTGTATAGTCCCATTATCTCATATATATTAATTATAACAATCATTCAAAATAGTATGAATACATCTAAAAAGGCTTTTAAAGTTAATACAACTTAGAATAATGATTGGAGAAGAAAAGAAACGAGAAAATGAGGTTTGGAATGATTTGGGTGGATTTTGGATTTCTTGAAGCTAACTCAAAAGGTATCTAGATACTCTCCAAAAAGGGCATCTCAGTCAGTTTACCCCCAAACCCCAAACTCAGGTTTAGAGTTTGGGGCAAGGATCAAAATTTCGGCCGAAATGACCGAAATTTCGGTTCAAATTATTGGTTTCGGTCCTCACTGAAACGATAATTTGGACCGAAATTTCGGTCTAAATTTGTATGGGATTCATATTTTCGGTCAAATTATCGGCCGAAATTTCGGTCCAAATTTTCGGTTTCGGTCATGCCTGAAACCGAAATTTTCGCCGATATTTTGATCCTTGGTTTGGGGTTTGAGGCAAAGCCTAAGCTGATTGGTTAGGCTCTTACCTAGGGCAACCTAGGTGATTACCTGGGGCCTCAACTAGGGTAGGACGCCCCTCGCCTTACACAGGCCAACCCCCAAGAGGCTTTTGATAACATTGGTTGTAGTCCATTAAAATTTCATAATTCTTGAAACAAGCTCATAGAGTTAGCCAACAACGATTTTGGCTGACCTAGCCAAGCTTCCTAAATTTGGATATAAGAACATGTTGAGTTTTTTAATTGTGTCAAAATTTTCATCTAAACCGGTAGTAGTATTCATAAGAGATATGACAACATCAAGGAAAGATCGAATGCACTTTTGAGAAGATTGGTACAAACTCTTGAGCACGAGTTAGGTATGGTGAAAATCAAACACTTGCGACCAAAAAACCTCACTAAGCTGATATTGGGTTATGGGTGTGGCAGCCATATCTCCGAGCAAGGTTGTGGAGGTGTGGCAGCCATAACTCCGGGCAAGGTTACTCCATTTGTAACTGTCGGAGAGTGGCAGCTAGATCTCTGGGCAAGGTTAGTCTAGCTGTGACCGCCCTATTATTGTACATTTTCCGTATTACAATTACTTTTCCAGTCACTATTATCTATCATGATTATAAATTAGGAGCTACATCTGGTACACGAGATTTGTAGCATGGCATATCGTCTAAAAAGAAAGACATGATATTTTTTAGATCTGTGCCATGTGGAAACACCATCTAAGCCCTTTGATTTCAAGGCCATGATGTAAAGATCCTAACTGCCAAAGATCAGCATGAAATGTGATCTCTATCATCTGATTCGATAAAGTCAAAGACCATTACCTAATTCAATGCTGATTCAATGGTTGACTGAGACAAATCAGATGGTAGAGGTTATGCTCCCTGCCAATCTTCGGCAACAAAGATCTTTACATCATGGCCTTCAAATCAGATGGTAGATGGTTTTCCACATGGTACAGATCTCACAAAATATGAAATCTTTCTTTCTGAGCAATGTGCTACGGTACAAATCTCGTGTGCAAGTTGTAGCCCCCTTATAAATTTTATGCTATTTAGTTAGTCTGCCAATCACAGGCACACAACTGTTATAAGCAAGGATCCCTCACATCAATCAGTGGAATTCTTGATGGCCAGGTATCTGCCACGGGAAGCGGGAGACCTGCGTTTGAATACCCCCTTGAGGCCACCGTAGGGATTTATATCCCGTTCTGATCCGGTACGTACTAACTTGGGCGTGCACGTGCCCCTTGGATTAGTTGGGTGGTGTAAGAGGCTCGGACACCCAGGTTATCATAAAAAAACAAAGACTGAACTCTTTCGGCCACCTCTTGGATGGGCCACAGATAAAAGAATACACAAATAATACATTTTCAGCCATGGATCAATCTACCTCTTTTGTAAACCATTGATCAATGAACTCCATTGATCAAAGGCATTTTTTACTGAGTTCTGGTTGGCAACTGTTTGAATGCCTAATTGAATCGTGTCACAAAGACTAGTCAACTTTTGCTTTTTGAAAACACTATTAACTGTAACTACAGCATAATTAGTCAAAAAGAGAGAAAAAAAAAAAGTCCTGTAACAATAGAACCATGAATCTGAAAAAAAAAATCCAAATCAGCAATAGAAGATCAAACAAAATCACCAGTTCCTAAGACGAAATAAAGATTTGAAATGAAGATTGAAACAAAAGCAGCTTCAAAATGCACAAATATTAACTGACCAGTTTGTCTCCCGAAATATCCATGCAGTTTCCAATAAGAGGGGAATTCTCAGCTCTCTCTCCTCCGTCTCCCAACATTGCCGCAGTTCGAGACCGCGAACCAGAGGATCCATCGTAAGGCAATGAAGTGGGCGAAAAAACGCCCTTCAATCGACACGGCCGGTAATCGACAAAGTTACGGAACCCAGAAGAGACTCCACTTAGAGAAGTGGGCAGCGTCTGGACAGGCGACGAAGTCACCACTGCATTAGAAGGTGCACCAGCAGGTCTTGCGCTCTGGAAGAAGTGAAAGGGTAAAACTTCCATTTAGCAAATTCGAAGTGCCCGTATTAGAAATGGCGATACAGAGACGAGAGAGAGAGAGAGAGAGAGAGAGAGCGAGCGAGCTTGCTTTCTCACGGACTCCCGCACCTCGAACAACTAACTAAGAAGAAGCGCCACATGCTCTGTTTGCTTTAGGGTGACTAACATGCGCCGGGGGTGGTCATTAATGGGTAACCACTAACTAATCATAAAGCTGGTTACTTAACATCACGTTAGCTATAAACAAGAGACGATTAAGCGCCAACCGGCGTCGCTCCCTAACCGAGCAGAAAAGCAAAAATCTCGTGTTGCGCCTATCAACAACAAAGAGACTCCAGAAAGAGAAAAAACCCGACTCCATTTAATCAAGTGTCTGTTGCCTTCTCCTCCGTGCAAAATGTAGGCAGATCAGTGTACTGTAGATAAAAAAAGTACAGCTTTTGGAAAAGCAAAAATCCATTTTCAATAAAAAATAAAAAATAAAAATAAAAATAAAAATGGGATTCATGCTGAGGAGTGAGGAGTAACTAGAAAGCCATATCTTAATTAGGCGTGCGCCGTATACAAAAAAAAGAAAAAAAAAGGGCGTGCATGATACAAAATATGATAATATGATAATATCGTTTGGTATCTGCCATACAACTGAATGATACAATACATTGAATGTATCATAACATTCAGCTCCGATACCGATACGTATCATCCGATATGTATCAGTATTGGACGAAATTTTGATCAATGACTGCTTAACCCCACCAACCTTCACGATACGCCCAGATCTATTCACAATATATATATATATATATATATATATATATATATATATATATATATATATATATATATATATATATATATATCCTCTATTTTTGTTTTATCAAATATATCCTTTTTTCTAACCTTTAGATCATTTTTAAGAGATAGATGGAAAGAGAATTTGATACTTTTAAAAATAAAGCTATCATTTTTTTTCATATTTCATATTATGATTTATATTTAAAATGATCTAATAATAGATATTATATATATATTTTTATAGAATAAGAATAAAAAATACAATAAAAATGGTAATGTTGGTAAGCCCACTAAGCATAGGTATAGGGTCAACCATGTTAAAGCCACAACGGCAAGGGCAAGGGCCACACAAAAGCCCGCTGAAAAATTATAGGGTTACCTTTATATTAACCAAATATATTTTTTTCTCAACTCATTTTCTTTAACCATTTGATTGTTTTTAATCAGATGATAAAAATTGTTTTTCATCCTAATCTCGAACGCAATAGATCTTTAAATCTTGAGATCATGGTCCTATCATCAAACCGTCAAATTTTGTTCAATGTGCCACGCATCTCAAAAAGTGATATGAGAATCGCGCTTGATATATGCTAGTCATTTTTATTTTTGGGGATGTATGTCACAAGAAATCAAAATGTGACTGGATGATGTTAAGCTTATGATCTCAAAATCTATGTGTCAAAAATTAGATAAAAAATGATCTCCATTGCTTGATTCAAAACAACCAACGACTAAGGGGTCGTTTGAATACCTAGATTTACACTGATTCCGAGTTTGGAGGTCAAAAAGTAGACAATTCTGGTCATTTCTGAGGGTTTCTTGTCTTCGACTACCACAGTCGGTCCCACGCTGTTTCCGACGAAATCTGAGTTTTCAACCACTTTCTATTTTTGAGTCATTTGCTCATAAATAATTAGAAAATTAATTTGAGGTTGTATACTCTCCTTTTACATGTGTACCAGATACAACCCCAAAGCTTGTATCGACTAGCTTCAAAATCGAGAAGCAGTAAAAACTCTCTATTTTATCTTTTTGGCTTCTACCCATTGAATAGGATAAAATATATGGCTTCTTCCCAACTCTCCATTGACTACGCATCTACTCCCCGTTACCACACATTACTCTTTGATTTTTACAGGTCTTCTCTCCCAGCCTTCTCTCCCAGCTTTGCAATATAGCATGAGGCGACGAGACATAGCAGCTAGGCGGTCGGGCTACTGTGTTGTGTAGAAAGTAGGTGTAGACCTAGACGCTTGCAACGGCTAGCTTTAAAACTGAGAGTATGTATATACAATGTGTGTGCGGACTTTTTTTAAGATTTGCTATTCTCTTTGTTGTAGTTTTTTCGTTTGTGTATGTATTTCAAAGGATTTAATGAATATACCAATCGAATATTAAATGAGATGTTTGAAGATTGATTTTAATTTTTTTGTCGATTACTACAACTGAAGATTTTAAATAACACAGTAGCAATGTTATAAATTATTGACAGACATGTCGGAAACTTCTAGATAATCGCAATCATGCACAAGGCCTTACTCATCACTGTTTGTACCTCCAATCAGACAAAAGATCAAAGTAATAGATCTAGATCATCCATATCGGGGGCCACAATCACATCTACTACTACAACATCATCAATTTTCATTTACGCCTCTTGGGTATTGCCATCGAGTCAGGACACCAGAAATTCAAAGCCCTTTCTAAAACCCATCCAATCTGCTCGCCGCCCAATTAACCCGATCGCCTTATCGGATACCACCTGTGCCATCCATGCTTTAGATTATTCGATCACCAGGCATTGCAAATAATTCATTGCTTCTAAGTTCGGACTCATATGATGATACTCTGGAGCGTTCGATGGAGTCGGAGGATGAGCATGACCCCAATTAGAGAACTTACATACAACATCATCGCGATGATGGCTCGAACGATGAGAATAACTCCAACATACATACGATGACTACCTCATACTCTTCTGATGAGGGAGTAACAACGACGCAACCTCATAGTCATCTTTGGGATTATATTTCGCTTTTATTTTGCTCTATTTTTATTTTTTATTTTGTAACTAGCTTTTCAATTAAGGCGCTTTTGAATGACATGGGCTAATGAAGAATGTACTTCCCTTATTTATACAAGCATCTTGATGGTCCTATTATGAGAGGAGAAGAAATAGTGTAGTTATAGGAATCAATTTTGCATAATTGCACCGACGGAAGTGTTCACTCTCCGATGGATTGTGTATCAGCAAAAAATGACCTTCGAATATATACGACACATTATCGGATACACTAAAGTCATTCCTACGGTCATACAATGCCCATAAACAAGACCGATTCTGTGTTTTTCTGAAAAAATTAACATAACACAAGAAATCCTTCGTTTTTGGGAAAAATCAAGAATCAAAGTATTTTTAAAGCCTAAAAAAACACACCTAAGAAAAGTCAAAAATATAAGTTCGCCAGAAATCTGTAAAAAGTTGACTTATTAGGAATCAGAGCTTTTCGGATAAAAGTGAGGAAACAGCCGAACATGGCTGTGAGAACGTGGGTAAGAAGGAAGAATTTTGGTTTGAAAAAAAAGGTACCCAAATAATAGCTTCAAAATTCATGGCTTCAGGGGCAAAAAAATTGGTATATCATGTTTCCCGGTGGTCCGACTAAAACTCATTTACGTTGACGATCAAATGGCAGTTATTGGTTGATGGCTAGACAAATGCCACGTGTATATTAGTAAAGAGTTCAAGTGTCTAAAATTATAAGTTGGGCAAAGGCTATAAAGATGAACTCGAATTTTGGAAGCTACCACCAAATGTGACGCGAAGGATCTATAGATGAGATTGATTTCCCAGGGGCAGAAACCATTTTGGGAGTTGGGAGCAGTTGAATCATGAGCTTCAGGTTCCCTACTTACAATACAACCAACTGTTTTTCAAAATTCATGGGAAAAGTAATCCTAGCTAGCAGTCGGTGGATCACCAATCGGAAGACACTTGGCTAGCAGTCTCTCAAGATCCATTGCCTAAAAGATTAGGGTAAAAAAAAATCTCTATCGTCTAATTCAAAACAGTCGGTGGGGATTTTAGATGTAGGTGCCCTCAATCATCCGGTAGGCATGAATAGAGCTATCCTTAATATATGGGAAAATGATCATTTGGGTGTTCAGTAGGATCTCCATCCAAGTGGCACAACGTGAATGCACCATAAATTAATCAATGGTCCGCATATGCAGATGGGCCTTGTAGTAGAAATTCGGGGACTTTTTTCTCCTGCACTTTATTTATAGTTGCACCAATTCTCACTAACTGCAACCCATTATGAAAAATAATGATATTCGATTTTTGGCTTCACGGTTGCTTATCAAGATCAAAAACATTCATCCCTTATAAAAAAACGTGTTCATAGCAGCTCTTTTTGGAGGCACACAAGCTTTTCGAAATCCTATGCTTCTCCGGGTCAATTAAAAAAATTTAGGACATTTTAGAAAACAATGTCTCAAAAATAAACTTGTTAGCAAAAATTCCAAACATTTTAGAAAAACAGTGCTTTCACGGATTTTGAAACTTTTAAAACATTTGAGGTGAGGCATTTTTTATTAAAAAGTTTGTTTTTGAGGCATGTTTCTCTAATTATCCCAAAAATATGTAAGTGGATACCAACCTTTTCTATCTGCACACCACTAAATTTTATTGTTGGGTGTACGAGAAGAAGAAAGTGTTGTGAAAGTAGCAGGCATCTTCTTTTATTTGTTCCTAGAATGACATCTATCTAGCGTGTGTTAATCTAGCAATCTTGCAAACGAGAGTCCCATTGCCACACAAACAAGAACATATTCCACATTAAATTGTGCGCTGGTTATGAAGGCTGTGTTTGGCATAGCTTTTTGTGAGCTCTCTGCGAGATCTAAATATAATTTCTTTAACAAGTTCTCATTTTCTTTGCTAATTTCTTGCAAAGCAGGGTTTATGTGCTCTAACAACTACTTTTCCGCTCTCTGCTGCAAACCAAAATTTAGCTAGAGCAAGTAAATTTTAATATGACAAAGAGTGAGCATAGTGCACGAGAGAACTATTGGAGCATATAAATCTTGCTCTAAGAGGAAGTCATAAGGAAAAATGGGACCTCCTAGAGCATGTAACAGGGATTTAGAAAAGAGTGCTAAAGCAGCTAAACCAGAGAGTTATGCCAAACACATCCCAGTATAATGGGAAAAGGTGGAGTTGTTGGGGTGAGAGACAGGAGCCTCAAGATTAATTTTTTCAAAAATAAAGTAATAAAGGACAAAAGGGATTGTACCATACGACATGTTTGTCCCATAGCGGCATAGGCAACTAAAATACCATACCCATATCACACTTGGCAACTTCCCATAATTTGCCACATGGCATCTGCCCACTTGTAAATGCACACCTTCATCTCTTGTAACTACTTTGTTACCTATGAGTTAATGAAGTACTTTCACACAACTTGTGGAGAGACAAACTTCTGTTATATTTTTCGATATGTGCCTTTCCACTGAGGCATCATCTGCAGCGATTTAAATCCCGGATGTAAATGATATATCGGATACATATTGGTCAAACTGGCCGAAATTTCAAGCACTTTTTTATATTTTTAAAAAATTTGAAAGGACATAAAAAATATTTTTTCTGCAAAAAAGGACATTTTTTTTTATATTTTATGGGATTGATATCCGATACATATCAGCTAAGAAGCGAATAAAAAAAAAAAGTTCTGATACATATCAGCCGATAAGACCTAATTTGGGTGAACATTATGAACATGTTCAAAATGTTAGCGGGCATCCAAATCCGAGACATTTTGAAGATTTTAGACCCATACCAAATCGGAGGTATATATTGTATTACATGGTGCCTAACCTGATAAATATCAATCGATATGTATCAAATATAATTTATATTTAAAATCATGATCTCGTGTCATGGCTTAGTGTTGGGATTTGAGATCCCTAATCTCGCAAAAGCAATGGATAGATTGCAATCAATTCTATACACTTCGAGAAAAACTAAAATAATTTAATGTTCGTTGATTCAAGCCATTAGCTACCAGAGAATACGGCATTATTTATACGCCACGTGAATCCAACGGTGATTGATGGCACCGTAGAAGAATAATCACAACTCTGGAGTTTACGCTTAGAGAAGAAGAGAGAATTTATGAGAAAGAAGATCTTCACATCCGTAATTTACGATCTCTAAAACCATATATTAATAGATAACCCTAATATAACTGTTATACGGTGTATATCACGCACACCCTAGGAGGGTTGTACAAGTGACATCTCTGCCACTCAAACCAATACTTAGCTTTACAAAATTTTCTCAGAGAAAATAAAAATAAAAAGGATCAATATACACCTAAGAGTTAAAAGGAAGAGATTTTTTTTATTTTGGCTTCAATCTCTAAAAATGTCATCCGCATTGGTGCATGCATGGCCTGCCAACTGCTGTGCATAGTCACAAAAATTGCCCATTTTTTTAAAATTTCACAAATTTAAGTTCCCCCAAATTTTTTACGAATTTTGAAAAATTCGCTTGATCACAAAGTGAATCAAGGCACATGTGCATTTAAATTTTGACCATTAATATCAGTAAATATTTGACCTTTTGCTTATAATTTTTTATGTTCTAACTTGACCTAAACAACGCACACATGCCCATGTGGAAGAAATAAATTTTATTTTTTGAGTGCCACATAGAGCTTCATGTGGACTTGAAGGACGCTCAAGTGTCCTCCAGGAATCCAATTGTTAGAAGGAAAATTACAAACGACATGCAGATTTTGTGAAGGTGGCTGATGTGGCTGGTTGCCCCAACCTGCATTGCTTGGGCCCCACTGCAATTGCATCACGCCATGTCAGCCACCTGCACTTTGACTGCACAACACCTACCTGCAAATAACACTTTCCTTGTTAAAATATGACTCTTCATTTCTTCAAAATCAATTTTAATTAAAAAAGGTTACCTTTATTTTCAGCCCAAGATTCTTCTTTCTAAAACCGGTATTCACGTGCTTAAACCCATGACTACTGATGGAGCGAGGTGGTATCAGTATTAGTTTACTGGAAAACCGATACGCAATGGCATCAGCCCAAGACACGCATCGGTCTGATACTAATACCACCCCAATACTGGTATCGGGGTGGTATCGGTATTAGTTTACCGGAAAACCGATACGCAATGGCATCAGCCAATAGTTGATACAGTAGTCCCACCATCATATGGTTAAATTTTAATTACATGCGACACACACCCCAAAAATGATTTGAGAACCACATTTGATACATGTCATGATCATGTTCATTTTAGGAGGGTGTGCCATGTGTGACCATCTAACTGTAGTCCCATGATCTCTTGAGATCTATTGTGTCAAAGATTCAAACAGGCAACGATCTCCATCATCTAATTGAAAGTAGTCGGTGGTTTAAGGACATGAAACCTGGGTCTCTCTGGCTTTAAAATCGCCTTCCAAGGTTTCAGTTTTTTTTTTTTTTTTTTTGATAGGTAGGTTTCAAATTTCAATCAACTTGTTTTATCAAAAAAAAAAATCAATCAACTTGTTTTCCAATTGGGCATTTTTGTCATCTGCCAACATACCGGAAAATAATAGATGCTCACTGTTATTTATTTTGTTTATTTATGCCAAGAGATATTGTTTTCTACAAAGGAAACCCTTAGACGTTGACTAAAGAAAAAAATTGACCAATTTGACCATTGGTTATTTGGTCAGACTTCAGAGAACAAGGAGCAGTAGCAGGAAGCGTGGGGTTAGTAATTCCATTTTGTTGTTGGATTTCTTTACAGCTGGAGAGGGGTTCAAGTTCCAGCTTCCCAATATCTATATACTAACAAGAATATTCTCTTTCTTTTTTCTCTTTTTCTTTTTTCATTTTAATACATGTGCAAGGAAGCAAAGCATTTCTACTGTTAACAAGATCGAAAGATTCGACTAAGGATGCAACCCTCGTCTTACCTCTTCCTCTATAACTGGACATCAAGAACCGCTTCTCCTGCCAACGAAAATGGGACAGGTGTCAAGTCTCAAGAGGTGTAATACCCTCACTTTTTATAGCAAATGTGGGAGCACCAAAATGATCGCACTTAATTCTCGTAAATTTTCACTAATGACACATGGCATATTGGGGGTAATAGAAATGGGCCATTTTGAAAGGAGCAAATGAGCAATGATATCATACTGTGAACATAATGAGAGGATCACCAGGCCCAATCAACTGTGAGCAGCAGATGTTGCAGAGTCTTATCACGACATTTAGCAAGAAAGAATAATAGTGTTGATGAAAAGTGTTTTCTGACTTTAATTTTGTTTCTATTCTTCATTGTCATTCATCAAAATTTCAGGATTTAGGGGTTGAGAATCTGTGACGACCCAAACCAATAACTCGACCCAACCCGACCCAACCCAACCCAACCCAATTTGACCCATAAACACACATTATCTTACACTATACATCCTAACCTTTCTCTTGTAACTTAAATCTCAAAATCATAACCTACACATAACCGAGTCGTTCCATTTCTTCTTCTTTATTTCTGTAACGCATCTCTTTACTTGATAATAAATTTTAAAAACTTGAATGGTCATCCACCGGGCCTATAAATAGAGCCTTTCCATTCTTTTCCACACCAAGCTTCCTTTCTCAAAGCTTCTCTTCTTCCTTAAGGTAAGTTTTTATATTTTAATTTTAGTTTGGTATTTTATTTTTCTATAAATTTTAGTTTTGTAATTCTAGTTCTTTAAACCCTAGATTAGATATGTTAATCCTTTATTATATTCCTTTAAATTCTAGTTTTGTAGATTATTTTAATATTCTAGTTATTTCTGATTTTTACATTTTATTCCTGATTTTAAAATTTAATCTCTGAACTTATCTAAAAACAGGAATTTCTAGTTCTGATTTTTATAATTCAGTGTTGTAGTTTAAGTTGGATTTCATAGTTAAATTCTACTGTTATATTTTAATTCCAGTTTATGTTGTAAATCTGGTTTTATATTTAAATTTAGTTTTATATTCAACTCTGATTTTATTTCTTTAAATTTCTGGTTTCATCCTAATTTTACAAATCTAATTTTATTTTCCGTTTTTATTATATAGCCTGATTTTATATTCTGTTCTATAATATGATTTTATATTCGATTTATATTTTTTATTATAATCTGATTTTATATTTTGTTTTTATAATCCGACTTTATATGCTGTTTTATAATATGATTTTCATATTATGTTTTTATAATCTGAAATTATATTATGTTTTTATCTTAGTCTTATAATTTGACTTTATATTCTGGTTTTATTTTGATTTTTATAATATGAAATTTTATATAATTATAATAAATCAGGTTCTGAGATTAAAAGGATTTAAAAATTATTATTATAATAAAGTTAGAAATTCTGTTTAATATTAAATTAGATTTAAGGGTTTTAAAACTGATTTATAATTCAAAGCTGTTTTAAATTAAAAATTTCAGAAATCGAATGTTTTCCAAAATAGGGATTTGAAATAACTCGATAAATCCAACCTAACTTCGATAACCTACTACAATTCGTTCTCTCTTCTTGATTAATTTCCCCTTGTGTCCAGATAACTATTGGAATCGTGAAACTTCACACTATTCTCACAAGACCCTTGAATCCGACAACTGAGGCAAGTAGCCTATCCCATATCATGTTTTAAACTCATACCTTATTAGTTAATGATGTTTTTATTCTACATAGTATATATTATAACTTTGATAAGTAGATGTTTGAATGATTATGATAGTAAGGATAATTTTAGACTTGTCTTGCCCAATGATGATTATATCATTTTGAATCATGTTATTGTCAGGAAATTAGAAATGTCGTAAGCTTTGTTTATTCGATTTGAAATTCATATGATCTGATTACATTGAAACATTATATTGTTTTAGAATGAGAATTGATAAAGTATAGTGGATAAGTTTTTCCAAATAAAATTGATATGAAGACTTTAGAAATAATGAATATCTATGATATGATATTTGATTAAGATCCATATGAGGCCGCATGGTAATATTGGACGAACGGGTCCATTTGTGTACTTCCGTAATACGAAGTAAACCTGTCAAACCGGATCGACACATTTGACAATGGGATTGATGAAAATATGAAACCCTCCTTTGTAACTGGTATCCAAGATGAATGATGATATGAATGAAACTGTACTTGGATCGGTGCTATTATTTAACAATTGTACAATATATGTAATACAATTGTAAACTAAGTTATTTTTATTCTTCTTTATATTGAATCATTAGATGGTATAGTTGATGGTATTTCTTATGAAGTTCTCAATTTGAAACTGATAAAAATTGATGTAAGAGTTATATTATTTATTGGGGGTTACGTGTTGAGTTTTATCTCACCCCCGTTGCTATTTAAATTTCAGAGATCGAACCTCGGGACTCAGGAGCTACATTTCAGAAAGAAACCCTAGAAGACTTGTTGGTTTAGCATTGGTTAGGAGTTGTTTAACGGTGAAATTGGAAATAAATGTAACTTTGAATTTCATTAATGAGAATGGACCATTGTTTTCATTTATTTGAATTTTGATTATTGAATAACTTCAAGTGCCGAAATGGATCATGTATCGGATTTCGGGGCGTGACAATTTAGTATCAAAGCTCAAGTTTAGTGAAACCTTAGATGACCCTAGGTTGTGAACCCATAAGTTAGAAATAAATCCAATATTACCTATAGAGATTAATTTGCGTATTCTCCTAATTACCAGGAAATGGTGAGAATGCATCGCACTACTAGGAAATATTATGTTAGGCGTCCATGTACGCCGCCCCAAGAATGGAATGAGTTTAGTATGAATGCAAGGCATGCTAGTTACCCATGCCCATCTTCGTTTGAGTTCTCTAATGAGCCTTACTATACATCAGGACCCGTAGAGGTGATAGAAATCTCTGACGATGAAGACATTGAAGTAGAACCTTTCTACACACCGTCCGAGTATATCATATTATTTGATAACAATGATATAGAGGATGAGGAACCAATGGAAGCGGAAGAAGCATCTAATTACGACCCGGAGGAAATATCTGAACGAAGAACAAAAAGAAGTCGATGCCTCTTTGGATTACGAACCTGAGGAAATAGAGAATTATAACTTAGTTGAGGTTGAGATAATAGATATCTCAAATGATGAATAAATTAGTAATATCTAGAATAAATTAAGTCGAAGTTTGAGATGTAATTTGTTTTTCAATAAACCATGTAACTGCTTTTAGATAAATAAATTGGGTGAAAATTTTATTAAGTATCTTTACAACCTTTGCTTGCATTTAGTATTTACTTTAGCATTTTTCATTACTAGATGGCTGAAGAAAATATTACTACACCTGCCACTGACTCGACTAATGTCGAGAAGGTATTAGAGGGAACGTAAGCCATTCTGACAACCATGGTAAAAAAAGGAACAAATTCTACATCCTCTGACTCCACCCACCACGACATTGGAGCGGGACTCGAAAGACTGAAGAAGATGAACCCTTCGATCTTTAGAGGATCGACTAATCCGCTAGAAGTCGATCAGTGGATTGAAGATATTGAAAACATCTTCCTGGCAATGAAGTGTACAGAGGAGATGAAGGTCACCTATGCTATTTTCTTGCTGGCTAGGGCACCCAAGAGGTGGTGAAAAATGATGCTGAGATCTTAGGTAGAGAATGATGAGGTGATAGTATGGGAGAAATTTTCGAAAGTTATTTTTCGAGAAGTACTTTCCGAAGCACATTCAACAAAAGAAGGAAAGTGACTTCCTTACGCTGAAGCAGGAGAATCTAAGTGTCGCAGATTATGAAGCTAAGTTTGTTGACTTAGAACGATTTTATCGGCACCCTTTATTAGATGTTGAGCGAGCAGAAAAGTTTGACAGTGGTCTTAGGCCTAATATTCGTACGCATATTTCCATGTACTTTTCGGAGGATTACGCCTTGTCAGTTCAACGAGACCTGAAGGCAGAAAAAGACTGTCAAGAACTCCGCAAATTTTACGTGAAGAAGAGGGAGTCGTCAGACAATAATGGTAAGGCACCAGTTACGCCAAACAATAACTTTAAACGACCCCGATTTGAAGGTTCGCAGGCCGTCACTCTTTCTAGTCCCTCATGCACAATCTGTGGAAAGCAGCATGGTACCATACCCTGCAGAATGATGAATGCGACTTGCTTCAATTATGGAGAATCTGGGCATGTGTCTCGAATATGTTCAAAACCGAAGAAGACTTGTAATGGTTGCGAAAAAATGGGGCATATATTGAAATATTGTATGGTGACAGGGAACGCTCAACCAATTCGACAGCAGTACCCGCAGCAGCAACAGCAACAACCACAACAACTAGTACCAACCGTGCCAAGGCAATCAACAGTCCACTCAGCAGCGACCTACTCAGCAGCAACGCCAGAACATTCAAGGACAAGTATTCTCCTTGTTATAAAAAAAAGAAGTATTCTCCTTAACTCATAAGGTTGCAGAAACCTCGGAGAACGTTATTCTAGGTATCTTATCCATTTCCGAGAAAGTTGCTAAAGTTTTAATTGATTTTGGTTCAAGTCATTTTTTTACTTCACCGGCATTTGATAAATACTTGAAACCTGTGCCATCACATTTAGATTTTTCACTCTCTGTTTCCACACCACTTGAGGATTTGTTAGTTACCAACACGATATATAGGGAATGTACAGTTAACGTAGAGGGTAAAAACCTACCAGTCAACTTAATTTTGCTTGATATGTCCGACTTTGATGTTATCTTGGGTATGAATTGGCTCTCTGCTTACCATGCTAGTATCGATTGGCTCTCTTTCCAAGGGAAAGTTATGAATTCTAAATTTCCTGCAATTTCCGCCATCAAGGCATGAAGACTTCTCAATAGAGGTTGCTAGGGTTTTCTAGCATATGTTCTGAGTGAAGAAATAAAGAAAGAGTCCAAAATTTCTAGTATTCCCATTTTTCTTATTTTCTCGATATCTTTCCTGATGATCTTCCGTGGTTACCTCCCTCTAGCGAGATTGACTTCACCATCGATGTACTACCGGAAACAACTCCAATCATGAAGGCTCCATATCGCATGACACTGACAGAATTGCAAGAATTGAAGAAACAATTAGAAGAATTATTAGAGAAAGGTTTTATCCGACCAAGTGTTTCATCTTGGGGCGCTCCTATTCTATTCGTGAAGAAGAAAGATGGAACCATGCTGATGTGCATAGACTGTCATCAGTTGAACCAAGTAACTATGAAGAACAAGTATCCTCTCCCTCGTGTCAACGACCTTTTCGATCAGCTACAAAGTGCTTCAGTCTTTTCGAAGATTGACTTGAGATCGAGTTATCACCAGTTGAGAATCAACGATAGAGACAGCAAAATCTGCTCTCCGAACGCGTTATGGACATTACGAGTTTCTAGTAATGCCTTTTGGTCTCACAAACGCCCCAACTGCATTCATGGGTTTAATGAATAGAGTTTTCAAACTTTCTTAGATAAATTCGTAATTGTGTTTATCGACGATATACTGGTTTACACAAAGAATCGTGATGAGCACGAGGAGCACCTGAAGAAAGTTCTGGAGACGCTGCGAGAGCATAACATTTACGGGAAGATGAGTAAATACGAATTCTGGTTAGATAAAGTCTCATTCTTAGGTCACATAGTTTCTGGAGGAGTGTCTGTCGACCTAACCAAGATTGAAGTCGTCGTAAATTGGGAGAAACCGCAAAATGTAACTGAAATAAGAAGTTTCTTAGGCATGGCAGGATATTACCGATGGTTTGTGAAGGATTTTTCAAAGATCGTACTTCCAATGACAACTCACTAGAAAATGTGCTAAGTTCATTTGGACGGACGAGTGCGAACAAAGTTTTCAAGAGTTGAAGAAACAGTTGACATCAGCACAAAACTTGGTAATTCCATCAAGAAACAGAGGATTTCAAGTTTGCACCGACGCATCAGGAAGAGGTTTAGGTTGTGTACTTATGCAGCACAAGAAGGCCATCGCCTACACATCAAGACAGTTGAAGCCTCATGAACAAAACTACCCAGTTCACGATTTGGAGCTTGCAGTGGTTATCTTTGCCTTAAAAATTTGGAGGCATTACCTATACAGTGAAAAGTTTGAAATCTTCACTGATCACAAGAGTTTAAAATATCTCTTTACACAGAAGGAACTAAATATGCGCCAACGATGTTGGATGAAATTTCTTAAGGACTACGATTGCACTATTCAGTATCATCCCAACAAGGTGAACATAATAGCGAATGCGTTAAATCAGAAATCTCGGGGACACTTGCCACACTCATGGTTAACAAGTCGAGACTGCACGAAGATTTTGGGAATCTGGGAGCAACCATTCGAGAGGAAGGATCGAAGTTCTTATGTGCTAATCTAACCATTCAATCGACCATCGTAAAGAACATAAAAGAAAATCAAGCAATTGACCCTCAGATGATAGAGTTGATGGATGACATGAAAAACGGAGAAAAGATAGAATTCAGAATGTGTGGATGGTTCGTTGCGATATCAAGATCGGTTATGCGTACCAAACAATTCAGAGCTAAAGAAGGAACTGTTGGATGAAGCCCACAAGTCTCGATATACGGTACATCCGGGAAGTACGAAGATGTATCAAAACTTAAAGTGACATTTCTGGTGGAACAACATGAAGGGAGAAATTGCTGAATACGTATCAAGATGTCTGTAGTGTCAGCAAATTAAAGCTGAAAATAAGAAGCCAGCAGGATTGTTACAACCTTTGCCAATACCAGAGTGGAAGTGGGAGCGGATCAATATGGACTACGTCACTGGACTGCTAAGAACAAAGAGCGGTCATAATTCGATTTGGGTGATAGTAGATGGACTTACTAAAAGCACACTTCTTACCTGTTAAGATTACCTAAACGGTGGAAAGTCTCGCAAAGGTATATATTAAAAAGATTGTCCGATTGCATGGGGTACCAGTGAAGATCGTGTCAGAACGGAATTACAAGAAAGTTACAAGAAAAGTGACAAGAAAAGTTGGGCACTAACCTACAGTACAACACTGCATTTCATCCAGAAATTGACGAACATGCTGAAAGGACAATTCACACATTAGAAGATATGTTACGAGCTTGCATGCTGGACTTCAAAGGAAACTGGGATGATCATTTGTCGTTGATCGAGTTTGCCTATAACAACAATTATCAAGCAAGTATCCAGATGGCACCCTTCGAGGCACTCTATGAAAGACCTTGTCGATCACCTGTATATTGGGAGGAAATCGGAGATCGAAGTTTGCTCAGTCCAGAATTGGTGAAAGAAACCACGGAAAAGATTCAAATCATAAGAGAACGTCTCATTGCTGCTCAAAATTGACAAAAGAGTTATGCTGGCCGGGATCGCTGAGAGCATCAATATGCAGTTGGAGATCACGTGTTCCTCAAGGTATCGCCAACTAAAGGAGTTTTGCGATTCGGAAAGAAAGGAAAGCTCAGTCCCAGATTCATCGGTCCGTTCGAAATCCCGAAGAAGATTGGAAAGGTCATTTATCAATTGGCCTTGCCTCCATCACTAGCCAACGTACACAACGTCTTTCACGTGTCGATGCTGAGGGATTATAAATTTAATCCCACACGCGTGTTAGACCCTGAACCATTAGAAGTACAAGAAGATTATTCTTTCGTGGAAGGCTCAACACAAGTCATCGATTGGAAGAGTCACGGTACTAGAAGCAAAAGAATTTCTTGAGAAAAAGTTATGTGGCAACATCACTCCGAGGACAATGCAACATGGGAACATGAAAACGAGATGCGCCAAATGTACCCGCACTTGTTCAAAAAATGATTAAGGTAGATTTCAAGGACGAAATTTTTTTAAGGGGGGAGAATGTTTCGAAAATGCTTAAGGTAAATTTCGATGACGAAATTTATTTTAGGAGGGAAGATTGTGATAACCCAAACCCTTATAACCCAAACCCATTACTCGACCCGACCCGATTCGACCCATAAGCACACACACACATTATCTTACATAGACTATACACCCTAACTTTTCTCTTATAACTTAAATCCCAAAATCAAAACCTACAAATAACCGAGCTGTTCCATTTCTTCTTCTTTATTTCTGTAACGTATCTCTTTACTCGACAATGAATTTCAAAAATCCGAACGGTCATCCACCGGGCCTATAAATAGTGTCTTTCCCTTCTTTTCCACACCAAGCTACCTTGCTCAAAGCTTCTCTTCTTCCCTAAGGTAGGTTTTTATATTTTAATTCTAGTTTGATATTTTATTTTTCTATAAATTTTAATTTTGTAATTCTAGTTCTTTAAACCCTAGATTAGATATGCTAATCCTTTATTCTAGTCCTTTAAATTCTAGTTTTGTAGATTATTTTAATATTCTAGTTATTTTTTATTTTTATATTTTATTCCTGATTTTAAAATTTAATCTCTAAACTTATCTTAAAACAAGAATCTCTAGTTCTGATTTTTGTAATTCAGTTCTATATTTTAAATTGGATTACATAGTTAAATTCTGCTGTTATATTTTAATTCTAGCTTTATATTGTAAATCTGATTTTATGCTGAAATTTCGGTTTATATTTAAATTTGGTTTTATATTCAACTCCGATTTTACTTCTTTAAAATTCTAGTTTCATCCTAGTTTTACAAATCTGATTTTATTTTATGTTTTTATTATATAGCCCGATTTTATATTCTGTTCTATAATATGATTTTATATTCAGTTTCTATTTTAGATTATAATCTTATTTTATATTTTGTTTTTCTAATCCGACTGTATATGCTGATTTTCATATTATGTTCTTATAATCTGAAATTATATCATGTTTTTATCTTAGTCTTATAATTTGACTTTAAATTCTGATTTTATTTTGGTTTTTATAATATGAAATTGTCATTTAAATTCGGGTTTAATGCTGATTTTATATAATTACAATAAATCAGGTTTTGAGATTAAAAGGATTTAAAATTTATTATTATTATAAAGTTAAAAATTTTGTTTAATATTAAATCAGATTTAAGGGTTTTAAAACTGATTTATAAATCAAAGCTGTTTTAAATTAAAGATTTCAGAAATTGAATGTTTTCCAAAATAGGGATTTGAAATAGCTCGATAGAATCCAACCCAACTTCGATAACCTACTGTAGTTCGTTCTCTCTTCTTGACCAATTTCCTCGTATCCAGATAATTACCGGAACCGTGAAACTTCACACTATTCTCACAAGACTCTTGAATTCGACAATTGAGGCAAATAGCATATCCCATATCATGTTTTCAACTCATACCTTATTAGTTAATGATGCTTTTGTTCTACATAGTATACATTATAATTTTGATATGTAGAAGTTTAAATGGTTATGATGGTAAGGATAATCTTAGACTTGTCTTGCCCAATGATGATTATGTCATTTTGAATCATGTTTTTGTTAACAAATTAGAAATGTCGTAAGTTTTGTTTACTCGATTTGAAATTCATATGATCTCATTACATTGAAATATCATACTGTTTTAGAATGAGAATTGATAAAGTATAGTGGATAAGTTTTTCCAAATGAACTTGATATGAAGGACTTTAGAAATGATGAATATCTATGATATGATATTTGATTAAGATCCCCATGGGGCCGCATGGTAGTATTGGACGAACGGATCCATTTGTGTACTTCCGTAATACGAAGTAAATCCGTCAAACCGGATAGGTACGGTTGACAATGGGATTGATGAAAACATAGAACCCTCCTTTGTGACTGGTATCCAAGATGAATGATGATATGAATGCACTGCACTTGGATCGGTGCTATTATTTAACAATTGTACAATATATGTAGTACAATTGTAAACTAAGTTATTTTTATTCTTCTTCTTTATATTGAATCATTAGATGATATGGCTGATAGTATTTCTTATGAAGTTCTTAATTTGAAACTGATAAAAATTGATGTAAGAGTTATATTATTTATTGAGGGTTACTTGTTGAGTTTTATCTCATCCCCGTTGCTATTTAAATTTCAGAGATTGGACTTCGTGACTCAAGAACTACATTTCATGAAGAGACCCTAGAAGACTTGTTGGTTTAGTTTTGGTTAGGAGTTGTTTAACGGTGAAATTGGAAATAAATGTAACTTTGAATTTCATTAATGAGAATGGACCTTGTGTTTCCTTTATTTGACTTTTGATTATTGAAAAAGTTCATGTACCGAAATGGACCTTGTATTGGATTTCGGGGCGTGACAGAATCTCTGTCACAAACTTCTCTCAATTGATCAAAATTTGGAAAAATTCGTCGAATAGGCGGTCTTCCAATTTTTTTGCCAAATATTCGCTTGATCTGTTGATTCTCCGAATTTTCTAGAATTTTTTCGAATTTGACGAATTTTCTTCAATTTTTTAGAATTTTTATCATCGTGTACATGCTTAAATCATGCTTTGAATTTTGTTTTTTTATGATTGTAAATGTTAATCCATGCTGCCTATGTATTTATTTTATTATCTGAAGACATCATTTCTATCTTAAATAGATAAACATATATTTATATATATATTTTAACAATTTGTCATTTTCATAACCCTTGAATTTTTTCCCTTGAGTCTTTCCCGAAGTTCTTAATTTCTGAATTAAACTGAGCTGACACCCCACCAAATAATTGCCGAATCCGTACTTGATTACAATGTAGAAAGTTTGCGTCCATATGAGATTAACCTCAGCCATCAAAACAACACTACATTTGTATGTAAGAATGTTTTACAATTTGTCTTCAGCTCTCAGTAGGGGTGTATTCGGTTCATTTTGATCGGTTTTGGACCAAAACCACAAACCAAATCGGTTCTAATCGGTTTCTAAATGTTCAAACCAAACCAAACCAAACCAATCCGATCTGATTCAATTCGGTTTTGGTTTGGTTCGGTCGGTTTCGATTTTCCTATAAGTTCAAGTTGCACATCAAAATTTTTTGAATTTCTCAACCTATTTTACACTTTTACTATTTTCATTTTTTCCGGAGTTGTTTTACTTTTATAATCTATTCACCCTTCTCAAAACAGATAACAAAAACAAATGCATCACATTTACTCTAATTAATCAGAGGTTGTGAAACACTAAATTTTGGACCAAAAATCCGAAGCCCAATCGTCTGCTTGACTCAAGTTGACTATATATATATATATAAATTTACTTACAATCGGTTCGGTCGGTTTTGGCTTGGGAAGGCTCGCAACTGAAACCAAACCGAACTTTTCGGTTTTTCTTTTTGCCAAACCAAACCCAAACCGGACCAAAACCGGCAATTCGGTCCGGTTTGATCGGTTCAGCCCAAAAAATGCACAGCCCTGGCTCACAGTGTCAGTTGCCTTTTACATGTTGACACTGACGGCATCAAAGTGTGTTGTTAATGGGTTGGTATCCATCGCAGTCGGCTTCAGAGTTGGTTATAATAGCATCGAGTTTCATTCTAGTGGTCCCTGGTAAATATTAATTCTGCACTGACAACTTCACATGCAATATTCTCCTATGGACATGGAGATTTACGTGAAGACAGTTGTTCTAAATCTATATGAATTTCATCAGTGCTTAGATTAGTAAACGTTTTTAGCAAAATGATCAACAAATGAAAAAAGTGAGAGAACTCTAGGTGGACAAGTACTTCTGTCCTTGTCAGCTTCAGTCTTAAATTTCCTTCTCCAATTCAGAAGTCATGCAACTAAACTTAAAGCCCTTGTTTTTCATCAAGTTCATAGAACTTGGTCTTCAACCATCTCCCAAGTGAGAATTGAATCAAGTTTTTATTTTTTGCCCACGGATATTGCAGCCAAGTTGTAAACTTGTAATTCGGTTTCCTCATAAACTCGTCATGTCCCTTAGACATATTTAAGTGGCTCTCCACCTCTCACTCTATGTAGGCAGAGATATATGAGGAACAGATGGGTTTCGATGCAGAATGGGTAAGAAAGCTTCTTGGAAAGCCAGAGTTAAAATCCAGTTGGAGCATGGTTCAAATCCAGTTATGGTTTATTATCCCGTAACACTTCAGTTAAACTTTTTGAGGCATCTTCAATCATTCAAGAACCTTGAGGTCATGCACAAGGTACTCTCCCTTATTCTAATAATGCTTGCTTTTGTTTCTGCTTTGCTGAAGTCCTTGACATTAATTAGGCCTATCAGAGTAAGCCCAAGTTACATTCCCTTAAGTGCCTATTGACACCACCATTGTCGGCTGGGCGAAGATTGCTAATGGAGATACCAATGAAGTCAAGTTTTAAAGAGCCAACAGACACAGGTTCCACGTTATAAAAATTTCCCTCTTTTTCAACCATCAACAATACCCTTCCGAAAAAAAAAACCTTCCGATTCCACTAAAAACCTTAACCACTAAAAATGAAACATTCTTCCCTCTCAGTGGTTCAGAGTACAAAGAAGCTTTTTGTGTAACCCATGATCCTTCTCACTTGCTGCTATTTCTTAAAAGATTACGCTACTATGCTGTATCCAAAGACGCCATATGATCACAACATAGGAGCCAACTCCCAAGAAACCATCCTGTAGAATAATATTGGGGCTACCCTCCCAGCCACCAATCAAATTGAAATGGAGAAAACTCATTCAATGCCAAAAAATGTTAAGAAGAAACTCTAAACCAGTCTAGTAATTCTACAATGTACGATATTAGGATCTACCAATTTGTATCTCTATTGGACAAGATGCACTGATTAGGGATTAATCCACTTAAGACTACAAAGGTGGTACTGTTAAAATTTTGTTGGTCTTCACCGTCCAACAGAAAGACCTCTGCTCTCAAAGGGAGATACATCTCAACATGTTTGCACAAGAAGGATGGAGTCTCTGTTGGTCAAAGCAAGAAACTACGACTTAGAAAAAAAAGTATCCCCCACATGCTGAAACTCTACCATCAGCTATAACTTGAATATACAAAGTGTCAATACTTGCAATTAGCCCTAAGAGACGATCAAACTCCGTATCTTTGAAGTTTCTTCAAAATTTTATATCCCATACGATTTTCCCCCACCCTCCCATAGCACTCTTGGACTATAACAATCTTTTTCACTCACAATCTATGAACACCTGGATCTGATGAATATAAAAGAGACTCACACCTACCACCAATCATCACAAAACCAGATTCTATTCCCCTTAAAATATGAAACTTAATTCCTTTACCAAACTCCCTTCAAATTTTATCAACCACCTCCCAAATCCTACATTTACAACCTCTCGAGACAACCCTGCTACCTCAATCCAATTTTATAACTCTGTATTCTTGCCTATCACTCTTCCTCCATATCTGGCTCCTTCATAAACACCCAAAACAATTTGCCTAGTAAAGAAAAGTATGTTCCTCTAATGCTGCCTGTATCAGGAGCATCATATTTCTCAAGCAAGAACCGCACTTTCCAGTCAATGGGATGGCTTTAGAGCTCGTATTTGTTCTTTCCCATAAAAAACTCTTTCATTCACCTTTCTAGCTTATTAGTCACCAATGCCAGCATATGGTAGAGCGATATATAGTAGAAGGGAAAATTTAAAATTCAAAAAAATGAAGTTGTGGCTTGAGAAGGTCAAAGATTGAATCCAATGATGCACGAGACAAACATTCAAGGAAAATGAAACATCACTACCTTCCTCAGTCATGAATCAGGCATCCTAATGTAGACCGCAGCACGTAAGTTTTAAAGAGATAAAAACCTCTTTAAATCTGCCACTACTGTATCAACATCAGTTATACAGCCGTGAATAGCAGAACTCAATTAACTATCATAGGCCTAAAAAGGACACTTTCAAACCAGTAAAAACAGCAATTTAAATTCTAATTTCTGCCCAGAAATCTGTGTGAAAACACAGACGTACCCCTCACAAGATCACTGTTAAACCTGTAGATAAACTGCTATCTAAATAAATATTTCACAAGTAGAGAAAGACGGGCAGCACACCTTTTACAGCAGCAACATATACTAGATGACAGTAGCAACAGTCTTCATTCACAGAATATATAAGATCAGAATCACAACAGTGTATAGTGTATACCCAGAAAACAGCAGCATTAACAGAGTCTAAGAAGACATCCAAACAAGCATTAAATTGAGACTAAAAAAGTCTCAAGATAATCATAATCACAGAATAGGGGTCTCGTTCCTCCCTTTTTCTTTCTAAATCTCGTGTCATATTTTCTTCATTAAAAAGATCGAGTTAAAAGTCTTGACCAGCAACCACATAAAAAGTCTCGGCAGTTTTTTCCATATATAAAACAAACATTTTTTATGTTCTATTTTTAGTCTCCTATACCAACTAGGACTCTTAACACCTAAAATAGAAACTTACTTAACACCATATCCGACTTTTAGGACTCCACACTTATCATAAAATAATAACCTAGCATAGAAGAATCCCGAGAAGTGGATTCTTGAGAACTCCTATTCACATGATTACTTTAAGTGTCTGGGACGTGTCCGTGCCATTCATTCACGCTGCTGCAATAGGAGAACACACTCGTAGGGTTCAGGCATCCCTCTTCCAGAATTTGTGTCCATATTTGAATCATGTGCGGGCATCATAGGGGCCAAGTTGAATAATCAACATATGATATGATATTTGAGTTATAACTAAGATGATCTCTAGCATTTAATCAAACATGATTGAGCAGAATGCTGTTCTATGATTCTACCACTATCAACATGTATCAATCCATAAAAAATGTAGTTATATCAATGCGCACTATTGTAGAGAAATTAAGGTGGGCTGCATATATCATATACTAGAGATGTAATAGATGGCATTGAGAAACCAAGGGTATTTTTGTAAGAACTGCGAGCCTAGAAAGTCAATAGATTTGCTTGACAGAGTACCCTAAATCAACAATGAAGAACAGAGTGTCTGATGTTTACCGTGCATTCTCTTGACGAAACGTTCGAACTCTAAGAAGTTGTGTCTATCCATTAGATGTGGGCTGAGCCTGAGGTAGGTAAATGCAGATAAGTGCCTTCCATCTGGATCGTTGATGGGCTTCGCATTTTCTAGTATCTTGTTATAGCCTTCTCTATCATGGCATGCGAGAGCATTCTCACTAGCCACAGGTATACAAACGTCCCATGCAGCATTCAACACCTGAAAACAAAGACACCCGATCAAATGGAGGATCCAATATGCTACATAAGATTTTAGCTACACACATTGAAACTGTTTATTCCCCACTAGATTTTCAGCAAATTGAAATTTCTTCAAAAGCTTATAAAATAATCCTGTTCCTTGCAAGGAGAAAACTGTTGAATCCCCTTTTTCCTAGAAATGACTAAAATTATCCAATTACATAAAAAGAAAATAAAGAAAGCATCCATATTAAAGGAACAGTAATAGGAACATTACCTTTTAAATTTAAATATTGATATAAAAATATCTGAAATATCAGATGGAGATGCATTCTGCATTTGAATGCTTCGGATAAAATCCTTGAAGGTGTGGAATAAAACAATGAACCTATGACCAACTTTCTAAGTTATCTAGGGATTATCCCGTGCTGACCCGGTACGTGCTAACTTGGGGAGCGCATGTGCCCCTGGGATTAGTCGGGTGCTCTAAGAGTCCCGGACACCAACATTATAAAAAATAATATAAAATAAAATACGGTACTAACATGCAATATTATACCATGCTGATCACATGCAATTTATTTAATGAGTTCAAAAATACATAGCATCCAAATGTGTATCATTGTAAAAAGCATAGTTTCTAATTTAATAACGTCCGTATATGAAAAGCCTAGTGCGCATAAAAACAATTCATGCTACATCATAATTTCAGTATATATGAATTCAACGACATGTACGAATTCCAAGTCAATTGGGAAATCTGATCGAACAGATTTCAAGAACAACTACTACAAGGATATTTGCACAAAGACTGATTTCAATTGATGGAACTTAAGCCCTAATACTGACAACACAAAACCAGATTCCATTGAGCCATTAAAACAATATTTCAGACCGTTGAAATTTTTTCTAATGGACTGATGAAACAATCATATCATATTGTGTGACCAGGTTCACTTGACTGTTAAAAATACAGATTACAAATTGTATAACAAGGGGTTCAAAACTGTTCTACAACATCTATAATGTATTTCCTAAGAGGCTGATTTGAAAAACACTGCTATAACAAGAATTAATAATTCCTAAAATCGCTTTAAATACAATTATATAATCTCTAGTTTGAAAAACAGCAATAATATTGGTTGGATGACATATGAAGTCAGTTTTAAAAGGGTTACTGATGATAACTCTAATTTTGAAGACTGTTGCAGGCCTAAAACACTGAAAATCAAATGGCATAAAGCCGGATATGATGAGTTGTTAAAGCCTCTTATTTGAGCAGCATAGAATCTGGTTTTAACATATGTACAATAATGGAGAAAAACATTGGTGTAATGTTGACTTTTGATCATCAAAGATCAATGAAACAAACTTAGATTGATATACATAAGCATAAACCACACTTATGATGCTTTTGAATCAAAATCGAAGATCAAAAAATTTAAAACATAGATAAGTTATAAGGGTTTAGAACAGCAAAGTGTTTCTGGGTACACAAATTTCTCTATACACAGATTTCTGAGCACATAAACCATATAAAGCTAACAATTTTATCAAACAAAAATAGTGATGTACTTAAAAATCCTAACCAATCATTGCATACCTTTTGATCTTCAGTAACAAACCTTTGTTTGATGGTGATTGATGTCAATGACAAAGAGGTTTTGATTGACCTCTCTTTCTTAGGCTCAATCCCTCTCCACTCTTCATTTGATGACTATTTCTCTAAAAAGTGAGGGATTGTGTCCCTTAAGAACTATTTAAAGAGAGATCACCCAACCTTCATAAAACTTAGAAACATCAACAGAGCACAGGCCAAGTATATAGCTATACACATTAGAAATCATGTGACCCTGCCCAGACCAGTGCTCTCCCATAATAGCCATCATACTAAGGATGCACACTGGTCCACATAAGTGATACCCCCCTGCCACAACCTTTTTAGATGACGGGGTATCCGGGCCTCTTACAGCACCTGACTAAGCCCTCCCACAACTTGTTATGGTACAATCCATCACAAATGCATTCGTTCTTACAACTTCTGAGTCCAATCAACGAAGCAAATCCTATAATGCATGATAGCGTTGTGTTGTATGGTGGACTACTCGCATGCATAGAATATATCATCCATCATTTGCTAGGCAAAAAATAAATATTAGGGAGCCATTACTTGCACACGTTTTTCAAGTGATTGCACCAAATTTAAAGAAAGACTTGGTATTTTAGGTACATGTGATATGTAAAAATGCAATATGGGCCATCTAATTTGAAGTTCAAGATCAATAGATCTCTGGTGCATAAATTGGAGCAAAACACGATACTTGTAATATGATCTATTGTAGTCAACTGCTGAATTATATAATAGCCATTGACTCCCATTTAATCAAACGATGAAAATTATATTTTGTTCTAATCTTTTGCAGTTGATATCTATAAATCATGGCCTTCAAATCAAACGGCTTAGATGGTGTTTTCACATATTAGAGGTCGCCAAACTTGCAAGTTGTTCTTTTAAATTTGGTGCAATCCCTTGAAAAGCATGTGCAAGTAATGGCTCCCTAAATATTATCACCCCTAAAAAAATGGTAATTTTTAATTACAGAAATTCATTTTAAATTCTCCAATATTTAATTAGAAATAAAATTGATCATGAAATATACTTTAATAAAGAAAAATAATTTTGGCGAAAATATTTGACACATCCAACATTAGCGCCTACGCCATAAAAGTTACGATAATTCCCTTTTAAGGAAAAATATGATTTAAAATATTTTTATAAATTCAGTTAATCTGCAAAAAACGAAAAATAACTTCTACAAACAATGTATGTTAGACGTAAGGAAAATTAATAAATATTCTAACACAAAATATTTTTTTACACATTAATTAAAAGCACACATACTGGTTCTTAGAGTAAGTGAAAACATAAACTACTTCAATCACATCTAGTATGTCGATGACATCTCCTTGCTTACCAAAACAGGCGACAACCTACACATCAAATCAAAGCATCGGATCGATTTTCCAGTCAAACTCCAAGGCTCAAAGTCACTAAGGTTGTCATATGACATTGGAATGGTTGATACCTTGTGCACAATTGCGAGAAATACTAATATAAAGTGCAACCTACACTCGCTAAAAAGAGAGCCAATCTGCTCGTGTGAGAGAGAGCATGAGCGAATTGTACACAAGATGATGCTGTACACTAACTTCAGACTCAAGATTAACCAAGCCCCCTTGTTGCCGAGACACTAGTTTCACATGTGAGGTAAACCATTGAAAGATGACAACCATAGCACCCTTTGCTGCAGAAGGTAATGTACTTGTTCCAACTGCGAACCTTGGGCAATCCTATGCCACCTCAAAAATGAAAGATCTAATTAAAATAAGGGTCCACTAAATCAAAACTACACTGCAAAAGGACTTAGAAGGCCATGAAATCCAACATTATTTCTATGGGAGTTTTGAGAATTTTAAATTTATTTTTTCCATTTCACCTTTCAAGACATTCATGTCTTTTAGCAATATAGAGGGTTCAGAAACCAAATCATCCTATAGGAAAGTATAGGTTTTGTAAATCAACCAAACAAAATAAAAAATATATGCTGTGGCTTCAAGGGAATCAGTTAATGAGGTCAAACTTTCAGAATTGAACAAACAAATTATTTTTTTAAGATAGTTAGGGAAATTTTTATTGTTAACAAAAAGATAAGACACAAACCTAAGTATGTGACTGCAAGTCTCAAAAACTCAAATAATATGCCAAGGTTAGCCACGCTGTCAGCACAAAAATCTGAGTTTAACAATAGATTAGAATGCTTTTAATCATTTATTCCTTCTTGTTGAAGATTAGAATGCTTTTAATCAGTTATTCCTTCTTGTTGAAGATAGGTTGATCTCAGATGGGTGTGTCGGTGACTGTGAGGAATATGTGTTAGTATAATTGGTACGTGTTGTATGTTTAAGTCCCGCATTGGCTAAATATTACTTTTGTAATTTATTGATCCTCTATATAAAAGCTGTAGCACGACAATTTTGTGTCATTTAATTTAGTTTTCTAGCTAACAAATATATCCATCAAGTTTTAAAAATGAAAAATTGCTAAAATTTAATCGAACACATTTCTAATTTCAGCCTTAGCTCTCGTTGTAGAGACATACCACTTCTTAAAGATTAGATGTAGCTGTCAACTCTAAATGCTGTGTACCCATGGACGTCATGTTAATTTTCAAACAATTGGATATGCTATGGGCTTAGACTAGCAGTATTTTTGTCAAATATGTCCCTTGTTTCTCAACACTAAATTTTCAAAATTGTTCATAATAGACTTAGGTTTTTCAGATGCCACAAATTTCTTCAATATCCTCAATGAACCATATGAGAAAATTAATTGGAACGAATAAAGGATATATTGTAAATCTAAAGAAGCCCTTCCTTTGCTTACCTGCCAGACCAATCCCTCTGGATCTGCCAAAGCTTCTGGGTAATCCTCATGCTGATCCAATGTGCGTAATTCAACACATGTGAAGTTTAGAGCGGCCTCATGCTTTTTTAACATTGTGGAAATTTTAGCATAGCCATCGCGGTTGCACGGGTTGTAAAAACCAGCAGCCAGTTCGGCTGCATGACTGGCTGTCTTGTACCACCAATGAATTCCAGACAACTGTTCATCAAAAGAAAAGTGCAGCTAATCAGTAGTAAACAGGAAAAGATAGCAGAATGAAAGATCGATCAAGAAGTTTTGAAGATACAACTGAGATATAAAAACTAACACAATTGGATAGCTCAATTTTCTTGGTGATAAAATACGAAAGTAAATTTCAAATTTACTTTACAAGATCAGACACCGAGAAATATTTCCTTTTCAATTACTAATCCCAAATCAAATTAGGCAAATCTAGCTCTAGATAAAATTTCATAATTGATTACAGATAAGAGATCATTAATTTTGTTAGAAAATGTGTGATTTTAATTGATTTCAACTATTTTGTAAACTCAACAGTAAGAAATTTCATCAGTTGATGTTGATTATAGATTTATGGAATGCGTGCTCACCTTTGCAGCAATGCAGGTGCCTTCAAAAGCAAGCTTGGCCAGGGATAACACACGGTCTCCGTGATCAATCAAAGCCTGTGAATACCAACCAAGGAAGAATCTTCCATAATAGCTGTCATAATCGCCTCCATCACAAAAGAATCCAGTTTCATGCGGCCGCGAATTATATGAGCCTGCATTATCAGGTCCTCTGGCCCAAACGGAATGCCCTCTGGCTTCAGCGGCCTTTCTTAAACTTTTCATCAAATATCGATCATAACACTGAGAGGGAGAGAAAGAAAGACGAACAATCAGCTTAAATGATCTATGCAGCTGGCATATTCTCCATGGAAGCACAATCACTCTGACAAAAATTTTATGGGTAAATGGGGAGTGACCGGCCCACTTTTAGGCCTGTGTCCCATCTTTAAAGCAATTGAGGTCATCAATCTGGTAGCTCATATTGCAAGCCACCATGGCTCCAAATCACTAAATGGGGGAATTGAACCGTCTGATCTATGCACTCTAATATGGAAAGTTGTACATATTTACTCCAACGGTTGATATAAAAGTGCCCCAATCAGGTGCTTCCAATCCTCTCATAGGTGTTGTTCATTGGGTGAGACATGCCAATGATGGGCTGCCAGTTGAAATACTCGGATTGATCAAAGATGTGCACCACGAGGCATAAAACTGGGATGTCATGGTCCTCTCTGTGTTTATTAAAAAAAGGAACAGATAAAGAATAACACACTTGTTTGATTGGTACCAAAGAGGTCAATCAGATATCATGAGCTCAAATATTCAAGACAAATTAGGTAAAGAAAAAGGTGAGAATGCAATAATTAACGCCTGTAATATAAATTGGACCTTATCTGCACAAGGGTAGCATCATCGCCACATTTACATATAGTTTTCATCAATTAAAAATAATAGAAAATCCCATCAGTTTTAAGATAATACACAAGTTCCACCAACACACGAAGTGGATGCTAAGTTTTGAATGGTAGTGGGGAAAGAAATTTAAATCATGACATGTAACTAATTACACTCCGTGAATGAACAGATAAACAAGTTCCAAGTAAAATGGGGTAGAGGTGAACTCGTATGGAAGCAAAATACTTATTTACAAGCATAGTAACAAAGCTCTATTATTTCGGAAATATTTCAGCGAAGGATCGCTTCCGTTCATTCTGGACAAATTCGAGAAAGACTCAGGGAATATAAAAAATTATACAAATTATTTATATATATATATATATATATATATATTGATCTTTCAAAACAATAGTTTAAAGCAATATCATAGGTACATTATGTAATCCGAAATCCACATGCATTACAAATCAATAATCATAAAAAGAACATTCCAAAAGAATTTAAAAAAGTGAATCCAACTACATAAGCCATAGTATTCCAAAAAATTTCCCGAAATCCTGGAAAATTTTGGCTAATTTCAGAATATATTGGTAATTCACCAAAATACGTGAACTTTCGCCAAAAATTTCAGCACACCCCATTTCAGCAAAATTCAAAGAAATTTGTGGCCATGTTTACAAGGTTACCTGGAATTCCCCAATGCCAGGATATCTCCAACCATGCTTGACCGTATAGGAGGGGTACCGTAGCTCTCCACATGGACCTAATCCTACTTCAATTTCGGAGATAACACCATCCTCAAAGAACTCATCAAATTCTACCCGGAAGCTTCTCATGTAGTCAAAGTAAACCTACAAAGAAATTGCAATAACATATAACAGAAACAAAGGAGATACCACATAATATGTATGTAATCTGAAACAAATTAAATTAAAGAGCATACTTTGGCTTAAGATGCCAACTAGTGACAGCTCAAAATGATTTTGCAAAGAACATTCTTTGAGGGGAAAAGAATATCCACAAGGAATAACAACTTTCCATTTCATAATGAAGTCCGAATGCCGCCTATGCCTCTATAATAAACATCCATTGGAGCTGTACTCCATCTTCAACCAAATATAATTAGATCTCAAATCCATGAGTTTAAATTGTTCAGACTTATAATGGATTCTGATCTTGCCAACAATTTTATAGATTTAAGTCTGGAGAAATAAATTGCTCAGAATTGATATCCGTTGAAGTCCCTTTTTTTCACAGAATCCTATGGCATATAGGTGTATACTTGATGCCTAAAACAGAGTATGACTCCAAGGATATTTGTTCCCTTTGTCAGTTGAAGACACAGGGAAAGTGTATTGTAAGTACAGTAGATATCGTGTGCAACAGCTCATGAGCAAAAGAAAAAGAAACCATCTATATATATATATATATATATGGGAGCTGGTTAGGTCCTCCAATGGAGGATGGTGACCGTCCTCCAAGATGCACATGGAGCTCCACGTGGCACCCAAAACACTGTTTGGGTGCCACGTGGAGCACAAGTGAACGGTATAGATCAATATTAAAAAAATAAATTTCGAAAAAAACTTTTTAAACCCACAAGTTAAAGTTTGACGGGTTTCATTGGTCCACATTTCACAGTTCAAAACACACACGGTAGAGATGAGTTATATATATATATATATATATATATATATATATATATATATATATATATATATATATATATATATATATATATATATATATTTCAATACCTCAACTGCAGTTCGGCCTCTTAAAACCCGTTCCTTATCAATTCCCCATGTGAGGCATTCAGAGTTACGTCTTCCTGCCCTATCCGTAAAGAATATTTCCGGATTTTCTCTGCCAATTTCTGCCACCCAATGGGGCAGAGGAATACAAACATCATCACCAACATTTCCTCCACATTCATGAAATGACATTACCACCTGTAATAGTTGCAAATTCAAAAATCCATCAGTTAGATACTTAGATCTGACAGAATTTTGGCAGAAATTGCAAAGATAAGAAGAGCATCCATATCAGATGGAAAACCAGCACATTTGCAAAGTATATGTGATATCAACTGATCAAGTATTACAAAACAAATACGATAGTATTTCAAGGACCTGTTACACATTCTGACATTTGCATTATCTGCTAGGAATGCATGGAAGTCCAGAAAGTAGGCATAGGCTTAGAATTTTGCATTTTGTTTGCCATTCTTTATCTCTAATAACAAATATGTTACTATTATTGTCATCTCTTATTTTGAATAAGTCTTGCAATTAACTGTGAACTTCATGAAGAGCATGCAATTAAATATGCCAGCAAACAGATTAGCATCCGTAAGTCCTGTATTTTTGTGTTCTGTTTCTAATAAATTCTATTTACTGATCAAGAAAACAAGATTAGCATCCATAATGGACAATGATATTTAACCAGGCTCTAAATTTTAGAAGTTGGGAACATGGATCAAAATATCGTTCGATACGTATCGGTTTTGGACTTGAACGATACGATAAATTTGGTTTTTCTCGGGCCCCTTAAAAACAGTCAAATTATCGTCCGTATCGTCCAATGTATCGTATGTATCGGCCGATAATTTGAAATTATCGTCCGATACTTTCAAATTATCATTTTGTTGTTTTTTTTTTTTTTGGAAAAATGCAGGAATGTATCGTCCCGGAACCGATACGTATCGTCCGGTACGTATCGGTTTTGGGGAACAATACAATATGGAAATCTGAGATTTTGACCCATGGTTGGGAAGCTATGTTAAGGAAATACTGCTTGAACTCTTCATGAATCCAAGGGACTTCAAAGTGATCATTTTTTTCCGAAGTATAGTAGCTTCCACCAAAATATTGTAAACCTAGCCACTCTTTTTGTGAAAAAAAAAGAAGAAAGAAAACCATCCACACTTTTTTCTAGTCTTAATATAAGAAATTGGGGGAGTCGGGTACTAATGTTGGAGAGAACATAACCATATAACACAGTAGCATTTTATATTTCTTTGTTTACACTTCACACCTTTAACTATGGTAGCCAAAGTTCAAAATCTCGGTTATTTGGTACGTATCGGCCAGCTCCAAAACCAATACCTATTGGATGATATGTATGGGTTTTGGATGCTACATTGGAACGTATTGGCCAATACATACCAATATGCATGGGTTGATACATTCAACGTGTCAACCCGGCGACCTCCGAAACAAATATGTATCATACGAATCAGATGATACATATCGGTTTTGCCCGGTATTTTAAACCATAATGGTAGCAAGCATGGATCAAAATCTTGGTCTAATGTATTGATATATGTATTGTCCAGTACAAAGTGATATGGGCCTCTATCTGATGATGTTGCATGTAAAGATGCTAAATGTCGTACTTCTAGAAACTGACCCTGGCTTCATACTGCTAGATTGAAAAACTGAACGTATTGGATGAAAGGGATCTTTCCCACATAAATAGATTTTTTTTGCCATTATTTTCTTTGACATTTTAATATAATGATTCATTTGACCTCCTTCCGTCAGAAGCTCCATACTATTCGCACTCCATAGCCTTTGGTGTTGGAATCCTTTGGGTTTCTTATGCATAATCATCATTGTTGAGACATGGGTCTGTAATATTGGATGTGCATTATTATTATTTATACGTTTTTTACTGGATGGGCATTATATCTGATTCGGACGATGTCACCCTATATCAATTTCAAATATGTAATTTGGACTTTTTTATAATTCACTAGCTACCAATATTACCCACAAAACAACTACACTAAAATTTGAGAGATGAATAAAGGTACACCATTTATTGTAGAGAAAAGAAAAAATCACTTCAAGGAATGTTTGGATTAACTTTTGTGAAATAATTAAATAATCCACTTTAAAGATCCATTTAGGTCACTTAGGTAAGAACTCTATCAGTTATTTAAGTCGCTGTAACAATTATCTATCATAAATCAATGATTGATTCAAACCTCTAAACCACATTCTCAATAGTAGAGATCAATACTACGAAAAGGCTTCATCTTTTCTTGAACTAGTGTACTGTCTGTTGAGGATCCTAATGTTTTCTGTCCGTGTTTACATGCCAGAGGAAATGTAAGAGAAGCAAATACAAATAGATGATAGAGAGTACTCAAGCTGGAGTATGCAGTAAAATTAAAGAAAAATACTGATTTGCAATAGTACAGGTACCATTTAACAAGCTGTCAAATACATAAGCAACACATCCACCATTAGGGTGATGATTGGACAACTGGTTACTTGGCAACAAAAGTAATCAGTCATCTTCATTAGCTACAATTAATATCACAAAATTAAAGAGTAGATATGACATGGCGTCAGTGCTTAGTAGAGCTCACCTGCAATTTAAGTTTGAGCTCACGCACAATCTGAAAGAGGCGCTTATAACCATGCCAATTGTACTCCTGGGGGGCATGTGCTTCTACTATTCCCCACCAGCAATCAACCATAACACCATCAACATTAACAGATTTTAAAATCCTTAACTGCTTCAGGAGACCATCTGGATCGACCAGCTCACACTTCATATTGATAACGCCCAACTATCGTCACATCAAACATGAATTAAGAAAGAATTACACAAATAGACTGAGAGAAGCTCTTCTCGTTGTTATAAAGAAATCCTCACTCCCACAACTCTTTATAGGGAGAATATATTCATGCACGAGTTGTCAAATCAGCTGTAAAATTTTACACTGAATATGTGAAGAAAAAAGGGAATATAATAAATTACACAAGCCCCTTATGCTTTATTAAAACAAAAAATTAAAAAAAAAATCAGAAGGAGAACGATGAAATGACACTCACAGGTAGCATCACATAAACTGGAACATAGGGGGTGCCGGCAAAATCACGCTCTTGCAACTTTGGAGGTGTGTCAAGCGCCTACAAAAAAGGAATAAAAATTAAAACGAAGTGATGTGAGAATCATTTAGTCGTAGTCAATGTTATTTAAAGTATCAGTCAAGTCTAGATAGGGGCGACCATTAAATAAATATAAATAAATAAACTGATCTTACACTATTGATTGTCGTCGAAGGTGAAAATTTTGACTTGAAAATTTTGGGTGGAAAGCCCATATCTTTGACCCGTGAAAGGAAGAGAAAAAAAAAAGTCCAACTTTCTTAAATAAAACCTTAGAGCAGCCAGTGAACCAACTAAACGAGGAACTGTGCCAACTCGCGATAACGTGTCACGTGGCATGTGATCAAGCACTTGAGTTGTAACGACCGAGATTTTTCGTTATTTAGTCCTTAATTATTTGCTAGATTTGTAATTATGATTAGTTTAATTGATTTGATGGATGTGATTAATTTTATGCATGAATGTAATGCGTACTTTATTTTATAATGACTCATGATAATTAATTAATCTAATTAATATCCCTAAAAGCCCTTAAATATGTGTTAGTAATAATTGGGGTGCGTTTAGCAATGTTTAATGGACTTTTAAAATATGTTAGTAAATTAACTAAAGACCCATTAAGTAATTAAAGACCCAATAACTAATTAAAGACCCATTAAGTAATTAAAGGCCCATAGAATCACTTAAGACCCATGTAGGAAATTCTAAATAGAGTTAGATCTTAAATAGGAAACCTCATTCTAAATAGAATTAGATCTTAAATAGGAAACCATAAAGTATTATAAATATAGAGATTAATTTACAGAATTTTTATATAACTCTTATAACTTAATAACCTCATAGAGAAAGAGAGAAAATTCTAGAGAAGGAGGAGAATTAGAAGAAGAACCCTAGAGTTTTTGGTTTGAAGGCTTAGAAAAATGCAAGAGGAGCTTACGACGCGACCGGTTTTCCGATTAGTGCTTCCGATTGGATCAAGGGAGAAAAGTTACATAAATATTTTACTCGAAGACTAGAGGTATGGAAAAATCATGTTGAGATTAATCGGAAATGTAGATAACACAAAATAAAATAGAAATTAGAGTTTATTTCATTTAATGAATATCCTTCATATTAGATTGATAAATTTTTATGCTTAATCACGGGTTTTCGATGGTACACGGGGTTTTGTGATTGATCACGTAATTCTGTGCAGAATTCAGAATCCGTGCGTAATCCGTAATCGCTTGAAATTCGTAATCTCCGTAATCGCATTTGTCCGTAATCCGTAACTGCTTGGAAACCGTAATCATTCGTAGTCCGTAAATCGTCGTAATCCGTAATCGTCGTAATCCGAGAATCGTTGGAATCCGTAATCAATTTGTTAGGAATATCAGAATTTGTCTAGGATGCAGGCAATGAATTTTTATTCAAATATTGTCTATATTTAATCATCATGCTTAAATGTTTATTTATGTTCATCATTGTTTTATTGCTTAGAATCCATGCAAGCTAAGATGTTTGATTTACACAACATGAAACAAGTAGGAATCGATAGAGATTACATATTTATGATGTATTAAGCCTAAACAAGTGAAAGAGCTACTGCATGATCGGTTGATTTTGAGTTTTCCTATGCATGTACATTCATGGCATTCATAAAAGTGAAAAGATACGTTTACGACATGACACATGAAAATAAAATATTTCAATGATTATGATAGAATTCCTATGAGCTTATGCTAGAAGAATTAACATGAATAAGAATGATAAGTAATAAAAGTTATGCATACATGCATTAATGATAAGACTGAAGGGATGGAGAAGGTCTTTAATTTTAAGCTTACTACTTAACTGAAGAAAAGTTATGTGAAGGTTAACGTAGATCTAATGGAAGGATCAGAGAAGATTAGGATAATGATTAAGAAAGAGATAACCATGTCTATTATGTATGCCAATTCATGAGCATTAAATGCACAATTAAAAATAACCACACATGAAATTAGGATAGAGACCCGAGCCATAATGTTTATTTAGATTTAATGCTATGTTTCAGTTTCATTCTATTGCTTTACTTATTCTTTATGTCACATGTTGTATCTCTGTTATTGTTTGATTTTTATGAGATGATTTGAGTTATGGACCTTTTCTATTAGCCTCATCATGTCTAGCCCATACCAGTTTACTTGGTAAACTGACCCATTGTTTGGGATTCCAGGGAGTACAGTTATACATGGAGTGGATGAAGTAGACGCTTCAATGATTGACGGAAATCCAGATCTGAGCGAAGATGGATTTGAAGTTTAGTTTATAGGATTTTCTTTATGCATTAGAAAGGATTTTTAGATGTTTAATTCAGATTGTTTTATGAGCAAGTTCACGCTAATGATGGATTATGTTTGATTTCAGTTTTATTTAATTTAAGGAGTAACGATACAATTGGGTATAATAGGTTGTCATCTCATAATTTAGTATTGTTCTCATGATGAAGAAAAAAAAATTTATGCGTACACTTTTAATAGTTGTTTTTTTTCCGTTGCGTTTATATGCGGATCTTTATGGAATAATTGATTTATTTAAAATTATAGATATATGACGTAGTGTGATGTCTCCAAGTGAGCGCATTGATCCGGTGTGTGAATTTGGGGACGTCACACTAGTGCACATCATATATATATATATATATATATATATATATATATATATATATATATATATATAGGATCTCGGTTAGGTCCTCCATTGGAGGACGGTGAGCGTACTCCAAGATCCACATGGAGTTCCACTTGGAACCCAAAACATGTTTTGGGTTCCACGTGGAGCAAGAACGCGCATAAGTCATTTTCAATAAGAAAATAAAAAATTGACACTCATCTCCATGGCAAAACTAAAAAATTGACTATATCAATGGTCCAATTTTCAAACAATATTATTAATCACAAGTTGGAGATTGGATTTATATATTTATTTTTATTTTATTATGAAATTGATCTATACATTGTCCCCTTAGTCCATGTGGCACCAAAACAAGATTTTGGGTGCCATATTTTAGAGAATTTGGAGGACGGTGAAGTTCCTCCACTGGAAGACCTTACCTTTCTCCATATACATAAGGGGTAGAGCTAGGATTTTCTACTTAGGGGGTAGATATAATGGTCAGAGACAATAAGTTTGTGACAGCCCAGATTTTCTACCCCAAAATCCGTGTCGTCAGATCGCAGATAACAATCAAATTCAATATTATCTTCAGCATCAATGTGAAAAATCAAACATATAACCTATATATATATATATATATATATATATATATATATATATATATAGTAGAAGCAAAATCTCCATTTTTATACAAAATACAATGCAATGGAGCCCAAAATAAAACCACCGATGATGGTCATCCATCACCTAATCAGTAGTACGCAATTTGTCTATACAAAACTAATCCCATCATTCATACAGTCACTTAATGTACGAAGTTCAAAATCCCCAAAACTCACCACTATACCGAATTCAAATCGCTTTGCCTATGGGAAGAAATCCTCCGGTAGAAGTTCTTCTTCGGATACGTAGTCTTGGTCGTTCTCTAACTTTGGGTCTACATCGTCATCTGTATCTGTGACGTATAGTCGGGATGAGCTAACAGACTAAGCTCAGTAGAGAAAATCAATATCAATCCACATTTATCGTAAGAAGCATAGATTCAATGAATAATCTCAAAAATCATTTCCAAAAGCATTTAAATATCAAATCTGAATTTCAATCGCAGTTCATGTTTAAAAAGACATTTAACTATCACATTTTCGTATTCAAAACAAATTGCAAAGACGTCATGTCAGGAACGGAATATATTAATGACGAAACTCATCAGTAGGAAACACATCAGTAATGGATCACATCAGTAACGGAACACATCAATGACAACACATCGGTCAATAACAATTCATGAACCTTGAACCTAAGCATCCCATCTATTGGGAACCGAGCAGCCAATCTTCCAAGCACAAGGTATAACCTTGGGGCCTTTACCCCTCTCTGGAGCCTCTACTCCAAACTCGTGCGGACGACTATCTGAAACCCTTCCGACTTGTCCGATTTCGGGTTTTGCTTTTGACGGGGACGCCGACATTGTAGACATCGGATATGGACCTTTCCGCGTGTACCGACGTCGGAAGAAGAGGAATGGAAATTAAAACTAGGCAAGAGAAGATATTCT
This sequence comes from Chloranthus sessilifolius, assembly GCA_021018995.1. Lineage (NCBI taxonomy): Eukaryota > Viridiplantae > Streptophyta > Magnoliopsida > Chloranthales > Chloranthaceae > Chloranthus > Chloranthus sessilifolius. The sequence continues at coordinate 142,062,489 of CM037587.1, forward strand.
GGAAACCGCAAGGAGAATGCCCAGCAAGCCCTCGCTCGAGCGGTTATAATCCTCGCTCGAGCGGCCACTTAAGCTCGCTCGAGCGAGCCCTCGCTCGAGCGGTTATAATCCTCGCTCGAGCGGGCCCAGTGACGAAAATTTTCTTTTATTTGTTTTTTTTTTTTAGTCTTTTATTATTTTAGAACTCTTTTAGTGCGAGTTTTATTTCGTTTAGGGTTTTCTTAGCCTATATAAAGGCCTTGTAAACACTCTATTAAGGAGATTGATTATGAATGAAAAGAGCTTTTGCTTATGTGTGCTTGAGATGAGCCTCTACGAAGAGTGAATCTTCTTCCCGAGAAGGGTTTGGTGCGGCAAGGGTGTGAAGCCTACAATTCTATCTACCTCTTTTATTTTTGTTTGCGTGATTCTACAACCCTAAATCGACCATCTTCTTATGAAATCCTAAACCCTAAACTTCTCTAAATACCTGAATCGATCCGATTCAACAACCGTAGAGCCCAGTAGAGTTATTAAACCTTCCGCACCTGATATTCAGAGAAAATCAGTGATCCCATCATTGAATCGTGAGCACCCTAATCTGGAAAGAAACCTAGAGTTCTATCTCTAGGATCGATCACGAACCTAATCTGATCTAGCGCTCGGATCCAATTATACGTGATTCTCCCAAGGAATAATATGAGACCACGAGGTATTTTATATTTTGCAAGTTTCATTGTTTAGTTTAATTCCCATTTAATTTCTTTGCAAAGTTCAATCATATCATTCACGTAGTTTAGGGTACCGTCCTGCGTCAGTTTTGGTATCAAAGACCTAGGTTCTAGGTTAGGGCATACTGTGTGACATTGCATTGATTGCACTTTATTTTCATCACATATTATTTCAGTTTGGCCAAAGTGTTCATCTTGCATTCCATTCTAGAGCCCACAAGAGTAAATCAGATCACCATGGACATGAGTGGGATTACTGAAGCTCTTAATGACCTGAGGGCGATCAACGATCGAATGACTACCTTAGAGGCAGCCCAAAGGACTCTCAAACATCCAATGAGAGATTGTTAGACCGAGCCAATCGGTTAAACGAGGGTGATGAGTACTTTGAACCACACCGTGAGCGTAATGGTCCACGATTTGAACGAAATGGCTACCAACATAATCGGAGCCGGAATCATAGGTTTGATCATCATGGAGATGACTACGACCCGGAAGGGAGGCTCCTCAAAAATGTCCGAGTTGAGTTCCCGACTTTCGATGGAAGGCTAGATCCTCAAGTCTTCCTTGACTGGTTATCCGATATGGACCAAAGACTTTGAGTGGTTTGGCATGAGCGATGAGAGGTGTGTTAGACTTGCTAAGATGAAGCTCATAGCCAAGCAGACTCTTTTGGGTCAACGTTGAACGCATCAGAACGAATGCGGGTTGTGCTCCCATTACCCATTGGGAGGACATGAAGGAGCGACTTACAGAGAAGTACGTTCCTTCTTCGTACTACCATCATCTCCTTGACCAATGGCAAAATCTGCGCCAAGGTAGTATGCTCAGACGGATTACATTGGCAAATTTGAAGAGTTCATGATGAGAGCCAAGGTATCCAAGACCCCAAGTCACTCTATCCATTCGCATCGGATTGAGATTTGACTTGCGAAGAGTTAGTCTCCCACCCTGTTGAGACTCTCGCCGAGTGTTACACCGTCGTTCAAGACCTTGAACGATATTTGAAAATGACGGTGACTAGGCGATCTGATTTTCACACTAGTCAATTCCGTACTGGCGAAGTGAAATCTAGTGCTGGAAACCCGCCTGCCAAACCCACGCAACCCACATCTACCAATGTGAGGTTTGACAAAGGTAAGGGTGTAGCCGGAGAATCCTCGAAGAGTGGGTCTCATGTCAAATGCTATAAATGTCAAGGGTTGGGACACTTTGCCGCCCAATGCCCTACGAGAGACCCACAAAGGAATCTCTTCATTGACGGGGAAGGAGAAGAGAGTGAAGGAGTTTATGAGGAAGAGGTCTTTGAGCCGAATGCCACACCTAGTGACGAGGAAGGTGATAGCATGGGTCGCGCTCTAGTTGTGAGGTGTGCCTTTGCACAGCAACGGATGAAAAGGAGGATTGGCGAAGGAGAACATCTTCCACACCTTTGCCACATGTGGGACAAAGAGTTGTAGGGTAATTGTGGATAAGTTGCACCAATGTGGTGTCAGAACATACCGCCACCCGCTTAGGGCTTACACCTGAAGCCCATCCGAGACCTTACAAAGTCGCATGGGTTGACTCTTCATCCATTCCCGTATCTCAGAGGTGTCGTGTACCCATACAGTTGGGTTCATACACTGACACTCTATGGTGCGATGTGGTACCAATGGATGTGGGCCACATTATCTTAGGGAGGCCATGGCTCTATGATTTGAACGTGACTATTTTTGGGCGATCTAACATTTGTACGTTCAATTAATAAGGCAAGAAAATCACTCTTTAACCCTTTCGCTCCCCAAAGCACCATCACCAACAGAGTTGAGAAGAAGGGAGGTCAATCCAAGGCCATCAATATTGTGACCCCTTCGAGTTTGAAAGAGCATCGAAAGATGAGAGTGTTGTGTATGCTGAGAATACTCGAGTCATGGTGAGTACCCCAAGGAGGTAGAGCCCATCCTAATGAATTTGCGATGTCTTCCCCAAGACTTACCTAGTGAGTTCCCTCCCATGCGTGACATTCAACACGAATTGACTTAGTTCCCTTGATCGACATTACCGAACCCGCCTCACTATAGGTTGAACTGGTTGAGCATGCCGAGTTGACTCGCAAGTCGCTGAGCTCCTACAAAAGGGGTTCATAAAAGAGAGTCTGAGCCTGCAGGCCGTACTCAAAGATTACTCACACCTAAGAAAGATGGTACATGGCGATGTGTGGATAGCCGCGATTAATAAGATCACCGTTAAATATCGGTTTCCCATACCGCTGCTCGATGACATGCTTGACATGATGGTTGGAGCCACTATCTTTCCAAGATAGACCTTAAAAGTGGCTACCATCAGGTGCGTATTCGCCCTGGCGATGAATGGAAAATCGCCTTCAAGACCAAAGGCGGTCTTTATGAGTGGATGGTCATGCCTTTTGGCCTTTCCAATGCCTCAAGTACATTTATGAGGCTCATGACCCAAGTGTTGAGGGCATTCCTTGGCAAATTCCTTTGTCGATACTTTGATGACATCCTCGATTTACAACCTGCATAAGGAGCAACACATCATCCACCTAAGGTTGGTCATAAACCTTGAGGGGAGAGAAGTTATACGCTGAATCTCAAGAAGTGTACCTTCACAAAGATTCGCTGTATTCTTGGGATTCATTGTCTCGAGACGGATGGTTGGACCCTATGAAGGTTAAGGCCATTGTGGAGTGGCCCAACCTCTAATATTCATGAAGTCCGTAGCTTCCACGGTTTGGCCACATTTTACCGTCGCTTCATCCGAAATTTTAGCACCATCATGGCTCCCATTACCGATTGCATGAGAAAAGGGGAGTTCCTATGGAGCAAAGCCGCGACGAGGGCCTTTGCCGAGATAAAAGAGAAAATGGTTACTGCACCCGTCATGCGCCTACCAGACTTTTCTAAGGTCTTCGAAGTAGCATGTGACGCATCGGGTGTAGGCATAGGCGGAGTGCTGAGCCAAGAAGGCCACCCTGTGGCCTATTTTAGTGAGAAACTCAATGAGGCAAAGCAGAAATACTCCACCTATGACAAGGAGTTTTATGCGGTCGTCCGATCTCTGTGGTATTGGAAACATTACCTGAGACCGCAAGAATTTGTGTTGTTTTCTGACCACCACGGTTTTACGCTTCCTCGCTTCCCTGAAACAGTTGAACCCGAGGCACGCGAAGTGGGTCGAGTACCTTCAAGGGTTCACATTTGTTTTGAAGCATAAGGCTGGTGCCGAGAACAAGGCTGCTGATGCGCTTAGTCGTCGAGTCATGACTTTGCAGTCTATGAGCACCGAGGTCATCGGATTTGAGCAGTTGAAGCAAGATTATCCTGATTGCCCAGATTTCGGTGCAGAATACACTGCTTTCTTTGAAAATTCGAACAACAATAACTCAATATACCCTTGGATGGGTATTTGTTCAAAGGGAATCGTTTGTGCATCCCTCGCACTTCATTGCGTGACTTCCTCATCTGGGAGTTACATGCCGGAGGGATTGCCGGACATTTTGGGCGCGATAAAACCAGTGCGCTTGTTGAGGATAGGTTCTATTGGCCTAGCCTTGTGAGAGATGTCTCTAGGGTCGTAAAACAATGTCGTACATGCCAAGTTGCAAAGCATATAAAACAAAATACGGGCTTGTACACCCCTTTGCCCGTGCCACACACCCCGTGGCAAGACATCTCCATGGATTTCGTGCTAGGACTTCCAAAGACTCAACGAAAGCACGATTCCATTTTTGTGGTAGTGGACCGCTTTTCTAAGATGGCCCACTTCATACCCTGCTCCAAAACCTCCGATGCGGCTCACATAGCCAAACTATTTTCGGAGGTTGTGCCTACATGGTTTACCCAACGATTGTGGGATCGAGATGTGAGATTTACCATTACTTCGAAAACTTTATGGCACATGATGGGTACCATGCTCCAATTTTCTTCTACTATCATCCTCAAACAGATGGCCAAACTGAGTCCACCAATAGAGCTTAGGTAATCTTCTCCGTTGTCTTGTTGGTGATCACCCTAGACTTGGGATTCTATTTTGCCTTTAGCCGAAGTTTCATATAACAATTCAGCCAATAGGTCCCTAGGTATGAGTCCTTTTGAGGTCGCCCTGGTCATAGGCCTAGAATACCAATTGATCTAATTCCCATGTTCTCATCTCATCGAAGTTTTCGAGTCACCGATTCATTTGCACAACATATACATGAATTGCATGTCAAATTAGAAAAGAATTAATGCTAGCAATGAACAATACAAAATATTCTGGATGCAGACAGCGCTTCAAGGAATTCGAGTTGAGATTACGTCATGGTTCGGTTAGGCTGAGCGGTTCCCATTGGGAGCCGAAAGAAACTTCAAGCCCGTATACTGGGCCTTTTAGAATTGTGGCAAGGAGCGGCCCTAATGCATATGTTCTCGAGCTTCCACCGATATAGGGTCACTTACATTCAATGTGGAGGACCGGTTCCCTCCAGAGCCCACACCCCTCACAACCCCTTCCACGCAGCCCCGAGCCCACATTCCACCCCACCGAACCCCCTACCCTTCCCTTCCCCACACAAGCAACGCAGAGGAGATCAAGGAATACTAGACGATATGGCGATATCCACCCATGATGGTGGAATTCAAAAGTACTTGGTCAAGTGGTTTGGAAAGCGGACTCGAGAACTCATGGGTCGTCAAGACGGTTCGACGCTTGAACCCGATACTGAAAGCACTATCACACGCCGCTTCATCCTGATGAAGCCTTTTCACCGGAGAATTGACGGACGACATTGTAGACATCGGATATGGACCTTTCCGCGTATACCGACGTCAGAAGAAGAGGAATGGAAATTAAAACTAGGCAAGAGAAGATATTCTGGAAACCGCAAGGAGAATGCCCAGCAAGCCCTCGCCCGGGCGGCCACTTAAGCTCGCTCGAGCGGTTATAATCCTCGCTCGAGCGGGCCCAGTGACGAAAATTTTCGTTTATTTATTTATTTTTTAGTCTTTTATTATTTTAGAACTCTTTAGTGCGAAGTTTTATTTCGTTTAGGGTTTTCTTAGCCTATATAAAGGCCTTGTAAACACTCTATTAAGGAGATTGATTATGAATGAAAAGAGCTTTTGCTTATGTGTGCTTGAGATGAGCCTCTACGAAGAGTGAATCTTCTTCCCGAGAAGGGTTTGGTGTGAAGCCAAGGGTGTGAAGCCTACAATTCTATCTACCTCTTTTATTTTTGTTTGCGTGATTCTACAACCCTAAATCGACCATCTTCTTATGAAATCCTAAACCCTAAACTTCTCTAAATACCTGAATCGATCCGATTCAACAACCGTAGAGCCCAGTAGAGTTATTAAACCTTCCGCACCTGATATTCAGAGAAAATCAGTGATCCCATCATTGAATCGTGAGCACCCTAATCTGGAAAGAAACCTAGAGTTCTATCTCTAGGATCGATCTGCGCTGCAACCTAACGGATCTAGCGCCTGGACTGAACCCTGCCTGAATTATACGTGATTCTCCCAAGGAATAATATGAGACCCTGAGGTATTCGTTATATTTTGCAAGTTTCATTGTTTAGTTTAATTCCCATTTAATTTCGGCAAAATTCAATCATATCATTCACGTAGTTTAGGGTACCGTCCTGCGTCAGCTTTCTTTCAAAACTCACTCTCAACATCTAAAACGCTAATCTTTGAGCACAATCCACACAACATAAACCTAGTCTAATGCATCCATAATATGCGATATTTACCTCCTAGAATCGGACATGCAATGCTCACGATGATCGCATCCAAGAATCGGTTTCCACGCTTTGCAATCGCCTGATTGTTTGAAACCCACTTCTCTATCTATCGCAAGGAGTCGAAGATCAATCCACGTGACGTACAATGCAAACGAAAAACATTCTTGTGCGATTAGGGCGAATCTTGAGAGAGATCGATGGGTGTTTGGGTCTCAAATGGAAAAAGAGGGTTTGAAATGGGCGGAGCTCTCTTTCGCTTTGATCGTAACCGGGTCAATGTCGACGCTCTCTTCTCTCGCGGTAAATCTACAAAGACAAAAGGGGATTGAGAGGGAGATCAACACACATGGAGAAGAGGGCAAAAAGGGATGGAGACTTTTTTTCTTCCTCTTCTCTTCTTTCCTCTCAATTTTGCAAACAAGTGAGAAACCCACGTGAGGGGCTCACTTATATACATGGGGGTGGTTTCAGTGTGAAGCCAATACACTCCATTAATATGTTAGCTCTTAAATTCAAGGGCCCAAATTAAGTCCCCATGGACAACACGTACACCTAGTCGGGCGCACCAGTGTCCGGAAATTTCGAGATGTTACATCCTCCCCTCCTTAAAAAAAATTTCGTCCTCGAAAATTCACGACATTACTTTGGAATTCTAACACAATCTACTAGCAATAGAACAATCCACAACTATTTGGCAATGATTATCTCAACCAATAAATGCATGATTATATCCACAACTAACAGGGATATCATGAACCATTCAAAACAACAAGATCAACAAAATCACAACCATCCCTTAAAAAAAAAATCAACAAGACTATTGAAACAATAAAGTTATTTTCTTAAGAGATTTAGTACATCATTCAAAAATGTGCGGATACGCATCACTTATATCAGCCTCACGTTCCTAGGTGACCTCTTCTGGCGAATGGTTCCACCACCTGACGAGTACTAGTGGAATGCGCTTGGTTTGCAATACTTGTTCCTTCTGATTGAGGATTTGTATTGGTTTCACTCTAATGGTCAAATCCTCGTTGAGTTCAATCGGTTGATAGTCCAATATGTGAGTTGAGTCCTTCACGTATCTTCTTAGCATGGACACGTGAAACGCATTATGCATATCCGAAAGTTGCGGCGGTAGAGCAATGTGATATGCGACTTCTCCAACTCGTCCCGATATCTCAAATGGTCCTATGTAGCGTGGACTCAATTTTCCACGTTTCCCAAAATGCATTACACCCTTAGTAGGCGAAATTTTGATGAAGACATTGTCTCCAATCTGAAAAGAATGAATTACGTCAGTGGTGTATATAGACAATTAGAAAACTAAGGTAATTAATTTCAATTGAGTTTACCTGAAACTCGACGCCCGTCCTCTTAAGGTCGGCATAGCTCTTTTGTCGACTTTGAGCGACCTTTAGCCTTTCACGAATTAATCAAATTGCTTCGGTCGTGCTTTCCATAATCTCTGGGCCTAATATGAACTTCTCCCCAGTTTCTTCCCAATTAAGCGAAAACTTGCATCTCCGACCGTACAACGCTTCAAATGGTGTCATTCCGATGCTCACCTGATAACTATTGTTATATGCAAATTCGATTAGCGGTAAGTGATTGTCCCATGATCCTTGAAAGTCAAGCATGCAGAGTCGGAGTATATCTTCAATAATCTGATTCACTCTTTCGGTTTGCCCATCCGTCTATGGGTGAAATGTTGAGCTAAAATCTAGCCTTGAACCCATTCATTCTTGAAATCGCTGCCAAAACTTGGATGTGTACAGTGGTCTCTGTCTGAGATGATGCTCACAGGAATGTTGTGCAGTCTAACGATTTCCTCGAGATACAACTTTGCAAGCTTGCTAGCTGTATACCTCATGCTATAGGGTAAGAAATGAGCCGATTTGGTTAATCTATCAACAACCACCCATATAACATTGTGCCCCTTCATGGTTATCGGCAATCCCAAAATAAAGTCCACGGAGATGGATTCCCATTTTCATTCTGGTATCAGTAGAGGTTGTAATAAACTTGAGGGATGTCGATGATCCACTTTTACCTACTGGCACACCAAGCATTTCGACACATACTCAGCGACATCTTTCGTTAAACCTTTCCACCAAAAAAATTTCTTCAAATCTTGGTACATTTTGGTACTACCAGCGTGAATGGTGTACTTCGATTTGTGAGCTTCTTCTAGAATCGCATGCCGAAGCTTGTCATTTGTTAGTATGCACAAACGACCTCTGAATAATAAGGCTCCGTCCTCCCTGATGGAGAAATCGAGTGTAATGCCATCGATCACTCCCAGTCTGATTCTTGTGAGCTCCTCATCTATCATCTGAAGCTCGCAAATGTTATCGGAAATTGTCAATTGGATAGTAACATTGGCCAACAAGGCCCCTGAGCCCTTCACCTCAATCGTCGCGTCATATTAGGATATGTCTTCAAGCAATTTTCATCTATGTATTCTCGTGATGAGATGAGACAACTGAGCTTAAGACTTCTGACTTAACGCATTTGCCACCACGTTCGCTTTCCCTGGGTGATACTGGATGGAGCAATCAAAATCCTTAAGGAATTCCATCCATCTTCTTCGCCTCATGTTCAAATCCTTCAGAGTAAACAAGTACTTGAGGCTTTTATGAACAATAAGGATCTCAAATGTCTCTCCATAGAGGTAGTGCCTCCAAATCTTTAGAGAGAAAATGATAGCTGCCAACTCAAGATCATGCGTCGGATAATTCTTCTCGTGATCCTTGAGCTGTCTTGATCCATAAGCGATAACTCTCTCGTTCTGGTTAAGCACATAGCCCAATCCGTTATATGATGCATCACTGAACACGACGAATCCTCCACTACCTAAAGGTATGGCAAGTACTGGTGCGGAGGTCAGTCTTCTCTTGAGCTCTTGAAAGCTCTTTTCACATCCCACTCAAACTTTGCGTCTTCCCTTGTGAGTTGTGTGAGTGGCCACGAAATCTTGGAGAATCCTTCCACGAATCTCCTGTAGTAACCAGCTAACCCCAGAAAACTTCGTACTTCTGTCACTGTCTTCGGCTGTTCCCATTGTACAACGGCTTGAATCTTGGCTGGGTCTACAGTTTTACCTGCCTCAGAAACAGCATGCCCCAGAAAACTAACTTGCTATAGCCAAAATTTGCATTTGCTCAACTTCGCATATAACTGACGATCATGAAGTGTCTGTAGGGCGAAACACAAGTGTTGCTCATGTTCTTCCCTCGTCTTTGAACAGATGAGGATGTCATCTACGAAGACAACCACACATTTGTCGAGGTGTAGTCTGAACACCCTATTTATGAGATCCATGAACGATGTCGGAGCATTCGTTAAACCGAAAGGCATCACTAGAAAATCATAGTGGCCATATCTTGTATGGAAAGCAGTTTTCAAGATGTCTTCTGCTTTGACCTCCAACTGATGGTAACCTGATCTCAGGTCTATCTTCGAAAAGAATTTCGCTCCTTGCAGCTGATCGAAAAGGTCATCAACTCGTGGGAGCATATAACGATTCTTATTTGTCAATTTATTCAACTAACGGTAATCGATGCAAAGCTTCATCAATTCGTCCTTCACGAACAAAGCAGCGGCTCCCCATGGGGAAACGCTAGGTCTGATGAACCCCTTATCCAACAATTCTTGTAACTGTTCTTTGAGCTCTTTCAATTCTGCAAGTGTCATGCGATATGGTGCTTTGGATATCGGCTTGGTACCTGGAGCCACATCAATAGCAAACTCAAAGTCTCGATCAGGCGGGAGTCCAGGAAGATCCTCGGGAAACACATTCGAGAACTCGGATACAACGGAAAAGTCGGTGACATTGATTTCCTCTTCCCGTTGCTCTTGTAAGAATGTGAGGTACCCACTACATCTATTCCTCATCAGTCACTCAGCTTTAATGGCAGAGAAGAACGGTGCAACGCTAGACTTGATGCCATGGAATCAGAATGGTTTTCCCTTTGGTGGGTAAAAGGTAACCACCTTTCGAAGGCAATCGACGCTTGCATGGTAAGCAGATAGCCAATCCATCCCAAGGATTACATCAAATCTTTGCATGTCGAGTAGGATCAAATCAGCCATCGTCTCATGGCCTTCAATTGCAATGATGACTGAATGACATACTGTGTCGGTGCTCATTGCATTTCCTGTAGGGATCGACACTGCTAGGATGAAGTCCGAGGTCTCTGAAGTGATATTCAATTCGGTTGTGAACTAAGGCGTTACAAATGAATGGGTAGACCTTGGGTCTATCAACACTCGTGCCTTGTGTTGACAAATATCGCATCTTTGATATAATTGTAAGGCACCTAAGGTTCATGCATTTCCGTTAAAAAAATAGTGCACAATTGATGTAGCAAGCATGTGACAATATACTTCAACTTAAAGTTCTAAGAATATTTCCTACTTAAAAGTAAAGATGAAGGTTTTTGAACTATAAGGTAATTATGGATAACCTCATTGTTTGTCTGTGCGTCTTGTGCTGGCACGGCATAGGCACGACCTTGAACAGTAGGTCAAGAGGGCCTTTGTGTAGAAGTCGTCGTCATCTTTTCCTTACTTGCCTCGGGACAATCTCTTATTCAGTGTCCCATCTTGCCGCATCTAAAGCATGCACCCGTTACCCACCAACACTCTAGTTTATGTCGTCTTCCACATTGTGGACAAGACTCGACCGATGCAGACGACGAGGTGCGTGAGGTCTGCTGTAGTCTCGACGCTCCTGTAGTAGCGGGGTTCGAAGAACAAAATGACCCCGAAGGTGAAGACATAACCGGCCTCTGATAGGAGATCTGAGCACGTTGCTGAGGTGCTAGTGTAGAAAATCTCGGCCTCTTGCCTGCCTGCTTGGAGGCATAGGACTGTGGTCGACTTACTCGACTCCTATTCTGCTGCATCTTCTCAATATCCTTCTCAACAATAAGAGCCAAGTTCATGACCTCTACATAGGTCTCCACTTGGAACAAAGAAATTCTCTCCTGAATGTCGGGCTTCAAGCCACGCTCAAATTTCTTGGCCTTCATGAGTTCTGTGGCCAGGTGTTGCGGAGAGAACTTTGAAAGCCTTGTGAACTCTGCCTCATACTCGTGTACGGACATTTGACCTTACTCTAAAGATATAAACTTGACTTCCCACAAATTTCTAACTGCTTTCGAAAAGTATCTCTCGTTGAACTCTTCAACGAATCGATCCCAAGTCCATGGGACATTTGGCGTCATCTGCAACCTGGTCCTCTCAGCAAACTTAAATCATGTGTTTGCCACTTCTTGTAGTTGAAAAGAAGCCCATTTGACCTTCTCTTCTTCGGTGCACTGAATCATACGAAGAAGTTTCTCGATCTCATTCAACCATTCTTCCGCTTCGAGCGGATCGGCTTGACCTCAGAAACTTGGGAGGATTCATTTTCTGAACTCTTGAAATCCAGAAGGTGGGCATCTTGCTGCAAGCTGGGCCATTGTATTGACCACTGTTTCCAATAGTTGCCCCGTCAATACGTTGTCCTCTCCTCCTCCCAAGGGAGTGAGATTTGCATCCGTGGCGATTCCATCACCACCTAACGTTCCCTCACCACTTGGGACACTTCTGTTGCGCCTTAGCCTACTGCGTGGAGCCATACTCCATGATCAAACCAGGTTTAATCAAAAGCGAACGTAAGGATTCAAAGCATTAATCTAACATAGACTAGACCTTCTATATCCTGACAAAATCTAGCACCATATCTACGTTGTCCTCTCCTCCCCCCAAGGGAGTGAGATTTGCATCCGTGGCGATTCCATCACCACCTGACGTTCCCTCACCACTTGGGACACTTCTGTTGCGTCTTGGCCTACCGCGTGGAGCCATACTGACCTGCCATGATCAAACCAAAGGTTTAATCAAAAGCGAACGTAAGGATTCAAAGCATTAATCTAACATAGACTAGACCTTCTATATCCTGACAAAATATAGCACCATATCTTTAAGCCTACAATGATATTCTTGCACCTAGAGTTATGACTTTCTATCTCCCATAAGACCTAAAGCCTAAGCTCTGATACCAACTGTGACAGCCCAGATTTTCTACCCCAAAATCCATGCCGTCAGATCGCAGATCACAATCAAATACAGTATCATCTTTGGCATTAATGCGAAAAATCAAACAGATATCCTATATATATAGCAGAAGCAAAATCTCCATTTCTATACAAAATACAGCGTAATGGAGCCCAAAATAAAACCACCGGTGATGGCCATCCATCACCTAAACAGTGGTACGCAATTTTCTATACAAAATTAATCCCATCATTCATACAGTCACTTAATGTACTAAGTTTGAAATCCCCAAAACTCACCACTATACCGAATTCAAATCACTTTGTCTAGGGAAAGAAATCCTCCGGTGGAAGATCTTCTTCGGGTACATAGTCCTAGTCTTTGACGACTCCAAATTCACGCACCGGATCAATGCGCTCACTTGGAGACATCACACTACATCACATATTCATGATCTTAAATAAATCAATTAATCCATAAAGATCCGCATATAAATGCAATGAAAAAATAACTATTAAAAGTGCACACATAATCTTTTTATATTATCATCATGAGACCAATACTAAATTATGAGATAACAACCTATTATACCAAATTGTATGCTTACTCCTTAAATTAAATAAATATCTTAAGATCCTTCCTAATGCATAAAGAAAAACCTATCAACTAAACTTCAAATCCTTCTTCGCTCAAATCTAGATTTCCATCAATTATTGAAACATCTACTTCATCCACTCCATGTATAGTCGTACTCCTTGGAATCCCAAACAATGGGTCAGTTTACCAAGAAAATCGGTATGGACCAGACATGATGAAGCTAATAGAAAGTCCATAACTCAAATCATCTCATAAAATCAAACAATAACATAGATATAACATGTGACATAAATAATAAGTAAAGCAATAGAATGAAACTGAAACATAGCATTAAATTTAAATAAACATTACGGTTTGAGTCTCCATCCCAATTTCATGTGTGGTCATGAATCGGCATACATAATGGACATGGTTATCTGTTTCTTAATCATTATTCTAATCTTCTCTAATCCTTCGATTAGTATCTATGTTAACTTTCACATAACTTCTCTTCAGTTAAGTAGTAAGCTTAAAATTAAAGACATTCTCCATCTCTCCAGTCTTATCATTAATGGATAGATGCATAACTTTTATTACTCGTCATTCTTATTCATGTTAATTCCTCTAGCATAAGCCCATAGGAATTTTATCATAATCATAGAAATATTTTGTTTTCATGTGTCATGTCGTAAATGTATCTTTTCATTTTTATAAATGCCATGAATGTACATGCATAGAAAAACTTGAAATCAATCGATCATACAATAATTCTTTCACTTGTTTAGGCTTAACACATCATAAATATATAATTTCTATCGATTCCTACTTGTTTCATGTTGTGTAAATCAAACATCCTAGGTTGCATGGATTCTAAGCAATAAAACAATGATGAACATAAATAAACATTTAAGCATGATCATTAAACATAGACAATATTTGAATAGAAATTCATTGCTCGCATCCTAAAACAAATTCTGAAATTCCTAACAAATTCTAGATTCTGGATTTTAAACAGATTCTGAATTCTTGCCAGAGTCTGGGTTCTGAACAAATTCTGGATTCTAAAGAGATTCTAGATTCTGAACAGATTCTGAATGTTGAACAGATTCTGGATTCTAGACAGATTCTGGATTCTGCACAGAATTTCGTGACCAATCACGAAACCCCATGTACCATCGAAAACTCGCGATTAAGCATAAAAATTTAACAATCTAATATGAAGAATATTCATTTAAATGAAATAAACCCTAATTCCTATTTTATTTTTGTGTTATCTACGTTTCCGATTAATCTCAACATGATTTCTCTATACCTCTAGTCTTCATGTAATATTTATGTAACTCATTTCCCTTGATCCAATCCGAAGCTCTATATCGAAATCCAGTTGTGTCGTAAGCTCCTCTTGCGTTCTTCTAAGCCTTCAAACAAAAAATTTTAAGGTTCCTCTTCTAATTCTCTTTCTTCTTCTCTATAATTTTCTCTCTTTCTCTATGAGATTATTAGGTTATAAGAGTTATGTAAAACTTCTATAAATTAATCTCTATATTTATAATACTTTATGGTTTCCTATTTAAAATCTAATTCTATTTAGGATGCTTTAAGGCTTCCTATTTAATATCTAACCTTATTTAGAATACTTTAAGGTTTTCTATTTAAGATCTAACTCTATTTAGAATACTTAATGCTTCTTATTTAAGATCTAACTCTATTTAGAATACTTTAAGGTTTCCTATTTAAAATCTAACTCTATTTAGAATACTTTAAGGTTTCTTACATGGGTCTTAAATGATTCTATGGGCCTTTAATTACTTAATGAGTCTTTAATTAGTTATTGGGTCTTTAATTACTTAATGGGTCTTTAGTTAGTTATTGGGTCTTCAATTAGTTATTGGGTATTTAATTAATTTACTAACATATTTTAAAAGTTCATTAAACATTACTAAACGCACCCCAATTATTACTACCATTTATTTAAAGGATTTTAGGGTATATTAATTAGATTAATTAATTATTACGGGTCATTATAAAATAAAGTAAGCATTACATTCATGTGCAACAACTAATCAAATCAATCAAACTAATCATAATTACAAATCTAGCAAATAATTAAGGACTAAATAACGAAAAATCTCGATCGTTACATTCTTCCCTCCTTATTGAAAATTTCGTCCTCGAAATTAGATCGTACCTAAAGTAAAAAGGTCAATCAAACTAATCATAATTACAAATCTAGCAAATAATTAAGGACTAAATAATGAAAAATCTCGATCGTTACATGGCCATTCTCTAACTCTGGGTCTACATCGTCATCTATATCTGTGATGTATAGTCAGGGTGAGCTAACAGACTAAGCTCGGTAGAGAAAATCAACATCAATCCACATTTATCATAAGAGGCATAGATTCAATGAATAATCTCAAAATCATTTCCAAAAGCATTTAAATATCGAATCTGAATTTCAATCGCAGTTTATGTTTAAATAGACATTTTAACTATCACATTTTTGTATTTAAAACAAATTGCAAAGATGTCATGTCAGGAACGAAATATCAATGACGAAACTCATTAGTAGGAAACACATCAGTAATGGATCACATCAGTAACAGGACACATCAATGACAACACATCAGTCAATAACAATTCATGAACCTTGAACCTAAGCATCCCATCTTTTGGGAACCGAGCAGCCAATCTTCCAGGCACAAGGTAAAAACCTCGGGGCCTCTACCCCTCTCTAGAGCCTCTATTCCTCTTAGAATTCAATCATACCACTCATCAATTTGGAAACCTGTTCAAGTTTCAAGACAATGACAACACATCAGTCAATAACAATTCATGAACCTTGAACCTAAGCATCCCATCTTTTGGGAACCAAGCAGCCAATCTTCCAGGCACAAGGTAAAAACCTCGGGGCCTCTACCCCTCTCTAGAGCCTCTATTCCTCTTAGAATTCAATCATACCACTCATCAATTTGGAAACATGTTCAAGTTTCAAGACAATGAAATTGCGAAATTTAACGAATTTCGAAGTTCACATACAGTACTCATTTTCAATCTCATGTTCAAATCTTAACAGTTTCGGAAATTCAAATCATACTATTATGAGTTAAAACATGCAAAACATTCGATAATATCAAGCATCTATGGATCAAATCAAAATGCATTACGAGAGTTCCCGATTCCCAATCTACATCACATTGCAATCAAAAGTCATTAATTAATGACCAAGGGATCATACGAGTCGAAGCTTCAGAAGATTCTCCAAAGAAAATCCAAAATAAGCCAAATAGGGACAGTCGTGCGCGCGAGTACCCAACTCGTGCGGGCGACTTCACTTGGCAACCTCTCAAGTCGAGCGCGCAGCGTCCCAATTAAATTTTCAGGCAAATTTTGGTGCATCAATCGTGCGTGCGAGTTTCAAACCTGAAGCAAACTCGTGCGCGCAACTCCAAACTCGTACGAACGGCTATTTGAAACTCTTCATACCTATCCGATTTCGGATTTTGCTCTCTTTCAAAACCCATTCTCAACATCTAAAGCTCTAATCTTTGAGCACAATCCACACAACATAAACCTAGTCTAATGCATCAATAATACGCGATATTTACCTCCTAGAATCAGACACGCAATGCTCACGATGATCGCATCCAAGAATCGGTTTCCACGCTTCGCGATCACGCGATTGTTTGAAACCCACTTCTCTATCTATCGCAAGGAGTCGAAGATCAATCCACGTGATGTACAACGCAAACTAAAAACATTCTTGTGCAATTAGAGCGAAACTTGAGAGAGATCGATGGGGATTGGGTCACAAAGGGAAAAAGAGGGTTTGAAATGGGCGGAGCTCTCTTTTGCTTTGATCGTAACCGCATCAATGTCGACGCTCTCTTCTCTAGCGGTAAATCTACGAAGACAAAAGGGGATTGAGAGGGAGAACAACACACATGGAGAAGAGGGAAAAGGGGGATGGAGACTTCTTTTCTTCCTTTTTTCTTCTTTCCTCTCAATTTTGCAAACCAAGTGAGAAACCCACGTGAGGGCCTCATTTATATGCATGGGGGTGGTTTCGGTGTGAAGCCAATATACCCCATTAATATGTTAGCTCTTACATTCAAGGGCCCAAATTAAATCCCCAAGGCCAACATGTACACCTAGTCGGGCGCACGAGTGTCCGGAAATTTCACGATGTTACAAAGTTAGTATTATGTATTAGTGTTAGGTAAGCTGCACAAGCACCATTTGACTTGGTACTTGGGTCACTTTGTGGGATGTGTGCCATGCGAAATGAACATGTCTTACCATTTGATACGTGGGTCATTATCTAAAGATCTTTGGTGTAAAAGATGGGGACAAAAAAAATATATCCATCATTTAATTCAAAGCTATCAAAAACCATCTAATATTAATGGCTACCATGTAAATCCAACATACCGTGCATTTATATGGCGTTTGATTGTATGGAATTAGATAATGGAGATTGCTTTCATTCCAATCTCTTATAAAATAAATCTTGAGATTATGGGTGTCAACTCACATGGAAAGCATGATAAATCCCAAAATGTGACTTGAATACTAAGAGCGTTGGCAGTCACATCACATATCTAGTACTGACTCAAGATTCGAAGGGGGCAACCACCGCAAAAAATGTGAGGGGGGGGAACTGTCTTTTAACTAAGTAGCCCATGCTAGAGCTTAATTAGGCCCAACAGGTCTAGGACACATGTTTTAAAAAGTTCCGGGGGCTACTAGTCCCCGACAAGCCTCTACTTGGCTCCACTAGTGTGTGTATGCGTGTGAGGCCCACGAAATATATGTTTGAGGGTAGTCAAGGAAGCTACACTCAAGCCAGTTGTGTGCCACATCAACATGCCCAAGGTCGTTCAACGACCACCCAAAAAATGGTGATTTTTCACTATTGAATTTTGGGTCAAAAGGAAAAAATTTCAATGGCCCATGTTTGGGAGGTGAACCAAGATCTTGGACTTATGAGTCGAAGAGGGCAAAAAAGTTGATTTTGTTCCCTAAAACCCTTTGGATGTGGTGAACTCATTGAAGATGTGGTGTAACTCGTGATCAGTAATACTGAGCCGTGCATTCAATTGTATAGTCCCATTATCTCATATATATTAATTACAATAATCATTCAAAATAGCATGAATACATCTAAAAAGACTTTAAAAGTTAACAACATAAGTAATACAACTTAGAATAATGATTGGAGAAGAAAAGAAACGAGAAAATGAGGTGTGGTATGAATTGGATGGATTTTGGATTTCTTGAAGCTAACTCAAAGGTAAACCATTAAACAAATAAAAAAAAAACTTAGATACTCTCCAAAAAGGGCATCTCAGTCAATTTACTCCCAAACCCTGAACTCGAGTTTAGAGTTTTGGGTTTGAGGCAAGCCTAGGCTGATTGCTTAGGCTCTTACCTAGGGCTACCTAGGTGATTGCCTAGGGCCTCAACTAGGGTAGGCAAGGTGAGACGCTCCTCGCCTTACCTAGGCAAACCCCCAAGAGGCTTTTGATAACATTGGTTGTAGACTTGTAGTCCATTAAAATTTCTTAATTCCTGAAACTAGCTCATAGAGTTAGCCAACAACGATTTTGGCGGACCTAACCAAGCTTCCTAAATTTGGACATAAGAACATGTTGAGTTTTTTAATTGTGTCAAAAATTTCATCTAAAACAGCAGTAGTATTCATAAGAGATATAACAACATCAAGGAAAGATGGAGTGCACTTTTATAAAGATTGGTACAAACTCTTGAGCATGAGTTAGGTATGGTGAAAATCAAACACTTGCGACCAAAAAACCTCACTAGGCTGATATTGGGTTGTGGGTGTGACAGCCATATCTCCGGGCAAGGTTGTGGGGGTGTGGCAGTCATATTTCCGGGCAAGGTTACTCCATTTGTAACTGTCAGAGAGTGGCAGCTAGATCTCCGGGCAAGGTTAGTCTAGCTGTGACCGCCCTATTATTGTACATTTTCCGTATTACAATTACTATTCCAGTTACTGTTATCTATCAGGATTATAAATTAGGAGCTACATCTGGTACACGAGATTTGTACCATGGCATATCGTCTAAAAAGAAAGACATGATATTTTTTAGATTTGTGCCATATGAAACACCATCTAAGCCGTTTGATTTCAAGGCCATGATGTAAAGATCCTAACTGCCAAAGATTGGTATGAAATGTGATCTCTATTATCTGATTCAATAAAGTCAAAGACCATTACTTAGTTCAATGCTGATTCAATGGTTGACTGAGACAAATCAGATGGTAGAGACTATGTTTCGTGCCAATCTTTGGCAGCAAGATCTTTACATCATGGCCTTCAAATCCAAGGGTTTAGATGGTGTTCCACATGGCACAAATCTAAAAAAATATGAAATCTTTCTTTTTGAGCAATGTGCCACGGTACAAATCTCGTGTGAACATTGTCGCCCCCTTATAAATTTTATGCTATTTATTTAGTCTGCCAATCACAGGCACACAACTGTTATAAGCAAGGATCCCTCACATCAATCAGTGGAATCCTTGATGGCCAGGTATCTGCCACAGGAAGTGGGAGACCTGCCTTCGAATAACCCCTCGAGACCACCCCAGGGATTTATATCCCATTCTGATCCGGTATGTACTAACTTGGGGTGTGCACGTGCCCCTCTGATTAGTTGGGTGCTGTAAAAGGCTCGGATACCCAGGTTATCAAAAAAAAAACAAAGACTGAACTCTTTCGGCCACCTCTTCAATGGGCCACAGATAAAAGAATACGCAAATCATACATTTTCAGCCACTGATCAATCTACCTCTTCTGTAGACCATTGATCAATGAGCTCTACTGATCAAAGGCATTTTTTACTGAGTTCTGGTTCGCAACTGTTTGAATGCCTAATTGAATCGTGTCACAAAGACTAGTCAACTTTGGCTTTTCGAAAACTCTATTAACTATAACTACAGCATAAATAGTCAAAAAGAGAAAAAAAAAAGTCCTGTAACAATAGAACCATGAATCTGAAGAAAAAAAAATCCAAATCAGCAATAGAGTATCAAACAAAATCACCAGTTCCTAAGAAGAAATAAAGATTTGCAATGAAGATTGAAACAAAAGCAGCTTCAAAACGCACAAATATTAACCGACCTGTTTGTCTCCCGCAGTATCCATGCAGTTTCCAATAAGAGGGG
Source organism: Chloranthus sessilifolius (assembly GCA_021018995.1). NCBI lineage: Eukaryota > Viridiplantae > Streptophyta > Magnoliopsida > Chloranthales > Chloranthaceae > Chloranthus > Chloranthus sessilifolius. The sequence continues at coordinate 142,082,733 of CM037587.1, forward strand.
AATTCTCAGCTCTCTCTCCTCCGTCTCCCAACATTGCCGCAGTTCGAGACCGCGAACCAGAGGATCCATCGTAAGGCAATGAAGTGGGCGAAAAAACACCCTTCAATCGACACGGCCGGAAATCGACAGAGTTACGGAACCCAGAAGAGACTCCCCTTAGAGAAGTGGACAGCGTCTGGACAGGCGACGAAGTCACCACTGCATTAGAAGGTGCACCAGCAGGTCTTGCGCTCTGGAAGAAGTGAAAGGGTAAAACTTCCATTTAGCAAATTCGAAGTGCCCTTATTAGAAATGGCGATACAGAGACTCTAGAGAGAGAGAGAGAGAGAGAGAGAACGAGCTTGTTATCTCACGGACTTCCGCACCTCGAATAACTAACTAAGAAGAAGCACCACATGCTCTGTTTGCTTTAGGGTGACTAACATGCGCCGGGGGTGGTCATTAATGGGTAACCACTAACCAATCATAAAGCTGGTTACTTAACATCATGCTAGCTATAAACAAGAGACGATTAAGCGCCAACCGGCATCGCCCCCTAACCGAGCAGAAAAGCAAAAATCTCGTGTTGCGTCTATCAACAACAAAGAGACTCCAGAAAGAAAAAACCCGACTCCATTTAATCAAGTGTTTATTGCCTTCTCCGTGCAAAATTTACGAAGATCAGTGTACTGTAGATAAAGAAAAGTACAGCTTTCGGAAAAGCAAAAATCTATTTTCAATAAAAAATAAAAATAAAAATGGGATTTATGCTGAAGAGTGAGGAGTAACTAGAAAGTAAACTACACATATCTTAATTAGGCCTGCGTCGTACAGAATATGATAATATGATGCTTAACCCCACCAACCTTCGCGATACGCCCAGATCTATTCCCATAAACTGATAAAAAGGTATATGATTGGGATTTGGGAGTATGTTTTGAAAAGTCGGGCTCGCCTTGAAAGTCACCCCGGCCGAGTTAATTGGAGGACTTGGATAAACTCGGGTAATTACCACCTAGAGTGGAGTTAGCCCCTGATTCTAGCCAAGAGATCATACATCTCCCTGATCAATGTTTGACCATAGAGATTTGAATATCATCTCACTAATATATATATATATATATATATATATATATATATATATATATATATATATATATATATATAAGAAAAAAGATAGAAAGATTAGGAAATGAATGATTTAATGTTTTTAAATAGATAAGATTTCTAAAATATTAACCCATAAAAATATTTTATATATAAGATGAAATCTCAACTCGACTTGGAGTCAACAGAGAAATCTAAACAAGTCCTATGACCAATATGTAAGGGTGCGAAGCTACATGATATAACCAGCTCCCAATTTTTATTGACTGATAAAGGGCTTTTCTTCCATGCAAAATAGAGTCAACTTGAAATAGTAATAATTTTTTACTTTTATCATTCTATAACCTATAACCCTACAAAAGTTACCCATTTTACTTGCATTCAACAATCCATCTACCTCCCACACGAGCTCGGTAATTGAGAACGTTTTCAAAGTTCCAACTCTCAAGACGGTTTGGCTGTCATTTAAGTTAGGGATAGAGAAAGAGAGTAAAACAAAAGCAAAAGAAGTAAATAAGACTAGGAGACACAAAATATATTATATTTATATCTCTAGCCATCTATTTCCAGGCGCTGTAGCCTTTACCACTCCAAAACACATACGCATACCTGAGATCTAGATGGAAAAGTGGTTCCGTCAGGCAGCACAACCCAACCAGCTTCTCTAGCCAAAGCCGCAATAACGTCGTTGATATCTGCCCTAACCCTAAGATTATAGTTTCCATGTCTCCTAAGACCCGCCAAGATCCTCGCAGTAATCGCCCTCCGATGCCTCTCTCTCAGCTTCGTCCTCTCTTTCTCTTCTTTCGGCCGAGACCTCCGAACTCCGCTCCCTGCCATCTGATCTTGCTGATGCTGCTGAAATCTATTCCCACTGTTCCCAAACTCCACGTCCCCTCCGCTACCGACGGTGACGATATCTGCACTGCTTTTCGCATCGTCGTCGTCTTCGTCTTCTTCCTTCACCTCCATCTCCATGTCCATCTCATCTTCATCGTCTTCCTCACTCGTTCCGCCCAATTTCTCCATCTCCTGCGACATTCAACTCTTTAACGTTCCAGTTTCCTCTGTTTGCCACCGAATTCGGGGAGAAAAGTAACTGGTGTTGATGCAAATTGAGATTTTAGGCGGGTAAATGAGCCTTTCAATAGGATGTTAATGTCTGTTTTTTTATCGTCTGCAAACCATTCGGACATTCCAATCAAAAAAGTTGCAGCAGATCCCGATTCGTAGAGGAGAACAAGGGGAAAAAAGGGATTTTTGAATTAGCTGAAATTCGAGTTTTTTCTGGTACCTTGCACCCGTTTGAGCATCAAAACTCCTCTTTTTAGGACATTGTATGGCTCCTCCTGGAACCTGAACCTAAACGTATTGAAGAGCTTGAAACCTCGTTTATCGCGGATATATCTTCTCGCCCTACGTTCTCCGAATCAGATCCCTCTTTTTTCCGACGAAAAACTGATATTTTTAGTTAGAATTGGAGGATTCAGGTCTTCCTCCGACAAACCGACGAGAAATTCCCGGCGATATACCTCCGTTGTCGAATTTTTCCGGCGACGTTCGCGAACCAGATCCGACGAAGTTGCGGCCGAACTAATATCTCAAGGTTCGGATTTTGGATTCCCGGTGATGTTGAGAGTTTCGCCGGCGACTTCCCGGCGATCTTTTGGCGGAGGTTTGCGGTGCTACGGATTTTAGGGTTTCACGCGTGTGCGGCCCCGTGCTTGTGTATATGTTAACACGAATGGGCCGAGCGTAGGGATCAAACGGTCGTGGGAGAGACACGTGCTGCACGTGTTGAGTGTGTGCTTGGGTTCGAGGCTAGGACACATTGCCAAGATTCGCGTCCCTCACGCTCTTGCAAAGTTAATTAAATTAATTAGAGGACTCGGATAAACTAGGGTAATTATCACCTAGAGTTGGAGTCAGCTCCTGATTCCAGCCAAGAGATCATACATCTCCGTGATTAATGTTTGATCATAGAGATTTAAATATCATCTCACTAAATATATATCATAGAAAAGAATATATACAATCAATTTGGTTTATATGTTTACACTAGTAAAGATGTACGTGTTTTGTACGTATTGCTCTATAAAATCATAAAAATAATAATAAATTTATAAAAAAGAAAAAATTTATGAATTCTAATATATGGATAAATCTATGTATTCAAACCTTAAATCATATATCACGTGATACCTGATTCCAAGATAATATTTTTTTTAGGATCGTATGCAATGTTGTATGTCATTTATTTTTTTTATTTTTATTTTTGTGGTCTAAACTTCAACCAAAGTTTGTTATTGCCTCACACATTATAATGTATTAATTTTTTTATCATTTGACCACATTTTGAATAGTGGATGTCCACTCATTTTCAACAATTTTTATTCATTGAATGCGGTGGCTGTAACATAAAGTGGTGTGTCGATAATACCAACCAAAACATTATCAAGTTGATTTAATTTCATTGGTTGATAAAAAATTTTAACCAAGTCGAGCGCATGAACTTGTTCCTTCGGATCAAGCTCAAGCATGAATCATTTGAAGGTTAAGTTGACCCCACAAGATCTGGGTTTCTATTTAGTCGATATCTGCTGGATTTTTATTTCTATTTACAAAAGAGTTATATATATATTAATTATATATTGTAATTAGACTTCAAATAGGAGTCTAATCAATTTTTTATTGAGATACAGAGGTAATCTCCAACAAAGGTTTAGGGAGGAGAAAATATGATCAAGAATTTTAGTTTTTAGACTAATTAGAGGCAATTTGGTCCTAATACATTATATATATATATATATATATATATATATATATATATATATATATATATATATATATATATATATATATATATATATATATATAATTGCTTTATGGAAAAAAATGAGGTTGAGGACATGCAAAGATCCCATGCTTGCATCCAAACAATCAAAACTTTACCAGTAATTGAAAACTAATCTTAAAATTAGCATAACATAGTTAATAATGCTAACAAGCACTTTATCCCTAACAGTGCATAATCAGAACTCTCAACTCTCAAAACTTATACTGAGCCACAAAGAAAGCAATGACAGATCATTAGATGAAGGTTGGCTCAAGCATAATACAGAGGAGTCAAAATTTGTGAAAGGACTAAATTCGGCAGCATTCCAAGAGGACTTCAATTGGACTCCTTGGCATCTTATTGCTCACTAAATCCATATACTCTCTATAACCCTAATTCAAACACAATCCCATCTTCTAAACCACAACAAGATTTCTAAACAATGAAGTAGTGAAATCACGGCCTTTCTCACCATTAGATTTCAGAAAAATAAATTTCTAGCTCATCTAAACTTCTTTTTTTGATGAATGTAGGAACCATAGTTAATTGTTTCCATTCAAATTTAGTACAATACGAACCAGGTTCTCTATACCCCATAAACTAAACATACAATTATTTCAGTAACTACGGAAGAACAATCATACAAGAATTCACAAAAACTTGATTTAATGTATATTTTAAATTTTTTTTAAAAAACAACTTCTATCAAACAGTACGATTCACATATTAGGTAAAAAGATAAGTATCCAAATAATAAGAAAATAAGCACAAAAGAGCGTCAGAAGTTCGATTTCATCAGAAGAACGCAAAAGAAAAAAAGAAACCAACTTACTGATTGAATTTCGTAGAGTTTGAACTCATGTAGGTAGCAGTTCCTCCGATCATGCACCGCTTAAATCTGAGCCTTCCGTTCGTAATCAGAAGGCATGGGAGAGAGTTGAGGGATTTACTTCTTCTTCCTTTTCTTCTTCTTACAAAAGTAGAAAGTTCAAGAAACATTCTATTGTTGTTTCTATAGCCAGACTCTCTTTTAGCAGAAGAGTCCTAATTAATTAGACTTAGGGGCATAATCGGGAGTATATGAGTTAGGGGCATTTTAGGTATTATAAAATATGATAGAAACTATTTTTACTTTTATATAATAGTAAGGATATATATATATATATAAGAAAAAAGATAGATTACGAAATGAATGATTTATTGTTTTTAAATAGATACGATTTCCAAAATATTAACCCATAAAAATATTTTATATATAAGATGAAATCTCAACTCGACTTAGAGTCAACACAAAAATCTCAACAAGTCGTATGACCAATATGTAAGGGGTGTGAGGGTGCGAAGCTACATGATATAACCCGCTCCCAATTTTTATTGACAAATAAAGGGCTTTTCTTCCATGCAAAATAGAGTCAACTTGAAATAGTAATAATTTTTTCCTTTTACCATTCTATAACCTATAAGACACTTATAACCCTACAAAAGTTACTCATTTTACTTGCATTCAATAATCCATTTACCTAAACCTAGTAAGGGTAGTTCAGTTGGTCAAGCCTTGAATTTGCTCTCCAATGGTCACCAATTCGAGTACCTTCACGGGTGGAGTATTACTCGGGCGTTAGTTTCAGGGCCCCGTGGGATTAGCCAATGTGCGCACAAGTTGGCCCGGACACCCACGGTTTTCAAAAAAAAAAAAAAAAAAATCCATCTACCTTCCACACAAGCTCAATAATTGAGAACATTTTCTTAGCTCCAACTCGCAAAACGGTTGGTAGTCATTTAAGTTAGGGATAGAGAAAGAGAGCAAAACAAAAGCAAAAGAAGTAAATAAGACTAAGAGACATAATATATATTATATTTATATCTCTGCCCATCTATTTCCATGCGTTATAGCCTTTACGACTCCAAAACACATACACATACCTGAGATCTAGATGGAAAAATGCTTCCGTCAGGCAACACAGCCTGATGTGAATTTTTAATTGTAATGTTTTACTCACAAGCGCACGAATTAGATTGTATATAGTGGGTGCGGAGTACGAGATCGTTCCCACGAGGATTATTTTTGAAAGATCTAAAAAGACAAGACAGTAATTCAAGAAGTCCACTAAGATTTAACAGTACCCTACCAATATTATGATCTAGTTTTGTGAGATGACAATTACTGACTACAAACTAAAATTTAATTGATAATTCAAAAATAAAGATAAAGATGAAGATACTAAATCCTCCTATCTTTGGTCTGTTCTTCCCATAATACAAATCTACGGATTAAACTATGAGATATACCATTGAAACACATCTTTTATGAAAGATAAATGGTCAAAACTCCGATAGGTTCCACGTTACATCCCTGCAATCAGGACTTAATTTCATAGATAATTTTCATATATAGATCTGGGATCAAGGGCATGGCTCGACACACTTGATCTCAGGTTCAAATAAAAATCATCCCTAAAGTGGGTGAAAATTTCAACAAGAATACCACCATAGATCTGAGATCAAGGGCATGGCTCGGCACATTTGATTTCAGATTATGGAGTAATTAAGATAAAATTACCATTACATATCCAAGATCCAGGGCATGGCTCAGCACACTCGATCCCAGATCATAATCGTAAATAGATCCACACGATGAAAGCAAAAAGACCATATAATAATGATTAGAATAAAATTACCATCCCAGATCTGATATCCAAGGTATGGCTCGACACACTCGATCCCAGTTAGTGGAGGGCATGGCTCGGATGAGAATCATTAGATTCACATCCCTATGAATTTAGTAACACATATTATAATTAAATGACATAAATAAATAAGGAAGAGAAAATAACATCAATTTAATAAATTAAAAATACCTCAAACTTCAACAGAAATTACTTTGATCCACAAGTACGATGATCTTCAGAAACGAAATTAACAATGCTCTCTAAAATTAAAGTAGGAATCAACTGAACAAAAATAATAAACTGAATGAATGAATACTGAAAAGTTAAAGGAACAAAGCTCTCAAAAAGGAATAATAAAAACTCTCTATTTCTATGTCTAACTATGAAAAAGAAAAACTAAAACTAACTCTAATTATCTATCTAATCCCCTAAAATTATTCTCTCACTCGAAATGTTTGCTCTAGTTTAAATAGATTCCCAGTCGCATAGGTCCCCTGGCACGAAAAGTCAGGGTCGATTAATTGACCTTACAAAGAATCCCTAAAAATATACTTGAAAGTGTCAGTTCCGTGTCAGACTACTGTTGCCCCTCGATTAATCGAGCAAAAGGGTCGATGCATCGACCTCCCAGAAATTCGTGAATTCCAGCTCACTTTTGTATCAAACACTACTTCAGTATTTTGGCCATATCTTTCTACTTCGAACTCAGATTGGCATGATTCTTACGGCGTTGGAAAGCCGACAGAAAGATTTACAACTTTTATATTTTGATAATTTCATAATTCGGCCGTATTGAAGGTCCAAATTGAGCTGCAAGTCGCACCAAGTTCTCGATGACTCAAAGTTGCAGTGTTTGACATTATTTTCAGAATTCTTGGGCTGTTTTCTGCACTTGGCTAGTATTTACCTGAAATACTTCAAATCTAATAATTCTCATCAGATAGCCTTTATCGGATAGCTAAATATAGGTATTTAGGGGTGAAATATCATCATATTTCACTACTCATCACAGCCCAACCAACTTCTCTAGCCAAAGCCGCAATAACATCTTTGATATATGCCCTAACCTTAAGATTATAGTTTCAATGTCTCCGAAGACCCGCCAAGATCCTCGCAGTAATCGCCCTCCAATGCCTCTCTCAACTTCGACCTCTCTTTCTCTTCTTTCGGCCGAGACCTCCGAACTTCGCTCCCTGCCATCTGATCTTGTTGATGCTGCTGAAATCTATTCCCACTGTTCCTAATCTCCACATCTCCTTCGCTACAGACGATGACGATATTTGTGTTGCTTTTCACATCGTCGCCATCTTCGTCTTCTTCCTTCACCTCCATCTCCATGTCCATCTCTTCTTCATCGTCTTCCTCACTCGTTCCGCCCAATTTCTCCATCTCCTGTGACATTCAACTCTTTAACCTTCCAGTTTCCTCAGTTTGTCGCTGAATTTGGGGAGAAAATTAAATGGTGTTGATGCGAATTGAAATTTTAGGCGAGTAAATGAGCCTTTCAATAGGATGTTAATGTCTTTTTTTTTTTATCATTTGCAAACCATTCAAACATTCCAATAAAAAAAGTTGCAGCAAATCTGGATTCGTAGAGGAGAACAAGTTGAAAAAAGAGATTTTTGAATTAGCTGAAATTCGAGTTTTTTCTGGTACCTTGCACCCGTTTGAGCATCAAAACTCCTCTTTTTAGGACATTGTATGGCTCCTCCTGGAACCTAAACTCATTGAAGAGCTTGAAACCTTGTTAATCTCGGATCTATCTTCTCGCCCTATGTTTTTCGAATTAGATCCCTCTTTTCCTTACGAAAAGCTGATATTTTTAGTTAGAATTGGAGGATTCAGGTCTTTCTCCGACAAAACGATGAGAAAGTCCCGGCAATATACCTCTGTTGTTGAATTTTTCCGGCAACGTTCGTGAACCAGATCCAACGAAGTTGCGGCCAAACTAGTACCTCAAGGTTCGGATTTTGGATACCCGGTGATGTTGGGCGTTTCGCCGGCGACTTCCTGGCGATCTTTTGGAGGAGTTTTGGGGAGCTACGAATTTTAGGGTTTCGCGTGTGTGCGGCCCCATGCTTGTGCCTATGTTAACACGAATGGGCCGAGCGAAGGGATCGAACTACCGTGGGAGAGACACGTGTTGCATGTGTTGAGTGTGTGCATGGGTTTGGGGCTAGGGCACATTGCCAAGATTCGTGTTAATCCCTCACGCTCTTGTAATGACGGAATGACTTAAGGATAATTTAATTTAATTAATTGGAGGACTTAGATAAACTTGGGTAATTATCACCTAGAGTGGAGTCAGCTCCTGATTCTAGCCAAGGGATCATACATCTCCGTGATCAATGTTTGACCATAGATATTTGAATATCATCTCACTAAAATATATATCATAGAAAAGAATATATATAACCAATTTTGTTTATATATATACACACAAACATATAAGAAAAAAGATCGAAAGATTACGAAATGAATGATTTAATGTTTTTAAATAGATAAAATTTATAAAATATTAACTCATAAAATATTTTATATATAAGATGAAATCTCAAATCGACTTGGAGTCAACACAGAAATCTCAACGAGTCGCATGACCAATATGTAGGGGGTGCGAAGCTACATGATATAACCCACTCCCAATTTTTATTGACAGATAAAAGGCTTTTCTTTCATGCAAAATAGAGTCAACTTGAAATAGTAATAATTTTTTACTTTTATCATTCTATAACCTATAAGGCAGCTATAACCCTACAAAAGTTACCCATTTTACTTGCATTCAACAATCCATCCACCTCCCACACGAGCTCAATAATTGAGAACGTTTTCTAAGTTCCAACTCTCAAGACCGTTGGCAGTCATTTAAGTTAGGGATAGAGAAAGAGTAAAACAAAAGCAAAACAAGTAAATAAGACTAAGAGACAATATATATTATATTTATATCTCTACCCATCTATTTCCAGACGTTGTAGCCTTTACGACTCCAAAACACATATGCATACCTGAGATCTAGATGGAAAATTGGTTCCGTCAGGCAGCACAACCCAACCAGCTTCTCTAGCCAAAGCCGCAATAACATCGTTGATATCTGCCCTAACCCTAAGATTATAGTTTCCATGTCTCCGAAGAGCCGCCAAGATCCCCGCAGTAATCACCCTCCAATGCCTCTCCCTCTCTCTCAGCTTCATCCTCTCTTTCTCTTCTTTTGGCCAAGACCTCCAAACTCCGCTCCCTGCCATTTGATCTTGTTGATGCTGATGAAATCTATTCCTACTGTTCCCAATCTCCATGTCCCCTCTGCTACCGATGATAACGATATCTACGTTGCTTTTCGCATCGTCGGCGTCTTTGTCTTCTTACTTCACCTCCATCTCCATGTCCATCTTGTCTTCATCATCTTCCTCACTTGTTCCCCCCAATTTCTCCATCTCCTGCGACATTCAACTTTTTAACCTTCCAGTTTCCTCTATTTGTCACCGAATTCGAGGAGAAAAGTAACTGGTGTTGATACAAATTAAGATTTTAGGCGGGTAAATAAGCCTTTCAATAGGATGTTAATGTCTTTTTTTTAATCGTCTGCAAACCATTCGAACATTCCAATAAAAAAAGTTGCAGCATTGTGGATTCGTAGAGGAGAACAAGGGGAAAAAAGTGATTTTTGAATTAACTGAACTGCGAGTTTTTTCTGGTACCTTGCACCTGTTTGAGCATCAAAACTCCTCTTTTTAGGACATTGTATGGCTCCTTCTGGAACCTATACTCATTGAAGAGCTTGAAACCTCGTTTATCTCTGATCTATCTTTTCGCCCTACGTTTTTTGAATCAGATCCCTCTTTTTCCGATGAAAAGCTTATATTTTTAGTTAGAATTGGAGGATTCAGTTCTTTCTACAACAAAACGACAAGAAATTCTCGATGATATACCTCTGTTGTTGAATTTTTCCAGTGACGTTTACGAACCAGATCTGGCAAAGTTACTGCCGAACTAGTACCTCAAGGTTCGGATTTTGGAATCCCGGTGACGGTGATGGTGGGCGTTTTGCCGATGACTTACAGGTGATCTTTTGGAGGAGTTTGGGGGCGCTACAAATTTTAGGGTTTCACGTGTGTGTGGCCCCATGCTTGTGTATATGTTAATATGAATGAACCAAGCGAAGGGATCGAATGGCCGTGGGAGAGACACGTGTTGCACCGTGTTGAGTGTGTGAATGGGTTTGGGGCTAGGGCACATTTCCATGATTTGTGTTAATCCCTCGCGCTTTTGCAATGATGGAATGACCTAAGAATATTTTATTTTAATTAATTAATTATTAAAAAATTAGATATGATGAAATAATTTAATTTTTAATATATGGGTAGATTCTTCTTTTGAAGATGAGTTTTCACTTAAAAGAACATAACTTGAAGTCATAACAAAAAAACATAAAACAATTTGAAGAGTTGACGGGTAGGCTTGTCAAAGCGCCGGACAGTTAGGGTTAAGGTTAAATTTTGAGGGTCCTAGCATGTTTTAAAATTTCGGCCAATAATTCAAATTATTGGCTAAAAGTTTCAATTTTCACTGAAACGAAAATTTGAACCAAAATTTTGGTTTCGGTCAAAATATGTATGGAGGGAAAAATTTCGGCCGAAATTTCTATTCAAAATTTCAGTTTCTGTCATGTCCGAAATTGAAAACGAAACCGATATTTTGATCCTTGAGTCCTAGGATAAGCTTGGGCCTTTAGAATAGAAGCCCTAAAATTTAGGGTGTGGCTAAGATAGGACATTGCAATGCAAGGCTTTTATTTGGGAAATGGGGGTGCTTTACAATGCAGCCCAACTACACGTCAATGCTAGATCATGTGCCAAATGGCACGTCAAACAACACCTGTTTTAGAGTGTTGTGCTGCATGGTACGTTATTTTTAAAGAATAATTTCAAGTGTAGGGCACTTTGCCTTCAAAACATAGGTCAAATATAAGTAACGCCCTATCAACCTGGTGCATTGAATTTTTTCAGCTATGATCACATTTTTAGCGATCGAAATAAGTCATAACATTTTTTTTTTGTATAGGATCTGATCGCACTACAAAAAATAAAACTATTAGCGGCAATTTTTCGCAGCCAAAAAGTGCCACTATTAACAAAAAAATTATTAAGACTATTAGCGGCGAGGGTATTAGCGACAATTTTTTTGTTAATAGTGACAGTTTATAGCTGCCGTTAATAGTCTTTTCTTTTATAGTGTTGAGCTTGCCTGAATTGTCGTGGCACCCGATCCTCGTGATGGTGTCACGTGGTGCCCAACCGATTGGTTCGTAGAGTGTCGGGCTACATTGGAGTGCACAATCCCTGCATCCTCTCTCTCTCTCTCTCTCTTTCTATATATATATATATATTCTCTATTTTTGTTTTATCAAATGTACCCTTCTTTCAAACCTTTAGATCATTCTTAAGAGATAGATAGAAAGAGAAATTTGATACTTTTAAAAATAAAGCTATCATTTTTTTATATTTCATATTATAATTTATATTTATAATTATCTAATAATAGGTATTATATATATATTTTATAGCATAAGAACAAAAAATAAAATAAAAATGGTAATGTTCGAAAGCCCACTAAGAATAGGGATAGGGCCAACCATGATAAAGCCCATTACAGCAAGGGCAACGGCTAGGGCTAGGGCCAGGGCAACATAAAAGCATGTTGAAAACTTATAGGGTTACCTTTATTGTTAACCAAATATTCTTTATTCTCAACTCGGGTTCTTTAATCATTTGATTGTTTTCAATCAGATGATGGAAATTGTTTTTCATCCTAATCTCCGACATAACAGATCTTCAAATCTTGGGATCATGGCCCTATTATCAAATTGTCAATTTCTGTTCAACGTGCCACGCATCTCGAAAAGTGATCTGAGAATTGTGTTTGATATATGCCATAGTCATTTTTCATTTTTTGGGATGTATGTCTCAAGAAATCAAAATGTGACTATATGATATGAGGCTCATGATCTCAAGATCTATTTGCTAAAAATCATATAAAAAATGATCTCCATTATTTGATTAGAAACAACCAACGACTAAGGGGCCATTCGAATACCCAAATTTACATCAATTCCAAGTTTGGAGGTCAGAAAGTAGGCAATTCCAATCATTTCAGAGGGTTTCTTGTGTTCGGCTATCGCAGTGTGTCCCACGCTGTTTCCGATGAAATCTGAGCCACTTTCCATTTCCAAGCTATTTGCTTAGAAATACTCATAATCTGAATACATATGTACCAGATACAACCCCAAAAGCTTGCAATGGCTAGTTTCAAAACCGAGAAGCAATAAAAGCTCTATGTTTTATCTTTTTGGCTTCTACCCATCAAATAGAATAAAATATATGGCTTCTTGGCTTCTTCCCAACTCTCCATTGACTATCCATCCACTCCCCATTACCACACATTGTGATTTTTAGAGGTCTTCTCTCCTAGCTTTGCAATGTAGCATGAAGTGACAATACATAGCAGCTTGGTGGTCGAGCTGTTGTGTTGTGTAGAAGGTAGGTGTAGACCTAGATGCTTGTTAGCAACTAGTTTCAAAATTGAGAGTTTGTATATATAATGTGTGTAGGCTTTTTTCACGACTTGCTATTCTCTTTATTGTAGCTCTTTTGTTTGTATATGTATTTCAAAATATGTAATGAATCTACCAATCGAATATTAAATGAGATGTTTGAAGATTGATTTAAATTTTTTGTCGATTACTACAACTGAAGATTTTAAAGAATACAGTAGCAATATTATAAATTATTGACAAGCATGCCGTGAACTCTGGGTCCATTGCAATCACGCGCAGGGTCTTAATCATCATGGCCTGCACCTCCAGCCAGGTGAACGATCGAAGTAATAAACCTAAATCCTTCATATCGGAGGCCATAGTCGCATCCACTATAATAATATCATTCATTTTCACTTACGCCTCATAGACATCGCCGTCGAGTCAGGGCACCAGAAATTCGAGGCAATTTCTAAAACCCATCCAACCTGTTCACCACTCAACTAGCTCGATTGCCTTATCAGGAACCACTTGTGCGGCCTGTGCCCATATTATTCGACCATCAAGCATTGCAAATAACTTACTGCTTCTAAGTTCGAACTCAAAGGATGATACTCTGAAGTGTTCGATGGAGTCGGGGGATGAGCATGACCCCCGATTGGATACCTCTCATGCATCATCATAACGATGATAGCTCAGACGACGTGTAGCGACCCGAGATCTCACAACCTCTTAATTGTAAGATCTTAGACCGTACCTTCGTATCGAGAACCATAGAAATATAATAAGGCGATAAAAGCACCTTAAACAACGGAAGATAAAATTTCTTTAAAACGTTAATTAATCTAAATAAAATCCATGATAATGTTCTTATTCCAATAACAAGTCTAACATAATTAAAGCTTAAACAGTTTAGATAAAATACTAATTGATCAATGTCCCATTTATTTAAAATTACTACTAACTAGAAAGGAAAATAGCTAATTAGGCCATGAAGCCATCATCGCCATTCAGTCCAGTTTCTTGAGTACCACGTGCCGTCTCATTGCCATAGACCCATACATTGTCATTGGCAATACCTGTCCTATCTGCTCACCCACATAAACAAGGGGTGTAAGTTTACACTTGTATGGACCAGACATGCAATTCATTAAAGCATAAAATATCAATCCTAGTCATATAATATTTCGATATATTTCATGTATGTGTGCATGTGGCATGTATAATCTCACTAAGCTGAAATGAACTGAACGTAAACATATATATTAATATTACATGAATGCATTATATCTTTTAATTTCATCTTTCTTGTCATTTAATGCACGTTAGACTCCGTTCCGCTCAAGACGTTCGGTCTTAATCATGCTTATCACTTGTTAGTTAGACTCCGTCATGCTCGAGACGTTGGGTCTAATGAATCATGTTATTTATTGCATGTCAAACTCCGTCCTGCTCAAGACGTTGGGTTGAATCATGCTCATCATACTCTTGTTCAGTTATACTCCATCTTACACAAGATGTTGGGTCTAATACCTTCTTAGACTCCATCGGGTATAAGATGTTGGGTCTAATGCTCATTAATCATGGCTTGACATTTCATTGTATTTTACGTATCTTGATTGTGAATTATATAGATCATCATGGGACATATAAAGTGCATGAGAGTGATATCATACTACATATGCATTTAAGTGCATTTAATCATGGTACGTAAATATCAAAGTATACACAATCATGGTGCATAAATATTACAGTGCATATCATACGATCATGGTGCGTAAAACAGCCCAAGAATTTCAAAAATAATATTAAAATACTGCAACTTTGGGTTATCGGGAACTTAGTGCTACTTGCAGCTTAATTTGGACCTTCAAGACGTTAGATTTAGAAATTGGCTAAAACACAAACGTTGTAGAGCTCGGTGTCACCTTTCCAACGCCATAAGAATTTCCTCAATCCGAGCTCGGAACAGAAAGTTATGGCCAAAATACTGAGGCCATATCTAATGCAAAGTTTGGCGGGCATTCACGGAAATTGCTTTTAGGTGTCAATCGATTGATTTCAATCCGTGAACACGCCTCAAAATACATCAAATCACATGGTGAAATTTAATCGAACTTCTTTTTAACCCATCATCATTAACGTTAAAAATCTATTAATCATAGCATGTATTCATTTAATCATTCTATCATTATCTATGAAATAAAATCACTAATTTATATAAAAATCTATTAATAAAAAATAATATTTTAAGATTAATGGAAAGCATGATTTCTTTATACATAGATCGATCGTACCACCACGATTAGATTCAGATCCCAACAATGATGATGATTTTAGAAGAAGGTGAAGGCCGCTTGAGAATATACGCTAACGTCTCACCGCACTTCCAAAAGAAGGGTTCTAGGAAGATAGATCTATAATTTCTTCTCTAAGGTCTCTAGGGTCTCTGATGGCTCTATTCTTAAGAAGAACTCTAAATGAGCTTATAATTTAGGGTTCTCCGTAAGATATTTATTTATCACACTTTGGAGATTATCCGGTGTTAAGCCAACACAATAAGGAAGAGTGTATAGGCTTTTATCTCAAAGTCTAAAATAGAGGTTTAAAGCACACATAACAAGGTTTGATCCCTAGACCTCTTATCTAGAATTTAAAGCCTTTAACCAATAGGCTACTACATAACTTGTGTTTATTAATGACGAAAATAAATATAAAAGCTTGAAAAATCAAAACATGTATTTTTAGATAAAACGTTTTGAAAACTCAAGGTATGCGGGGAATACGGTATTAAACACATACACATATTTTAGGTGTATCAAAGGTATAAAATTCAGATTATGATATTCTTCCCTACTTATAAAAATTTCGTCATCGAAATTGAGTCATACCTTACTAGAAGAGATGGGGGTAGTCCCTCCTGATAACATCCTCGCGCTCCCAAGTGGCTTCCTCGCGAGAGTGGTGCTGCCAAATCACAAGGACCAGCGGTATAACTTTATTCCCCAGGGTCTGCTCTTTCCGATCAACAATCTGAACAGACACCTCCACCATGGACATATCCTTATAAACCTTCAAGGGTTCCCAATCGATAACGTGAGTAGGGTCTGCCACATATTTCTTTAACATGGATATGTGAAAAACGTTGTGCACATCGGCAAACTTTGGTGGTAGCTTGACTCGATATGCCATTTCTCCGATTCTCTTCAAAATTTTGAACGGTTCCATAAATCTCGGACTAAGTTTTCCTTTCCGTCCGAATCTTATCACTCCTTTCATAGGAGAGATTTTTACAAAGACTTGATCCCCTTCAATCAGATCCCAATTCCTACGCTTCAAATCAGCGTAACTCTTCTATCTGTTCTGCGCGGTCCGCATTCGTTCTCGGATCAATTGAACTTGTTTGGACGTGTCTTCAACAATTTGAGGTCCCAACAAACTTCTCACGCCGACCTCATCCCAACACAGAGGAGTTCTGTAACTTCTCCCATATAAGGCTTCATACGGGGCCATCTGTATAGTGGGCTGGTAACTATTATTATACGCGAACTCTGCAAGAGGTAGATGCTAGTCCCAATTGCCTCCAAAGTCCAGTACACAAGCACGAAGCATGTCCTCTAACACTTGATTCAATCTTTCGATATGTCCATCCGTTTGAGGATGAAAAGCGGAGCTAAATTTCAACTTAGACCCCATCCCATCTTGAAATTTCTGCCAAAATCTTGAAGTGAAACGAGCACACCATGCAATCGACAATCTCATAATATAAATATCCGCCAACCGAGGTCAATAGGTCATGCGCAGACGAATAAAATGAGCCGATTTAGTCAGTCTATCGACCACAACCCAAATAGCGTCGTTCCTCTTCAGGGTTCTCGGCAAATCGGTGATGAAATTCATGCCGATACTCTCCCATTTCCAACCCGGAATCGGTAGTGGCTGAAGTAACCCGGGTGGTTTCTGATGTTCAGCTTTAACTTGCTGGCATGTGAGACACCTTGCCACGTAGTCAGCGATCTCTCTCTTCATATCATTCCACAAATAATTTTTCTTCAATTCCTTGTACATCTTATTGTTCCCGGGGTAAATAGAGAACTTAGACTTATGGGCTTCGTCTAAGATCTCCCGTTTCAATTCTATATTATCGTACACTGGCGTCCACAGAACAAGATCATCCCATCCTCCCTGACAGTAATCTCAGACTTCCCACCATCCTTCAATTTCAAGAGGATAGGATCTTCAAGCTGTAATCCCCTGATTCGATCAAGTAATGAAGATGTGATAACAATGTGCGAAAGCAATGCTCTTGGTCGAATTACCTGTTCTGGAACAAATCTGCTGAGGGCATCGGCAATAACATTAGCCTTTCCCGGATGATACTTGATCTCACAATCATAATCGATCAGGAATTCCAACCATCTTCTCTGCCTCATATTCAAGTCTTTCTGCGTAAAAAGGTATTTAAGACTTTGATGATCCGTGGAGATGATGAATTTCTCTCCATATAGGTAGTGTCTCCAGATCTTCAGCGCGAATATGATAGCGGCCAGTTCTAGATCGTGCGTAGGGTAATTCTTTTCATGCTCCTTTAGCTACTTGGATCCGTAAGCTACAACTCTCTCATTCTGCATCAGGACACCACCTAGTCCTTTATACGATGCATCGGTATTAACGGTAAAGCCACCACTGCCAGAAGGTATCACTAGAATGGGAGCAGTAGTTAATCTTTTCTTTAGCTCGAGAAAGCTCTTCTCGCACTCATCGGTCCAAATGAATTTCACATTTTTCTTGGTCAGCCCGATAAGAGGTCCTGAGATCTTAGAGAAACATTCCACGAACCTTCTATAGTAACCTGCTAAGCCAAGGAAACTTCGTACTTCAGTAACACTTTTGGGACTCGCCCAATTTACAATGACTTCAATTTTTGCAAGATCAATAGTAATCCCTGCCTCAGAAATCCTGTGGCCCAAAAATGTCACTTCACGCATCTAGAATTCACATTTACTCGTCTTAGCATACAACTGGTGGTCCAATAGGGTTTGTAAGACAATCCTTAAGTGCTCGGCATGCTCTTCTTCGGACTTGGAGTAGATCAGGATGTCATCAACGAAAACCACCACAAACTGATCCAAGTAGGGCTTGAAAATACGGTTCATCAAGTCCATAAAGATTGTAGGAGCATTAGTCAATCCGAATGGCATTACCAAAAATTCAAACTGCCCATACCTCGTATTGAATGTCGTCTTAGCTATATCGAACTCTCTCACTCTCAACTGGTGATATCCAGATCTCAGATCGACCTTAGAGAAATATCGTGCGCCTTGCAGTTGATCAAATAGAACATCGATCCGTGGCAATGGATACTTGTTCTTAATCGTCGCTTGGTTCAACTGTCGGTAATCAATGCATAACCTCTGAGAACTGTCCTTCTTCTTAACAAATAAAACAGGAGCACCCCAGGGTGACTGACTTCTTCTAATGAAGCCCTTATCTTGTAGTTCTTGTAACTGTTTCTTCAATTCTGATAGTTCTGCAGGTGCCATCTTGTAAGGAGTCTTGGCTATCGGTGCAGTGTCAGGTACAAAGCTCAATCTGAAATTCGACTTCCCTACTCGGCGGCAAACCCGTCACCTCATCAGGAAAAACTCCAGCAAATTCATTTACAACAGGAATCGATGATATATCTCCCCGCTTTTCCTCGACTTTTAATAAAGCAAAGAGTTTCGGAATAGCACCCTTCCGTGCGCCCTTGAATTTAAAAGTCGGTCCATCCAAAGGGGTAAAAATCACGGTCTTGGCGAAATAATCAAGGGTCGCATGAGATTCAACGAGCCAATCCATCCCTAGGATCACATCGAAATCTTCAAAGTCTAATTCAATTAGATCGACAACCAATGCATGGGTTCCAATCTGGACAGAACATCGATGATAGACTCTGTCAGCAAGCACACTTTTTCCCAAAGGAGTTGCTACGATTAAAGGAATGCTCATAGGAGATGAATCCTTATCAAGACGCTTAGCGAAATTTAAGGAGACGAATGAATGGGAAGCACCTGAATCTAAAAGCACATGAGCAAAAAGGCCATCGATCAACATCGAACCTGGGCACCCAAGACATGCTACGACTTAAATTATTCAACGTAAGGGTATCATTCAATTTAAAAGCTTAATGTCTATTAGATCTTTATTAGTTCTTAACAAATTCATTTAATTCATTTTTGAAAACATTTTCGAAAAGTTATTCATTTTATGCAATTTAATATTTGTGACATTACTACGTAAACATGTATGAAAGAATTTAATCATGAATTTTAAATAAATAAACATACCCTGGATGACATCGTCTGAAGCTCTAGCGTCAGCATCAGATATGGTATACACGCAGCCATTAGCCGTAATCGTCGCAGGAGGCATAGCCCTCGATCCAGATGACATCTTAGGCATACCGCTTTTAGCCTAAGTCACAGTTGAAACAAGCACTGCCCCTAAGGCGCCGTAATGATTCTGCTAAGTGGTACAGTGGAGTAGTATTTACTGACGCCATCAGAGAATTAGTCTTGCTCTGCTGCGAGAAGGCTGGTCTTGAGTAAGGAGTGCCCCTACTCTCCGATCTCATGTTGGATTTAGAAAACACACGATCTCGGCGGCCATATTGAAAGTTTCTAGCCGAGGTCTGACACACATTACTAGTGGGCGAAGGCACCTTTAATTCTCTCTCGATAGTGTAACATCTATCAATCAGGTCCTTGTATGAGTCGCATCGGTGTCCAACCACCAAGGTCCTAATCTGGGGCCTCAAACCCTTCTCAAATCTCCTGAGTCGAAAGTTCTTGTCAGAAACCAGGGTCGGTGCAAACTGGCTCAGTTCTGTAAAAAGCTTAACATAAGCGTCAACAGTCATCTCTCCCTGTTGGAGGTTCAGGAGTTCCTCAATCTTTGCTTCTTGGATGCTCTGGGGGTAGTACTTATCATAAAACACTTTTACGAATTCATCCCAGTCCCATACATAACCCGACTCTTCGACACGAGTCGCTTCTTTCAATTGTCTCCACCAGTTCTCGGCATCCCCCTCCAGTTTGTAGGTTGCCAATCTCACTTTAGTTGTTTCATTACACTCCATCAGATCGAAGATCTTTTCCATCTGTTGCACCCATTTCATAGCCTCCGTGCTATCTCCCGTCCCATTGAAGTATCGTGGTCGGTTCTTCCTGAATTCGTCCAATTCTGACCTAGGAGCAGGAGTAAGTTGGGTATTTGGAGTTCTGATTGCATTGATGGCACTCACAATTGCCTCGGTCAACGCATCAATATGCTTGTTTATCATCTGCAATCGATCAATCTCACATTAAACTCCAATTACACGTATTCCCGACGTAAGAATCAACCTTAGGCTCTGATACCAACTGTAGCGACCCGAGATCTCACAACCTCTTAATTATAAGATCTTAGACCGTACCTTCGTATCGAGAACCATAGAAACATAATAAGGCGATAAAAGCACCTTAAACAACAGAAGATAAAATTTCTTTAAAACGTTAATTAATCTAAATAAAACCCATGATAATGTTCTTATTCCAATAACAAGTCCAACATAATTAAAGCTTAAACAGTTTAGATAAAATACTAACTGATCAATGTCCCATTTATTTAAAATTACTACTAACTAAAAAGGAAAATAGCTAATTAGGCCACGGAGCCATCATCGCCATTCAGTCCAGTTTCTTGAGTACCACGTGCCGTCTCATCGCCATAGACCCATACATTGTCATTGGCAACACCTGTCTCATCTGGTCACCCACATAAACAAGGGGTGTAAGTTTACACTTGTATGGACCAGACATGCAATCCATTGAAGCATAAAATATCAATTCTAGCCATATAACATTTCGATATATTTCATGTATGTGTGCATGTGGCATGTGGCATGTATAATCTCACTAAGCTGAAATGAACTGAACGTAAACATATATATTAATATTACATGAATGCATCATATCTTTTAATTTCATCTTTCTTGTCATTTAATGCATGTTAGACTCCGTTCCGCTCAAGACGTTCGGTCTTAATCATGCTTATCACTTGTTAGTTAGACTCCGTCATGCTCGAGACGTTGGGTCTAATGAATCATGTTATTTATTGTATGTCAAACTCCGTCCCGCTCAAGACGTTGGGCTGAATCATGCTCATTATACTCTTGTTCAGTTATACTCCATCTTACACAAGATGTTGGGTCTAATACCTTCTTAGACTCCATCGAGTATAAGATGTTAGGTCTAATGCTCATTAATCATGGCTTGACATTTCATCGTATTTTACATATCTTGATTGTGAATTATTAGATCATCATGAGACATATAAAGTGCATGAGAGTGATATCATACTACATATGCATTTAAGTGCATTTAATCATGGTATGTAAATATCAAAGTATACACAATCATGGTATATCATATCATCATCATGAAATAAACAGCCCAAGAATTTTGAAAATAATATTAAAATACTGCAACTTTGGGTCATCGGGAACTTAGTGCTACTTGTAGCTCAATTTAGACCTTCAAGACGTCAGATTCAGAAACTGGCAGAAAGTTATGGCCAAAATACCAAGGTAGTATCTGATGCAAAGTTTGGCGGGAATTTACGGAAATTGCTACCTAGATCGATCGTACCACCACGATTAGATTCAGATCCCAACAATGATGATGATTTTAGAAGAAGGTGAAGGTCGCTTGAGAATATAGGGTGGTTTAAAGCACACATAACAAGGTTTGATCCCTAGACCTCTTATATAGAATTTAAAGCCTTTAACCAATAGGCTGCCACATAACTTGTGTTCATTAATGACGAAAATAAATATAAAAGCTTGAAAAACTAAAACATGCATTTTTAGATAAAACGTTTTGAAAACTTAAGGTATGCGGGGTATGCAGGGAATACGGTATTAAACACATACACATATTGAAGGTGCATCAAAGGTATAAAATTCAGATCATGACATGACGGGAGTAGCTCCCACATACATACGATGACTATCTCATATTCTTTCGAGGAGGGGGGTGACAACGACGCAACTTCATAGTCATCTTTGAGATTATATGTCGCTTTTATTGTGTTATATTTTTGCTTTTAATTTTGTAACTGACTTTTCAATTAAGCTGCTTTTGAATGACGTGGGCTAATGAAGAATGTAATTCCCTTATTTGTATAAGCGTCTTGATGGTGTTATTATGATGAAGAGACAGAATAGTGTAGTTGTAGTAATCAATTTTGCGCAATTGCACCGACGGAACTGTTTAGTCTCTCATGGACCGTGCATTGGTAAAAATAACCTTCGAATATATACGACACAGTATCGGATGCACTACGGTCATTCTTATAGTCATACGATGTCCTTAAATCAGACTTATTTTGTACTTTTCTGAAAAAATTAAAAGAAGACTGGAAATCTTTCGTTTATGAGAAAAGATAAGAATCAAATCATTTTCTAAGGCTTAAAAAAATATACGTGAGAAAAGTCAGAAATCTGAGTTGACCATAAATTTGGAGGAAACTAATTTGTTAGGAATTAGAGTTTTTATGGGGAAAGTAGGGAAACACCGGAATAATGCCTAAGCACGTGAGAACGCAGCTTAGAAGGAAGAATTTTGGTTTGAAAATAAAGGTACCCGAATAATAGCTTCAAAATTTATGGCTTCTTGAGCATATAATTGGTATATCATGTTTCCTGGTGGTCCAACTAAAACTCATTTAGGTTGACAATCAAAGGGCAGTTATTGGTTGATGGCTAGACAAATGCCACGTGTATATTAGTAAGAAGTTCAAGTATTTGAAATTATGAGTTGGGCATTATATACCAAAATTAATGGTGACATGGCAGAAGAATTCGTGTATGCTGATGAGGGCTGTAAAGATGAACACGAATTTTGGAAGCTACCACCAAACGTGATGCGAAGGATCTGTAGATGAGATTGATTTGCTAAGTCAGCATAATGATCGGGGCAGAAACCATTTTGGGAGTTGGGAGCAGTTGAATCATGAGTTTCAGGTTCCCTACTTACAACACAACCAACTGTTTTTCAAAATTTACGGGAAAAGTAATCCTAGCTAGCAGTGGGTGGATCACCAATCGGAAGACACTTGGCATTTCGGCCTTGGATGGGCCTATGCTTGTGTCGGCTATGCATTGGTGGAGTCAAGGATTAAAATATCGGGTTCGTTTTTGGTTTTGGACATGATCAAAACCGAAAATTTAAACCAAAATTTCAGCCGAAATTTTCCCCTCCTTATATATTTTGTCCAAATTTTCGTTTCGATAGAGACCAAAATTGATACATTTCGGCTGATAATTTGAATTATCGGCCGGAATTTTGAAATGTGAGTGGAGTAATACTTTTGAATTTTTACATGTTACCAAAGGTTTAAGAATTTTAATTGGGGTGTTATAAAATAAAAAGAAATTATTATTATTATTTATGATGCCATATAATATAGAAAACATGATCGTGCCTTATATATCATAGAGAGTATGACTGTCTAGAAACATCACTTGGGAAATAAATCTCACAGCAAAGCACTCACATTTAAGTGACACATAAGATAATAAATCTTACTCAACAACCCTCACTTTATTAATATAAGGGAGGAAACAATCGTGAAATCTAGAATTCACAACCTCAAGCCTCACAAATGAGAGAGGATACCAACTAAGTTACTATTCAATTGGGATGAATTATCCAATAGGGTCCAAATGATAAAAATGTCTTTCAATTAAGAGCAGATACACATTTTTTCAAAGTGAGATCAATGGGTTTTATATGAGACTAATCAATCGGTCTCATGTCAAGATCGTGAGGAGTCAATTCGTAAGAATCATTAAGGTAGGTCTTATATGAGGCCACGAGATCTAATACGAGACTGCGAGGTCTCATATAAGAGCGCAAGGTCTTGTATATGACCGCAACTAAAATGTGGCGCATGTTAAACTAATACATATGTTGTATGATAGATGTTTCATGATTTAAAAATCTTTAGTGTAAGATTAAAACAGATAATAACTTCTGTCACTTGATTCAAAGGTGTCAAATGTCGTAAAAAATTAATGACAGCCAACATTGGAGCTTGAGTTAAGTATCTAATATTTACTCAAATTTTAAAGTGACAGCTATACGTGAAAGTCAAGAGAGGGAAAACTGCCTTTCCTTAATAAAAGGATACAAACATTTGCAACCGAATATTTTGCATCCAAAACTCAGATATTTAAATATAAGAGCCGTTGAGTGACTTGATTTCGGCTCGTAAATATCATTTTTGTTTTATTCTTCTATACAATAGATTTTGAAATCATGGTCCACCTTGATATCATTAAGTGATGATTTCACATAGAATACATTCCCATTGTGACCATCATCATGGGTATACCATGAGAAGAGATTTTCAAGTTACTTTTGAGATGTGTGCCGCATGAAATCAACATCAGATAATTTGATAGGCATGCCATGATCTCAAGATCAATTGTGTGGAAAATTGGAATTAAAAATGATCTTCGTCGCCTGATTAATACAACTCACTCATTCTCAAATTGAATTTCACGTGCTTAAACTATTGATTGATTTGAATAAGACAATGGAAATCATTTTTCATCTTAATCTTTTACGCAATCAATCTTGTGATCATGGCCCTAAGATCAGATGGTTAGATCTTTATTGTCCATGACACACATCCTGAAAGTGATTGGAATCTAACTGTTTCATAGTAGTTAGGACCATGATCACAAGATTGATTGCGTAAAAGATTAAGATGAAAAATAATTTCCATTGTCTTATTTGAATTGGATGATGGATATCTTATATTGTTATAATCTTTGGCACCGTATACTATGAGATCATAAGCTACTATAAAACGGTCAGATTTTGATTTCACGGTATAGTATACGTTGTCAAAGATTATAACAAAATATATCCGATTCAAATCAGTCAACCATGTAAGCATAGAAAAGAAAAATTCTTAGCTTGTAAAGAAAGGTTCCTTTTAAAATTTGAAAGAGATATGAGGCGGTGGCACCGTGGCAGTAACTAGTAAGGGTATTGTTATTAGGAAAGGAGGAGTAAGGAGCTCATTTCATTTTGGGACTCTCTCTCTCTCTCTTCAAAACCTTGCCCTCTTTAACGATGTAAGGAGAACGTCTGACCCCGCCGCCGAGGTCCCGAGCTCAATATGAAACGAATCATAACGGAGGAATAGCTCGACGACGAGAAGCCTCGAAAACAAAACGACGAAATCTTTCCCCGCACACTGTTTATTAAGAAGGGTAGGGCTCTCCGTCTCAGGTCCGTTAGACCACAGCACGTGCTTCAACAGCTTCTCCCCCTCCTCTCCAACGAACCTATTCCCCACAAACTCCTCGCTCTTCTCGAAAATACGTGAATCTCTAGTCGCAAACGGCTGAAACCCAAAGATCATCTCCCCTTCCTTAACTTGGTACGCCGAATCGTGGCTCTCTATCACAAAATCGCGCTTCGCTTTCCCGTACTGATACGGAACGGGCGGCTCGATTCGGAACGCCTCGTACACCACTGACTTCATTAATGGCATCTGCTCCAACGCTTTCATCGTTACTCCACCGTTATCTCTAACGGCCGATCTAATCTCCTGGGCGAGTTGCGCGTGCACCTTCGCCCCGGCTCGGCCGATCCATTTGACTATAGTCGGGAAAAAGATCTTCATCCCACCAAACGAGTTGAAACACGTGGCGAACAATATATTGTGGCAAGCTTCCTCTCGGTCGATACCCATCTTCTCGGCTTCATCGAGTACCGTAGTCGCGGATTCGTTGAAAAAATCGTAGAGCTTCTGGTAATCGGATTTAACGAGGGCTGGGGGGAGAGGGAAGGTGTGTAGGAGTAGATCTTCTAGATACTTTGGTAAGCCGAGAGTGAAGAGAGGGCTAAGTTGGAAAAAAAGCCATTTTGTAATTAGTGACGGACCGTCCGATCCAAGTTTCGTATCGGCTGGGTTTCGCCCGAAAAGTGACTGAGACAGGAAATTAAAGGAGGCCTGGTCATTTGCGGCACCGAAACTCGACTTCCCTTTAGCGGCGATCTCGTTTTCGAGGGTTTCGAAGAGCTTTGTGTAGGTGTTGTGGAATTCGGGTATTATGTGGTCACGGCGGTATTTGAGGAGGAAGAAGAGGAGGGTTTTGAGCTTAGCGTGGTTGGGTTCAGAGGGGTCGAGATAGGAGAGGATTCGATAGCCTCCAGTGAGCTCTGTAGAGGGCATCCAAGTGCCTATAAAAAGGTCCCTTTTCTCTACTTTTGAGGTATCGAAGAGGACGGGGAAGCTGGAGCCGTCGAGGAGGACGATGACATTGGAGTTGGAGGCCATGAAGGGGCCTGGGGGCATGTTGACTCGGAACACAGTGGATTTGTACTTGCGCACTCGATTTTTGAAGAACTCGTCTCTGCCTTGGTTGTAGTAGAAGTCGAGCCGATCCTTTATCGGACCGATAAGTGGGAGACCGTAGTCCCCTGGGATATTTTGTATCGGAAGTTTTGGAGTTGTCGTACCGGGGGAAACTGAGGGGATCTCGGATACCGAGGCGGAAATTGGACGGAGAGAGATGCGGGTGACGGTGGTGGGTTTCTTTTTTATTGCTGGGAATTTTAGGAGGGGAGGGAGGGGTTGACTTAATGACATTGCCACCATTTTTATTTTTTCTGCTTGGTTCCTCTTTCGTTGTGCGGGGAGAGGAGAGTAGTCATTAAAAAGAAGAAGGGTATTTTAGGAAAAAGGAAAATCTAAGCACTAATTGCGATTTGGTGAGTGGATACTGTTGGATTCGGAATTTAATTTTCCATTTGGATTTTCTATAGTTTTTATTAATTACGATTCCCGCGTGTCGTTTCAAATATCTTAGAATGAAACGGTCAAAATTATCTTAAACCTGGTACCCTTCCTCTAGGGGTACCCTTCATCTAAGGTACCCTTCATTAGAGGAAAGATAGGTTTGTGAAGCACATTTTAGAGATTCAATCTTTGAATCACTTTAGACTCTGATACTTTCTTCCTCATGGATCCAGCCAAGGTGTCAAATTGGGTATCGATTTTTGTGGCTGATACGAATCAACCAATACGCATCAGCTGATACTGATACGTATCGGCCAATTTAAAAAAAAAATAAAAAACTCGGTTGAAACCGAGCCGTATCGGTGATACCGATACATATCGGATTGGCCAATTTTTGATACCTTAGATCTAGCTTTTCAAGGGTTTTCAGTGGCTAAAAGGACTTCCTTACTAATGATGCCTATGACCCACTGATGTACGGTTGTGAACGTGTCGAGTTGACTTGATACATGTGTTACTTACCGGGTAGGGCACATAATAAATTAGACCAGTTGGCTAGGGTGTTGGTCATGAGGCATCCGAGCCAACCTTCCGGCTGGTCGGGTTGGGTCGAGCATATACCCTTGAGTCCTCACTCATCAAGTCGCCATCGGTTGGGTTAGGCGGTGTATATGCCAAATTCGGTGGGCGGCTTAATTTCTAATCTTCATTTTGGTAGATTTAAATTTTAATAGATAGAGTGTAAGTAGGCATTAATGTTACCATATTTTAGGAATTAAATTCCTTAATTACCTTTAGGGGCTTTAATCAGGTCCAATTGGTTGGACTCTAAATAGGGTTCAACAAAATTTTGAGACCGTTGGATGCACGTATTCAGAAAGCAAAAGCAAATCACTAAAGATAAACGTGAAGATTCTCATGCATCTAAGGGTCTCAAAATTTGTTTAACCATTTAGAGTTCAATCAGTTGGACCTGGCCAGATAACATTGCAATTTTACTTGCCTGATAGCCATGGAAATAAATGAACATCCAGTTTCACGGATTTCAAAGTTAAAATTATAAATTGTTAAACCTTGAAATCAGTAAACTCCTACCTTTCAGAAAATCTAATGGCAAATTTGCACCTAAGACAAATTAGTTTTTGATTTCTTAGCAAAATTAGTCCACCTATTTCCTAAAGTAGAGAAGAGAAGGAAAATTCAAATTTATGGAAACATTTAATGGACGTTGAAGCTGCTGCATATAAAGGTAACACTGCCAATTGGTTGAAACAATTGGAATGAAAATGGTGAGTGGTGATGTTATGAATCTGAAGGAGACCCTTTTACTATTTTCTGTAGCCCTTTTCCTTGTAGTTAGTAAGATTAATGGAGTTGAAGGAATAACCAAAGTGCTATCCGTAGAAGAAAATTTGGAGTTGGAAAGACAACTCAAGATTCTCAATAAGCCAGCTGTGAAGACCATTAAGGTATAATTTCTATTTTTTTTTGTATTTTTATTTTATTTTTATATTTTTTTCCATGTGATTTAGAAAAGGGTAATGGGTGCCACAAAAGGAGCGGCTCAATAATTGTATTATTTCTTGCAGACTGAATATGGCGAGATCTACGATTGTGTTGATATTAACAAACAACCTGCTTTCGATCATCCTTTACTGAAAAATCACACAATCCAGGTTTATTTTCCTCTTAGTTAATTGATTATTTTTGGCGAATGATATATCCTTGACTACATTTTAGAATTATATTTTACCACCGACCTAGTTTGATTTATCATAAAGTGCGCAATATAACATGATGATAAATCAAACTTTAATTGTTTCAGATAAAAAGTCTATTCCCAGTTTTTCGGATAGCAATGGCTTTGACGTTATCGAGATTTTTTATCGGGCCTTCCGAGGCACTTAATTAGCTTTTTACTAAATACAAAAGTAATTTTCAAAAAAAATATAATTTTAATAATATAAAATCATATAAATATCATTTTTTCTGTTTAAATGTTTGATAGAAGCCATTATCTCATATTTCCGTTCCTTGCAATGTCGCACATGCTTATAATTGATGAAGACAGCTACTTTATATATAGGCCATCGGTCCTAACTATTAATGAGTTGGTATCACTTTGGCTTTTTCGGTCACCGGTATACAGTGCTGCGCCAGGCATGTGCTGCACGGGCATCGGTGCATGTACGCTCCGGCTGCCAGCGAGTTGAGTCAGCCCGGTACCCAACTGGCCTGACTCTAACCTTTTATCGTGTTGGGCAAATAAAGTCGAGCGGGAATGCGGCATTCGACCCAAACTTCGGGTTGGGTCGGAAAATAATACGGTACAAACAATAGTCAAGGAAAATAGGGTTTTTTTAATCTGGTCGGGTCAGGTACTAGTGCAGCATCGGTCGAGGCAGGTAAGGCATATGCTATGTACCTGTTGGGCGGGAAATTTTTTCGCCCAACCTTACCCGACCAATGATAACAACCTGCACAATGAACGGACTAGAGGACTTTATACCAACTCATATTTATTGCGAAAATTACAATGAGGCTTCAAACAGCAAACCAACAATGGACAGCTTATATAGCATGATGCAAGTGGCTGACCTGACCTGCATTGCTGGACCCACCATATAAGCGTCCGTTGAATGGTCTGCTATTTGCGGTTCACCATATATTAGTTATCCTATATAGTATGTTATTGTTTTGGGATAATGGCTCTTGAGTCTTGATGACTGACATTTAATTAAACAAGAAATTGTGTTTAAATGATTTTATACCATTAAAATGACACTTTTATGACACACTAGTGAAATGTGATTTTTTATTGTGCCTTGTTGTATACATTCATGATCAATCTAAATTTCCTAAGTGGCAATCCAACGTTGGAACATGTCCCAATCAAAAGATCATGCTTATAAGCAGATGTAAACCATCAAATCTGTAAACTTTAATATCAGCTATCAAAATTAAGAACAACGATTAGTATTAGAGTGTACAGATCGGAGAATTTCTCATAAATTGTGACTTTTTTACTCATATCTCTTGAATTGATGATGTATCACTTCGGCGGTATGGATTTCCAATAATAAACCATAAATGGTATAAGATCATTTAAACTCCAAATGGTGTTAAAATAACGGTAGGGAGAGTCTGGTCCCTACATTTTTCGGTTTGAATTGTTGATCTGTGCCTTTCTCATGCATATATGGTAGGCTTTTTGAATGAAAACCTTGCAGATGAGGCCCAGTTTCCGAGGCAAAGGGACGGTGGAGAAAGCTTCATCAGTTGGGTTCAAAAGAATAGGGTGCCCCCAAGGGACAGTTCCCATCCGTAGGACCAAAAAAGCAGATTTGATGAGAGCCAAATCTCTCTCAAAAGTTTTACGAAAAAGAAGTGCAAATATTCAACCAATTAAAAGATATGAGCCGCGCACCAATTATCGTGTAAGTTTTTATTTTGTGAGAGAAGAGTTGTTAATGTTATTCAGTGCTCGAAGATTTCTAGCCATCTGATGAACGCAACTATTATTTGTTATTTTTAAATAAAAATAAAATAAAATAAATCTTAAAGTGGATTGTTGCCTATATCCTTTTTAGCCCTTCATTTCGTGTAGGGCTGTCGATGAACCATGTCCGGCCGGCAGTGGCTAGTCACATAGAAGGTTGTGGGGGTGGGGGCAGAAGCTCCCATTTAAATCTAGAGTTTCTATAAAGTATGTGTCTTATACAACTTTCGTTTGTATATAAGCCCCCAAATCTATAATGTAGAACCCCCTCAAATCGATGGTAAAATAGTTACTGACATTATATTTATCATTTGTAGCCCCCACCAACCAAAAATCATGGCTACGGCCCTGCTGGCCGGGTTTGACTTGGCTTTCGATGGGTCTGATTCTATTTAACCAATTAACCCTAACAATTAGGCCCGAACTTAGCCCGGAGGCAAAATCGGGCCAGGCTTGTCCCAAGGGCTTAACAGCCTTGGATTGCCCAAACCTAACCTGAATCATGTTCGGGCCTGCCCGACCTTTTCAGTTAACATAATTAGCTTTCGACGGGCCGAGTTAGAGTAGTTTTGGCTGGCCTAATTATTTTTACACTCTAAATTAGGGCTGAACCAAGGTGGAATACAAAATCAAACCGGGCTCGGCCCATGGGCATTATGGCTCGGGCTTTTATTTAAACCCAAACCCAACGTGAACCGGCACAGTCTTGGGCTAAAAAGACAGTCAAAATTGTTCAACAGTGTCATTTTGGGATTGATTTGAATCCATTCTAGATAATGAACATATTTCAAAATTATGATTTATTCACCCAAAAAAAAATTGTTAATTATATTTCCAAACATTTGTTGTTTTAATTCTTATCTTTTAAAGAAAGGTGATACAAATTTTTTGGAGTTGGGGATCCTAATTTTTGAACTACAATGTAGATGTTTAAGTACGTTTTTTTATACATAACCTAGACTCGAACTTGTGACCTTGAGGTTGCAATATTCTCAACCTTCTATTATCCGACAGGCCTAAGCTCTGAAGTTTAGATAGTTGATTAATGGAATAATTTTGTTGTGTAGTATGCATACATAGAAGTTTCGATGCCCGGCGAAAGGGTTTATGGAGCTCAAGCAAGCATCAATGTATGGAATCCACAAGTTGTAGGTGATCAATCCAGCAACTCCCAAATTTGGTTTCAAAATGGACAATTGGGTGATCAACTAAACGTGATAGAAGCTGGATGGACAGTAAGTAATACCACATATGTGTATCTTAATTCAAATTCAATAATTAAATATAACCAATTTTCAACTTCTCTGGTGCCATAGGTTAATACCTTGATATACGGAGATAATCGAACTCGCACATTTGCCTACTGGACGGTACGATTTAAAACTTGTTACTTTCGACCCATCGGCTCATAATCAATTGATTTGAGTATTACTTATTGAAAGTTTGTCTATTTTTTTAAACTACAGACAGATGGTTATCAAAAGACTGGTTGCTACAACTCTCTTTGCCCGGGTTTTGTACAAGTTAGCAAAGATGCTACCCCCGATATGGTTCTGGATCCAGTTTCAAAGTTCGAAGCAAACCAAGTTGAAGTGAAAGTTAAAATTGAAATAGTAAAACAAACTTCCCTTTTCTTTGTCTCTTTCTCTTGTTGAGTGAACTAATTGGGCCTTTTAGAAAACAAGGATTAGTTGTTAAAAAAATTTAGCATAGGTAAATAATTCTATCAACAAGTAATGGGATGTAAGCCTATAATGTTTTTTCAGCTGCCTTTTGGAAAGTCAGAGACAAAGAAACAACCAATAGCAGGGGCTTATTTATACTATTTCAAAATATTTTTGGAAAAAAAAGAAGAGAGAAGGTCACGATTCTTTGAGCTTCCAATAAGACATTTGGTCAACTTGAGAGAAACATTTATGGTTGAAATTTTTGAATCACCCTTCTCCCCAATTACATACATTATATCATTTATGTTATATGAAATTTTGTTAAAAGGTAATCATATCATTTCAATTATAAATATGAATGAATTTTTGTGGACCTATTTCATTATTTCAAATCAGCCTTTCCCTCTTTGCCATATATTGATTGAATGACGTTATGGGGACCTTGAAAATGGGGACGATCCTTTTTTTTTTCCTTAAACTTTCTCGAATTTTTCCCAAACTTAATATGGGAAGAGTATACAACTTTTGCATATCTGACTTGCTAATTTTGTTTGATTGTAGGATCATGATGAATATGATGGTACCAATGGATATTGGTTAACACTAAACAATATAGATGTGGGATACTGGCCAAACTACCTATTCAGTAGCTTGCATAATGGAGCTTATGAGGTTCACTTTGGGGGGCAAGTCTTTGACCCTGCAAATGAAGATTTCCCTAACATGGGCAGTGGGAAGTCCCCATTTTATGAATATAGTGGGAGTGGTTACTTTGCTAATGTTCAAGTTTTAAATCACACATTCGTTGATCCGGATCGCTTCGCAGTTAAGATATACGAAGATTCGCCATGCTACTATGTTGGACGGCTTCTGGGTCGATACCGTGAATTAGGTGGTTATAGTTTCTATTTTGGGGGCGGTGGAGGTAGGCGTTGTTAGTTAAAAATTTAAACTTCGAAAGTTGGCGCTTTATGTTTTTGGGTGGGTCTATCAGAATCCATTATCCATGGTCATAAAATATTTACTATTATTTAAATGAAACATAGCGTTTTATCACCAAGAAGAAAATCACATTTTAACTTTTTTCTTGTAATGATAAGATTGCACTTTATATAATATAACTAATGGACAAAAATTAAGTTCAGTATTAGTTATTTCAATAACATCATTTATATGGGGTTAGATTTGGGAGTTCTATTTTTCAATTCTATTCTTTTCTGATTACAATTAAGTTCTTTGTAACTTTGCAATTCTTCATGTCTCTTCTCAGCACTTCCATCCCGACCTTTACTAGTCTTCCTCTTATTGAACTTCTTTATGTTGTAACTTTTCAACCCTCCATACAAAGTTAACTTCAAATCTTTGATGGCATCTATACCAAATTCATTGAATATTTTGAGTCAAAATGAAGTTCATTTTTCATCCCGACCCACTTCTTGGTTCCACCTGCCACATATTCAAAAAACTAATTTAAAAATCAGGTTTAAGGGTAACATACGGCTCATGGGTTTTTGTCAATTTTTTGGGATATATGTCACGTGAGATAAAAAATTGTTATAGACTCTCCAACAAAGTCACTTTACAGTTTACTCTCCACCAAACGCACATATTCTCTTTCTCTACATCTGTCTCTCTTTTCCTAATACGCCGCCTATTTTCAAAATGTGCTCACGCCGTGTGGACTTTCAGGAATTCACAGACTTTAAAAAGCAAGGAAATCTTGCGTGCATCTCATATTCCATGAAGAGCACATCTCACAGGTCCTGTGCTCACTGCAGACAAGTTATGGCCTTACTTTTCAAACAATCTTATCCCACTGAACGTGTAAGATGTAGCGAATCCAAGCCGTCAAAATTATACTTCACACGTTTAACAGTAATTGACGGGAAAAATTGTCATTTCTGTGAGATCCTGAACCATCCAATGTGTGCATTTTAATACCAATGATTTTTGAGAGCCATTATTACCGTACGTCGATTGGATGGATCTCATAATCTCATATTCCTAAGTTTTGGGCGGGCCATATTTTAACATGATTGATTGTCTTTTAACAACTAATATCCAAGTACACCAATAGGCTTCATTTTTTGAATGAATCATATGCTAATGATGGGCTACCAATTGGACTATGGGTACCTTCATTTATAGCCTAAGATTCTTCCCTCTCAACTCTCATTTCACGTGCTTAAATAGTTGAGCGGTTAAGATCATTTTTCGCCCCAATTTTCCACGTAATTGATCTGACGATCAAGAGCCCACCATCAAGCAATCAAATTTTGATTCCACATGACTCACAGCCCAAAAGATGAATATGATCATGGGGGCACATTAAACATGATTCTTAAGATGTGTGCATGTTGATTAAAAAATTGACTATTTGATGGTAGGCCTTTGATAACCAGATCCATAATGGAAGACTAGAGAGAAAAACAATTTCCATTGTATGATTCTAAACAGTCAACCATTACTCTCTTGTTTGTTAACTCGAGTTTTGGCAATTTTTGGCTGGAAATTTGAAATTTCTCATGAAAACCTGATTTATAGGTGTTTGGCGGTGTTGTGGCTACCACTTTTATCAAGAAAATGAAAAAAAAGTCGAAAAATAAAATCCACCAAAATTCTGATGGAAATTTATTCCACCCATGATTTTGGTAAAAACGAGAGGAAGAGGGGCTCGTCTTCTCCTTCTTCATCGACGCCGAAAGCAAGCCCCCGCCATCGCTCGTCCCCATTTTTGTATATCTCCGGGCTTTTCCTAGTAAATAGAGCTACCCATAAATCAATTGCTATTTACTAATCTAGGTCTTCGGAGATTTTAAATATGCCATATTTTTTGGGATCAAATGAAGCTGACTTGTTCGTAATTCTTACTAGATATGTTTTTCGGGATCTAAGGGAACCCTTCATCTAAGGAAGGGTACTCATCATCTAAGGTTCTGTTCCGGTACGTCCCCAGTTATCCCAAAAAAGCTTAGATTCCTGACAACTTAGTATCCTGCAGATTCTTGGCCAACTCAGATTCCTGGCTTTTCTCAGGTGTGTTCTTTTAGGCCTTAGAAAAGTTCTGATTTATGGTATTTTACTGAAACGAAGGATTTCTTGTGTTCTTGTAATTATTTCAGAAAAACATAAAATCTGTCTACTTTAGAGACATCGTATGACCGTAGGAATGACGGTAGAGCATCCAATATCGTGTCGTAGATATTTGAAGGTTATTTTTGGCTAATGCACGATCCATGAGAAGTTGAACACTTCTGTCAGTGCAATTGTGCAAAAAAGATTCATACAGCTATACTACCCGATCGCTTATCATACTAATACTATAATAGTTGTTTATACGATTCAAGAAAGTACATAGTATATTAAATCATTACATTCAAAAGCCGATTAATTAGAAATTCAATTACAAAATTAAAATAAATACAAGTATGTAGAAAAAGCGACCTATAATCCCAAATATGAATATGAAGTTGCGTCGTTGTCACCCAATGGTTGGAAGAGTATGAGGTAATGATCGTATGAATGTGTGAGCTACTCCCGTTGTCCGAGCTATCATCGTGATGATGCTGCATGAGAGGTATCTAATTGGAGTCGTCATCCTCTGACTCTATCGAATGCTCCATAGTATTATCCTCTGAGTCCGAATTTAGAAGCATTGGGTTATTTGCAATGCCTGGTGGTCGAACAATCAGAGACATGGGTCGCATTTGTGGTGTCCGATAAGGCGATCGGGCTAGTTGGGCGGCGCGCGGGTTGGATAGGTTTTAGAAAGGGCGTCGAACTTCTAGTGCCCTCACTCGATGGCGATGCCTAGGAGTGGATGATGTTGTGGTAGTGGATGTGTCTGTGGGCCCGATATGGATGATCTAGGTTTATTATTTCGATCCTTCATTTAACTGAAGGCGCATGCCATGATGATGAAAACCCTGTGCGTGAGTACGATAAGTCTGGAGTTCCCGACATGGCTGCCAATCATTTATAACATTGCTATTGTATTATTTAAAATCTTCAGCTATGGTAATCGATAAAATAAATTTAAGAGAAAAGTACTAAAAGACGCCCCGAAATCATTTTTATCACCGTTTCCGTAGTTTTTTTTTTTATTATCATAAAGCGCCCTATATCGGCGAAAACGGGCTGTTCTCGCCCGTGTATACTGACGTTAGCATTTTGGGACAATTTTTTTTTACAATTTTACCCTGATTATACACTGATCGATTTTAAAATGTACCCTTGCAAGTGCACAAGATCAATAGTAGCACGGTGAAATGAAGAGTGTCGTACTCACAGGGAAACGTGAAATTTAATTAATTCTTAGAGAGAAAAAGACACCTAAGGAAGTACCAAGGGAGAGAGTTCGATTTGCCAAACAATTATCACATTATTCTAAATGCAATAAGGGAAAAGTAATCTATGCAAGAACAAATTCTGATAAATAAAAGGACAATTTGAGAAATGATCAAGGAATTTGCTATCCCAGATTTATAACTTTTCCACCATTAAACCTACAATTCCATAATACATCAATTACACCATCATTTATCTTAAAGAAAAATGAATTGTAAGAAAACGTGATCATTGATCCGACATATGATCAGTAGTGAAATTTGATAATATTTCACCCCTAAATTTCTACATTTTGCTATCCGATGAAGGCTATCTGATGAGAATTACTAGATTTGAAGTGTTTCAGGCAAATACAAGCCAAGTGCAGAAAACAACCCAAGAATTCTGAAAATAATGTCAAAACACTGCAACTTTGGGTCATCGAGAACTTGGTGCGACTGGCGGCTCAATTTGGACCTTCAAGACGGTCGAATTATAAAATTATCAAAACACAAAAGTTGTAGATCTTTCTGTCAGCTTTCCAACGACGTAAGAATCGCCTCAATCTGAGTTTGGAACTGAAAGTTATGACCGTAATACCGAAGTAGTATATAATACAAAAGTTTGGCGAGAGTTCACGAAAATCTGGGAAGGTCGATCGATCGACCCTCCAGTCGATCGATCGACCAAAATGATAGAGCTTGAGACGGAAAAGACTTCTTAAATAAGATTTTTAAGGAGTTGATCGATCGACCCTTTAAGGTCGATCAATCGACCCTAACTGCTCACGCTGGGACACTTTCGCGACTTGGCTATTATTTAAAGCCAAATCAAACACTTCGAGAAGGACTTTTTTGAAAGACAATTTTAGGATTATTATTTATTATTATTATTTTTTATTTTAGACTCCTCTGGACATCTTCTGAAGGGTTCTTCTTTTTCCTTCTTCTAGGGTTCCATTTGGGTAGATTGTACCTAGGATTTGTATTATTTTTCCTTTACGTTCATGAAAGCATAGATTGTATTTAGGAAAAGGCATTGTAAACAAAGATCTTTGGGAGAAATGAAAAGAGGAATGACTTTGAATGAACAAGAAGATCATCCACCAAAGATGAGCGACTAAATCAGTAGATCGGGGAAGATGCGATCCCCAGATAAATAACCAATTTTTATGATTAATACCACAGTCTATTATTGTCATCATGGAATCATTTTCCTCAAAGTTTGTGTTATTAAAAATATATTGAATGCTTGTTATGATCGTTGATGGCGCGTATCAACGACTATAATTGCTAGATCTGGACCTGCCGACTGATCTAGGCTGCAGAGCGATTATGTTTTTACTGTTGCGATCTAAACATCATGAGATACGCTATGCTTCTTACATGACTCATACCGCAATGATAAGCTGAGTCATTATTTTTAGATAGGGTATGCCGGATTGATGATCATATTTTATTACGAATCATCTCTATAGACGAATGATGGTGTGAATGATACTTTAATGAAACTGTGAGTTTTAATGATAGAAAAGGGGTACTAATCTGGGATAACATATTTTTTGATCATCTTTAAATACTGTTCTTAGATTCATAAGCAATTAGTTGTTTAGATTAATTTATTTTTCTTGCTTTTAGAAAAAGTGTAATAAATTTTTGGTAAATTGAATCTGCCATTTGGTACTTTCTTGGGGATGTTTTTAAATCTCTGAAAGAATTAATTAAAATTCACGTTTCCCTGTGGGTTCGACACCCTTGTTCTTGCCATACTGCAATAGATCTTGTGCACTTGCAAGGGTTACACTTTAAATCGATCAGCATACCCTGTCTAAAAACGATGACTCAACCTATCATTGCGGTATGAATCATGTAAAAAATATAGCGTATTTCAAAATTCTTAAATCATGACAATGAGCAAATAATCACTCTGCAGCCTAGATCGACCTGCAGGTACATATCTAGAGATTATGGTCGTTGATAATCGCGGTCAATGGTCATAATAAAACATTTAGAAGCTATTTAATTAAACACATTTTTTAGCAGAATGATTCTATGATGAAACTAAAAAATTGTAGAGTTAATAATAAAAATGTTACTTATATGGGGATCGTATCTTCCTTGAACAAATGTTTTAGCCGCTCATCCTTGGTGTGCAATCTCGTTGTAAACTCAAAGCTATTCTCTTCAACATGCACTTTTTATTTGTCACAAATATCTCTTTACAATACTTTGGTTCCTAGGTACAAACTAAGCTCCAAAAATTGTAAAAGAAAATAATTATAAAACCTAAATATAATCTACTGAGAGAAGAAGAATACTAAAGGAAAAGAGGGAACAAAACAAGAGCCAAAAAGCCAACCCCTTAAACAAAGCCATAGTTTTTTTTAATAGGAGCTAACAAGACAATTTCCATAATAGTCTCAATCGATTGAGATTCCTTTCTCAATCGATTGAGTCTAAGTTGATTAAATTCGAATTTGAATTCGAAGTTGAAGTGGAGAGAAAAAGCTGTCATTCTTGTCAATCGATTGAGAGTTTGTTCTCAAGCGATTGACACATAAGTGCAAGGTTTTCCTTCTTCTGATGGATGCAAGGTCAATCACTTGTTTTTACGGATTTTGATGCTTCTGGTGACCTCTTGGTCCATAGTTCTTGTGTAACTTTTAATTATCTTCATTTATGCTCTTTGAAGATTCAATGGTTAGAAACACCTGCAATCACTAAAACTATATAGCAACCATCAGATAGCTAAATATATGAATTAAGGCGCAAAATATAGTCATATTTCGGCACCGATCATACACAACCATTCTTTTTCTCCCTAAGCCTACTTCTTCTCCGTAACCCTATGTTCGCTGGCGGCCGTCTCGCAATCGACCAATTAAATCGTAGATTTAAAAGAACTCACTGCAGTATTTCAAATTTAATGGCATTCAATGAAGGTAGAAGAAAAAAAGCGACGAATACGAGGGTAGATAGGAGCTTGGATCAATCTAGAGCCATTGATTCCCATATCTGTAGGGCAAGAAATCAATTTTTTTTTTTCATTCTCTGTTGCAGAGATTTAGAATTGTTTTGGTGATGTTAAAGTTGAAACCCTAGATATGCTGAGCTACGGTGATATGAGCTCTGGCGAGTTTGAGAAGGATGGGTCTTCTTCTCCGGCGGCCGTCTCGCAAAAAGTCATTGATTCCCAGATCTGAGCTCCGTCAAGTTTGATAAGGATAGGTCTTCTTCTCCGGCGGCCGTCTCGCAAAGAGTCATTGATTCCTAGATCTGAGCTCCGGAGTTTGAGAATGATGGGTCTTCTTCTCCGACGGCCGTCTCGCAAAGAGCCATTGATTTCTAGATCTGAGCTCCGGCAAGTTTGAGAAAGGTGGGTCTTCTTCTCCGGCGGGCATCTTGCAAAGAGCCATTGATTCTCAGATCTGAGCTCCGACGAGTTTGAGAAGGATGGGTCTTCCTCTCCAGCCGTCGTCTTGCAAAGAAAAGTCACCGTAAGGGGTTAAATTAATAGGGGTAAAATAGTAAATGAACTTAAGGTTGGTGCGTAGGTTTACTTGGCTAGCAGGTTGTTCACGAAACGCAGGGGCGCTATATTGTTAAAAAAAATGGTTCAAGTCTTTTTGGTCATAAAATAAGGCGCAAGCCTCTTTTTGGTACAACGCCCTAAATTTAAATTATGAGCAAGCATCTCATTTAATATTCATTTGATAAATTCATTATATCATTTAAAATATATAGACAATCAAAAAAGTTAGAATTAAGAGAATGGTAATCTGTGAAGAAAACGCATAAGATTTTGCACTTTCCGAGCTAAAGTCGGAATAGAGTTAATTTTTGTGTTCGAACAAGGCCTGAGGGTACCGTTCCTTAGAGAAACATTGGTTTGGGAAGCACATTTTAGAGATTCAATCTTTGAAACACTTTAAACTCGGATGCTTTGTTCCGCATAGATCCAGCTTTTGAAAGGTTCAGCGGCTAAAAGGACTTCCTTACTAATGATGCCTATGACCCACTGATGTAGGGTTGTGAACGTGTCGAGTTGACCTGATACCTGTGTTTTTTACTGGGTAGGGCACATAAATTAGTTAGGGTTGGGCATGAGGCATCCGAACCGACCTTCGGCATGTCAGGTTGGGTCGAGCATATACCCTTGACCCCTCGCTCATCCAGTTGCCATCGTTGGGTTGGGTTGGGTGGTGTATATGCCAAATTCGGTGGGTGGCTTAATTTCTAGGGCACTTTAGAAAGCAATGCCCTCAAAACAAGCTTTTTAGCAAAAAAGATCCGACCTCAAATGTTTTAGAAAAATAGTGCTTTCAAGGATTTTGGAGCTTTAGAAAACCGTGAAAGCACTATTTTTTACAAAAATTTTAGAAAAACCATGCTTTCACAATTTTCTGAAGTTCCAAAATCCATGAAAGCATATTTTTCTAAAACAAATGAGGTTGGGTCTTTATTGCTAAAACGTTTATTTTTGAGACATGTTTCTCTAATTATCCCTAATTTCTAATCGCCATTTTGGTAGATTTTAAATGCCCATATTTTTAATAGATAGAGTGTAAATATGCATTAATGTTACCATATTTTAGGAATTCAATTTCCCTAATTACCTTTAAGGGCCATGGTCAGGTCCAACTGGTTGGAGTACTCTAAATATGATAGAACAAATTTTTGATACCCTTGGATGCACGGATTCAAAAAGTGAAAGCAAATCAATAAAGATAAAAGTCAAGATTCTCATGCATCTAAGGGTCTGAAAATTGGTTTAACCTCATTAAGAGTTCAACCAATTGGATTCAAGGTATTAAAATCGGTATCGGTCTACCTAGGGCCGATTTGAATCGGCCAATACTGATACTTATCGGTCAATTTTGTAAAAAAAAAAAAAAAGAAAAACAAAACAAAATGTCTCGAAATTGAGACATATCGGCCGATACCCGATACGCATTGGCCGATATGGTCCCTTATCGGCTGATACGTATCAGGGATCCGGATATGACATACAAGTTACTTGGTTGGGTTTGACCAAATAACATTGCAATTTTACTTGCCTGATAGCCATGGAAATAAATAAATATTCAGTTTCACGGATTTAAAGTTAAAATGATAAACTGTTAAACCTTGAAATCAGTAAATGCTACTTCTCAGAAAATTCAATGACAGATTTGCATCTAAGACAAATTAGTTTTTGATTTCTTAGCAAAATTAGTCCACCTATTTCGTAAAATAGAGAAGGAAAATTCAAATTTATGGAAACATTTTATGGACGTTGAAGCTGCTCCATATAAAGGGAACACTGCCATAGCAAAATTAGTCCAACTAATTCGTAAATTGAAGAAGAATAAGAAAAATTAAAATATATGGAAACCCCACATTTTATGGGCATTGAAGCTGCTCTATATATATAAAGGCATCACTGGCAATTTTTTGAAACAAGAGAAGGGGAACGAAAATGGTGAGTGGTCATGGTATGAGTTTGAAGGAGATGGTGTCACTATTTTTTGTAGCCCTTTTCCTCGTAGTAATTTGTAGGAGCCATGGAGTTGAAGGAAGAACCAAAGCCATTTCTGTAGAAGAAGACTTGGAGTTTGAAAGACAACTCAAGATTCTTAATAAGCCTGCTCTCAAAACCAT
Organism: Chloranthus sessilifolius; assembly: GCA_021018995.1. NCBI lineage: Eukaryota > Viridiplantae > Streptophyta > Magnoliopsida > Chloranthales > Chloranthaceae > Chloranthus > Chloranthus sessilifolius. The sequence continues at coordinate 142,124,826 of CM037587.1, forward strand.
TAAGGTATGATTGTCTTTTTTTTTTTTTTTTTTGTTTATTATTATTTGGATCCGATTCTCTTGACCATCATTCAAATCCCAAAATGGTGTTTAAAAGATCTTACACCATCAACGGTTTAAGTTGTGGGTGATCCATACGGTCAAAGTGATAGATCATAGATTCAAGTACAACAAGTCCAAAAATTGTGTTTTAGAGAGATCATCCAATCAGTGGACTATCATATGGACCGTTGTTTTTAGTTTTAATGGCGGATATTGAAATTCATCAATCAGATGGTTCACATCCACTTATAGGCATGTTTCTTTTGGTTGAGACATGTTCCAATGATAGATTATTGCCACTTGCACAATTTAGAATTTTCATAGATGTGTGCCACATGACACAATGATAAATCGTACTTCAATGGTATGAGATAAAAGTTATAATTTTAATGGTTTAAGATCACTTGAACACCATTTTGTTGGTTAAATGTTGGTTGAGTCAATGACTCTTCTTAAAACTGGGTGCCGATATTTGCACAAAATAAAAAGGGAGGGGCACCCATGCCCAAAACTATTGGTTGCTTTTAATGAGACGATGGAAATCATTTTTCAACCCCATTTTTCCGCAACAGATCTTGAGATCATGGGGTACGTTCACTTATTGAAAAAATGCATGCTTATCGACAAGTCACTTAAATCACTTTTGAGTGTGATGTGTGCACCGTGGTCTTTTTAGTGACTTCAGTAGCATGTGTGCTACATGGAATGAAAAATTGACCATCTTATGGTATCCTCATGGTCTGAGGGTCCATTTTGTTGAAGATTAAAGTGAAAAACGATTTCTATCTTCTGATTCAAAATAGTCAATGCGGAATAAGAGAATTAATGATGGCTGATTGTTTTGGCAGACGGAATATGGTGACATATATCACTGCGTTGATATAAATAAACAACCTGCTTTGGATCATCCTTTACTACAGAATCACACAATCCAGGTCTATATTCTTCTACCTATCGTCATTTCAGTGCTCTAATTAATTGCTTATTATTAGTGTGAATTATTGAAAAGGGTCCAAAACTTTCACTTTTTGCTCTAATTAATTGCTTATTATTAGTGTCAATTATCAAAAAGGGTCCAAAACTTTCACTTTTTACCAACTTTCACTTTTTACCCGAAAGGGTTTGAACTATTGCTAACGACCCAGCATGGTTCAAATGCTAAAACTATAATTTCGTATCTACGACTGACGGCTTGCATTGCACAAACGTATATTTATTATGTTTTTATTATTGTTATTATTTTTTTGTTTGAACTGTTGGTCGCATTTGTGCCATTCTCATGCATATATATTAGTTTTTGGGATGGGAACCTTGCAGATGAGGCCTAGTTTTCGAGGCACAGGGGCGGTGCAAAAAGCTTCATCAGTTGGGTTCAAAAGAATTGGGTGCCCCCAAGGGACAGTTCCCATCCGGAGGACAAAAAAAGTAGATTTGATAAGAGCCAAATCTCTCTCAAAAGTTTTACGAAAAAGAGCTGCAAATATTCAACCAAACGATGACTCTGAGCGCAAATTTTATCGTGTAAGTTATATATATGAAGTCTGTAACCACGTCCTAGGGAGTCATTTTCAAATATATATATATATATATATATATATATATATATATATCTCAGAGATAAAATCGGGCCAAGCTCGTCTCATGGTCTTAACGAATCATGAGACAAGCTTTTCGTTTAATATAATTGGGGAGCCATGCTCAGCCCAAGTGCTTTATGGCTCTAGCTTTTATTTAAAACCAAGCCCAACTGGAATCGAGACGGGCTTGGGCTGGAGCCCGACCAGTTGAGAGCCCTAATTTTGACCCTCTAGGCTCTCTAAGCAGATGGTCAAAATTGTTTAACCATATCATATTTTGGCTTGAATCCAATCTAACTCGATCATATTTACATAATGAGGAATTGCCCAACGTGTACACAATTCGGACTGGTGCACCAATTTTCTTTTGTTCATTATATTTTTAAGGGTTTTGTGCATTTACACCCTTTATATACGTCTTATTTATATTTCATCCTTGTATTTCACCTATGTACTATGTGGCCCTTGCTTTTGTGTTTCCGATAGTTACTACCCTCTATAGTGACAGATCAACCATTGACTCTTAAATACAAAACTTTGACTGCTTTAAATAAAAGAATGGAGACTTTTTCAGCACAATCTTCGACTCAATGAATCTTGAGATTAGGAGCCCGCCATCAGCCAGTTAGATTTTTATACAACATGGCAGACAACCCAAAAAAATGAACATGATCATGGGTATACATCAGATGTGGTTCTTGGATCACTTTTCGTGATATGTGTCATGTAAATCAAAATCTGATTGCTTGATTGTAGGCCTTTGATCTCAAGATCCACTAGGTCAAAGATTGGGGTAAAAAACAATCGCCATTATCTTATTCAAAGCAGTTTCAGGTTCTTTTGTCAAAGAGTCTGTCACCGTAAGTGGATAATACGTTAAGGAAACACGAAAGCAAGGGCTGCATTGGAAATAGGTGAAACGCAGGGGGCAGAATGTAAATAGGACATATCTTTGTTAACTATACTCTCCAAAAAAAATTATCTTTGTTAATTATACTCTCTCTAAAAAAAAGTTAATTGTTGCTACAAGATTGTTTCAAAAACTTTGTTATAAATGTTCTGTTTCCTTATCTTTAAGAAAAGAAAGTTGATGCAAATTTTTTTGGAGTTGTGGGTTCTAATTTTTGAATTACAATGTAGAAGTTTAAATACTTGATTAATGGAATTATTTTGTTGTGTAGTATGCATATTTAGAGGTTTCGATGCCCGACGAAAGGTTTTATGGAGCTCATGCATACATCAATGTATGGAATCCACAAGTTGTAGGTGATCAATTCAGCAACTCCCAAATTTGGTTTCAAAATGGATTAGGTGATCAACTAAACATGATAGAGGCTGGATGGACAGTAAGTAATTCCATATATGGGTATCTTAATTCACAATAATTACCTATACTTTTTATGAATTCCAATTTTAACTTCTTTGGTGCCTTAGGTTAATACCTTCCTATTCGGAGATAATCGGACTCGCGCATTTACCTACTGGACAGTATGATTTAATACTTTTTTACTTTCAATCCATTGCATAGTAATCAACCGATTTGAATATCACTTAATTGAATGTTTATCGATTTTGTTACACTACAGACAGATGGTTATCAAAAGACAGGTTGTTACAACAGTCTTTGTCCGGGTTTTGTACAAGTTAGCAATGATACTACCCCTGATATGGTTTTGGATCGAGTTTCAAAGATCAATGGAAACCAAGTTGAAGTGAAAGTTAAAATTGAAAGAGTAAAACAAACTTCCCTTTTCTTTCTCTCTCCTGTTTGCACGAGTGAGTTAATTGGACTTTTTAGAAAAAATATTATTTATAAAAAAATTTAGCATAGGTAAATAATCATATTATTAAGTCATGGGATATAAGCCTATGACTCGAGCTGCTATTGACTGATTGTTATTTCAGCTGCCTTTGAAAAGTCAAAAGTAGTTGAAATAACATATAGTAGCTCAAGTAGGGGCTTGCATTCCATGACTAGACCAAGGGGACTTTTCTTTTGTAGCATATTATACTATTTCAAAATGTTTTTGGAAACAGAAGAAGAGAAGGTCACGATTCTTTGGGCTTCCACTAAGACATTTGATCAACCCGTGAGAAACATTTATTGTTGAAATTATCGAATCACGTGATATCATTTATGTTATATGACATTTTGTAAAAAGGTAATTATATAATTTCAATTATAAATATGAATGACTTTTTGTGGGCTTATTTCATAATTTCAAATCAGCCTTTCCCTCTGTCATATATTGACCGAATGACGTTATGGAGACCTTGAAAATGGGGACGATCCTGTTATTTTTCCTTAAACTTTCTTGATTATAATAGGATAAAAAATTCTTCAAGTAGTCCTAGGGGAAGAGTATACAATTTTTGCGTATCTGACTTGCTTATTTTGTTTGATTGTAGGATCATGATGAATATGATGGTACCAATGGTTATTGGTTAACACTAAACGGTATAGATGTGGGATACTGGCCAAACTACCTATTCAGTAGCTTACATAATGGAGCTTATGAGGTTCACTTTGGGGGTCAAGTCTTCAACCCTGCATATGAGGATAGCCCTAAGATGAGCAGTGGGATTTACCCTGGTGAAGGATATCAACGGTCTGGTTACATTGGTAACGTTCAAGTTTTAATTGACACATTCGTTGATCCGGATCGCTTCGTAGTTAAGACATACAAAGATTCCTCATGCTACCGTGTTGGAGAGGCTCGTGGCCGGTCCCCTGTATTAGGTGGTTATGGTTTCTATTTTGGGGGGCCTGGAGGTCAAGGTTGTTAGTTAAGATTTTCAACTTAGAATGTTCGTTTTTTTTTTTTTTTTTTGTTCTATCAGAATCCATTATCCATGCACTTCTATAATAAAATCTCTACTATTTTAATGAAATAGGCCGATTTGTCACCCTGACCAAAATCATATTCAACTTTTTATATGATATGGCTAATGGAGAAAAATAAATTCAATTGTAGTCAGTGGTGGAACTAGGATTCTCATTTAGGCGGGGCCCAAGATGAGTTAGATTAAAATTTTTTACAATAAATATAAATATAAATTAATTTATATTATAAAACATAATTTATATTAAAATTACATAGCAAAAAAAGAATTTTAACAGTAAGACATTGACAATTGTATATCGTTCAACTAAAAAAAAAAAACTTTGAATCAATTGGCAATTGTAATGAAGATTTCTTTTAAGGCAATTGCTCTCGACTATTTTCCATGTTCTGAAAGTAATTAGCAATCGTATCATTGTCTGATTCGGCAAATTCGATTTGTTGATAATCTACACAATAAAATTTAAATATAATTTTAATATTTTAACAAATAAAATTATAAATTTAATGAAAATAAAATCCCAAATTTAAAGAAAATGTGAAATGAAACCCTAATCCTAAATTAATTATAAAAAAAACTCTAAATCTAATATGAGAAAGAAGAAGAAGAAGAAGAAGAAGAAGACCATAAATCTTGTGAGAGAGACAAGAAGAAAAAGAAACAGAAAACCCTAAGGGCCTGTTTGATTGCTTGTATTGGCCAAACACGTTTTCGGGTCAATACACGTTTCACTTGTATCGTATTGCACGTATCACATCCTAGTTTGAGATCACAAACAGCCTTACATGTATTGTCTCAAAAACGAGTTTTCACTGCGTTTGCAAACATGTAGTAGCCCAACTTTTGCAACTTTAACAATGCAGATGTATTAAAAATGTAGTTACATTTAATAGCGTGATTGATGGTTTGATTCCGGCAAAATTTATGAGGTAGAATCGACACTTACATTTGTTTGTGTATACCGTATAGGGTACCTCTATTCACACCAATAGGTTTATTGAAAGCACTAATGTTTGAAATCGCTTGAAACCATCGACTGCTTGTAATCAATTTGTGGCAATCACATGGAATAAAAATTGACCGTCTGATAGGTGCAAGATGATCTCATGATCTATTGCGTGGAAGATCCAAGTGAAACACAATTTTCATCATCTGATCTGAAGCAATCAATGGCTTTCAAGGGCCTGGGGGGTGGACGCTTACAGGGAATGCATGGGTGCAAACAAAGGTACCTTTTGTTCACCGCAACGCTATTACTATTAAATAAGCCTACTTCTCTTAATCATAACACAGATCGAATGGTTCAGATCATGCGACAACCCCCTTACCAAGCCCACCCAAACCCTCTTCTTCTCAAGTCAAAAAACCCTAAAAAAGGAAAAAGGTTAACTCGGTTTGACATGATTATATTGTTTGATTGCATTCAATCAGACCTGCTTCACCATTTTCTCTACTGATAATGCTTTCTCTCAATTATCAAAGTAAAAAGAGGGGTTAATTTCAATGAAATTTTTGACAAAAAATTGAGGGGTTTATAAGATTTTATTGACCAGAGATAATTAGAGTTGAAATGGCTGACCATCTTATTATGGAAGAAATGCTATAAAGGCTCATCAACATGATTCAAAATGGATGATAGAAATCATTGTAGCAACTAGCAACCAAGTTGGGAATGGTGCCAGAGCTGGTGGGTTCAGGCGATGGATTGTTGCAGGCTTTGGGTTCAGGTGGGAGGGCGTCGGACGGCAGTGGGACTTGGGAGTTTAGAGAGAGAGAGAGCATCGTTTTAAGAGGGGCACTGGGTTAAGAGGAATTTAATATAATAAAAAAATTCTTTTTCAATTTTTTGGGTTTAGTGCGGCGCTCGCTCGCACTCACTTGTACGTGGCTTTGCCACTAATTCTAGTTATTCAATATCATTATTTATATGGGTTGGACTTGCGAGCTCTTTTTTTCCATTCGTTTCTAATTAGGGTTAAACTCTATGTAACTTCACTACTTTCATCCAAACCTTTATTAGTCTTCCTCTTCTCTTACTTCTTTATGCTTTTAGCTTCTTAACCCTGCATACAGGGTCTTCAAATCTTTGAGGGCATCTATACCAAAGCCATTGAATACTTTGAATCAGACGATGAAGATCGTTTGTCGTCCCAAAATTCCCTAGAATGGATGTTGATGTTAGGAATACAAGTAATACATGCAGTGTAATTGCATAGTAAATTTGAGTGTGTATGTAATAATTCACTCAATATAAAAGCTAGTGAGAGAATCCAACTCACTAAGCCTTCTCTCTCTCTCTCTCTCTCTCTCTCTCTCTTTTCTCTAACCCTAACATTCTAGAGACTAGCCTTATAGATCTTAAATTCATCTTGTTATTAGAGCAGGTCGATCTCGCATGTTCAATTTTCTCTTCTATACAGCTTTTCTTCTTACAACTTTTGGATCGAATGTAGTTTTCAAATTTTGGATCTCACATGTTCATTGTTTCTCACGTACGTTCAAATGCTGTGGCTCTCATACCATCGACCAGATTTGCTAGATCCGATGGTTTAAATTTTTGAGGGTAGAGAAGCTCATGCTAAAGGTTATATATGCTCTTTTAGAAATATTTGATTCTGGGTTTATGTTTTTTCGTGGAGAATTGGATGAGATATGTTGAATGAGAATTTAGTTTGTGATCGAGCGCCCTTTGGTCATGGTGGGTGTATTTGGTTTTTCTTAAGGCATTTTTTTAATATAATTTCGTACTAGTATCGATCAAGTGCCACTACCGTTGCACTTAGAGAGCCTCCTTCGAGATTGACTCTTGATATACACAACATCACCCAATGGAAGGTGACTCCCATCTTCTGCCAATCCACTCATGACACAATTAGTTATAACCTCCAGGTACCACTATACTTGGTGGTTTTTGGCCATCGTGCCGTTAGGCATAACCGATATTATGGAAATCACCTTGAGTAAATCTCCATAATATCGATAATAAATCATTGTTATCATATATATATATATATATATATATATATATATATATATATATATATATATATACAAATTATATATTATATTAACTAATATTTATTTTAAATATATTTTTGTAAACAAAGTTTTGTAAAACGATAACAGTGATTATTATATATTGATAACGAAATTAAGATGGGCCGTTTCTCCGATTAAATGCGCATAAATCCGAACATTAGGATTTTGACCATAAAAAGGCTTTTGTGCCATGAGCAAAATATCGAAAAAGGAACAGAAGACGTTTGTTGAAAAATAGTGCTTATTTGATCGGTGATCACCAGCTTCGCTGCATCGCCCTCTTAATCTTGCGATCAAAAGTTGACGACGATTCAAACCTGCAATACTCATCCCAAAAGGTGCTTTTTCACAAGCACCTCCACCTGGCATGCATTGATTGCCTTCGAATTAGATGGTGGAGGTCATTTTTTATCCCTATATTTTGCGCAGTGGAAGGGCTGTGAACGGGCCGGTGTGGTCCGTTAACTTTTCTACCCAACGGTAAAATGGCATTACCTACCTGACCCACAATCTGACCCAACTCGGTAAAAACCCTCTAATGTTTTTTTATATATAAAATACTGTGTCGTATCAAGTACCCTTAATTAACCCAACTCAATTTCGTTCGGGACATGATAAAAACAATTCTCCTTGTCATATATATATATATATATATATATATATATATATATATATATATATATATATCGTTATATAAAAGTGAGAGGGGTAATTTGCTTAGATTCCTTCTAATCACTAAAGACAAAAGAGCTACTATTGGTTTTTGGTTTCTTTAAATTCACCTGCCGAATAGTTGAGTTTACCCACGCTGAAATACATGGGCTGCATTGAATCAGACGATGGACATCGTTTATCTTCTCGATCTTTCGCATGATGGCTCTTGAGATCATGCGAGTACTAACAGCCGATCAGTGTTTTATTTCACAAAACATACATCTTTGAAAAAGTGACTTGAACATTATGTGCACGCTCAAAATTGATCTTAGGGTTATTTTTTTGGGTGTGTCACATAAATTTCCACCGAAATTTTGGTGTCCTATGAATTTTTTTTTAAATTCAAAATTATCGGCCAATAATTTGAACTTATCGGCCGTTCATTTGCTAATCATCAAATTATCGGCCAATATAATGAGATCGGCCAATAATTTTGAGTTTTTTTTTTCGGCCGATAATTTTGGATTAAAAAAAAAAGAAACTTTGGGCATCAAAATTTTGACCTGGACCACAAGATTTCGGCATAAATTTCGTCCGAAATTTTCGGCCGATATCCCAAAATTTTGGATAAAAAATCATGGCTTTCAAATTTTCGGTCAATAATTTAAAGTTATCGGCTAATAATTTGCTAATCATCAAATTATCAGTCGAAATCTTGTGATCCAGGCCGAAATTTCGGTGCCCAAATTGTCTTTTTAAAAAAACCTAAAATTATCGGCCCGCTAATTTGAAGTCATCAACCGAAATTTTGATCTATGACCCAAACTAAAATAAAGTGTTTATCGTTTGGGATCGATGCGCCAAACTCGGTATCGGGTATCAATCCAGGGAGGACTGATACGTATTGGCCCTTATGAAATAAAAACCAAGGTCTTGGTGCAAACCGATACATATCTGCTGATACGGACTTGTATCAGTCGATACTGATACCGAGTTGGAGGACCAAGAAGTATCAGAACCGATACGTATCGGTTTATTGAAAAACCGATATGTATTGCCGTTATGTATCAGTATCGCCCAAGATGTCATACCTTACAACAAGGATCAAAATTTCGAACAAAACGAATCGGTTTCGAACCCCACCGAAATGTCGAGATTTCGGCCGAAAATCCGAAACGATATTTCAGCCGAAATCTTGTGGTCCAGGCCGAAATTTCAATGCCAATTTTTTTTTTTTTAAAACCCACAATTATCAGTCGATAATATATATGATGATTTAATATCGACTGATAATTTGATGATTAACAAATCATCAGCAAATAACTTCAAATTATCGATCGGTATCGACTGATACAGGTCCGTATCGGTCAATACATATTGGTTTGTGTAGAGACCTTACGCTTTTATTTTTCTTTTAAAAATGGCCAATACGTATCGGCCGATTTGTATCGGTCCTTCGTGGATCGATACCTAATGCCGATATCAAGTTTGCTACCTTCATCACAAATGATAAAGACTTTATTTTAGTTGGGGTCATGGATCAAAATTTCAGCCGAAACACATCAGTTTCGAATCGCACCGAAATAAAATCTCGAAATTTTCGGTCAAAAATTGTATCCTTCAAATTCATGATCGATAATTTGAAGTTTTCAGTCGATAATTTGCTAATCAACAAATTATTGGCCAATATTTTAAAGGCTAATAATTTTTTATTTTAAAACAAAAAAAAGAAAAGTATGAGCACCGAAACTTCAGCCTGGCCCACCACATTTCAATCGAAATTTCATCCGAGATGTTCAGCCGAAATCCCGAAATTTTAGTGAACATACCAGATTCGGTTTGTTAACCAAATTATTGGCTAATATTTTGAAAGCCGATAATTTTTTGTTTTAAAACAAAACAAAAAAAAGTATGAGCACCGAAACTTCGGCCTGGCCCACCACATTTCGGTCGAAATTTCATCCGAGATGTTCAGCCGAAATCGCGAAATTTCAGTGAGCATACCATATTCGGTTTGTTGGCCAAATTATTGGCTAATATTTTGAAGGCCGATAATTTTTTTGTTTTAAAACAAAAAAAAGTATAAGCACCGAAACTTCGGCTTGCTCCACTACATTTTGGTTGAAATTTCATCCAGGATGTTTAGCCGAAATCCCGAAATTTTTGTGAACATACTGGATTTGGTTTCAGTCCTAACCAAACCGAAATTTCGGTGCCCAATAATTTTATTTTTTTAATGCAAAAATATTTTTAAAATTTATATTGTAACGATTCATTCTTCAAATAAACTGCTCTCACGTGCATTTGCACGTGCAGGGTCCACTAGTATATATATATATATATATAGGGAGCCGGTTAAGTCCTCCAATGGAGGACGGTGACCGTCCTCCAAGATCCACGTGGAGTTTCACGTGGCACCAAAAACACTTTTTGGGTGCTACGTGAAGCATAGGTGGACAGTTTAGATCAATATTAAAAAAAAAAATTTAAACTCACAAGTCAAACTTTGATGATTTTCATTGATCCATATTTCACAGTTCAAAATATATATGGTGGAGAAGAATTTTTAATTTTTTTTTTTCAAAGATGATCTAAGCAATGCACCCAAGGTCCACGTGGCACCCAAAAAGTATTTTGAGTGCCACGTGGAGCTCTACGTGAAAGATTGGAGGACGGTGACCGTCCTCCCATAGAGGACGAAAGCCTTTTCCATATATATATATATAATATTGGGTTGGGTCAAGTCCTATTATTTGACTTGCCTGACTCAAAGGTTGGGTTGGGCCAGATGTTCCATACCCGACCAAACCTGACGGGTCAAAGTTTAGGTACTCGACCCAGTAAAATATAGAGTCGGGTCAGGTATTAGATCGACCCGACCAACTTACTGCCCTAGTTGCTTCCAAGCCTCCATTCTTCATAACGAGCCTTGTGTTATAGTTTGAAATAAGTTTCTCTCCATCAACCCACGCTAGGAACCTCTTTCTTGATCATGATTTTTGTCATTTCACTTAATTGGCTCAAAAAATATCCACGATTATCTCAAGGTTGATGGAGGGAGATTGACCGAGGCGCTGGTGCTTGGGTTTGGTACTCAATAACAACGCTAAGGGACGTTCCATCGTTTCAACCCACGCTAACAACTCCTGTCGCTTCAATCATTATAACCCTTAAACCTTAAACATGTGAAGATTGGTACGTAACGTGTGACTTGCCTTGCAAAAGCTCTTAAGATTAAGAATGCCACTTTAAGCCACTGAGAAGTTCCAGACGCTGACTTATGGAGTAATCTAGGCTTTTGAGATGCTCACTTTAATTTTGACCGGAACCAGTGGTTAAGGTTAAATGTGATGGTTCCCTGTAACACTATACATAGGCCCAGCTGCGAACGCCTTTGAAGCCACCCAATCCTCCCGCTCTCTTCATAGTCTCCCTGTTCAAGAAATGAACATCCTGGTGAGTTTTTGTACCTTCTAAGTTATTTATTTATTTTATTTTTCACTGAAGTACTTCTTTTCTAGATTACATGCAAGTATTATAAAGTTTTTTTTGTCTTTTTTCGTTTTTGTGAAGAGATTATAATATTTAGAAATAAAAAGAAAACCAGTATAAAGTGTGTCTTGGCCCTTGGGTGTTGCTCTTAATTTCAGAGGGCACACATCTCCATAAGTGCTCTGAGTACCAAGTAACCTAATATTTATGCTACTTACCAAATGCTAACGCATTTTCTCTATGGATCATAACTTGACCAGAGTAGGGTGTAACTTATGATCGCACGCAGTGTGACATATAATCTAGTACTCGAAGGTAGCATGAATAGGCTACCTCAAGGGTATGTACCGTCCTTTGATGCTTTATTTATTGTAATCACGCATGATCGGTGAGCGTATCGCTCCACGTGTCACCTAAAGGCTAAAACAATGTTTTCGTATGACGTTGTGCAAAGTTGCATTGTTATATCATCTTTAAAAGAAATAACAATTCACTTCCACCATGCATTTTCGAGGCTTGAAATTTGTACCATGGAAGCCTGTTAGTATTTGACAAATTTCTTAAAATAAAAAATAAATCTACATATTAAACTGAACCCAACTCACAATAAAATCAAAACAATGTTTTGAGTGTCATTTCATATTGGGGGCACCTTACAGGGAAGGGTGTATAACTGTGTGTATATATATATATATATATATATATATATATATATATATATATATATATATATATATATATATTGATGGCGATTATTTTAATTACTTTGGATACAGGTTACTGACCATACAGGGACGCCTTCACGCATTGGCCCATCACCAGCTCTAGGTGACGTCTCACCTATTGGAATTGCAATGATTTCTCTTCTGTTACTTATTTTAAGTATAGTAGTTATATATGTTTCTGTTGTCGCTTGTAAGGATAAGCGTAAATCGGTTTCTATAGCCCCATTCCCACGTATGATGGAGATGACTCCAGTGATTCGAGTATAAGACACCCTTTTAAGAATTAATGCTGATCAGTTTATGAGTTGTTAGATCTTAGGGGATGCTATTAAATCAAAGCACTTTTTGTCCATCGATCTTGTAGATGCACACTTTTATAAATTTACATGGTTCCACTTCATTTAAAATGTTTGCACTTTTTAAAATGTTTGAATCGGATCAACATTTTGTTAGAATAGTCCCACATTGCGTGTGGGCTTGAAGGTCTTGGGCTATATATAATCTCGGCACTCCTCACCTTACAAGCTGATTTTGTGAGCGAGGTTGAGTTAGGCCCGTTGGATTTCTTATCATGGTATCAAAGCAGGTTTTTCTCCCGTCCACAACACCCAATTCAATTCTCTATATGATTTGGCTTGGATTAATCCCGCTAACGCATGCAGGGGCGTGTTAAATTAGTCTCACATTGCCTGTGGGCTTGGAGGCCTTGGGCTATATATAATCTAGCCACTCCTCACCTTATAAGTCAGTTTTGTGTGGTTGATCAGTTAGGCTCGTTGGATTTCTTATCACATTGTAGCATTGTTCTTTTAGGCAATTTGAAGGATCATAACTAGGGCAGTTGATGGGCTGGCTTTTGACCCGATCCCAGCTTGGGTTGGGTCATGTTTGGGCTTAAATAAAACCAAGCTTGAAATAAATCGGGCCAAATTCGGCTGATTTTCGATATGGGATGGTAAGTTTGGATAGAACTTGGTAAAACGTGGTAAAGTGGTTGATTTCTTATCACGTTTTACCATGTATTTCTAACTTGCAGGAATACTACGTTTCTCCCTTATTCTCGAGGGGAAGGTTGTAATATGATTTGGTGTTTTGTGATAAATAGGGGTAATACATTTATCACCCTTAAAAACACCAAAACAATTAAATCTATGATAAAATATTTTGACCGTATCACATATTATCATGTATTTTCTATATCGAAACAACCCCTAAGGGTAAAACAAATTGGACCTACCAAAACGTAATGGGAGCCCTACCAAGTTCAATTATATTAAGGAAAAAGGCCAACCTAACCGAAATTAGGTGTCGTAATTTGTGGCTTAAGGTTGGTGCATTGGTCTAGCTCTTTCCACCATCTTTTGGTAATGCACATATATTCTTACGCCAAAGGTCTCATTAATTCAAATGCTCATAAACATTTGTGGCTCATCCAAGGTTTTCACCGTAAAATGTTGACTGTCTTGATTCAGGGGATCAAGATTTTATTTTTTTGTCAATCTTCTACATAATAGATCTTGAAATTATGGCCACCTATTAAACGGTCAGATATTGATTTCACGAGAAACACATCTCCAAAAGTGACTTGAGAATCCTTCTCATGATACCTCATGATCACATCAGTTTTGGAAATTTGTGGCACTCGAAATCAATATATTACCGTTTAATGGGCTGGCCACAATCTCAAACTCTTTTTTGTGCAACATTGGGACAAAAAGCGATCTCCATTATCAATCGACAATTTTATCGATGCGAACCGCTAGCTGCGAAAACTACTCCGATACAAGTGCTGGTACCCTGTACATTATATTATTACATTTGAAGAGAAATGTTTTTTAAACCTCGAAATTTCACTGCCTCCAGTAGTAAAAATCATTGTTGGGCAGCCACTGAATCTTGTTGGGCACCAATAGTAAAAATCATTGATTCCTTTTACTTAGATGATGAAAATTATTTTTCGGTCTAATCTTCCACATAAAGGATCTTGAGATCATGACGCACCTATCAGACAACCAATTTTCAATTTTACATGACACAAATTCCAAAATCATACTTGCCCAGCTCATCATATCCGATCCATTTCAGGCCGGGTTGGGAAGAGCCAAGCTCAAACTCGGTTTTGAGATCCCACTTTCCTAAACTTCGCTGACCTTCGTGCATTAAAGCTCAAATAAAGTATTTTTCATTTTATTGCACTAACTTTAGTGCTCAGTATCAACATGTGAACCATAAAATACATTTATTAATATTTTCATTAATAGTAGATCTAATTGCACCCACCAAAACTCTAAGGCACCATGCTCAAATCTATAGACTGCTTTGCTGTAGGGATTTATATACCGTGGTGAATTGGCATGTGCCCCTAGGATAAGTCGGGTGCTCTCAAGAGACTCGGGTCCAGAGACCGTTTCAATATGCATTTTATTATTTCTCATTCCCGTGTTCATTCTCCTCTTTCTTGATTTTTATTTTTTTTAAGGGAGCCATTACTTGTACTCATTTTTTAAGTGATTGCACCGAGGTTAAAAAAAGACTTTGTATTTTAGGGACAAGTGACATGTGAAAACGCAATTTGGGCTGTCTGATTTAAAGTTTATGATCTATAGATCCTTAGTGGATAAGATTAGCAAGAAATATAATCTTCATCATGTGATTAAACATAGTCAAAGGCTATTATTTGATTCAATGGTTGATAACAATAGATCATATGATAAATATCGTATTTTGCTCCAATTTTATCCACTAAAGATCTATAGATCATGAACTTTAAATCATACGGCTTAGATTGTATTTTATATGTTACATGTCCCTAAAATATAAAGTCTTTTTTTAACCCCGATGCAATCACTTAAAAAGCATGTGTAAGTAATGGCTCCCTTTTTTTAATCTTAAAGATAACAATTTAGCCAACATACAAAATTGTATGGCGTTGAAGGGAAACCAAGCACTTCCTCGAAATTGGGAGAGTTTGTTTTTATGGCCAACATACAAAATTATATCGCGCTGAACGAAAATCATGCAATTCCTCAAAATTGGGAGAGACTCCAACATACAAAATTATATGGTGTTGAAAGAAACCAAGCAATTCCTCAAAATTGGAAGAGAGTTTAATTTTAAATTTGAATGAAAAGGTCTTGGTATTAATTTTTTTATTATGTTTAAATTTTTTTAACACTTTTCTATATAGTATGACTGAGATAAGATAATAATATTATCTCGTTTAAATAATTTTATTCTAAAAATTACATCAGTTTTATTCATGTCTTTCATATCAAATTTTGAAGCTAAACTTTTGACAAATTTAAGATAAACTTTGACTGCTTGAAATCAGATTGTAGAGATTATTTTTCACAATAATTTTCAACCCAATGAATCTTGAGATCACGAGTCTACCATCATACGGTCAAATTTTGATTCACATAACACACATATTAAAAGTGATCCAAGAATTATGTTTGATGCATGCCCATGATCATGATCACTTGTTGCATTATCTGTCATATGATATTAAAATTTGACTGCCTAATGGTAGACTACCAATCTCAAAATTTATTGGATAGAATATTATGGCAAAAAATGATCTCCATCATTATATTCAAAGCAATTAAAGTTAAATTTTTTAATAGTCAACGATTTATTCATCCTTGTAGGGGTAATAAGTAAAGAAAACACAAAAATAGAGACCACGGTGTAAATAGGTAAAACACTGGAGTATAAATATGACATATCTTAGAGGTAAAATGCAAAAATCCCAAAGATCCATAACATATATCACTAAAAGGCGCAATAAAGAAACTCCAGCCTTGAATTATATCCTAAAAGGATATCCCATGAATTTGACAAATAGAAACCCCATATAACCATGCCTCAAAAACAAATATTTTACCAAAACAAACTCATGGGATATCCTTTTAGGAAATCCTAAAGGGATAATTAGAGAAACATGTCTTAAAAATAAAATTTTTAGCAAAAAAGATCTGACCTCAAACGCTTTAGTAAAACGATGCTTTCATGAATTTTGAAACTTCAGAAAACCGTGACAAGCATGTTTTTTTAAATAGAACACAGATTTCTGAAGTTCCGAAATCCATAAAAGCGTCATTTTTCTAAAACTTTTGACGTCGGGTCCTTTTTACTAAAAAATTTATGTTTGAAGCGTTATTTTCTAAATCGCCCAAACAGAGAAGCATTTAAACACGTGTTCTTCTTACCTCCATGATAAGGACTATAGGCCTCATCTCTGATAAGTCATTTGCCCAAAAACATATATGACCCAAAAGTAATCGTCAAAGTTCAATCGGTAATTTTTCATAACCATTGCAGTTATGAATCACCAACCATTCAGAGTATGGAATTCAAAATTTGCAACAAATGGATGGTCAGGTTCAACAAGCACAAATGGAAGCTCATTAGTGCTAATGGCCAAGCCCAAAGCTATACATTTAATCTTTAAATTTTATTTTATTTTTTCTATCCAAATAAACCTAAGGGCCTGCTTGGATAAAAATACAGGAAACGTGAGAAAGTGAAATAATATTCCTATATTTCCCATGGATATCTAAGTTGTAGGAAACCATGAGATTCCTTTATTCCCTTTGTTTTCTATTATTTGGATAACCACATTGCTAGCTAGGAAAACGCAGGATTAACTAAATCCTGTGTTTGGATACATATGCAGGAAATTGTAGAAAAATATTATATACTAACAAAAAAAATAGCTATAATACCACAAAAGATCATCCAAACTATTAAGTTTTTTTTTTCTCTTTACATATCTTAGTGAATTGCTCTAGTGCTTGACTTAGTGCTTTGTGAAGGTTAGGTGCTAGGTTCAAATATTGTTATGTGTAATAAATTATTATTTTTTAATTAATTATTCTAGAGCATATATACCATATATGTGAATATATAGCTCTACAACATAGTAGAGCACCTTGTGAGAGAAATCTCTCCAAAAATAAGTCCAACACCTAAATGGATGGAGGGGAGCTTAAAATTAGGCCAAAATTATGATATTTAGTTAAAAAAATCAAAGAAAAAATATTTATTATGAAAACAAATACCATAAGAATGAAGATTTTTGATAATTTTGGGTGGTCAAGATAATTTTGGATGGATGAGGATCCACTAATATAAATTAGGACCCCTAAAGCTTAGTAACAAGGTTTTAGAAAGTTTGGATGGTCACTTGACCACCCAGGACATAACGCGACGACCTCTAATTTTTGGGGATGTGTGCCATATAAAATCAACATCAGAACGTCTGATAGGGGTGTCATGATCTTAAGATCTATCATGAGGAAGATTGAAAAAAAAAATAAAAAATCTTCATTGTTTGATTCAAATCAGTCAATGATTTTCGTTCGTAAATTTTTTTTGTAATATTACTAAACGGGTGAGAAGAGTCGTACAAATGAGAAGTCTGAAGGGTTGGAAGATAGAAAACGTGGACCCCCTCGACATTTGTTCTCGTATTTTGACAGAAAATGCGCATATGAGTTTTCTCTTATTTCCCCTTGTTTTCCTTGAAACCAAACATGCCCTAAATGCCCTAAAGTTCTAGGTTTCTGTTATGACCCGAACCTTAAAAAGGCATCATGTAGTAAAAGATGAGGTGGAACACTGAATCCCATATGATTGCTCTACACTCAAACCCAACTCATTCACTTTATTAAAAAAAAAAAAAAAAAACATCACAATTTTTCGACTACCAGCTAGCAATTTAGTGTATTTTAGGAAACAAATACTTGCCATTGAGTGCCTCACGATCCTCTAAACTTAGAAGGAAATTTGGGGTCTTTAGACTTTGCCTTCTCGTCAAAGCTTGCCAACTAAACCTCTAACCTTCTCTTTATAAGTCTTAATACCTATAGCCTTCTTCCTCTTTCATCTGTCTCCTCTTATTCCTTCTCTAAGAGCATCTCGGCACCGCCAATATCGCAATAAGTTCTTCTCGCATTTGACTTAGCACCCCGTCGAACCACCACTGAAACCACATCATCGAATCGACGCGTGGACTGCCGCTGCATCTCCCGCATCGCCGAAACGACGCGTCAAGTGTTGTGTCGCCGAATCGATCGAAATCAACCCGTGCACGCTCCGACAGGTGGGTGCCCCTCGATCGATCTTAAAATATCCAGTTTCTATTTGTTTTAAAAAAATAAAATAAAAATAAAATAAAAACTCCATTAATGGAGTTTTGTATAGATGAAGAAGATGAAATAATGAAAATATTATATAAATACCTATTGATTATATATATATATATATATATATATATATATATATATATATATATATATATATATATATACACACACACACATGTATAAGCGTGTATTACAAATACACCAAATCGTAATACACCAAATCAGACCCCCCTTGCTTCTCCCTTCCCAAATAGTTTTCACGTTCTCAGTAACAGGAACCAGCCAAAACAAATATATATACATAGGAATATGGCTTTTACATGTAATGTTTTATAATGTATATATGTTTATATTTATATAATGTATCAAGTAAGCATTTGACACATAGGGGAACCTTCTCCTGTGGTTCAGTTTTCTTCCCCACTTGAAGTTTCTGTAGCAGAAAATCTAGAGAGAGGATTGTTTAGAGAGAGAGAGAGAGAGTACAGAACAGAGACCCAACCTACCAATTTTTCCTTCTCCTCTAGGATCACCTGCAAAACAAAAAATATAAGTATATATAAGGCTTGTTTGTAGAAGCATTTAAAGAGAGAGAGAGAGAGAGAGAGAGCAGAGCGTGGGACAAACCCAACCTCCCTACCGTCTTATCTACTAATGCACTGCAAAACATAATAAATAATTATACATACATATGTATTTGTTGATGAAAAGAGTTAACTAAACTGGTTGTGGTATGAAGCTTTGAATAGTCGGCTCTGTGTCTCGAGATTTCTGATTGTCCGATAATTATCATCGTGGAAGATCTATTGGATTTGGCGAGTCTGAATGGTTTAAAAAAAAAAAAAAAAAAAAAAAAAAAAAAACTATGTTGTTGATCTGGACAATTTTGAATATTTTGCATCTTGATCTAAAATTTGGACGTTGATTCTAAAAACTAGCTGTAGAATCAATTTTTAAGATCGTGAATGAGCGATTATAATTTAGAGAGAAAGATGAGAGGAGACTCTACAGAGAAACCAAAGAAAATCCAAGCTCTCAAGAGCCCCCTTGTTTGGTTAAATATACATATATATATATATATATATATATATATATATATATACTCATATATCTATGCATACATGTATATATAGATATATACATGTAAATTGATTTTCGAGGACCGGCCTGACCAAGTGCCGTCATTACTGGTGATGACTCACCTGTACCGACCATTGTAGTTGGAGGCATTGGTGCACAAATACGGAACCGATGTGGTACACTAATAGTTGGTGCAACCACCTCTTAGCACCATTAGATTTAAAATAAAATAGATTATAGTTGGACCTTGTGGGCCCCACCCAAGAAATGGCATAGACATGGTCCGTCTCTATAAAGTGAATATCTCGAGATACCTAACGGTCCAGAAGCCGAGAAATCGAAACACAAATCAAGAAATTGAACCTCCATTTGGACACTACTGATCTTGTAAGGATTGACCGTTAGATCTGAGACCTTAGAAGCTGAAATAAATTGGGCCCAAAGACCTAATACCTTAGAATCATCTTTCTTAAATATCTGATGGTTCAGATCTGTTCAATCTGATCGCCACATGGTAGGTGCACTAAGTGTGCACGTGACTCCTAGATTTTGTGAAAGGTTGACTGAAGGATCTAGTGTGTCAGAGGTCGAATCAGGATCGAGATAAAAGAACCAACCTTATGTAAAATTTTATTGTCTAACCATCAAATGGTTCAGATTAGATGATGGATGACTCAAAGTTCATGCCTTCTTATTTTAGTCTTAGGTGCCACATGGAATAACGCTATGAACTTCCTTTGACCTTTAATTTTTTTTAGAATCAAGGCCCAACTGGCCCATAGGACCAACTTTAAAACGATCTCGATAGCAACACAATGTACTCTAATGGATCAGAAAAGTGCCACAAAAACTTTGAGGACGTGTTTTGAGACCCGCAAGTTTGAAAGATTTGATAAGGGATATAAACCCGTGTATAACTAAGGGGATTATTTGACCCGTCTCTTTGATTCACTCTTGGGTCAAAACTAGAAAAAGGTCTCGACACACAGACCACTTAGAAAACTTTAAGAACCACAGACCCGATCACTCTCTAAGCAATTTAACGGCCCATGAAGGTTTCTCCAAAATTTTTGTATGAAATATCAGTTCTTTTCAAATTTTAATTATTATGTTATATTCACAAGTATGTAAGGCGTATGAAATAGTTTCTTTTGGCAAAGTTAGTCCTTTCATCATATGACGTGTACTACATAGAAAAATCACGATAGGACATACGCATAATTAAAAAAGAATAAGCTATGTCACACAACTTTTAAGCCTTCGTCATGGTGGGGTTCCCGTCACGGTCACGTAGAATTTGGAATGTAGGCATCCATGTATGGATGCAACACCTCTATGGGAGTATGGACTGTCACACAAAGTACATCCAGGTTACTACGGAACCCATTTTTTGGAAAGCGTGATTTTGTGAATCCTATTGCACCGTGGCTCACTTCAAATTAAGTTTTAAGCAAACGATAAGGAATTATATGTAAGATAAGGTAAGATACGAATATGGATAAGTTACACTGTGAAGCCAGCAAAAGACGAATTAAGTTTCTACACGTGCCACATTTTGCGTGCCACCGCATGATCCAACGTCTGCAGTCAAGACGGGTCTTAAGGACAATACGCTATGATAGTGTCTCGAACATAAGGGAACACTGATTTAAATGCATGCAACCTCATCGGGTTGGATGATGGTATACGTTATGATATGGAGGTTAGGTGGTTATCTACACGTGGACCTCACGTAATAGGCTCGAGCAACGGCCCTGGCACAGATCGTATACGTAAATTAAGTAAGATGCGAAGTACGTTGTGTAGGCGTATGAAGCAATATTAAGTTTTAAGATATGCCACATAGGATAAGTCGACAAAACAGACACAAAAAGAGATTAGAACTTGATGCATCATATTCATTTCATATTATGTCAGGTCTTTTCATTTTATGTTATGTCTTTTCTTTTTATGCTATATTTTTCAGTTTCGATATGATAGATATGAGATTTTAGATATTTTTGTAATTATTTATAGCTGTTTGGTTTATTTCAAAATGTACCGCAACTCAAGCGATTGCACACACAATTACCTGAGTATTTTATGGTGGATCGATTGTGCAACCTGCTAAGTTTACGTGACTAAGTAAACTCACCCCCTCCCCAAACCTAACAGTTGTAGGTGAAAACTCTGATTTTTCCATCACTGAGGATGAGGATGTTGCTGTTCCTAATGCGGCTCATGAGAGTGAGGACGTCGCCTACTATCTGGACGAGGGAATAGATCCGGCGGACTACTTTGAGCATTGAGAGATTTGTTAGTTATAATTTTTATTTTCAGGGGAGACTTGTTATTAGTTACTTTTATTTTTCAGTATAACTTTTGGGTTTGCGTTGGGACTGTTTTATCCTACATAAAACTTTTATTTGTTTTCGATTATAGATGCATGGTTAGGATTTATCACTTAATTAATGTCATTTACGTTTTCTGCGATTGATTTATTGAATCATTTATTTTTAAATGATACTATTACATGCCTTGATTCATATGCTAAATCGATATAAGAATTATGTGTATGTCCGCTTATCGCCTTAATAAGCGTGCGATGTCATAACACGAAATTCTAGGCCCTCACGAGATCGAGTAAGGATTCTGGGTCGTGACAGTTTCCCAATAAACAAAAGAGGTCCCGACTCCCAACCGGACCCAATGAAATATATGATACTAAATATACAAAATAAAAAGTAAAGAAAAAAAAAAAAAGTAATTCAAAAATCTAGTCCTCTATATTTATGTTATTACGAGGAAAAAGATAGATAAGTTCTTACGCAATGACATGTTGAGAGTGGTATACGGTGGTGACCACAACAAATCAAGCAGACACCTACGAAAAGAAGCACCCTGTGAAATCATGTTCTTCTTTATTTAAGTTGGACAATGCATTTGTGTTTGGGCAAGGTATGTATTGACCCGACCCGATCCGACCCAAATGTCGGGTCAACCCCCCCGCGCCGCTGTTAGGCACTTCAACAATGAGAATCTGGTTCCCAGTCACTCAGGAGTTAATGCATTGGTTACCCTTTATAAATTCTTCTGAATTCGTTGTGCC
The DNA here is from genome assembly GCA_021018995.1 of Chloranthus sessilifolius. Lineage (NCBI taxonomy): Eukaryota > Viridiplantae > Streptophyta > Magnoliopsida > Chloranthales > Chloranthaceae > Chloranthus > Chloranthus sessilifolius. The sequence goes on from CM037587.1 coordinate 142,147,516, forward strand.
TTTATATGTACTTATTAATTATATCAACCACAATAATAAGTTATTGAGAATTGAATCATCCTCGTAAAATTTCTTATTATATATATATATATATATATATATATATAAATTTTAACTATATTAACTATTTATATGTTATATATATCCTTGGGTGTATAAGTTTAGCACTTATTTTACTTATATAGTTTTAAGTGAAAAATAATTTGCTCTATTGTGAGGAGCCTAATACTTGTCATTTAACTAAATTATGAAAAAATGTATACTGTTAAACAAAAGTGAAACAATAAGAAAAGGAACGAAGCCCCCACGAGGAACAAAGTACAAAGTCACCTAACACATGCTCACTTCTCTAATACTAAGTCATACCTAGTTCTAACTCGTTTTATCTATCAACTATACCTTGACCCTGGTGAAAACCAAATCCTGGCTCCACCCCCGGGGTTAATAATCCTTGAGGAAGAAAAGGGTTGCCAATGAACCGAGCTCGCGTTGAGCTAAGCTCAGTTCTGTCTCAGTTCTACCATACAGAATATGAGCTCTAGCTCAGCTCTAGCTCTTCGAGCTTGAAAGTTTTGGGTAGCTTTATGCAGTGCCACGTGTGTGATTCATCTTGCCTTGAAATCCTTTGGCAATTGGGAAGTCTTAGTAAATAAGCCTGCTATAAAAACCATTAAGGTATATATATCTTTCCCTACACATACACACATTCTATAGCCAGCTGGTAACCAGCCGTTTTATTTATTTATTATTTATTTATTTGTTGATGAATACCTAGCCGCTAACAATCTAATTAATTATGACCGTGTCACTGCTTTTCATCATGTGGGTTGTGTGATGTGAAGTAACCAATATGAATATCTAGCAGGTCAAAGATTGAATAGAAAAAAAACATCTCTATTGTGTGATTCAAATTAGTTAACGCCTTTAAAATGAGTGGCTAAAACTAATTTTGGAAATATACATCGTAGAAGAATTAAAGGCATTTTGGCTAGAATTGTTTTGATACAATCTTCAACCCATTAGATCCTGTCTTGGGTCTTTGGCATAACCTGGCAGCTGGAACACATGATAAAAAATAGGGCAATGTGTGCATGAGCAGTGACCCATTTCAAACATAGATTGGGAACAGGTCAGTTATCATTTACCACCTCCTCTATACCGTTAAATGCTTAAATTTGAGCCAATTCTCCTATGGTACTATGACTACGTATGACATAGATCTCTGCTAGCCCCTGCTCCAACAGAGTTCACTAGCTTTGGTTGGTTCTCATTCTCTTTTCTAACTCTCTGCAAAGAAGAATTTATCTGCTCTAATAGTAACCTCCTGCTCTCTACTAACTCCCTACCAGAGCAAATAAAATTTGCTCTGGCAAGGAGTGAGTAGAGAAGAGGGTAGAACTGCTGAACAGGTAAATCTTGCATAAAATCTTGTTATGCAAGAAGTTATCAAGGAGAAGGGGTAACTGCTTTAGCAAAGATGATGGGAACCTGCTAAAGCAGGTGAACTCTGCTATGTCAGGAGCTAGCAGAGAACTATATCATACGCAGCCTAAGTGACTATGCTATATGAAATGTTAGACTTATGAAGAAATGAAGGAAAGTGAATGACCAACAATAATAAAACATGGTGTGGAAAACCAACAAAACAAAATAAAGAGATTAATTAGTTACACTTCATATCATCAAATGTATAGTTACATACTTACACAACTTTGTCATCAAGAGATTAATCAGTTATATGAATCTTCTTCCTTTTCTTGTGTAGCAATTTGCGGACTTTGGATGTTCTAATAAATTATTTATTTATTCCATTGGAGATCAAAACGTTTCTGGTTAACCCAATGCGTAGGACAGAGTTTCTTCTTCTTCTTTTTTTTTTTCATTTGAAAAACGTTTTTTTTTTTGTTTAAATAAAATTGTTTGGGGTCTTTTTTTTCTCATTTGTTTATCTGTCATTCCAGTAGAGTTTTTTTTTCTACATTTATAGCATTTTGTAATGTTTTGTAAATAATATATGCTTCTTCTGTTGTACTACTTTCTAATATCATTTATTGTTTTGTTGTTTTATTAATTTTATATTTTCATTATATAACGCAAATGCCATTGTGACATAAAGCCTTAATATGCACTCATACTAGGTGAATTTTAAATCTTGGTGACCCAAAACTACTGCACAGATGTCACCTCCCATTGGTTGAAATAGAAAACTATAATTTATGAATGTTTAAATCGATTTACATCTTTTCTCTCTTCATCTATATGTTTTTGTTGTTATAATATAGATTATCAATTAACTCATTTGGATACTTTTATTTACCGAGGATTTTATGTTGAGATTTTATAGTGTAAACGAGCGTTTAACTATTAGGAGTGACAATGTCATTGAATCTGTACATGTGACGGCCCTTTTGGTAGCAAATAGTTCATGGGGCGATCATATAGATCAAATTCAGCTTCAAGACCGCATAAAAAATCATCTTTATCATGCGATTAAGAGGCTAAAATGTTAGAGAATAAATGATTAAAACAAATTCAGACAATCGCATTGCAGTCGTTTAATTTTGTGAATGAATATGATCTAGATGATCACCTCCATGCACCACATGACACTAAGATGGTGCCAATGTACATAATCTATTACCCAATCACTTTCAAGAGTGATCGGGTCGGTTACCTTATCCGAACCCTTATCAATTAGTTGAACCTTTATAAATCTCATAATTATTTTTCTAATTGGGCTAAAATAGGAGGTTATTGAGAATTGAATCAACATTAATGTAGTTCATTTTATGTTATAAGAGCGATCCAGCCTTATAAGTCCCTGTGATTTATGCAGCAAATTTGTAGTTATAGGTTCAATGCTGGCATACTAACATATAAGGATATATATTATTAATAAAATCATTAGTGGTTTATGGTTGTTACAGACTGAAGAAGGTGATATCTATGATTGTGTTGATATCAACAAACAACCTGCTTTTGATCATCCTTTGCTCAAGAATCACACAATCAAGGTATATGATTTTTCTCCCTATTCTCATTTAACAATTCTTTTAGTTATTCCCTAAAAAAATAATTCATTTACAAAATAAATATAATCACAAAATTTCTTTTACTTCATTTAAATTTATTTTTTCATTAACTACCAGATTGCTAGTGCCTTAAAGGAGGAATATTAGAGAACCGACGACATCTTCACAAGAACTTACAAGGAAAAAATGGGTTTTGGTTTGGTACACCAAATTTGCATCCCTATGTACCATACAACAAAAATAACCTAAAGGAGTTTCAAACTTAGTGTGCTAAAGAAATTAGGGTAAATTTAGCATGTCCCAATTTGTGCCTAAAGATCTATAAAAATAGATCTCAAGTGACTTTTGGAACAGTCAAAATTTTTTGCATACAAAGAAAAAAAAAATCTTACCTTAAAAGTTAATCCCTGAAACAAAGAAGGGATAATTAGAAATACAACCTTGAAAAACAAACGTTTTAGCAAAACAACCTTGAACTTAAACGTTTTAAAAAATGGTGCTTTCACGGTTTTTGGAACTTCAAAAATCTGTGAAAGCACTGTTTTTTTTTGTTTTTTTTTAAAATGGTGTTTTCACGAGTTTTTGAAGTTTTGAAAACCGTGAAAGAAATATTTTTTTAAAACGTTTAAGTTCGGGGTTGTTTCGCTAAAACGTTTGTTTTTCAAGGTTGTTTTTCTAAAGTGCCCAATAAAAAAAAAATAAAAACAGAGTTTTATTTTCTTTGAAACTGAAAGCATGTTTATTATATTATTAAATTAATAAATATACAAATAAATATAACAACATGACACTTGACAGCCTCCTTGGAGATTCCTCTTGCTATCCACAAAATCACACAGTGGGATGATCCTCATCCTCCACCAATCCAATCATCACTCATGAGGCAATTAGTTATAATCTCCACTCATAGGGAACACTTGGCAAATTAGACTTATAACACATCCATGTTTTAAAAGTATTTCTCTCCATATATATATATATATATATATATATATATATATATTCTCAATAATATAAATTCCAATTTATACGGTTGTCATTTAGTTTCTAGCTATTATTTGTCTCTATTTGTGTACCTATCAATTCCCTTCATACATGTAACTTACGTTTTGGGATGAATAACTTTTATACAGACGAGGCCCAATTATATGAAGAAGATGGTCAAGAAAGCTCGAGCATCAAAGATAGCATGGTTGAAGAGTCTAGACTGCCCTCAAGGAAGTGTTCCTATCCGTAGGACTCGAAAGGAAGATCTGATAAGAGCTAAATCACTCTCCAACATTCTACGGAAAAGACATATTGCTAATATTGATCCACTTGATCAATATCCTGAGAGGGGATTTCATGTCAGTTATGCTTTTTCTTTAAAAATCTCCTTTATCTCTTCCTTCGTTAAAAAGCCATCATTTATCTTTTTGATAAATATTTGAAAGCCATAAGAAAATATTTTACAATTTTGTAGGGTTTCTTTTCCATTGGTTGTATTTATCATTTTGATAAATATTGGATGATGGAGATCAATTTTCGCCCTAATCTTTGACACAGTAGATTTTGAGATTACGTTCGTAACATCAAACGGTCAGATTTTGATTCCACATCGCGCCCCCCCGGAAAAATGATCCGAGAATACATTCATGATCATGCTCATTTTTTGGGATCTATGCCACTCTTACCAAAATTTGATCCTCTGATGGTAGGCTCATGAGGTCAAGATCTATTGTGTTGATGATTGGAACATAAAAGAGATCTTTTTTTATTTTCTTTTACTATTTTGGGGAGCTTGGTTTTTATGAAAAATGTTGGCTTTTTTTTTCAATAAATTTTTAGTGAACTTAATTCGTAGAGTTGTTTATAGTCTTGGTTCAAGTAGGACTAAGAAATTTTCAATCTAGGCTTGGTTAAGAAACTCGTACCCAACTCAGGTCGAGTTGGACAGCGGGCTGGCCAGACCTATTCCATATAAAAGAGCTTATATCAAGGATCAAAATTTCGGCCGAAATGACCGAAATTTCGGTCCTCACTGAAACGATAATTTGGACCGAAATTTCGGTCCAAATATGTATGGGATTTATATTTTCGATCAAATTATCGGCCGAAATTTCGGTTTCGGTCCCCTCCAAAACCGAAATGAAACCCAAAATTTTGATCCTTGGCTTATATAATTGATTGGGTAGGACGGTTCAAGTTGGGCATAAGTGAAGAAGGTGGTCAACAAAGCATCACGACCAAAGAAACCTTTGTTTCTCAATCGCATGCTAAGTATGAGATCTATCACAGGACTTGATTACTCCATCAAACATATATTTTTCAGCTAGAGGCGATCAAAGTTCTTGGAAAAGTACTTTTTAGAAACGACTTTGTCACACAATACCCTAGTTAGTGGATCCACTTTCCAGATCTTGATTTCTGAACTATGATGAGATTCTTAAATACGTGATTAATATCTTATTTTCTGAACTATGATGAGATTCTTACATACGTGATTAACGGAATAAATGTTTTGTACTTAGTATTCAAGGCTTGACGTTAGTTCCGAAGTTAATGAAAAATTCTATGGAGCTCAAGCATCCATTAGTTTATGGAATCCACGAGTTTTCGATGGCGAGTATAGTAACTCACAGCTTTGGATTCAAAATGGGCAGCTGGATCAACTCAACGTTATAGAAGCCGGATGGACGGTAATGACTTATCCCTAATTGGTTATCATGTATTGCCATCTCTCTCTCTCATCTTTATGTGCAATGCTTTCATGCTTTGTTTTAATTTTTCGTTCGTCTCCCCGCCCCACTTCGGCCGGGCATTGATATCCTTTTTTTAATTATCCCGACTTCGGCCGGGCATTGATTTCATTTTTTAATTAATAAAATTATATGTTTTTCTATAAAAAGGTAAATAAATAAACTCAAGGTATTTCAATATGTAGAATATGTAAAATGGTATTCTTCAAATGTCAAGTTTATAAAACATCATAAAAAAAAAAGTCAAGTTTATGAAAGGCTTTTGAGAAATCCCCCCAATGATAACTCCATCTTCTTGATACTAGCTAGCATGTGCCTAACTTATAATTAGGGCCCTTTTGCAGGGCTGGGCCGGGCTGGATGTGGGCCAAAAAAGCTCTCCTTTGTTTTTTTGATAGGTAATCGAACCTGCCACGTTGATGTTGCAAGATTGTCAATCATCCATTGTACTATAGGCCCATGACCAAAAAAGCTATCCTTTCTGAGAGCTTTTTTTCTTCTTTTATTTATTTATTTATTTTAGTTGGTAAACAATTGTTCTACTGCTCTTTACAACTCCAGTGACATTTTACTATAATGTCCTGGAGATTAAACTGTTCAACCGTTTACTCTAAGTCCATTTTAACAAAAATTCCTGAATTGAATAATATATACAAAATAGTACACAAAACATTGTCTAATTTATATTATATATAACATCTAGGCTGGGTTCGAGCCGGCTTTTGGGCATTCTGTCCAAACCCAGGATGGGTTAATTCGGTAGGAGTACTTAACTCGATCCGGCTCCTAGCAGAGCTTGCACCCTAACACCTTTAAACATTGAGTTATATTCATCATCAATTGATTTTGGTCGGAATGATAGCTCAATAGGTTATTAAATTCTATAAGTAATATTAGAGCCAGGTCAAGGGTTTGAGTCCCACTCGGGGAGATATTATTGGGTTCCTGTATAACCCTCGCAAGGGGAGGGGGGGGGGGGGTTGCTCTCCCAACACCTTAAACTATTGAGTTGTGTCTCTTCTATCACCAATTGATTTTGGTTGGAATGGTAACTCAATGGAGTATAAGATTGTACATTGATGTCATCCCAGCTGAAAACTATTGTTTGCTTTGAATCAAATGATAGAGATTGTTCTCGCATCAATCTTTTACTTAATGGATCTTGAATCTTGAGATCATGGGTGTAACGTCAGACAATGAGTTTCTGATTTCATGTGACACACATTCGAAAAAAGTGACCCACAAATCACGTGGCATGCAGCACACCCAAACGTGATTTTAGGTCACTTATTACACATGTAATCTTGAGATCCATTGTGTGCATGGAAGATTACAAAAATATTCTCTCTAGCATCCGATTCAATGTACTCAATGATGAGATTATCTTCTCATGTGGGGAAGGTGCAACACCCATTAGTGTTTCCATGTTGCACATGTCTCAAAAATAACTTATCTTTCTTTTAGGTCAGGTGCAAGTGTGCAACAAACCAACATTTAGTTGCAAAACAACTAAAAATTTAAGGTACCCACCTCGGGTTGGCGCAGTTGGCAGGAGACTTTAGTTTGTTACCAATAGGTCATGGGATCGAGTGTTGACACCTCCCTTCTCTGATAATAGGATGCCCTTTATGTAGTGTAAATCATGAAATACCCAATACATGGTCGAGGCGAGGGCATTCCTTACATACACCAACGACATAAGCTTGGGATTATCCTAAGTTAAAAATAAAAATAATAAAAATTACCTCTTCGAGTCCACGTGAAGCCACCCCTTACATAAACCAAAAAAGGGAATAAAAAAAAACATAAATACCATTGGAAACCTTTATTTGCGCCCACCTGATTTTCTGAAAGCACCCACTTACTGATGTCCAGCAATGTGTTAGGCAGAAGCGCACACCTTCATTAAGTCGGCCTTTCAGTAAAAAGGTGGGCGCCAACTGAGGCTCCCAGTACCATTTCCTTCCGAGGGCACCTTTATGTCAATGGGTCAAAATGTTAATTACATTTGGCACACATCCCAAAAAGTTAATATGATACTACGATTAATGGTAAGCGTTTTAGCAGCTTTAATTTTTTGAGAAGTGTGTTACGTGGAACCTGATCTCTAGATCTAATTGCCATCTGATCGTCTTTTGATACATCAGGTACATCCAGTGTTGTACTCGGATAACCGCACTCGACTTTTTACCTATTGGACCGTAAGTTTCAAGCCGACCCCGCCACTTTCGACTCCTTTAATTTAATTAATTTATTTGAATATCACCTATTTTACATGGTTACTTATTTGTAAAACAGACAGATGGTTACCAAAAGACGGGTTGCTTCAACGATCAATGTGAAGGTTTTGTCCATGTTGACAATCATTATTCTCTCGACAACCTCTTTTCCAATATTTCATCCTTCAATGGACCTCAATATGAATTGAATCTCAAAATTCGCAGAGTAAGTAAAGAACAACTTCCCTCTTGTACATGTTTTTTTTCTTTGTTGAAGAAATTATTTGAAGCAAATTCGGTTCATGAACCAACCTGAAACAAATTCTCCAATTTTAAGTTTGGTTCAGCCTAAATTGAAGCCGAATCAAAATGAACTGATTTCGGTTTCTGTTAACTGATATTTCAAAATATCGAAACTGAAACTCAAATCAAGCTGTTTCTCGATCCTGCTTCGATTTTTCAAAAAAAAATTTCTTATATATATATATATATATATATATATATATATATTCTCGTTTTGGGTTGCTTTCCTTATCCTACCTGACCGGTTCCAGGTTTTGGCCACCCAAAACCAAAATCGAAACTGAATTGGAATCGATTTCCATTTTTTCAGTTTTGAGTCATTTCGGTCAACCAGTTTTTCAGTCAGTTTCGGTTTTCAGTACAAAACTTGAACCCCTAGATGAGTAATGATTTTGGATTAATGGGTGTCACTGCCATGGGAAGATTATTTTAGCAGGAACATTATACACCATTAATCCTGAAAAAAAGTTATTTCTATCCCATTTAGGAGTCCTTAAAATTAGTGTAAAGTCGGCTTCCCATAGGATTAGGGGACTTCTACCCCATTCAATAATTTGGTTGTTTTATAATGTGGAGACATACACAAATCCTAATTCCACAAATCCATCAATATGCATCAGTTTCGGAGGTCACCGGATAGATACATTGAATGCATATATATACCAATGTATCGTCTAAAACCGAATATCGATTTTAGAGCTGGCCAGTAGGTATCAAGATTTTGATCCCAGAGTCTACTATACAAGAATCTGATTAATATGTTGTGTTTGATGATTGATAGGATGATAAACTTGATGGTGATTGGTTGTTGACACTTGATCATGATAATATAATTTTGGGTTACTGGCCAAATGAATTATTCACTAGTTTAAGTGACGGCGCTTCTGAAGTCCACTTTGGAGGGCAGTCATACAGCGACAAAGGTGGCAAAAGCGGGGCTCCAATGGGAAGCGGCTATTACGGGTATCGAGGTTATTACGAAGCAAGTTATTTTAAAGAGGTTCAAGTAGCAAATGCCACAGGGGCTCTCACATTTGGGAACCTAGATGAAGGCCGTTACCAGATTTCAAAGTACAATGATGACTGGTGTTATGACCTGACTGATAGAGGGAATAGAGGCAAAAACTGGGGATACATGTTCTTCTATGGGGGACCGGGGAGGAATTGTAGAGAGGAGCACTAGCATCTCTGTAAATTTTAGCTTATGATTAGCTATCAATTGAAATAAAATCTCTCTTCTGTAATATAACTTAGATTAGTCTAGAGGCACGAGAATAATAATAATAATAATAATAATAATCAAACCAGAAATAATCACAATGTACAAGGATTTTTAATGCAGTAATATCTTATCCAAGGAAACACCCATAGGATCGCGGCCAGAGAAACAAATCCATTATAACAGATAAAAAGGACTTACAAAAATACCTAATTTTATTACTTTAACACTTCTGAATTCTCGATAGCAGTCTTATCAAACCGAAGATAAAAATGACTTACAAAAATACCGAATTTTATTACCGAATTCTTGATAGCAGTCTTATCAAACCCTTTCGCCTACAAAACGGGCTATTAATTTGAAAAATAGCAATCCTCAAGCTGTTATAATAACAACAATGACAAACGAAGAAGCCAAACCAAACTGAAGTCATCTGTTTTCTTTTAATCAATGGGTAATGACTAAATTGAGGCATTATAGATAGAAAATATGAGAAGCACCTGTTTCAAGTTTCATCACTCATGGCACATTTTGTGAGAAATCTGATCGGACGATGGAGATCATTTTTCATTTTTTCAAATGGTGTCTCAAGACGATGCATGATCTTGAGGTCATGGGTCTACCATCAAAAAGTCAGATGTGAAGACATAAATAACCTAAAAATTAAAGAGGAGAAATACTCACTTAAGATATATTAGAGAGAGAAGAGAAGAAGAGAAAGAGAGAGATAGAGAGAACACAATAACACTAATGACCCTTTATATAGAGGCAAACAAATATTATTTGCATTCCTAACCAATGTGGGATTAATATATTGCCTACAACTCTAATACACACCATACTTAATATATTATTTCCAACCAACCCCTCAAGTTGCACACCAATGATAATGATGCTCAGTTGCCAATTACAAGGACTCTAAACCATCTCCCCCTAAAATAAGGCAAATATACGATCATAAGGTCGATAAAAAGGCTACAGATCGCACTAGTGAGAAAGGCCAAAAGGCCGATAAAAGGCTACATAGCAGCAAAAGTCTCATCATCAAATACTAGGAAGAACAACATGTGTAAAAAATAGTATCACATCATCACACACATACAAATATAAATTAACAAATAAAAGAAATGGAGGAGGAGAAACACGGATCTCTGAGAAATGAGCAACATCCAATCGTATGAGTATATGTCTGGAGTAGTAGACATGAATTTTGAGGTAATAAACCTACACCTTTAGACTCACTAAACAATACTATCTCCAACACTTTCACTGAAACGGATTTCTAGATAGCTGACAACATGAATTTCTAGGAAATGATCAAGACTTCACAAATTTCAAGGCAGGCACACAGTAAGCGATCTTCACATATTTTAGGGGCAGCACTGATTTTTGGGCAGCCTAACACATTGACAAACTCTGATCTTTTCTCATTCTAATTTTTTCTTCTTTTTCTCCTTCCGGCAGCCACACCATAGTTTCACAGCCAACATCAACCAACATTGCAGCAGGTTAGAACATTTTGGGGGTTTTGTAGATCAGGAGATTTCTACCAAATTAGTCCAAACTTGATTGCAATCGGTGTCCGATTGCTCAAAATCCCAGAAAAATGAGATTCGAGTCAAAACTGGAAAGATCTATTCGTAAATCACCAACCATCCATAAAAATAACATGGCCAAAGAATTAAAGTTGCTGAGGAATACAGGCCGATCAAAGCCCTGAAATATCGGGTCAATCTGGGCTGGTCAAACTTTGATCAGTTGACGTCAGCCCTAACTTTTTTGAATTTTTTTTTTCAAGCCTTTTTTTTTCCTTCTGCCGTGGCTGCCTTCACAACAGCAGTCATACAAAAAAATTTACAAATTTTTTCTTTTTCTTTCTTTCTTCTTTGTTTTTTTTTTTTTTCAAAGGCTGGACAACAGCCCTAACCATTCTTGCACAACAGTGTCCTCACCATGACTGTAGAGCGTCCTTCAAGGACTGCTACACAGGAGCCCTCCTTTCTTCTTTTCTACATCATCATCTCCTCCTATTCCCAAAGGATCAAAATTTCGACTGAAATGGCTGAAATTTCGGCTGAAATTATCGGTTTCGGTCCCCATCAAAATGATAGTTTAGATTGAAATTTCGGTCCAAATTTGTATGGGACTCAAAATTTCGGCCAAAATTTCAATTTTTTGCCAAAATTTTGGTTCAAATTTTGATCCTTGCTATTCCCTACCTAAAAAATATACAAAAATACGAAGAACATGGGAAAGAGATTAAGCCACACACAAATGGATAAATGATTGTACCAAAAAAGACATGGATGATTTCAAAGACACAATACGATTTCTACTGCACAGAAATCTGACGAGGCGGCAAAGTGTAGAGCATACATCAGACGAAACCCTAAACCGACATGTAGATTCAACCCTCTCTTATACCATGAAGATATAAATAACCTAATTAAAGAGGAGAAATACCTACTTAAGGTATATTGGAGAGAGAAGAGAAGAAGAGAAAGAGAGAGCACAATAATAATGGACTACATTGCTTCTATTAAAGATAATCAAGTTACATGTGATGACTCTTTATATTGAGGCAAACAAGATACTATTTTCATTCTTAATCAATGTGAGATTAATATATTACCTACAATTCTAACTCACACCATACTTAATATATGATCTCCAACAAGATATTGATTCCACATGATTCTAGAAAGTGGCCTGAGAATCGTGTTTGATGATACGTCCACAATCACAACTTTTTAGGATGTGTGCCACATAGAATAATATGTTAACTATTTGATGCTACACCCATGATATTAGATCAACTTCGTTGAAGATTGACATAAAAAACAATCTCAATCGTCTGATTCAAAGTTAATAATTTCACATGTGTAAGGCCAAGTTGTGAGGAGAGAATATATGGTTGCAAATACCCGTACTCTTATAATTCTTTTATTAGATTTTTATCAAACATGAATGGACGAAAATTAGAATTTTTTGCCCGTTGGCTCAATTCCAATTCTCGCATTACAAAAATAAAGGATATATTTGCTCTAATATATGTGATGTTTGGGCTAAGTGAACAAGTAGGGGCTAGATCAATGGGAGGGATATTGAGATCTTGCTTACAATTGCTTAGGCTTGGATTCAAATATCTGACTCATCCAGTTGGGTCGAGTTGAAACTTTTAACCCGTTTAAAAACGGCTTACGGTAAAGTTGAGGTCTCTTTAACCAAACTCGATCCGACTCCCTCCCTTACATTTAACCTAGTTTGCCCATGCACAACCCGAGATTTTGCTAAATGGGCCAGGTCGAATTCAGGTTGACGTAAAGGATGGTGTGTCGGGTTTCGTTACCTTGACCGAACCAAACTCAACTCATCGGTATTCTTATGAAAAAGTGAGGATAATACGCATGAAGGCATTCCTACGAACATGTGATGATAATACGTATGAAATACTCAACTCATCTATAGCCCACTTTGACTTATACGATGGATAGTTTTTCGTCCCAATAGTTTACACTAAAGATTTTTAGATGGACCCATCCATTTTAGCCAAATTATATGTTTAGCATATGTACTTGACCTATAGTCCCCGATGATATATGTTTCAGATATTATATACCATTATAAATGTTCAAATAAGTATGGATTGAACCTCTGCAAACTTTCAACCTAATCCCGCTCGAGCAGTAGCGGATTAGATCCCTAAAAATGGACGGTTAAGATGATAGATCATAAATGCTATCATTTAATAGTCACTTGATAAGGTAGAAATGTTCTAGAACAATAGGGAAAAATAATCTTAAATGATTATTTTTTTCCTTTTACTTGGCTTTGAAAAGTAAGAAAAGGGGAAAAAAAGAATTTAAAAATTTTTCATGCAAAACTTCTACTTTATTTAAATATATTTTGGGAGCATGGATTCAAGTAAATTGGCAAAGCTGCCAACTTATTATACGTTTGACATGTCAATAACTAAAATAAATAAATACTATTATTAACTAACACATAGTCCTTCCCGGTCCTCCATAGAAGAAATGGTATCCCCACTGTATCGAATTCCCTTGGTTAACCAGTTGGTAGCAATAGCTATCCCAGTACGTTGAAATTTTGTAGTTGCCTTCATTAACAGCTTCAAGCGTGGGAGCCGCCTTTGTATTCGCTACTTGAACCTGAGAATAATAGCTTGCTTCTCTATAGCCACTGTTTGCAAAACGGCCACTTCCCATTGGAGGGCTACTTTTACCTATGTCGTTATGAACCTGCCCTCCAAAATGGACCTCAGAAGCACCACCACCTAAACTCGGGAATAATTCATTTGGCCAGTAACCCAATAGGTATTTATCATAAATAGTCAACACCCAATCCCCACCATTATGATCATCCTACAATCAGCAATAAACAAAACATATTAATCAGATGCTCATCCATTGACATTTACTAGGACTGCACATAACCTAGCCATCTACTGTCTTAGCACCATTCATTTCTTCACATTACCTACTTATCAGAATAATAGAGATTCTCATTATACACTATATCTATTTTCAAGACTGTTACGTGCTAGTTAGTTAAAGACGCATTTCCCCCCTTGATAAATTTGGACATCCATCTCAAAACCAATTGGCTATGAGTAGAGTGGCCTGGGATCTTATAAGAGGTAAACTCAACACCGCTTTTATTGGAGGTATGGGTAGTTGGCCCGCTTTTAATTTCAACTTAGTATTAGGTACTAACTGGAGAGCGCTGATGCTCTTGGTACTTGGGTCACTTTTTGAGATGTGTGCAATGTCGAATCATCATGTGTTCCATGTTCTCATTTCATGCCCACAATATGCAATCTATTTTGTAAAAGATTGGAATGAAATATGCTCTATGTCGTCAGATTCAATGTAGTCAAATACCATCTAAATCAACGGTCTGTTATATTTACATAGTAGCCATTATTTTTTATATGGTGTTTGACAACTTTGAATAAACGATGGAGACAGTTTTTTGTCCGAATCTTTTACACCAACAATCTTTAGATAATGGCACACCTATCAGATGGTAAACATGCTAATTCCACATGACACAAGTCCTATAAAGGGGCCTGAGTATCAAATCACTTGGCACTCATGCTACTTGCATAATACTAGCTCTTCTAGTGCTAATTCATTCCCTCTGTCCAGCATACCTTGTCCCTTTGGAAGAAAATCCTAGCTCTGCCCATGAATTGTTTCCTAATCTTGTCATAAGTTGACTTCACACAACTTTCTAGGACCTCACAATAGAGCTCATCTTTTTTTTACAGGATTTGATGGTGTAGAAGTCCCTCATAAGTTAGATATGTTAGGTATTGGTGTTCCACATACTAACTAATACAAAGTTTTCTCAGTAAAATTCGGTTTCACCGGTTTATGATTACATGTTTTTCACTGCAACTAGATTGATTCATGCAATCTCTCTAAGGATCGACTAGTGTCATTTGTTAGTGGGGATCCGATTATAACTGCAAAGGGATGAGGACTTTACCATTTAGTTTCTTTGATGGGTTAGGAAACAAGTGGTCTATATTAACAAGGTTGTTGTCCCTTCTCCATGCAACAATCCAATTACCCCATCTAAGGCCAACATGATAAAGAGTCATCAATCGATCCATGCGATCTCAATGGATCGACTGGTTTCTTAATTGGTTACTAGAGATCAGAATATGGGGTAAAAGTAATACAAAGCTTACCATTTAGTTTCCTTGATGAGTTAAAAAACTAATTGATCAATATTAACAAGGTTGTCATCCCCTCTCCATCACAACTAGCCAATTACCCCATCTAAGGCCAACGTCATGAAGAGAGAGGTAATATGACCTCCCATCTTACAGCAAACCAAAGTAGCTCCAGAAAAGCTACATATAAGGGAAATAGCAAACCAAAGTAACTCCAGAAAAGCTACATATAAGGGAAATAAAGCTTCAATAGGTAAGATAGTAACTGTTTATATGATTTTTTGCTAGTGTTATGACCATGGAGTAGAGCCCAAATCTTGGGTTTACTGACAAAGGCATTTATCACTAGCATGATAATCTTATGATGTGCCACTCCTCTAATCAATGTTGGTACTTATCTCTTCTAGGAAACAAAATGAATAAAAGAGGCAAGTTGGTTTTATTTACCCAGTAAATTTGGAGATTCAGTTCATATTGTTGACCAGCATAGGATGAAATATTGCCAAAATATCCATCGAGAGGATGACTAGAATCAACTAGTACAAAACCAGGGCATAGAAGGTTGAAGCAACCTGTCTTTTGGTAACTATCTGCCTGTTGTTGTACACATAAGTAAAACATAAATATTTATTTTTATTTTCTAAAATAAGTAAACATATAAAGTAAGTGATATTCAAGCAAATTCATTAGACTAACTGACAATCCAAAAGTGTTAGGTAGGTTTCGAAACTTACAGTTCAGTAGGTAAAAAATCGGGTGCGAGTGTCCCAGTACAACGGTGTGTTTACCTGATATATCAAAGGATGACGATCAAGCAGATTGCAATTATGACAGAAAGTATTTGAACACAGCCCAAAATATGTGCCAATAAGTTATGCATGTGATTAGTCATTAGTTTCAAAACAGCATACTTAGGTTGATGGTGCAGCTTTGAATCATGGCCTCCAAATCATATGGCACGTTTGATGAAACATCATGCCATATTTCCAAGATAGTGACCAACGATCAGGGGCGGAGCCAGAAACTTTTATGGGAGAGGGACACAAGTCAGAAAAATAAGTTTTGGCTTTAGAAGTCAGAAAAAGAAGTTCCCCCATCTTTAAGTTTTAAGAAAACTAGTGGAGGTGCATATGGAGGGTAATTACGAAAAAATGAATATTTTGGTAATGCTAATGCGGCATAACAATTACTATAAGCATATTACATAGTCAATGCGTGGTCGTCAACCAGCTTCCACCCATATATACATCGGCCACATCTTCTCGTCCAAATGCATCTCCAACGATCACGTGGTCGTCACTAATGCTATTTATGTAGACGGGCAACTGCCACTGGTGGAGCTGCTTCGATCCTTAATCATCTGCAATGCTAAGGTCATCCTGGCTGCTCGTTATAGTGACAAATTTCGTCATGGTCTTTATGGAAGATTGCGGCAGAAAACAATCTCGGTCCGCTGATTTGATCTTCAGATCATCGGTGTACCATCATACGGCCATTTTTCCATTGCACGCGGCACAGATCCCGAAACAGTAGCCTAAAATCATGTTTAAGCATGTGTTCCTTGTGATTTTAGGGCCACGTTTTCCGGATCTGTGCCATGTGGCCCCTGTCGCCTCCCCTGTCTACGTCCCTGCCAAAGACTCATTTTGAATGCATAGATTAATAATGTTCAAATCGACAACTCGTGGGTTCCATAGGAATTTACATCCCGTGCTGAATTGGCATGTGCTAACTTGGGGCACGCATGTGTCCCTGGGATAAGTCGGGTGCTCTTAAGAATCCAAGACACCTAGGCAATCAATGAACACACACACAAACAGATAGATATATATATATATATATATATATATATATACAAGATGAGAGAGGGAGAGATTAGCATGTTAGGTAAGTATAGATGGGTTATTTACAGTCCACCCAGCTTCGATAATGTTAAGTTGATCCAAGGGCCCATTTTGAATCCAAACTTGAGCGTTGCTATACTGGCCATCGACAACTCGAGGATTCCATACATTGATGTATGCTTTAGCTCCATAGACTTTTTGATTAACCTCTTTCGAAGCAACTTCAAGCCTCGAATACTAAGTAAGAACATAATTCCATTAATCAACTATATAAACATCTCTATAATAGTTCAGAAATTAGGATTTCGAAAGTGGATCAGCTAACTAAAGAGGATACAGTATAACAAAAAATATGTGCACCCACTGATAAAATATATATTTTGAGTTTTCTTTAATTTTCTTGGTTATTATCCAAACCCTTGGTATTAGCTGTGATTATTATTGGTTAATCTGTCACCACTGAAGTGTAGGCAATGTCCTAACCATGGATCAAAATATCGTCCGATACTGATACGTATCGGACAATACGTATCGGTATCGGAGGTGGACGATACGGTACATTAAAAGTACCGTATCGCCCTTTTATATGTGTAATACCGGACGATACATTCAATTTTTTACTGTTCCGGTACGTATCGTCCGGTACGTACCGGTTTTTTGACCGGACGATACGTACCGGTTTTCCGGCATTTTAACCCATGGTCCTAACTACAAATATAAGTTTTCATCACAAAACGTTTAAAATATGAACAGAGTTGACACGTACAAGAGTCTAAAGATACACAAGAAACATAAATTGAATGTATGATGCTTTTATAATTACAGATATAAGTTGTCAATGGGTTGGGTCTGATTGAGTCAAAGTTTTGACTGTCTGACTGGTTAAAAGTATTTGTTTAACACGACCAAACTCGACTTGACCTGACTCGGTGAGTCATGGGCATATGTCCAACTAGTGTTACCTAGACGCGTGGCACGGGTGCCAATAGATGTTTAGCACGCCAATTTCTGAAGATTCTAATATGGCGCCACGGCCTTAAAAATATAAATTAAATGAATAAAACATATATAGAAAAGATATTGAAAGAAAATCTTAGAGAGCCAATTAAGATATGTAATGAAAAGTAACATTATATATGTCATGAACCTAAATAGAAGTATACTAGATTATAAGAAACATTTTCAACAATGCAAACCTTTATTTAGTAGTTACAAAACCTTATACAATTTTTTTGTTAGATGAAGTTAATTTATCGTTGTCAAACGATGAGCATTTTGATGATATTATGTGGTATTTTCATATAAATCTAGGAGTTTTGTGTTGTTTGAGGAGTGTCCAAGTGCCGGCAAGTGTGCCAAGTGCCACGAAGTGTCGGCACAGCAAAAATCCCAAAAGTAGAAGTGTCGAGGTAACACTGTGTCCAACCCAACCTGACCAGCAGACCAACCTGAAAACATGACCCGACCCAATTCAAAAACCCCTTTATTTCCTTGGTTTTATGTTTTTTTTTTCATCTACTCGGCCCGTGTAGACTTTTGAGTCAATTCGACTTGATCTTCGGGACCCAATGGGTAAAGTTTGAGAAAATTAGAAAAAAAAAACATACTTTCAATTAGTGTTTAGACTATTATCCTAGTTCGAACAGTTTTAGAAAGATATTTTTTTTGCGTCTTTAGAAATACATGCTCATCTGTGCATGGGATCCACGTGGTACCCATCCAAGAATCGGTTGCCACGACAACTTGCCTAAGGACAATCAGGTACTACCCAGACAATTTGGGCATGATGCGATGCATATCCACTGTTGAAAATGTGGACAAAGGTGTACAAATTCAATGCATCATATTGGGTGGCTGTTACCCTATCTTTGACTGACGTAGGACAAAACGCTAAACCCTAATTATGCAAGTTTGGGATTAACCACAAATTTAATTGAATAATGGAAATAATCAAAATTACCCAAACACATAAAATAAATTTAGTAAATTCAATAAAGCAACTACATTGATTCAATTTAGCGTTCACATGCATCTATATTTCCTGATCTAGAAAAGTGGATCCGATGAAGGATTCGGGTTTCGCTCTAGTTTAGGGTAATTTTGATTATTTCCATTATTCAATTAAATTTGTGGTTAATCCCGAACTTGCATAATTAGGGTTTAGCGTTTTGTCCTGTGTCAGTTATGGTATCAAAGCCTAAGTTCTAGGTTAGGGCATCTTGTGTGGCATATTTACTGTTGTCTGTGTCAATCGATTGAGCACTCTTATTCAATCGATTGATTCAGATTGAATCTGTCTGTTTATCCCGACAGGGCATTCAATATCAATCAATTGACTTATCTATATCAATCGATCGACTAATATTCATTGGTCTATTACATTTCATTTTTATTTTTTTGCATTTGTTCCTATTGTGTTCAAAGTGTGGGCACGTCTTGTGTTCGATAAAATCCCTCTTTCATTGTGGTCCATAATTGCATATTATTTTAGAACCCGTGTAGTAAACCGTGATCACAATGAATCTGGAACAATTAGCCGCTTTCATGGAAAGCTTCAACACTCAGATGACTGCCATACAAACCCAATTGCAAAATCAACAAGCCCAACAGGCTGATTTAGCAGCACAACTCCAAGAGTTGTCTAGATCGACTCATGGTGAAGATCATAGGGTTAATCTTAATGAGAGGAGGGACCTTCCTAGACGTGACAATCATCCTGATCCGGATGAGAGAGTCACAAAGTCGGTAAAGGTTGATGCTCCCACTTTCAAAGGAAAGATGGACCCCAAGATCTATCTAGATTGGGTAGCCGCCATAGATCATTATTTTGCATGGTATGAAATGTCGGATGAGCGCAAAGTGCGGTTTGCCAAGATGAAACTTGTAGGACAAGCCAAACTTTATTGGGCATGTGTGGAACGATGTCGAGAAGCTCTCGATCGTAAACCCATTGCCACGTGGGCGGACATGAAGGAAAAACTCCACGATAAATATATTCTCATGTCCTACAATCAACGACTCCTGAATCAATGGCATGGTTTGACACAGGGAAGCATGTCGGTTGATGAGTATATCAATAAGTTTGAGGAGTACTTGTATCGGGCCAACACTTACGAGAGCCTACATGTCAACTTGTCTAGGTTTCGCACTGGTCTACGTCCAGAGTTACGAAAAGAACTCATCCCTCACCCTGTTGAAGACCTAGAAAAGTGTTACGCTAGGGTGCAAGAATTAGAAAGGTATCTCGACGCTCCGGTCCGCGATCAATCTAAACCTTCCAATTCTGGTCTTCGATCTAGTCTTATTGAAAAGACGACTGACACCTATAGTCAATCCTCCAAACCTGTGAACCCTCAGATTGACAAGGGTAAGGGGCAACTGATCGAAAGTTCTAGGCGCGCACCACAATAGTGTTACAAGTGCCAAGGTTTTGGTCACTTCACGTCTCAGTGTCCTAGTAAGTCACAAACGTTAATTATTCAACAAGATATCGAGAAAGAGAACAATGGGTTGGATGAAGAAGTTTATGAACCCGCTGAAATGACCAGCGACGAGGAGAATGAAACTCCCGTGAAAACCGTAGGTTGCCTCAAGATGGTTCGTATTACTGAAGAAAGGTTGGTATTGTCTTTGTATCACATGAGTCATTAGAGTCGGTAGGAACATATCATCATTCTAACTCGCATGGGATTAACAATAAGATTTTCTCGAATAATAGAAATACGCATAATTGCACCGACACATTGCATATGTTCACTGAATTTAATAATGACAATTTTGTGTTGATCCACGATAGTCCTAAGCATGTGAATCCTTTTCCAATCCTGAAAATGGGAATTGATGGAGGTCTAGGCCTTCCTCTAGACAAGGACAACCATCCGATAGTTGTAGCAGCGGATCATACACCTATCCCAAGCCTTCAAGCTATACCTTTGGATCCATTCCTTGCTACTTGGCCAGACAAGCCAAATCCATTGAACCAATTCCTAACCCGTATCCCACCCGAGCCATGTGAGAAAAGGTTGAATGATAAGGATCTTGAGCATTCAAGTTTCACCACCAACGAGAGTAAAAATCAGAAATACCTCACCACATGGAAAGGGAAGCTAGGAGACAAGCGTCCAAAGTGCACCACACATCAGTTCTATAACTCATCGGAGATGAGTTTTTCCCACCTAGGGAGAATTGATGGGGACATCATGATCAAGAGCATCGGACGTGAACCGCAAAAGATTCTCAAGCATCGGAAGCGGAACGGAAATCAGAACCAGACTTAAACGAGCAAATTCAACATGTTGGAGCATTGCACAGTCAATCGATTGACACTTGGGATTCATTCGATTGACTGGGCCTATGAGGATTTAATTCTGGCGACACATATTTAAGTCAATCGATCGAAAATCAAGAGTCGATCAATTAACTGATGTGTGACAAGAATTCAAATTTTAAATTTTAGGGGCATACTTGTCTTTTTAGGGCGTCGAACAAACTCGCAAGTGGACTCTCTCGATACCGAATAAAAATAAATGGCTAATAATGAGTTTATATGAACAAATAGGTTGATTTTGATTTTTTTATTTTTTTATTGGATAAATATACTAGATCCGGGATTTATTTGAGAAATAAATAATTAGGATTACGCTACTTACGCAAACCGTAGATCTAAAGAAGATAAAGATTGAAGAAGAATTGGCCTCACACCAAATCGCAAGTGGGATGAAGAATCGCTCTCTGTATTGAGAGAATCACATTCTCACGAAAGTTTAGAACTCTCAATTTTGCATAAGCAATTTTCATTAACCAAAAAGTAATAATAAAGTTGATTACAAGTCTTTAAATAGGTTAACTAATGCATAAAACTAGAAATCCTACTGTAACTTCAATTCCTAGTTCAAATAAAAGAATTACCCTAATTCTTCTAAAACAATAAAATAAAGTCCTAAAATAATAAGGAAACTAATCATATTTCTAATAAAAGAAACAAATCCTATTTTCTAAAAAAAATAATAAAAAAGACTAATCCTAACTCAATTAGGGGTCTTGAAATTAAAGAGACTAATCCTAATTCTAATTCAAGTTTTGAAATTCGTCACTTTTTGTGTAGCTTCCAAAAACTGGCTATAAATTCTTCAATACTTGTTAGAATTGCTTGTTTTTTGGCTCGTTGGAAAGCTACTTCGATAAGCTTTAAAAAATAACCAATTTCGCATCAATCTGATTTTGTTTGACACTTCAAAATAGGCCAAACATAAAAGTGACGAGATTGAAAGTTGAAGACCTTCTAATCGGAGAATTTTTTGTAATAAATTTTGAATTTTCTTCTTCCTGATCACTTTGATGTTCTTCTTTCGCCTCCGATATGTTATGGGCGGTTGCTTGAATCGGATGTCCCCATCTCCGTGTCGGTTCGATACCATATCAGGGTGGTATCCGTTCTTGATGAAACTGATACGTATCATCGATATGTATCAGTATCGGCCGAGTTTTGATACCATTCTTGGTCCTCCCTCATTGGTTCTAAGTCACAAACACTGATTTTCCAGTAATTTCTTGAATCATGTCCATCCCCTTCCATTGGTTTTTGAAACTCAGAAGGATAAGCAAAGATAGTGTTAATTAATTTATAAAAGTTTGCATAAGTAAACAGTTAATTGCATATAAATCAGCTGACATGAACATGCACGCCCGTGCAGGTCCTGTATACTCAACCAAGTTTGTCAAATTAAAACAACCAATATAGAAAGCATATTGACAGGACCGGACCCACCCATTGGTTTTACAAACTTGGTTAATGTAGTGAACTAGAATGTCATCAAAATGACAAAAAAGAATGTTCATCCAACATATACATACTTTTCCTTTTAATGACCAATCCGGTCAATGAGAGTGAACAGGTCTAACATGTAACATGGCATTTTTTTGGAGCCACGTGGTGTCATATGGTCCATGGAGTGATCATCTGGATTGGCTTCATGCTAAGATTGCACCAAAAATCCATCTACACAATGCGATTAAGAGCTCAAAAGTGCCAAAAAGTGATTCAATAAACCGTTCAATCTCAATGAATGAATGGGTCGTAAACGTGATTATACAAAACCACCAATAATTTATCAAGTGATTGTTGAATTTTTATGTAAATCAAAAGATGACATGATAAGATAGTAAATGGAAATGATCTAAGTTTTATGACATTATAAAGATTTAAAGTCCCAATTTATTTTTATTATTAGAATTATACTAGACATAGAGAATTAATTCCTATATAAAATTTTATTTTATTTAAAAAAATAATTTGAATCTATCCACTCCATCAGCTAATCCCTGGTGAAAAAGGGAGGACAATTTAGATTTAAATAACAAAACTATAAAACCAAAGAGGCCATAAGAGTTAAGAAGCTAAGAAGTAAAGCAATACAAGCATCCAACACCCGAGAAAACCAACTGATCCAAATAAAATAACCAAGAAAAGATAAGAAATAAGTTAATAATAAAATTAATCTCTGGTTCCTTCAGTGAATAAAACAGAGCGGTGAATATAAAACCCAAACCTCTTTTGGCGACTGGTCTCACCCTTCTTCCAAATTCCTCAAAGCTTTCTGATCGGACTCCTGAAACCATCCCAAAACAAATAAAAAGGAAAACAACAAAATTAGGTGCTAAACTCTTCAAAGACGCCATTCGAGATTTGAAGAAGGTTGAGGAGAGGTGTTGCGAAAGGAATGGCAAAAGCATTTGGAAAAAACAAATCATCACAAAAATACACCTTTGTGCCATAATTGTGTAAAGAAGAGTTTCTATGAACACAATCCTATAATTAATTGATACAATAGAAACAGACCAATTAACAAAAATATTCCCAAAACATACAGACTTATTTACACAGTAATAACAAGTTTCTAAAAAATAATAATAAACCAGTGAAGATCCCCCCTGCACTGAAACCCTAATAAAAAATTTCTCCACTCCAAACGCCAATCAGAGAATGAAGGTTTCACTCGATATTAAAGATGAAATCAATGTAGCGAGAGTTTTCTAAGCTTCACTACGTTTTCAAGAGATTCAAGTTTCATAATAAGGAATTAACTTACTATATCCAAATCCAACATTTTGCAGATTAGGTGGGGCTTGAAATCACTATAAAGAGATGGAAATGAAAAAAAAATGTACCTCCTCTACATGAGTGTGCTGATTTGCATGTGTTTCCTGAGCACCATCAAGATTATCTTCCTTCACCATTGTAACTTCAGGTATAGAAACACTGAATCTAGTAGAGCCAAAAAAAATAAATTATACACATAAAACACAAAGGCATTTTATCAAACACCAGCTATTCATAATAGAAACACTAAGGCATTTCAAGTGCATTTCATCTTTAACAAAAACATTTAAACTAATGCAATTCACCAAACACCTGTTATTCATAATAGAAACACTAATGCATTTCACCTTTAGAGAGAAAAATCAATTCAATAAGGCATTTCATCAAACACCAGCTATACAGAACATAAATACTAAGACATTTCATCAACCGCAAACTTAGGCACTTTATCAAGATGCATTTCATCTTTAGAAAAATATATTAAAACTCACTATAATCGATGGAGAAATATCGATAATGAAATTATTGGCAGAGATAGATCAACGGAGATTACCAATGGAGAAAATTGCAATGGAGATCAATCGACCAAAAAAAATTGTAAAGTCCATGATTGGTCCTGACCATAGGTGATAAGTAATGGCCTCCATACTCCTATTAAGATGGGGTTTGGGTGGGTATGGTAGCCTATTTGATTTGACTGGTCGGCCCATACAAAAAACAAAACCTTGAAAGGAAAGGATTATTGATAGGACCAAGGGGAGCTATCCAAATAGGACACTATCTTGATTTATGGCATTGGGCGTTACATGGTCCCACCAGCCTTCCCTGGTTATACCAGTAGTCATTTCCCTTCAAGATTTTATTTTGGTATAAGCCGAACTGTCGCATGTGTCATCGTACCCACTCAGAACGCGTCTTAACAGGAGTGTAGAAGCCATTATTTATCCCAAGGTCAGGATAAGTCATTATACGATATGAGACTTTATATACTAAGTGAAGGCACTCAAGGAGGACAATATTTTGATGAACATTACAAAAATGCAATCTAGAATTGATATCAATTGAATAAAATCACAATCTCGAAAATAATGGAAGGAGCAGATATTGTCGTTGCGTCACGGGAAAGGAGCAAACACCGTGAGAACTGTATGTTGCTTAATCCGTAAACGGGACATTTCGTCTTCGTCGCACGGGAGAACTGAGAAAAATAAACAAAACATGTTGTATGGGCTATACAACACAGTGTAGTGCATGTGTCGCATGTGAGAACTCTCTTTACTTACTCCAAAAACGGGTGCAAGTAGCCATTCCCGTTTTACTATCGGTTAGGACCTTAACAAATGGTGTCATAGCTAACATCACGTCTCGAATTCGAGTTAAGGAAGGGAGAGGGGACCTTGAAAAGGGCTACCTATGGGCCCTAAAGGGGCACCGGAGTGAAAGTTGTCACGGTGGAATCTTCAGAAAGCATTACCTGGGAGCCCAAAAGGGGTACTGGATACTAAACGACAGTTTTAGGTGACCGCTTTTCTATTTTTTTCAATTATTTTGAGTCGTGACATGCCCATCAATGTTCAACATTTGCGCCACAATAGTAATAAGATAGGAGCCCTTGCACATGGATTTCAAATGGTTGCACCAAATTAGTAAAAAAAAATTGGTACTATCATGGTTTGTTAAATGATTAAGTTACCCTGATGGTTGTACGTAGAATCTAAGTGGAAATTTTTATTCTCTTTGATGAGTACCATTATCCTCGCTCGTGAAATTTTGATCTCACCTCATCTCTTCCAACCTTCATGCAATGACTAACTTGGAATTAACGATGCAACTAATTTTTTCATCTTAGTCTTCCACACAATGGATCTTGTGATCATAACTGTTTCATCAAATGGTCATTTTTATATTTTACATGACAAACATCTCATAAGTGGCCCTAAAATCAAGTGGCACGCATCCATGGATCAAAATCTTGGCCGAAAATAAAAAATCGCCCCCCCCCCCCCCCCCTCCCCCACCGGAAAAGAGAAATTATTGGCCCAAAATTTGATTTTTTAAAATATCGGCCGATAATTTCAAATTATCGGTCGAGAGTTCATCTCTGCATTTTTGAAAATTTTTTCTGATTTTAAAAACTCAGATCTGATTTATTTTGCTTCTCATGAGTCATACCTTAAAAAATAGAAAAAAAAAAAAAATTTAGATAAAAATAAAAAATACAAAAATTTCTTACCTCATCTTTTGGTTATCTTCTCCGGCGAACATCATCTGGTGAACCCTCGGGAGTCGGGACTGAAAGAAGAAAGGGAAAACTTAAGAGAAGGAAGAAAGGAAAAGCTGCTAGAAGCTGCGTCTTATCAGTTGAAAATAGATATAAGGTACTTGGTGCTTGTATTTAGTGTTCAACACATATACATTAATAAAAAAGGTTAGTAACTTACACAAATATTATATTAATAAAAACAAAGTGCTAGTACTTATGGGATGGGCCCTAGCTCTTATATGGTGTCTAAATGATCTAAGTCATCTAACACCATCTGTTTTCATTTTGATAGTGTTAGATCATTTAAACAAAATGGCTGACTCTCCTCATCTTCGGTGTAATATTAAATTGAAACCCATGATTTTTAAAGGGCCCGACTCATGTGACAGTCATTTAAACACAAAAAATGTGTTTAACTAATCATAAACCCTCAATGGTTTAAGATGTGGGTGATCAGTACAATTAGGGAGATTTAAGTCATTTGATTTCAGCCATAATGAGCCCAAAAATGACATTGTAAGGAGATTTAAGCTATCTGATTTGTGGACTTTAACATCAACTATTATTTTCAATATTAATGGTCGATATTAAAGATCATCAATCAATGGTCTAAGATGTTAGTAATTTGTACCGTTAGGGAGATTTAAGCCATTCGATTTTAAGCATAATGGGCCCAAAAATAGCATTATAGGGAGAGATTTAAGTTATCTGATTGTGGACTTTAACATCAACTATTATTTTCAGTATTAATAGTCGATGTTAAAGATCATCAATCAATGGTCTCAGATGTTGGTGATTCCGATTTTAAGCATAATGGGCCCAAAAATAGCATTGTAGGGAGAGATTTAAGCCATTTGATTTGCGAACTTTAACATCAACTATTATTTTCAATATTAATGGCTAAGGTTAAAGATCATCAATCAATGGTCTAAGATGTTGGTGATCTATACCGTTAGGAAGATTTATGATATCTGATTTCCGTCATATTGGGCCCAAAAATGATATTATAGGGAGATTTAAGTCATCTAATTTGTGGACTTTGATATCAACCATTGTTTTCATTATTAATGGTTGATCCATTATATGGAAGATCCATTTTATAAAAGATTAGGGTGAAACATGATCTCCATCGTCTGTTTCGAAGCAATCAATGGGTTTAAGGGTTGCACATATAGGCACTTTGATCGGTGCCAAAATGTGACTATATTTTGCACCCTAATTCTTACATTTAGCTATTCAATGAAAGCATCTGATGGTTGTTGTGAGGTTTTTATGATTACAGGTGTTTCTGACCGTTGGATCGGTAAAGAGCATAAAAGAAGGTAATTAAATGCTACACAAAGGTTATGGACAAAAAGGTCAAATGAAACATCGAAATCAGTGAAGAAAATCAACATCTACCAAGAAAAAGAGGAGTCTACCCTTATGTGTCAATCGATTGACACATGAATGTCAATCGATTGACAGAAGAAGACAAGTGGCCCTTCTCAATTTTCGAATGAAAAAGTCAATCGATTGAGACTTCATCCTCAATCGATTAAGGCTATTAGGGATAGCGTTTGTTCGACCCTATAAAATGAAAGTTACGACTTTGCTTAAGGGGATGGAATTATTCATTATTATTCATCATTGGTTTTCGATTCTTTTTGGCATTTTTTCAAGGGTTCTTCTTCCTCCTTCTTCTAGGATTTTATCTGAGTAGATTGTACTTAGGATTTGTACTGTCTTTCTTTTATATTTATAGATTGTATTTAGAAAAAGGCATGCCAATAAAAGACTTTTTGAGGAGACATGAAAAGTGGAATGGTTTTAAACATGCAAAGAGATCATACACAAAAGATGAGCGGCTAAATCATTTGATCGAGGAAGATGCGATCCCCAGATAAGTAGCAATTTTTTATGATTAATACCGCAGTCTATTTATGTCATCATGG
This sequence comes from Chloranthus sessilifolius, assembly GCA_021018995.1. Taxonomy (NCBI): domain Eukaryota; kingdom Viridiplantae; phylum Streptophyta; class Magnoliopsida; order Chloranthales; family Chloranthaceae; genus Chloranthus; species Chloranthus sessilifolius. The sequence continues at coordinate 142,175,868 of CM037587.1, forward strand.
AATCGTTTTGCTCAAAGTATGTGTGATTGAATATATATATTGAATGCTTGTTATGACCGTGATTGTGCGTATCAACGGCCGTAATCGCTAGATCTGGACTTGCAGACTGATCTAGGCTGTAGAGCGATTATGTATTTACTGTCGTGATCTATTTATGTCATCATGGAATCATTTTGCTCAAAGTATGTGTGATTGAATATATTTTGCTTGTTATCAATTTTTATTAAATCTCTGAAAGAATTAATTAAAATTCACATTTCCCTATGGGTTCGACACCCTTGTTCTTGCAAAAACTTGATCGGTTTTAAAGTTTACCCTTGCAAGTGCACAAGATCTATTGTAGTATGGCAAGAACAAGGGTGTCAAACCCATAGGGAAATGTGAATTTTAATTAATTCTTTCAGAGATTTAAAAACGTCCCCAAGGAAGTACCAAAGGGCAGATTTAATTTTACCAAAAATTTATCACACTTTTCTTAAATGCAAGAAAAATAACTTAATCTAAAAAACTAATTTCTGATGGATCTAAGAACAATATTTAAATATGATCAAGGAATATGCTACCCCAGATTTGTACCCTTTTTTTATCATTAAAACCCACAGTTTCATTAAAGCACCATTCACACCATCATTCGTCTAGAAAAATGATTCATAAATAAATGTGATCATCAATCCGGCATATCCTATCTAAAAATAATGACTCAGTCTATCATTGCGGTATGAGTCATGTAAAAAGAATAGCATATCTCATGATGTTTAGATTATGACAGTAAATACATAATCGTTCTGCAGCCTAGATCAGTCTGCAGGTCCAGATCTAGCGATTATGGTCGTTGATACGTGCAATCACGGTCATAACAAGCATTCAATATATATATTCAATCACACATACTTTGAGCAAAACGATTTCATGATGACATAAATAGACTGCGGTATTAATCATAAAAAATTTGCTACTTATCTGGGGATCGCATCTTCCTCGATCAACTGATTTAGCAGCTCATCTTTGGTGTATGATCTCTTTGCATGTTCAAAATCATTCCACTTTTCATTTCTCCTCAAAAAGTCTTTTGTTTACAATGCCTTTTTCTAAATATAATCTATGAATGTAAAAGAAAGACAGTGCAAATCCTAAGTACAATCTACCCAGACCAAAATCCTAGAAGAAGGAGAAAAGAAGAACCCTTGAAGAATGAAAAGAAAGTTCCAAAATTCCACAAGTGGAGCTCTCCACCAAAAATGAGTAATGAATAATAAAAATCCAAAAATCCCCCCGGTGAAGAGCCCCCAAAGATGCAAAAATTCCCCTTAAGCAAACTCGTACCTTCCATTTTATAGGGTCGAGCAAACCTAACCCTAATAACCTCAATCGATTGAAAATTAAATCTCAATCGATTGACTTTTAAGTAGGGACGAAGTTGTCTTCTCCTGTCAATCGATTGACACATAGTCCTCAATCGATTGACATCTAAAAGCAATTTTCGTGAACTCCCGCCCAACTTTGTATCAGACACTATCTTGGTATTTTGGCCATAACTTTCTGTTCCGAACTCGAATTTAGGCGAATCTAGTGGCGTTGGAAAGAAGACAACGAGATCTACAACGTTTGTGTTTTAGAAATTTTGTGAATCTGACGTCTTGAAGGTTTAAATTAAGCTGCAAGTCACACTAAGTTCTCGATGACCCAAAATTGCAGTGTTTTGACATTATTTTCGGAATTCTTGGGCTGTTTTATGCACTTGGATTGTATTTACCTGAAACACTTCAAATCTAGTAATTCTCATCAGATAGCCTTCATCGGACAGCTAAATATAGGTATTTAGGGGTGAAATATCATCATATTTCACTACTCATCACACCCCCAAACCTACACTTTGCTAGTCCTCGAGCAAAGCAAACTAAAGAAAATAAATGTCACTTTCGTAGGGAGCACGATTGCACTTAACATGTGCAATAAGCCTTTAAATCCCTAATTGATTCCTAGTGGAGGAGTTGTGTCTCCTGAGGGTTTACAGTAAAGTTACCCACAAACTTCCAACAATTTCAAACCATCGGCAAAATTGAGTTTTCAAAATATGATTTTTTTATAACATATATACTATTCAAAAACAAAAATATTAATTGTTTCAATATGTGAATCATCAATCTTAAATATTAATGTCATGTCAATCATGCTAGTATCCATTCAAATTAATCTAATGCTCAAATTGTTAGATAACTCATTCATTCATACCTAAACGTGAAGTGTGTGCATACCAAGACCAAGATTCATCCATCTCGGAACCAATTTAAACAGTATATCATCAGATCTCATGTGTCGACTCAATCCTCACTTTAGGTATACTCTCAAAATAAAGTCACTCCGATGATGGGTAAGTTTTCACACACATGTGAGAGATCAATTTAAAGCAAGCAAAAAGGTCTCACATGATAAATAAAACACGATGCAATCAATGAACAAAAATAAATCTCATAAGAACAGATACTAGTATATCCTAAGCATGTCATATTAAGTGTCATAAGTATCACATACTTACTCTTCACAGGGCAGTTACCAATGCAAGATTGGATCATGAAGGTCTTTTGTAGGGTTGTAATGGGGCTCAGGAAAGGGTAAGAAAGAATTGAAAGTTGGGATTCAAAATTTCTGAGAAATTGGAAAAGAAACAAACTTCTAATTTTCCTATCACTTTTTTTCTTTTCTAATTTCTCGCTATTTTTTTTTCAATATTTTTCTTTCTTTTACTCTTTCTTCTTCTTTTGAATTTTATTTTCTTGAAGCACCTCATATTTTTTATTATTATTTTTTTCAATTTTCTTTTTCTTTTTCTCCCTCCTTTTTCTTTTATATTTTTGTTATACACTCCCAGTAAACACCACAACTCAGTATCTCTCTATTTACTCTCTTTTCATTTATTCTCATCCCTCGTTCCTAATTTCTCAGAAATGAGAAAGCTAAAGCTGAATTTTCAGAAATGGTGAAGGGTTAAAGGTTAACGTGGCTTATCAAAGAATGTATAAAGGTAAATTTTTCAATAGGCTCAAAGGGGTACTAGAATGATTAATTTATGAGGTGGGACATTTTAAGCACAAACGAGCCAAAGATGGCCTTCAATCATGCCCTTAAAAGATGGTAACTTTGCTTATTTGTCTTGAGTAGATATACAGTACGCTCTAACACAATAATATGAATTTGATATCATGCAAAGTCACAAGCCAAAATAAAATGTATGAAATTATGCAAAATAATTCGTATTCAAAGAAAACTTCGAGTTTATATATTAACTCATCAATGACGGGAAATTAGCTCTAAAGCTCACCGGGTTTAGTCTTCACTAAGAACCTAAGATTCAACGTTCAAAACAGTTCATCGATTTCTAAGTCTTAGCTTGGTATAAGTGCAAAAATTCTACGCATGAATATCAAAATTACCCACAAAATATCACATTAAGCTTCATTATTTTAGATACAAGTATTCAAAATCTGACATTGATATTATCAAAATTAAATTCACATGCATCATCAACTAAAGTTTGAAAACTATCGAAAAATAATTCATGTATGATGGTTCAAAATTATTTATTTATTTATTATTATTATTATTTTTATATAAAAAAAATAAATGACGCGAGATAGATAACCATACCCCCAAACCGAAAAATGACAATGTCCTCATTGTTTGAAATAAGTAGGCACCCTCATACCTGTAGAAAAGTACCTCAATACAAAGATCAGGTGCAGAGAATATTTGCATCAAATTAGAACATGACCAAAAATAGATTGAAGGTAATGTGGCTACACTAATTTGGAAATTAAAAACAACCTAAACTAAACTAAAAACTAATATTCTAGAACTAAACATACGAAAAGAGAAATCCTAAATCCTAAATCCTAAACTAAACCTGAGTCCAACTCCTTTAATCATTGGTAGGCGGGCCCATCCACCTTGGTTCACTTAAGTTGATGTTCTTCGGAACAGGGAGCAATTTCTCCCAGAGTTCGAGCTGAAATTGATGAGTCACCGCTGATGGTATGGATGGAGGCGTGGAGGCAGCGGTAAGAGATGGAGACGGAATCCCATCAATTATCTCGATATCAGTAGTGATGCTCGGTATAGGAGACTCAGAATGATTATAAAAAAAAAAAAAAAAATGAAAACGAAAATAAATAAAACACACTGTGTTGCCTCCCAGGAAGCGCTGAGTTTAAGTGTCGACAGCTCGACCTCTTCATTGATCAAGAATCTGGGTCACTAAGGTGCGTCGCTTCAATCTTAAACTGGGTGATTGGCTCAAACATCGGTTTAAGACGTTGCCCATTGACTTTGAAAACTCAATTGTCCTTGAGACTGCGGATCTCAATCGCACCATGCACACTAATAGAAACAACCTGAAACGGGCCTTCCCATCTAGATTTTAGTTTTCCTGGGTGGAGTTTTAGTCTGGAATTAAACAGCCAAACCTTTTGTCCAATGTGAAACTCTTTTTGAGAAATTGACTCATCATGCAGTTTCTTGTACCTTTCTTTGTACAGCTTGGAGTTTTCATACGCATCATAGCGTAGCTCTTCCAATTCACTCAGTTGTAGCCTTCGATTTGATCCTGCCGCTTGCATATCAAAGTTAAATCTTTTGATAGCCCAAAATACTTTATGCTCCAATTCAACAGGAAGATGACATGCTTTCCCGTAGACAAGCCTGAACGGAGACATTCCGATCGGTGTCTTAAATGCAGTACGATATACCCAAAGAGCATCAGATAGCCAGTTCGACCAATCTCTTCTATCCGGTCGTACCGTCTTTTCTAAAATTCATTTGATCTCTCGGTTCGACACTTCCACTTGACCACTAGTTTGCGGGCGATACGGCATTGCCACCTTGTGGGTAATGCCGTATTTCTTCATTAAAGTAGCAAAATGGCGGTTGCAGAAGTGCGAACCGCCATCACTAAAGATTGCTCTCGGGATCCCAAATCGGTTAAACACATATTCTCTTAGGAATTTGACAACGACCTTGTGATCATTCGATCGGGTTGCCACAGCTTCTATCCATTTGGAGACATAATCAACAGCCACAAGAATGTATGAATACCCGAAAGATGGGGGAAAAGGACCCATGAAGTCAATCACCCAAACATAAAAAATTTCAACAATTAAAATCGGATTAAGGGGCATCATATTTCGTCGTGAAATATTTCCTAGCTGTTGACATCGTTGGCATTCTTTGTAAAATCGAGCAGCGTCACGGAAGATGGAGGGCCAGTAGAATCCGCTTTGAAGGATTTTCTGTGCGGTCTTCTGTCCTCCGAAATGGCCTCCACAGGCTCCAGTATGGCAGAAATTGATGACGCTTAGTTGCTCTTCTTTCGATACACATCTCTTGATGATTTGATCTGAACAGATTTTGAACAATTGTGATTCATCCAAAAAATAATATTTTATCTGAGAGAAAAAAAGATGCTTATTATTCTTACCCCATTGAGTAGGGATTCTGTCCGTGACCAGATAATTCACGATATTGCCAAACTAAGGAGCTTTCATAGCGGTCGCATCAATTGCCATTAATTGCTCATCCGGAAAAGTGTCCCGGATAGGTTCAGGTGCAGATGATTCTTCAGGCAAAATGCAAGACAAGTGATCAGCCACAACATTCTCTGCTCCCTTTTTATCTTTGATTTCGAAATTGAACTCTTGAAGGAGCAGGATCTAGCGGATCAATCTTGGTTTGGCGTCCTTCTTTGCCAACAAATATTTCAATGCAGAGTGGTCTGAAAAGACCACTATTATCCAAGCAGATAAGATCGAAATTTATCGAGAGCATACACCACAACTAACAACTCTTTCTCAGTGGTGGTGTAGTTAAGCTGAACATCAATCAATGTCTTCCTGGCATAATAGATCACATGAGGCAATTTGTTCACTCTTTGCCCTAAGACTGCTCCAATAGCATAATCAGATGCATCGCACATGAGCTCAAAAGGTAGAGAATAATCCGGTGGTTGGATTATTGGTGCATTTGATAGCAGCTCACGTAATTTCAAGAATGCTTCCATGCAATCTCCATCAAAGTCAAAAGGAACATCTTTGCCAAGCAAGGTACACAATAGTTTAGCCACCTTACTAAAATCTTTGATGAATCTTCTATAAAATCTTGCATGACCCAAAAATGATCGAATTTGTCGGACACTCTTCGGTGGGGGCGGATTGGCAATTAAGTCAACTTTTGCTCTATCAACTTCAATTCCTTTTCTCGAAACGATATGCCCCAGAACAATTCCTTGTTGAAACATAAAATGACTCTTTTCTCAGCTGGGAACAAGTTTGGAATCTACACAACGTTGCAACACTTGTGAAAGGTGATTCAAACATGAAACAAACGTCTTCCCAAAGACAGAGAAAAACGTCCATGAATACCTCGATGAACTTGTCAATCATATCCGAAAATATGACCAACATACATCGTTGGAAAGTAGCAGGTGCATTACATAAGCCGAACGGCATCCTTCGATATGCAAAAGTACCGTAAGGACACGTGAATATCGTTTTCTCTTGATCGGATGGAAAAACGGGCACTTGATTGTATCCCGAATAACCATCAAGAGAGCAATAAAACTCCTGTCCTGCGAACTTCTCAAGGATTTGATCGATGAATGGAAGGGAAAATGATCATTTCTCGTAGTTGTGTTCAATTTTCTATAATCAATGTAAACACGCCACCCAGTAGTTTCACGAGTAGGCACCAATTCTCCTTCAGCAGTTTCTTTCACAGAGATTTCGGACTTTTTCGGAACGATTTGAACTGGACATACCCATTCACTATCAGAGATCGGATAGATGATTCCAGTATCGAGTAATTTAATGATTTCCTTTAAAACGACTTCTTGCATGTTCGGATTAAGTCGCCTTTGCGATTCTCTCGATGGTGTACTATCATCTTCCAGATGTATTTTATGCATACATACCGATGGGTCAATCCCTTTAAGATCAGCTAGGGTCCATCCAATAGCCTCCTTGTGATCTTTAAGCACTTTCAACAAGTCATGCTCTTGTTCTTCCGACAATGAGGATGAAATTATCACCGGAAATGTTTCTCGTGGCCCCAGAAAAGTGTACTTGAGCGACTCAGGTAACTGTTTCAATTCCACAGTTGGTGGCTGCTCAATTGATGGAGTCAGCACATCCTTTACCTCAATAGCTAATGGTTCTACCTTAGTCACATTTTCACATAAGTTATCATCTGGACATGATAAACTTGACCTCGTCTTTTCGGACTGCTTCCTTTCAGATCCTTTTTCTCCATAGATGGCCAACAATGCAGTTTCAAATTCCACTTTGGTGAGCATTGATGGTAATGCTTCATCCACCACTTCGTCCATCTGATCAATGTAAAAACATTCGACCTCGTCCTCGTTAGGGAAATGGTTCATTGCATGGAATATGTTTAATCTAACCTTCATGTCCCCCAAAGAAACGTCCATGACTCCCGTTCGACAATTAATGCAAGCATTGGCAGTGGCGAGAAACGGACGTCCAAGGATGATGGGGACTTGATTAATTGATTTAATAGGTGGTTCCATGTCTAAAATAACGAAGTTCACTGGGAAGACAAACTTGTCTATTCCAATCAAAACATCCTCGATGATACCCATAGGCCTTCTTTCTGACCTATCAGCAAGTTGAAGTGTAACCGTTGTGCGTTTCAATTCACCCAATCCTAATTTCTCATACACTGAGTATGGGATCAGATTAACGCTTGCTCCCAAATCTAGTAACGCTTTTCCAATTGGTTGTCCACCAATGACACATGGAACAGTTGGGACTCCAGGATCCTTGAGTTTCTATGGGGCTTCCAATTGCAATATCGAACTGACTTGATTAGTCAGGAATACTTTCTTTGAAACATGACTGCGTGCCTTTCTCTTACGAGTGCACAAATCTTTGAAGAATTTGGCATACTCAGGAACTTGTTTGATTGTCTCAAGTAATGAAAGATTTATCTTTACCTGTTTGAATGTTTCAAAGATTTCTTCCATTTTTGCAGGTCCCTTCCCCATTCTAGATGGAGGAGTTAGGCACTCAGGGAATGGTGCCTTAGGGACATAAGGTGGAGCCGTAAGTTCTAGTTCATTTTCATGTCCTTGTTGGATAGTTGAGGGAGACACTTCCTCTACTTCTTTTTCTTTTCCTTTCTCTCTTCCTTGCTCTTTCTCTTTCTATTTTCCTTTTTCTTTTCTTTTCTCCGACTCTTTCTCTTTTGTTGTTTCTCTTTCTTCATCAGCTTCCATAGGCATTTTCACTTGATTATTAATTTCTCGTCCACTTCTCAGCACTGTAACAGCTTTCAACTGTTGACTATTTAATGGTCCTTCATCAGATGATGCTTGGCCTCGAGGATTGTTGATGGGTTGGCTAGGGAGCCTACCTTCCTCTCGTTGACTTAACTGATTTGTCAGTTGACTAAATTGATCTATCATCATTTGCTGGAAAGCTTGCATATTTCGCATAATCTTTTCCTCTCAATCAGAATCTTTTGAAACGGTGGCCTGAGATTGATTAAAATTCTGATTTTTTCGGTACTCAGAATATGGATGATAATAAGGAGGGTTCTGCTGGAAAGTAGAATTCTGTTGTGGACGAAAATTCTGCTGTCCATTCATTACGTTGGATCTGAACTGCTGATTCACCTGTCCAGTTTGGTTTGATCCTCCCCATCCTAGGTTGGGGTGATTTTTCCATTCCGGATTGTATGTGTTTGAGTACATGTTCCTACCTTGTCGCTGATATGATTGAGTTAGATTCACCTGCTCTTGAGGGTCATCAGGAAGAAATGACAGGGTAGTAGGACACTCGTTAGCCATGTGATCTGGGTGGTCACAGATTGAACAAGCAGTGGGGTTGATGGGACTCTTAGCTTGCTTAGTTGCAGCTAACAGCATGCTCATTTACTTGGACAACATATCTATCTTTGTTGAAAGATCTGAAGTGTTGTTATTGACATCAAATAATCCATTTCTGGTCAACACATGTGATTTTGTTGCCACATCTAAATTAGTTCGCTCCATTATCGCATTTTGGATTAAAGTTTGATATAACTTCTCAAACAATGCCCGCAGCTCATCAGCCTCCTTTGTGGCACACGATCCTTCGCAAGATGCATCAATCATGCGTCTCTCTTCAGGAATTAGTCCATTGTAAAAACTCTGGACCTGCTGCCACCTTGGCAGTTGATGATTTGGACAACTCTTAATCAATTCCTTAAAACGTTCCCAACATTCATGAAATGTTTCTATAGGTTGTTGGGAAAAGAACTGGATCTTCTGACGCAACTCAATGGTTTTGGTCATGGGAAAATATTTTTTAAGAAACTGGCGGTGTAGCTCTGCCCAACTCTGAATAGATTGTGGTTCTAAGGAGTAGAACCATGGTTTTGCCTTATCTCTTAAAGAGAAAGGAAAGAGTCGCAGCTTAGCTATTTTGTCGGTCACATTATGCACACGAAACATTTTACACACTGCAATAAACTCATTCAAATGAACATGTGGATTTTCGTTTGACAATCCATGATAGATTGGTAACATTTGAATCATTGCGGATTTGAATTCGTAATGGTTCCCTGGGATGGGGGCATGCATGATACTATCTTGATCCTCGTAAAAATCATGATCATTATAATATTCCAATGTTCTCGGGCCCTCATCATGATTATTGTTCCCATTATTTCCGTTATTATTATTTTGATTATTTCCATTCCTTTGATCTGCCATAGTCTCAGTATGATGATACTGATTCCTTTGGATTCTACGATTCTCTCTACAAGATCGTTCGATCTCAAGATTAAATGGTTGCAGATGTGTGATGAGAACGAGTAACGCTCATACACCATGCTCACAAACAGGGTTGATGATTCCACAACAAACCACAAGTAGCTGCTTCAATCGATTGAAGCACAGGGTTCAATCGATTGACACAAAGCACAGACAAAAACTCAACCAGGGACTTAATTTGTCAATCGATTGAAAAAGTGGTCTCAGTCGATTGAGGTTCAAAAGTCAGAATCAGTCAACACAGAAATTTCAGCTGAAATAGCCAACAGCAGAGGCCTAGTCAATCGATTGACAGAAAAATGTTAATCGATTGATCTCTATAATGAACAGTAGCCAAGATTTTTTTTTTTAATAAATTAAAATTAAAATTCGAATTAATTATTTATTATTATTTTTTAAAATTCGAATTTCAAAAATCAAAAATTAAATTTGAAAATTAAGATTTGAATTTCAAAATTTAGATTTCAAAAACTAAAGGAATCCTACAAAATCTAACCTATAAGAGAAAAAGAAGGAGAAGAATAAAAGACTCCTATATTTCCTAAACAAGAGATCCTAAAAAGTCTATAACTAGAATTTAGAAAATCTTACAAAATATCTAAAAGAGGAAAATAAGGAAAATGGACTCCTACAAAATCTAAAATAAGAAATCCTAAAAATTTATACTTCCTAAAAGAACTCCACAAAATCTTACCAAAGAGAAGAAAAATAAGAGAAAGAAGATTTTGTAAATAAAAAATCCAAATATTAATTTTTAAAATTCAAAAATCAAAATTCATACAAGAAAATCAAACTTTAATTTAGAAATTAAATTTCAAAAATTCTAATTGCAAAAATTTAAGTTTGAAAATCAAAAATCAACCTTTGAGCACCAAATTTCAGATTTCACAATCTACAAACTTCCAAAATTTCAGAATTAAAGATTTTTTTTTTTTTACTACTCACAACTGTCGGTCGATTGACTCTTTCGTGTCAATCGATTGACAAAGCAGCTTTTCGTAAACATGAAACACAGTCAATCGATTGAAGAAAGGTCTCAATCGATTGACTGTCAAACACTTTCAATAAATCTCTTTCCGAATTAATCAAAATTTTGCCGTTTTTCCCGACAACGGCGCCAAAAACTTGATCGGTTTTAAAGTGTACCCTTACAAGTGCACAAGATCTATTGTAGTATGGCAAGAACACGGGTGTCGAACCTACAGAGAAATATAAATTTTAATTAATTCTTTCAGAGATTTAAAAACGTCCCCAAGAAAAATAACTTAATCTAAACAACTAATTTCTGATGGATCTAAGAACAATATTTAAATATGATCAAGGAATATGCTACCCCAGATTTGTACCCATTTTCTATCATTAAAACCCACAGTTTCATTAAAGCATCATTCACACCATCATTCATCTAGAAAAATGATTCGTAAATAAATGTGATCATCAATCCAGCATATCCTATCTAAAAATAATGACTCAACCTATCATTGCAGTATGAGTCATGTAAAAAGAATATCATATCTCATGATGTTTAGATCACGACAGTAAATACATAATCGCTCTGCAGCCTAGATCAGCCTGCAGGTCCAGATCTAGCGATTACGACCGTTGATACGTGTAATCACGGTCATAACAAGCATTCAATATATATATATATATATATATATATATTCAATCACACATACTTTGAGCAAAACGATTTCATGATGACATAAATAGATTGCGGTATTAATCATAATAAATTTGCTACTTATCTGGGGATCGCATCTTCCTCGATCAACTGATTTAGCCGCTCATCTTTGGTGTATGATCTCTTTGCATGTTCAAAATCATTCCACTTTTCATTTCTCCTCAAAAAGTCTTTTGTTTACAATGCATTTTTCTAAATACAATCTATGAATGTAAAAGAAAGACAGTGCAAATCCTAAGTACAATCTACCCAGACCAAAACCCTAGAAGAAGGAGAAAAGAAGAACCCTTGAAGAATGAAAAGAAAGTTCCAAAATTTCACAAGTGGAGCTCTCCACCAAAAATGAGTAATGAATAATAAAAATTCAAAAATCCCCCCGGTGAAGAGCCCCCAAAGATGCAAAAATTCCCCTTAAGCAAACTCGTAGCTTCCATTTTATAGGGTCGAGCAAACCTAACCCTAATAACCTTAATCGATTGAGAATTAAATCTCAATCGATTGAATTTTAAGTAGGGACGAAGTTGTCTTCTCCTGTCAATCGATTGACACTTAGTCCTCAATCGATTGACATCTAAAAGCAATTTCCGTGAACTCTCGCCCAACTTTGCATCAGATATTGCCTTGGTATTTTGGTCATAACTTTCTATCCCGAACTCGGATTGAGGCAATTCTTACGACGTTGGAAAGAAGACGACGAGCACTACAACGTTTGTGTTTTAGTAATTTCGTCAATCTGACATCTTGAAGGTCCAAATTAAGCTGCAAGTCACACTAAGTTCTCGATGACCCAAAATTAAAGTGTTTTGACATTATTTTCAAAATTCTTGGACTGTTTTATGCACTTGGATTGCATTTACCTGAAACATTTCAAATCTAGTAATTCTCATCAGATAGTCTTCATCGGACAGTTAAATATAGGTATTTAGGGGTGAAATATCATCATATTTCACTACTCATCACACTTTCAGAGATTACGTGAGCAGTAATAGAGGTACCCATATATATATATATATATATATATAGAAGTACCCAATATTTCATAGAGTAGATCTTGAGATCATAGCCCAACTAGTAGACGGTCAGATCTTGATTCCACGTGACATACATTCTCAAAGTGACCTTGATCATGGGTGTATCATGAGAAGGGTTCTCGGATCACTTTGAGATTTATTCAACGTAGAATCAAAATCTGACCGTTTGATATGTTTTGGATGAGCTCAAAATTTATTGTGTGATCAATTGGGACAAAACATTATCTCCATTGTGATTCAATCCAGTCAACATCTCTTAGGGTGTAAATCCTAAGTTTCCCTTAATATTCAGTTGTAAATACTGATACCCTTCTAAAAGAATCAAACTTGAAAAAAATGGTCTCACTAGTATAGAAAAGAATGGTATAAACTCGCAAAAATTAGCCTCATTAGTGTAAAATGTGTCCTAATAATATTAAAGAGTTAAAAAAAAAATCAATAAAATAAAGTTCAGCAAAGTTTGGTAAAGTTCGGAGCGTATTTTTAAAAAAATCCGAAATTTACCGAAAATTTGACCAATTTACAGTTCGGATCATGAACGAAACCGAAACCGAAACCGAAACCGAGATTTTGATCCATGCACACATCATGCTCAAGCACAATTTTACAGTGACTTTTTGAGATGTGTGCCTTGTGTAACAAAAAATTGACATTATAATAGTACGCCCAATATCTAAAAATTCATTGTATGAAAGACTGATAAAAAATGATCTCCATCATCTTATTTGAAGGCGGTCAATGCATGCTGGCTGGAGGAGATGGGGGAATCACAGTACCATGGGGTGTGAATAACGATACCCATTCTTTTTGCTTGGAAGAGAGAGAGAGAGAGAGAGAGAGAGAGAGAGAGAGGTGAAGAAAGGGGAGAACCGTTTAGAGAGAGAGAGAGGGGCAAAGAGAGGGAGAATGGTTTAGAGAGTGAGAGCAAAGTTTAGTGAGAGAGAGAGAGAACGGTGGAGATAGAGAGAGGTTTAGGAGAGAGAAAGGTAGAGAGAGAGGGAGGGGGGAGAGAGAGAGAGTATTATTTAAGGTGCAATTTTTTTCCTAATTTTAAATGCAATCATAGGTAATATGTGCAAGGACAAATTTTAGTTATTTCGGTGCAATTACTTGAAACACGTGTGCCATTAATGGCTCCCTAGTAAGATTCACTATTTTCTTATGCATTCTTTTCATCTTCAAATATTATAGAGCAACACGAATTCCTTATCAAACTAGACCTTCTGTTTTTTTTCCTCCAGCTTCCTTGATGCACAGTTTCATCTCCATATCTTAGGTTTTAACATCTTTTTGTTTGACGCTTAGTAGCTAGCCTTGTGTATTGAACCGCTAAACCAAAAAACCTCCTTTGGTGCATTGGTGGAGGCATGCTCTAGCACATTGGTGGTGTTCGAAATAAAGTGAGCCCAATCAATAAAAACCCTCTCTTTTTCATATATAAAAAATATTTGGTAGGGTAAGGTACCTTTAGACTTAAGACTTTAGTTGACCCGACCCGAAGGTTGGGTTGGATATTTCTTGTCTAATCCGACTCGGCCCAACTAATGTCCAACCGAACTTGACCCAACCTGAAGGTCTGGTTGTATGTCTCATGCCCGACCAAACCCAGGGCCAGGTTTATGTGCCTAGCCCGGTAAGGTATAGGGTCAGGTTGGGTTGGGTCGGGTAGGGCATCGAGTTGACCTCACCAGTTGATACCCTAGTTTTTGCTTTATGTTTTTAGATAATGGTAGCTTGGTACTAAGGATCATATGGTTTACCTTATCCTTTATTAATTTATTGTCACGTGACATCCAATCACATGATCGAGTTCCACAAAATGGAGCAGTTAGATGTTTATAACTATTGTAAAAAATAATAATAATAGAGTATCTAAAATTATACGATCAATGGTGTCAACTATATAAACAATGAACGATGAAACCAAATGCGAATTTACCATTTATTTTTCGTTTAGTTGACTGTATTAACAATGAACGATGAAACCAAATGCGATTTTACCATTTATTTTCCGTTTAGTTGACTGTATATTGTGACAACCCGATTTTTCATGATTCCACAATTTTCGTACAATATTTTTTTTTCTTCCTTATATCATAAACTCAGGAAAAATCGGACCGTCGGATCACACTTCGTAATCCGAATATAAAAATACTTAGTATATCTATAAAAGTAGAGTCAAAGCAAAGATATATATATATATATATATATATATATATATATATATATATATATATATATATATATATATATATATATATATATATATATATATATATGGCAAAAACAAAAGTTTTCACTTTATATAATAATAAAAATAAAAAAAGGCCCACTAGAAAATCATCGGTGATGACTGACCATCATCTAAACAATGGCTTCCAAAACATACAAAATAAACCTTACAATATATTTAATCTCCAGACATACCAAGTCCTAAATCCAAGAGATCTCAAAAATCCACCATACAAATTCAAAACATAACTAGCCCAAATCCTCACCTAAGGTAAAAATCTCAAAACGAGAGATCCTAAGTCTTTTTCCAAAGTTCGCTCCTGATCCACACTTGTACCTGTGACGTGTAGTTGAGGGATGAGTTAATATCTAAACTCAGTAGAGAAAAGTAATAGCATGCATATCTTTCACATCTCACAAATCTTTAATGACATAATTCAAAGTACATTTTCCTTAATGAAAATCACAATTGAAAAGTATAATAATGGACAAAACAAATAATTGATGCATGTTTCAACATCACACTTATCATTATTTCAAAAGTTTGCTCTTATTTCACAACTTAAATCAATTCAAAGGAAGAATTTAAATTGATTACTTAAATAGTCCCTCGAGCATATATAGCATCGAAGCCCCGATGGGAATACCCACCATCATCGTTCACATGAACCATTTGTAAAATGCTCAAGTCCCTTCGAATTAAGTGACTTATGTCGAAGGAAGTAATTCCACTACTTGAAAATCGAAGAACGGATACCCCACCGTACCGGAGCATAATTTATACGGATATCCCGCCGTATCGGTTATGGATATCCCGCGGTGTCGGTCATGGATATCCCGTCGTGTCGGTTGGGTATTTATATAACTTGAAATCAAAGTACAAAATTAACTTATAGTTTATCATCATGAAAAATGATAATTTATAATTAGGTTTGAAGTTTCAAAGATTGCACATCATTTATTCACAGCTTTCTTATCTCATGCACGCACATAGTTGATTTCTTTTTCACATATATATGAGTTTAAGTACACATACTCACATACACTTCATATTTAAAATCATGAAAGATATTCATGTTAAATAACTGACAAATTTCACAAATCATATATATTTCTATCACATCACAAAATTCATGCTGATTGTAATTAAATGCACATGTTACAGAGTTTTTCCTACCTCAAATCACACTCATCACATGTTACACTTAGCTCTCTCGAGATCTCACACGCAAACTTAACACTTTAGTCCTATATTCAAAATGTCCAAATACTCCTTAGGAATGCATAAGAAAAACCTAAGATACATATTTCTAAAGAATTCAAACGAACATAAACAAAATAGATTTGACTCTGTTTCTCGTGCGAGTGAGCCCAAAACATCACATTTCTCGCGCGACCGCCTGAAAATTAGTCTGCTGCTAGGTGTCGCGCGAGCGAAACTCAGAGCATTTCCTTACGTTATATGCCTTCTAAAGGCTTCTCGCGAGAGTGAGCTCTGAAGCTCGAGCGCGCGAGAATAAGAGATGTTTCAGATCTGAGTTTTTTCTCAACTCGATCTTTATCAAATCTCTTTCATACATCATACACATTACAATAA
The DNA here is from genome assembly GCA_021018995.1 of Chloranthus sessilifolius. NCBI lineage: Eukaryota > Viridiplantae > Streptophyta > Magnoliopsida > Chloranthales > Chloranthaceae > Chloranthus > Chloranthus sessilifolius. The sequence goes on from CM037587.1 coordinate 142,192,232, forward strand.
ATCTTAAATAACTAACTTTAGAAACTTGAAGATATTGATTTCTCACCTTAAATCCAACGATTTACCCGAAGATTGGATCGTCTTCTTCCTTGCAAATAAATGGGTTTTCAAATCCCTTTTTATCTTTTCAAGCTCTACAATCACCACGATGTCGACATGATCGTAAGGTGATCTTCCACACACTCTTCGTACAAATCTTACCAAGATTTAGCGGCTCAAAACACCCGAATCTCTTCACAAGAAAAATGGGTTTCAAAACTCCATTTGACCCAAATCGCGTTCCACAACTCATCAATTGTCGAAACATGACTACAATTCTCTTCCTCACACAAGTTCACAAATCTTCACGAAGATCCACGGCTTCGGAGTACATGAAACCGGCGAGTTCTTCTTTTCTCTCTTCCTTCCCTCTAAAACCTAAACCCTCTTGCAAAACCAACAAAGCCCCAAGAAATGGCTTGTGTGGGACGCCTCTCCCCACTTATCCAAAATTTTGGCTTCCATGCGAAGCACATATACATTACATGTGTGTTCAAATTTTTATCCAAAGACTTAGGCTTGGTGTGAATCACACATACGCAAGTTTTTCACACCAACCAAGGCCCAAAGTCGGTCCAATCAGTTGGTCCCTAAGGTCAGTTCAAATTAATCGGCCCAATCAAATTCGACATGTTTTAAATCATTAATAAACCTTCATTAATCGTAAATTTTGCTTCTAGGTTGCACACGAACACAAAGTGCCACCCCAGGCATGCTCAAAATTTAGGGATGTTATATGTATTGATTGCACGGTTTTATGACCTATTTTCAATTTCTTCATTATAGTGTTATGATCATTGAACCGTTCCTTTATGTGACATATAATCACGTGATTGAGTGTTACATGGCAGCAACTAAACATGATACCAGGGTACTTTTACCCATAAGTTTTTTTACCCTTCACTTATTTGGCTCAAAAAAATATCCACGAATCCTCCCCAGTTGATGGAGGGAGCTGAGATTGCAGTTGTGGCAGTGCTTGGGTTGGGTACATATCCCCAAAACCGATATGTATCGGTTCCTCCGAACGATACATTCCAATGTATCGTCCATAATTTTGAGTTTTTGTATGGGAGGCACCAATACGCTACCTTAAATGTACCGTATCGGTGAGGTCCAAAACCGATCTCTATCAGACGATACGTATCGGTATCGGATGATATTTTGACCCATGTATACACTACAAAAAATAAGAATATTAGCGACATTTTTTGACTGTAAAAAACTGATGCTATTAACAATAAAACTATTAAAGACTGTTAAGACTATTAGCGAAAATGATATTAACAACAGTTTTTTTGTTATTAGCGGCAGTTTTTGACTACTACTAATAGTCTTATTTTTTGTATATATATATATATATATATATATATATATATATATATATATATATATATATAATTTATTTTTTTATCTTTATTCTAAGGAGCATGACAGGATTCCTCTGGATTTTCTTACCAAGATTAGTCCACCTATTACCTAAAATAGAAAAGAACTGTATGGAAACATTTTATGAACGTTTAAGCTGTTATCTATAAAGGGGTCAGGGGCCAAGGAAATGTTAAACAATGGGTATGCAAATGGTGAGTGGTGAGGTTTTAGGTTTGAAGGAGACCCTCTTACTATTTTTTTTAGCTCTTTTCCTTGTAGTTAGTAAGATAAATGGAGTTGAAGGAAGAGCCCAGGCAATGTCCATAGAAGAAGATTTGGAGTTGGAAAGACAACTCGAAATTCTCAATAAGCCTGCTGTCAAGACCATTAAGGTACATATAACTTCTGCCACATACATTCTATTGTGAGCTAGTATATGGTAACCAGTCATTCCCAATATAAAGTTAGAGCGAGTCCCTGGCCCTAAACATGTGGCACCACTTTTCATCATGAAGCACTCTGCAAGATAGATGAAACTTTTAATATTACGAAAAGTAGAATAAAATGAAGGGCCAAAAAAGATATAATACAGTACCGAAATAAAAAAAAAGTACCTCTATTCGCGCCTTCCAAATAAAATAATCGTTTTTCATTTCAATCTTCTACAAAATGGATCTTGAGATTATGGGCGTGCCATTAGATTTTCAAGTTCTTTATCCCATGTGACACAGATCCCAAAAAGTAGCCCTAAAATCATGTGACGCACATTACACTCAAATGTGATTTTAGGGCCACTTTTTAGGATCTACGCCTCTTGGAATAAAAAGTTTGACCATTTGCTAGCACGGCCATGGTCTCAAGATCATTGTGTGGAAGATTGGAATGAAAAACGATCACTAATCGTCTGATTCAACGCGATCAACGGTTTTCAGTGTAGGCGCGAGTAGAGGTACTCATAAAAAAGAATATATAAATATAATTCGGGAACAAAGGAGCAGAAAATTTTTCTTGTGCTTTTCTTGATAACTTAGATGAGCTTAGAGGAAGAAACGGCTTATTAACAACAACTTAAATACTTCTTAAGCTTATAACACAACAATTAGAGAAATAGATTTTTTCATAAAACCCAAGTCAGGGATATGCAATCCTAGAAAAAAACCATTCCAGCAGATCTACCCCACCTTCGTAAACAACCAACTAATCTAAGTACATCCTTTCACACCACTTACGACGAGCACACCACTAATCACTCGAATTCACGAGCAATCAATAAAAAAAGATAGATTAAAAACTAATCCTTTTTATTTTCTAAAATCAACGCATAGATATCAAAATTTTGTGCAACTTGTTGATCTTCTTCATCAATTGGGGTTATACACAGATTACGAGTGCTTACACTAATTTTGGTATGGATGCGGCAAGGACTTCACAGGTGCCCTTCCTTTTGTGGGTAGATAAACTTTTGTTATAAAAGATTTCACCAAATTCTTCACATTTTTAAGCAGTCGCCAATAAAACACGGCTTATTCATAAAACAAATTAATTATGGGCTTGGGCCTGTAGTACAATGATAGATTGACAATATTGCAATCTCAAGGTCGCATATTCGAACACAACTTACCTAATAAAAAAAATAAATAAATTATGATTTAGTTGTAATGTTTTCAAAAGAATCAAACTAGTTAAAAAGTCATGGATTTCATGATTAAATCACGAACTAATTCGCTTTTTCAATAAGTTTTAATTTTAATTTTTATTCTTTTCCCAACATCTCCTGAACATTCTGTCTTTTTGCCAAAGTTCTCAAAATTTTCTTCTTGTCGACTTATTCCGACATCTAGATTTGGTGACTATCCTTACTACTATATAAAAGCATGAATGACCCTCTATTTCTATTAATTTTGTGTTTTCATACTTCAGGTACAAAATACGTCTCTATACCACATTTACCTCTAAAATATCCTTAATTTTCCTAAATTAAGGATAACTTTAGATTGTCAATCAAACCAAATCTCTTTTAATTTTGAGATCATGAAAGTACTATCAAACGGTCAGTTTTTTAATCCATGTGGCACAGATAAAAAAATGACCCTAAAATTTTGGGTCGACTCGACCTAACTTAACCCAACCCGATTCCTCATCTTACTCTAATTGTGAGAATATGATAATTAATGCTTGGAAGTCCGTGGACGTCACACAGTTACAGTAACATGTGGATTGATTTACTGCCCATGATGAGTGGACATCCATTGTAGATAATGATTAAATGATCAACAAGAATGCACGATACATTAAAAATACGAAAATTATAATAACTTCAATTTATTTGCAAAGCTCCTTCAAAATTTATAGATCGTTAGTTTATTCTTTATTTGCATATTAATATTAAATTTTAATTGTAAAATACCAAATAGTTTATCTTTTAATAGTACATTTAACAATTTAAAATATTTAATAAAGTGAAATAATAAATAATTTCAAGATTGATTTAATAAAGTGAAATAATAAATAATAAAACTTGCGAGTTAAATGTGATCCGTGAATCATATATAATGTACGCCTATGATCATGTTCATATTTTGGGATATGTGCCATGTGGATCAAAATATGACAGTCTGATGGTAAAATAATGATCCCAAGTTCTATTATGCTGAAGATCAATATCTATTGATATTGTGACGAAAAATGATCTCCACTGTCGAGTCAAAGCAGTCAACGATTTAGCTATGTGAAATCTGAGTTGAATCAGACGATAGAGATTTTTTTCATCCAAATCTTCAACATAATAGAACTTGGGATCATTGATCTACCATCAGACAATCATATTTTGATCCACAATATGAACATGATCATGGGCATACATCAAATATGGTTCATAGATCACTTTTTGAGGGGTTTGTCAGATGAAATCAAATCTTTTACGTATGATGGTAGGACCAAGATTTCAAGATTTATTTTGTCTCACATTCACATAAAAAAGTAATTATTTATAGAATTATCTGTACTGCTCATAAAATTTTATTTAATATATATATATAGGAAAAGATGTTTGTCCTCCATTAGAGGACGCTGAAGCCTCAAGATTGGGAAAAACCTCTAATTGACAATATGACACCAAATTGATCACACATAGAGCACAGGTGAATTACTTAGATCACCAACTGAAAAACTTACTTTTTTTGTTTCGAGCTTACCCAAACCTGTTAAGCTCCCAGTTTTTGTATCAGGTCAGATCGGCCGGTCCGGTCAGATATTAAATCATTGATTGATAGATTGGGGGTGAAATTGGGTCTGAATCAGACCTGGGTCTCAATCATGGAAAACCAGGCACTATAAATGAGAGATATCGATATATTATAATCAGATTCATCTTAAGGAACTATTCATATTTTTTTCTTTTATAGATAGGTTTAATTTAAATTGGTAGCTAGAAGACTTGCCTATTTAAGCATAAAAGCTCTTAAAAATAGGTCTATATCTCACATATTAGTAAATGAGACATATTAAACATTAACAGAAAATGTCTAAAAATTTAAACCTATGTTATAGAAACCTCTGTAATAGGGGTCTTGCTATAGAATATCTCATATTGTTCCTGGTTGGGTCCATCCATGAGAAGGGACTATCTTAATGGCTTCCCTAATTATTCATCATAATGGGAAAAAAATTCCTCTTTTTTCATTTGGAAAGGGATTGATTTTTTTTTTTTTCCCTTTAAGTGACTTGAGACCTTTTTTTCCTCAATGGGTATCCCACTCTTTTAATTTGAAATTCCTTTTCTGGATAAATAATAGTTTGCAATGTTTTATCAATAATATATGTTTCTTCTGTTGCAGTACTTTCTAATATCATTTATAGATTTGTTCTTTTGTTATTCTTATATTTTAATAATATAACGCAACTGTCATTGTAACATGAATTTTAGGCTCTATTTGGATACGGGGAAATGAAAAGAAATCATGGGAAAAAAAAGGAAATATATTAATTTCATATGTTTGACAACAAAGTTGTGCCACTGAAGATAATAGGAAAATTTAAAATTTTCTTTTGAAACTGACAAATCCCTCTAAAATAGGAGGATTTCATCCCTTTCTTCCTTTTGTTGCGAAGGAGCGACTGTGGAAGTGGGGAGTGAGCTACCTGTATTTAAAGTATGGCAGTTCATATGAATAAAAAACATATTTTTGTAAGGAGGAGTCATGATGTTTTCTCTCTAAAAAAGGAAACAAAAAGTCATGATGCCTGATTTAGTGCTGAAATCCTTAGGCCATCCACCTTCTACGATGGTCTGTTGTCACCTTAACCTCAGGAAGTTCGATATTGCTTGGCGATGTTTAGAGGCGACAGTTTGGATTGTTTTAAAGCCAGCACCACATGGTTCGAAAGGAATGATAACCCTCGGCTATCACATAATCGGAGTCCTCTAAGTCGAGGGATTGCCTTTTCTTTCGAATAAGCGAACAGACTGAGTCTAAACCCCCCGCATGTATGTGATGTACGACTTCTTTGATGCCCCTTTGTCCATCGCACATATTCCTGCCCTGTCGTCTCCACTGTCGTTTCCCACCCCAAACACCTTATACAAACTCCTATCCATAAGCTACTTATAATTACAAGTTCAAGTCCAGCATACTAACATACAAGGATATACATTGATAATAAAATTAATAGTGGTTTATGGTTTTTGCAGACTGAAGAAGGTGACATCTATGATTGTGTCGATATCAACAAACAACCTGCTTTTGATCATCCTTTGCTCAAGAATCACACAATCAAGGTCTATATTTTTTTCTCTCTCTTTTCATTTTAACAATGACATAATTATCGAATTTCCTTTCCTTCATTTTAAATTTATTTTTCCACTAACTCCCATATTGCTAATGCTAAACATTAGGAATACTATAAAAGCGACAACACCTTCACAAAAATTTACACTTGAAAAGATGACAGAAAAAACATGTCTGGGAAGAGATTTCTAAATTCTATGACATTGCTCATCTTTATGCCATAGGCAATAGACTTTACTTGGAATCTAATGTTTATGGGTTAAAGGCTAAAATCTCTGTTACTCGATAATATCAATTTCTACTTATAGCTGTCAATTGGTCGAGTTGACCCGCTACTTGACCCACCTTGTATAGGCTTTTTATTGGGTCCAGCACATAAACTTGACCTGTCAGCTTCGATCGAGCGTGAACGTCGGGCCAAGTTGATTCAAAGGTCTGATTTGATCGAGTCAAATCATTCAAAATGCATAATATAAAGGGAGTAATGGGGTTTGAATATGGTTTGTCGGATTTACGATTTGGGCATCAAGTTGGGTCTGGGTTTTGGGGCATTGCTCATCAGGTCATCGGATTTTCAGAGTTTGATGTCATGTCGGGCATGTACTCTGTGAGTTGTCTGCTAAGGTCGAGTTTGGTCAGGCTCGGACATACACTCGTGACCCTTTGGGCGGCCAAAATTTTAGCCCGACCAATTGGCAACCATTCATATATCTGCTAATTATATAAGCATCATTCGTTTGATTCATATTTATTGCTCGTCTTTGTTTGCGTACCTATCAGTTCCATCATATTTGTAACATTTTGGGAAGAAAAATTATACACAGATGAGGCCCAATTATATGAAGAAGATGGCCAACAAAGCTCGAGCATCAAAGAAACCTTTGCTCAAGAGTCTGGATTGCTCCCAAGGAAGCGTTCCTATCCGTAGGACTCTAAAGGAAGATCTGATAAGAGCTAAATCTCTCTCCAACACACTACATAAAAGACATATGGCTAATATTGAACCACTTCGCTATCCTGCCAAGGGATTTCATGTAAGTTTATCTTTTTTTCAAAATTTTTTTTACTGTACTTCAATAAGTCTTCCTCAACGTTTATCTTTCTGACAAATATTTAAAAGGGTACTTTAGAAAACAATCCCTGAAAAACAAACTTTTTAGCAAAAAAGATCTGACCTCAAACGTTTAAAAAAAAAAACACTGTGCTTTCACAGATTTTGGAACTTCAGAAACCCGTGTAAGCACTGTTTTAAAAAAAAATTGTGCTTGCATAATTTTTAAAAAGTTTGTTTTTGAGCCATGTTTCTCTAATTATCCCTATTTAAAGACATATGAGAAACAAATAAAATATTTTACCATTGGATCTTAAATATTAAAAAGCAATATAAAATAATTTCTTTATTTTTAAAATATTTTTCATAGTTAGAACATTGCCTACCCTTCACGTCAGTCATGATGGATTAACCAGTAATCACCTAGATTTAGTTTATATCACAGCTAACATCAAATGTTTATATAAAATCCAAGAAAAGCAAAAAAAAAAACTAGCAATAATATTTTATCGCCGGGTTTCCATATTTTTAGATTCGTACTTGTAGGTAATTTCATTTTGTTGCCACCTGATTGACCAATGGTCATGTAGATGTAGATTATAGATTAATCTATAATCGAGGAGTTTTAACAAAAATATTGATGATCAGATAAAACCATTTTGAAGGGTTTTTTTTTCATTGGTTGTATTTATATTTTCTTGCAATGATCATTTTGCATGTTAGATCTACAACTTTTTTCGGTCTTAGATAGATGTACAACTGTTTTTATTTTCTTTCATCTTCTTCTTATATTATGTAATTTTATAAAAAATGGTCTATTTGTTTTCATACGGACCTTAATTCGTTGGATTGTTAATAAGGTTGGCTTAGGTAGCTAGGAGTGGGATTAATGTCCCTCTGACACCCAGTCACAAAGGGACATGTGGACTGAGTTGTCCACTGATGATAAGTGGACACACAGTATAGACTAAGGCTGCGTATGACATAGCTCTCTATTAGCTCTTGTGATTGCATGCCTTACACGTATTTCCATGCATTAAAAGTTCGTGCAAGTCACTTATTCAATGAGACAAGTGAACTGCTATGTCCACAAATGATGAGTGGACACCCATTGTAGACTAACTCTTTTACAAACTTGAGTCATGGCGCAACTCAACTGTTAGTACAAGTTGATAAGTGGAGGCAATATAGTGGCATAGTGGAGAAGAGTAACAAGGGTATATGGATTCCTCCACTCCTTAGCTCGGCCCTAAGTCCAAAGCACTAGCTGACTACAACCAGCAAACTTCGTGTATTGTACGCTGACGACACCATTCTATTTGGCATCGCCGATGCGGCTAAGTTTCGGTTTTTTGCGGACGTTCTCAAAGTCTATGAAGCGGTTTCAGGGTAGCGGGTTAATTTGCTCAAATCGGCAATCTCTGAAATCGGGGCCGAAGATCAGGTACTGAGTGAAATAGTTGTTGCGGTGGGCTCTCAGATTGAGGCCCTCCCAATCTCCTATTTGGGTCTTCCGCCTGGGCTTGGTCGTCCGGCGGCTAGGGCCTGGAACCCAGTTGTTCGGAGGTTCGATCGACGATTGTCATCTTGGTCGGGAAAATTACTTAGTAGCAGGGGCCGCCTCCTCTTAGTCAAATCGGTTCTCGCTAGTTTGCCGATCTTCTTCATGCCCATGTTCAATCACCCAATAGGAATAATCCAAAGATTGGAGCAAATTCAAAGAAACTTCCTCTGCGAGGGATCGGGTCTCGACAAGAGATACCACTTGGTGAACTGGGACACCTGCCAACTTCCGATTGGCTGTGGTGGCTTGTGCATCCGAACCCTAAGAAAGGTGAGCATTGCTTTGCTAGGAAAGTGATTTTGGAGGGCAGGGCTCAAAAGTGAGACCGAGAGCCTATGGTGGTTGGTCCTGGCTGATAAATACGAACTTCAGGAGGGCAATAGGGGAATTAAAGTTCTCACAAATTGACACATCTCGACATGGTGAAAGGGCATTTGTGAGACTTGAAAATTTTTCTATCCTTGGGTTAGCTTCCACTGGGGTGACGACTCTCGTATTCGGTTCTCAGAGGACCCGTGGGTGGAGGAGAGGCCGCTCAAAGAATTGTTCCCGTCCATTTTTGGCATCGCTATGGACCCCCTTGGTGTTGTCGCAAGCTTTTGTTTGGATTCTGACGGGGGACCTGCTGGGATCTGGTCATGATGAGACTTCTTACAGAGGAAGAAGAAGCTCCTCTCTTGCGGCTGTTGGTGGGGTTGAACAGGGCTAGTAGAAATCCCACTCGAGTGGACACCAGGTTTTGGACGCCCACCAAGAATGGAGTTTTCACAACTAGATCTTATTTCCGGAGGTTGTCTGATCGGCACCTAATCAGGTGTGAATGGGCAAGTCTATGAAAGGCAGTTCCCCCCCCTTTCCCCCTCCCAAAGTTAAATTCTTCACATCGCTTCTTCTCAATGAGAGGATTCTCACACGAGACCAGTTGATCCGAAAGGGGAAAGAGATTCAAAATGTTTGTGCCATGTGTCTATAGTCGGAGGAATCCGTTTTGCACCTTTTCTTTCACTGCTCGACGGCTTGCGAAATTTGGAGGTTCATCTTTAAGTCTTCGACATGCTTTGGACATGCCTGTTGTTCATTTCTCAGTAGTTTTTGGCATGGTTTGGGGTGGGTATTAAGGGCTAGTTGGGAGCTTTCTGAAGGGTGACCTTTTTTGTGGTGGTCTGGAGCATTTGGCTTGAGAGAAACAACCGTATTTTCGGTCGAAAATGCCTCTATGTGGGGATGGTCCTGAAGACTGTCCGGGACTTTATGTACTCTTGGGTGAGGCTGAACGGGGGGGGGGAGCCCGCATATGGGAATCAAGCTAGGCCTTTAGCCGGGCTGGTTGGGTGACTGGCCAGGCCCCTCCCCCCTCTTTCCTTTCTCCTTTGTATTTTGTTTTACCTTTTTTAGTCCGTTTCTGTCCTTTTTTAGTTGGTTTGACCTCCTATTGTACTCAATCAGCTTCTCGTTATTTCTATTTCATAAATTTTGCCTTTACTGATAAAAAAAAAAAAAAAACTTCGCGTATTGTATAAAAAACTTGGGGTTAGAGTTTCTATACTAAAACTCCCCTACCATCATTTCATGTTAATTCCAAGTATGGTTAATGTTAAATTCATTGGTTAACATTATAAAATGACTATTTTACCCCTCAACAATTAAAAGTTTATCTATGCGTTTTGTCTCTTCTTGTATGTACCTCCTCAATGCTTACTTTATAAACAGATAAAAATTCCTCCGTTAACTATCAAAAAATTAAAAAAATAATAATAATAATAAAATATAATAAAAACTATTAAAGCATTTACCAATTTATAATAACAACAAAGTCAGCTCAAAATAATGAAAAGTACGCTTGAGATCGATGACCCATTTTAAATAAGCATCCTTTGTTCGCGCCTACAAGATTTAGAGGGCGCCAAACGTTCAAAACGCACTAAAACCGGTGGACTACTTAGATTCAAATCATGGAGATCGTTTTTCACCCCAATCTTCTACATGATGTATCTTGAGCCCATAAACGCATATCAAGTGGCTAATTTTTGATTCCATGTGACACAAATCCCCAAAAAGTGACCCTAAAATCACATGGCACACATAGTGTTCAAACAAGATTTTAATGCCATTTTTTGAAGTATATACACGTGGAATCAAATATTAGCTGTCTGATGGTCTCAAGATCCATTGTGGGAAAGATTGGGGTAAAAACGATCTCCATCATATGAATCCAAGCCGTCAACTGTTGTAATGGGTTTCAAACGCTGGCGCCCTCAGAAATCACATAGGCGCGAACATAAAATCTTCTTTAGAATTAAGATAATACAAGTAAACTTTATAATATTAATTTCCAATAACGGTAAAATCATCTAAAAATGATGACTATAAACTTAAAAGAACCCATTTGCAATGAAGGTGAAATATTATTGATAGAGGCTTAAGAGAAGTGCTAATCCTGTGGGACAGCTGAGTTGGTATTTTTCCCTCTTTCTCGGGGATGAGGTTGTGAGTTTTAGATTCTACGTTTGCTTCCTCTCTTTGTATTAACAGAAGTGAGTGATTTGTTTTGTGATATTTATTCCCCCAAATGTATATATTCTACCAGTATGTTGCCCCACATTTGGATCCTATTTACTTGTAGGTTGTGAGTATGGCATTAAAAATAAAAATGTTTAATTGTGATATGAGTAAAACCGTCTTAAAAAGTTCAAGAATATCCAATTTTAAGTAATGTCTGACTGCACTTAATTCCATGGAGATTTTTAGACACAAAACTACTGGCTATAGAGATTTTTTATTGAATAATGGTTCTTGATTGACATTTAAATACTAAAATTAGACTTTTATTTTCGACAATTGAAGTGTGATTTATTATTGTGTCATGTGGGGCACATCTGTTTATAAACCTTTTTAATAAATACCCAAAAATTGAGCAATGTATTTTATAAATAAGGAACTTTGGAGGGAGCATTTAAAAAAGGGGGCTGCTAGTAATCCCCCACGAAATACTCAATATCCCAAACAAATCATCATTGAAAATACTTTGAATAAGACGATGGAGATCATTATTCGTTCCAATCTTCGACCCAATGGATCTTAAGATCATGACCACCATCAAATTGTTAGATTTTGATTCCACGGGGCACACATCCTAAAGAGGGAACCTGATCATGGCATACATAAACGTGGTTCTCATATAACTTTTTGGGATGCGAGCCACATGAAATCAAAATCTAACGATATATACACCCATGATCTCAACACAAAACTGAGAGATTTGGATGAAAATAATCTCTATCATCTTATTCAAAACGGTCTATGATTTTCAGCTGTGATTAGTGGGAAATATGTAGTATTTCGAGGGGGTTGGTAGCAGCCACTTTTTTAAAAATTCCTTATATTTATACATAATATTAAAGATTATCTATTTTTAGTTTTATTTTGAATGATTATAGACTATCAGTTATAAAGATAAAAGTTCGTTTTTCTTATTATTTTATTTTCTCACATAATCAAACTGGTGAGAACTATATAAATTTCAAACTCCATGAAATTTAGCGATCCACTTTCAAAATTTTCTGAACTATAATAGAGATATTTGTATAGTTGATTGATGGAATTCATTTTATTACTTAGTATTCAAGGCTGGACGTTAGTTCAAATGATGTTAATAAAAAATTCTACGGAGCTCGAGCATTCATTAATTTATGGAATCCATCAGTTGAAAATGGCCAGTATAGCAGCTCTCAATTTTGGATTCAAAATGAGCCGTCGTCGGATCAACTGAACATTATAGAAGCCGGGTGGACTGTAAGTAACTTTTATCTTTCTTATCTGCCAAGCTCCTCTCTCTCTCTCTCTCTCTCTCTCTCTCTCTCTCTCTCTCTCTCTCTCCTCTTATATATATATATATATATATATATATATATCAAACTCAAGGTGTTTAAATGCACAAATTATTATATAATTTTCTTTAAATGTGAGGTTTATCGGAGGCTGGTGGGAAATCTTTCCTCACCCAGTAACAAATCCACTGTTTTCATCTTTTAGAATTTAGACTCGACTTTGAGAGTTAACGAAGGTTTATAAAGAGGGCTGGTATGTGCACACCACTTTTTTCTTCTCGCTCAATCGCACACCAACTTTTTTATTTCCGTACAAATTTCGAGTTGCATACCAACTTATTCTACCGCACACCAATTAATGAACAAACTAATGATGATCAATTTCTCTTCACTGTTGCTAATAAAAATCCAAAACATGTATCACTTCTTATCAAAACGTGTGTTCATAGCAGCTTTAGGTAGGGTGCACACAAACTTTTCCTAATTTTGTATTTTTTTTTTCATAAATAAAATAAATTTTTAGGCGCACACTTCTATCCACACACCACTCTATTTTCTTTTTTGATGTGCAAGAAGAAAAATGTGGTCTGCATGTAGCCGCCCTCTTAAAATATCGACTAATACAAGAATGTACCCGGTCACCTTATGGATACATAGCATTTGATTTCATCAAATGTGTCATGTGATTTGAAAATAGCGTTTCAAAGCTTGCTACCTAAGTAAATCAAATATTTTGTCAAAATTGCCATCTGATTGATCATGATCCTTTGATATATCAGGTAAATCCACTCTTGTATGGGGACACTCGCACGCGATTTTTTACCTATTGGACGGTAAGTTTGGAGACCTATCTACCCCTTTTGAATTGTCTTTTGGTCTAATAAATTAATTTACTTGAATATTACTTATTTTAGAAAATAAAAAATATATATTTATGTGTACTTGTTTTGTACAAAAACAGTCGGATGGTTATCAAAAGACAGGCTGCTTCAATCTTCTGTGCCCTGGTTTTGTACAAGTTGACTCTCGGTATGCCCTCGATGGATACTTTGCCAATGTTTCGTCCTACTATGGAGATCAATATGATCTGCAACTCCAAATTTATAGGGTAATTGAGTGAAATCAACTTCCCTCTGTTATCCATTTTTTTTTTTTTTTTTTTTCTACAAGATGTGATAAATTACCAACATTTGACACCAGCATCAGCTATAAATGCCCTTGAGCCATCAAACCCAAGATCTGGGCCATGTCCATTATCAAAACGCTAGCTAAAAACCATATAAGCCAAATGATATCTCTGACTTACCTATTGAAGCTTTATTTCGCTTTATATTTAACTTTTCTTGAGCTATTTAACACCAGCAATGATCGATTTTGATATGCTGTAAGATGGGAGGTCGCAATTCCTCTCTTTATCAAGTTAGTCTTTGTTGGGATAATTGGCCAGTTGTTGTAGAGAGTGGGCGGCAACTTTGGCTACTTAATTTCCTAGTCCATCAAGGAAACTAAATGATAAGTTTTGTATCACTTTCAACCTATAATCGAATCCCCAAAGACCAATTATGAAACTGGGCGATCCATATTGATTTTATATGATAATTAACAACATTGAATCAGAAGACAATGACAGATCATATTTCATTCTAATCTTTTGCAAAATAAATCTTGAGATCATGAGCTTCAAATCACAAGAAACAGATGATGGTTGAATGGTGTTAAGACTGTACATGTCTAGGCTATGTGCAGTCGTAGTAAACGTCAATGTATGGCCATCTGACTAATAAGTTTTGTTTGTTGATTGTAGGATGATCATAACGACGGCAATTGGATATTGATGGTTAATGATGATATATTTGTAGGTTACTGGCCAAATGAATTACTCCCTAATTTAGGTAGTGGTGCTTCTGAGATTCATTTTGGAGGGCAGGTTCACGCGGACATGGGTATAAAATTTACCCCTGGAATGGGAAGTGGCTATTTTTCACATTGGGGCCATCAGATATCAAGCTATTTTGCTTGGATTCAAGTAGCGAATACGAGTGCGGCTTCGACATTTGGAGCACCTGATGAGGGCAACTACAAAATTGCAAAATATCAGGACACCAGTTGCTACGACATCATTGACGGAGGGAGTAGCTATAAGATGGGATATTATATCTACTATGGGGGACCTTATTGTAATAATTTTTAGCATGTCAAAGTAACAATAACTTGAATTATTTTCCCATCTATCTCAATCCATCGGCTCCCAAAATATTTTAAAATAAAATTATAAGAGTTGCATGAAAAAAAATCTTTCGCCTAGTTTTGCAAAGCCCATGGAAAGTTTTTTTTTTTTTTTTATTTTTAATCTCATTTTTTTCCAGCCATTTGGCTTTTGGCTACAAAATGAGTAAAATCTAAATTTCTCTAAAATATGCAAAGTAACCTTCATCTTTTAATTTCTTATTATTATATCGGAGGTTGAATAGGTGGTGGCCAGTGATGAAATTTAATAACATCTTAATCCATACAATTTAGAACTTTTCTAATACTAATGATTTATTTAATGACAATTAAATGATGTAATTTATGATCTACCATCTTAACCGTCCATTTTAGGGATCTAATCTGATACGGTTGGATCCATATGTATTTGAGCATTTCTAGCAATATAATATACGAAATATTATCGGAGACTATCAATAGCCGAAGTGCATATGCTAAACATATAGTGGCTAAAATGGGTGGGTCCATCTGAAAATCATTGTTGTAAATGATTGGGACATAGGGATCTCTAGGGGTGTATTCGATTCGGTTTGATCAGTTTTGAATCAAAATCATAAATCAAATTGGTCCTAATCGGTTTTTAGATTTTCAAATATGCGGATTATAGATGTGCGTACGTGTGGATGGTGGAAGGACTCTAGATGTGTCTTCTTTCCCCACATGTTGCTACTTAGGGAGACGTGCCCGTCTGGCCATTGGTTCGGCTATGTGGAAGTCAAATGTAATGAGGTGCGCTAGATTATGTATGGGTGAACAGTGCACATGTGTGTAGGGTGTGGACCAGTGACCTGATCTTGCACATCTATGTGGGGTGTGTATGCTTTACATACTAGAGGTTAGAAGTTCAAAGGCTTGGCTAGGAATGAGGATTATCCCTTTTGCTTAACTCTTGTATTTATATTGAGTGGTGGAAGTTAAGAAGAAAGAGGAGATTTGGTGAGGAAGTTATTGCTCGTGAATGTGGAGCATGGACGCCATGCGATTGTGTCGAAGCTAGCAAGGATCGCCACTAGTTTTGCAGATTGTTAAACCATTGGAACCCTGGAGCTTGTCGAGTTTGTGGGCTGAGAAATCGGCCGACTTAAGGTAAGATACTTTAGCAGTATGTTCTTTATGTTATTGGTGTTCAATGGTGTGAAAATCATGGGATGGGATGGAGGATAGAACTCTAAACCATGGAATTCGCGAGTAAATTACTCAGCTACAGAGGCGAACGGGGAGCGCAAAGCCAAAATTCGTGAGTAATACCCGCATTTGTTCACCTAATGCGAGAAGTAAATTTTGTAATTTCAATTCCATACAGTTGGAGCTATCTAAATAGCATATACTGATACCCTATACGTGGTGAAATAAGGACTGGGTAATGCCTCCATTAATAAGGTGTGTTTAAAGAAACAGTTTGACTATAATGATTGAACAATCAATTTGGTGAATTGATCAATCAATTGCGCATTTGATCGATCAAGTAAGAAGGTTGATCGATCAAACTAGTTTATACTATGTTCTGTGAAGAAGGACTGTCTGATCGATCAAATTGAGCATTGATCGATCAATTTTATCGATGTAAGTTATATCGTGGGTTTTTATTTTTCACTCGCACAATTAAGATCTTCAATCATTCGAGAGAGTTTGATTTCTTTGCGTTCAAGGGATATTTCCGGCTATCGGAGCTTCTTGCTTTGATTTATTGGATCGCATTTTGTTCGGCTATTGTGGTAAACTCTACTCTTTTCCTTATTTAGGGGCATTTTTTTTGCATTTTGTACATTTTAAACTAAGGGACCGCGTACGAAGAATCCGTCGCGTAGAATCCCTACATCTCTGGATCGTAGATCGGAACCAACCGTTGAACCGGTCGCACAACCCTTTGTGTAACCTGTGACACCAATCGAACAAGATATGCCACCCGTTCAAACCCACAGCCACCACTAATTCAACAAGAACTTTCAAAAGAGTGGTGGGCTTCTAAAACATTGTTGCCTGAATGTGCTTTCGACTCTAAGCTATTCGAGGATTGGCTCGAAATGGAATGGGCGATCGACTATATTGATAACCTAGGGTTGAGACCATTGCATGAGTCATTTTACGTCTATTTTTATCCTTGTATAGTGAGGCTCTTTTATCAACATCTTCGTCGGGGTGACAACCATCACCAATTGGTCACAAAAAAAAAAAAAAAATTGACTGTTTTGACTATAAATTTAACCAATTTCATGTCGTCGCCGCTTTACAGTATTCTTCACGGTATGTGGAGACTTGTTGTTGCCACTATATGCCAAAGATATCTCATACCATGATAGACTTGTGGTCAGTGTAGTTCAGGTCAAGCTCTTACTGGGCCCAACTCCCTAATAGACTATGGATGCTTGATACTTTTATCAAGAGTGTCATAAACCCGTTTTTGCACAAGTCCGCGAGCAGTGGCATTGTGCAACAGGCACTGTTTGTGGCTTTCGAGAATCGTTGGTTCTCCGTTGCTGATTTGGTTCTTGATGGCATGATCAATGCCAACGATTTGATGTCTGAGAAGCAAAAGGTTGCTTCAAAGGAAGCAGCAGAAGGCTGCCATGTGCTCCATTGATAACAAAATGGTCGAGTAGTATATCGCATTGAGAGAGGAGTATAGCCTGGCTCCTGGCGAGCCTTGATTGACCAACAATATTAAAGTTTTTAAGCTCAAGGACTGGACCAAGAGCTATAATCTATTGGTCAAAAGGTTATCTGAAGAGAGGATTGTACCACTAACTCCAATTGAGGAGGTGCCTGACGGGCAAGCACTAGATGATGGGGGTGCATAACCTGATGTTACACTTGAGGGGGATGCATCCGATGTCCCTTTAACCAAATATTCATTCAGATGTTTTGTGCACATTTGATAGAGTTCAAACTATTAGTGTCTGTTAGACATTTTCGGGGACGAAAATTCCTAACAAGGGGATAACGTAATGACCAAAAAATTCTAAACTGAACTCGACTGCTTTGATATGCATGCCTGGCACAAAAATTGAAATAAATTAAAAATTTATAATAATATTATTGGCAATAATAATTTAGAACTTAGCTATTCTATCTTTATCTATTACTATAATACAATAAAATTTTGTGACATAATTATCACTGCTTTGTTAAAACCTGTGTGGATAGTAGACCTGTTTAGGGATATTTTACAGTTTTGAAGGCGAAAATTCCTTGAGGAGGGGTAAATGCCATGACCCTAATTTTTGGGCATATTGAATTCTACTCATACCTTTTTAAAACTGGCATGTCGATTTTTGAGGACGAAAATTCTTTAAGGTGGGAAGAATGTAATAACCCGTAAAATCAGACCCGAACTCGACTTGCCTCGTGTGTGTGGTCGACACGAAAATCGATATCATCATAGATTTTTATATAATAATAAATATTTAAATAATATTAGAATAACTTTGCGCGGACGGATTAAGATTTAAATATGTGTTTGGGCCTTTAGTGTGAAAGCCGTGCACCGATGCACCGTGTGCCGCTCAACACCGAAGCCAAGTCTAAGATAAGAGGATAGAATTTTAGCTAAAATATCAAGGATATTTTGGGGCCTTCGTTTGGTTATAGGGAGGTGGGTTGCTTTGAGGCTAAGAAAGGCCTTTTGAAATTGAGAAGAAGAGAGAGCCGAGCCCCATTTCTTAGCAAGCCGTCACCTGTGAAACCTTAGGGGATTTTGATCGTGTAATCGCCGTGATCTCCGCAACCTTTGCAAAGCACATGATGCCGATCAACGCTTGAATCCCGCCTTTGGTGAATTTCGACCGTTCAAACTCCTTTTTCTTTAGAAACCTCATTTTCAAGAAGCATTCCACCTTACGATCGTTAACCGAGCATTGAGAAGGTTGAGATCGATCGATGCGTGGATCATTGACGACTTCATCTTGAATACATGGTGATCAATCGTTGTGAAATCGCCGTAGAGATCCGAAAGTTTCGTTTCGAAATCCTTTTGGAGAACGATTCTTAAAGGCGCAGAATCGATCGAAGAAAGATTAGTTTTTCTTTAATTTTAATGATTTAGATTGTAGAATAAATCTTTGTTTTAGTTTAGTGTGTAGGTGTGTGTGATTGGATGAGGATCGTAGAAAATTTGGATGAAAATAGATTAAAAATGATAAAACCTTATGGCTGTGCATTTCTAAAGGTTTTGATCGATCAATTAGGTGATTGATCGATCAAAATTGGGTATTGATCGATCAATTAGGTGATTGATCGATCAAAATTGGGTATTGATCGATCAACTTAGGTGGTTGATTGATCAAATTGTATATACAATGATAAAAACAACAAGTTTGTTGCTGGAAGTTCATTCTCGACAGCATTGATCGATCAATTTAAAGATTGATCGATCAATGATGAAATTGATCGATCAATGTGATGGTTGATCGATCAAGGGTGAAATTGATCGATCAATGTGGTATTGATTGATCAATATGATGGGTTGATCGATCAATTTGATTGTGCCGACACTGCTTCAGTGTTTTGGCCACAACGTTTTCCTCCAAATTCTGATTGATGCGATTCTTATGGCATTGGAAAGAGGACAACTAAATCTACAACTTTTATGAATTAATTAACTGATGAGTAAATTGTTTTGATGATCAAAATTGAGCTGGAAATTTGGCCAAGTTCTAATTTAGCACATTTTGACTGAAGTATCGATATAGATTCGGTATTTTGGCTATAACGCTTTGTCCCGAACTCCGATTGACATGATTCTTAATGCGTTGGAAAGAGTACGATGAGATTGAACTCTTTTATGAATTAACTAAATCTTTAATCAAATGTTTTGAGGGTCAAAATAAAGTGAAAAGTTGGGTCAAGTTTCGAGTCAACACGAAATTACCCATTTCCGTTTCGGTTTTGAGAAAACACTTAAATACGTCAACCTTATTAATAATTAGGATCAATTTTTATACATCATCATGTGTGTGATGTAGACTAAGAGTGGAGGCTGTGGATAAGAACTTTTCGATTGCTTTGGAACGACGTTGGATTGCTTAGAATGATCCGTTAAGGTAGGGAAAATCCAACCAAAAATATATCTGACTATGATTTCATGATTCTTTCACATCAGTACCCTGATTTCTGTTTTAAAAAATATGTTTGCATATTGATAAAGCTCTGTCATCTCTGATTCCTGCATTCTGATTTCTCTATGCTGAAACCTGTTCCTGATTTCTGCTATTTGATTCTTGAGGTTATATGTGTGTATGTGATTTAGGGATTTAATCAGATGATCCCCACCGACTCGGTGGTATATTCGTGCCTTGGCACAATCGTGCATCTGCTTTGTTAATCCATCGACACAATTGCACTCCATAGATGAGACATTATTGCATCTTTAAATTGTTCATATGAACGACAATTGGTTGGAGTTTCCTATCGACATATTCCTGATTACTCCGTGCTATATAGTCACGGGAGTTTCTTATGTTAAAAATATTTATAATTTAAGTCACAAATGATGTATATGCATACCATCTGTTATTGTTTGAAAACTCAGTACATATCATCTGATTTACCTTGTCTGCATATTCTAATTTGATTTCCTGCTTTAAAATACTACCTGCAAATCATGTCTTACATTTTTAGTACAATTTTAGTTGGGATTCTTCTACTGAGCTTAGATGTAGCTCACTCTGTTTTCTATAACTTTAATAGGTTCTGAGGCTAGAGCTCCCGGCACTGAGAGCGACCTTGACTACCAGCCTGATCCGGAGGCTGAGGTTGAGGAGGAGAATACCAATACCCCTGTTAACGAGCACCACCTGTAGCTAGGGTATTTGATTATACTGAATATTTTGGGATCTATATATGTTTTAGATTATTGTGGTTCTGGTGGCCACGATTTTATACTTAAAACTTTGTAGATACTTTATTTTCTTTTGTGTACATATTATAGGAACCACTACTTTGAACCATTGTTTTTGTGTGACGGATGTCCATCACCAGTGATTCTTTTTGGTTCCTTTTTGAGGATGTATTTTCTTTTGTTTTTATATATATACATTGTCAAATTCTTCTCTCTTTTAAAGCCTTATAAGATGACTCGATCTGCCACTACTGGACAGTGTCTGCTCTGATTTTCGCTAAACGAGCAGACACTCTGTGATTTGTCTTGGGGATCATCCAGGGCATGATCCTGATGGCATGGATTGTCGAGCAAGAAAATCCGGGCTGTCACAGTTGCGAAGTCCCTTCATCACCCTTATTATTATTCAATTTCTGCTTGTAATATTTGCGAACAGGTCCAGATTGTTTACAGAAGTAACAGATAATATCCTTTCTGTCATTCCTAGATTTTGACCTGCTGTTTTCTCTCGTTGATTTATTATCCCCTCTGGATTTGTCTCTTTTGCGATCATGATTTCGACCCCTTTCGCTTAAAAGACTAATCCCTTCGAAGTTAGATTCGGGCTGTTTTTTCAATTCGTCGAAAAGAAGTGCAGCAATCACTTCTTCGACGATAATAGTATCTTTATCATAAATTAATGTGGCAACAAGGTGCTCATAAAATGGTGGCAATGAGGTGAGCAAGAGAAGTGCAAGATCTTCTTCTTCAAGTTTCACCTCAATGCTCAATAGTTCACTAACTATTTTATTAAACGAATACAAATGATTATGAATACGCATACCAGCCTTCATACGAAGGGTGTAGAGTTGCTTTTTCATGAAGAGTCGGTTGGACAACGACTTTGTCATGTAGAGAGATTCCATCTTCTTCTACAGATCCACGGTCGTCTTCTCGTGAAGAATATTATACAGAACTTCATCGGACAAGCACAAACGAAAAGTGGTTACGACCCTTTTATCAATAGAGTTCCACTCTTCATCGGACATCTCTGCCTTCTTCCCTATCTCTTTTCCAAGTAGGGCATCATCAATGCCTTATTGGACAAGGAGATCTGTGACCTTGACTTGCCACAAAGCGAAGTTATTCTTCCTAGAAAACTTCTCCACCTCAAATCGCGCATTCGAGACATTCATCGCCATTGTAGTGTAAACCTCTCTTTGATACCATTTGTTAGGAATTCTACCCACTTTACAAACTCCTTATCGCGATGAATGTGAAAAAATAAGAAAATTCAGGCAAAAAATAATCACACGCACAATACAAAGATTTACGTGGTTCACCCAATCGAGGGCTACGTCTACGGAAGTATATGCACTATTTTAAGAATGTTTACAACACACACACACACTCTTCTCTCTAGTGCAAACTCAATCAAGATCTAACACGATCTTCAACAACAAATCTGTTGTTAAACCAATGACGCAGTCCTTCAAATAATAGAGAAGAGATCTGCCGGAATATAATCACAATTCCGACACAAGAATGGCTTCAATTGGATCTTCAATCCCCAAGCTATTCTTCAATACTTTTTCTCTCAAAGTATTCTCACAGATTTCTCACCATGAAACTTCCACCAACCTTTCTCTTTCCCTAGAGAAGAATTATTTCTACCAATAGGCTCCAAGCCCTTTTTGGAAACGTAACTCACAAATCTCCTAAGAGTTGCAAGTATTCAAAACACTTCCAAAATAGTCTCCTAATAACTTAGGAAACCTTGGCTAAAGGTAAAGTTCCCGAAATAGCCAAATATTTCAAACTTTCGGATCTATATCAACCCATCAGTCAATCGATTGACATCCCAACCTCAATCGATTGACATCAGTCAACCTTCAGTCCTGCGGGTCAGCATCTGCTCATCAGTCAATCGATTGACATCCCAACCTCAATCGATTGACATAGGTGATTGGGATTAAACCTTATTCAACAGTTGATCCAAAAATTTGGACAATTGATTAATCACCTACTATTTCTTGACCGATGAGGGAATGCCCCAAGGCTAGTCATCAAATTGAGCTATAATTTTCTCCCGACCATATTGATCCATAATTTTACCAATTGAATCCTTGTACACCATTGTGTTTCCACGTATCAAATGGGTCCATTAAACCCATTATATAAATGGTGAGATTTTCCATTAATGCTCAAGGAGAAAAGGCCCTCATTAATCATTACACAATTAACTAAACATATATAATCGGGAAATAATTAGGGTTTTTTGCATATACCCCCGTGTTATGCTAATATTATAAGAAACCTCTTGAGTTATGAGTATTTATTTCGCAGCCCCTACTTTTGTGTTTCTGTTTCATATAACCCCTTGCCGTTAACTAGCCGTGAGTTTATGGACGGAAAGCCTATTTTGCCCTTAATGAAACCAATATTTTAAAAATACCACCATTCTAAAAGGCGCTTCATTCATCTATATTTACATGTCATGCCATTAAAGTTTATCACCATTCTAAAAAGCACTTCATTCACCTTTATTTACAAATCATGCCATTATAATTTACCACTATTCTAAAAGGAGTACCATTAAATCCACCCACAAAATCTTTGAGTTCTCCCATGCTGAAACACATCGACTGCATTGAATCAAAAGATGGAGATTTTTTATTGTCTCAATCTTTCATGAGATCGATCTTTAGATCATGGGTGTACCATCAGACGGTCAACTTTTTATTTCATGTGGTACACACCCCTAAAAGTGACTTTAATATCAATTTTAAGCATGCACGTGATGTTAAGGTCACTTTTCTGAGATGTGTGCCACGTGAAATAAAAAACTGACCGTCTGATGGTACGATCATGATCTCAAGATCCATCATGTGAAAGATTGGGAGGATAAATGATCTCCATCGTTCGATTCAATTCAATCAACATGTTTCAGCGTGGGTGAACTTAAAGATTCAGTGGGTGGATTTAAAGGTACTCTTCTAAAAGACCCTTCATTCACCCATCAGATTCAAGACTCATCAGATGGGTGATTCCCCCATTAAATCATGCCAACGTTTGGACGAATACTCAACCAATGGAGGATTTGTGGCAAACGATACAATTATTCTTGAAAAGAAAACTTTCAATCTACGTGTTCCACTCAAAATACTCGTCCCTCTAATTTCCTATATGATTCAAGACCCATTTTTAGGAATTGGATTGCCTAATCGCGTTTGCTTCCATCCACCGAATCTTTGAGTTCACTCACGCTAAAACACATTGATTGCACTGAATAAGACGATGGAGATCGTTTAGGCATGCAATTAGACGATCAGTGTTTTCTTTCGTGGCACACATCTCAGAAAAGTGACCTTAACATCACGTATACGGTTAAAATTAATTTTAAGGTCATTTTTTTAGATGCGTACCACATGAAATAAAAAATCAACAACTAAAAAATCAACCATCTGATGGTGCCACCATGATCTCAAGATCCATCGTGTGAAAGCTTGGGACGATAAACAATCTGCATCGTCCGATTCAGTGCAATCAACCGTCTGATGGTGCCACCATGATCTCAAGATCCATCGCGTGAATGGTTGGGACGATAAACGACCTCCATCGTCCAATTCAATGCAGTCAACTGTCTGATGGTGCCACCATGATCTCAAGATACATCGTGTGAAAGGTTGGGATGATAAATGATCTCCATTGTCTGATTCAATGCAGTCAACCGTCTAATAGTGCCACCGTGATCTCAAGATCCATCGTGTGAAAGGTTGGGACGATAAACGATCTCCATCGTCCGATTCAATGCAGTCAATGTTTTTCAGCGTGGGTGAACTCAAATATTTGGTGGGTGGATTTAAAACTATTCTTTTTTATAAGTGGAGGGATGAATTTAAAATTACTCTTATCACGTGTAGAGGGTGGTAATTTAGTAATTTAATTTTAAAAAGAATAAATATGGTATTTAGGCTATTCTTTAACGGCTGATTAATCATTTAAAATAACATTCGTTAAAGAGGGTGTTTTATAAACACTAAAATGCTAACTCAGGGGTTTAAAGCAAATAGCTATAACGGGGGGTTATTTGTAATATCAACATAACTTAGGGGGTATTTACAAAAAACCCAAATAATTATGTATGAATTCCTATTAATCAGGTATCATGTGCCAACTGTAGCGACTCTTCTTTGTTTATTGCCAAGTGTAGGACTCATCCTGCATCCGGATTTTTTGACAAATTAAAAGATCCGAGTAAGATTTCCTGGTCATATGGTTTAGTCCACGTCTTTCCTATTAAAAAGTACAAGCTAAACGCAATCCTATCTTCAGAATCAATGAGCAGATAGAAGGTATTCTATATAAATGAGGGCACTGCCCGGAATGTTTGAAAAAAAAAAAAGTGCCATTATACTCACCCCACATGCTGCTTTCCCATCTCACCTTCTTCAGCCAACATATAATAATCGCCTTTGAATCAGATGGTAGAGATCGTTTTTCGTCTCTATCTTCTGCATAATAGATCTATGGATCATTAGCGCACCATCAGATGGTCAATTTTTTTACACATGGCACAGATTTCAAAAAGTGACTATAAAATTATATGACCCCATCACGCTCAAACATAATTTTAGCATATCTTTTTTAAATGTGTGTCATGTATAATAAAAAATTGATCGTCTGATGGTACGCCCACTATCCATAGAACCATTGTGTAAAGATGGGGACGAAAAATGACTTCCACCTTCTAATTTAAAGGCGATCAATGCAAGTCAGGTGGAGGAGGTGGGGTGAAAATGCAACCTTTTGGGATGAGTATAACGGTACCGAAAAAAATTACTAAGCCATGTCTTTTAGACCGTCTAGCTGTTTTGATATGGTTTTTGAAGGAAACTGTAGTGCGTAACTTTTTTTTCTTTCTTTGGTAATTTGTAAATGCCAGGATGGTGAAGGGGAAACAAGCTTATTGTCTAGAGATGAAGATTTGGAGTTGGAAAGACAACACAAGATTCTAAATAAGCCTGCTATGAAGACCATTAAGGTATATATAACTTTTCCTAGATATACATTCTATAGTGAGTTGTTATATTGTAACCAGTCGTTACCAATCTAAATTTGGAGCAAGTCATTGAGTTTAGACATCTGGCACTACTTTTCTAACGTGCACCGTATAATCGATTGACCTAATTAAATCATAGCAACTCGCATGCCAGTTAAGATCTCACCTTCAAAGGTACCTTCAAATATTCTAATTGAATCTTTGAGAATGTCCATGTAAGACCCCACCTTCAAACCTACCTTTAAAAATTACCACTAAAATCGAACCTGTTCGCATAATAGCAGTTGGCAATGATCGATTCTCTTTAGGTTTTAGAAATGTGAAATGAACTGATATCGAGTTTGAGATTCAAAAGAATGATTCCGAAAGACGCTGTATGCATGCTTTGCAGATCTAAACGAGATAACCACGACGAAAACGCCATTGAAGAAGCTCGATTTTTCTTGGAAGAAAAATAGAAATTGCACTTTATAATTTATATCTCACAACCGGAAGAAATAATTAAAATGGCGTTCGTAATGAGAGGTAAATGGATCTAAACTCTATTATTCGGCAGATTCATTGATGTTGGATGTAGATAAAAAACTTAAAAATAAAACCAAAATCGGCTTTTCCTTAAAAAGGAGTTAGTTTAAAAAGCATCATCTTTTTCATAAAACGTCGGAAACATGTTTAAAACATTTTTTTTTCATATTTTTTTAAAAGTCTTGATTTTTATGTTTTAAACGTGTTTTTCTAGGGATTATTCCTGAAACTTTCCTCATTTTTGTCCAAGAAATATTTATTTGTAATATTATTAAATGTTTTTGTTACTTTTTCCCCATTGCTTCCTATTTTTTTCCGAATTTGGCCAATCTTTTAACATTTTTTTTGCTTTGCTGATTTGTTCTCAAATTCCAACTTGGTAAAATGTTAGAGTAGTCCCACATTGCCAGTGGGTTTGGAGGTTTTGGGCTATATATAATGTTGGAAAAATTATTGGAAAGATGGAAGCAAAACTAAAAGAGATGAAATCAAGGGTAGAACTAAGAGGCACGTTAAGATAAACGTTTCCTCTAAACGTTATTTGCCTCATTTCGGTTAGATCTACGACAACAAAAGAGGATAATAGCAAACATACTCACAAATTTGAATTATGAACACCTTTTCTTGTGTATTTTTAACAGAAATCTTATCTTTATTTATAGAAAAAATCCAGATTACGGAGATGAGATTTCAAATTTGTATCTTGTGTTTTTTCAGAGAGTTGTCTTTTCAGATAAACATAAACGATAAGACATCTTTTCATAAGAAAAAATAGCCGTTAAAACCCTTTTCACAAAACTATCCGTTAAAGCATTTTTTCGTAAAAAAAGATACTAGCCGTTAAAGACACCTTTTCGGAGAGAAAAATTCTTCAAAACTTATCACGCTTATTTTTACCACAAGAAAAGTGTATCTTGAAATAAATCAAGAAAAAAAGTTATTTAAAACACTTTATAAAAAGAAAAAGTATTTCTTGAAATAAATCAAGAAAAAACGTTATTTAAAACTCTTTACATATAATCTGGGCACTACTCACCTTACAAGTCGGTTTTGTGAGATTAAATTAGGCCCATCGGATTTTACATGATATCAGTGGGCACTCCTCATCTTACAAGCTGGTTTTGTGAGGTTGAGTTAACCCATGAAATTCTATGGAAGATGAGAGGAAATTCTATGGGCACTCTCTTTATCACCTTGGCCTTAGATGCGGAAATTTGCTGGTGTGATGGAGATGGGGCATCGGTGGCAACCTTATTAATATTGATCAATTAGTTTCTTAACTTATTAAGGAAATTAAATGATTAATTTTATATGAAATTATCTTATAATCAAATTTCCCCAATCCGATTCAAAAACTAGCCGACCCCAAAGAAATTGCATAGATTGAGGTAATTGGCTAGCTGTATGGAGAGGGTGCAACAATTTTGTTTATATAGATGGCTGGTTTCTTAACTTATCAAGGATACAAGTGGTAAACTTTGCATTACATTTTTAACTATAATCGGATTTTCACAAACCAATTAACAAACTAGTCCACCCATAGAGATGGACAGTGATACATAGTAGACAATATTTGATAGACAATTTTACAGACAGATTATGTGGGGCAGTGTGATTGGCTGCACACATAGTAGGGCCCAAGCATTACAGCTAATCACGTCACGCCACATAAATTGTCAGCAAAATTGTTCATAAAAAACTGTCAACCGTTTATAACTTTTCCGAAGAGATATTGCATGAATGAATCTAATTGCAGCTAAATCGTGTAGTCAACACGGGTCAAATCCAATTTTATTAAGAAAACTTTCTATTAGTTAGTGTGTGGGACACTAACACGAACATATATTAATTACTTATGAGGAACTCTCTACACCATTATTCGTGTAAAAAGATGAGCTCTTGTTAGAGGTCCTGGAAATTTGTGTTAAGTCCGCTTATGACTAGATGAGGAAACAATTCATGGGGAGCCATTTTCTTCCAAAAGGGCAAGGTATGGCTGACTTAGGAAATTAAAAAAGTATTAAGAAAGAGTTAGTATTAGGCAAGCAGCATGAGTGCCAGGTTACTTGGTACTCGGGTCCTAAAAGACTTATGCCGTGTTGAATTACCATGTATACTATCTGGTGAGGATTGTTGTGTAAAAGATTGGGACGAAAAAACATTCTCCATCATTTGATTTAAGGCCATCAAACACGATATGAAATTAATGGCTATCATGTAAAGCTAACATACCATTGAATTTAGAGGGCATGTAATTTTTTTGTCACTAAGTAAGTTACTATTTAACTACATTGAACACAGGAGATTATGTTACATCGCACACATGTCAAACAATTAGTGGCCCACATACCAAGAGTATCGGCGCTCAGATCAGTACCTAATACTAACTCAAAATTAAAAAGGGGCAAATTCCTTTTTAACTAAGGAGCAACGTAGCAATCTTGAAACTTAAGGTTGTATTTGGGTAAGCTCTAATACCAGACAGGCAAAGAACAGCTTTATCACTCAAAACACCTCACCGCTGGAATAAATGAGGCAAGAAGTTATATTACTAAACGTAAAAAGAGCGGCTCTTTGGCCCGTACGAGCTAACCCAAATGCAGCCTAAAGTTTTTTTTTCGGAAATGTGACAGCCCGGAATTCTGTGCTCAGAAATCCGTGCCATCAGGATCATGCTCTGGATGATCCCTAGGACAAATAACACAATATCTGTATATAAAGCGGAAATATACAGATAAAATCCCACAGCGATAAGTAGAGTCATCTAATGAATCAATCTAAAAGTAAGAACAATAGATAAACCTTCATTGATAAATGTAAAAAGTATACATCCTCAAAAAGGAACCAAAAAGAGCCATCGGTGACAGACATCCATCACCCAAACAATGGTTCCCAATGATGGTTCCGATAGAATGAATAATAACACTATAAAAGAAATAAAATATCTACAAAAATTAATACAAAAGTGGCCACCAGGCACACATAATCCAAAATCTCCAAACAAACATAAAACCCCAAAAATGTCTAAGCTATACCCAGTCTATGGGTAAAAGTCGTCAGCTGGAACGTCCGTCTCCTCGTCCTCAACCTCAGCCTCAGGATCAGGCTGATAGTCTGGGTCGCTCTCAGTACCGGGAGCTACCGCCTCAGAACCTAAATGTTTACAAAAACAGGGTGAGCTACATCCTAGCTCAATAGAAGAATTCCAAATAAATTTGCATTCTAATTGCATAACATGGTCATCAAAGAACAAAACTGAAAATATGCAACAGATGTATAAAACATGAGACATTTATCCAAAACAGTACAGAATTGATGAATACAACATATAATGACTTAGTGTAGTATACTTAAGTAACTCCCGTGAGTATAGCACGTGGTAGCCAGATTTGGTCCGATGGATAATCCCAACCATCGTCGTTCACATGAACAATTTCAGGAATTGCAACAATGCCCCACATGGAGTGCAATTGTGCCGAGGATTACAAAGCAAATGCACAAGTGTGCTCGAAGCGGATATACCGAAGTCGGTGGAATTTTCTTGAATATAAAACCTCAAATCACATGCATACTTATCATCTTAGAAATTGATTTGGATACGGATATCAAATGTCGGATCAAGTACATAATAGAATACTCATACATATGTTAAACATGCTTTTAAAACAGAATTAAACTATGCTGAGATATGTATGACAGATATAATCCATGAGATAAAAAATAAATGCAATTTCGGTTGAATTCCCCTACCTCGGATCAAGCTCCTTCTAAGCAAATCCAAAGCTTTTTCAAGGCATCTTAGCGATCCTAGACCATAAACATGTTCCTCTAGGTGTTAGAGTGACAGATTGTGAACTGGCACAATGTCCAGTGGTTCTTACATATAAATTTTCTAACTGTCTGAAAACAGGGTTTATTGATCGATCAATACCTTGTTGATCGATCAATGAACTCTTTATTGATCGATCAACACCCTTGTTGATCGATCACCAAAGCACAAACTTGTTTAACCAACTCTCTGTTTGTATATATTGTACACAATTGATCGATCACCATGTTGGTTGATCGATCAATGGGCTCTGTATTGATCGATCAACACCTTTGTTGATCGATCACCACCTAGCGAGCACAAAACTTTCTATCGCTTCGCTAGGTTCAATTCTAACCTAGCGAGCCTTTTACAATTCAACCTCGCGAGCTTTTAAAGCTCTAACCTGGCGAGCTTCAAACCCAAATTAACCTAGCGAGCTTCTAACTTAACCCAGTGAGTAGTTGATAAGTTCAACCTCGCGAGCTTCAATTTCTCTTAGTATTGATCGATCACCACCACTGTTGATCGATCAATACCCAGTCAATTGATCGATCAATACCACCATTGATCGATCACTAATATTAACCCAAAATTCACCAACTCTCTGCCAGTACTGTTCATATACTATATATATATAAATTGATCGATCACCACCACTGTTGATCGATCAATTCCACACTCAGTGATCGATCAACACCTTGTTGATCGATCAATAATGATGAAATTTCGTCATTAATGGAGTTCACCAAACAATATTTTTCTAACTTATTTTTCTTCCAAAAATTTATTATAATCTTAAATATTCATACAGAACCTATATTTAGGGCATCCAACTGCCCATTTTAAACAAGAGAGCTCACCTCTATGTGGGCCCTTTCAGGGTTTTGGCAAGTAGATCCAATCCAAGGTTTTGGATCCGGTTCTTGGTGTTCACAGCTGATGTAAATTTAACGAGTTCTTGGCTCCGGTTAAGCGCAAAAGATCTCACGCACAGGTACAGATAATACTTAGGTTGGTTTTATTAAGTCTCTCTTACTTAAACTCAGATCTACTCTAGATCTGTTGGTCACTGTTTTCTCAGAATTCTCTTAGATGGAAACTTAAGCTACAGACTTAGTTGCAGAAATCTGGGGAAGAAGAAGAGATCTACTCTGGGTCTCTTCCTTCCTTTATAGACTTTCAATCAGAAATATCTAGATATTTCTGACCTAACCTTTTCTTACAAGTTACCAACTGAAATATCTTAGATATTTCAGTTGTTTCTCTAATTTTTACTTCGGTGTGAAACACCAACATGTCGATGCGGCGTAGTGTACCGTCTCGACATCGTACTCGATTCGGATCAAAACGAGTTTTCATACGTGAACTAACCTACTTATAGGCTAATATTATTTCTATTAATATTATTTTCAAAGTTTTAAATTTTCTGTCTCGATTTCCGTGCCGAGCACGTACATCGATGCGGTTAGTTTCTGGTTCAAATTTTCTGGGTCATTACAGGAAATGAATGGTGTTAAGCCTCTACATGGGTAGCTTATGTGCATGCACTGAATTGAGCATCTGATTACTATGTTTTGTTTGTTGATTGTAGGATGATCATAGTGGTGGGGATTGGGTGTTGACAATGCAAGATGATGTACTTATTGGTTATTGGCCAAATGAATTTTTCACTAGTTTACGTGATGGGGCTTCTGAGGTTCATTTTGGAGGGCAGGTTCACACCAACATAGAAGAGATTAGCCCTCCAATGGGAAGTGGCAATTTCCCAAGTGAAGGCTCTAATTATAAAATAGCAAGTTATTTTTAAAATGTTCAATTGGCGAATACAAAGGTGGCTCTCACATTGGGACCTCTTGATGGAAGCAACTACAAAATTTCAGAATTTAAGGACAGCTCTTGCTACGGCCTCAAGAACGAAGGAAATAGACACGATGAGTTGGGATACTTTTTCTTCCATGGGGACAGGGAGGCCGTTGTTAGTTATTACTAATTACAATAAGGTGCCATCTCCCGTTGTTAGTTATTACTAATTACAATAAGGTGCCATCTCTGCCAAAACAATTTTTAATAATTCAATTTTATGTGCTATTTTTCAAGATTTTAAATCTTGGTATCGGTGGATCGGATCAGTCGGTCCTGAAGGAAAAGTTTTCTAGTGGACAAAATGAAAAAGGAAATTTATCAAAAATTTGAAATACAGAAGAAAAAAAAAAGTACTTATATGATAACCACTGAATTTAGACTGTGACTCAAATGAGGGAGATGCTCCAATGATAGATTGCCACTTAGACAATTTAGAACGATCATATATGTGTGCCACACGCCCACAGCATAATAATAAATCACACTTCATTGGTGAGATAAAAAAAAATCAATTGCAAAAGATTGGAACAAAATATAATTTTCGTCATTCGATTAAATGGAGTCAAAGGCTATCATATAATTCAGCAGTTGACTACAATAGATTATATGACAAGTATGGTGTTTTGCTCCAATTTTATGTACCAGAGATCTATTTATCATGAACTACAAATCAGACGGCCCATATTGCATTTTTACATATCATGTCTCTAAAATATCAAGTCTTTCTTTAAATTCGGTGCAATCACTTGAAAAACGTGTGCAAGTAATGACTCCCCTTGTTCAAATCTTTAAATTTATGGGAACCGATTGAGTGGTAGTGAGTTGGTATCCTCCCTCCTTTGTATAGCTTGAGGTCGTGGGTTCCATACTCTACGTCAAGTGCAGCTCTTGAGCTGTCAATGTGGGATTATTCTAACACACTGCCTATGGGCTTAGAAGTCTTGGGCTATATATAAGCTGGGCACTCCTCAACCTCACAATATTTATGTCGGAGAAGCCAATGCATGTGCCGACTTCTTGGCTAAAAGAGCGGCTACTGTTAACGAAGATGCGCCGGTGCTGTTAGGTTTTGTCTCTCATCATTGTAAAGGAGTCCTTTGAACCTCAATTATTTCTGAAAAAAAAATAAAAATAGATTGGCGCAAAAAGGATATCCATCGTCTGATTTAATGGAGGAAAGGCCATCTAAAATTAATGGTATATTTGATTTATATGGTAACCATTAATTTTAGAAGGTGTTTGACTGTACACTTTAAATTAAACAATAATTTTTGTCCCGATCTTTCATCTAGGGATGCTTTGAGTATGGTGCACCTGCAAAATGCATACATGCTGAGTCCAGATGCATCCCAAAATGTGATTCTAAGTAAAAACTCACCAAAAATTGACAATATTGCAACCTCTTGGTCGCAAATCCGAACCAACTTGTCAAAAATAAATGTACAAATTTATTTTTTTTCTCGAAAAGGCAATATGATTAAAAATAAAACAAAAACGAAACAACAAGAACGAATGAAGCCCTCGCGAGGAACAAAGTACAAAGTCACCTGAGAGTCATGCCACTTCTGTAATAACCCGTAAAATTAGACCCGAACTCGACTAACCTCGTGTGTGTGGTCGGCACGAAAATTGATGTCACCATAGATTTTTATATGATAATAAATATTTAAATAATATTAGGATAACTTTGTGCGGAAGGATTAAGGTTTAAAGGTGTGTTTGGGCCTTTGGTGTGAAAGCCGTGCACCGACGTATCGTGTGCCGCTCAACACCGAAACCAAGCCCTTTAGCTAATAAAAAGACAAAGCTTCTCAAAGAAGCTTCACCCGGTTGCAAAGCTTTGGAGTTTGGATTTCTAGAGAGAGAAAGAAGAGAAAAATTCCGCCCTTCTTGAGATTTTGACAACGAGATCGTGATCGCGCCGCAATATTTGCATTATTCACGAAGAACTCGACGCCGATCAACGCTTGAATCCCGCCTTTGGTGAATTTCGACCGTTCAAACCTCATTTTCAAGAAATGTTTCATTTAGCGATTATTTTCGTGCTTGAAAGAGGTTAAGATCGACTCGTAAGGATGAACAACGTCATCTTGAGTTCATTGTGATCAATTTCTGTGGATTTGCCATAGAAATTCGGAAGTTTCGTTTCGAAATCCTTTTGGACAGTGATTCTTAAAGGCGCGAAGTCGATCAAAGAAATGTTAGTTTTCTGTGATTTTAATGGTTTAAATTGTAGAATAAATCATTGTTTTAGTTTAGTGTGTATGTGTGTGTGATTCGATGAAGATCGTAAAAGATTTGGATGAAAATAAATTAAAAATGATAAAGCCATATGGTTGTAAATTTTCGAAGGTTTTGATTGATCAAATTAGGTGATTGATCGATCAAATTTGGCATTGATCGATCAAATTAGGTGGTTGATCGATCAAATTTTATATTGATCGATCAATCATCTTGATTGATGGATCAAATTGTATATACAATGCTAAAAACAGAAAGTTTGTTTGCTGAAAGTTCATTCCCAATAGCATTGATCGATCAATTTGAAGATTGATCGATCAATGTGATGGGTTGATCGATCAAGGATGAAATTGATCGATCAATGTGATGGTTGATCGATCAAGGGTGAAATTGATCGATCAATGTGGAATTGATGCGATTCTTGATGTATTGGAAAGAGTATGACGAGATCTAACTCTTTTATGAATTAACTAAATCTTTAATTAAATGTTTTGAGGGTCAATATGAAGTGGGAAGTTGGGTCAAATTTCGAGTCAACACGAAATTACCCATTTTGGCATCGATTTTGAGAAAACACTTAAATACGTCAATGTGGAATTGATGCGATTCTTGATGTGTTGGAAAGAGTATGACGAGATCTAACTCTTTTATGAATTAATCAAATCTTTAATTAAATGTTTTGAGGGTCAAAATGAAGTGGGAAGTTGGGTCAAATTTCGAGTCAACACGAAATTACCCATTTCGGCCTCGGTTTTGAGAAAACACTTAACTACGTCAGTATTTTTAATAATTAAGATTAATTTTTAATACATCATCATATGTGTGCTGTAGACTAAGAGTGGAGGTCGTGGATAAGAACTTTTGGATTGTTTTAGAACGGCGTTGGATTTGCTTAGAAAGATCTATTAAGGTAGGAGAAATTCAACCTAAAAATATATCTGAATATGATTTCATGATTCCTTCACATCTGCAATTGATTTCTGTTTTAAAAAGTATATTTGCATATTAATAAATCTCTGTCATCTCTGATTCCTGTATTCTGATTTCTGTGTTCTGATTTCTTATATCTGATTCTTGAGGTCATATGTGTGTATGTGATTTTAAGTATTTAGTCAAGATGATCCCCACCGACTCAACGGTATATCCGTACCTTGGCACAATTGTGCATCTGCTTTGAAAATCCCTCAGCACAATTGTGCATCTGCTTTGAAAATCCCTCAGCACAATTGTGCTCCGTAGATGAGGCATTGTTGCATCCTGAAATTGTTCATTTGAACGACGATTGGTTGGGGTTTTCTATCGGCATACACCTGATTACAACGTACTATAGAGTCACGAGAGTTTCTTAAGTTAGAAATATTCACAATTTAAGTCACAAGTGATATATATGCATAACATCTGTTCTTGTTTGAAAACTCAGTGCATGTCATCTGATTTATCCTGTCTGCATATTCTGATTTAATTTTCTGCTTTGAGAGACTACCTATAAATCATGTCTTACATTTTCAGTACAATTTTAGTTGAGATTCTTCTACTGAGCTTAGATATAGCTCACCATATTTTTTATAACATTAATAGGTTCTGAGGCTAGAGCTCCCGGCACTGAGAGTGACCTTGACTACCAGCCTGATCCGGGGCTGAGGTTGAGGAGGAGAATACCAAAACCCCTGCTGACAAGCACCACCCGTAGCTAGGGTATTTGATTAGATTGAATATTTTGGGATCTGTATATGTTTTGGATTATTGTGGTTCTGATGGCCACGATTTTATACTTAAACTTTGTAGATACTTTATTTTCTTTTGTGTACATCTTATAGGAACCACTACTTGAAACCATTATTTTTGTGTGACGGATGTCCATCACCAGTGGTTCTTCTTGGTTCCTTTTTATGGATGTATTTTCTTTTATTTTTATATGTAGGCATTGTTAAATTTTCCTTTATTTTAAAGTCTTATATGATGACTTGATCTGTCACTACTGGATAGTGTCTGTTTTGATTTCCGCTAGACGAACAGACACTCTATGACTTGTCCTGGGAATCATCCAGAACATAATCCTGATAGCACAAATTTCTAGGCACGAAAATTCGGACTGTCACAACTTCCCTAATACTGACCACCCATACCTAATTCTAACTCGTTTTATCCGTCAACTATACCTTGCCCTTGGTGAAAGCAAAATCATGGCTCCACCCCTCGGGTTAATAATCCGTAAGGAAGAAAAAGCTCGTTGCCAATGAACCAAGCTCGAGTCGAGCTAAGATCAGTTCTGTCTTGGTTCTTCCGTCAGAATTTGAGCTCTAAGCTCAGCTCTAGCTCTTCGAACTTGAAAGTTTATGGTAGCCTTATGTAGTGCCAAGTGTATGATTCATCTTGCATTGAAATATAATTAAATGCCTGAGATATGGCTTGCTGCCCCTTGTTTTAAAAATTGACACTGTAGACCTTATTTTCCTGTTTTCTTTACTTACTCCACCCTAAGGTAAAAGATTAGTTATTGATTATTAGAAAACTAACGATTGACTGCTTTGAATGAGACGATGGACATTATTTTTCACTATAATCTGCCACCCAATGAATCTTTAGAATGCTACTATCAAGCAATCAGATTTTGTTTCTACATGGTTGGACAACCCAAAAAGTTAATGTGATGGTTGTACATCAAACATAGTCCTTGGATCACTTTTCGAGATGTGTCTTATGTGAATCAAAATCTAACCGTATGATTGTAGGCTCATAATCTCAAAGATCCACTAGATCCAAGATTGGGTGAAAAAAATCTCTATCGTATGACTTAAAACAGTCAAAAATTATTTTGTCAGAGAGTCAATCGTGATAATAAAGGGGACAAAAAAGCAAGGGCTGCTCAATAAATAGGTGAAACAGGGAGGACAGAGTGTAAATAAGACATATCTCACTGGATAATGCAAAAAACCCATAGTGTTATTATTCTTTTTTGGTAATTAAACCCATAAATGTTATTATCTTATTCAGATTTAAGACAACCCATGACTCCATGAGCTTATACAGTGTTCTAGACAAAGAAACGGTTACTGAAAAGTTGAAATATAGAAAAAACTGGCTGAGGCCATGGTTTTTGAAGTGTCGAATCCCGTAGCAAATTAGAAGATCCGAATTAGATTTTCTGGTGATTATGGCTTGCTAAGTTAGTCTACGTCTTCCTATTAAAGCAAATTCAAATTAAATGTCATCTTAATAGGCAATCAATGAGCAGATACATGGTGTACTATATAAATGAGGGGCACTGACTGAAATGTGAAAAAGAAAAATTGTTGAAGCCATGAATTTTAGACTGTCAAGCTGTTATGATATGGCTTTGAAGGAAATTGTAGTGCTACTTCTTTTTACTTCTTTTGTAGTTTGTAAATGCCATCAAGTTGAAGTAGAAACAAGCTTGTTGTCTAGAGATGAAGATTTGGAGTTGGAAAGACAACTCAAGATTCTAAATAAGCCTGCTATGAAGACCATTAAGGTATATATAACTTTTCCTAGATGCACACATTCTATAGTGACCTGGAAACTAGCCGTTTTATTTATTTATTTTTTATTATTTTAATGAATACCCAGCCGTTCCCTATCTAATTATGACTCAGTCACTGCTTTTCATCATGTGGGTAGTGTAATGTGAAGGAACCAATATGAAGATCTTGTGGTCCAAGTTTGAATTTTAAAAAAAAAATCTCTATTGTGGGATTCAAAGCTGTCAATCACCTTTAAAATGAATGGCTAAAACTAACTTTAGAAATATATATGGTAGCCATTTAATTCAAGGCATTTTGGCCAAAATTGTTTTGATACAATCTTCAACCCACCAGATCTTGTTATTGGGGTCTTTTGCATAACCTGGCACACATGATGAAAAACAACGCAATGTGTGAATGATCAGTGTCCCGTTTCAAATATAAATTGGGAACAGGTCGGTTACCATTTACCACTTCTTTTATACCCGTAAATGCGTAAATTTGAGCCTGGTCGCCCATGTTACTAAGTGACTCTGCTAGTCTTATGAAAAATAAAATATAACATGGTGTGGAAACCAACAAAAAAAAATAAAGGAACAAAAGACCCTTTTATAGGTAGATAAGCTTTCATCAGTAGGCTCTACATATCATATCAACTGTATAGTTGCATAGCTTCATCATCAAGAGATTAATTAGTTATATGAATCTTCTTTCTTTTCTTTTGTAACAATTTGCGGACTTAAGATGTACCAACATATTGGTTATTTATTCCATTGGAGATGAAAACGAATCCGTTAACCCAATGCATAGAAAAAAAATATTATTTTTCTTAACTCATTTAGAAAGGTTTTAAAAGATAAAAAATAAAAAATAAGATAAAATAATAAATAAATAAATAAATTGTTTGGAGCCTTTTTTCTCAATAGTTTATCTTTCATTCCAGTACATTTTTTTTCAACATTTATAACATATTGTAATGTTTTGTCAACAATCCTACTTTCTAATGTCATATATTGTTTTGTTGTCTTATTAATTTTATGTTTTCATTGTATAAAGCAACTGTCATTATGACATAAAGCTTACTCATACGAGGTGAATTTTATAACTTGGTTGGTTTGTCAATAATACTACTTTCTAATATCATTTATTGTTTCGTTGTTTTATTAATTTTATGTTTTCATTATATAAAGCAAGTGTCATTATGACATAAAGCCTAATATGCACTCATACTAGGTGAATTTTATAACTTGGTGACCCAAAACTACTACACAGCAGATCTCACCTCCCATTGGTTGAAATAGAAAATTATGAGTATGAACTTTTAAGTCAATTCACATCTCTGTATTTTATTTTATTTTCATTTTTATCTTTTCTCTCTTCATCTATATGTTCTGGTTGTTACCATTTAGATTATCCATTTGTCTAATTTTATTTACAGAGGATTAGTTTTTTGTTGAGATTTTTTAGTGTAACCAAGCTTTTAACTATTAGGAGTGACAGGGTCATCGAATTTGTACAGGTGACGACCCTTTTGGTAGCAAACAGTTCATGAGGCCATCATATAGATCAAATTCAGCCTTAAGAAAAATTATCTTTACTATGCGATTAAGAGACTAAAATGGTAGAGAATGACTGATTAAAACAGAATTAGCCAATGACATAGTAGTCGTTCATTGTTGTGGATGAATCTGGTCTAGATGATCACCCCCATTAACAACATGATGCTATGATGGTGCCAATGTACATAACCAATCACCCAGTCACTTTCAAGTGTGAACGGGTCGGTTACCTGATACGAACCCTGTATCAATAAGTTGAACCTTTATAAATATGAGAATTAACTCCTTAAGCCCAAGTTTTCTTTTCTCTAATTGGGCCAAAATAGGAGGTTATTGAGAATTGAATCAACCTCAATGTAATTAATTTTATGCTATAAGAGGGATCCAGCCTTATAATTCAATGTGATTTTTGCAGCAAACTTGTGGTTATCAGTTCAATGTTGGCATAATAACGTACTAAGGATATAAATTATTAATAATATTAATAGTGGTTTTATGGTTGTTGCAGACTGAAGAAGGTGTTATCTATGATTGTGTTGATATCAACAAACAACCTGCTTTTGATCATCCTTTGCTCAAGAATCACACAATCAAGGTCTACGAATTTTCCCCCTATTTTCATTTTAACTCTTAGTTATTCTTCAAGAAAATAATTTTTTTACAAAAGCAAATAAAATTTGCAAATTTCTTTTACTTCATGGAAAATTATAAGCAGAGGACAAATTTCTTGAGAACAAATTATGTGGCGCGGCGGGACTGTCCTCCTTATAACACTGTCCTTCACTTCATTTAAGTTTATGTTTTCATTAACTACCATCTTGATAATGGTAAAGATGAGGGATATTAGGAAACCTATAACACCTTCACAGAAATTTACACTGGAAAAGACGAAGAAAAACTATTTGAAGAGAGAATTCTCAATTCAATAACGTTGCTTAGCTTTAACAGCGAAAAGCGCCTAGATTAGCTTTCGACTTTTCCTTGAGGTGAGGCGTAAGACTCACAATATTTTGTATTTTTAAAATATATAAACATATAATAAATAAATAATAAATATAAAAAAATAGATTTTCTTTTCGAAAAAAAGTGTGCAGATTTTTTTTAGACAGATTTTCTAAAAATAGCGGTTTTGGATTTTAGAACGTAGAGGCGGTATTATAAACAAAACAAAAAAAAGAATCTCTAAACTAATATATTGTAGTGTATACTACAGGTTGTAATGTATGTTATATGGACTGTAAGTAAGCTACAGTCACACGACACCGGCTGAAAGCTATGTGGTTAGCATCATAGCGTTTAGGTTGTGTTTACGCTATGAGGCGCGCATAGTATCGCCTATTTACAACTTTGCCCATAATATTTTATTTATTTTTATTTTTTGGGATGTAGTGCCTGTGCAAACTGTACATGTATTCTTAAATAAGATTTAATGTTTGTGAGTTAAAAGGAAAATCTGCCACTCTCACTTGCATGTTAAATACTTGAACAAATATTCAAAAGACAGATGACAGCCTCTAGCATGTTGAATGCTAAAATAAATATGTAAAATATAGGTGGCATCATCATAGCCTTATCTCATATGTTCTGGGTAGGTTTTGCCATTTATTTTTATTTTCTTTAATGCTAATCTCTGTTATATTTATTTATTACTTTAAAATATAATAAATATTTTAAATAATTTTAAAGAAAATAAAACTTCATTTTGATTTCTTTCTTAATTTTGTAAGTTGATTTTTTAGACAATAGATGTTCTTGTTTTTGTTCTCATTTTTTGTATACAAATAAATGGTTCTACATTTATAAATGTCAAAAGTGTTTATGTTAAATATAGAACTTTTCACCTTCTATTATTGTTTAATAATATCACCTTCTATTATTGTTTAATAATAAGAAAAGAAGTGTGTGCCTAGCGGTGAGCCACCGTGTTTGCAGACGCTGGCGTTTAGGCACATTAGCGTGCATATCGTCGCAAGAAGAGGTTTGACTTTTTGACTCGATAGATCTAACGGTCAGATTATTCATAGGGCGGGTCGAGTTTAATAGACCACTAATCAACCTTTCATACAGTCGTTGGATGAAGCGGTTGAGATCTTTAAAAGATCTGAGTCGTCTAAAATATGACTGTTGGTCTAACAGTCATATTGAAAAGGCATTTTAAGATCTATATAATGAGATCTTAGGACACAAATTTGACATTTTGAAATCTATTGAATTCCTTGTATGCGGATTTGAGAAATCTCTTGCTTTCTTCTTTTTGTTGGTACTTTATCAGATTGAGTTTTTCTGGGGCGATCTTCTACTATTGCAAAGTAATGGATTGCATCCAAGAGATTAGGCTCGTTGTATTCTGACAACGTCTCGCTGAAACTATTTTGCAAACTTGAGGATTTATTAGAGTAAGGAGTGAATTGCGTTTTAAAGATAGCGATTATGTGCTTCGAGTCCAATTTCTTTTGCCCATTTTATCATTTTTGGATTTATGTTCTTATTTTTTCTAACAACCTCTTTGTTATTCCACAATACTTTATATCACTTATCACTGTTTCAATTGAGGTCTTTTCTAGTCTCCCTCTTCTCTTATTTCCTTGTGATCACAATCCTTCGTTTCGTTATTTTAAATGGGTAAGTTGGGATTGAAGATCGAATCTGCAAAATTGTCAACCCTCCCATTGTGATACAAAAGCCCAACCCTGACAGTTGGCAGCCTCAATCGAGATTGCTTTCGATACCAAAAAAATCACCCAACTTACCCTATCTTCCGCCACCCCAACCATGACCCAATTAGTTATAACCTCAAATCTGGGGAAACTTTGGCATATTCTTTTAGAATGATCTCCTTTTTACAACACATGGAGGTACTGAAATTTCATATTTTAAAAGCATCTATCGATCCATAGGTATTTTTAATGATATAAATTCTTATATATGGATTAATCGATGGGCTGGGTGGACCCGACAGCTGACCCACCCAACACGGATTTTTATAAGGTCAAAGACATAACTTTGAACTGTTGCGTCTGGCCGACTCAGTTTTTATTGGTCGGGTCGGGTTATCAGGCGGGGTGGAGCATATATTTGTGACTTTTCTAGTCAGGTCAGGTCTAATCGAGTTAGGTTAAAGTCAAACAAATACCCTTGACCAGTCAGGGTGCCAAATTTTGGCTCGACCCAACCTGACCATCCTGATCCGTTCACAACCATAGCTATATAAGAGTTATATAAGCATCATTCGATTGATTTATATATATTGTTTGTCTTTGTTCAAGTGGAGATGTGAACAAAGTGGAACCTCGGCTGTCTATGCCATATGACATAAAAGAGTAGAGCGTGTAATTTTGTATAGGTACTACATTTCGACTGTCTATGCCATATGACATAAAAGAGTAGAGCAGTGAACTTGGGCCTGTACGAAAGCACAAGGACACAAGTTTGAGCCCGGCTTACCTATAGAATCAAAAAGTAAAATGATAAAAAATAGAGATTTATGTGCCTTGAATTCCATTCCTATTTATAACCTTTCGAGAGATGAAAACTTATATGCAGATGAGGCCCAATTATATGAAGAATATGGTCAAGGACTCAAAAGTACCTTTCTTCTTGAGTCTAGATTGTCCCCAAGGAAGTGTTCCTATCCGTAGGACTCAAAAGGAAGATTTGATTAGAGCCAAATCTCTCTCTAACGCTCTACGGAAAAGCTATATTGCTAACGTTGATCCACTTGACTATCCTGCCAAGGGATTTCATGTAAGTCTTCTTTTGTTAAATTTACTTTTGCTTCTCTATCTTTTCCTCCGTTAAAAAGTTTCCCCTATCCATTATCATATTATATATATATGGAAAAGGGATCCGTCCTCCATGGGAGGGACACTTACCGTCCTTCAACCTTTTACGTGGAACTCCACGTGACACTCAAAATATTTGTTCGATGCCACGTGGACCTTGAGTGCATTGCTTAGATCATCTTTGAAAAAAAAAAAATTAAAAACTCATCTCCATCATATATTTTTTGAACTGTGAAATGTGGACCAATGAAAATTGTCAAACTTGGACTTGTGGGTTAAAATTTTTTTTTCAAATTTTTTTTTTTTTTTTTTTTAATATTGATCTAAACTGTTCACCTATGCTCCACGTGGCACCCAAAAAGTGTTTTCGGTGCCACGTGAATCTTGGAGGACGGTTACCGTCCTCCATTGGAGGACCTAACCGGCTCCCTATATATATAGCAGTGGGGTGGTTTCCCACTAGGGTATGGTAAATGTGCTCTAATGGTTCACATGGAGCTCCATATGGCAACCAAAACACTATTTTGGTGTCACATGGAATAAGGTAGTATCACTTAGATCATCTTTCAAAAATTTATCTCCACCATATTTTTTCAGTTGCCTTGAAATTCAAACCATTTAAATCAAGGGAAATTTCTCAAATCGACCCTATTAGATTCACCTTTTCCGTCAGAGACCCTATATTTTCACCTTTCACCTAACTGACCAGCTCTAAGTCGAGCAAGCTCCAGCTAGAAGAAAAAGTCTCAAATACCCCTTCTAACACTTTTTTTCGTTTTACATAGTTTAAAATTTTAAATATTTACGCAATGTGAAGCAATATCTATGCCGTATGATTTGAAGGCCACAATATAAAGATCGATGGTGCGAAAGATTGGCACGAAAAATGGCGATACCGCCTATTAAAAAAAAAAATCGATCGCTTAAATTTA
This sequence comes from Chloranthus sessilifolius, assembly GCA_021018995.1. NCBI lineage: Eukaryota > Viridiplantae > Streptophyta > Magnoliopsida > Chloranthales > Chloranthaceae > Chloranthus > Chloranthus sessilifolius. Next base: position 142,236,211 of record CM037587.1, read on the forward strand.
AGCGATTATCGATCGCTTAAAGAGTCGATTTTTTTAACAAAGGTATCGCCATTTTTTCGCCAATCTTCGCGCACCATCGATCTTTTATATTAAAAAGTGCAAATATTTAAAATTTTAAACTATGTAGAATGAAAAAAAGTGTAAGAAGGGTATTTGAGACTTTTTTTGCTAGCTGGAACTGACTCAGCTTGGAGCTAGTCGGTTAGGTGAAAGGTGAAAATATAGGGACTCTGACGGAAAAGGTGAATCTAACAAGGTCGATTTCTAAAATTTCTCTTAAATCAATCAATCTTTGACTTTTGCATCAAATAATTAGTTTTTTATAGAACTCGTCTAGACAATACATCCAAGCTCCGCATAGCACCAAAATAATGTTTTGAGTGTCACGTAAAGCTCCAAATGAATAATTGGGGTACGCTCATTGTACCCCATTGGGGTACCCAACCCTTTTCCTACATATAATGTCATTGGGTCTTGAATTTTACCAATGAAATATTTTTCCATGGGATCTTAAATACTTAAAAGCCAGATGAACCATTTCTCCTCGTGTTGGATGGGAACTGGGAAGGAGGACAAGGAGATCCACTAAACAAATTTAGAAATCTATGAAATATCTAGTTAGCTACTCCACCCTAATATATGAACTATGATAGAAATGTTTGTATAGATGATTAATGAAATTATGTTATTACTAAGTATGCAAGGCTTGAAGTTGCTTCGAAAGACGTAATTAATAAAAAAATCTACGGAGCTCGAGCAGACATCAATGTATGGAATCCACGAGTTCTCGATTTCGAGTACAGCAACAGTCAAATTTGGATTCAAAATGGGCCTCTAGATCAACTTAACGTTATAGAAGTCGGGTGGACTGTAAGTATCTCTATGGTTGCGTTTGGGCGAGCTCATATAAGAGCAAAGAGCAATTTTATCTGGGGGATAATTAGAGAAACATGCCTGAAAGACTAACTTTTTAGCAAAAAAGACCCGACCTCAAACCTTTTAAAAAAGGTGCTTTCACGGATTTTGGAAGTTCTGAGATTCGTGATAGCCCTTTAAATTTTTTTTTTTTTTAAAATTATGCTTTCAAGATTTTTAAGAAAATCGTGCTTTCACGATTTTCTAAAGTTCTGAAATCTGTAAACTACCATATTTTTAAAAAGCATTTGAGATCGGGTCTTTTTTGCTAGAAAGTTTATTTTTCAGGTATTATTTTTTAAAGTGCCCTATCTAATCTGCTCTAACACAGAGCAGGTGAACATCAGTTTTATCACTTAAAATAGCTCCTTACCAGAGAAAATGGGGCGAAGAATTATGTTACCAAACATGAAAACAATTCTCCATTTGAGCCAAAGCGCAAAAGTGTCTCTCTTTGCTCCGAAAGAGCTAACCCAAAATGTCTTATTGCCATGCTCAGTCATTCTCTCTCTCTCTCTCTCTCCCTGTCACTTTTCCTAAAGTTCAAGCTCAAGGTTTTTCAATGCATAGATTAAATGTGGGATTTATAGAAGGCTATTGAGAAAGAGTTATGCTGTGTATGCCATAGCTCTCTGCTAGCTCCTGCCACAACAGAGTTGACCTGCTTTAGTTGGTTTTCATTCTCTTTTCTAACTCCCTGCAAAGGAGGATTTATTTGTTCTAGTAACAAGCTACCTGCTCTTTACTAAGTCCCTGCCAGAGCAAATAAAATCTGCTCTGACAAAGAGTGAGTAGAGAGGAGGGTAAAACTGTTGAACAGGTAAATCTTGCATAAAATTTTGCTATACAAGGAGTTATCAAGGAAAAGGGGTGCCTGCTAAAGTAGGTAGCAAAATGTTAGCAAAGAGGATAGGAACCTACTAAAGTAGGTGAACTCTGCTATACAGAGGCTAGTAAAGACCTATGCCATACACAGCCTACAATGGATGTCCACCCATCATGTGCATTAAACCAGTCCACACATCTCTGTGACTACATGACGTGCACGGACTTCTGTACAATGAAAGCTTGTGCACATCACGCAGTCACACAGATGTGTGGACTCTAGTGTCCACTGCATGATGGGCGGCCACTAACTCATCAAGAAATATATCCACAATCTGATCATCATCCTTTGATATATCAGGTAAATCCAATGTTGTTCCGGGACAATCTCAGCCGATTTTTTGTCTACTGGACCGTAAGTATCGTGACCTACCTACAACTTTTTTACTTGAATATTACCTATTTTACATGTTTACTTATTTTGCAAATAAAAAATATATATATTTATGTTTACTTGTTTTGTTCAACAACAGACAGATAGTTATCAAACGACAGGTTGCTTCAACCTTCTCTGCCCTGGTTTTGTACACGTTGACCCTAGTCATCCTCTCGAAGGGTATTTTGCCAACATTTCAACCTTAAATGGACCCCAATTTGATGTGACTATCCAAATTTCCAGGGTAAGTAAAACCAACTTTCAGTTCTTATTCAGGTTTTCTTCTAGAACAGATGATTAAATATCAACATTTGGTTAAAAGGGTGAAACCGGCATCATAAGACTGTCTTGTTAGTGATAAACATAGTTACCAAAGTAGGGTTTTCCTTAAAAGAGAGTTTAAAATGCTGCCTTTTTCATAAAATGTCATAAACATGTTTAAAACTTTTTTTTTTCATATTTTTTTGAAGTCATGATTTTTATGTTTTAAACTTGTTTTCTATGAATTTTTCCCAAAATTTTCCTCATTTTTGTCCCAGAAATGTTTTTTTAAATATTATTAGATGTGTTTTTTTACTTTTTCCCCATTGCTTCTTAGTTTTTCCGAATTTGGCTGATTTTTCACATTTTTTTGCTTTGCTGATTTTTCCCAAATTCCGGACTTGGTAAGGTGATAAATGTTAGAATAGTCCCACATTGCCTGTTGGCTTGGAGATATTCGGCTATATAATGCGGGCACTCCTCACCTTGCAAGTCGGTTATGTGAGGTTGAGTTAGACTCATGGGATTTTACATGGTATATGAGCAAGTATTTCTCCACTCCCCATCATCCAATTCAATTATCCCCGTGATTTGGCTGCAAGTTAGAATAGTCCCATATTACTTGTGGGCTTGGAGGTGTTGGGCTGTATATAATTTGGACACTTCTCACCCATAAAGTTCTACAGTAAATGCCATTGAGTCATTAAACCTAAGATCTGGGCTGTACTCTATGGTCAAAACACTAGCTAAAAACAATATAAACTAATTCATATTTGACTTGCCTATTGAGTTATTTACACTACCAAAACGGGGTGTCGCGGCAACTTTGTTAATATTGATCATTTAGGCTGCCCGGTATCTGTTAGCAGGTACCTCTTCTCGTTGATAACTCCTTATATAACAAGATTTTATGCATGATTTACCTTATTTAGCAGTTCTATCCTCCTCCAGGTGAGCTCTATTATGACAGGGGCTACCAAAGAGTAATATCATACGCAGCCTTAGTTTCTTAACCCATTTTAAGTTTTATATGTAACAGCCATCTTATAATCAGATCTCCACAATCCCATCAAGAAACTAGCGACGCATAGAAATTGCATGGATCGATTGGTGTGTTTCTTTAACACTTTTGCCTTAAAGGAGGTAATTGGCTAGGTGTATGGGGAGGGGCAACAATTTTGTTTATATAGATCACTTGTTTCTTAACCTCTCAAGAAAATAAATGGTAAATTTTGTATTACTTTTTAACTATAATCGGATTTTCACAGCCAAATTTATGAACTAGTCCACCCGCAGAGAACTTGCATGAATAATCTAGTTGCAGCAAAAATCGTGTCGTCAACACGGGTCAAATCCAATTTTATTAAGAAAACTTTCTATTAGTTAGTGTGTGGGACACTAACACCTAACATATATATGAGGAACCCTCTACACCATTATTCCTGTAAAGAGATGAGCTCTTGTTAGAGGCCCTAGAAATTTGTGTAAAGTCCCGCTTATGACTAGATGAGGAAACAATTCATGGAGGAGCCATTTTCTTCCAAAGGGCATGGCCGACTTAGGAAATTAAAAAAGCATTAAGAAAGAGTTAGTATTAGGCAAGCAGCATGAGTGCCAGGTTACTTGGTACTCGGGTCCATTTTTAGGGCTTGTGCGGTGTTGAATTAACATGTGTACCATCTGATGAGGATTGTCGTGCAAAAGATTGGGACAAAAAACATTCTCCATCGTTTGAATCAAGGCCATCAAACACCATATAAAATTAATGGCTATCATGTAAAGCTAGCATACCATTGATTTTAGATGGTATGTAATTTTTTTGTCAATAAACAAATTAGTATTTAACTACATTGAATCAAACACAGGAGATCATATTTCCACTACAAAAAATAAAATTATTAGCGGCAGCCAAAAACTGCCGCTATTAACAAAAAACTGCTGCTAATACCCTTGTCGCTAATAGTCTTAATAGTTTTTTTGTTAATAGCAACAGTTTTTTACTGCCAAAAGCTGCCGCTAATAGTCATATTTCTTGTAGTGTTCATTCTAATCTTTTAAAAATTTGATCTTGAGATAATGGCATCAAATCACATGGATCACACGATGATTCAACAGCGCACACATCTGAAACAATTAATGACCCAAGTACCAAGAGTATCGGTGCTCACAAGTACTTAATACTAACTCAAAATTAAAAAGGGACAAGTGCCTTTTTAACTAAGTAGTAACGTAACTGTCTTGAAACTTAAGGTTGTATTTGGGTTAGCTCTAAGACCAAATAAAGACCAAATAGGCAGGCAAAGAGCAGTTTTATCACTCAAAACAGCTCACCGCTAGAGCAAATGAGAAAAGATGTTGTGTTACCAAACGTAAAACCAGTTCTCCACTAGAGAAAAAGAGCCACTCTTTGGCCCAAACGAGGTAACCCAAAACGCAGCCTAAAGCTTTATTTTCTGAGAAGTAGGTAAAGAGAAGAAATGAATGGTCTTAATTAAGAATCTACATGGGTAGCTTATGTGCATGCAATGAATTGAGCATCTGATTAATATGTTTTGTTTGTTGATTGTAGGATGATCATAGTGGTGGGGATTGGGTACTGACAATATATGATGATATACTTATTGGTTACTGGCCAAAAGAATTGTTCAGTAGTTTACATGATGGGGCTTCTGAGGTTCATTTTGGAGGGCAGGCTCACACCAACATAGAAGAGATTAGCCCTCCAATGGGAAGTGGCAATTTCCCAAGTGAAGGCTCTAATTATAAAATAGCAAGTTATTTTAAAAATGTTCAATTGGCGAATTCAAAGGTGGCTCTCACATTTGGACCTCCTGACGGAAGCAACTACAAAATTTCAGAATTTAAGGACAGCTCTTGCTACGGCCTCAACAACGAAGGAAATAGACACGATGAGTGGGGATACTTATTCTTCCATGGGGGACAGGGAGGCCGTTGTTAGTTATTACTAATTACAATTAGGTGCCATCTCCGCCAAAACATTTTTTAATAAAGTAATATTTTGTGAAAACATAATTTCTTCAATTTTATGTGCTATTTTTCAAGGTTTTAAATCTTGGTATGGGCGGATCGGATCGGTCGGTCTCGAAGGAAAAATTTTCTAGTGAAAAAAATGAAATCTATCAAAAATTTGAAAAACTGAAGGAGAAAAAAAAAAAAAAAGTACTTAAATGATAATCACTGAATTTTGACTCTACTTGACAGCTTTAACTCAAATGACGGGAGATAATTTTTTATCCCAATCTTTAATGCCAAAGATTTTTAGATTATGGCCCTTTTATTACGCGACACACATGATGATTTTATGTGGTACAAATCTTAAAAAGTGATCCAAATACGAAGTCACATAGATCTTACCTAATACTAGCTCTTAGCAGATCGTATGTGGGCATCTTACCTAAGGCAGTCAATTTCATACCCTTATTATTAGCATCTTTTAGTGATTTTAAAATAAATAACTATATGGGCCATTTTTTTTCAATAAACTTTATCTTCTCGACTTAAAACGTGGAAAAAGTGGGAGAGAAGGCCTCTATCGCAATATCACTCGATGAGGAGTACTACACCTTTGTACTGATTGAGCATGACTCATGGAAAATTGAATGCCATGCACCATAGGCCGTGTGCGGATCAAATCTGTTGTCCTGACTCTCTTAAATGATCTTACACCATCAACGATTTAAGATGTAGGTGATCCGTACCGTCAAACTGATAGATTATAGATTGAAATGCAACAAACCCAAAAATAGTATTTTTGGGAGATTTAAACCATCTAATTTATGCACTATAATATCAACCATTGTTTTTACTTTGAATGGTTGATGTTAAAGTTCGTCAATCCCATGGCTCATAAGCATGTTTATTTGGCCTGAGAGATGTTCCAATGATAGCTTGCCACCACTTGGACAATTTAGATTGATTACGTATATGTGCCACATTGCCAGCATAATGATAAACCAGACTTCATTAATGAGATTAAATAAATCGAATTTTAATGGTGCAAGCAAGGATAAAAAACTCGGATTTCGTTTCCATTTCGGTGGTACTACAAAAAAAATATAGGATACACCGACAGCTGAAATTAAGTGTCGTCAGCGTAGGGGAAGATTAGGGTCAGGCATATTTTTTTTCTTCTCCCTTCGCACGAACTCCCTTCTCCCCTCTCCCCTCTCCCCTCTCCCTTCATTCCCTCTCGCTCAAACCTCTCTTGCTCAAATCTCTCTCGCTCAAACCCTAAATCCTCCTCTCCTTTTCACTTCTCCGCCAATGAGAGTAAGAAGCCCTAGCTAGCTTTGTCACCATTTGAAGTAGTCACTCGCGCCCAGCGCCCGAAGAATCAGATTCAATCGGTGCCGAAGCATCAGAATCAACAGCCAAAATCAATAGAGGCGGCGGGATCTTTTGTTTCATCTACTTCCTTCGCCATCGAAGATCTTTGAAATTTTCGGAGTTAATAACGCATTAAAAAGGTAGATCTTTGAATTTTTTTTTCCCAAATTCCAATCACAAAACCCTAACCTCTTCAATTTGATTTCAGCCTCGAAATCTCCTCCATTCAGATCTTCAATTGGAGCGAAGTGACCCTGCTTTTTCAATCACAAGGTCAATTTCCCCAAATCTCAGAAGATCTGGCGATCTGCTGTTTAGCCTCTTCGATTTGTTCAACTCAATGTTTTCCTTGCTATCAAAATTATTTTTCTCATTTTCTGCAACTATTTTATTATTATTGTTGCTTTTCCAATCTTTAGTTGGTCCCTAGCCCAATAAATTTCTTTAGATGGTACATGGTTTTATCATATGAATGGCATATGATATTATATGCAAATTTCTTTATATTTCAATTGTTTACATTTATCATATACTTCTTAATTTTTTTTACTTAAAAAAAGATGATTGAATGTTATGAATCAATGATCTAATCCACAAAGCCAAAATCGACTCAGACAATATTGATCATGGTGTTCAAAAGATGAGAGACTAAAAAAAGTAAACCTGAAATGATAGCCTGGAGAGTGAGCTGTTGGCCGGAAGATCTTTCAGAGCTTTCTTTGCATCTGCGCGTTTTTGACGTGTTGCATATCTAATATAATTCTGAGTTCAGGTTTCCTGTGTCAGGCTAGCTTGAAATGTAGAGGTAGCAATTGCTAAACAAATGATCAAATATGCAAGCAGTAATTTTTTTCAAGATCAGATTTACATATCTGATTCAACTCCCATACCATACGCATCATGCAAAAAAATTTGTAAATTCGAGAAAACTTTTTGGAACTTTTTAAATATATCCTCGAACTATATGGTGAGAGGAAAGTAGTCAACAATCCACAATAGAAATAGGAGCGTAGAGAGAGAGAGAGAGAGAGAGAGAGAGAGAGAGAGAGAGAGAAGAGAGAGGGGAGAGATGAAGAAGATACCAGAAATCTAAACATCCAATTGAATTGATGAAATGCTAGACACCTTAATACTTAGTGATCTCACTTCCCTATCAAGACACCAGTAAGGCTTCAAATTACCTGGACACATAATTTTTGGATTTCTCCTATCCGAAGAATTCTCAGCATTTTCCATGTCTGAAATCCTACCTTAAGATATCAAATATTTTATATAAGGTTTAATTTTTATTTTTTTATTTAGTAGGTTTTCTTTCAATTATCATGTCATTTTTCCTTGTGTGTTTCTTCTATAGGCCAAGGCCCATAAATAAGAGATATTAAATATTGTTGTTCTTTTTGCCTTTGGATTTTTCATTGTTGCAGGAAACCATTTATACAGTGGGTAACATTTTTCTTAGTTAACAAATTGTAGAAACCAATTTGGTTTCTTTTGCACATTTTTGATAAAAGAATGAGGAAGCGTGTAGAAAACATAAATCTGAATTCCAAAAAACGTCAGAAGAATGGTAGGGAAAGTACGAACATTTTAGAAATGGATTCCTGAATATCTTGATGCTTTAGAGGAAGGTTATCTATTAAGATTGAAGGTTGCAACATTGTCAACCTTCCGGTTGAGCTAAAAGCCCAAACCCATGAAGGCTAGCTCATATGCGGCCTCTACATCCCAGATGTGTTTGATGTAGATCTTGTCCCAGATATCCTAATTAAGACTGTTAAGATATCTGGCCAATCCATCATTCCTTTTGAAGTTTTCTACACAGGGTGCCAGCCTTTGGAAATCCTTTGTCTAGAACATGACACCCATACCCTGCTGCTTCAGGTTCTCACCATGCTGTGAAACTTCCACGATATACCCTGCAGCTTAATCTGATTTGTAGACGTTTCTTCATCTTTGACCAAGGAGATACTTTCGCCATGTGTAAAACTCCAGTGTGTACTCGAAACAGCATTCCATTCAATAAGCATAAATTTGCCTGCTAAGCTTAGTTTATAAAATCTCAATTCCAGTTAAAGACAGCTGCTTGATCTCTAACTAATCCTAATATACCACTCCTATTATAATTAAAGATCTAATTAAGCAAACTAGTTTTTTAAACCTAAAAAGTTGAGCCAATTAACAATATAAAAATATTATTACTACTAAAATATAATTTAGCATGTCAAATTGACCAATTTTAACTATAATGACCCTGTTTCTCTCCGATTAATTGGAGTTGACATGCGATTTATTAGGGCCAACAGCTGATATATTAGGGCCAAAGTTACTTAGTTCGCTGATTTACTCAGTTTCAATTCAGGTTCACAATTCGCAATTCATTACTATCAAACTAACCAGATTTGCTAGGGGTAGTATGAGTTATAGAAGTATTTATTAGTTTTATAATATTAATTTGCACTCTTTAGTAAAGATATGCAAATGATCACTGGTTTAATTATAAAACTTAAAAATCATAAAGTACTAGGTTCAAATCTCCTTTCTATGCTTTTAAAATTTTGTGTTAAAACAAAATAGTTACCGCTAACCTGCCAATTTGCTTGTCATGCCAAATCGGACAAAATTGAACTACGAACTTGTTCGCTCTACCCAGTTCGTGATTCGTTAGGAGAATGAGAAAATTAAGTAACATAGATTAGGGATGCCAATGTGGGCTGAGCAGCGCCATGTTCAAACCAGGTCAGAACTGACGGATTACACTGAGACCAGCCTGTCTAATTTTGGGCCTAAATCATTTGAGCTCAATCGCAACACGATTCACTAGGCGAATTATTAATTTGCCCATCACGAAAAGGACATAATCAGAACAATTTTGATGTAATCAAACCAGCTACATATTAGACATGTTCATCGAAAAATGGATTATTTAACTCATACTCGGTGCCCTTATTCATTTGGTCTGGAATCTTGATGATGCCTTTCCATCTACTGGTTGCTCATTTGTAGGTCTCATCACGATCTCCTAAAGATGGATCCTATAAGAGATTCCCAAAGGTTATGTGGATTCTATAAGAGATTGCTCATAGGTATACTGATGTTGCAACCTTTTTATCGAGATGGGGCTTAGCTGCCAGTCAATGCAAAGCTGTCAAATGTCAATGCAAGGTGCTCAATTTACACACACACACACACATATCTAAAGTTTTTTTAGTTGGTCTAGATGAATTTTCATTTTACTTGATAAATAATAATAGAGTTATCTTATATAAGTCCGACTTTCTTAACAATTTTGTTTTCTTTTATGTAGCAGAGTTAATTTCTATTGAGAATTTGATTCAATTAGGGGAACAATTCAACCTAAGGAAGGTTGGATCTTTGAAGTTCAAGCGCACATTGGTTGGTAATTTATTTTTGGCAAGACCTTGGTTGGTAATTTTCTCCGACCTAGGCAAAGGTTATGTGGATTTTGTCCTAAGCTAATCGAAGATTATATTCTAGTAAGTATGTGTGTTTGTTCTTTCTATTTCGAGATTCCATTTTAATTTTCTTTTGGTTCTTGATGCAGTTTTTATGTTAAATTTGTGGAATAACATTAATGAGTCTGATAGGATTTTGATTTTGAATTGAACTACCTGTTTGCAGCAGCTAGGCATCAACAAGTATTCATTTATAGATTACTCTACCTGGGCTGGAATTCACGGTGACATCTACATAGTTGAAACTCTAGAGGACCTGCATTCCAACTGTTTGAAGAAATACCTGAATGGGTTCTAACTTGTGTGGTACTCTTAACTCCCAAAATTACCAAAGGCTCCGTGAAAGATGGTGATCTGAATGCCAATATTTCTTTTTTTAGCACTTTCAACATACAAAAAATCTAATATTTGTTGGAAAAAATTAAATTTTTACGACATTTTTTCTTTTCTTTTTTTCTTTAATTTCTATTTTACTAATTGAATTTTTAGTAGCATTTTTTTTGTTGTTTTTTTTTTCATTTCCATTTTAAAGTTGATTTTTTGCAGCTTTTCCCCCTAACTTTGCGTTTGAAAATTTTGGAGTAGCCCTTAAGCTATTACAAAGCACCTTTTTAGAAACTTTGACTGCAAGTTTGGACTTGGTGCTGGCTCCCCCAGCAGGCTTTTATTTTGAAATTGGATCCTCACTCTTTCATCTCTATATCGAAATGTGCAACAATTGAGGAGGTTTAGCTTCCTTGGATATTAGAATACTCAAAAAAAGACCCTATTGGAGAGGGAAATTCGTGAAAGTTTGCAAATACATCTTTTGCAAAGAGTTTAGTCAATCATTGTCGCGGATCACATATACCAAATACATCTTTTGTAAAAGCATTTGCTTGTTTAAATGTAAGGTTATATGGGACAATTAGGTTGGATTTAAGCTATTTATATGTATGTGTCATTAATATTACTAGTTGAAATCTCCAGGCTTCATTGTCCTATTGGAGAGGGAAATCAGACCGTGAAAGTTTGCAAAGAGTTTATGGGATTTCTTTTCTAGCTAGAGTCAAAGAGGTTGAAGGTACAATGTCTTGATTTTCCTTTGTCCTAGCAAACATTGTCCATTTCTTCCCGCTTCCCTCATGTCATAATTTGTTGTTTTGCTCTGTTGTGGGCCTCTTATGCTTAAATGTTGTGTTAACTTGCTCTGCTGTGGGCCTCCCTCATATGTGTGTGTGTGTGTGTGTTTCTTATCTTTTCTGAGGTGGTGTTGAACTGATGTTATCGATTCATTCGTAGGTAGCAGAAATGACTTACATGCTTGCGAACATATTTCCTTCACTATATTGTAGAGGATTTGGCATTGCAGAAGACCAAGTGGACAATACTGATGGAGCCATATTATCTCAAGATGCAAGTGGAACGTGCATGGGAGAGGGTGAAGGTCTAAATGATGTGAGTGATTAGATCAATGATGAAGCTCAACTTCTTGGAACTTCTGAGAAGGTAATATATTGCAACTGGGCTTTTGTTGCATTTTAATTTTCTTGGAATTTTGTTACTTGTACAATGGAAATTATTGGATGCCCTGAAACAAGGATCAAATATTGGTGTCTGAGCATGTATCAACTATCCTCCCAACCACCACCACCAAAGAAGAAGACGATTTGTACCATATGCGTTAGATGTGCATTAAACAATATGAATGTGTGTGTGGGATTTGTTTTATTCTTGAAATAAAATTCATAGATAACTTGGATTAGGTGTGGCTCCAAAATCTCCTAAAGATCTTGAAAGAAAGCAAGGGATAAATCATAATATGCATAGTCCCTTATTTATATTCAACAACATATCCAATTCAGATGTATGCATTTTCATGAAAGAGCCCAGAATAACCTCTTTGGATAAGTATATATGTCTTATAACAATATTTTGGTATAAGTTTCGTCCTTACGAGTGTACTTTGGTCATCATCATCCCCAGTATCGTCATCCTTTATTTGTTTACTTTGATAACTATGATAGTTTAATGCCCACAAGCCCACAAGTGAGGTTCTAACTCGGTCTCTGTATCGGGTATCATATCTTTGGACCGATATATATCAGTCAATACCGATACCTTTTTTTTGTTGGAAAAAATGTTGGTCAATACTGATACAGTATCACCCGATACGAATACCAGTATCGGGCTGGTATCGAGTTCCGGTGAAACCGATACTTATCTCCATTTCATATAGAGATCAGCCGATACTTGATACCATGTTCCAGAGATTTGTATGCAATATTTATAATTTCCCCTAATATTTTTACTTCACTTTTACTCATGCATTGCTCATATTTTTCTTAAATTTTAGCATGAATTCAAAACATATTGACTATTATGTTACTTCTCTTTTTCATCCTCTTGTAGAAAGATCAATTGGAAAAAAATTATGAGCTTTGTGGAGGTGCTGATGAGATTCCTGGCCTGGAGTTTCCAGGTTACCCTGGTATGACAACTTGAGGTCAACAAAGGAATGGAAGAGATGTGTCAAGGAGGTTTTTAGGCGGTAAGTATATCAGGACTTTGTTCTTTGCAGTTTTGCATTATTGTTAGTTTCCATTTTTCTATTCTGCAAATCCTAGTATTATTATCAAGATTAGAACTGGCATTATTATTAGGAAATGAGTAATTTAAAGATCTAGAGAAACACCAAAAAGATTTTGTGTGGGTGAACGAACAAGATGGGGATGCAATGGAACTGACATTCAGCAAGAAGAAGATCGAGGCAAGGAAAAATTGCCCTTCAAAGCTCAAAACACGCAGAAGATCATGGAAAAGATATTAACTTGTAATTTGCAATCAAAGCTGAAGCTCATAAAACAAGACTTCTCTCTCCTTAAATCTATTTAAATTTGGTAATTGGGACCCAGATTGGTGCTGGCATCAGCCGATTAATATGGCCACAGTTTCTATAAACATGTTTCCTTTTTGTTAATTTTGAACATGTTTTTATAAGTTTGAAGTATTTTGCAGCTATTAATTCAGGGATTCTCTGCTGAAATTGTTTTTTTCTCTACTTATTTTATGTAGAGTGTGTTAATGGTTCACTACAATGCTGGTTTAATGTGGGGATTTGTGGTTTGTAAACAACTTTCTAGTACATTGTTGTCTTTTGTCAGCCAAGGCTTTTTAAAAATATTTTTTACTAGTTACTGGGTTCTTTCATATTTCGAGTTTCCTCTTCACCAAGGTTTTCAAGTTAGTTTAAAGAGTTCGTTCCAAAAAATAGTCATTTTCTCTACTTATTTATCATTTAGCCAGATCACCTGATCAAGCTCAATTCATTGTGGTTTTTAAGATACAAAAACTAAGTGTAAATTCAAGAAGAGAGTTAATCTTCGTTCTACTATAAAGAGCTCAAATAATCATTATGGGTCTTAAATACTCTTTCGTTTCTATGTGTACCGTACTATTTTAATTTGGTTATTATCATGTTATATAGTGCAGTGGACCAATTTGATCATTGCCCAACAACACCACTATATATATATATATATATATATATATATATATATATATATAAAACATGGAATTGTAGGCTACTATAGAAATTAATGGTGAAGTGGGGAAAAAAATTTTATTTTAAAATTTTTTATTTTTTATTTTAAAAGAAATCACCTACCTGTCAGCATAGATGAAAAAAACAATTATTTAAAAAACTAATATAGCCGTTGGCGTGTAACCCTATCACTGAGCTTCAACCTTTGGCGAAACTGTCGGCGTAAGAATTCACCGACAGAGTTATCGCCGACAGTTGGAAGCGGCCGATGTACTCAAAGCCGACGGTTGGGGAATCCTATGCCAACGGCCGCCAGCCGTCAGCGTAGGGGCGTTTTTTTGTAGTGTGGGGACCGAAATTTTGAATTGAAATTTCGGCCGAAATCTTTCCTATGGTATAAAAAAAAATGAAATTTTATATTAGCGTTTTGGTTTCGGTGGGGGCCGAAACCGAAACATTTCGGCCGAAATTTTCAAATTTCGGTTGAAGTTTTGAACCATGGGTGCAAGATCAGCTAAACACCATTTTTCTGTTTAAATGTCCATCAGAGCCATTATCCCTTATCATTGACAATTATATACATGGGACAGGTGCCTTCATTTACAACGTAAGATTCTTCCTTCTTAGTCGCATTTCATTGCTTAAATTGTTGACTGCTTTGACTCGGATGATGGAGATCATTTTTATTATAATTTTCTACATGATAGATCTTGAGATCATGTTCTTACCATCATACATTCAAATTTTGATTGCATATGACACACATCCTGAAAAGTAATCCAAGAATACACTCATGATCATATTCATTTCTTCAAATGCATGCTACTTGTAATAAACATCTGACCGTCTCATGGTAGTCTCATAATGTCAAGATCTATTGTGATGAAAATTGAGAAGAAAAGTGATTGATATTGTTTGATTCAAAGCAGTCACGGGTTTAAGCATTTGAAACACGGGTTGGGAAGAAGAATCTTGCGTGGTAAAGGAAGGTACCATTATGTATAAGCTTCGTGGCCAAGCATACACACAAACTAAATTCAAGTTTTTCATAGTAAATGATTATAATATTTCAACAAGTCTTACTAGAAATATCAAAAGATCGAAAACGTCCAAAGATTAGATAGCTTTATGATATGGGCAACGCCATTAACATAAGCCTGTGTTTGATTAAATACGCACCAAGTGGACCGTGCACTTGCTTTATTTTATTGTCATCTTTTCATCTTCACCATAGCAAGTGGCCAACTTTGTGTACATTAATGTGTTGTGTTCTTCAACCAACAGAAAAATTGACGAACGTCTCATCATTCTTGAAATTACGTATTTTTTATCGCAACATAATAATTGTGATAAAAATTAAACTTATAAAATATCTTGGACATATGCACTGAAAACTGTGAAGATTGGGTGGTTAACTGTTAATCACAGCACTTGATGATAGAAAGAACTCAAGAAGTGAATGTGATGTGCGAATAAGATTGCAATCTCTAAGAAGCTCCGTGCCCCTTTAGTTATTCTATCGGCGCACAGGGTTATTAGCACACCTGCATCCAAGGTACAACAACCCACTATACAATAAACCTTTTTTGAGCACAAAAGAAGGAACTCAGACTACATACTGTTGTTTGCTCATATTAAAAACAGAGAACAACATAAGAATCGAGGTTGAAGAAAGAGAAGAAGATTTTAGTTAGGTGTTTTTAGGGTTTTAGAGAAAGCAATATAGAGAGTACGATTCGCTAGTTCTGATAAAATAGTCCCACATTGCCTATGGGCTTGGAGGTCTTGGGCTATATATAATTTGGGCACTCCTTACCTTACACAGCCATGAATTAGATGAATGGAGATCGTTTTTCATCCCAATCTTCTACATAATGGATCTTGAGATCATGGCCCACCATTGACTGCATTCTACTTCAGCATATGCATCTCATAGATATGTATTATATCCTCTTGCCACTTTCTCATTAGCCTCTATAATTCATTATTTGTTAATCAAAGTCTTAGAGCCTCCTTTGTATGGATTGGGGTCGTGGGTTCTACACTCCAGGTCAGGTGTTGCTCCTGAACTATCATACTCTCTACTATATGTATGGGGACATCCAGATTTATCTATGCCATATGACATTATTGAAAAAACAAAAAAAATTATGGGATAGCACATTCAGCGGGATCCTATATCTTTTCTTCTCCTAATTTACCCTCCTCTCTCTGTCTCTTGATTTTGTTTATACGAACAACAATTTCTCTCTCTCTCTCTCTCTCTCTCTCTCTCTCTCTCTCTCTCTCTCAACTTTGTTCACATGAACAACAACCAACATGTAACACAGCCCTAGACGAAGGCCACTTGACTAAATAATGAACAAAGAAAAATCATCAAAGAAATAAACAGCCAACTTTAATTAAAAAAAAAAACATAAGCAAAGTAGAAAGATAAACATCAACTTTCTTTTAATTTTGCAATAAAATAATGTCATCAAGCCCCACCAAAGTGTAGAAATTTTCGACAACAACTTTCCATCAACCATTCCGACTTCCAACACTTTATACACCACATTCTTTTCTCGCAACCAAAATTTGAAAGGCGACAAACATGACCCCTTATTAGAAGACCAAACTAAAAAACAATGCAAAATGCTCCATCAACATGAGAACCTAAACTACTAATCAATAAATTATTTAACAAGTGGAACCATAGGGACAAATACTCATCAAGCTTAGAATTTAGACGCAATCAGACAGTTCAGTGATCGAATTCGAAGGTGCGATCCGGGCGAAATCATTGACAGTAAACCCCACCTTTTCAAACCTCCCTTTCTGACTATTCTCTCTGAATTTCATATATTCCGAGCAAATAAATGGCTTGTAAATCCTTGAATTCCCTTCACCCAACACTTCCTTGGGTGCTAAGATCACCTTCTCATCCTCAAAACACCAGAAGAAGGCCACAGAAAGTCGGTTTATGGGTTTCTTCAATACGACCCGATGTTCAGATGATCTAAATCTGCCATTGCTCCAAGCCTGCAACAAATCACCAACGTTCACCACCAAAGTCCCTTCACATGGATTTATGTTCATCCAATTCCCTTCCTTTGATCTTACTTGAAGCCCACCAATCTCATCTTGATAAAGAATTGTTATACAGCTCATGTCAGTGTGCATCCCTAGCCCTTCTGTCTCTTCATCTTCAACACATTCTAGTGGGGAGTAGTTGTTTATTCTCAAATACCCATGACAATTTTTGAACTCAGATTCACAGAACTTTTTATCGGGACCATCAAATAGAATCATCAAGAGAACCTCCTCAATTTTCGTCGATAATTCCATCATCTTTCCTCCATATTCTTTCAATATGTCACTTTAGAAAAGAACAAAAAAAAAAGTAACGATAAGCCATTAATCAATAAACACATAAGTAAAGGTTAATTATGTTATCATACCAAAATTCGGAGTGGGTATCATCAAAAAGGACTTCAGCGGAGCTCTTAGCGGAGGTGTAGAAGTCGGGTCCGGAGATGCGGAGGCTTTCAAAAAAGGGAGAGGCTATGAAATGTGGAGTGTAGGACTTTATGAGTGATGAAGGACCAAGCTTGAGTTTAGTGTCTAAAGGGAGGCTGAAGAGGTTTTTGGAGAGAGAGATGAGGTTGTCATAGAGGTCATTGGAGATGCCATGGTTTGTGATGTGAAAATAGCCCCATTCCTTGCAAGCCTGTGAGAGGGAGGAACGTGAGGAGGCTTCTATTGGTTGTGAGATGTCTAAGAGATGAAGCTGCACAGATGTCTGGGATTCAGACATCATTATTTACGAGACAGAGGAAAATGGGCTTTGGGGGATATGAGAGTCAGAAGATGGCTTGTTTTGTTGTTTTTATTGATAAAAAAGTCAATGAGATTTGAGTTGTTAATTAGCTAGGAAATGGCAGCAACTGGCAGGAATGATGGAGGTTTTAGTGGCCATCTTGACTTTGTTAAATTTTGTGCTTGGAGTTATGAGCTTTAGATTCTTTATAGACAAGTTTATCATAAGGACGCCCCACAAAATTATAAAATCAATAGCTAAATAAGGTATAAAAATATTAGAAAACCATTGGGTCTATTTATGGAATGATTTGAGATGCCTTTGGAGTTGTGGATCTTTGACAAGTAAATTATCAAGAAAGCATCAATAATTATTTGTGTTCAACATTGGAAAACCAACTTTCTATTGTTGTATCATCCTACATAAGCATTGGTTATTACACTTTTCACCTAAATTTATTAATATTCGAAGAAAAAAAAAGGACTAATGTGAAGGAAGACCATAAAAAGGATAATGTGTCCTCACGAACAGCTAGCTTTAGGGGATCATTATACCAAAATAATATAGAACCTTGGTTGCACCAACCAAAACTCTAAAAGCATCCACATTCCCATGTGTGAAAAGAAAATCAGGAATATTTATTATGGGGTAAAAAAAATTCACCCCACTATTTTCAGTCTTGCACCCACTACTTCTCCTTCCTCTTCTTCATGATCAGCTCTGAAATCCCACAGCCCATTCGAGATCCCAACTTAGCCCTCTTCTACCATCCACCCTCGTCGTCTACTCATTCAACCATCAACCACCCTCTTACTTCCCTTTCACCCCTCTTCCATCTACAATCAAGCCACGCCTCACTCGGCGCTTCCCATCGCCAAAAAGTTGGTTCAAACTTGACTGAAAATCAGCTCTATACCTAGCTGATCATTGTAAACCCTTACCTTTATCGTTAGTGCCTTTCCGCCCGAACCATCACCCCGAATCTCTTCCGCTCAGGGCTCTCTACCTCTCTATAATTGTCAGATTCTGGCGAGGAAGCTGTCGAAAAAATCGCTCGTCATATTTACATCTCTCCAATCTCTTACTATTTCTCTCTCGCTCTCTCTTTCTCAAACCACTCAAAGCACCACGGTCGTTATTGCTGCCACTACATGTTCAATCAGGTTACTACCACCATCACCGATAGATTTCTCATCGTCTTTGAAGTTGATATCATTGTCGCCCCCATCCGCAAAGGGGTTCTATCATCAAAAATGATGTTGTCGTTGTTGTGACATCGGAGTTAAAGGAAAATATAGGAAGAAAAAAGAAGAGAATGCTTAATGAACATGACACAGTGGTAGCATATTTTATGAAGAAATGATAAAAGATAAGTGGTTGCAATTATAACTTTTCCCTAATAACTGGGTGCAAATAGAAGGTCGGTGCTTTTAGAGTTTCAACGGTGCAAATAGAGGTATCAAAAATATTTATGTTAAAAGTTTTTTTTTAGAATGCAAGTTAGTTGACTCTTGGATGTGGACCAATCCCATAAATAGATGAAAACTGATATTAAAATCAAAGGGTACCTGTATTTGTGCCCACGCATTTTGAAAGTGCCCACATCTCAGACTCCTTCAAAATTATTATTGTTTTGGATTAGATGATAGAGATCATTGCGCACTTATCAGACGACCAATTTTTGATTCTATGTGTTACAATTCCTTAAAAAGTGGCCCTTGAATCACATGATACAAATCACACTCAAATGTGAATTAAGGGGTATTTTTTGAGATTTGTGACATGGAATCAAAAATTGACTATATGGTTGATGCACCATAGTTTTAAGATCTATAGTTTTTAAGATTGGAGTAAAACATAATCTCCATAATCTAATATGAAGCAATCAATAATTTTCAAGGGTGTAAGACGTGCTTCACTGATTTTCAAGGGTGTAGGACGTGTGCACAAATAAATGTATCCAAAATCAAATCTTTCTAGAATTTTAGTGGAGTTCTATAGTTAAATAACTAAACCCCTTGTGTAGCTGAACCAACCACGCCAACAACCAGCTGCCCAAATTAGGCAATGAGATGAATTTAAATACGGCCCAATTCACGAATTGAAGGGAGTCCAAAGAGGGCCTAAACGATTAAATGTGGTACTAAATTTAAGGGTCCATCATTTCTTTGACAATATTCCCATTAGCGTCATTGGTGACGCTGAGCACTGGTGATTAGTCAATAGTCATAGTTTAAGAAACATTAAATTATTTGGGGAAATGATAATAAGATTCAGCACAAAAATTAACATTTTAGTACTCCAAATGAATCAGAGCTATGGTCAGAGGTTTCGGATTTCGAGTTCAACCACATCTTTAGAATTTAGACATGGAAGAATATTCGCATGTAGTCAAAATTCTCCTATTTCCAAGGGTTAGAGATGTGATTAAACTCGAAATCCGATTCAACTTAGTTAGATTTTGACTATTTCCCCAAATCAATCATTTACTATCATTTCCTTGCTTTCTTAGGATTCAGTTTTTCTGGGGACTAGCTCCTAACAACCATATTCACTCCATAATGAGCAAAAGTCTGATTGCGAACCCTTACCCCTAAAACTGCAATCATTAGGAGATTTGAATCATCCAATCTGTTCATTCTAATATAAGACAGTTGTGCTCTTTTTTTTTTAACCAATAGATGTTAAAGTGCACCAATCGACTGATTCTGGTCCTCTGATGGCTGTGATCTTTTGCCTGTGACATACACCAATGATGAGCTTCCAGATCAGATGGACTGTTTGGATTAATTTTGGATTAATCTAATATGTGTGCAACTTGGTATAAGATTTGAGTGTGGATGGTCACACCTCCATCCGCGTGAGCCAAGTTTATTTTGATATGCCGTACTTGCATTAATTCATGCATTTTATAATTTTAAAAATATAATAGCATATTTGGCGTTACACGTCTTCTGTCATAATTGAGGATAAGATGTACAAACTGATGACCGATTGACCCATCAAGGGGATGACACTTTACCAACATGCCTAGAATTACATTTGGCCACTGAAATGATTCAAACGCTTACTTTAACAAATTTTAAGAGGCCTTGACGTACGCAAAAATCAGCTTTCAAATGATAGAAGATGCTCCTCAAGAGCTTGCAAATATTATGATGCTGTTAACCCCATTAGCCCTCTGTCTCCCCATAACCTAAAGAGTCTTTTAGTCAGCTTTAGGATATTGATGAAATTGCTTTCCTCATGATCTTCGATTTTGTGATCCAAAATTTACATCAACTTCCTCAATGAAAGCAATTGAGACATTTATTCATCGTCATTAAATATTTTTTTTACGATAAATGTTTTGCTCTACTTCTTTTGCAATTTTGGGAGAGCAGAATATGTTGGATTACTTGTTTGAATTAAAAGTTTTATATTTCATAAATTGTTTACATCTAGAGACATCTCAATCGCAGGTCTATATTTTGTAAATGGCAAATCAAGGATGAGGGATATGGCATCCTAATCCTCCCCTTTTATTCTTTATTTAATTTTATTTTATTGCTTAGTTTTACAGTTCTCATCACTTTCTTTAAAATCAGTAATCTACTGGAATATTGTGATATATTTGTGGTAGTTCTTTTAGTTAATTGCCATTTTCATTGCATAATTTTCATACTAATCTCTGTGAGAACGATCTCGTACTCCGCACTCATTAACTACAATCCGATTCGTACGCCTGCGAGTTTAAAACAAGATTAAAAATCACAACAATGACTTTCTAAATAAGACTCCATAACATCAATGATTCACCTTGATGATGCTTTCGAACGTTGTATCACAAATGATAAGTGCAACATCAATGAGAAGTTTTTTTCTTTTGCTTTGATTAACAAGTCTAAGTCGGTTAGCTTTCCACTGGAATCCTAGACTGGAGAAATTGGCTTGAATAAAAATTCCAACCTAGTTGGTGGGTTGGGACCAGGATCACCTAAGGATGTGGAGGGGGAAGAATGTTGTAACCAAGGTATCAAAAATCGGCCGATACTGATACGTATCAATATCTCATATCATTATCGCCGATATGTCTCAATCAAAATCGAGATTTTAGTTTTCTTTTTTTTTTTACAAAATTGGCCGATACATATCAGCCTTGAGCAAACCAATACCCGAGACCGATACCGTTTTGATACCTTGGTTGTAACCATAGTTACCAAGTCGAAGATGCAGAAAAAATCGGCAAGGGAAAAAAAGGGGAAAGAATCGGTAAAATCGGGATTTTTTTTTTTTTTTTAAATAAAGAAATTGAGGGATCAAACCTGTCGCAAAACCCTTAATTCGATCCTTATTATTGAATTTATCATGAAAATTTTGTGAAAAAAAATACATTTAAAACTCAAAAATCGTGTTTTTTTTTAATTAATCGAGTTTTTTGAAAAAAACATGTTTTAATCATGAAAGGAACAGTATTTCAAAAAATTGCGATTAAAATGCAATTTTTAAAAAAATTGTGAAATTTGGTAACTATGATTGTAACAACAATAGGGATATGGCCCTTTTTAGGGTGGGCATTATAGATAATATAGTCAGCCTTAGACAGAAGGCAATTTTCAGTAGGATAGACATATTTTCAACCGAAGATTCAATCTTTATGATATGGGGTTTGCACCATTAAAACTATTGACTAACTAGAAGCATAAGATGGAAACCATTTTCCCCCAACACTTCCACGCAATGGATTGTAAGACCACCTATCCGGCAGTCAGATGTTCATTCCAAGTGGAACGCATTGCCAAAAGTAACCCAAGAAATATTCTCATGTTATTTCATTATTACTAATTACTTTTAGGGATGTGTCCCATGTGGAATTAATACCTGACAGTCCGATAGGAGGGCAATGATCTCAAGATCTATTGCATGGAAGATTGGGATGAAAAATCATCTCCATCGTACGATTCAAGGCAGTCAAAAGTTTTAACATTAGACCCTAGGCTTGAGTAGAATCTATGTACAAATACCAGTCCTCTTTTAGGATTAAAAAAAATACCCAGAAAATAATATGTGATCAATACCAAAAAATTAAACTTCTTTGGCATGTGATATTTTGAAAAGAGAGTTGCATTAGGAGGATCTAGAATTTGCACTCAAATTTCTATTAGAGCACATAAAACATAAAAAGAAAGACTTGGTATTTTGTAATTTACTCTTCGTAGAACACTATCTAAGCCGTCAGATTTGAAGTTCATGGTGTAAAGATTAAGGTGCCAAAGATTGACACAAAATGCGATTTCTACTAGCAAATTCATCACAATCAAATCCCATCATTTGCTTCATTGGTCAACTATGACGAATCACATGATAGAGATCATGTTTCATGCCAATCTTTGGCGTTAAAGATCCTTACATCATAACCTTCAAATCATAGGACTTAGATGATGTTCCACTCAACACCGATCACAAAAATACTAAGCCTTTCTTTCTAAACTATGTGCCACAGTGCAAATCTCATATGCAAGTTGTAGCTCCCTATGGTGAAGGGCGGAATCAATTTTCAGGGAAGTCAAAAGCTCAACCGGTATCCTCTTCCCTTGTGGAAGCAACATATGTGAGTTCTAAACCCCACGCTTGCTCCCCCTATATGAGGGTCTCCTCCCAGTGTGACGCCAAAAGTGAATCCTCTCTGCATGCAAGTTTGCATAGGCACTACATCCGAGCTGTCTATGCCATAAGACATCCTCAAAAAAAAAAAAAAAAAGGCCTAAGAAGATATTTTAAACGAAAGACTTATCATTTGATCACTTTTCCGGAGGTCTGCCATGTGAAATCAAATTCTTACCATTTGATAGTATGACCATGATCTCAAGATTTATTGTGTCGAAGATTGAGATGACAATTAAACAATCTAATGATATGATCACAATCTTGATCACAATCTTAACCCTCTATTCGACATAAAAGATCTTGAGATCATGGACATACCATTAAACACTCATTTTGATTCCACACGACACACATACCAACAAACTAACATCAACATGGGCACACATCAAACGTGGTTCTCGGATCACTTATCAATACATCCGTCGTGTATAATTAAGATCGTACTGTCCGATTGTAGAACCATGATCTCAATATCTATTTCCTCGAAGATTGGGACGAAAAACAATCCCCCGTATGTGATTCAAAGTAGTCAAAGATTTAAACACATGAAACTCGAGTTAAGACTACTTTGAATTCAGATGATGGAGATTTTTTCATCCAAATTTTCATCATAATTGATCTTGAGAGCGTGGGACCATCAGGTGGTCATATTTTGATTCCAAGTGGCACACATCAAACATAGTTCCCATATCACTTATCAAGACTTCTGTCAACTATAATTAAGATCTTCCCATCTGATGGTCGGACTATGATCCCAATATCTATTGTCTAAAAGATTGTGAGGAAAAATGATCTCCACCGTCGATTCAAAGCATTCAACGATTTAAGCACATGAAACACATTTGAGATGCAAAATGATTAGTTTAGAAATCAAGGATCAAAATTTCAGCCGAAATTATCGGTTTCGGTCCCCACCGAAACGATAATTTGGACCGAAATTTCGATCCAAATTTGTATGGGATCCAAAATTTCGATTTTTGGCCGAAATTTCAGTTCAAATTTTCGGTTTCGGTCAAGCCCGAAACCAAAATTTTGATCCTTGGTAGAAATATTTGTATTGCTCATAAAAGCATTTGAAAAAAATATTTTTATTTCTCTAATGATAAGAAATCCAACGAGCCTAATTCAATCTCACAAAATCGGCTTGTACGGTGAGGTCTGCCCAAGATATAAAGAGCCTAAGAAGGGCTAGCCCACAACCAATGTGGGAGAAATCCAACACGTGTTGGTGAGATTAAGCCAAAGCACGTGGACAAGAAATGTGTGACGTAGGGGAAAAGAACAACTCTGATGCCATGATAAATTTCATGGGCCTAACTCATCCTCACAACAATGACTTGTAAGGTGAGGCTTGCCCAAGATATAAAGAACCCAAGAAAGGCTAGCCCACAACCAATGTGGGAGAAATCCAACACGCCCCAATACTTGTTGGTTAGATTAAGCCAAAGCACGTGGACAAGAAATGTGTGACGTAGGGAAAAAGAACAACTCTGATACCATGATAAATTTCACGGGCCTAACTCAACCTCACAACAATGGCTTGTAAGGTGAGGCTTGCCCAAGATATAAAGAACCCAAGAAGGGCGAGCCTATAGTCGATGTGGGACAAATTTAACACGCCCCCACACGAGTTGGCGAGATTGAACCAAATCACATGAACAAAAAATGGGTGACGTGGGGACAAAGAACAACTCTGATACCAAGTTAAGCTCAATTCGGCTTAACTTAGTACATTAACACGTGCAATGTACGTGCACTTTTACTAGTACACATACAAAATTGTATATGATCTACAACCGTAGGATCATAACAAATCTCTATGATCTTCAAGTCCGTAGCTGTCTAAAATTCCAAGTGGGACGTATGGTCTCCACGCAATGCACTACTCACTCCCTTTGCTCGTAGTAGAGAACCTGAAGTCGATCGTTTTTTGGGAAGTTGCAGACACACAACACGATTTTTTTTTTTTTTTTTTATCGATAAGAGGGTAATTTTATTGACTCAAATAAGGAAAAAGTATAAAAAAACAGCAAGATGATGCAAGCAAATGCAAAAAAAGAAACCCCAACCTTGCGTGAAAAAAAGAAAAGAAAAAAATAAACACTCACCCTCACACGAACAACCCATCCAAGCAAATAAGCTAGCCTCTGACTCATCAACGGCAACAAAAAGGCCCCACCTAGTGCTCGATGTGCTCAACCACCCCTCCCCAACAAGGTATACAGCTCATGGTTTCAAATTTTGGAATCGGTCATCAGATCCGTCAACTCAAAATCGATCCAGATCGGTATCGGACAATCGAATCGGGCGATCCCAACGCAAAATAAAATTGAGGGTGAAAATAAAAATAGGTCAACATTTTTTAGTGTAAGCTGTCAAATAAGTTGTTCAAATCAGTTGTTGATGGTTCAAATTTAATGTATGAAAGTCCATTAGTCGTACATTAGGAGAAATTTCAAACTCACCTACAACCATAATTCTTTGAAACATTTAGATAATCAGTCTCTCAAGATAATTTTGTAAATCTTCTTCACCTCATTTTTTTCTATAAAAATTGGCGGTAAGAAGAAGTCTATGCAAAAGGAATGAGACGACTCATAAGATGACACTAGGCTGGGTCTTTAGAAGATTTGTGCTACTTTATTTTTTACTTTAAAATTAGGGCACGACCCTCCTAACCATTGTTTAAGCACCAAAATGGTCCTTCAATGATCGTATATCATTGATAAGAGATGTGGGTAATCCACACCGTCAAAGTGATAAATCATAAGTTGAAAGACAATGTGCCCAAAAATCAAAATTTTTAAGAGATTTTAACCACCCAATCTGGGCACTCTGACACCAGCCGTTGTGTTTATTTTAATGGCAGATACTCAAATTTGTCAATCGGATTTTTAAGGTCCACTTGTGGAGATGATTCTTTGGCTACAATATTTCTCAATGATGAATTGTTGCCTAAACAATTTAGATTGATCATAAATCTATGCAACATATCATAATCGTAAATCACATTTTAGTGGTGTGAGATTAAAAAGTCTATTTTAACGGTGGTAAATTGTTTAAACACCACTTGGTGTTTAAAGGTCTGTTAGGAGCCATTATCCTTTGAAATTTATATCCACCGTATATCATTACATATATTTCGGTATACAAACTCTTTGTATCGGTGGGCCGTCCAACTTAAATATCGCTTTGAATCACCGATTATGGATGCCCAGCGAATTGTTGGTACTGACGGTCGTGATTAACATTAGGCGGTCTTTGAAACCATGATCCAGCTTCGGCTGGTGAACTTTTCGCGTTGTTTTGTCTCACCTAACCTCACAACTTCGTCTTCTTCGTTTTCCTTTATTACAAAAAAAATCGCCGAATTTTGCAAATCCTCAACTGTATATTTCGATTCCCTTTCAACCTATGCTTACAAACCGTTCGACGAAATTCCTGAACGTAACATTCTCGAGTGGAGTTCAAGTACCAATCTCTCTCCTCCACTGCAAGGCCGTAGTCTCGAGCTCTCAAAATGCAGAGATTATAGCAAGGTGTTCGGTAAAATGATTGTAAGAACTGTGAAATCTTGGACTGCAGCTATTTCCGGCTTTGCTAGAAGCAATAGAGAAGAGGAGGCCATTGAGTTGTTCAAATCAATGCTTCTAGAAGGGGAGAAGCCAAATTACGTGACGGTTTTAAGCGTAATCCGAGCTGTTGGCATGACAGGTTCAGAAGATTTAGCGAGGGAATTTCACTGTTTTATAATTAAATTTGCTTTTGAATCAGAAGTATCTATTGCCACCGCCATTCTGGGCCTTTATTCTCTGCACGAAATGGCGAGCGTTCGCCTGCTATTTTCTCAAATACCCACCAAAGATTTGATATTATGGAGTGCCATGGTTGCAGCATGTTCAAAAAATGGGCAATATGATGAAGCAATCAGCGTTTTTCGCAAAATGACACAGCTCGGTATCAAACCAAATAATGTGAGCCTCCTAAGTGTTCTACCTGCCTGCGCTAATCTAGGCGCTTTATTAGCGGGCAAACAGATACACGGATTCTCTATAAGAAATGAATTAAATTTAGATACCAGCATTCAGAATTCACTCATTGATATGTATTCAAAATGCAGGAAATTAGACTCTTCAGTTCAAGTTTTTGATAGGATCAAGAACAAGGATTTAGTCTCATGGAACACCATGATTTGTGGGTTTTCCGAAATTGGGTCTCCAAGAAAAGCATTGGTTGCATTTTCCAGTATGCTATCTTATTGCCTTGAACCAGATGAAACCAGTGTTCAAAACACTTTAGCGGCCTGTTCAAAAATAGATGAACTCAACTTTGGATTACAACTGCATTGTTTTATTTTGAAAAAGGGACTCTCGGAGTTTGCTTCTGTTGGAACCGCGCTTTTAAGAATGTATGCAGATTTTGGCGAGGTAGCAATGGCCCAAATTTTGTTTGATTTGCTTGGTCACAAAGACCTCGTTGCATGGAGCGCAATAGTTTCGGTGCATGCGCGAGCAGAGGATCCAAATCACGCTTTGGAAATTTTCAAACATATGCAATTAGCGAACGAGAAGCCCAATGAAATCACTTTGGTTAGTTTGTTACAAGCTTGTTCTTCAATGGGAGCTCATGAACATGGGAGAGCAATTCATGCCCATGTAATTAGAGTTGGATATTCATCCAATTTGTTCATAACATCATCTTTGATTGATCTATACTGCAAATTTGGGAAGCTAAAACAAGGTAGGGCCCTGTTTGATAAAATCAAAAGCAGAGATCTTGTTTGTTGGAGTTCTATGATTAATGGGTATGGGATGAATGGGTGTGGTGAAGAGACCCTTGCAACTTTTTCTAACATGTTAGAATATGGACTAAAGCCCAATGATGTTGTTTTGGTTTCTGTTCTCTCTGCTTGTAGTCACTGTGGTTTTGTAGATGAAGGGTGGAAGTTGTTTCGTAGCATGGAAGAGAAATATGGTGTCACACCTGATATATTACATTACACTTGCATGGTAGACTTGATTAGCCGTCAAGGGGAGATCGAAAAAGCACTTGAATTTGTATACGACATGCCTATAGAGCCCGACACTCGTGTTTGGGGAGCTCTGCTTGCTGGTTGTAAGGCGGTACAGGGGCATGTTGAGGTTGCAGAGACTGCGGCTACGGAACTTTTTAGGGTGGATCCGGAGAATACTAGCTATTATGTGTTCTTATCGAACATTTATGCAGAACTTGGTCGATGGAGGGATGTTGAGAGGTTGAGAAGGGTGGTGAAGGAGAAGAGATTGAGAAAGACAGTAGGATATAGCCTTGTTGAGGCAATGTGAGTGGTTTGATGACTTGGATTGAACATATTCTTTTGAGAAAGGATCAAGTGTTATTGTATTTTCAAGCCACCAGTTTGTCAGCCCCTTTGGTTTTTAGGACTATTAGATATATGTTTACTATCATTGATGATCATGCATTCTCATATAAGATGAATTTATAAGAATGCTGGGCCAACGAAAAAGTGTTAAGAAGATGACATCTAGCTGCGATGTGTATGATGAGATGGATGTGTGGAGTAATAAGAAAGGATAAAATTCGGAGCAGATGAGAGAATCTGGATGGCTTGTAAATCGCGGTCTTTCTCAATCAAATCCTTCTACAGATTGCTGGCTGGTCGTCCCCTCATTCGGTGCGAATGGGCGAAGCTTTGGAAAGCTTCGATTCCCCCTAAAGTGAGGGGTTCTTTGCATGGACGGTCGTTAGGGGCCGCATTCTCACGTTCGATCAATTAATCAGGAAAGGCAAGGCCTTGCCAAATCATTGTGCTATGTGCCTCAGTTCGGAGGAATCGGTTCCGCATGTATTCCTTCACTGTAGCATTTCGTATCAGATTTGGGGAGCTATCCTCAGTTTGTTTGACATGGAGTGGGTCTTCCCGGAGTCCATCCCTAGCCTCCTATCTTCCTGGTTGGGCATGAAGTTGGGTGGTTAGGCAAAGGCGTATTGGAGGGCAGCTCTTTTTGCGGTCTTGTGGGGCATCTGGTTGGAACGTAATGCACATATTTTTCTCAAAATTTGCCGCCCGATCGGGATGACTGTTAAGTTGATTGTCGACCTCATGTGCTCCTGGGTGGTGTTGAACAAAGAGGGGGACCTTGGCGGGACCTGCGTATTTTAATCCAGAGTAGTGGCCTGGGAATTTTTTTTCCCTCCCACGAGGGGTGTTGGGAAGAGTTTTGGGTCGTGTTTTTCTGTTTTTTTTGGGCTTTGGGGTTTTTTTTGCATCTCTACTTTCCTTTGGTGGTTTCCACCGGTTTGTTGTTTGGTTTCTAGCTCCTCGTTGGTTTTTTAACATATTTGCAGTGCCTTTATTGATTAAAAAAAAAAAATCGGAGCGAGTACATAAGAGAAAATTTGAGAGTGGAACTTGTAGAGGAAAAAATCACAGAATGTCTCTGCAGGTGGTTTGGACATGTTCGTTGGAGGCAAAAAACAGATCCTCTACGAAGGATTGAGATGCTATCAAGGTTTCAAATATCGGTATCGGTCACTAGATTGGTCAGCCTAAAACCAATCCGGATCGGGATCGGTGGATCGGATCGGGCGATCCCAATGCCAAAAAAGTTTGAATGCAAAATTACAATAATTAAACATTTTTTACTGTTAGCTGCCAAATAAGTTGTTCAAATCAGTCGCTAATAGTTTATTTTTATGTACAATTCATAATACGCCATAATTTTACACATACAACACCCACATTAAGAAAAACAATAGCCCAATTAACTTAAAAATATAAGTATAATACCTTTTGAGTGCATTAAGCTTTGGCTCTCAATAACTTGGTCTACAAAATGATCAAAAAACCTTAAAAATATTTTTTTTTGTTTTTTCTTTTTATCCTCTACTTGAAGTGGATTTATGGTATTAAAAAAAAATTCACAATAAAATAGTTAATTCATAATTACGATATTTAATTTATTATAGATAAATATTTGTAAGTTTGAAAAAAGCAGAGATCACTCCAAAATATACTCAATAAACATAAATATAAGAATAAAAAAATATTAAACTAGAATGTTAATGTACTAGAGTACCACTCAAAAAAAATTGTTAGCGTATTAAAGAGGACCTCAAGTCCACAACTACCATGATCTACTAAGTAAGAACCTCATGACTCTCTATTGTCATCTGGTGGCATGTCAAGGGGACCCATGTCAATATGGCGAAGAAATGCATCACTACGTTGAGGAACTTGAACATCATCTCGAGAAGGAATTATAGGAGTTGTATTGCCATAGACAAGAGGTCGTGAATAAGGATAAGAATGGAAAGTCTGATGCCCAATTGCGCCAAATTGAGCAGTGAATGGTCCATAAGCCCATCCAGAAGTTTGTCCATAAGGCATAAAACTAGGACCATATGGACCTACGGGTCTGCCCTTGCCATTTACCCGACTATGTGGATCATCACTCCAATTATCCATGTTGTACCCATCAGTAGGCACCCTGCCAGCATCGTAAGTAGTGTGACTATCCTCCTCAGCAGATCCACGTCTATCACCACTAATAGTAAAGTGGTCATCATTAGTTTCTTCTTCAATTCCATAACCACCACTAGTAATTTCAAGTTCGTTGCGGCTATTATTGTCATTATCATCTTCATCATTACTCATTATCACTGACTGACTAACAAATCGTCTTTTCAATCTTAATGTTGATAAATTTTTTCCATCATAGCGACCACCTAACTCTTCATCTAACCAAGAGTTCGGTTGACCATCCAAAACTGAAGCCTCTTTCTCAGACAATCATGCATTTAGAGGATTGTCGTCTTTAAACAAATAGTCTAAATCTATTGGCTTGTAATCACTCTTTGTCCCTTTTAAAATTACGAACCCTCAGTCTCATATTGTAGTGCACAAAAACTAAGTGATCTAATTTTTCTGATGATAACCTATTTCTAGTTTTTGTGTGTATGAGTGCTCCAGTTTCTCTCACAACCTGATGCTGAACAGGTTTGACTTAGGATTCGTATAGCTATTTTTTGCAACTCTGAAGTATCTTCCCCATAACTAGACCACCATCTATCTGAAAATTATAATAATTAAGAAACATTAATAAAAATTAGAACTAATAAATTACCTAATGATCTGAAAGCCAACATGACATAAAAATAAAATATGAATATATATACCTGTCGAGTACTCATACACTACTTTTTTAGCATTTGATGAGCCAAATTCTTTTAGCTGATACTTGAAGGTGCTAATCTGATAAGAGATACAAAATGGTTTTAGTTTCATAATAGTAAACTTAAAACAAAAATTAAACTTTTATAAATAATATTAAAATAAAGATATGCAAGGTTATGCAACTAAAAGTTGAAAAGTTTAGTTGATCTATGGCTTCGTTTTGAGCATTCACATCTGGTTCGACTTTTCTAATAACATTCTTTAAATTCTTTAAAATAATTGGATCCTTATCAAACTCTTCATTGTACCGGTATCTGGGATTCAAGTAGTAACCTACAAAAATAATAAAGTTCATTAAATAAATTTACGTAGAAATGCAATGACATAAATTTATAAATATTAGTATATGTTCTAGATTCATCACTTGCTCTATGTAAATCATGGCCGAACTGCGCCTCCCATCTCCGATCTATAATCTTCACATAAGATTTGTATCTTCTGAGTGCAACTTTTTCAATCCCCCTCTTTGCCTTTCTCATAGCTTCATATATTTCACCCATTACCGACTTATCATCCCCGTCGACTAACTTTAATGCAGTTACTAAAGGCTCTATTGCATGCACAACTTCTGTGGCACTACTCCACATGCTTTCAGTAAGAACAAGTTCAGCTACTTCTATCCCTTTTTCTGATGTTGCAAAAGTAGAGGAATTCCATTCCTCTGAATTGAACATGCGTCTTAACTAACGTTTCAGGTCGATCATGTTTTCCAAAGCAATATAATGAGTGGCAAATCTTGTGATGCCATGCCATAAGAGCTCCCTTTTGTCAATGAACTTCCTCATCATGGCGACTAAGACTGTATGACTATAGATACATGAGCTCAATTTTCTTGCTTTAAAAACAACATTCATCACTTGCTTCTTTTTTTCAATATCTTTGAGCATCAGATCAATGCAATGGGCGGCACAGGGGGTCCAATACAGGTGTTGCCTTTTTTGCATAAGTAATCGACCAACGGCCTTATAATTTGCCCCATTATCAATAACAACTTGTACAATATTTTTTTCCCCTATCTCTTCTACTATCTTATCCATAAGGCCAAAAATATATTTCGCGGAATGAATCTCATCAAATGCGTCTACTGACTTATGGAATACCGTACTCATTGAACTGTAGACTAGAAAATTAATAATTGATTTCCTAGTTGGTCTGCTCCACCCATCACACATGAGCGTACATCATTTTTCCTCCCATACTCTCTTAAAGCTTCCAATATATGTATTCAATTCCTTTACTTCTGCCTCTAATAAGGGCCCAAAATTTTCATATGAGATCGGGATTTTTATTCCCTGACCCAACCGCCCTTGCAACTCCATCATAGATATAAAATAAGGGGATTTAACTGCATGTGCGCTAATGTGGTTATAATGAAAAAAATTTCCAATTGCCCTACCTAACTGCTCATTAACATCCTTAATAAAAGAACCTTTTAGTAACTTTTGTTTTCCACTTGGATCTTTAAACATCAGTGCATCTAATGGACCAATTGTTTGATTTTTATCGCGAGTAGAGTTAATACCATTGCCACTATTCTCCCCATACCTATTAGGGTCTTCTCTCATTCTTCTCAATTCCCGGCTTTCATTCATTGCTCTTTTTAACTGAGTTAATTCATATTCATCCTCACTCTCTGAACCCAAGACATTATGATAGTCATGTTCACGCTGCCTCACTGTCATTTCATTACGATTAGAAGATGATTTGTCTTTTCTCATCATAGCGTTAACAATATTTTTCATTTCTTGCCTTATTTCTGTTGGAACCCTTTCACAACCAGTAATATCACCCGCAATTGCTGCCAAATATTTTTTTAAGCAGGAAACACCTCCCCAAAGAATTCTATGACAATATCTACATTTAACCTTCTTTTTACTGCCATTTACTTCTGAACAGTGTTTCCATCCGATATCTTGATCTTTTTTTTTGGGCCATGATTTTAATGTTTACGAGTATCTACATTGTAATGGCATAAATATAACAATAAAGTCGACGGTAAAGCTAAGGTCGTTGCTCAATAAAAATTACGATAATTTTATTAACACTTAGGTCATCTCGGTGGGCACCTAGGCCAATAACCATTGATTGCTCTCATTCAAATATTCGAGATCATTTTTTGCCCCAATTATTTACTCAAAGGATCTTGAGACCATGAGTGTACCATCTAGTGGTCCGTTTTTAATTTCACACAACACAAATTTCAAAAGAGTGGCCCTAAACTCACATGGCACATATATGCCACTTGAAATAAAAAATGGCAATTTGATGGTAGGCCCATGATCTCAAGATCCGTATAGAAGTTTTGGGAAAAAAATAATTTTCATCACTTGATTCAAAGCACTCAATGTTCTTTTATATCAAAATAAGATTTTTATACATATTATATATATATGTAATATATATGATATATAATATATACATTATATATATATATATATAATCCAATGTTTTTTTTATATAAAAATAAAATTTTTATACATATTATATATATGAAATATATATAATATATATTATATACATTTAATATATTTGTAATAAAATTTTTATATATATTATATATAGAAATATATAATATATACATTTAATATATATATATATATATGGTTGATGTACAGTTGATTTAGACACGAGCAAAAAAAATCCATGTGAGTTGATATATATATTATATATATATATATATATATATATATATATATATATATATATATTATAATATAATATGTACAGTTGATGTTGACAATAGAAAAAAAAATCCTGCAAAAAGTCATAAAAAATCATTACATGTCATGTATTACTATATAATATTATATAATATTATATAAAATATTTGGAAAAAAGTCACACCACCAAACGTAATGCAAAAAATTCATTTCAAAAGAGAGAAGTGAACCTTTCTATCGCTGCGGAGGTAAAGGCAAAAAAGGGAAAAGCTCAGTCAACAGTTCTATCGCCGGCAAAGGAAAGATATGCAAAAGCTCTGTGAACCGTTCAAACTTCAAAGATCTTTCAAAGAAGAGCACTAATGCAAGAGAAAGCCGAAGAGACCCGGCAGTAGACGCTAGGATTTTAGGGTGAAGATTAAAATAATTACCTTATTTTGTTTATTTTATAATTTATATTCAGTGTAAAGCTTAATATTTTTTTTATGTGTATAAGTTTCTCGGAGCCGTGGATCGGCGATCCGACCTAAATATCGTTCGGTATCGGCCGATTTAGAGCGATCCGACCGATCCAAGTCCGATATGTTGAATAAGGTTTAATCCCAACCACCAATGTCAATCGATTGACCCTGAAAAGTCAATCGATTGACGGTTGACCAGTGTTGAGGTTGGGAAGTCAATCGATTGACTGATGGGCGGATGCAGATCCATAAGTTTTGAATAAGTGGCTAATTTCGGGAATCTCACTTTAGCCAAGGTTTCCTAAGTTATTTGGAGACTATTATTGGAAGTGTTTTGAATATTTGCAACTCTTAGGAGATTTGAGAGTTACGTATCCAAAATGAGCTTAGAGCCCTATTGGTAGAGGGTTTTTTCTCTAGGGAAAGAGAGAGTTTGGTGAAAGTTTTATGGGAGAATACTTTTGAGAGAAAAAGTATTGAAGAATAGCTTAGGGATTGAAGATCCGATTGAAGTCGTTCTTGTGTCAGAATCGTGACTATATTCCGGTAGATCTCTTCTCTATTATTTGAAGGACCGCATCCTTGGTTTAACAATGAATTTGTTATTGAAGATCGTATTAGATCTTGATTGAGTTTGCACTAGAGAGAAGAGCGTGCGTGCTGTAAACATTCAATAAAAATAGTGCATATACTCCCGTGAACGTAGCCCTCGATTGGGTGAACCACGTAAATCTTTGTGTTGTGTGTGTGATTAATTTTTGCCTGAATCTTCTTATTTTTTCGCATTTATCGCAATAGGGAGTTCGTAGAGTGGGTAGAATTCCAAACAAGTGGTATCAGAGTCAAGTTTACGCTACAATGGCGATGAAGGTCTCGAATGCACGATTTGAGGTGGGGAAGTTTTCTGGGAAGAATAACTTCGCTTTGTGGCAAGTCAAGGTCATAGATCTCCTTGTCCAACAAGGCATTGATGATGCCCTACTTGGAAAAGAGATAGGGAAGAAGGCAGAGATTTCCGATGAAGAGTGGAACTCTATTGATAAGAGGGCCGTAAGCACTGTCCGATTGTGCTTGTCCGATGAAGTTCTATACAACGTTCGTCGCGAGAGGATGACCGTAGATCTGTGGAAGAAGATGGAATCTCTCTACATGACAAAGTCGTTGTCCAACCGACTCTTCATGAAGAAGCAACTCTACACCCCTCGTATGAAGGCTGGTACACGTATTCATGACCATTTAAATTCGTTTAATAAAATAGTTAGTGAACTATCGAGCATTAAGGTGAAACTTGAAAAAGAAAATCTCGCACTTCTCTTGCTCACCTCATTGCAACCATCTTATGAGTACCTTGTTACCACATTAATTTATGGTAAAGATACTATTGCCGTCGAAGAAGTGACTGCTGCACTCCTTTCTAACGAATTGAGAAAACAGCCCGAATCTAACTCCGAAGGGATTAGTTTCTTAAGCGAAAGGAGTCGAAACCATGATCGCAAAAAAGACAAATTCAGAGGGGATAATAAATCAACGAGAGAAAACAGCAAGTCCAAATCTAAGGGTGACAGAAAGAATATTATCTGTTACTTCTGTAAACAATCTGGACATATTCGCAAATATTGCAAGCAAAGATTGAATAATAATAAGGGTGATGAAGGGACTTCGCAACAGGCTAGTGTTGCTAAGTCAGATTCTGGTGAAGACCTATTGTGTGCATTGTTAAGCTCTAGTCAGTTTGATGATAGATGGATCCTAGATTCAGGGGCATCGTATCGCATGTGTCCGTACAGGGATTAGTTTGACCAGTATAAGGTTGCCAATGGTGGGATGATTTTGATGGGGAATGACACTATATGTGAAGCAGTGGGTATCGGTTTGATCAGAATCAAAATGTTTGATGGTTGTGTTCTCACTCTTACTGAGATTAGGCATGTGCCTGATCTGAACAAAAATCTGATCTCGTTGGGGGCATTGGATGAGATAGGATGTCGAGTCATTCTAGAATCCGGTAAACTAAAGGTTGTACGTGATGCTATGACCTTGATGAAAGGTGAAAAGATGGAGAATTTGTATACTTTAGTAGGCAACACAATCAGTGGCAGCGGTGTTGCGGCTATAAAAGATTCCAAGGATCTCTCAAACAAAAGGCTTGGTCACATGAGTGAACGTGGGCTGACAGAGCTCATAAAGAATAAGGCGATTTGTGAAATTCAAACTTGTAAACTGAATTTTTGTGAAGA
The DNA here is from genome assembly GCA_021018995.1 of Chloranthus sessilifolius. NCBI lineage: Eukaryota > Viridiplantae > Streptophyta > Magnoliopsida > Chloranthales > Chloranthaceae > Chloranthus > Chloranthus sessilifolius. The sequence continues at coordinate 142,273,030 of CM037587.1, forward strand.
TTGTATCTTTGGAAAATAGAAGAAAGTCAGTTTCTCTACTGGAAAACACACTTCAAAGGAGCTGATTGATTACATACATTCAGATGTATGGGGACCGGCTAAAGTCACTTCGGTAGGTGGAGCAAACTACTTTGTGTCATTTATAGATAACTACTCCAGGAAAGTTTGGGTGTATCCGATTAAAAATAAATCAGATGTGTTTTAGAAATTCAGGCAGTGGCAGAGTATGGTTGAAAAGCAAACAGATAGAAAGGTGAAGCAGACAGATAGAAAGGTGAAGATTCTCATATCAGATAATGGTGGAGAATACTTGTCATCAGAGTTCAAGGCTTACTGTGAAAATCAAGGGATTGTTAGGCACTTAACAGTTCCTAAAAATCCTCAGCAAAATGGTGTAGCAGAGAGGATGAGCTGAACACTATTGGAAAAAGTGCGGTGTATGTTGAACCATTCCGGCTTGAGTCATGGGTTTTGGACAGAGGCAGTGAACACGACATGTTACTTGGTCAGCTAGTCGCCTTCAGCGGCATTGAACTCGAAAACTGCAGATGAGGTTTGTTATGAAAGACAAGGGAGCTACTCTCACTTGAGGGTGTTTGGATGTGCGGCTTATGCATTACTTCAGGGAAGTGAACGATCTAAGTTGGATCCAAAATCCAAAAAGTGTGTTTTGATTGGCTATGGTGAAGGAGTCAAGGGTTATCATTTGTGGGATACACAATCTCACAAAGTGATAGTTGAAAGAGATGTTACCTTCAACGAAGATGAGTTTCCGATGAAAAAGGAGGAAGACAAACCTCAGTCATCTGGTGAACCTCAGGTACAAGTTGATGTTGAAAGGCATGAGCAAGATGAGAAAGATAATGAAGATGACACAATTTCTCAAGACTTGCAGTCCCAGGTACCGGTTCAGTCTATCTTGAGAAGATCAGAGAGGATGAATAAACGTCCTGAAAAGTTTAAGGACATGGTTCCTTTAACACTTGCACTTATCACAGAGAATGGGGAACCAAACACAGTTCCAGAAGCTCGGGTGGATACAGATGCAGTAAAGTTGCAGTTAGCTATGGAAAAAGAATGGCAGTCACTTTTGAAGAATGAGACTTGGGATCTCATGAAACTTCCTAAAGGGAAGAGAGGCATCGGTTGTAAATGGGTCTTTCGAAAGAAAGAAGGTGACAAGAGTGAAACTCCAAAGTTTAAGGCACGGCTAGTTGCAAAGGGGTTTTCTCAGAAAGAGGGTATCGATTATAATGAGATATTCTCTCCAATTGTGAAACACACATCGATTCGCACGTTGTTGGTAGTAGTTGCTCAGAAAGATCTCGAATTAGAACATATGGATGTGAAAACAGCTTTTCTCCATAGAGATCTTCAGAAAGAAATTTATATGAGATAGCCAGAAGGATTTGAAGCAGAAGGGTCAGAATCACTCGTCTGTAGATTGAAGAAATCTTTGTATGGTCTCAAAGCAAGCACCCAGGCAGTGGTACAGAAAGTTTGATTCATATATGCTTGGCATAGGGTATCACAGGGGACAATATGATTGTTGTGTCTACTGGAAAGAGTATGGTAAAGGGGAGAGAATCTTCCTAATTCTCTATGTAGATGATATGCTGATAGCAACAAGAAGCAAGGTTGAAATCAACAAGCTGAAACAATCATTGAGCCAGAAGTTTGAGATGAAGGATCTTAGTTCTACAAATAAGATCCTAGGTATGAAAATCACGAGGAATCGTGAGAAGAAGAGGCTTTGGCTAACTCAAAGAACCTTTATCCAAAAGCTCCTTGAGAAATACAATATGAGTGATGCCAAGCCTGTATCAACTCCTCTAGCAGAGCATTTTAAACTCACAAAGAAGATGAGTCCATCCACACATGAAGAAAGGAAATATGTGAAAAATATTCCGTATGCAAATGCCGTTGGGAGTTTGATATGTCATGGTGAGTACACGTCCAGATATAGCACAGGCCTTGAGTGTGGTTTGTAAGTATATGTCGAATCCGGGTAAGGAACATTGGCTTGTAGTGAAATGGATATTGAGATATTTGAAAGGTACAGCTGAACATGGTTTAATGTTTGAAGGTGGAGATACAAGCAAGTTGGATCTCTACGGGTATGTCGATTTCGACTATGCTGGTAATCTTGATAAAAGAAGGTCTACCACGGGATACGTGTTCGTCTTGGCAGGTGGAACGATCAGTTGGAATTCTATGATTCAAGGGATAGTTGCGTTGTCTACTACAGAGGCCGAGTATATAGTGGCTACAGAGGCGGCTAAGGAAGTCTCATGGCTTAAAGGTTTGGTCAGTGAATTTGGTGAGGTTGATGAGAGCACCGATATCTTCTATGACAGTCAGAGTGTCATTCACCTAGCAAAGAACCAGGTCTTTCATGCTAGAACAAAGCATATAGATGTTCGGTACCATTTTATCAGGGATATGATAGAAGACAGGGAAATATCGATTGAGAAGATCGATACGAAAGAGAACGCAGCGGACATGTTGACCAAGCCGGTTACGCAAAATAAGTTTAGGCATTGCCTAAACTTAATTAACACTTGTCGAAGTTGTTGATGCCCGTTGGAGCGGTGACGTGGTTGGGGATGAAACCTTGGTGGAGATTGTTGAATAAGGTTTAATCCCAACCACCGATGTTAATCGATTGATGCTGAAAAGTCAATCGATTGACGGTTGACAGGTGTCAATCAATTGAGGTTGGAAAGTCAATCGATTGACTAATGGGCGGATGCAGATCCGTAAGTTTTGAATAAGTGGCTAATTTTGGGAATCTCACTTTAGCCAAGGTTTCCTAAGTTATTTGGAGACTATTATTGGAAATGTTTTGAATACTTGTAACTCTTAGGAGATTTGAGAGTTACATATCCAAAATGAGCTTAGAGCCCTATTGGTAGAGGATTTTTTCTCTAGGGAAAGAGAGAACTTGTTGAAAGTTTCATGGGAGAATACTTTTGAGAGAAAAAGTAATGAAGAATAGCTTGGGGATTGAAGATCCGATTGAAGCCGTTCTTGTGTCGGAATCGTGACTATATTTCGGTAGATCTCTTCTCTATTATTTGAAGAACCGCGTCCTTGGTTTAATAACGGATTTGTTGTTGAAGATCGTGTTAGATCTTGATTGAGTTTGCACTAGAGAGAAGAGTGTGCGTGTTGTAAACATTCAATAAAAATAGTGCATATACTCCCGTGGGCGTAGCCCTCGGTTGAGTGAACCACGTAAATCTTTGTGTTATGCGTGTGATTAATTTTTGCCTGAATCTTCTTATTTTTTCGCATTCATTACGATAGGAAGTTCGTAAAGTAGGTAGAATTCCTAACACGATACCCATGTACAAACGATCCAACCCAAGGATTTGGGATCGTTTGGGCCAAAACCGATCGGGATAGGCCGATATTTGAAACTATAGATGCTATAGGCACATGAAAGGAGGAGAAGAGGAGGACCAATGAAGATTTGGAGGAAAGCACTGAAGAGTGATACTAAGGATTGTAAAGTTAGAGAGAGCTAAGCATTGATCAGAAACAAGTGGAGAACTATCTAATCAAGTGGAGAAATATGACTCGCAAAGCTGCTGACCCCAAATAGAAGTGATAAGGCTGATGATGATGAAGGTTCTTATACAATGTGAGTTTATGTTAGTTACCTGCCTGTGCAGCGTCGGCGGTACTCAAGTCAATCTCCCTCTGCCTACCTTGAGAGAGGCACGAATATTTTAGAGGGCGATCAAATTGGCGAGAAAAACGTACTTGCACTTTTTCGTATGCTATAAATAGTTGTGCACGTCCGAGGCTTGGCTACAGTGGCAGAAGGAGATTGATCCGAGTACCATTAGAAGTGCTCGAGCCACGTCAGGTACTTAATATCATCATATTGCCTCTTAAAATGGTTGATTGCAGCTATAGATTCTTGAGTAGCCATGTTGCTCCCTTTGGTCGATCATTTCAAATGATTTTAATTGAATAGATATACATTATTTGCAGCCATCAGTTTTAAAATCTTAGCCTAATTTTGTGCCCTTCCAATGGAATACTTGGGCTAATTGTTTGTTTATGTTGGTGAGATAAAGTCTCCTCTCGTAAATAAGTGGTGATTCCAAGCATCTTGAGATCCTTGAGAATTAGCTCTTAGACGGAACCAAGTGCCTAAATGGCTCTTTATAAGTGGTGATTCGAAGGGACTGATAGCATGATACAACTGTTAGAAAAATAGGTTCAGGTTGCAGAAGAAGATAAAGATCGAAATTAAAATATACGCTAATCCGATTCGAGGCACGTTAAATATCGTTGTCTTTAAACCGAGATTTGCCCCTACCACTATGATCTAGTGGTCACCAATAGGTTACCGGCAAATCGGTTCCAGGATACAACGAACCGGCAGCGTATCCGTGTGATCAGATTTGGTGAATCTGATCACGCAACCAGAACACCAAAAAACTAAAGCGGAGCTCTGAGAAGGAGAAAGCTTAAAGGAATTTGCGAAAATATGCAGTGTATTAAAATGAGGGGTCTTGGGGCCCTTTTATAGATAAAATGGGTGTAACCGAACGGACATATCCGTAACATATAATCGAATCCGGATAAGACATATCCGCTTAAAATTCAAATGGGCGGTTAGACACTTATTCAAAAGTTTATGCTCGTGCTGCGTTCGTGTCTGTCTGGCCCCGACGACCGCTTACTGGCCAAGGCAGGTGTGTGTGTGACTGATGGGTTGCATGGCGGTGGAAGCTACAAAATTCGGTGCCCCCTGGGTGAAGGCTACAAGCCTTGAGCCAAGACAAAGATATATAAGCCAAACCCAAAAAAGAGTTTACACGATGTGGGACAAATCCTAATTTCAAAAGCTTATTTTTTAAAACCTTTAAAATATCCAACAATCCCCCACTATTTTAAAGATTTAAAATATAAAAAAAAAAACTTTTCTTAAAAAAATAAACAATCCCCCACTATTTTAAAGATTTGAAATAGAGCAACGCTAGAAAATGTGCATAAATGAAAATGTCTTACAGACTTGAATTTTCACTTTAGTGAAAATAATTCAAAATTTATCAAGATTTTTAGTGAAACTAAGTCTTGAACTAACGATCTTATATGACAAATCGGAATTATTTCACACACATATTTCATATATTTTGGTGTTCAATAAAAGGTTAGCACATTTAGGCCCTATGCTAGTACCCTGGTTTTCGTAAGTGTTTATGAGATAAAGCCAAGTCTCATTGAAAGCGGCTCCACCTTCACACTTATATAGGCAGACCTATAAGAGATGTCCTCAGAATCGTAATATCTCAACACATAGTGTTATAGATTAAGAGCAATGCTCTACCTTCCTTATCCATTACTGGTGAAACACTACCCTTCCCGGGATGTATATGAGATATATTTCATCAATGTAACGACGATTTAATTTGTTTTTCCTTTGAACCTAAACATTGATTAAACAAATATTAGGTAGGGTTCCCATCATAAGTGGTTGTTTAGGTTTAATGGCTTTAAACCCATCCCGATTGAAGTTTTATTAATCCCATTTTAGTAAAGCGGATCCGCCAGTTTTCATAGACCCCAATTCTTCGAGATTACTCCATCTCTAAGTAATTGTTTTACATAGCTATGTCTTAGACCAATGTGTCTATTTTTTCCATTATACGTTTGACTATAAGCCTTTGATAGTGTTGCTTCACTATCACAATGTATAGAGATAGGTGGCAATGGTTTAATCATAATTGGAATTTCTAGTAGTAAATTTCAGTAACCATTCTCGCTTCTTTTCCACTTGCCGCTAAGGCAATGAATTCGATTCCATAGTAGAATGTGTGATGCAAGTCCTTCTTTGATCCCCATGAGATCATGAAGACCCCAAAAGTGAATATCCATCCACTTGTAGACTTTGATTCTTCTGAACCAGATATCCAACTTGCATCGCTATATCCTTCTAAAACGTGAGGATAACCAGAAAATTTTAAACCATAATTAATAGTACCCTTTAAATATCTAAAACATAAATAGCATTCCAATGAATAAAACTAGGGTTACTTGTAAATCTACTTAACTTACTTACTGCAAATGCGATGTCCGGCCGTGTACAATGCATTGCATACATAAGGCTACCAATAACCCTTGCATATTCTAACTGTTGCACACATCGTCCATCATTTTTAGTCAATTTAAGATTAATATCTAAAGGTGTATTGGCAGATTTCAAATCAAAATAATTAAATCTTTTCAAAATCTTTTCAACATAATGAGATTGAGTTAAAGTTAATGTATTTTCATTTCTTATAATTTTGATTCCCAAAATTACATCTGCCTGACCCATGTCTTTCATGTTAAAAGATGAACTTAAGAAGTTTTTAGTTTGTAAAATAACTTCTAAATTAGTTCCAAAAATAAGTAAATCATCTACATAAAGACATATAATAATTATTATGAGAAAATTTATAATACATACATTTGTCTTCATTAGTTTTGAATCCAAAATTGGTAATAGTATTATCAAACTTTTCATGCCACTGTTTTGGTGCTTGTTTGAGCCCATATAGAGATTTAATAAGTTGACAGACTTTCTTTTCTTGTCCAGGTAAAACAAATCCTTCTGGTTGTTCCATATAGACCTCTTCTTTTAAATCACCATTTAAAAAAGCGGTTTTAACATCCATTTGATGGATTTGTAACTTATGTATAGAAGCTAAGGCAATTAGAAGTCTTATAGTCGAAATTCTAGCAATGCGTAGGTGTCAAAATAATCAACACCTTCCTTTTGTCTATATCCTTTGGCAACCAATCGTGCCTTAAATTTTTCTATAGTTCCATCTGTTCTAAGTTTTCTTTTAAATATCCATCTATATCCTATGGGTTTAGATCCTTCTGGTAAGTCTACTAATTTCCATGTTTTGTTTCCCATTATTGAATCAATTTCATCATTGATAGCTTCTTTCCAAAAAGCATTATCTCTAGATTTCATTAGTCCGTTAAAAGTGATAGGATCATCGTCTACATTTAGACACAAATATTTCTTAGTACTTTTGGTCCTATTTCCTTCAATCAAATAGATATAATAGTCTTTTGAAAGACTAGTTTCAAATCGTTGACGTTTACTTCGTCGAGGTTCAAAGATGACCTCTTCATCACTTGAAGATTCAATAACTTCTTTAGATTTAGAAGATTTTCCATCTTCATAAGATGTACTTTTAATATTTAATTTATTAGTTAGAGTAGTGAACTTAGATTCATAGAATATAGCATCTCTAGATTCTATTATAGAATTTTATCGATGTTATCATTAGATTCCATAACTAGAAATCTATAAGCTTTACTATTTTGTGCATAGCCAATAAATGCACACTCAATAGATCTAATCCCTATCTTAGGTCTTTTAGGATCTACTAATCTAACAAGTGCCCTACACCCCCATACTTTAAAATAGGCTAAACTAGGTTTTCGATTCTTCCAAAGTTCATAAGGTGTAATTAAACTTTTCTTATGTGGAATTCTATTTAAAATATGAGTAGCAGTTAATAAAGCTTCACCCCATAAATTTTTATCGGAATTAGCATTAACTAATAATGCATTAGTCATTTCTACTAATGTTCTATTTTTTCTCTCGGCAACTCCGTTTAGTTGTGGCGTATAAGGAGTCACCTCACCATGACAATTCCATGAATTTCAAAATCGGAGAATTCATTTGACATGTATTCTCCGATCAGATCTAATGACTTTTATTCTTTTATTTAATTGATTTTCTACTAAAGCTTTATAAACCTTAAATTTTTCAAAAGCCTCATTTTTAGTATTTAATAAATATATATGAGTATATTTTGAAAAATCATCTATAAAAGTAATAAAATATTATTTTCCTCCTCTAGTAGGAACATTATTTAAATCACAAATATCACTGTGTATTAAATCTAATAAACATGAATTTCTAATAACACTAGGAAAAGGTTTTCTAGTAATTTTAGTCTTAGCACATACACTACAAGCACTACTAGCAAAAGATTCATGTTTTGGAATTAAATCTAAGTTACCCATACATTTCATAGACCTATAATTTATATGTCCTAATCTATCATGCCATAAATTAGAAACAGAGACCAAGTAAGAAGAAGATGAGATTTTATTGAAGGGATCAGTTACATTGAGTTTGAACATGCCTCCCATGGCATATCCTTTTCCAACAAATTCACCATTTTTAGATAAGATAAACTTATCTGATTCAAATACAAGTTTAAAACCATGTTTAATCAATAAACCACCCGAAACAAGATTCTTACACATGGAGCACATCGTGAGTGTAACGACTTTTGGATGTGAAATTTAATTTCACTTTTCCACGTCCTATGATCTTTGTAGATGAGTTTCCCATGAAGAGATCTTGATCATCATCAGCTTTGTCATAAGTCACAAACATGTCACGATTATTACACACATGTTTTGTGGCACCAGTGTCGATCCACCATTCATTGATGTCACCAACCAGATTGACTTCCGAAAGAACGGCTACGAAGTTGTTTTTCACTTCCACTGCATTCGCTTGATTCTTCAACTTCTTGAAGAGGCGACAATCCCGTTTGAAATGTCCGGGTTTCCCAGTGTGATAGCAACCACCATTCTTCGGTACCATGGTCTTATTCTCCTTGGCGAATTTCTTATTCTCCTTAGAATGAGAATATCCTCTCTTCCTCTTCTTGGACGGTCCACTAACAACCTTAGACTCAACCAAGTGTGCTTTTGATGTCATATCAATGTGATCTTCTGTTTTGTCCCTAACTCGGGATTCTTCCTCAATACGTAAATGAAGGAGAAGATCTTCCATAGAAATCTTCTCATTATTACGCTTAAGGATTTTTCGGTAATCTTTCCATGATAGAGGCAACTTGGCGATTACCGCACCAACCAGAAAATCCTCATCGAAATGAGAACCATTAGCAACCATATAATTAATAATAACTTGAAAATCATGAACTTGGCTAAGAATAGGTTTATCATCAACCATCGTAAAATTAAAAAATTGACTGATAATATAAGAATTATACCTGCATCTTCGTTTATATTTCTTCTCGAAAGTGCATCGAGTTCCTTCAAGTATCGTAAGAGCGGTGAGACGTCGAACAAAGAATCCGATTGCATTCAAAATGTAGCCTTTGCAAGTGTAGTCGCATCGTCCCATTTACGCTTTTACGGCCTTGAGGGTGGATGATTCGGTAATAGTCGGACACGGAATTGTAATAACGTATACAACTTTTAGTGTGTTAGAAAATGCAATTTCATTGCTACACCGTTTGAAATTCGAACCATCAAAATTGTCTAACTTATGGATGTTGTTAGGCAGCGCTGGATGAATCTTATCATTCACTAGAGCAGAAGTGGAGGACAGAATATGAGCCATAAATCTCGGTTTAAACTGTTAGAAAAATAGGTTCAGGTTGCAGAAGAAGATAAAGATCGAAATTAAAATATACGCTAATCCGATTCGAGGCACGTTAAATATCGTTGTCTTTAAACCGAGATTTGCCCCTACCACTATGATCTAGTGGTCACCAATAGGTTACCGGCAAATCGGTTCCAGGATACAACGAACCGGCAGCGTATCCGTGTGATCAGATTTGGTGAATCTGATCACGCAACCAGAACACCAAAAAACTAAAGCGGAACTCTGAGAAGGAGAAAGCTTAAAGGAATTTGCGAAAATATGCAGTGTATTAAAATGAGGGGTCTTGGGGCCCTTTTATAGATAAAATGGGTGTAACCGAACGGACATATCCGTAACATATAACTGAACGGTCGGATAAGACATATCCGTTTAAAATTCAAATGGGCGGTTAGACACTTATTCAAAAGTTTCCGTTTCAGGCTCGGCTCCAGCTCGCCGTACAAGGTAGGTGTGTGACTGATGGGTTGCATGGCGGTGGAAGCTACAAAATTCGGTGCCCCCTGGGTGAAGGCTACAAGCCTTGAGCCAAGACAAAGATATATAAGCCAAACCCAAAAAAGAGTTTACACGATGTGGGACAAATCCTAATTTCAAAAGCTTATTTTTTAAAACCTATAAAATATCCAACAACAACTCCTCCTATTAAATATGCTGGCCATCTGATCGTGTTACTAACGATGATTAAAAATGAGGCAGAGGCCTGCTCCTCCCTTTGTTGAGTGAACTGTTGATTTCATACTTTGTTAACACCATATTGTGGTGTTATTGTTATCATCTTATCCTTTCACATCAGACCTCCTACTATTACGGTATTACCCCTTCTAAGGTGTATTCTCTTTCCTGGGAGTTCAACAGTGCGGTTTAAGATTCACTTTCTTAATTTATAGTTTTTTTTTTTTTTTTTTTAATATTTTTATAAGCACTTGCTTAATTTATAGTTTGAAAGTAAGAATGAGCTTCTCTTGTTATCATTATTTATTTTTTACTTTTATAAATATCTATTCTTGCGTCTGTAATTTTGTACATATGGATGCATTTTTTAATTAAGTGGTACAACCATAGTGACAAATTTCGTTTTCGATAATTTTTCGGTGAGAGGTTCTTTGGGTACATTTTGGATTAATTTTGATACCTTTCCGAAAAAAATCGAGAATATTTCGGCGATTAAAAATATACAAAAAAAATATTTAATGTTTTTTTAAAAAATTACTACAACATATACTAAATTACTAACATATTTAAAATAAAATAAAATAAAAATTTTAAACATAAAAAAAAAATTACTGAAGTTTACCGAAATTTCGTCAAAAAATATTGAAATTTTTGTTTGACCCCCTTTTTGGTGAATTTCGTTGAATTTCGGCAAAATCTGTAACTATGGGTACAACGAGACTTTAGGGCTTTCATCAAGTTGTGCTTTAGCCTGACCCTGACGGGGCCCACTCTGGGTCGGGTTTGGGATTAAAAAAGAAGCCCGAACTTGAAAGCACTTTGGCCAGACCTGTCCAGGTTTTATATTCCGACCGGGTATGGGCCTAATTTTTATGGTACAAAATAATTCAGCCTATCAAAACCCAGCCTGGGCACATCAAAGCCCCGTTATATTAAGGGAAAATGTTGGGCTAGCCTGACACTAGTTTGGGTCAGGTTTGGGCTTAAACAAAAAGCTTGAGCCCAAAAGCACTAGGAGCCAGCCCGACCGACGTTTATATCTGGGCTGGATTGGAGCTTCGTTTTCAGGGTAAAATATAATGGGCGTACCCGGCCAACTGACAGCCCTACACAAGAATTTGGCTGTCAATGGGTTTGGTCAACCCAACTCGGATTTTTTTATTGAGTTAGACGCGTGTTAGGTTAAGTCGGGCATGATCCATGATCCGACTATAATGAAAAATACCGAAAATTGGGGTGGGTGGGTTGGTTTCGCAATCACATCTGGTGGGGTTGGACATATGGCATTTTCCCATTAGACAGCCAAAATTTTGCCACGAACTGATCCAGGGGGGTTGGTTTCGCAGTCACAGCGGGTCGGGTTGGATATATGCCATTTTCCCATTTGACAGCCAAAATATGTATTCCCATCACGTGCCTTTCAGTAGTCAAACGCTATAAAAATAAAGGGATTAAAATGGTGCTTAAATGATGATATACCATCAATCGTGAAAGATGAGGGTCATCCAAAATGGTGCTTAAATGATCGTAGATCATAGGTTCATCAATTGATCGTAAATGTGCTACACATGATATAATAGTAAATGACACTTTAATGGTATGAGATCAAACTTTTTAATTTAACGGTAGAAGATCGTTTAAACACCATTTGGTGTTTAAATGTCAGTGGCTCTATCATATTTTTATATAGCCGTTCATTTTTATGTAGTTTGATCATTTTTCATCAATCATATGGCCGAGATCCATTTTCTACGACAGTTCGTCAGTAATGCATTGTAGAGATGCTTTAAGGCGGTTTACTTCCACCGACCTGTCTACTGTAGGGTTGTAAACAGGTTGCGTCTACCGATACCCAACCTGCCTACGCCAAACAAATTTCGGGGAGAGGCACATGAACCTGACCTGTAGGGTTGGGGCGGGCATGAGGCATCCAATCATACCTTCGGGTCGACTAAAATGTCCGGTCAAGTTGACTAACAGGTTGGGCCGACCTTTTATTTATATAATAAATGAAAACAAGGTCTTTTGAACAGGGTTGGGTCGGGTTTAAGGTTAATCGGTTTTTGGGTCGGGAATATACCTTTGTCGGTCAAATGCCACTTTCCACTAGACAGCCAAAATTTTGGCCCGACCCGACTTGACCCTTTGGCAGCCCTAATTAGGAAAAGAAAAAGATAAAACCCGGTGTTACTACGAGTCTACGACACGACTTCATGTTCCAGCCAACTCACGTAGAGAAGGGAAAAATTTAGCTTTGCATTAGACGATGGAGACCACTTTTCCGTCCCAATCCCCCATATGTCGAAAAATTTAGCTTTAAATTAGACGATGGAGACCACGGAGACCACTTTTCCGTCCCAATCCCCCATATGTCGAAAAATTTAGCTTTAAATTAGACGATGGAGACCACTTTTCCGTCCCAATCCCCCGTATGACAGATCTTGAGATTATGGATGTACCATTATACAGTAAGATATTGATTTCAGGTGGCACACCAAAATTTGAATATAAACATATTTGACAGTAATCTATGGTCACATTTACTTTTTGGGATGTGTGTCATGTGGAATCAATATCTTTTCGTACTATGGTAAGCCTATAATCTGAAGATTATTGTGTGAAGATCGGAATGAAAAAAGATTATTATCATCTGATTTAAAGCAATCAACGGATTTATCTTTTTTTGAGTGAGGTGGCTATAACAAAAAGTGGTGTGGAACACCAGAAAAAGAAAAAAAACAAAAAGCATCCACATGTAACGTGTCAGTTACGAGTTGCTAGCTCGAAAAAGCTTTAAAGTATAGTCACAATAATCACCGAATTTTTTGAAAAATTTGCGAATTTAAGGTCCCTTGGAGTATTCGCAAATTTTTCAAAAATTCACCAAATCACCGAACTTTGCGAATAATTCGCGAATTATTGAATAATTCCCAGATTTTTCAAAAAAATTGTGACAAACTATATATATATAAATCTTTTTATTTTTATTTTTAATTTTTCTCACCGATTTTTCTTTCGAATATTTTCCCGAACTTCTCAATCTTGCTGGATTTTTCTGAATTTTAACCATGCCGAATTGTTGCCTAACCCCAATTTTGTGACTAAGAGGGCTCGATTCGCTGCATGCACTTAACACCTATCTTTACTTGGCAAGTTACGAGGCCTTAATGAAAGAATTTTTACAAATCTATCTGCTTATGCCGCTTGTAGTCGAAACGGTTTGTAAAGCTCACATTTGAAACTCCCTCGTTACCTTACATTCTCCTTATAAACTTATAAATACAAACACACTGGCACTCGCACTCTCTCTGTAATGATCCTAAAAATTTTAAACTGAATTTGTGGTGTTAGATTTATTTTACACCAAACATGGTGTTAGTGCTCCACACTGGGACCTATCCTAGTTTAAAAAATACACATTTTAATTTTCCAAAAGGTTTTGTATTTAAAATCGTATAGATAAGAGGTCTAAGGATCAAACCTTACTACGTGAGTTTTCCTATATATTATAAATAAGAAAGTTACGGAGAACCCTAAATCATTATTATAAGAATTCTTCTTAAGAACCCTAGGTACCCATCCATCCATCTAGTTCTTCTCAGATCTCGTCGCGTAGGATACGAATCGATTGCGTATCGATGGGTTAATAAAACAAACCTAAATTTATTTTTATATAATATCATTTTCAGATTGATAATGTGATAAATCTCTGCCTTATTGTCATTTTAAATTATTTTTGGAGGCATTTCGGGTTATCTCGGAACCCTATTTCGTTATGAAATATAGACAGTCGATCGATCGACAAACACCATCGATTGATCAACTAATTCGATAATCGCGGCCAAACTTTATATAGTCGATCAATCGACTTACACTATCGATCGATCGATTAATTTGGAACGATTAAATTCTATAAAGCTTTGTTGTATTATATAGTCGATCGATCGACCATATACACTCGATCGATCGAGTCTGCGTTAAAGTAATTAAAAGTTCAAAATGCATTTTTCTGACTTCTGAGTCTGACACCTTATTGTCGATCAATCGACCCTTGCTGGATCAATCGATTCTGGGTTTAATAATGGAACTAACTTACTTATTAAGAATTGTTTATGATATTTTTAAGCTCGATCAATCGAAACACCTAGTCGATGGATCGACTCACAACTAAAATCATCAACCTTTGCAAATTGTTTATATGTGTAATGATTGCTTTTAAAAAATATCATTTTAATAATCAAAGCATCCTTGGGATATACATGCATATATTATACTATATTAAAAAGGGGATGTGGATATGAACTAACAATATAAAAATTGATATACATGATAGTGTTTATAATATAATAATAACCTATTACCATATAAAACAAAATACACTCTAGTATCCTACTGCTATATTAATGTAACTAATTTCCTTATATAGTATTATTTATTATTAATTTAGGCAATTGCTACTGGGCAGCGATTTGGCCTGATGTGTTTTCCTTTTATCGATGGATCGATATCTAATATTGATCGATCGATTTTGTACATTACCGATGTTGTTGATCGATCGACACTTACTATCGATTAATCGACTCTGAAACAAAATTGACTGTGTTATTCTATTATATGCTCGATCGATCGACCCGTAGTGTTCGATCAATCGACTCTGAACAGAATTGAACTGACATTAACTTTAAATCATTTTAACTCGACCGAGCGATTCTCGTCCGAACAAACGACCCTATTCACACTATAATTTCACTTTTGCATGACCAAAACTCAAAACACTATAACTACTCGAAGTTTCGATCGATGGTCGTGATACACTCCACTTTAAATTGGACTGCTCCTTTTTATTGGAGCATTTAATTATAGTATACTATATATATATATATATATATATATATATATATATATATATATATATATATATATAATTTTATCGCTTCAACGCGACTGATCGATTTTAAGTGTATAACCCTTGCAAGTGCACAAGATCTATTGCAGTATGACAAGAACAAGGGTGTCGAACCCACAGGAAAATCTTGAATTTTAATTAATTCTTTCAGAGATTTAAAAACGTCCCCAAGAAGTACCAAGGGGCAGATTCAATTTAACCAAAAATTTATCACTTTTTCTAAATGCAAGAAAAATAAATTAATCTAAACAACTAATTACTGATGAATCTAAGAATAATATTTAAATAAGATCAAGAAATATACTACCCCAGATTTGTACCCCCATTTCATTAAAGAATCATTCACACCATCACCATCATTCATTTATAAAAATAATTTGAAATAAAGTATGATCATCAATCCGGCATACCCTATCAAAAAATAATGACTCAGCCTATCATTGCGGTATGAGTCATGTAAGAAGCATAGCGTATCTCGTGATGTGTAGATCAAAACAATAAAAATATTAGACTATGGTATTAATCATAAATATGGGTACTTATCTGGGGATCGCATCTTTCCCGATCTACTGATTTAGCCGCTCATCTTTTGTGTATGATCTCCTTGTTCATTCAAAGTCATTCCTCTTTTTATTTCATCCAAAAATCTTTGGTTACAATGTATTTTCCTAAATACAATCTATGAATGTAAAAGAAAGACAGTGCAAATCCTAAGTACAATCTACCCAAATCAATCCCTAGAAGAATGAGAAAAGAAGAACTTTTAAAAAGATGCTCAGAGGAGTCTAAAACCAAAAATAATAATGAATAAATAATCCTCTCAAAAAAACTCTCTCTAAAAAATCTCTAATTATCTATCTCTAATTCTTGCTCCTAATCCCCTTTCTTTAATTCCCCTTTTTCGAAGTGTTTGATCCGCTTTAAATAGAGCCGAAGTTTCCCAACCACAAAGGTGTTCCAACTCAAAAATTTAGGGTCGATTAATTGACCCAATAGGGTCGATGCATCGACCTCCCAGATTTTCGTGAATTCCCGCCGAACTTTACATCAGACACGGCTTTAGTATTTTGGCCATAACTTTCTGTTCCGAACTCGGATTGAGGCGATTCTTGATCCGTTGGAAAGCTGATAGAAAGATCTACAACTGTTGTGTTTTAACAATTTCATAATTAGGCCGTCTTGAATGTCCCAATTGAGCTACAAGTCGCGCCAAGTTCTCGATGACCCAAAGTTGCAGTGTTTTGAGATTATTTTCAGAATTCTTGGGCTATTTTCTGTACTTGGCTTGTATTTACCTGAAACACTTCAAATATAATAATTCTTATCAGATAGCCTTCATCGAATAGCTAAATATAGGTATCTAGGGGTGAAATATCATCATATTTCACTACTCATCAGCGACCACTTCGATAACACAAAGTGTTAGAACTTTGTTGCCTTTATGAAATCGAACTCTGACCTTTACGATTATCGAAATCACGCTTATAACCCTATTTTATAATTATATTGGTGTGGTATATAAATAAATATAAATATAAGCATAATCATAATCAAAATCTAAGTGTAAATCGTTTTATATGTGTGATACTTTTGTATTTGCAATTTAATCAAGTTATACGAGTTAAGGATATGCTAGATCATGAGTACGAGAGTGTATGAGATCATGCCTATGCTTGGGGTGGTGATTTACTGAAATGGTATCGAAGCGAGGAGTACATCTTATTCACATGCCTTACAACTCATGGTAGTATAAGACATCATGACGAGTAGGGTGAGTGTGAATTCAGTGTAACCTTGTATACGGTGGCATAAACTGTGACCCTATCACCCCGAGTTCTAATATGATAGGATAAGGTATGAGTCGGTAGGCTAAGATGTGAGTCAGTATGATATGATATGAGTCAGTATGATAAGATATGTTATGATAATAAGACACCGCTGTATAGGCCAGCAAAAGATTAATAATTTAAGTCTCTGTACGTGTCGTTCCTTGCATAGCCACCGTAAGGGCAACAACATCTTTCAGTCAAGACGGATATCTCTGGGAGACATTATGAGTTATAAGTCACCAGCCGCACTTGTGACTGGATGGGGGGTATGATATAATATGATATGGAGGGCATTATGATATGGTGGTATGATACTATGGTGACCCTCACATGGTGTCAGCGTTAAGATTTTATGAGTATGTTAGTTACGCTCATGCGATGTACAGACGTATGTGTGAGAATAATAAGATACGGTATGATATGATATGAAATATGGTAAGGTACATTAGGATGTGAATGTCTAGATCATGGTCTTGCATTAATAATTAGGATATGAGCTTATGATATGCACTTAATCTTGTCATTCTGTTATGATTTCTTTGAGATATTATGTTTATCACTCACTTGATGCACCCACAATGCACCTGAGTAGTATGGGGTGAATTGGTGGTGTATCCACTGAGTTTACGTGACTGAGTAAACTCATCCCACGATAATCTAACAGCTGCAGGTGACTATAACGACGGTGTGGACGCGGGTTTCTCTGATCTGATTGGTGCTGAGAACATCGACCCAGTGGACGTTGATTACCAAGAGCCTTTGGAGGGTGACGTTGCCAGTTATCAGGAGGACTACAGTATTGATTTTGATCCGAGTGCCGGATATTAATTTAGTAGACTTGGTATTAAATTTTGCCTTATATTATTATCATTGACTCTATGCTTTCATTTTTATCGGATTTATCTCCGATTTGACTTACCTATTAGTTGTGGACTTATAGTATTTTATCGCATTTTATCAGATTTATTCAACATTTATGATTGCTTTATATTCTATTGTTATATTATAAGTTGGCTTTCACGGATTTCGTGGAATTGGATATGCGCGAGAACTCTGATTAGGTATATGTCCGCTTAACATATCTGGGATATGTGCGGGTCATAACTTGGAATTCTAGGCCTTCGGGATGGGATAGAATTTCGAGTCGTGACACACTCTCTCTCTCTCTCCTCTTTCTAATGAAGGTAGGGGTTTTGGAAGTGCTTCTTGTTAGTGCCGAAGGCCTGAGAAACACCAGTCTCTTCGGTACTCTTTCTCTCTCTCTCTCTCTTGACATTTTCGATAAAAGTGAACTTTCACTGGTTTAGGGCCCCTGAAAATCTGTGACAGCCAGCTTTTCATCTGTTTCATAGATTAAAGGCGTTTCCCTTAGCATTTTAAAGATGCTAGTGACATTTTGATCAAGTTGAGCTGACGTTGAGTCTTGTACTCAACTCGAGTCTCCTCTAAAGTCATGAATTCAACTTGATCGTGTCTGGCTGTAATGTTAAGGCATTGTGGGAAGCCCAAAATGGAGTTTCACAACTATTGGATCTTGATCCAACGATGAGAAAAAGCTACATACTTTTCTACGTTTTTGCATATCATAGATCTACTATGATAAAAATTTGGTGCATCACAATGGAGGTCATAAATATACATCTTATCAGTTTTCCATTTCATATCTTCCATATCAACCGGTTGTGGAAGCCGGATCACCCTTGATAGGTCCTCCTGTGCCTAATAATAGCATCAACATCACCCTTGCCGTTTAAGAATGGTTCGTAAGTAGCGGTGCAGACGGATCGGGTTTGGTCTGGGTCGACCTCACTCTACGTGTTTATTGAAATGCTCGACACGAACCTGACCGGGTCGGGTTGATAAGGATAGGCTAGAATATAAGGGACGGAGTCGGGTCAGGTCAAGCAACCTCAACCCGAACACGACCACAAGAAAAAAAAAAACAATGTAGGCGATCACTGATCTTTATCTTTTAGAGGCGGCGATTAACCGAACAGTACCTCAAGTTATTATTTAAATACACAACTTCAAAGGTTATTTATAAATAAGTGAAACAGCTTATGACATTTATAAATATTCCAAAACATAGGGAGCATATGCTAAAAACCTGGGTTGGGTGACCCGATCCGTCTGCACCCTAGTATAGGCTAGCCAACCCAATCACCAAAGCACAGGGTACGAGCCATGGGCTTGCACTTTCAGATTCTTGCAGACATAAATAGCACGAATAAGCATCGTCACCAAATTCTCCAACTCTTTTTGAAAGTATTGCAAATAAAATGTGACTTATTCGTAAAATGAATAAATCACAATTTAATCACAACTTTCTCAAAAGATCTCTTCTATGTTTTTTTTGGGACAAAGTCACGAATTTTTTTATCAAATCATGGTTATCACAATTTTTTCAATAAAATGTGACTTTTTCATTCTTTTTAGTCTTGTTTTCAATTTTTATTTTATTTTTTCTCTCTTCTTTCAAAACTTCAATTTTTGGCCAAATTTTCTTCTTGTAGACTTATTTCCAACCCTAACTTGGTGATTAGGGCTGTGCTTGGGTTAGCTCTTAAAACAGTTCCTCGAAAGAGCAAATGGGGCGAGAAGCTGTGTTAAACATGCAAAAATATTTCTGCCAAGAGCCAAAGAGCAAAAGTGCTAACCCAAACGCAGCCTAGGTGTATAAGACGAGCTGGTACTAGGTATGTGACGTGGTCACCAATGCCGGGCACCAGTGGAAGTTGGGACAAGCGTGGATTTTAAGAGCATGGAGATTTGCTAGCGTCTTATCTTAACGTCGACGCATGCTGTACATTGATGACTGGGTGGTCGGACACCGTTTACCAACTCATATATTTCTTAAACCAGCATTTTCTACCAAACTTTTTTTGAGATTAGCCTCTTTCCATCAGTCATGGGAGGGGTTATTCACATCCGTCTGATAGGTGCCCATGATCTATTGTGTAGAAAATTGGGATGGAAAACGATCCCCATCATCTGATTCAATGTAGTCAACAGTTTTTCTGGTGAAAGAACATATTCTCTTCACAGGGAAAACGAGAGCAAATAACGCCATCACTCGGTCTCACAATTGTCAGGGTCCACAAAAATCTGTGACAATAACACTATGAAGCATCATTTATCAGAAAATAATTTATAATCATAAGCAAAGATCACAGGTTGAAAAAATTAGAACCCGCTCCTCACATACATTGTTGAAAGGGAGCCATTATGAGCCATTACTTTGCACACGAGAAGTTGGCCCTTCCACAGTTACAAGAAGGGCTTGGTATTTTGGGGATCTATGTCATGAGAAACACCATCTAAGCCGTCCGATTTAAAGGTCATGATCTGAAGATATTACGTGTAAAAGACTGGCACTAAACACAATCTTTATCATATGATTCAATGTAGTCAAAGGTCATCATAGGATTAAACAGCTAACTATCTTCTAATCATATGCTAAAGAGCGCGTATTGTTCCTATCTTTTGCACCAGAGATCTTTAGATCATAGCCTTCAAATCAGACGACTTAGATGGCACATCAACACGTTCCCAACTGTGAAGTCTTTGTTTATTTTTCAAAACCTATGTACAAGGGCCAACTTCTCATTAGCAAGTAATGGCTCCCTTGTTGAAATCTACTTCTCATCCTGCAAACGATGCTCTGAGCTATTAGATCTGGCCACACAGCGTTGATCGAATGGTTCCTCCCACAACAGGGTGACTGATAATTTTGATGGATAAAAGTCCCGGTTTTGATACCTGCAACCGCATTTTAAACCATGATAAGTCCACATATCATCTTGAAAATATGTTTTTGATCACCATATTAATGAAAATTTATGATACAGGTAGAAGCAAGAAAGCGCGGTGGAATGAGAAATTTGTATTCAAATTTCCACTCTCGGAGTGGCGAAATTTGAACCGTCTTAGCTTCAGAATTATGGATAAGGATACTTTCACGGAGGATGACTTCGTCAATGAAATCACATACTAATCTCGAGTCCAAGATAAAAAAGATTACCTCTCTAAGATGCTCTCGGTGAAATTTATAACTTTTTTCTTTCAAAAAAACGGCATCTAATATTAAGCCCAACATGTGGATCGGAAGAAAATAAAGAAACTACAACAGTCAATCTTAATTGTCTGATCAAGGACCTATAAATAAACAGTCAAACTGAATATAGGGAAGGTGCAAAGATCAGGCCCAGTGAAATTTAAGCTCACAGTAGTGTTTCTATAATTGCAATGTAGAATCCATTTGGGAGGAATAGTAACAGAAGGTATCGAGATGGGATGCGTCGAACTGAAATCAGCTCCATACAACGTAGTGCTCGAAGATGGTACCTATAAGGGCGAGATCAAAATCGGTCTCAAGTTCATCGAAAATGTATGTATGTGCATATATGTATATACTAATTTATATGTTTTTTCCTACATAAGCAGATGTAAGCTTGTGTGTGTGTGACTATATATATATATATATATATATATATATATATATATATATATATAGAGAGAGAGAGAGAGAGAGAGAGAGAGAGAGTGATTGAAAGATGTGTCTGGATGCAGTCTTGGAGGGATGCACTCGGAACGCAGATCACATGCCATGTGGCATGATCAACCCACAACAACACCCATTTTGGGTTGATCAGCCATGGGACATGTGGTTAAAAAGAAAAAAAAAATTCTTTTCTGAAATTTTTTTTACCTTCGTTTGATTGGTCAATATAAAGTGACGCCCAAACCAACTTGGTGCATTGATTTGGACACCTTTGACCACATTTGTAACGGTTGATATGCATTGGATCAGGCCCAAAATTTTGGACGGTACCTGATCAAACTTATCCAAGTTGCCGTGTCACCCAATCCTCTTGATGAGTGACACATGATGCTCAAATGGTCTGGACGCAACCCTAAGGGCTGCATCCGGACGCATGGCTGATGATTCCTACTTATATACATTACAGAAATATTCATACAAGAATATAGATGAATATATACATTGTTATGGCATTCAAAAAATGGGATGCATGCATGTATGTATAGATATTGCAACATGGGTATATGCATGAATGATCATAATACACTGGAAGAATACCATGGCTGATGATTGCTGTGATGTCCAGGTAGAAGTGCAAAGAGAGAGAGAGAAGTATCTGTTGCACTACCAAAGCAACCGTCACGCCCTTTCTACAAAGCCCTCTTCAATTTCAGGCAGTTCCCATGGCCAAGCTTCAACTTTTTCTAGAGCCATGTGAATCCTAGAGACGGCCAAAAGCAAAATTACAATCCCAAAGGCGGCTTAAAAGGCAGTGTATGACAATTTATAGCTCACAATGTTTTGGCTTCTATTATGTAGGTTTAGAGCCAATTACACTAATCGTAATCAGTAGATGAGATTGGTGCTGGATTTGTAACTTTTGAAATAACCATCCAATTGATGGAAGACCGCTCAACAAAATTAACAATTGTTCCGCAGTTGTCTCTTTCTGTAGTTATCCCTTGTTCCTTGTTAATTATTCTATATATAAGTAATACAACTCCTAGAATCTTGACAGTTGAAATAGTTGTAGTTTCCACCATTGGATTCGAGTTGCCTGATTGCAGAGATTAAGAAAGATAAACAAAAATGTTTTGATTACCACAAAGCCAGAGGCATTCATATTAGAGCTCCTAGTCCTAGGGTGCACAAGACCCTTCCAAGCTCTTTTATATAGGTTGTGTTCGGCATTGCTCTTTGGGAGAGTAGAAAAGAGCAGCAGCTGCTCTTTGTTATTGCAAACAAATGTGGGGAGAGAGAAGGATTGGAAGAAGATAAAAGGAAGTTGCTCTTTGAGATAGGAAAAATAGCCCTCCTTAAAAGAGAAAAGTTTATATTTGAGAAATCCGAGATAAGTTTTCTGACGCGGGACGGAGACCCTACAATGCAGAATATGATTTTTATGCAGATTTTACCGAAATTAATGAAATTAAATCAAGTTTAATCGCAAAATTATCTTTGATACCTTTAGGGTTTTGCAGAATTCAGATAGATAGATCACACGAGATCCAGGTAGGGTCCAGTCCAATGCGCAAGTACTTTTAGAGTCGAGGCAAGATCGGCCTAGAGATAGGACTCTAGCTTTCCAGGCTTAGGCACTCGTCTTCGGTCCGATGTAGATTCACGGATTCCAAATTAGGTTGTAAAAGGGTATTAGGGTTTGTAAAAGGCTTATGGCTGTTAGATCGGTTTATGATTTTGGAAAGGGTGTTGGCTATGTTTGATTTAGGGTTTCAAAAGGCTCAGGGTCTTGGGATCGAAAGGAAACAATTAGGCTACGGTGTAGGGGAAGCAAACACCAATCGAGAGATAGCAAATATAATAGAGAAAATAACAATGGCTTTTGGGAATCACTCCCTTGGCCTCACACCAAACCCATCTCAGGCAAAGATTACTTAAGCATAAAAGCATTCAAATAATCAATCAACTAATTAAAAAGTGTTTACAAGGCTCTATATATAGGCCACCAATAACTAAACTCGAAATAAAAAGTCCTAATACTAGTAAAACACTAAAAGATAACTTTCCGCAAAAAATTAGAAATTAAAAAAAAAATTGAAATCGACGGCTACGGCAAGGTGGCTGATATGGCACTTCTTGTGGCATGTCACTACGCTTCTTGATAGATATCACGCCACATTGTTCTTTGTCTTCCTTCTTCTTCCGCCATCCAAACCCGATGTCCATATATGTGGCGTCCCCGTCAATTCCCTCGAACCAAATAGGTTTCATCACCGATGAAGCGCGCTCATGGTAGATGTCAATCAAATCGGGGTTCAAGCGGCAAACCTCATTCTCGTGGATCCAAGTGTTTTCGGACTCCGATTTTCCGATCCATTTAACCAAGTACTTTTGGAATCCTTCGTCATGTGTAGAGACGGCATGATCATTGATTATATCCTCTATCTCATCTGTTCTCTGTCTGCTTGAAGAAGGAAGAGGTATAGGTTGCAAGGTTGGATTGGGGCTGGGACTAGGAGGTGGCTGGAGTGGGTTTTCAGGAAGTGGGGTGAAACCCAAGTAAGGAACCAAGTCCTCCACATTGAACGTTGAACTAACCCCCGTACCAGGACAAAGCTCGAGCACGTATGCATTAGGACCACTCTTAGCCAAAATTCTAAAAGGCCCAGCGCCTCGAGATTGGAGCTTCTTTGTGGATCCTGATGGGAACCGCTCAGGCCTAACCCGGACCATCACATAATCATCCACATTAAATTCTTTAGAACGCCTGTGAGCATCTGCAGATAATTTATATTGATTGTTACTTGAATTAATTTTCTGTTTAATTTCGGCATGCAAGCTATGAATATGTTGTGCAAATGCATCGGCAGACTCTGACACTATGGGATGTAGACATGGGGATCAAATCTAATGGGGTCCTAGGCCTATGACCATGCACTACCTCAAAAGGACTCATGCCTATAAACCTATTGACAGAATTATTATATGCAAACTCAACTGTGGGTAAGATGATATCCCAGGTCCTAACATGATCACCAACAAGACTACGAAGGAGATTCCCAAGGCTCCTATTGGTGCTTTCGGTTTGGCCATCCGTTTGAGGGTGGTAAGCTGTTGAGAATTGGAGCAATGTGCCCATCATGTGCCAAAGGGTCTTTCAAAAATAACTCGTAAATTTAACATCCCTACCAGACACAATGGTTTTGGGCAACCCATGAAAACGCACTACCTCCGCGAAAAACAGTTTAGCAATATGAGATGCATCGGAGGTTTTGGAACAAGGAATGAAGTGGGTCATCTTGGAAAATCAGTCCACTACAACATAGATGGAATCGTGCTTCCTAGGGGTCTTAGGAAGTCCAAGCACGAAGTCCATAGAGAGGTCTTGCCACGGTGTATGTGGCACGGGTAAAGGAGTGTATAAGCCGGTATTTTGTTTGGTCTGTTTTGACACTTGGCAAGTACGACAATGTTTGACAACTCGAGTGACATCTCTCATTAGGCTAGGCCAAAAGAACCTATCCTCTACAAGCACAACAGTTTTATTACGCCCGAAATGTTCGGTCATCCCTCCAGCATGTAACTCCCAAATGAGAAAGTCACACAATGAAGTGAGAGGGATGCAAAGGCGATTGATTGCCTTTGAATAATTACACATCCTGGATGGTGTACACGGAGTGTGTGCTGGTCGGGTTACTAAGGAGAGCAGTGTACTCAACCCCAAAATCTCGGCACTCGGGGTACTCATCCTTTAACTTTTCGAACCCGACGACCTCGGTGCTCATTGTGCGCAAAGTCACCACTCACCAACTAAGTGCATCAACAGCTCTATTTTCAGCACCGACTTTATGATTTAACACGAATGTGAACCCTTGAAGGTACTCAACCCACTTCGCGTGCCTTAGGTTCAACTTCTTCTGTGAAGCAAGAAAGCGTAAGGCTTCATGGTCAGAAAACAGCACAAATTCCTGCGGTCTAAGATAATGTTTTCAATACCAAAGAGATCGAACGACCGCATAGAACTCCTTGTCATAGGTGGAGTAGTTTTGCTTTGCCTCGTTAAGTCTTTCACTAAAATAGGCCACTGGGTGACCCTCTTGGCTAAGCACTCCTATGCCTACACTCGATACGTCGCATGCGACTTCGAAGACTTTGGAAAAGTCCAGTAAGCGCATGACGGGTGCACTACTCATTTGTTGTTTGATCTCAACAAAGGCTTTCGTCGCTGCTTTACCCAATTTAAAGTCCCCCTTTTTCATGCAATCAGTGATTGGGGCCATGATGGTGCTAAAACTTCTAATGAAGCGACGATAAAAAGTAGCCAAACCATGGAAGCTACGGACATCGTGTATGTTCTTAGGCTCGGGCCACTCCACAATGGCTCTAACCTTTTCGGGGTCAGCGACCATTCCACTGGCTGAGATAATAAATCCCAAGAAAACAACAGAACGTTGCATGAAGGTGCATTTCTTGAGATTTGCAAACAACTTCTCACCCTTTAGGGTTTCACAAACCAACCTAAGGTGGGTCAAGTGTTAATCCTTGTCGTGACTATAGATCAAGATGTCATCGAAATAAACAAGAAATTTGCCTAGAAACGGCCTCAACACTTGGGTCATGAGTCGCATGAAAGTACTCGGGACGTTAGAAAGCCCAAAAGGCATGACCATCCACTCATAAAGACCATCCATCCTTAATCTTAAAGGCGGTTTTCCACTCATCACCGGGGCGGATGCGAACTTGATGGTAGCCACTCTTAAGGTCTATCTTTGAAAAGATAGTAACACCAACCATCATGCCAAGCATGTCATCGAGCCTTGGTATGGGAAACCAATACTTAACCGTAATCTTATTGATTGCACGACTATCCACACACATGTGCCATGTACCATCTTTCTTAGGAGTGAGTAGGGCAAGTACGACACACGGGCTCAGACTCTCTTGGATGAACCCCTTCTGAAGGAGCTCATTGACTTGTCGAGTCAACTCGGCGTGCTCAACTGGATTCAATCTAGTAAAGGTGTTGGTGAAGGTAGATCCAGAACTGAAGTCTATCAAGGTTGAATATCACGCAGGGAGGGAGTTCGCTTGGTAAGTCTTCGTGGAAGACATCCAGAACTCTTTCGTGATTGGCTCAACCTCCTCGGGACACTCGCCACCGACCGGGGAGCACTTTCTACTTGACAACTACATACACCACACTCTTCTATCGATGCTTTCTAACTCGTAAGGGCTCACAATAATAATGGATTTAGAAGACTCGCCTTCTTCTTTTCGATCGTATTGGTCGATGGTGCTTTGGGAGGCAAAGGGTGTAAAGTGATCTTTTGCCCTTATGCATGAACGCAGTATATGTTTGTTCACCGTAAAGAGTCACGCCCATGTCATAGAGTCACACCTTCCAAAATGATATGGCCTACATCCATTGGCACCACATCACACCACAAGGTGTCCAATAAGAGCAATGGATGTTTTATCAGAAGCTAGCAATGGACCAAGCCCACCCATGCAACTTTATAAGGTCTCTGTGGCTTTGTGTGTAAGCCCTAAGCTGCGCTTACTAAGATGAGTTGATATTACGTTAGTACAACTACCACTATCCACGATAACCCTACAATTCTTTTCACCAAATCTGGCGTAGGTATGGAAGATGTTCTCCCTTCGCCAATCATCATTTTCATCCCGTTGAGGCTACACAAGGGCACACCTCACAACTAAAGTATGACCAATAGCATCACCCTCCTCATCACTGGGTGTGCTAACCGGTTCAAATACTTCTTCTTCAACCATTACCTCATCATCATCCTCCTCTCCCTCAATGAAGAGAGTCCTTTGGGGTTCTTTCGTAGGGCATTGAGCGGCAAAGTGTCTCATCCCATGACATTTATAGCACTTTATTTGAGAATTAACCTTTGAGGATTCTCTGACTACACCTTTTCCCTTTTCAAACCTGGAATTGGCAGGGGCGGGTTGTGTAGGTTTGGGAGGAGGATTGAATCGTCCCTCATAGGATCGTTGGTTACTATATTGTGGCTCGGTTCTCTTCACCACCGTAGTTTTCAAGCATCGTTCAAGATCTTGCACAACGGCATAGCATCTTTCAAGAGTCTCTACGGGGTGAGAAATCAACTGTTTT
Source organism: Chloranthus sessilifolius (assembly GCA_021018995.1). Taxonomy (NCBI): domain Eukaryota; kingdom Viridiplantae; phylum Streptophyta; class Magnoliopsida; order Chloranthales; family Chloranthaceae; genus Chloranthus; species Chloranthus sessilifolius. The sequence goes on from CM037587.1 coordinate 142,300,525, forward strand.
TACAAATCAAGTCGCAATCCGGTGCGGAATCTAGAGAGAGTGATTTCAGGGTCTTCCGATACTTTTGCCCTCATCATAAACTCTTCGAATTTGGCAATATAATCGATCACGGGCATACCACCTTGACGTAAGTTTTGCCACTGATCGAGGAGGCGTTGGTGGTATGATAAAGGAACATACTTCTCAGTAAGTCCTTCCTTCATGTCGTCCCAACCGGTAATGGGAGGACAACCCGCGTTCACCCTAATGCGCTCGACATTGAGCCAGAAAAGTCGAGCTTGACCAACCAACTTCATTTTAGCGAGTCTAGCGCAACGGTCGTCATTCATGGCATACCAATCAAAGTGTTGGTCCATGTCAGAAAGCCAATTGAGGAAGACAGTAGGGTCCATTCTTCTATCGAAAGTCGGAATCTCAACTCGAACATTCTTAAGGAGTTGAACTTCGAGGTCATAATCATCTCTACGATGATCCCTATAGTTTCGATTGTCTTGGCGACCATTACGTTCAAAGTGAGGACATTCACGCTCTTGGTGTTGATTTTCCAGCCCACTCATCGCTTCCAGTTGGTTGATTCGATCACGTAATCTATCATTACCAACTCCTAGGGATGTTTCGGCTTGCTCAATGGTATTTAGACGTGCATTAATCGCACCCAATTCTTCTCGCATAGCTCTCAGAGTATTAAGGACGTCATCCGAAATCATGGTGATCACAAGGTCAATTAGGGTTCCAATATGGAATGCAATATGGACTCACAAAAAAAAATAATGCAATAAAATAAATATGACAAGCAAAGATGCCCTAACCTAGAAAACCTAGGGCTCTGATACCAAAACTGACGCGGGACGGAGACCCTAAAATGCCGGAATATGATTTTTATGCAGATTTTGCCACAATTAATGAAATTAAATCAAGTTTAATTGCAAAATTATCTTTGATACCTTTAGGATTTTGCAGAATTTAGATGGATAGATCACACGAGATCCAGGTAGGGTCCAGTCCAATGCGCAAGTACTTTTAGTGTCGAGGCAAGATCGGCCTAGAGATAAGGCTCCAGCTTTTTCAGGCTTACGCGCTCATCTTCGGTCCGATGTAGATTCACAGATTCCAAATTAGGTTGTAAAAGGGAATTAGGGTTTGTAAAGGCTTATGGCTGTTAGATCGGTTTATGATTTTGAAAAGGGCGTTGGCTATGTTTGATTTAGGGTTTCAAAAGGCTCAGGGTTTTGGGATTGAAAGGAAACAATTAAGCTATGGTGTAGGGGAAGCAAACACCGATCGAGAGATAGCAAATATAATAGAGAAAATAACAATGGCTTTTGGGAATCACTCCCTTGGCCTCACACCAAACCCATCTCAGGCAAAGATTACTCAAGCATAAAAGCATTCAAATAATCAATCAACTAATTAAAAAGTATTTACAAGCCTCTATATATAAGCCACCAATAATTAAACTCGAAATAAAAAGTCCTAATACTAGTAAAACACTAAAAGGAAACTTTCCGCATAAAATTAGAAATTAAGAACGCTGTGGTGGATGTCAACTGTAATTGTCGCGCGCTACTGCTGTGGGCGAAGCTGTCACCGCCAAGACCGTGGCGCTGTTCTTGGTGTCTCCTTTTCCTCTTTCTCCTTCGGCCTTCCTCTACGCTTCTTCCGACGCCGGTAAAACTGATGTGGTCCAAATCCGATGTCCATATATGTGGCGTCCCCGTCATTTTCACTACAGAAAAAGACCCTACGCTGACTGCTTCCAGCAGTCTGCGTAAGGTACACTGGTCGTCGGTAAAACGTATTGCCGACGGCTGGAGCCGTTTGTGTAGGATATTATTATTGTTAATTTATTTTTATTTTAAATAAATGATCCTACACCGACGGCTGTTATTGTTAATTTATTTTTATTTTAAATAAATGATCCTACGCCGACGGCTGCAGCCGTTAGCGTAGGTCTTCTTTTCTTTTCTTTTTTTATGTTTCCTATTGCCTCACCCCCTATTTTTTAGCTCCCATTGCACGGCCATTTTTTTAGCCCCTATTGATTATAAAACAGTTATATTTCTCTGAAGTCACCCTAGTCATAGCGCAGCTACATTTGTTTAGCACCATGTGCACATAAATCAAGGTTTGAAGTCTCAGGTACCAATCTCCACTGATACCAAGTTTCATAAGCATGTCACTTGGAAGAGGTACAACACAATGTAGTTGTCCTGACTCAACTTAGTATCAGCCGGGTCATCTACCAATACTGAGATTTCATTCCTTGACATAAACTAATTTTTTTTGAAAATATTGTTACTACATTTATATGCACAGACAATCTGTGGTGAGTAAAACAAGGGAAATAATTTTTCTTTAAACTATATGTGAATTGTTAATAGGCAAAGCAAGATCTGATAAACTGATGGTGACTAATGACTTCCATATATCTGGTATAACGCAACTCAAACTGAAAACATAAACAAAATACCCAAGTGAAATCCCAGGATGTATCCTTCAGAGAAATTTACCGTGACGAGCACAGGAATTTTATTAGACATGGAAGAAGCAACTGAGGTTGAGTGTTACACACATGCACCCACCCACACGCACGTGCACACATATACAGAGACAGACCTTGGGATCAACAGTGATGCCAGCCATGCTCCTCGACTTCTCAATGTATTTCTTTATTTCAGGATCCGGACTAAAATGCGTCCTAGTGGAGATGATTAAGGATGTGATCATGGGAGTGACTAAGGATGTGATCATGGGAGTAATCCAATAAATAAGGAGGAAGATGTGAAACCGCAAAAGCATTCACTTATTTCAATTAATTCAGTATTTTAAAAAGTTAGAAAGTGGTACCATAAAATCATTCTCACCAGCTCGCTTATCCTCGATCATCATTGGCATCAGCAGTGACTTGTGAGATCTCTCGGGAAAGCTTTCAAGAAATTGGATACCAGTTGCTACTGCTACTCCAAAACCAACCAGATCAACCATTCTGCATTAAAATATTTTTATTTTTATAGGTGATGCATCCAAATTTGGCATTGCAGGAACCAATTGTTGTTTTCTCCAATAGCAACCCATATATAGGCTGCAAATTGGTCAGGACAGGTCGGCTTCAGATCACGGTCAACCCATCTACAATGGGACTCGTTGCTCACTCATACCCAAGAGCAGCTGCCAAGTGGATAACTCCTTGACCTCCCTCATCCAAAACATTTGATCCTCTGCCTTCTTCATGGAGTTTACAAACTAGCCATTCATATAACCTGTCCTCCAGCAATTTCTGAATCAATAACTCATTACACTTTTCTTGATTTCCTTCAAATGCCTTGGAAGGCTTGTCAATATACTAAAGTCAAAGTCCAAAGGTATGTTCGATCCAACGGTTGATATCAATTGCTAGGTGCAATAATATCATATGCAGAAGCCCAGCTAGCTCTAGTTCTTAACAACAATTGAATTTATGATATGTCAAATTGTCAATACCGGGAAGTTAGTGAATGTAGTGGGCCCCCAATACTTGAGTGCAGCCAAATCATAAGCTCTTGCTGCGGATTCTTCTTCATCGTATGCTCCTGATTATCAAAGAAACCAAGGCTTTTTGTTAGTCAGCGATGTTGAACTTGAACGCAAATATTTATAATCGTTCATAAAATTAGATTTTGACAGAGAAATGATCGCATACGCACCTAGATAAGCTGCTCCACAGTGGATCCAAAACGCATCCCGGAAAACATAGGGAATCATAGAAAAGAAAATTGAAATAAGTTGAGAGGGAAATTTTTAAAGAAGAGAGCAGTGAAAGAACGTAGACATTATATATTCATCAATAATTTATAAATATATAACCTCAAGGGGTTAGGTAAGCTGGCCAGGTACCTGCTTCCAAAAGGAGACCTGAGTTCGAATCCCCTCCCCCCCTTGAGGCCACCCTAGGGATTTATATCCTGTGCTGACCCGGCATGTGCTGAATTTGGGGTGCGCATGTGCCCCTGGGATTAGGCAGGTGCTCTAAGAGGCCCGGATTCCCAAGTTATCATAAAAAAAAAAAAATTATAAATACATGACGATAGATCCAAAGGGTCAACATGGAAGGACAGAATGTGGATGTGTCCAATTCAAGACTTTCGCACCAGTTAAAGGTATGCGTTTTGGTTAAGTCCAGTTTGATGAACTCTAAATGCGGTTCAACTGTTTTTAAAACCGTCGGATGTAAGGGAACCGAAAATGGATTCAACTTATGAAAGCTAATGTCAAGATTCCATTAACATCCAATGGTTTCAAAATCAGTTGACCATTTAGTTCAACCAATTAGTCCCAAAACATAAAATCCCATATTGATTCAAAACTTAAATAATCTACAGTACAAAGACCTTCACATATCATGCAGAAAATATTTTCCACCAAGATCTACCAAAGAAACAGAAAGACAGAGCAAACAACATCGGAATCAAACTTTGAAGTAACTTATTGCTCCTCCATAGAAAACCCAATTGATCCTGTTTCAACTTAAAAATTTATAACATAAAAACTTTTTCTGGTTTTTGTTACATATCTATACTCCTTGCTCGTATTATGCTAGTATTCCACAATATATAACTGCAGCAAAAAAAAAAAACTGCAGCCAAGTATTACCTAAAGAAATGAGCTCCAACAATTCGATCATGAGACTTGGTCTTTTTGCCAATCAAATTCAAGTCAATTGTAGAAGTATTACTGGTAAGTATGCATCGTCGCGGGCAGTATTTTTCAAGATCAGCAAAAATTTGCTGCTTTACAGATACATTCTCAATAACGGCCTGTTCCAAAAAACAAATACCCAGACAAACGGACAAAATTAAATTCAGTTACAAACAATAGGGTCACATGAGGAAATATTAATACAGGATAATGAGTGTGAAAATATGCATTCAGTACATAGTATGTGTAGCCTGCATAGTATTAACACATTTGAAGTTTGGTGCATAATCATATATAATCACAGCTTAGTGATAAACTGATATAAACAACTTACTTCTCCAAAGACGGCGCGTAAGCCAACTATACGCTTGGCATCAGCAAGGCTTGCCTCACTCGCAAATACGTTTAGTTCTTCTTTAATCTGCTTGTTCACGATGGACTCAATTCTTCTCAAATCATTAGGATGAATAGGCTTGCCCGTTCAAAATGTAAGAATTAGAAATAAGACACAAATTGTGGTAGCATTTCAATCAACTCAATGCAAAAAATGAATATTACCATGAGAGAAATCATATCGTAATTTTTCAGGAAGAACAATGGAACCCTTCTGATCAACATGTTCACCAAGGACTTCCTACATCATGTTACAGCATATTTGAGATGTATATTTATATTCATTTATATGCCGAAAGGGATTCAAACATTATATTTATTTATATGCCGAAAGGCATTCAAACAAAATTTTGAGCTCATAACATAAGCATTTGATCACATACCCCGAGAACAAAGTTTAGCATGTGGGTGCAAGAATGATTAGTGTAATATCCCCAAATTTTGTAAACCGTATGAGTCAAACGGTTGTGTAGATTTGGTATGTGCCGTTCACAAGAGAACCATGAACTTAGAACACATTTTGGTGTGTATGTGACTCACACAATGAAACATGTGGATACGTGTAATACACACTTATGTTTACATGTGTTTCATACCAAAAGAGATAAGTGGCTATGTGAAACACACACAAGTAATGTGTTTGTGCTTTGCAAGGAAGCAAAGTCAATTGCTTGGATAAGAAGTGATACCCACGTGAGGCTCATTCCTTGGGTTTACTAACTTAGAGTTTTGAGAGGAAGAAAGGAAGAAGGGTTTGTGACGGGGACACCACATACATGGACATTGGATTCGGACCGCATCGTTTCTACCGACGTAAAAAGAAGCAGCGTAATGGAAGTCAGAGCTAAGGAAAGATGAAAATTCTAGAGAAAGAGGAAGAACAGAAAGTGATGCGAAATTTCGATTTGAAATTTCGATCGATCGAATTGAGATTTCAATCGATCGAAAGTAAAATTTCGATCGATCGAATGTCGACGGCGATATTCATAGACATATGAATTTCGATCGATTGATTTTCAATTTCGATTGATCAAATTCATATGTCGATCGATCGATTTTCAATTTCAATCAATCAAAATCGTGCCGAGTTATTTTAGATGTTTTAGGAGTTAAGAGTTTCGAACTTTTGTTTCGAGGGTTTATTTGTTTTTATTTAATATTCGTTTTAGGGTTTCCTTTTATTGTAAGACCTCCTATATAATGTCATTAAGGAAAACATTGTAGTTAGTTGATTGAATATTGAATGAAAGCTTTTGCTTTGTGAAGAGAGAGCATTCTTCCCCGCGATGGGTTTGGTGCGAGACCAAGGGAGTGATTCCCATATATCTTCTTATTTATTATCTTCAACTTGCGTGATCTCTTATATTTGTTATCTTTCGATCTGTGTTTGCTTCTCTAAACCATAGCCTAATTGTTTCCTTTCAAATCCAAAACCTAAATCAGTTTTGAAGCCCTAAACCACACAAAGCCACACCCTTTCCAAAACCATAAACCGATCTAAAAGCCATAAGCCTTTTACAAACCCTAATTCCCTTTTCCAACCCAATTTGGAATCTGTGAATCCACATCGGACCGAAGACGAGCGCCTAAGCCTGGAAAATCTAGAGTCCTATCTCTAGGCCAATCTCGCCTCGACTTTAAAAGTACTTGCGCATTGGACTGGACCCTACCTGGATCTCATGTGATCTACCCATTTGAATTCTGCTAACCCTAAAGGTATCAAAGATAATTTTGTGATTAAACTTGATTTAATTTCATTAATTTCGGTAAAATCTGCATACAAATCATATTCCGCATTTTAGGATCGTTATCTCGCGTCAGTTTGAAGAGAAAGGGATTTCTTGAATCTTTGTGTCATGATCCACTAGATCTTAGTGAATCTTATGCAAACTCATGCGTGAAGGATTACCATACGATCTTAGGGCTCTGATACCAAAACTGACGCGAGACAACGACCCTAAAATGCGGAATATGATTTTATGCAGATTTGCCGAAATTAATGAAATTAAATCAAGTTTAATCGCAAAATTATCTTTGATACCTTTAGGGTTTTGCAAAATTTTTTATGGGTAGATCACACGCGATCTAGGTAGGGTCCAGTCCGATGCGCAAGTACTTTTCGAGATGAGGCGAGATCGGCCTAGAGATAGAACTCTAGCTTTTTCCAGGCTTAGGCACTCGTCTTCGGTCCGATGTAGATTCACGGATTCCCAAGTTAGGTTGTGAAAGGGATTTGCGGTTTGCAATAGGTTTATGGTTTGGAACGGGTGTCGGCTAGGGTTTGCAATAAGTTTATGTTTGAATTAGGGTGGTTTCAAAAGGGTTTAGGGTTTTTAGGAAAGCAAGGAAACAATTAGGCTAAGGTTTTAGAATGCAATCACAGATCGAGAAATAGCAAATAGAATAAAGAAGATAACAATGGCTTTTGGGAATCACTCCCTTGGCCTCACACCAAACCCATCTCAGGCAGAAAATATTCAAGCATAAAAGCATTTCAATATTCAATCAACTAACTACAATGTTTTTCTTAATGACCTTATATAGGAGGTCTTACAATAAAAGAAAACTCTAAAACGAATATTAAATAAAGACAAATAAACCCTTGAAACAAAAGTTCGAAACTCAACTCCTAAAACAACTAAAAAAATTCGGCACGATTTCAATTGATCAAAATTGAAAATCGATCGATCGAAATTGAAATTCGATAGATCGAAATTGAAAATCGATCGATCGAAATTTCGCAGTTCCTAAAGTTCTTCCTCATCCTCTTTCTCCAGAATTTCCATCTTTCCCTAGCTTTGACTTCCATAATGCTGCTTCTTTCTACGCCGGTAGAAACGATGCGGTCCGAATCCAATGTCCATGTATGTGGCGTCCCCGTCACATAGTCGTAAGCTTCTTTGGTGTTGAATACTGAGACTGTGTAGTCCTTCGTGGCGGTAAGATTTGTAACACTGACCTCGGCCTCCTATCATAAGGGGTGAAGCGGCTAGTATGATTCTTCGATGGTGCCTTCCCTTTACCATTTTCTGCTTGACGTTGTTTGAAATCCAATGAGCATTTCTCCGCGATCTTTGCTCTCACAACAACTTCGTTCATCGTTGGAAGTTGGAACATCATAACTCGGTCTTTTATTCCAGGGCAGAGGCCATCTTCAAACTTTCTGGCCTTATGTTCCTCAGTTGCCACAAGGTGAGGGGCATAACGTGACAATTTGGTGAATTTTGTCTCATAAACCAAAACCGTATCAGAACCTTGCTGTAAATGCATAAATTCTGCTTCTTTTGTCGTCTTGCCAACAAGGGAAAGTATTATCTGTTGAAAGCTTCTGTAAATTCTTGCCAGGTCCATGGATTGTGTGTGCCCCTTCTTGTTTTTTGTTGCCTATTAGCATTCTCCCACCAATGTCATGCGATGTCCTTGAGTTGAAATGCTGCCCATTCTACTTTTCGATGAACGGTTGGACCAGGACTAGGAATATTTTTTCTAGTTCAACTATTCATTCTTCTACAACCGTAGGATCTCCGTAGCCATCAAAAGTCGATGGCTTCATCCTTTTAAATGACTCTCAAGCACAGTGTGGAGTAGTGTTTGTAGTGCCTTGACGCGCAGCCAGTCTATCCATAGTCGCAGCTTGTTGGGTCATGGTGTTAGCCATCATTTTGAGCACTTGTTGTGTTTTATCTCCACTATTATTCAATGGAACCCAATTTATCCCGCTGACAACTTGCACTTATCAATTAAGATCACCATCACGATTAATTGTCCACTTACGCTGTGGAGCCATGATCTGTTTCACAAAGGTCTTGGATTAGAATTCAGAATTAGATTTTTATCCTAAAGGCAGTCCCATGAAAATCTAAAGCCTTTTCTTTGATACCAACTCTGTGACGACTCAAAATCCCTTTCAAGCATAACTGAGGATCTCAAGTCATCACTTACATATCATGATAGTGAGGTAGCAATTATTATAACGATACATGAAAAAGGTAGCCAATTTTATTTTTTTTATGAATTAAAAGTCATAATTGTTAAACAATTCAAGTATCCAAACGGTAAGAAATTGATAACTAAATCGCCCATGACAGCCGTATGTCACGATAATAAGCAATCCAACATCACTATTAAATGCAATTAAAATAGTCGTAAAATAAAGTATTGATTTACTATGTCTCGAGATACTCACTAAGAGTGAAACTAAATAACGGTCTGGTTCTCAATTCCAATAAGAGTAATCTCCTACATTGAAAAAACTTTACAAATTAAAACTGTAAATGTACAAAACATAATAGTTATAATAATTTCAAATAAAATATTCAACCATACTTGTAAAGAAATCAGACAGTTGGGAAATGGTCTTCGAGATTCTCGTCAATGGCACTCAGTTCAAGAAAATTGTCCTCGCACTTCTCATCCTAATTGAATCTGTGTCAACGACGATGGATAGAAACCTTGAAGGACTTCGATTGCACAATCCACTACCATCCAGGAAAGGCAAATGTAGTTGCAGACACCCTTAGTCGCAATGTCCTAAGAAACCTGTCAAGGCTCAAGACCTATCGATTTGAAAATGTTAAGGAGTCAACAAGCCATGGAATCTAGGCAAGATTCGGAATCGATGAAAAAGGATTGGTAGCTTGCATAACCATCAAATCCCTACTCTTGGATAGGATTATTCAAAGCCAAGGCATCGATAGTGACTTAGTTGACATCGAAATTGCTGTACACAAGGGAGAGATAAAGACTTCTACTTTAGAAGAGATTGTGCTTTGACCTTTAGAGGTCAAACTTGTGTACCTAATAATGAGAGAATAAGAAACAAGTCCTCGAAGGTCATAAGTCAAAATATTCTATCCACCCAGGGAGTACAAAGATGTACCAAGACCTAAAGAAGCAATTCTGGTGGAATGGCATGAAAAAGGAGATCTCATAATACGTCTCCAATTGCTTGGTGTGTCAGCAGGTGAGAGCAGAACATAGAAAACCTGCGGGATTAGTACATCCCCTACCCATTCCGAAATGGAAATGGGAAAATTTATCGATGGATTTTATTGTAGGCCTTTCGAGAACCATGAAGAAGAACAATGCTATATAGGTTATCGTCGATCGTCTCACTAAGTCGGCTCACTTCCTACCTTATCGCACAACGATTAGCTCAAATCAGATGGCAAATATGTACATCAAGGAGATTATGCAGCTACATGGAGTACCCGTGAGCATCGTTTCCGACAGAGATCCAAGGTTCACCTCACACTTCTGGGAGAGCTTTAAGAAGGCCATGGGTTCACGATCTGATTATAGCACGACCTTTCATCCTCAAACTGATGGGCAAACAAAAAGGGTGAACCAGATCATTGAAGACATGTTGCGTGTTTGCATCCTTGACTTCGGGGGTAATTGGGATGAACGCTTACCATTAGTGGAGTTTGCTTAAACAGCTATCAAGCAAGCAAGCATCAAGATGGCACCATTCGAAGCTCTATATGGAAGAAAATGCAGATCCCCACTATATTGGAAAGAAGTTGGTGATCATAAGCTTCTGGGACCAAAGTTAGTCGAGCAGACTACTAAAACAATTAAGGTAATTAGAGAAAGGTTGAAAACTGCTCAAAGTCGTCAAAAAAACTATACGGACCAAAAGCGTTGAAACGTGGAGTTTCAGGTATGTGGCGACTTCTAATTAAATATCTTTGTTCTAGAATCGTATTGAAGAATGATCTTAAAATATATCACTCTCCTTGATGATTTTGTTCTTAGGTTGGAGATCATGTGTTAAAATCTCACCAACCAAGGGTGTGATGAGATTTGGAGAAAAAGGAAAGTTAAGCCCAAGGTTTGTCGGCCCATTCCCAATCAAAGCACGAGTGGGAGAAATTGCTTACAGATTGAAGTTTCCTCCTAAGCTTGAAGGCATTCACGTGTTTCATGTGTCAATGCTGCGAAAGTATCAACGTGATCCTTCACATGTTATTAATATTGAACCTATTGAGGTACAGAAGGATTTAACAATAATGGAACACCCAATACGGATATTAGATCGAAAGGAGGATGCCTTACAAAGAAAGATTATCCCTCTTGTTCTTGTACAATGGGACCATCACACTCCAACAGAAGCCACTTGGAAAAAGGAAGAGGAAGTGTGTGCCTTATATCCACACCTTTTCAACCAATGTACGTAAATTTCGGGGACGAAATTCTTTTATAAGGTGGGGAGGATGTAACACCTCACTTCTGTTTCCAACTGTCTAAGATTTGCAAACACAAAAGATTGGTGTTAGTGCCTAACATCGAAATCGATCCTTTAATAAAATAAAAAGAAGCCTTTTTCTAATTTAAATTTGAAAGTGTCGAGAGTGGATAGAGTCCACACCTCAAAGAAAATCGGATCCTAAGGGATACGAGATTACCATCTCTACAAAAAAAAAACCTCCGCTCAAGTCTTAGTAGGGGGACACATCCCTTTCAAACTCTTTCTCTCTCTAGAACTCTCTCCCTAGAACCCTTTCTCTCTCTAGAACTCAAGAAGAAGAAGATAAAGAAAGCAAAGGATTGCGAGCGAATGGTAAAAGCTCAAGACCCGAAGCAAACCTTCACTCGCGACATTGGGATCGGAGGTAGGGGAAATTTGAGTATTTTTTAGATTTAGTTTATTCTTAAAAATATAATAATAATAATTTGTTGAAACTCCATTAACGGAACTCAAAGGAAGGAAATTGAAAAATAATAATAATAATAATATAATGTATATATATATATATATATATATATACAGATATATAAATAAATAAATAATGATGAAAAAGACTTCTTTGATTTGCTGCTACAACAAATGGCAAAAAAAAAACGATGAAGATTTCTTCTTCTTGACGTTGTTGCTACAGCAAAAGGATATAAAAAAAAAGAACAAGAAGAAGTCAACCTCTTCCTCTCTCTTTTCAAAAAAAAAAGGGAAGAAGACTCGTTTTTCTTCATCCGGTTTCTGTAACAAAAACAAAAGGTAATAATATATATATATATATATATATATATATATATATATATATATATATATATGTATGTATGTAAATGCACAATATATCTCACTCTTCCTCACTGGTTCTCTGCAATTGCAGATTTAAAATAAATAAATAAATATGGAAAAAGTGGGCCACCTTTTCGCTGGCAGTCGATCGTCGGACGCTACCGGCCGGTCACCGGACCGGCACCGGTTAAAAACATGTAACTTACCCGATCGGCCGACGCCTTTCGTCGGGTTGATCGTGTTAAGATCACTGCAATTGTGAAGGAGGCGCCTCTCTAATGGAGCCGGGTAACAGGTAGAGCCTTTTTGGGTTCAGATTCAATGCATTGGAGTTACACCAGAACGTGGTGCAACCCCTATCTAAGACCGCCCTCATATATAATTATTTTGGGATTGTAGGCCCACATTAGAAAATTAACAGAAATAGACCCCTCATATAATGGGGTGATATTTAGATCTAACAGTTCACCTCATATAATGGGGTGATATTTAGATCTAATGGCGAGAGGACCCGGGAAATAACTTTAGTGATTAGTACTCATCAATCATTGATTTAGCAAAACTTTGACTTACCGACAAGGGTACCCTAGAGATAAAATTAGAGGTTGGGTCTAGTGACCTACCCCTAATTATTTTATATTTATTTTCAATCTGATGGATCGGATTGGATGAACTGAACCCCTAATTTATATTTTAGTTAATTGATATTATAACACAAAGTTTAAAACTATAGAAAATACGTATTTTTAACTTTAAAAATCACTCAAACTTTATTTGAAGAAACTGGGATGCATCTTAAGGTTTTTCAGCGTTCCGGATGTGATGGCATTGTTCGTTTAGCTCTGTGGGTAATCGTTTATAACATAAAAGCTAATACCCCTTATTTATAAGTATAAAATATTTATAAACTTAGGTTAAGATTATATGGTGGATATTTTCCAACATTGGCATCCATTTAAAATAAATTAGGACTTGTTTCGATCACAGCCAACACCTATCTTGAGGTAATGACGTGTTCCAAACGCAATGCACTATCCGACTAACCTAATGACCTACAGATTAACTGCAATGAAATAATTTCTTGTTATAATAATTCAATTACTACATATGTAATGTATCTCTTCATTCTAATGCCCAATTTCAGTAAAATCAGGACTCTATCTTAGGGTTCTTAAATCTTTCGAATACAATGGCGATGTTCGTAGACTCATTTAATCCTCCAAACTTCTATTATTCATATATGTTGTTCTTTTATACTATGACATACGATCGATAGACTAAGTTACGATATGATGATATGTAAGAATAAGATGTAAAGTGAATTAAGCTTATAAGAAATTATGATATGGACTAAAATTAACCAAAATGAAGACAACGTACAAAAATTATTCTTTCTTGGCAAGCAATCGGGTTATTTAACGATTTATGTCGAATACTGAGTCCATTTAGTAGGATGCTTGCATCCGGTGATTTAGTAGGAGGGCAGCGGCCTCCGGTGATTAGTAGGGGGTTCGCCTCCGGTGATTAGCAGGAGGTTCACCCCTGGTGATTAGTAGAAGGTTCGCAGACTTTAGTGACATAGTAGGATGTTCGTATCCGGTGATGAGTTGACCAACTATCGACGGTAGGTATTCCCGTCTTACTATATATAGTCTTAGGCTATTATCTATGTGCCTAAGTTATTTTAAATGACGATTTAAACTGATAAGATAGATATGTTATAGTGTTAAGAGTAAGGATGATAAGCTAAGCTAATTTAAAAAGAAGGTTAACGGGACCTAAGTTGTGGCCTATAAGAATAAGGTGAACAAGACCTAAGCTGTGAACCTAAAGATAAGCCTCGGGACCTAAGCCGTAGGCAAGATAAGATAAGCTAAGATGAGTTTCGGGACCTAAGCCGTAGGCGAGATAAGATAAGTTAAGTCTCGAGACCTAAGTTGTAGGCGAGATAAGATAAGTTAAGATAAGCTATGGGAATTAAGCCGTTGGCGAAATAAGTTAAGATATGATTCAAGATGTAAATTGTGAAAATGAAGAAATTCTAAGACCTTATAAGTAAATTACGAATTCAACAATAAGAATAAGTTATGTCACATTCTACTCATGTTGTAGTTACCATCACGGGATTTCACAAGACTTGATCGAGTCATCCGATCTGAAAGTGTCCCCTATATGGAATGGGACGTATAGAATTGCTTTCGCATGAAAAGATACAGCTATCGGGTTAAGTGATGCATGTGACTCTTACTGCATTATGCGTCTCTCTCTTATGCATCAGTTATATTATGAAAATGGTAAGTATTTGAACTACGGTTGGCTTGATCCCGATTTGGGTACGTAGGGAGCTATAATGGCACAGCCATATGCTTATGAATTTAGTATAAGTTTTATGGATCGACTTTATGTGTTTCGTGAGTATTGAATTAGTTTATTAGTAATATTTTCTGAAAATCATATGTCAAATATATTAGATATTATAAGCTTTCCATATCTATTTAAAATAATACAACATACATTTGAATCACGATAAGCTTAAGATTAAACACATGCATTGACATATGATGGTTGAAAACTCATGTTAAGTTTAAGCTCGATCCATGAAATACACTAAGCACCTGTACTGAGCACCGTGACAATTTTGCTCACCCTCCGACTTTATGTCGACAGATTCTACCGATCAAGATCAGGAGGACTATGAGGAAGATTTCGTAGAAGAGGGTGCCACTGACAAGAACCCCGAAGACCATTTCCCAACTGTCTAATTTCTTCGTAAGTATAGTTGAATATTTTATTTGAAATCATGGCTATCAAGGCCTCGTTATGGCCTCGCCATGGCGAATGGCGATGGGAAACGCCATATATAACCAAATAGTCATGATGGCTAAATAGCGACACTATAGCATCGCCATGGCAGAATTATAGCGTCGCTATACACACTATTTTATTTTTGGATAATAACGTATAATACTTATAAGTTATGACATTTTTATAATATATAAGTTACAAAAGTTAACTTACAGGTCACGAAACCGCAACTTCTAAGTAACAAAATCCTGAACTCTCTCTCTCTCTCTCTCTCTCTCGCCACAGCAGCTACCAACACCAGCGTCGGCGACACTACCGTATATGTATTTAATATTTCATATTTTATAATATTCTATATTTGTTGATATTTCATATCTATTTATTTATTCTTACCATGTTGCAAATTTATTAATGTTTCATATTTGATTTGTATTTATTGATATTTTTTTATTCCTAGAATATGAAATCCTCAATATTAGAATCAAAGTATGATGCTTTAATAGTTGAATTTTTTTCTTCTTATATTTTTTTCTTATATAAAAATATATTTTTTAAAAAAATACTACTAATTAATAGATAATTTATTTTTTTTAAATGACAATAATAAATAGCCTCATCATGGCTTCGCTATGGCCACGCCATGGCGTAGAGAGCCTCTTCGCCATGACCTCACCACACCGCCTTAACTACCTTGTTTGAAATTATTATAACTATTATGTTTTGTATATTCACAGTTTGAATTTGTAAAGTTTTTCCAATGCAGGAAATTACTCTTATTGGAATTGAGAGCCAGACCGTTATTTTGTTTCACTCCTAGTATCTCAAGACATGGTAAATCAAGATTTTACTTTATTTTGCCACTATTTTAATTGCATTTAATAGTGATGTTGGATCGCCAATTATCATGACATACGACTGTCATGAGCGATTTAGTTATCAATTTCTTATCATTTGGATACTTGAGTTGTTTTAACAGTTATGACTTTTGATTTATAAAAAAAAATTGGCTACCTTTTTCATGTATCGCTATAATAATTGTTGCCTCACGATCATGATATAAAGGGATTTTGGGTCGTCACATCCAATACCTTCTTGCAAATTTTTGATGAGTCATTAGAGTTGGATAGCCTGATCTTGATATCCTCACAACCTCCAGAACTCCACAACATCTGAGCTGCTGCAGTACAAGATCATTTTCATAAATGCCAGGAAACTGCTTGCTATTTGGCTTTATACAACGAATGAAGTGTGGTGTGGCATTTTCTAGTGGTTGCATCAGTTTAAACAGTTGACCTACAAAATTTTCAGAAGATCTTCAAATTTCAGAGATCAAGATGCCATGGCAAGCCTCTCAAATAGCATATCAAAATGCTTAAAAGTTACATATACTACGGCATTATAACTACAATCGATTTCTATTGGGAGACTTATTTCTAGTTGCAACCCAATGAAGACAGAATAACGAATTTGTTCACAAAAAGCTACTATTTGTTCAATCTAATCACACACAGTCAACCGTGCATATGGTATTACATAACTCAGAAACTTCTAGTTATTGACATCAGCCTAAATCTGATTTTCAGGAACTCTGGGTGCCCATATCATAATGTATTAATGTCACGCATATACCCAATGGAAACTGTACCTCTTTGCCCTATTACTTCCAGCTAAACTTTAGAAATGTGTAAGCATGTTACAGATGTTCCACGAAAAAGGATATTAATAACCTGGATTGTGCAGGCAAGGATATGAGCATTTAACAGCCTAGCTCAGAAAATCGGTCTTGAAAAAATACATGTATGCTTATTGGAAATACGTGTGTGCTTCCATATAAACTCTACGCTGGCTGATGCCCTTCAGCACACAAATCTGCAGCAAGAAGTCCAAAGCATCAATGAGAGTTCCTGAAGTTGGGAACCATGAATACATGGGCATGTCACCTAGCCATGAAGAGAATAAGCATGTGGGGTGTTGATGCAGAGCGGGAACCCTAAAATGCGGAATATGATTTTTATGCAAATTTTGCCGAAATTAAATAAAATTAAATCAAGCTTAATCTCAAAACTATCTTAAATACCTTAGGGTTTAGAGACTTCAGGTTGGTAGATCACACAAGATCCAGTTAGGGTTTAGTTCGATGCGCAAGGACGTTTAAAGTTGAGGCGAGATCGGCCTAGAGATAGGACTCTAGCTTTTCCCAGGTTTAGGCGCTCGTCTTCAGTCCGATATAGATTCACGGATTCCAAGTTGAGTTGTGAAAGGGAATTAGGGTTTGTAAAAGGCTTATGGCTTTTAGATCGGTTTATGGTTTGGAGAAGGTGTTGGCTTTGTGTGGTTTAGGGCTTCAAAAGGGTTTAGGGTTTTGGGGATCACATGGAAGAAATTAGGCTATAATTTAAAGAAGCACACAAATCAAAATTAGCAAATAGAATAGAGAAGATAACAATGGCTTTGGGAATCACTCCCTTGGCCTCACACCAAACCCATCTCAGGCAAAGATTACTCAAGCATAAAAGCATTCAAATAATTAATCAACTAATTAAAAAGTGTTTACAAGCCTCTATATATAAGTCACCATTAATTAATTCAAAATAGAAAAGAGTCCTAATAGAAATAAAACTAAAAAGGGCAGTTTCCCATAAAATTAAAATTTTCCGTCGGCGGAAATCGTCGTTGACGGCGCGCTACGGGATGTGACAGCGCGCTACGGCGCAGTTCTTTGTGTCCTTTTCTCCTCTTTCTCCTTCGGGCTTCCTCTACGCTTCTTCCGACGCTGGTAAAACTGATGTGGTCCGAATCCAATATCCATGTATGTGGCGTCCCCGTCAATTCCCCTGGACCGAAAAGGTTTCATCACTGATGAAACACGCTCGCGGTAGATGTTTATCAGGTCGGGGTTCAAGCGGCGAACTTCATTCTCATGGATCCAAGTGTTTTCAGACTCCGATTTGCCGACCCATTTAACGAGCAATCAGGCATAAATTGATACCGACTCCTCATAATTTGGTAACTTCAACTCCATTAACAACCACTTATGAATCGTTTTTCGGCCTACACCCTTTTGGATCAACTAAGCCCTCTCGGGGGCTTGCTTAAGAATAAGAAAGAGGAATCTCATGGAAATACCGTGGAATAAGGTTTGATCCTATTCATGGGGATTCCGTAAATATCTCATTCCAAAAATCCAGTTGTGTCCGAAATGGTGTCAATAAGGAATCGTCGGGCATTTCCAGATATATTACTCAAAGGAATCGGCTCAATACACCTAATCGATTGGAATTGAGAAAATTCTGTCCCTATTGAATCAGCTTCTTTGGAACCCATAGTTTTACTAGCATTTGCTGTTGCAGAATAAATCAATCTAAAAATGGGGTAAGATGCTCGATAAGGCATGAGTTCAAGTACTTCTGGAATCCCCCGTCATGTGTAGAGACGGCATGATCATTGATTATATCCTCTATTTCATCTGTTCTCTGTCTGCTTGGAGAAGGAAGAGGTACAGGCTACAAGGTTGGATTGGGGCTGGGATTAGGAGGTGGCTGGAGTGGATTTTCAGGTGGGGTAAAACCCAAGTAAAGAACCAAGTCCTCCACATTGAACATTGAACTAACCCCCGTACCTGGAGGAAGCTCGAGCACGTATGCATTAGGACCACTCTTAGCCAAAATTCTAAAAGGTCCAGCGCCTCGAGATTGGAGCTTTTTTGCAAATCCCGATGGCAGCCGCTCAGGTCTAACCCGAACCATCACATAATCACCCACGTGAAATTCTTTAAAACACCTGTGAGCATCTGCAGATAATTTATATTGGCTGTTGCCTGAATTTTCTATTCAATTTCAGCATGCAAGCATGAATATGTTGTGCAAATGCATCGGCGAACTCTAACACTCTATGGGATGCAGACATGGGGATCAAATCTAATGGGGTCCTAGGCCTATGACCATGCACTACCTCAAAAGGATTCATGCCTATGGACCTATTGACATAATTATTATATGCAAACTCAGCTGTGGGTAAGATGGTATCCCAAGTCCTAACATGAGCACCGACAACACTACGAAGGAGATTCCCAAGGCTCCTATTGGTGCTTTCGGTTTGGCCATCCGTTTGAGGGTGGTAAGCTGTAGAGAATTTGAGCAATGTGCCCATCATGTGTCAAAGGGTCTACCAAAAATAACTAGTAAATTTAACATCCCTATCAGACACAATGGTTTTGGGCAACCCATGAAGACACACTACCTCCACGAAAAATAGTCTAGCAATATGAGATGCATCGGAGGCTTTGGAACAAGGAATGAAGTAGGCCATTTTGGAAAATCGGTTCACTACAACATAGATGGAGTGGTGCTTCCTAGGGGTTTTAGGAAGTCCAAGCACGAAATTCATTGAGAGGTCTTGCCATAGTGTGTGGCACGGGTAGCGGGGTGTACAAGCTGGTATTTTGTTTGGTCTGTTTTGACACTTGGCAAGTACGACAATGCTTAACGACTGGGCGACATCTTTAATTAGGCTAGGCCAAAAGAACCTATCCTCTACGAGCGCAACAGTTTTATTACGCTCGAAATGTCCGGCTATACCTCCAGCATGTAACTCCCAAATGAGAAAGTCACGCAATGAAGTGCGAGGGATGCAAAAGCGATTGCATTTAAACAAGTACCCATCGCGGATGGTGTACATGGAGTGTGTGCTGGCCGGGTCACTAAGGAGAGCAGTGTACTCAATCCCAAAATCTGGGCACGCGGGGTACTCATCCTTTAACTTTTTGAACCCAACGACCTCGGTGCTCATTGTGCGCAAAGTCACCACTCGCCGACTAAGTGCATCAGTGGCCCTATTTTCAGCACCGGCCTTATGCTTTAACACGAATGTGAACCCTTGAAGGTACTCGACCCACTTTACATGCCTTGGGTTCAACTTCTTCTGTGAAGCAAGAAAGCGTAAGGCTTCGTAGTCAGAAAACAACACAAATTCCTGCGGTCTAAGGTAATGTTTCCAATATCAAAGAGATCGAACAACCGCATAAAACTCCTTGTCGTAGGTGGAGTATTTTTGCTTTGCCTCGTTAAGTTTTTCACTAAAACAGGACATGGGGTGACCCTCTTGGCTAAGCACTCCTATGCCTACCCTCGATGCGTCGCATGTGACTTCAAAGACTTTAGAAAATTCCGGCAATCGCATGATGGGTGTACTACTCATTCATTGTTTGATCTCAACAAAGGCTTTTGTCGCCGCTTTGCCCTATTTAAAGTCCCCCTTCTTCATGCAATCTATAATTGGGGCCATAATGGTGCTAAAGCTTCTAATGAAGCCACGATAGAAAGTAGCCAAGTCATGAAAGCTGCGGACATCGTATATGTTCTTAGGTTCGGACCACTCCACAATGGCTTTAACCTTTTCGGGGTTCGCGACCATTCCATCGGCCGAGATAATAAATCCCATGAAAACAATAGAACGCTGCATGAAGGTGCATTTCTTGAGATTTGCAAACAATCTCTCGCCCTTGAGGGTTTCACAAACCAGCCTAAGGTGGCTCAAGTGTTGTTCCTTGTCATGACTGTAGATCAGGATGTCATCGAAATAAACAACAAAAAATTTGCCGAGAAAAGGTCTCAACACTTGGGTCATGAGTCGCATGAAAGTACTCGGGGCGTTAGAAAGCCCAAATGGCATGACCATCCCCTCATAAAGACCATCCTTAATCTTAAAGGCGGTTTTCCACTCATCACCGGGGCGGATGCGGACTTGATGATAGCCACTCTTAAGGTCTATCTTTGAAAAGATAGTGGCACCGACCATCATATCGAGCATGTCATCGAGCCTTGGTATGGGAAACGGATACTTAACCGTAATCTTATTGATTGCACGACTATCCACACACATGCGCCACGTACCATCTTTCTTAGGAGTGAGTAGGGTAGGTACGATACACGGGCTCAGACTCTCTTGGATGAACCCCTTCTGAAGGAGCTCATTGACTTGTCGAGTCAACTCGGCGTGCTCAACCTGATTCAACCTAGTGGGACAGGTTCGGTAAGGTAGATCCAGGAACCAAGTCTATTGCGTGTTAATTATCACGCGGGGGAGGGAGTTCGTTTGGTAAGTCTTCAGGGAAGACATCTGTAAACTCTTTTAAAATCGGCTCAACCTCCTTCGGGCACTCACTCACCGACTCAGGAGCACTCTCTACGGTGACAACTACGTACACCACACTCTCATCTATTGATGCTTTTTCGAACTCAGAAGGGCTCACAATGTTAATGGATTTAAAAGACTCGCCCTTCTATTCGACAGTATTGATCGATAGTATTTTGGGAGGCAAAGGGTGTAAAGTGATCATTTTACCCTTATGCATGAACGTGCATATGTTTGATCAACCAAAAAGAGTCATGTCCATGTCGTAGAGCCACAGCCTTCCCAAAATGATATGGCCCACATCCATCGGCACCACATCGCACCATAAGGTGTCCGAATAAGAGCTTAACTGAATCGGTACACGACACCTTTTCGACACGGGAATGGATGAAGAATTGACCCATGCGACTTTATAAGGTCTCAGGTGGGCTTCAGGTATAAGCCCCAAGCGGCGTACTTCATGAGTGGATATTACCTTGTTACAACTACCGCTATCCACGATGACCCTACAATCATGGATCAAAATATCGTCCGATACCGATACGTATCGTCCGATACGTATCGCCATTTTGTATGTAAATGCCCGGATGATACATTGTATTTTACTATTCCGATACGTATCGTCCGATACGTATCGGTTTTGAGCTCGGACGATACGTATCCGATACCCGAAATTTTGACCCATGCCTACAATTCTTTTCACCAAATCTGGCATAGGTGTGGAAGATGTTCTCCATACGCCAGTCATCCTTTTCATCTTGTTGAGGTTGTGCAAGGGCACACCTCACAACTAAAGCATAACCAACAGCATCACCCTCCTCATCACTGGGTGTGTTAACCGGTTCAAATACTTCCTCTTCAACCACTACCTCATCATCATACTCCTCTCCCTCAATGAAGAGAGTCCTTTGGGGTTCTTTCGTAAGGCATTGGATGGCAAAGTGCCCCATCCCATGACATTTATAGCACTTTATTTGAGAATTAACCCTTGAGGATTCCCTGACTACACATTTTCCCTTTTCAAACCTAGAATTGGTAGGGGCGGGTTGTGTAGGTTTGGGAGGAGGATTGAATCGACCCTCACCGGATCGTTGATTATTATATTGTGGCTCGATTCTCTTCACCACCGTAGTTTTCAAATACCGCTCGAGATCTTGCACAACGGCATAGCATCTTTCAAAAGTTTCTACAGGGTGAGAAATCAACTCTTTTTGCAAATCAAGTCGTAATCCGGTGCGGAATCTAGAAAGAGTGATTTCAGGGTCTTCCGATACTTTTGCCCTCATCATGAACTTTTCGAATTTGGCAATGTAATCGGTCACCGGCATACCACATTGGCGTAAATTTTGCCACTGGTCGAGGAGGTGTTGGTGGTATGATAAAGGAACATACTTCTCAGTAAGTCATTCCTTCATGTCGTCCCAACGGGTAATGGAAGGACAACCCGCGTTCACCCTAATGCGCTCAACATTGAGCAAGAAAAGTCGAGCTTGACCAACCAATTTCATTTCCGCTAGTCTAATGCAACGGTCGTCATTCATGGCATACCAATCAAAGTGTTGGTTCATGTCGGAAAGCCAATCGAGGAAGACGATAGGGTACATTCTTCCATCGAAAGTCGAAATCTCAACTCGGACATTCTTAAGGAGTTGAACTTCGGGGTCATAGTCATCTCTACGATGATCCCTACGGTTCTGGTTGTCTTGGCAACCATTACGTTCAAAGTGTGGACACTCACGCTCTTGGTGTTGATTTTCAAGTCCACCCATCGCTTCCAGTTGGTTGATTCGATCACGTAATCTATCATTACCAACTCCTAGAGATGTTTGGGCTTGCTCAATGGTATTCAGACGTGCACTAATCGCACCCAATTCTTCTCGCATAGCTCTCAAAGTTTTAAGAACCTCATCCGAAGTCATGGTGATCACAAAGTTTTTTAGGGTTCTAATATGGAATGCAATATGGACTCAAAAAGGAATAACAATGCAATAAAATAGATATGACAAGCAAAGATGCCCTAACCTAGAAAACCTAGGGCTCTGATACCAAAACTGACGCGAGGCGGGAACCCTAAAATGCGAAATATGATTTTTATGCAGATTTTGCAAAAATTAAATAAAATTTAATCAAGCTTAATCTCAAAACTATCTTAAATACCTTAGGGTTCAGATAATTCAGGTTGGTAGATCACACGAGATCCAGTTAGGGTCCAGTCCGATGCGCAAGGACGTTTAGAGTTGAGGCGAGATCGGCCTAGAGATAGGACTCTAGTTTTTCCCAGGTTTAGGCGCTCGTCTTCAGTCCGATGTATATTCACGGATTCGAAGTTAGATTGTGAAAGGGAATTAGGATTTCTAAAAGGCTTATGGCTTTTAGAGCGGTTTATGGTTTGGAAAAGGTGTTGGCTTTGTGTGGTTTAGGGCTTCAAAAGGGTTTAGGATTTTGGGGATCACAAGAAAGAAATTAGGCTATGGTTTAGAGAAGCACGCAGATCAAAATTAGCAAATAGAATAGAGAAGATAACAATGGCTTTGGGAATCACTCCCTTGGCCTCACACCAAACCCATCTCAGGCAAAGATTACTCAAGCATAAAAGCATTCAAATAATCAATCAACTAATTAAAAAGTGTTTACAAGCGTCTATATATAGGCCACCAATAATTAATTCAAAATAGAAGAGTCCTAATAGAAATAAACTAAAAAGGGCAATTTCCCATAAATTTAAAATTTTCTCGTCAAATGAATCGTGACGGCATGATTGCTAGTGACAGACGCCAGCATCACATTGCTATTCTTATGCAGTTCTTTGTGTCATTTTCTCCTCTTTCTCCTCCGGGCTTCCTCTACGCTCCTTCCGACGCCGGTAAAACTGATGTGGTCCGAATCCAATGTCCATGTATGTGGCGTCCCCGTCAAGTGTCCACTATAAATAAAACACACATGGGCCAATTGACCAAATAAAAGAAATCCATATGTCACATTTAGTCAGGAAGTCCAAAGGCGGGAGGGGCAACAATAATTCTGAATTGGAAACTCCAGTAGAATTCAGTAAGTTCGGTGAAAAGTTCAAAGAAAAAAACCGAGGAAAAATATAACTAAAAAATAAAATAAGAATAAGAATATTCAAAATCACAATTTATTCAATAAATCATCAATTATTTGCACAAATTTAAAAACACGGGAATTTTTCCAAAATTCACCAATATTTCGTGATTAATTCTTAGAGCAAATTCACGAATTATCCATGAAATTCAAAACTTCTGCAAATTTGGTGACTATAGTGTCACATATGTCATATGGACCAAAATGAAGTAAATTTTGTCCAACACTCCATCTGAACAAAATAACGGTTCTATCCGAAGCAATTTCCCTTAATTTAAAGGAATAAGCCTCACAACTCAAGTTCTAAAAGCATATGGGAAAGTGTGCAACAAATGAAAATAAATTCTAGTGAGTTAAACGTAAACACAATCCTTTTAGAAGAAACCTAATAAAAAAGTAATATTGGGAGTTACATATCAACTTTCAAATCCAACAAATGAAGATGAAATTACTGACCCTAAACAAGGATGAGAAACACAACTCAAAAGCTATTTAATAACAGACAGTATAACAAAAACAATACGAAATCTCCCAGTGTAGCATAAGCTAATCAATTCTTTTTTTCACCACTCTATTTCCACAAAAAGTTAATAGAACTCCATAACATGGATCAAAATTTCGGCGAGATGACTTGGTTTCGGCCACCACTGAAACGAGAAATTGGAAATTTTTGAGTGGGGACCGAAAAATTCAAAATCTCAGCCAATAATTTGAATTTATCGGCAGAGATTTTGGATTTTTTTTTTTAAGGTCTTTTGCTTAGAATTTGTTTTGGTTCCCATACATTTACCCGAGTTTCATTTCTTTACACTTAGTTTATTTTTCTCCTCTCGTCTCTCCTTCCATAGTTTGACCATATTTCTCCGGATCTTGACGAAATCTGGTCGTATCGTACCGTAACTTACCCAATCTCATCAGATTTCGCCAAAAGTTTTCGAATTTTGACGGATTTTCACCGGACTTTGATGGATTCTCTCCCAAAGTTACCGAAACTTACCAAATATAGTCAAATTTCTCTGTATCTAGTCGTATCTCGCTGAATCTTCCCAGATTTAGGCGGATCTTGTCGAATCTTGCTAGATTTCGTCAAATATTGTCGATATCTTGCCGGATTTTGTCTCAATAGTTCAAATAAGTCTTCTAATAATGTGAAAGAGTTAAAAAAATAAAGTTCGGCAAAGTTCGAAGCGAATTTCTGAAATTTTGCCAAAATTTACTGAAAAATTGACCGAAATTTGACCAATTTACGGTTCGGGTGGTGAATGAAACCGAAACCGAGATTTTGATCCATGCTCCATAATTACTACAAATACAAATGCCTAATTTTCATGGGCATAAGGTGTCTATGGATTCATACCATGATGAAATAATGAGAAGACATCAAATCAATAGAAGAACGAACAAATCTCATAATGAAGTAAACATAAATACGCGTGCACATTGGCGTTGCTTAGGTGTACATGGAAGATATATTGTGATGGTAATAAAAGAGAGAATCCACAGAGAAAAAACATGATACAAACTAAATTACAATACAAGGCAGCCTTATGAAAAAAAAAAAAATTTAATACAAAGTTAGAATGTATATATAGAAAAATTGAAGAAAAGTTTTAAAGAGCCAGCTGATATATTTAATTTGAATATATGTCATAAACTTAACTAAAAGCACTCTATATTCTACAAATCGTTTTCAAGAACCTAAGCTTCTTTTAATAAACTCTATCTATTTTTTTTCATACACAATTGATATATTTAATTTGAAGTATAATATGTCATAAACTTAACTAAAAGCACTCTATATTTTACAAATCGTATTCAAGAACCTAAGCTTCGTTATAAACTCTGTAATTTTTTTCGTACACAATTTATTTTACCATGTCAAAACGAGAAACATTTTATGGCATTATTGGAAATTTTTTCACATATGCATAGAAGTGTCGTGTTGTGTTCAGAAGCATCATACTGCCACCAAGTATCGGCACCATTATTGTCAAAAGTGATTTGCATATGTGATTATGCGATCGCATATGCAATCTTAAACAGGGTATGCGATCGCTATTGGAGCTTAGTTTATATTTTTTTTATTTTTTAGGCCTCCCCAAAGCTTATAAATAGGGGGTTCATCCTCCTAATCCATACCACATCCATCCAAGGTATGATTTGTGTCTTTTTGGTCTTTTTTTAGTTTTTAGTGCTTTCTTTCTCTCTTTTTCTCTCTCTTTCTCAAAGCTTTGTTGATAATTCCTATTGCTCTATTTTGTAGTTAACTAAGCAAGGAGCTTTAATCTTCATTGACATTCCATCATTTTTCAAGCAAAGAGGGAAGAAATCACTTCAAGAATCAATGATTCAAGAGTTAGAAATTAATTTATAATTCCTATTAAATTTTGTTTTATTGTTTTTCCTCCTTATTACACCTCATTTCTTTCATCTTTTTCCTTTTTTTAGTGTGATTGTTACTTGTTAAGCTCAACAGTCTCCACCCATTTCTTTAAATTATGTTGTCACTTGTCATTATGTCTACGTCCTCGAAAGAGACTCTTAGGAAGACAAATTTAGCCGATCCGGGTTGGAAATATGGACGCTACAAGAGTGTAACTGAAAAAAATAAGGTCTAATATACTCTATGCACCTATGTAAGCATGGGGGGAATAGGGAGACACAAGCAATATCTTGCTTGGCAACTCGAATCGAATGCGCGGGCATGTCCAAATGTCACGCCGGAGATTCAAAAAGAAATCATGAAATGGATGGATAAGACTTCGAGGTCGAAAAATAATGACGAAGTAATTTTACAACAATACTACGATGTTGATAAAGATGAGGAAGAGCATGATAGATCTACTCCCTCCACGGCTCGTAGTACAAGACCACCACCCTCTAAAAGAGTACGTGGTAGAAAGGGGAAGGGAATACATAAATTCTTCTCTTGTAGACCACCTCCGAGGATGTGGTAGACGCTAGGGGTAAGGGTCCAACCCAAACCACTATAGAAAATAAGTTTAAAGCTAAGGACTGACCAGAGACAATTCAATACGTGGCTAAGTTAATGTACCAAGCAGGTATTGCATTCACTACCATAAAGTTAAAGAGCTTGAAACTAATGGTTGAAGCTCTTGGACAACTTGGACCCGGCCTAAAACCTATCTCATATCATGAGATAAGACATACATGTCTTAAAAAGGAAGTAGTCTTCACAAAAGCCTTTCTCAAGGAGTATCGAGAGGATTGAAAGACATGGAACTCACTAATGACCGACAGTTAGACCGATAGGGCCGATAGGTCAATCATTAACTTTTTGGTAAATTGTCCTACCGGAACTATGTTCATTAAATCCGTAGATGCTTCGGCACATTCTCACACAGTTGAATATCTATTTTTCCTCATAGATGAGGTGATAGAAAAGGATATTGGTGGACAATATGTTGTCCAAGTTATCACGAACAAAGCGACAAATTTGGTGGCCGCGGGTAGACTAATAATGGAACGGCGGCCACACATATATTGGACCCCACGTGCAGCCCATTGCTTAGACTTAATCTTAGAAGACATAGGAAAAGTGCACATTAAAACTGTAGCTAAGGCTAGGAAGGTAGTAGTGTATATGTATAAGCATACACTTCTACTCCACCACATACGTAATGCAATTAGGGGTAATTTGCAACACTCTGCCATCACCCGCTTTGCTACGGCCTTCTTGACATTACAAAGCATGTATGTTAAAAGAGAAGACCTTAGAAGCTTCGTAACTTTCATCCATTGGAGGAATGGAGCTTGGTCAAAGAAGGTCGAACAAAAGTAGGTGGCACAAACCATCTTAACCGACACTTTGTGGAATAATGTTGTCCAATCACTTAGAGACTCGCAACCAATCGTAGAAGTACTACAATTGGTTGATGGTAATGAGAAGCCGGCTATGGGCTATATTTATAATTTTATGGAGAAAGTTATAGAAAAAATTAAATCTAATAATATGTACAAATTTCGTCTCTATCAACCCATTATTGACATAACTGAGAAGAGATAGGGTGTCCAAATGACTAGCCCGTTGTATTCCATTGCATTCCTCCTACATCCAATGATCTATTTCTCTTATTTGAACCGGGAAGCGGCGGAAGCAATACATATTAGTGGTTTCCTTGATGTTTTAGAAAAGATGGTTGCGGACAAAGGTGAACAAGACCGGATTAGCAACTCTTTCGACCGATACAAGAATGTTCAAGGGATGTTCGAAAGAGAAATTGTGCTTCGACAAAGAGAATCCAAAATACCTAGTAAGCAATTTTATGAATTATTTTTTATTAAATTTCGTTATTGCAAATTTGTAATTAAATAATCCGTCTCCTTATATATATATATATATAATCCTAATTAATAATATTGTTTGTAGCCAATTGGTGGTTGTCTTATGGAATGGATTCAGTGACAAAAATGTAGATTATTGAAGAAGATGATCGTTAAGGTTCTTGGCCTTATATATGCCGCTTCGGTATGTGAACGGAATTGGAGCACGTTTGAAATGGTAACTAGTTTATGTTTATTTCATTTTTAGTCTCATAATTTTAATTTAATTATTGTTTAAATTTTAATATTAATATTTACAAAATGTGTCTCTTAAATAGATACACACAAAGAAGCGGAACAAGCTTGAGCAAAAAACGCTCAATCATTTGGTCTTTGTGCAATATAACCAAAAGTTACAGGTAATCACTTCCTAAAAAATCGGGAACATCCGGGACAGTATGATCTCATCTCTCGAAGACTTACCATCCGATTCTCTTTGAATTGCGGATGCCTCCGATGAGCGAGTCTTTGCGGATAAGGATCTTACATGAAAGCAAGTGGAAGAGGCCGCTTTTGGAGATGAGTTTCTTACAAGGTGGAGGAGAAAATCGATATCGGGGGAAGGTAGCTCACACTTGCGTCAATAAGAAGAAAAATAAGAAGATGAGATACATGAAGAAGCACTCATAGACGATATAGATATCGTCTTAGTGAGATCGGATGATGAAGAAACCGAGGAAAAATAATATGCTGAAGAAGAAGACGATTAGGATGATGACAGTAATGCAAGTGACGACGGTGGTGGAGGTGGAGATGGACCATCGTGGGTTAGAGATAAATGAGTAAAATTTTTGGCCGGTACACAATATCATTAGAAAGTAGGAACAAATGTTAAGAACTTAAGAATAAGATACTTTTACTTAAATAATATATTCTTCTGTACTCTTTTCCTTCTTTTTTGTATGTTCCTATGTTCATTTTTGTATTATTTTGTTTAACATCAAGGAAATTTATACTTTCCCTTCTAACTTATGGGTTATATACTTTTATTTCGCATTCTAGACACTACAAAATTAATAGAGCGCAAAATTAACACAAAACATATTACTAATCAATATGGGGAACTTTGGGGATTTTTTGGGATTTTGGGGGATTTTTTTGGGTTTTTTTGAAAAATAAAAAATAATGCCATCGCACATAATCGCATATGCGATGGCCCTATGTCATCGCATATGCAATGTGACAACATTGATCAACATGGCAAAAATCCCAAAAGTAGGAGTGCATAGATACCATTGCATGCAGACACGTGCACAAACACTCGCACACACACACCGACCAAGTAATATTCATAAGATGGATAGAGTGTTGTAAATCCAAAATCACTAGCATGGTGTGAAGGGGATATTAGTTTAGAAGATATTATGCCGTTTATTAAATACTACAATACTTTACACAATTAAAATTTATGACAACATAAAGAAGCATCATCACCTTAAACTTTGTCCCGACACTATGCTTCTGGGAATCAGCCCCACTTATCCGCCGAATAGGGCTTGTTGGATTCTGGAATCGGTTAAGCATGTTGGCGAAGAATAAGTGAGGTAGTTGGTAACTACACGAAGACAGAAGTTGGATAGAATCAGAGTGCAGTGGATCTCTATTCTTCTCCAGGAATCTGCTTGTGTCATACAAAACCTGATAGGGAACAAATGTCAGTCGTATGGATAAGCAAACTTACAGACACTTGCCATTTCAACTAATTTACTTAAAATGAAGGATGGTGAACTCAAACAGGTCTATTCAGCTGACGAAAGAACCAGAGTATCTGCAAAGGCTCGGGCAATTCATGACCAACTACGGTAGACTTGCCATAGGGATAGCGGCAATTCACCTAAGTCATTCATTGACTTCAGCAAACCACTGGTACTTTCTTTTAATGAATCTGTCCCTTTATTCTAAAGGAGGTACCCTTCATTGATTTACTTTAGCACAAATTTTTTTATATTTCCTATACTGTGGTTGTTTTTAAAGACATTCATGTTAACTCTATTAATAACTTAAAACCATAACATAAGATTAAAACATTGATGCTTTTGTCTTCTACTACAATTTAAATACATATGATATTTAATTAATGCGTTGGCCTTATCAGAATCAGTAATTATGTATTTTATACAAATATTACAAATTGATAGAATGCATTACCGATTGATACACATGGCAATATACTTGGCTCAAATGTGTAGGGGCTCAAATGCATTAGACTTGTTTTATCTTTTGAGTAAATTTTTACAAAGTATTTTCATTTTTATGTTATCCGTCTTTTGAATTTTACCTCATCATTACTTACATTTGAACTGCTTCTTTCCAATTTAATTACCTTGATTCAAACACTCTTGATTGTCTTCAAAACTGACTTCTGTCCAATCAATTCCATTTTCGCTATATTCCTGCAATAGATATTCCATGTGTGTTAAGACACTACATATACAATCACATAATCATAGACCAGATGACATACACAATCAGTGAAAGAAATAAACTCAATACATGAGGACAGAAGGAAGCAGAACTATAAAATAAAAATTCACATGCCAAAATTTACATAGTATTTCTGTATATTCGATAATACGTATGCATTTATCAAGTAAATTGGGTACCATGAAAGAGCATGCCACTTCCATCCCCCAAAATAAAAAGTTACAGAATATAGTGTTTGGTTCTCCATGCAAATGCATTTATAAACCACCAATACTATAATCGGCAGATCAGCCCCTAGTTCTCAAACATTTAACTGGTTAAACAAGTTTAACAACCAAATCCTTTGACCACACAAATCAAACATTGCAAACATGACTATTATTATTGAAAATAATTTATATGAACGAAGCTGCCAACCCTAAATATTGAGACAAGGAAAAATTAACTCACTAAGGAAAAATTAGTGAATTGAGTATACAATCTTTACAAAACAATAAAATCATGAAGAAATCAAAAATTACCTCTGCAAAACCTAGAAATCAAATAAAAAACTACCTCTACGATCATCGGCAAGAACAATCCAATGACTGAGAAACTTCTCGAGATCGAGAAAAAATAATACAAATTTGAGAAATCACCAATATCAAACTGACAAATCTGAAGACCAAAGCTGAAACTGAGAAATCTGAAGATTGGGAGCGAGTTCACTGATCCGCCAATGAGAATTCTAAAGATCAAAGCTCCGAGTTCACTGATCTGGAATTGGGAACCAGTTCAATGATCTGCAATCCATGGACGGCGATCAGATCTCGGCTAAGGTTAGGGTTTGCTGGCAAGGGAGGGAAACTAGCAGGGAATAGAGATCGGCATTGAAACCGTGAAATCGGCATTGAAGGAGATTTTAATGCTGCGAGACCCTTATCAAAAACAAAAAAAAATGCGGTGAGTCACAATCTTCCTTTTTTATTTCCTTCGCCAGCTAGGGTTTGAGACGACGCCATGGAAGATCTAGAGATTTCAAGATCTGGAGATCGACATTTAAGCCTTTTTTTTATCAAGATCGGGTGGTTGGCGAATTGAAATTGAGATTTGGAGCTCTAATTTTACTATTTCGTCGATGGAAATCCAAATTTGGAACCCTAGTTTTACCATTTGGTATATAGAAATCGAGATTGCGGATCAAATCAAAAAAATTCAAAGATTTACCTTTTTAATATGCAATTTGACTCCGAAAACGCCTAAATTTCCTTCATTTCACTCGAATCCACCATTAACAAATTGATCAAGGTCAAAACTGTGAGAAAATTTGGAGAGATTTGGAATCACAGAAAAGTAAAGAGAAATCGATGTTAAAATTGATTCACGCACCATCACCATTGCAGATTTCAACGATTCGGCATGCATCATCACCATCGCAGATTTCGGTGAGAGGGTTGAGAGGGTTGAGAACTTGGTTTTTGGAAATGAGGTTGAATAGAAAAAAATAGAGAAATCGATATAAATGTCGGTCGAATGGGTTACGTGGGACGCGTGTGGGTTAGCCCAAAGCAGTATTTTTTTTAGTGTAGCATGCAAAATGTCTAATTTACCCTTTTAAAACAACTACCTTAGGCTGTTGTTATGTTTAAACTGCTGTCAACAGTCGTTTTTCTTAAACAAGTGGTGTTGTTTTTTCTCTATTTTCACGTTGTGTCCATGGTTAACTGTTCACACCTTTCAGGGCAAAGGGCAATTATAGAACATCCTTTCTTTGTGATCTACATAACCTTTTTCTCCCATTAAAATAATTAAAAATTCATGGAGCATCCAACACTGTCCAATTTCCTACATATGGTGTTAGATTTAAGAACAGGCTGACGGAATCAATTAACGCACCACACCTCGTCTTCTTTAGGGGGAAATTTAGTTTTTGCACTAGAGACCTTTTCTCAAATTTTGGTGAATTGGTCTCCAGCTTATTTTCCTAGGACTATATGAAACCTAGGGATAATATATAATTGATTGAAATGACCTGACACAAAATATGATTGCTAATATGTGAATAAACAATTGCTATGAATGATTAAATATTCAAAGAGTCGCTTCTGGAAAATGGGATGCAATTACTGTCACCGGGTTAAAAGAAAAAAAAAACCCACAACTCTCAAACTTTAAAGATTGCAGCTTAAAAACAATTAAAACTTAGGATATGATGGTGTTGAGCACCACATGAAGGAAAAAATCCAATAACAATCGTATGACTTAATTTAAAAAAACAAAACAAAAAAGAAAAAGAAAACTACAATTTTTCATTAGCATGTGCTAAGGGTAATGGTCCTCTCACACTATTCATGGGATTATATCCGATGACTCTAATTCCGCTGCAACAACTGCCTTTGACCTTTCAAGGGCGGTTGAAATGACATACAGCCAATAGGAGCTCGAATCATGGGTTTATGTCCCATGATTAGAGTTAGGAGATTGTAGACACCCAAAATTGGCCCAAGGCCCAATCGAAACATACTTCGAGAGAGGCGCATCCCCGAGCTTCTAATACCACCCCCCATACCCTTAGGTACTTTCTCAAACCCTTAGGACCCTTCCCAAACCTTTAGAAATTACCCCCGACCTCTTTGAACCCACAGTTAACCCTCCCGGGCAATGGTCAGAGAAAGATGTGTCAGGGCTAGCAGGGACCTCTACTGAGACTGAATCTTATACCATTGAAAAGTAGAGGTTCTCAGCTTTCCAACAAGCCAAGAATCACCTCAATCTGAGTTGTACGTCAAAAGTAACTGCGATCCGAGCAGTGCCTAGGAGCTGCACTTGGTTAGGGCATACATGGCGCATGTAATACATGCGCCAAGCCATTTTTTTCCAAAAATGGCTTGGCGCATCTAATACACACACCAAATAGAGGTGGGACCCCCCTCGGACTATGAACTTCCGGACACTGTAGCTATGCTTGGCGTGTGTAATACACACGCCTGGCTTAGCTACAGTAACAATGGGTTTTTGCTCTAAATTCACTTTTAGGGTTTCACTTGTTGACAATCTCAATGTTTAGGATGGGTTTCATTAGGACTGTTGCACCCTTTACCCTATTTGCAACCTATTTGCAACCTTTTAGTCATTTGAAACCTCACCCTATCATCTACCATTGAAGCCCATTGCCAACATTTCCAAGCTCTCAAAGTTCTAGGAAACCTTAGATTAGAAGATTACCTAATTGTTAACCCTAATTAGCACTTAAGCACCCTCCTAACCTCCTTTTTTCCTATAAATAGAGAGGCACCCCTCCCTTTACAAAGGCTTAAAAAATTTTCCAAGAGAAAAAGATTAAGAGATAAGCTTTTCTTCCGTTTGATGCACCCATTTCATACCAATTCCAGAATTCAAAAACCCTCCCTTAGACCCCATTTTCCACCAAAAAACCATGAGCTAGGAGAGAACCACCCCCTAGCCTTCTTTCTCTACCCCTTAGCTATCAAGCCTTAGAGGTTAGAACCCATTCTCCAACCATTCAAGCTATCGGAAGCTCGTCAAGTGCAACTACGCGAAGGTCCACACGCGTGCTACAAGGGCCCGAGAGCTCCGGCTCTCCCATCTATTCCTCTACCTTCTTAGTTTTTGCTCTACCCTTGAATTTGTGCCATTACGCCGTCGAAATCTCAATAGTGGTGGAGGGGCACAAATAGGGTCAAGGTGCCTTAGGGCAAGAGGAAGTGCTCTTTTCTTTCTTATTTTTCTACTTTATTTTTGCCGCAAGTAAAGACCGCTTTTAAGCGGGTTGGTCGGGTGCCTAACACCTTCCCGATCAATAACCGAAGCCCTACCCAAGAGCCTTTGGCGTAGACCGGTGAATCAAAGTCACATTTTTGGCACTTTAGTGCTTATAAATTGATTTAGGTTTCCCGGGACACCAAAAGCTCCGGGTGGTGACTCTATATTTTTTCACGAGTGCGCATCAACGCAACGGGATCGTCAAAAATCCCACGGTTGCACAGATGGCGACTCTGTTGGGGATTAGCTAGTAAAGTTTCCCCTTGAAATTTGGCCTTTTTCTTTATTTTTACTAACATTTAGTTGTTTGTTTTTTGTTTTTGTTATTTTACTCACCCCTACGATTCAGTCTTGCTTTTACTTACCCCTACTTTTCCATCATTTACGTGCCTTAGCCGATTGGCGGGCCTACTTGAGCATCATCTTTACATTTCCTTTATTATTCCGTCATTTACATGTCTTACCCGATTGGCAGGCTTACTTGCGCTTTTTTTACACTCCTTAGCCGTTTGGCGGGCCTACGTGAGCATTTACTTATCGCAATCATATCCTACCAGTGGACGCCGGCCCGTAGAGGCGGCACGAGACCATAACCACCCGTTTTTGGACTTTAAGAAAACTCCCTTAAATCTAAAATTAAAATTGAACCAAGAGGGGGACTTAATTGAATTTTTACGGGAGTAGATTTTCATGGGTTGGAAATTCTAGGCAAAGATATAATCGTCTCGGTTCTTGGTACGGCGGCAGCCCCTAGTGGTGATGATCCGGAAAAAAACCACCCCACCTAGTATCTGAGAAGGCACTTGCGCCGGAGGTATATCGGGTGAGTCCTATCCAGTCACAAAGTCTAAAACCCTTGGGGGAAAGCATTAGTAATCCCGAATCAGCCTTGTATCCCTAGGTTTGGTGAGGAGAGACCCGTTGCAACTAAGAAATTAGTCCCCGGAAGCATCGCTTCCCGAAAACCGAAAAAAATAGACTGAAGTCGGGCTTGCTGGTCTGCTATCAAGATTATTTGGCCCCACTGTTTGTGCCCGGCGCATGTAAAACACGCGCCAAACCATTTTTTTCAGGTTTACATTGGCGCATATATTACATGCGCCAAGCTTAAAAAAACCCAAGTTTGCTTTGGCACATGTAATACACGCGCCAAGCTTTGATTGACCGGATTTAGCCTGGCCCAAATTGAGCAGTGCAGCCCGAAATTTGAGGCCTTTTTCACATCCCCGAGTTCCCCGCTTAGTAGTTTAGCACCTCTGATTAGGTCCCACACTATCCAACACTCAATACACCCCCGCCGGTCAAAAGAGGGTAACTTCTTATCAACTCGCTCCAGGGGATCAGGTTGTTTGCGTTGATTCTTGTGCCTTCAATAGATCAAAGGGTTCCCCTTTGATTCTTCCGAAGCGTGTCGGGGTCTCGCCGCGGGATTTATTTAGGGTACAAATACCACCCGAAACGAGAATTCAAGGGCCCCGGAATCCTTCATCATAAAAATCCACTTACAAAAAATTTATATATATATAAACCAAAAAAAAAAACGAAAAAGGAAAAACCATTGTGGTGTCAGCACAATGGCATCGCCTTACCCTCCATCGTCCCGTAGGGGAAGAAGGAGAAAGTTTCACGGGTCAGAAGCTTAAATTTGTGTCTGGGCAGAAGATCATCACCATCATAGGTGAAGGGAATGAGGAAAAGGAAAAAGCTACCCACAGTATTGAGAAGCCCAAAGTACTGGATGTACCGCACATGACCGAGGATACAGACCTCCACAACTTTAAATACGAGGTGTCGCGGTAGTCCCAGTACCCCCAGAAAGCATCACTCTGAAAACCGGAGGCGAGATGGTAGCAGTTGTGACCATGCTCCATAAATGGGGTTATCAAAAAGAAAAGGGATTAGGAACCCGATTACAAGGCAGGAAAGAGCCAATCAAAGCCAAAGGCGGGCAGCAGGTTAAATTTGGGTTAGGATACAAACCCATAGAAGAAGAGCTACGAGAAGCTAAGGAGAAAGCTCGAACCATTGCTGCAGCAAGAGCCTGGTGAATCAATTTGGAAGAAGAATCCCGTCCTAGGCCTCACATCCGGAATACCTTTGTGAGTGCCGGAATTGTGAAGATTGATCAGAATGAGGCAACACAATTAACCCCACACAAACCTATAGCCCCTGTCCACCCCACCAATCCCCAAATTCTTCCTCCCCATCTAGAAATAGACTTAGCCGCCCTGTCCCTGTTTGAGGAAGAGTTTGTCATACCTTCACAATCCCCCCTGTGGTAAACCACCACAGGACCTTGCTGACATTTGAGGACAAAATCTCAGATGAACCTATGGTCAACATGATGGAGGCTGACTCCAAAGAATCATATAAGCCACCCCCTCCACCAAACAGGTAAAGGAGGAGCACCACAGGTACGAAATTGGGCGTCTATGCCCCAAACTCTGGAAGTGGCGAGTGGCTTGAAATTCGGCACTCGTTTCCCAAAAAAAAACAACCTATAGAAAGTGAGACGAGCCCTTGGTAGGCAATATCGTGTATATATAGGGACTTGCTTTGCCAAGAGCCTATTTCCGAAGAAGGCAAAAATCCCAAAAACATAGAAAAATACAAAATCCAAAAATATTGTCTTTCAAAATTTTGAATAAAGTCAAAAAAAATGATGCCTTAATCGAAATCCCCGTCCCACGTGAAATCGACCCCTTTCCTGTAGAAATACAAGAAGAGATAGGAGTCACGAGTCTGGACGAGGAAATCGCTACTGAGGAGCTCTCTAATGAACTCCTTGAGGGGTTTGCCAACTTTGAGCATGGTCCTACCCCTATCGTTGAAGAAACAGAGGACGTCAATCTAGGGACCGAGGAGGTTCCTAAAATCACTAAGATCGAAACATCGCTATCTCCGAAGGAAAAAGCATGATCAATTTCCTTCGGTCATATCAAGACGTCTTCGCAGGATCATACGAGGGCATGCCTGGTTTGGACACTGATTTGGTCGAGCATGAGTCGCCACTCTACCCTAATATTAGGCCGGTCAAGCATAAATTGGCGCGACTCCGACCCGAGTGGATGCTGAAAGTAAAAGACGAGGTCATCAAGCAATATGATGCAGGATTTCTCATGGTCTCCAAATACCCGCAGTGGTTAGCCAATATTGTTCCAGTACCAAAGAAGGATAGGAAGGTCTGCATGTGCATTGACTTCCGAAACCTAAACAAGGCGAGCCCGAAGGACGACTTCCCATTACCACACATCGACATCTTGGTCGACAACACTGCTAAGCACGGGATGCTCTCCTTCATGGACGAATTCTCCGGATACAATCAGATCAGGATGGCGGAGGTAGATCGAGAGAAGACAGCATTTATCACCCCTGGGGAACTTTCTGCTACCGAGTCATGCCATTCGGGTTGAAAAATGCTGGTGCAACATACCAAAGAACGATGACAGCACTCTTCCACGATATAATGCACCGAGAAATTGAGGTGTACGTTGACCACATGATCTCCAAGTCAGCGGAGCGAAGTGACTATCTGATAAACCTCAAAAAGTTGTCTGAGGCTGAGAAAATATAGGTTACGTCTGAATCCTCATAAATGCACATTCGGCGCCATGTCAGGAAAGTTGCTAGGATTTATCGTCAGCAAGAGAGGTACCCAGTCAAGGTAAAGGCCATCACGGAAATGTCACCACCGTCTACCGAAAAAGAGGTCAGAGGTTTCTTGGGCAGGATACAGTATATTAGTCAGTTCATTGCACAGCTCACTCCTATCTGCACACCGATCTTCAAGCTGCTAAAGAAAGATTCTCTCGTTGAATGGAACGACGACTGTCAAGCGGCATTCGATAAAATCAAGGGCTATCTTCTCAACCCTCTAGCATTAGTACCACCCGAGCCAGGGAGGCCACTCTTAATGTATCTCTCCATGACGGGAGTTTCGATGGGATGCGTCCTATGGCAGCATGACGAGACAGGAAGAAGAGAGCAGACCATCTACTACCTGAGTAAGAAGTTCACCGACTACGAGACGCGCTATTCTTTCTTTTTTTTTTGATTAGTAAGACGCGCTATTCTCATCTGGAGAAAGCATGCTTGGCTCTCATGTGGGCCACAACAGAGGCTCCGCCACTACTTGCTATCTCAAGTCGTTCTACTCCTAGCACGCATGGATCCATTAAAGTACCTGTTCGAAAAGCCAGCCCTCACTAGGCGATCGCACGCCAAGCAGCTCTCTAGTCAAATTTGGCATCGCTCGCCACTCGAAGTCAATCAAAGGCGACGTCAGATCATCTTGTCGATAATCCCTTACCCGATTATGAACCTCTAAGGATAGAATTCCCAAACGAGGGCATCTTGTTCATAACAAAGGATGATACAGTAGAGACAGAGGAGTCTTGGGTGATGCACTTCGACGGAGCGGCAAATGTCGAAGGTCAAGGAGTTGGCGCTATGCTAATCTCGCCAAATGGGTCCCACGTACCAATTTCCATCAAACTCAACTTCCCTTACACTAACAACATAGTTGAATATGCGGCATGCATAGCTGGCTTACAAGCAGCTCTTGACCTGAACGTAACTCACCTCAAGGTGTTTGGCGACTCAAGGTTGATCATATGCAAGACAAATGAAGATTGGAAGACAAAGGATGAGAAGTTGATCCCATACCATGAACACCTCGAAGATCTGATAGCATGCTTCGATGATGTTACTTTCTCTTATGTCCCGCGAGCAAGAAATCAGTTCGCCGATGCCCTGGCAACATTGGCATCAACGGTGGAAATTCCCTATGGTGTTATGAAGCAGATCACAATTGAACAGAGGAACGAGCCGGCCTTTTGCCTCCAGATCGAGGAACCCCCAAGGTTAGATGATGAGCCACCGTGGTTCTCAGATATCAAGAATTTCCTCGAAACTCGGGCATTCCCTGAGGGGACATCCAAAGAGGGCAGACGGGCCATTCAACGTTTAACGGCAAACTACGTCATCTGCGGCGAGTGTCTCTACAAGCGGTCATATAACAATATCCTACTTCGATGCCTAACTGAGAGCGAGACAGCGAACATTAGGAAAGAGATTCACGAGGGAGTATGCGGGGCCCACGTCAATGGGCACATGCTTGCCAAAAAGATCCTACGGCAAGAGTATTTCTGGACCATCATGGAAACTGACTGTTGCAAGCACGTTCAGAAGTGCTACAAATGCCAAGAACACTCCAGTCTGATTCACGCTCCGGCTATAGATCTACACAGCATGACCACTTCATGGCCATTTGCCACTTGGGGCCTCGATGTCGTCGGGACAGTCAATTCAAAAGCATCAACCGGACATCAATTCATCTTGGTTGCCATTGAATACTTCACCAAATGGGTAGAGGCAGCATCCTACACGAACATCATGGCTCAGCATGTTGAGAAATTCATCAAAACAATTTTGTTTGCCGATTTTGCGAACCCAAGGATATCATCACGGACAACGGCATGAATTTCGCGAACAAGCGCATCAAGGCCTTCTGTGAGCAAAACAAGATCAAGCATCATCGCTCGTCACCATATCGGCCACAAACGAATTGGGCCATGGAAGTTGCTAACAAAACGGTTGTCCACATCCTTGAGAAGATGGTCGTCACCTATCGAGATTGGTGAGAAATGTTACCATTCGCTTTATGGGCCTACAGAACATCGATCTGCACCGCTATAGGGGCAACACCGTTCTCCCTTGTATATGAAACTGAGGTCGTCCTGCCGATAGAGGTTGAAGTACCCTCGCTCCGTATACTCCTTGAGTCAGGCCTACCCGAAGCAGAAAGGGAGAGATCTCGCTTTGAGTAGTTGAACCTACTGGACGAGAAAAGGCTCCTACCCTTGTGCCATACCCAAGTGTACCAGGGGCAAATCGTACGCACTTACAACAAACATGTTCGCGGTCGAGATCTGAAGGTAGGAGACACCGTATTCAAGAAAATCTTCCTATCCCTCCACGCCAATCCGAGAGGGAAATTCAAGCCTAACTGGGAAGGACCTTACGTCATCCGAGAGGTGCTCCCGGGATATGCTATCCGCCTCACCACCATGGACAGAGATCACTTTCCTGAGCCCATCAACGTTGGATACGTCCGACGATTTTATTCCTAGGTCTCCCACAGCAAGGTAAGTATTGATAGGATGGATACGTGACTCCTTAAACACCCAATAAAAGAAGCCATCATTCCAAAGCCAAGCAGCCAAAAAGTATCCCTGAACACTCATACCCTTTGCTACCCAGCTTGAGCCATGAGCCTTTTCTGTCACTACCCCCTCCCCAGAAAAAAAAAAAAAGAAGAGGAAGTGTATATACCAAACAAAAAAGAGTTACCATTAAAATCCAAAAAAACCATAAAAGCAAAATCCCAAAAGAGGATAAGCGAAAAGGAACAAAAAAATAGAAAAGGAAAAGTGGGGCATGTACAGTCAAAACCCCCAAGGAAGAAGTGTATTATGGCAGCCGGAACCCAATCAAGGAAACATTTTTGAAAACTCAGAATACCTTCAAAATTCCTAACCTATCCCATGGCCACGATACATTCTAAGAAAAAACTCTCTTTAAGGTCTACAAGCAGTCATAGTATACATTAAGTCAGCGCAAGCCAAGCTGAGAGACAACAAAAGAATTTCATCTAGCCCGCTGTGACGGAATCGACATCCATGTCGTGGCCTTTGATAAGATAAAAGAAAATAAAGTAAAAATATACAAGCTCAAAGCAAAGAAGACGTGGTGAAAACCTAAATGGGCGCCATGGGTAAAAATAACGAGCTTGTGCGGACCAAGTGAAAACCTAAAAAGGTGTCTGGTGTAAAAATGCAAACCCATGGACATAGTGAAAATCCGAGAGGGCGCTGCGGGTAAAAAGAGAGAAACAACGGGCACGATGAAACCCACCCTGAGCGTTGTGAGTAAGAAAGTTGAAAATGAAAAATGAAAAAGAAAATAAATAAGATCCCCTCGGTTCCCCTCCCTCATTACCCAATTCTCGAGGGTGTCGCTCATGTTAGCTAAAATCCGGGTCCCGACCAAGAATGTTTTCGTAACTGCATCGTCAAACGTAAGACCCAAGGTAAGGAGAAAAAGGTTGATTCGATCCAAAGGAATAAATGTTCCGGCCTTGGTAAAAATTGCTGAATTTCACACAAGACCAACCATGAAAGGGGACCCTTCATCTCCCCGATAAGGCATCAAGCAAAAAAAAAAGCACTGTGTGCACTACCACAGGGCAAGGAGCCCCTTTTTGCAAAAGATAATAGACTTTCTTTTCTTTGCCCATACTATACACTTTCCATCTCAAAAGAAGTCCATCAATCAAAGAAAGGAGAAATAACATTGTTTTGTAAGATAATAGATTTCCCTTTCTCATGTACAAACCTGTATACAGCTGACACATCCCAAAAAATAATATGTGAGATGTCTAGTTTCTTTCTTTCTTCCCTTCTTTCTCTTTACAAAAGTGCAAAAACAACAAAAACATAAAGAAAAGATGTATCTAATTAGGGGTTTCTTATGCCCCTTTCTATGGTTTTGATCTATGCAAAAAGGTATGTGCAGGATGGAATCAACGACCCAACTCGCGCTTCAAGGCACAGATCTCTGCACGTAAAGTATCCTCCTGTATGTCCCGCTCTGCCATCCAGCGGTCATGAAGACTTCTATACCGTTTCCGAGAGGCATCAGTAGCACCAAGAGCGTCACTCAAAGCCCTTTTCAGATGAAGGACCTCACACTCAGCTACATCAGCTCTGGCTTCTACCGTCTATGCTCTAACCTTTTGTTTCTCTAAATGATCATGCAGGACACGCTTCTCATCCACCAGCAACTCAATACGGGATCGAAGCATCGACTCCATTGGCCAAGGCCCTGCCATATCACTACTCTCTGCCTGATCCAAGTGACCAACAGCAGACTTCTCAGATAGTAACCAAGCCTCGTACTCTGGGGAGGACAGAACAGAATTTCCCTGCTCTAGATTGCACATGAGCATCGATTGACGCATCTCCTAGAGAGCAACTATCCTATCCATGTCCTCAGAGCCAGATCGTTCCGATTGGGTACTTTGGCAAGCTAGAGCGATAAGGTGCGCTCTGATTTTGTGACAACCAGAGTTAACTTGAGTACAGTAGAGTTGCACATCTACAATTGAGATGCGAATGAGTCGCATGCAGAGGGACGGTACTGTTGGGTTTTATGTTGCGAAAAGGTACTCGACGCTAGCTGGCCATGTGAGCTATACGTTGAGTTAGCGGGCCGGTCCGAGGTGGATGGACGCTGGTGACTTTCAACATAAGACGTTGAGTCACACAGGTGCTGAGAGCACCATTGCCATGTCGGCATGGAGCACGGGGGATGCTCCGTTCTCACTTCGTGATGGTTGTTGCCGAGAAAAGATAAAATCACATAGAGGACGTTTTGCCGCACAGGGCACCTGCTGAGAACAACCAAACTGGCGCAACACCCGAAATGGGAAGTAATAAGTGTTGCCGGTCAAATCAAGGAGAGTGATGCCCTCGTAATCTCTGGAGCGGACCACCAGGAAGTCCGATCTAACCAAGGACGCCTCCACACCAACTCGGGTTCGGCCAACCAAAGCTTCAAACCCTGCATGTCTCCCAGTGGAAGCATATGGCATCTGTCCAGAAAGCAGCGGGTCACCTCACCACGGGCAATATAAAAACGAGTCACAGGTCCCAAAACGACAAGGTGCTCCCCTAGCCAAACCTAAAGTAGAAGCGGGCATCCCCTTAAGGCACACTACCTTGCCCAAGGCAAAAGCGTCGAGGCAACGATAAAGCTCCGTCAGATCAGATGCATCACAGAGCAACCTCCCTCTAATTCTGTCAAGACATCGCAGAGTGCAAGCGAGAAACTTTCTCCCCCAGTGAAGAAAAGAACCTCAGAGATGAGACCAAAAGCAAAAGCATTCACGTTATAAACATTTCTAACTGGCAATTTTCGCAGGCTCTCGTCACCAAAAAGTTCTCTCAGGAATTTCACCGAACACTTGGTGGGCCCTCCAATGAGACTTTTTCCATAATCAAATTTCTTCAAACCCAAAGTCCTGTGGACAGCTTTGGCGTAACCCGGCTTCGGCATCACTCTCGCAAGACCTCTGTGCAGCTTCAAACCCGACAGGCTAGAGAGTTCTTCAAGTGTGGAAGACAACTCACGGTTCCCAAAACGAAAGACATGGGTATCCACTTCCCAAACGGAGGCCGCCGCATGAAGAAGGTCCCATAGTGGAGGAATGTCAAGAAAAGACGAGAGGTGGGCCAACCCAAGCTCGTTCAAACCCACGAGCTCCCTCTCATTCAAACTCTCTAACCACTTCTTTAGGAAACTGGGCCCCACGCCCAATGAGGGAAGTATAGAAGTCCCGGACCCCCATGAGAGGCGGGGTTGGAAAGTGGGTCCATTGACATACAAAG
This sequence comes from Chloranthus sessilifolius, assembly GCA_021018995.1. NCBI lineage: Eukaryota > Viridiplantae > Streptophyta > Magnoliopsida > Chloranthales > Chloranthaceae > Chloranthus > Chloranthus sessilifolius. Next base: position 142,344,631 of record CM037587.1, read on the forward strand.
ATGTTTCCAATGACACAAATTCAATGTAGGACGATGGACCCACCCTTGAGAAAGCAAGGAGAAAAGCAGCAACAAAATATTTCAAGCTTAAGTTAAGAGAGAAGGAAAAGAGTGCATTATCGGGCTTAAAAGGCCCCACTTTCCTCAGGAAGCACTTGGCGTGTGTATTACACACACCAGAGCATTTTTTTTCCAGGTTTGGCCTAGCGCATGTATTACACACGCCAGAGCATTTTTTCCCAGGTTTGGCCTGGCGCATGTATTACACACGCCAAGCCTTTCTTTTCCCAGGATATGCCCGGCGTGTGTAATACACACGCCAGACCACTAATGCCCCCACAAGAAAGATAAGGTTTGGGGGGGGAGCTTATTCTTGTTGGCCCCCTAGCCAGCCCACCTGCATTTCCTGCCCTTTGCTTAAAATTAAAAAAAAAAAACGGAGCATTCTAGACCGCATATAGGGATACAAATTTCGGTCACATTTAACTTATATACATTTCTCCATGTAGGAAAGGCCCGCACAAATAAGAAAATAGTGACCAAGTGTTAACCAAGGGTATGGCCCCAAGGTTTTTTCTTGCTATCAATTGAATCCGCCCTGCAAAAGAGAGTCGATATATCACAACAGAGATGTAGCAGACAACAATGAGGGAAAGCAATAAACATTCATCCAAAGGAGTAAAACCATAAAATAATAATAATAATAATATAGCATCACATGGTCCCTTACATATTTCCAAAATCAAAAAATATATGTCCCCAAAGTCTCAAAATTCAAAAATTCAAAAGCAAAGCCTAATCCTTATTGGCACCTTTAGACTTCTTGCGCCTGCGCGAAGAGCTCTGATATGTCCTGACATCTCCCACTCGGGCCCACGCCTGAGAAAGTCGGCTAAGCAGGGAGCGCGCCTCCTTTTCACGAGCACGCTGCAGGTCGTGCCCAAAGTCAACAATCACTATCCATCTAAAGACAAAAAAAAATAGCAAGGTAATGATCGGAACCAGTCAATATGATACTCACCACTTCCACGTCCCGAAGACCGGCAATATTGCGGTAATACTCTGCCTGGTTCACAGCCGACTCATAATCCTACACAAAAAGGAAAGAGACATCGGCTACAAGGGCCACAGGCGCCAGCACATGCATTTTCCTGAGAAACAAGCAGGCAGGAAGAAAAAAAACTTGCTTACCCCAGGAACCAATTCAGGAGGGGGGATCCGGATCGCTGCAGCAGATATGCAAGCTCGCTCCTCTACGGTCGTACATAAACCCGAAAGAAAGGCATCATCAAGGCGTCTAAAAGTCCCCTGGACCTCAGCAGTCGAACTACCAGAGGCACCCGTACCAAAGGGGCCTGAGGGACCAGCTCCCGTAGTCTCAGCAGTACCCACTGCCGCCTCATCATCATCATCAGTCACCTCCCTGGTCGAACTGTGAAAAGGAGCAGAGTTTCAGTCAATAGAAGCAAAAACTGAATCAGAACCACTGAAAATTTGTCTAAGAAAAAGAAGAAGCACCTGAGATCGCGGACCACCAAAGGCCAAGAAATTAGCACCAGGTACGAAACGCGGAAGAATGGACCCATAGGGCAAGGACTCATACCATATCTAGTACCCCCCGGGCATGAGGAGATCATTGACGGGGACCCCGTGATGAAGAAACTAAGCAGAAAGCTCCTTAATAGTACCCTCAGGAGCCATAACATCCGCAGGAGGAGCCTGCGACATAGCAAAGTGGTCTCGATACTGGTGGACCACTCTCTCTCCTAGGTAATATGCCCTGGCCCAGGCCCCGTAAAAGAAAATGACACGACGGTCGACGAAAAAAGCGAGACAGACCCACAACAGCTCGATCCCAAAAAGGAGAACCAATGTAAGGATCATAAATAACCTGCCCAGACAGAAAAGCGTCTTATCAGCCAAATAGCATAACAAAAGGAAACTCTGAGAAAATGAGGGAGAAATAGCCGCACCTGCTCCGGGATCAACAGATCGAACTGGGACCTCAGGCTCATCTCTAAATGCGTCATACCAACATCCATGAGGCGGTGCGTGTTCCAGTTGCTCATGAGCGGATAGGTGGATACATCAGAGTGAAGGAGGGGTCATCGCGCGGTCGCGCCGCAACCTCGGTCCGTCGCGGCACCTAACGCGACGCTGGTCGACCGCCCGATAACAATCGTCGCGAGGCGTCCCTTCGACGCTTTCAACCAGCGGTGCCAGAACGCGCGTACGCAAGCCAACCTTCGCACATCGCTCGATACCACACTTTAGAGGGAACTCCTCCCAACATGGTTGCCTCATTTCACGGCCTACCATTCAACTCAGTACCTCGCCTACCGCCAACCAAGCCCACGCGTTGCAGCCTCGCGCCACAGCACCCAATCGAGTCCCACGCACTTGCCTTCGTGCGCTCCGAATTAGCACACGTCACGCCCTTAGCCCACATGCCGTCAGGTTTCAATCGAGTCCCACGCAGCCGCCTTGGTGTTGTCTCGTGAGGTTGCCCACGCATGCACCGCGCTGACGCGTAGTCCGGCCATACATCAACCTCCCTCGGGTTCCACGGCATCATCGGCGTCGGCGTCCTAGGCCCACCTTACGGGCCTGGGGAGACACTTGCGCCCCCCTGCAACGCAAGGCGCTGTGGGAATAGCTCTCAAGCTCCTTCCCTATATAAGGGTAAAGGTCATTCAGAATGGCGGGATAACCTCAAACCTATTGGTTTGACATACCGCATAACGCCTCATCGCTAGCCCACCTTGGCTATGTCGCGTCCATGTGACGCTCGCGTCGTACCCTCATGCGGCGTCGCGGCCCTCGCAGCGCAACCACGTCGCAAGGCCAACATGGCCCCATGTCGCGTGCCCTCCTGGCACCACATGCCGTGCCACACGCACCACGCCGCAAGCTCGAGTATTGGCCCCGTCACATCCTCCACCACTCCATAAAATGTCAACGTCCTCGTTGACGCATGAACATAGTGAACTGACCCCGCCAACTCCTCCCAGCTTGTTAGCAACACAATTCTAGTTCTTAGGCCCGCACCTTCCCACAAGCTCCCCACTGTCACCCCGGTCAGGTCAACTTGGTTCTGCTGTCACAAGGCCCCCACCTGTTAACTAGCTCAGGGATGTCGCGTGTCAACTTGACACCACATCACGTGCCTCCGCACCAGTAGTTCAAGGATGTCGCATGCCCTCTTGACACCACATCGCGTGCCTCCGCACCAGTTTGTTCATAGCATCATCGCTTCTGGATCGACTTGGCTCTGATACCAAAATGTCGCGGGGTCGCAGCAACCTCGCCCCAAGACCTAACGACGCTTCGCAGGTCGCCTTACTTCGATAACAATCGTCGCGAGGGCGCCCTTCGACGCTTTCAATAACGGCATGCAGCCATACCGCTGCAACGGCCAACCCTTCCGCACATCACCGATACCACCCGCCAGAGGATCGGAACTCCTCCCAACATGGTTGCCTCCGTTTTCACTACCTACCATTCAACTCATCGTGTCCCTTGCGACACGCCAATCTGCATCGCGCTAACTTGGCCTCGCTTGCTTCACCATGTACCGTGACTAGTACCTCGCCTACCGCCAACCAAGCCTACGACCTTGTTGCCTCGCGCAGGCGTCAATCGAGTCCCACGCAGCTTTTGCCTTCGTGCGCTCCGAATTATTAGCACACGACGCCCTTAGCCCACATGCCGCCGTGCTCAACCGAGTCCCACGCAGCCGCTTCGGTGTTGTCTTCGTGAGGTTGCCCACCGCATGCACCGCGACGCGTAGTCCGGGCCATACATCAACCTCCTCGGGTTCCACACTGCAGCATCGCTGGCCGACGCCCCAGGCCCACTTACAGGCCTGGGGAGACACTTGCGCCCCCTCTGGCAACGCAAGGCCCCGTGTGCGGGGGAATAGCTCTCAAGCTCCCTTCCCCTATATAAGGGTAAAACAGTCATTCAGTCAGAATGGCAGGATAACCTCAAACCTATTGGTTTGACATACCGCAACGCCTCATGCATCGCTAGCCTTCGCGTCGTGCCCTCATCTTGACAGGTATGCGGCGTCCTCGCAGCGCAACCACGTCGCAAGGCCAACATGGCCCCATGTCGCGTGCCCTCCTGGCACCACATGCCGTGCCACACGCACCACGCCGCAAGCTCGAGTATTGGCCCCGTCACAGGGCGGCCAGGCTGGAAGTGCAGATATCCCCAAACCTAAAAAGAGTGGTATACATAAAAGACGTGTCACAGGCAGGGAATGACTAACCAATAAACCAAGGAAAGCAAAGGAGCCAGGGGTTACCTCTACGACAGGCCAAAAGCCAACAACAGACATTGCATTCCCAACTGAGACCCGAGCTAGGCTAGACATTAGCACGGTGTATCCAACCCCGCCCCAGTCATATTGGTGCACATCGTCCCAATTTACCATAAGACTAAGCAAAGACAATGAGACCCGCCCACCACTGGCGTTCGAAAAAAGAGTCTTGGCCAGCAGGAAATGGAGTGAGATGCGAGCCAACATCATCGCACGCTCGGGCTCAACGAAGATGTCTGCATCAGGCTGGCCCAAATCCACCAGTTCATTCTCATCAAACAGATCAGCCAGTCATGACATTTTAACCTCGGAGCCATGCAAATTTGTGGAGGTGGGATAATCCCCGATTAGTTGAACCACCTCATCCCGACTAGGCACGCGTTGGTTAGTCACCGGTAGACCCCCCATCTGAATCCCTGTAATAATCGACCAATCGACGGGGGTAGAGTCATCTCCGCCATGACCATGTGAAATGTCATAATCTCGGGAAGAAAGCGCTCAATCAAGGCCCTCAGATAGACCGCGTCGGCCCGCATGACAGGGCACGAGAGGAAATCCCCGAAACCGACCTGGGTAAGAAAGAACTTCACGACCAGAGGGAGGTAGAAATAGAAGCGCTGGAGGTCAAACCAGCCTCCTCGGAAGGTGATGAAAGGCAAGTCTTACATCCAAATAAAGAGGTATCAGATCCTGAAGATATTGCAAGCTCGTATAAAGAACAACAACAAAGTTTTTTACCTTGCCGGCGATCCCAAAATTCGAAATATGAGCATATTGCAGATGAAGGAGACCAGTACGAGCGGCCTCGCCTTGCATTTTGAACCAAGTACAGGAAGAGCATTGCACCACAAAATTTGCTCCCCTCGGGAACCATAGACCACTTCCGGCCCCTCCTCTTGTTCTTGCCCCTCCTCTTGCCCATGCTCTTCCTCACTCGACATTCTGAGGCGAATACAAGCAATGATATCAAGATATGTCAGTAACGAGACATAAGCAAGTATGCCCCTTTAATTTTTTCATCAATCTTAAACCATCATCATTGCAAAAAAATAATACATCAAAAAGGAGAGAGGGGGTGAGGCCCAAAACCCCCACGTTTCAAAAAGAGAGCACAACAAAAACAAAAACAAAAACAAAAAAATATATATATAATAAAAATCCAAAAAAAGGGAAGGAAAAAACAAATGCATAAACATTAAAAGAGAGAGAGAGAGAGTCCTTTTAAAAAAAAAAAAAAAAACGAAAACCCAAAAAAATACATACATATATATATATATATATATATATATATATATATTGCATACACAATGAACATGCAAAAACAAAAATAATAAAAATAATAATAAAAAAAAAAGAAAAAAAAGAAGAAAAAAGAGCATCACCATCCTCTTGCATGGCACAAAAAAAGAAGAAAAAAGGGCATCACCATCCTCTTGCATGGCACAAAAAAAAAAATTTAGATCCACACCAAAAGGAAAAGAGGCCCCTAATAACATCAACAAATGGAGAAAAAGAGTAGGGCATCACAAAAAAATCATATTTTTGCTCAAAATCATGGCCAATGCACATGGAATAGATCAAGGAAGAGATGAATAATCATACTTGCAAGAGGAATCACTCATTCATCATTCAAAAAATCAAAAATCTTAACAACATTGCAAATTATTCAAGAAAAATCAAAAGGAAATGAGGTTAAACATCAATTACCTTCAAGAAAAATTAAGTCCTGATCCGGCGTGGAGAGTGTGTTTGATCGGTAGGAGCAAAGTCCGACGATGAAACAAGGTTCAAGCAATCCAAGGGAACCCTAGAGGGAGGTTTCGTTTTGGTTTGGAGAGAGGGGGAGAGAAAGATTTTGAAAATAACCCTTTTTGGCTCGAGTTCGGCCGTTTTAAAAGGCCTCCCAGTTTTGGCTTGGCGTGTGTAATACAACACACCAAGCATTGTTTGGCCCCATTTTGGCCTGGTGCGTGTATTACACATGCCAGGCTATTCCTGGCTAGATTTGGCCTGCGTGTATAATACACACGCCAGGCTATTCCTAACCCTTTTTGGCATGACTTGTGTGTTGCACACACCGAACCTGATCTTCCTCGGACCCGAGGAGGTGCACACACCCCCAAACGACACGTCAACTTCCATTTGACCTGCCTAAGAGGCTGTGCTAAAATAAACAGTTCCAGATCAATGAGCTTGCTCAAAATCTCGAACATACATAAAATCACAAAAAATTCACACAAAATAATACAAAAATCCACATAAAATAACAAAAAAATTCCACATAAAATCACAAAAAATTCACACAAAATAATACAAAAATCCACATAAACTCATAAAAAAAAATTCCACATAAAATCCCATGTAAAATAACAAAAAATTCTGCATAAAAATAAACGAAAAGCAGCATGTACTCCCAAAAAGCGTTGCGACATCAATTCGCTCCGCTTGGGTAGTCATGCTAAATCAATTTCGAGACCGATGAGTTCGCCCAAAGACCTCGAACCCTGCTTCATGCAAGGGCACCTGTGGCCAGTCAAATGGGGCAATCAATGCCTCACATGATTGGACACAAACTGTAGACCTTCGCGTATCTGCTTCGCGCCTATCTTTAAGCATGAGTCGATCACCTTCTCACTTATGGAGCTGTTTTATTCAGAATGAAACTTGAACATCGAACATCTTCAACCATCTCGAAAAGCGGACGTTTTTCTCAGCATATTCAGCTTTCGCAACTCGCTCCACCTGGGTTGTGCCGAGTAATGTCGCTAAGCGCTTGGGGACCGATAACCTTGAGAGACGGATGTTTTTTCTGACATACAGGGCTTCCGTTTACTCACCATGTTACCCACCTAATGTTTGAGGTTTGTTTTTGAATACGACGGACCCATCAGTGATGCCTTGGGCCTCTTCAGACGTCTCTTGTCTTTGGCATTCGATCATTAGTGATTGAATACCAAAGAGGGGCATCTGTAGACACCCAAAATTGGCCCAAAGGCTCGATCGAAACATATTTCGAAAGAGGCGCACCCCCGAGCTTCCGATACCACCCCCCATACCCTTAGGTACTTTCCCAAACCCTTAGGAACCTTCCCAAACCTTTAGAAATTACCCCCGACCTCTTCGAACCCACAGTTAACCCTCTCGGGCAATGGTCAAAGAGAGATGTGTCAGGGCTGGCAGGGACCTCTACTGAGACTGAATCTTATACCATTGAAAAGTCGAGGTTCTCAGCTTTCCAACAAGCCAAGAATCACCTTAATCCAAGTTGTACGTCAAAAGTTACGCCGATCCAAGCAGTGCCCAGGAGCTGCACTTGGTTAGGGCTTACATGGCGCATCTAACACACACGCCAAATAGAGGTGGGACCCCCCTCGGGCTCTAAACCTCCGGACACTGTAGCTATGCTTGACGTGTATAATACACACGCCAGGCTTAGCTATAGTAACCATGGGTTTTTGCTCGAAATCCACTTTTAGGGTTTGACTTGTTGACCATCTCAATGTTTAGGATAGGTTTCATTAGGACTATTGCACCCCTGATTACCCTATTTGCAACTCTTTAGTCATTTGAAACCTCACTCCATCATCTACCATTGAAGCCCATTGCCCACATTTCCAAGCTCTCAAAATCCTAGGAAACCTTAGATTAGAAGATTACCTAATTGTTAACCCTAATTAGCACTTAAGCACCCTCCTAACCTCCCTTTTTCCTATAAATGGAGAAGCACCCCTCTTTACAAAGGCTTGAAAATTTTTCCAAGAGAGAAGCTTTTCCTCCCTTTAGTGCATCCATTCTATACCAATTCCAGAATTCAAAAGACCCCCTTAGACCCCATCTTCCACCAAAAAACCTTGAGCTAGGAGAGAACCACCCCCTAGCCTTCTTCCTTTACCCCTTAGCTATCAAGCCTTAGAGGTTAGAACCCATTCTCCAACCATTCAAGCTATCGGAAGCTCGCCAAGTGCACCTATGCGAAGGTCCACACGCGTGCTACAAGGGCCCGAGAGCTCCGACTCTCCCCTTTATTCCTCTACCTTCTTAGCTTTTGCTCTACCCTTGAATTTGTGTCGTTACGCTGTGGAAATCTCGATAGTGGCGAAGGGGCACAAATAGAGTCAAGGTGCCTTAGGGCAAAAGGAAGTGCTCTTTTCTTTCTTATTATTCTAGTTTATTTTGGCCACAAGTAGACACCGCTTTTAAGTGGGTTGGTCGGGTGCCTAACACCTTCCCGATCGATAACTGAAGCCCCTACCCAAGAGCCTTTGGCGTAGACCAGTGAATCAGAGTCACATTTTTGGCACTTCGGTGCTTATAAAATTGATTTAGGTTTCCCGGGACACCAAAAGCTTCGGGTGGCGACTCTATAACGGGATCGTCAAAAATCCCACAGTTGCACAGAGATCATATCCCATATATTAATGATGGACCCCACTCTCCTGACCGTCATTTAAGCACCAAAAAATGGTGTCCAAATGATCTTACACCATTAAGGGTTAAAGATGTGGGTAGTCCACACCGTCAAAGTAATAGATCATACACTGACGGGCAATAGGTCCAAAAATCTAAACTTTCTGAGAGATTTGAACCATCCGATCTGTTGACTATAATATCCACCGTTGTTTTTAGTTTTAATGGATGATATTAAAGTTCATCAATTGGATGGTTCACATTGACTTATAGGAATGTTTCTTTGGGATGAAATGTTATCCAATGATGAATTGCCACTTGGACAATTTATATTTGTCAAGATGCGCACCACATGGCACAATGATAAATCACACTTCAATGGTGTGAGATGAAAAGTATAAATTTAATGGTGTAAGATCATTTAAACACCATCGGTTAGTAGCCATTATCCCATTAATGATACCTGCAGGATTTGTGAAGGGAAAAAGTAGTCATAATTTTTTTTTAAACAGGATAATTTTAGATAAAAATAAACAAACAACACTGGAGCTTGCAAAATGGATGGCCTTTGTCGAAAGTTCTATGAAAAAGTGGGTGAAATCCCTCCTGAATGTAACTCATCCAAGAAGGATCATGTTCTATTTTAGAACAGAAGAAAATGGCAGTATACAATGAGTCGGAAGGTAATGGATCAAACCACCAAGATCAAGGCTACAAACAAGAGGCAAACCAAAGATATAGAGAAGTGAGTATCTTATGACTGATGCAAACGATTTCCTAAAATAGAATTAGCATCCTGATCAATTTGTAACTCTATGCTCACAATAGCTACAATTTGAATTTGAAAACTATATATCATACATAACTAAATAGATGAGATTTACAAATTCAAACATACCCATATGAAGAAATTACGATCATACACTCCCCTTGAACTTAGTGTACGTGGAGATGCATTTACTTGAGCTCAAGTGCAAATTGTTCCCTGCTCTGGGCTTCACTTTCTAATGATAATTTGATATAAATATATCGGATAAATTCTAAATAATTCAACTGATTGCAACAGGAATTAGATTCTTGTGGCATTTTCTCAATAATCTATCTAACATTATCATTCCCATTTGAAAGTGCATTTTCTCGTTCTCCATTCTTTTTTCTGTAAAACCTCTTTAATAATCTCCGAGCACGTCCCTTCTTCCCTGGACTTGCAAATGCAGTACTGATACATGATACGGTACTTTCACATGGCACAAAACCCTTTTCATTCATCTCTTTCAACAGTATTTTCACCTCGGCTCCATTTGATAGTTTACACCAACCACTTATCAGTATGTCATAGGTCGAAGAATTAGGCGACACCCCTCTTTTCTGCATTTCTCTTAGGAGTTCTCTAGCTTGAATCATCATCCCGGACTTGGCAAAATCACTTATAAGCACATTGTAGGTACCCGTTTTAGGAATAAAGCCTTTGCTCACCATTTCGCAGTAAAGCCTAACAGATTCTTTCTTATTACTTTTCTTCCCATAACCTGTAATTAGGATATCATAGGTGGAAGCATTGGGCGCAAAACCCATTGTCTGCATATCCTCGATCAACGTATCCACCTCTTCCATCAAACCGGCAGTTGAAAACCCACTTAGCAGGGTGTTATAAGTTCCAATGTTTGGAGGAACTCCTTCAACCAGCATTTGGGAATACGAAGTAAATGCTCTCTTTAGATGGCCGCTCTTGCAGTATCCACATATAAGAGCATTGTAAGTTTTGGTATCTGCTTTAATCCCTTGTCTCAACATATCATTCAACACATCAGTTGCTTTACGAGTCATCCCGAGTTCGCATAAGATACTGATGATAGAATTATAAACTGTTATATCAAGTTTTAGTCCCATCCCTATCATTAGCTCATGCATTTGGAAGAATCTATCCACCCGATTACTTTTAGAACAAGCACAGAGCACTGCTCTATGTGTAGCAATGTTCGGGTGAAATCCCGCAATACTCATTTCATTTAGCAAATTTATTGCTTTCTGCATCTCCCCTGCTTCACAGAGCCCTCCGATGAGAGTGTTATAAGTGATGATATTTGGTACCAGGCCGTTACTTGTCATCTCATTGACGAGTTCGAGGGCATCGTCCAGCTTTCCCTCTTTGAAATGTGCATTGATCAACGTGTTGTAGGTAGCATGGTCCGGGGATAAGCCCATATCTTTCATTTCTTCGTAAAAAGACTTTGCTTCATTAGACTTGCCGATGTTGAAAAGGCAATTAATAAAGACATTGTACGCAACAACATCGGGCACTAGATTTTTCTCCATCATTTCTTGGCCGACCTGGAAAGCAGCTGACGTTTTACCGGCTTTGAAGAGGCCATCCATTAGGGTGGTGTAGTTAACAAGGTCAGGCAACAACCCGGCTTGCATCATATCTTTGAATAAGCCTTCTGCCTCCTCCATCCTTCCACTTTTTCTTAACCCATTTACAAGAGCGTCGAGAGTGAAATTGTTAGCAAACAAACCTTTCTTCACCATTTCCGTATAAGCATCAAACGCCGCTTCATGTTTCCCCACTTTAAAGTATCCGTCAATCAGGGTACTATAAGTGTAAATATTTGGCGAGATTTCTCTCCTCGTCATCTTCCACATGACCTCAACAGCTTCAACGAGCATTTGGCTTTTCATATACCCGTTAACGATAGAAGAGTAAGTAGCAACATTGGGACTCCCACATTCCTTCTCCATTTCTTGCAACGCAAATTCCGCGCCCCTCATGTTTCCTACCTTACAACGCCCATCAATCAATGCAGAGTAAGTAACTTGATTTGGAAAGAGATGGAGCTTCGACATCTTCCGAAACATTTCCTCCGCTTCATCTGCCTTTCCAATCTTAAAAAGCCCATTGATCAAGGTAGTGTATAAAACTACATCAAATTTGATTCCGTAAACAACCATTTCGCTCAGAAGACGTAAGGATCCCATTGCTTTCCCCGCTTTAAAGAATGAATCGACCAAAGTCGAGTACGATACATGGTTAGGAGGAACACCCATCTTCTCCATCTCCCTAAAAAGTGTTTTTGCTTCTGCCAGCTTACCATTCTTGCAGAGGCCACTTATAAGTGAACTGTACGTAACTACATCAGGCAAGATATCACTTTTAACCATCTCCTCATACAACGAAAATGCTTCCTCAAGCTCTTTCCGCTTACAATACGTACTGATAAAAGTCGTGTACGTTACAAGGTTAGACTCCAATTCCAAATCTTCTGCTGCACTGACTCGAAAAGAACCCGAAATCTCATCCATGAGATCCTTTGCCTTACCAAATTCCCCAATTCTACAAAACCCATCGATCACTGTATTATAACTAACAATATCGGGGACGACGCTCTCACTCCTCATACTCTCCATCAATCTAACAGCGTCATCCATACTATTACTTTTACAATACCCATCAATCAACGTATTAAACCCGACAACATCTCGACCAATCCCCGCTCGAACCGACTGTTCCATCAACAACTCAGCATCCCCTAACAACCCTTTTCGACAAAACCCATTTGCCAATGTATTACAACTAAACGTATCAATGCACACGCCCTTCTTAACCATTTCTGACAAAAACCCGGTTGCCAATTCGACCATTCCTTCTTCACAAAACCCCCAAATGATAGTATTATAGGTAATTGTATCAGTTTCGATGGTTCTAAGCAAATCTAAAGCCATTCTAAGCCTACCCACTTTGCATAAAGCGTGAATTAACACATTGTGAGTGAAAACATTCGGATTTACGTTACAAAACAACATTTCTGAATAAACAACCCATACCTGAGAAATCAAACCAGAGCTATTGAACATGTAGAGGAGTTGATTCCAGGATTGTAGATTAGGTTTGAGGCGGTGTCTCCTCATCAAGAGAAACGCTTCTGATGCTTCAGTGTATCTTGTACAGGTTAAGTAAAGTTGTACCAGAGTGCAGAAGAGGGATGAATAGAGATGGGTTTTGGACGGTGGAATTTGATTGTGATATTGATGGGCATGTTGGGAATTGTTGGGAGAGGAGGGTAGGGGTTGTAGAGATGAGATTTTGGGGTTTGAGTTTGGAGGGTGGTGTGGTTTTGATGAGAAATTGGCGGGGAGAGAGAGGAGGTGGAGGCGGGTTTGGTGAGTGAAAGAGGTGGAGAGGTTTTTGAATTTTTTGAAAGGAGTCATCTTCACCTTCTATAATGATATAAACTATTTTGAAAAATATGAGAAAAAAGGAGAAAAATAGGTGGCCTACTCTGGCTCTCGCTTCACGGCGTTCACGCTCTCAGCACACACTCTCTCTCTCTCTCTCTCTCTCTTCATACGGGCAAAGCCCTCTCTCTAACACTCAGCACTATCAAGTATCAACAGATTGTGTTCGGCCAAAATATTGGCGGCCCAATGGGAAGTGACATATGCTTGAGCCCACCCAACCTGAACTGACCAAATACGATGGTGCACTTGACCTGACCCAATAAGAAAACCCGACCTGACCTGACCCGTTGGACGCCCAATTAAAAAACTCGACCCAACCCAATAAAAACTCCTATTTTCTAAATTTTTATATATAAAATCTTGGGTCAGGTCGGTTGGGGTCACATTGATTGGACTCTATCGGTCCTCTCAATTAACCTAACTCGACAAGACCTAAAGATCGGGTCAGATATGTAATCCCCAGGCCAGCCCCACAGATCAGGTTTATGTGACTGACATGGTAAAATATCATGTCGGATTGAGTCGGGACCTATGTAGGGCCCTGAATGGGTTGGGTCGGACCTTTACAACTTTTTATTGGATCGGGTCGGATCGGGTCTCAGGTCAGATTGGGTTAGCTTGAGTGCCCCGGATCTTCCTTCGGTACTCCTAAGAATCGCACGGGTTATTTTACACGGGTTTTAATGTACGGGTTCGTCCTTTGATGACTCCCGTGCATCGCTTGGGTTTCCGACCAGTAACACAGAAAACAGAAAGCATGCCAAGTACTGAGCGGAGATCAAGAATCTAACTCTACTACGCCTTAAGCAGATGTGTAGATTGTATAACTCTTTTCGAAAACTGCCCTTTAGGACTTTAACATGGCACCCCTAATTTTTATATTTTGTGTTTTTATTTCTAAGCGTGATAATATGCACTTAAGGTATTCCTTTTATATACAAATTAAGCTATGGATGCACGCGTTGACCGTCATTGTAAACAATAAAATGATGTTTAAATGATCTTAAATCATCAATGGTTTAAAATGTGGATGATTTATGTTATTAAAGTGATAGAACATAAATGGTATTTTAGGGAAATTTAAACCATCTTATTATTGATTATAATAACAATTGTTATTTTTAATTTTAATGGCTGATATTAAAATTCATGAATCGAACGATTCACATCCACTTATAGGCATGTTTTTTTGAAATGAAATATTTCCCAATGATATATTACCACTTGGACCATTTAGATTGATCACAAATTTGTACCTTATGACTTAAAAATAAATCACACTTCAAGGGTTTGATATAAAAAGTATAATCTTAATGGTATAAGATCATTTAAGCACCATTTTGGTGTTTAAATGTTGATCAAGAGATTCAAGGAATAATCGCTCGTGACCGACATTTAAACACCAAAGTGGTCTTTAAACAATATTTCACATTAAATTTAGACTTTTGATCTTACACCACGAAAAATGTGTTTTTGCCACATGGCACACGTTTATAATTAATCTAAATTATCCAAGTCTCAATCCATCATTAGAACATATCTCATATAAAGAATCATGTGTGTAAGTGGATGTCAATTATCCGATTGGTAAACTTTAATATTCGGCATTAAAATTGAGAACAACAGTTGGTATTAGAGTGCTCGAGCTTAGGTCGGATGGTTCAAATTTCCCAAAAAGTGAGATTTTTGACCCCATTGCCCTTTAATCTGATCTATCAATTTGACGGAATGAATTACCCACATTCTTAGGCTATTAACGGTGTATGATCATTTAAACACCATTTTGATATTTTATGGAGGTCGAAAAGTCAGGTCAAAGAGTCAAGTCATTAAAAAGAGCAGTCCGAGGGTTCTAAAATCGGTTGAATAGCATACCAGGTTTACCGGTTGGAACTTATAATTTTATATATAAGAACCGCATATTTATTATAAGAGGTCAGGGACTATTCACCCTAGTGTAGAGAAATCTCTACACCCACACGTTAGCCTAGGCATCATGTGCCATCTATCATAAGGATCGGGTGACTCAGCGATAAGATCGATTAACTACTATAAAAAAAAATTGGGCATGATCCGAAATATAACCACCGTTTAAAAATATGGTTAAAGTTCAATAAAATCAATGCACCAAATTAAATTTTTGGGCGTTGTCAAATCTTTGACCCTTCAAATGAAGGTAAAAAAGTAAAAAAGTAAGGTTTTTTTAAAATATCTTGTCTCATAGTTGATCAACTCAAAACGGGAGTTAAGTTGGGTTGATCATGCCATATGGCATGTCAAAATGTGATTAGGTGCACAGGCCATACCGTGCAACCAGGTGCATACTCCCCTTTGTATTATTATAAATACTAATAAAAAGTAAAGAGTTAAAGATGGAAAATTCATCCTACCCATGATGAATCGGGTTCGAAGGAGAGTGGAGAATTGCCAATTGCAAGCCCGAATTCAAATTGAGCGAATCAGGTGACATTAATCAAAACAATCAACGGTTTAAGCATTTGAAACCCAGGTTGAGAAGGAAGAATCCTGTGTTGTAAATGAAGGTACCATAATTATAGGTCATCCATGGAAGTGCCCGCTTTGGTACTCAAGTTAATCTCATGTCCACAGCCGTGGACAATGTACATATATGGTTGAGTGCTAAATAAGTCAGGGACATTGTTAAATGAAGGATAGATTTTATGCATATAAAATGCAGGCCGCTGATGTGGAATGATACAATTAGCTGTATGAGCAGTGAGGCTTAATTAATGCAGACCGGTGCAATCAATTATATCTCGTCAAGTCAGCTGCCAGCATTTTATCTACATCAATTTTGTCCTCCATTTATAACTTTCCATAAGTTAAAGGTCCAGATTTGTATGCTCATGAATAATTAGCATTCCCAAACCATGACCACATGATACGAAGGAGATTGACCCGAATGCCAAAGGTACTGGAACTCGTGTAGAGTACGTACCTGTACTATATAATGTGGAGACTCTCAAGGCAAGGTTTTTGAAGCCAATAACACTAAGCACGTTTGATAGGAACCTTAAATCATTAAATTCTCTGCTTTTTGAAAAAGTTACAAATAAATGTGAATTATTTAAATAAATCCCATTTTAATTAAGATTTTTAATAGAATTGTATTTTTGTTTTTTTTTAAATGAAAGAATCGTATTTTTTAAAAAGAACAAAGGAAACTTCGTAAGAAATCAGAATTAGTTCGCAACTTTTTAAATAAATCGCAACTTTTATTTGATCATTTTTTATATTATTTCAAAAAATATAACTTTTCAAAAAAATTCAACATATTCCAATACTAGGACTTGGTGTCTTGGTGCCTATGATAGCAACACCGCCGGTGGCCCATCTCTATTTGGGGCCAACTACTTATACATATTATAAAAAATAAAACTATTAGTGGCGGTTAAAAACTTTCGCTAACCAAAAAATTATTAAGATTATTAGCGACAAGGGTATTAATAGCAATTTTTTTTATTAATAGAATAATTTTACTTTTTGTAGTGATATTTTCAATATGAGGACAAAATTATTAATTAATAAATCTTCTTTTAGATTACTATATTTTCAATATGAAGACAAAAAAATTAGCAATTGACCCAACAGCTACCACCACCAAGTTGTTGCTAATTCGTGGCATCATTAAGCAGCTGGCAGCCTGGCACATATATTGAATTGGATACAGGTATTTGCAAGTGAATATTCGGTCTTAGCAACCTGTGATTTCCACCCTTAACTGCCTTGAATCAGATAATAGAAATGTTTATTATCTCAATCTTCTTCGCATTAGAGCTTGAGATCATTGCTTTATTAGTGTAGATTTCACATTGCACAAATCTCTAAAGTGGTCGACATCATCATGACTCATGAGCATACCATGAGAAGGGTTCTCGGGTCGTTCTTTGGAATGTTTGTATTCCACGTGAAAATACCATTTCATCATTTTGATAGTTGGGCCATGATCTCAAAATGTAATGTGTGAACAAAATCTTGGTTACAAATACCGTTATCCTATTGAACTCCCCAATTCAATTAATATTTGGGGCGGCCGAAAGTTGGCAACCGAAAGGATAAATTGGTATGCATTTATTCCATTTTAAAAGCTAATCATAAGTGAGGCTCCCTGTAACTTTATCCGATGCCACCATATTTATTTTGAGCTACTATGAGGTGTTGCACTTATATACGACTCAGCTTTCTTAGTGACTATAACACATTTCAAATTATATGATATGTTCAATTCAAGGTGGAGAATATATCATAAGATCCATCAGTGAACCAGTTTGTGATCTGATTTCTTCATTGATTTTTTCTTTTTCTTTTTTTTTTTTTTAATTATTACTATTATTATTTTTTAATTAATATAAAATTGTTTGTATGAAGAATTGAACCTAGGCCTCATTTTTTTTTAACTTCCAAAATTTGGCGAGTTAACGAGCAACTCATCGAGTTATTCAACTCGCTGGGATTTCCAATTGAATTGCTAGATTTTAAATCGGGCTGAGATGAGATTTTGCTAGGATGGCATGATTGCGGTTCGTAAATTATATCTATATATGGATAATATATTTTTAAGGACTAAGATTTTAATACCCCTCATTTTTTTAAATTATTAACTATCGTATTTTGTCCATATATATTTATTTTTTTTCTCCAAATTTTTGCTCACAAATAAGTTTTTCAAAAGTGTATCCCTACTATTTGTTGCTCACACTGGTTCGCACATAACCATTGTCCTAATCTATGTAAATGATATCCTCGTCACTGGCAGCAACTTCCAACTCATTTCTTAACTCATTGAACTAATGCGCATAAAATTTTCAATGAAAGATCTAAGTTTTTTCAACTATTTTCTTGGCATAAAAGTCATCAAAACATCTCCAGGGATCACACTTTCTCAGCAGAAATATGTCGTCAACATTCTCTCTCGAGCTATAATGTTGGATTGTAAGCCATATCGGTCCTCGATATCTATTAAAAAGGCTACCAATATTGATGACAACAATAATTTCACTGACCATATGTTGTTCAAGAGCATCGTAGGAGCCCTTCAGTACATCACAATCACCTGCCCCGACTTGTCTTATGCAGCGAATAGCATTTGTCAACACATGCACTCCCCAAAACCGCAACACTACAATGTTGTCAAACGAATCATGCACTTTCTTAAGGGCACTCTACACTTTGGACTACAATTTCAACCAGGTACCTTTGAACTTACGACCTACTATGATGCCGATTGGGCAGGTGATAGTGATAATTGTCATTCCACAATTGGCTTCTACATTTATATGAGACCTAATCTCATAACATGGTATGGCACAAAGCAACGCACAGTTGCTAGATCGTCTACTGAGGCTGAATACAAATCTTTTTAGCTCACTCGACAGCTGATATAACATAGCTAACGATTTTTCTTCATGAGATTAGAATTCCTCTTAGGTCCACGCCAAGCTTTTGGTGCGACAACATCTCGCTCATATCTCTTGCTTCGAACCCTATTTTTCATTCCCCCACCAAACATGTAGAAGTTGACTATTTAACTTCATTCGTCGTGAGAAGCTAGTCAACAAAGAAGTCGAATTTTGCTATGCATCTACTGTCGATTAGGTCGTTGGCATTTTTACAAAACCCCTATCCTCCCAAAGATTAGGCTACATTTAATCCAAACTTAAAGGGTCACGAAACTCCTCATAAATTTGTGGGGGCGTATCAGCTCAACACTGGATCATTACCCAAAGGAAGCTTCTAACAATACACCCAATGCTCTAGACCGTGGTTATTTAAATAAAACCCAAGCATCTCCAAGAAAAGATCAAGAGAATTCTTTGTTAGTAACTTCATTCTCTTCTCTATTGACGCTTTCTTTATTTCATTTTTTTGCATGTACATATATTGTTGCTTGTTTGGATAGAAGCTGATAAAAAGGAGTAAAGTTGTTGAACGTTTACTCCATTTTACAACGGATTCCTAACTTATAGAAATATATAGGAATCCTATCTTTTACCACACTTATCACTATTTGGACAACAATTTGTTTATGTGAGAAATGAAGGAATATTCAAAATCTAGTGTTTGGATACAAGCATGATATCAAATATCGGTCGATACCGATATGTATCGGTTTTTCAGCAAATCGATAAGTATTGACGCCAATACGTATCAATATCCCAACTTGGCATCGGTATCGGCTGATACGGACTTGTATCGGCCGATATGTATCCGGTATCGGCCGATAGTCCGATACGTATCCGGTATCGACCGATAGTCAGATACCTATATTAAAAAAAAGGGTATTGGTGGATACCTATATTTTCTTCTTCTTCTTTCAAAAAAAATAAAATAAAGGCCGATACGTATCGGTATCGGCCGATAAATATCGGCCGAGTAGAGGATTGATACTCGAGTCTGATACCAATTTTGTTACCTTGGATACAAGTTTGGACATAGTGACCAAACAAGTGTTTTTTTCGAAAAAATAGGTTTAAAACGCAATTTTTTTAAAAAAGAGAAAAAAACTCACAAAAAAAAAGTGTCTTCGGAAGAATTCCCATTCTTTCCAAAAAAATGTGTTTTAAAAAAAATACGTTTTAAACCTTTTTCCCAATTTAAAACTCGTATTTGGTCAAAACACACACACACACAAATATTATATATATATATATATATATATATATAATATTTGTAATTTTCCTGTCTCTTTCTCAAAATTACTAAAATTTACCCTTTTTTCTTATATTTTCGGAGCCATTTTATTCCCGTACCTATACTTGGTCACTATAAGTTCGGAGAACACAGTAAAATTAGGGTTGTCAACAGATCAGGCTTGGTCGGGCCAAAGTTTTGGTTGTCTGACAAAAAATTTGCATATCTCTGACCCGACCCGATGGTGCACCTGAACCGACCCCATTCGACACGAGAGTGCACACAAGCAGACCCGAGAACTTGACCCGACTAGGCATCCGACCCAAAAAACCAACCTGACTTGATAGAAATTGGGCCAAGTCGGGTAAGGTTGACCCGACTTAGTAAATACCCAACCCGAGCCGACAAATCTATTGGTCGACCCCACCTGACCTGATGGTCGGGTAGGAAGTCTAATGCCCGACTAGATCTGACAAGCCAATATTAGGTATCCGACCCAATAAAATATCATGTGCGATTGTGTCGAGTTTCGGTTCAACCCGACTCGTTGACAACCCTAAGTAAAATAGAGTAAAAAAAAGATTGGCATTATAAAAAATGATGAGAGAAAGAGAAATGAATCGGCCGCCAAGTTTTACTGTGTGATGTTTTACTGCAATTCTTGAGGGAGAGGATCGTAATCTATTTTAAAGTTTTGTGGTAAAGAGGGTAATCAATTATCACCCTTGAAATATATCCAAACAACTACAAAAACTTTTTACCATATCATATTTTACAACATTTTTCCTATATCTAAAGATTCCCTTATTAATGTCTTTATATCTCATAGACTTTTGAGTATGACTCAGGTTTTTTAAGGGAAATTTACCTGACAGGCCCTGTCAGATACGCGTTTTACGTCAGAAGCCCTATAGTTTCACCTTTACCCAAACCAACCAGCTCCAAGCCTAGCCAACCCTTAGATTAGCAAAATGCCTAAATTACCCCCTTTCTTTAATGCACAAAAACATCAACTTCTTCCTCATTTTAATGCATGCTTTTAAAAGTCGAGGTGCAAGATGATGACGTCTTTCTTCAAACTATTAAATCTGCTATTTGGATCCGATAAACCTTTTAAATCGACTGTAGCATATTAGAATAAGGAAGAAGAGGATACGCCTATATAATTTAAAATTTTAAATATTTACATTTTTCTATATTTTAGCGATGAAAGCAGTCTATGTCGATTTGAAGGCTACAATATAAAATCGATAGTTCCAAAGATAGAAATGAGAAAAAGGCGATATCGATTCTGTACACAGTCGATATCTACTCTGTACATAATCAGTACCGATCATTTTAAGAGTCGTCATCGACTCTGTACAAAGTCGTCATCGATTCTATACAGAGTCGCCATCGATTATATAAAAAATAAAATAAATAAAAAATTTATGTAATCGATGACGATTCTGTACCGAGTCGATGACGACTCGGTACAGAGTCGTCATCGATTACATAAAATAAAAAATTAAAAAAATAAAAAATAAAAAATTTAATCTTTTTTTATTTTATATAATCGATGACGACTCAGTACAGAGTCATCATCGACTCGGTACTGAGTCGTCATCGACTCTGTACTGAGTCGTCATCGATTACATAAAAAAAATTTAATTTTAATTTTAATTTTAAATTTTTTTTTTTTTTTATGTAATCGATGACGACTTTGTACCAAGTCGTCATCGACTCGGTACAGAATCGTCATCGATTACATTATTTTTATTTATTTATTTAATTTTTATTTTTATTTTTATTTTTATTTTTATATAATCGATGGCGACTCATGCATGATGCGATACGACGTAGTCGCGATTTACTCTTAAAATGATCGGTACCGACTATGTACAGAGTTGATATTGACTGTGTACATAATCGATATCGTCTTTTTCTCATATCTATCTTTGAAACTATCGATTTTATATTGTAACCTTCAAATCAGACGACATAGATCTCGTTTCACATTGCGTAAATATAGAAAAATGTAAATATTTAAAATTTTAAATTATATAGGCGTGTCCTCTTCTTCCTCATTCTAATCTGTTACAGTCTCTGACAAAAAAGGTGTATTTGGGTTGATCCAAATAGCAGTTCGGAATAGTTTGGATCGGAATAGATCTCGTTTCACATCGCGTAAACATAGAAAAATGTAAATATTTAAAATTTTAAATTATATAGGTGTATCCTCTTCTTCCTTATTCTAATCTGCTACAGTCTCTGACGAAAAAGGTGTATCTGGGTCGATCCAAATAGCAGATCGGAATAGTTTAGATTGAGGAGAAGACGTCGTCACTTTCGCCACCTCTGATTTTTAAAAACTGCACCAGATTAAAATGAGGAAGAAGATGATGTTTTTGTGCGTTAAAGAAAGGAGATAATTTGGACTTTTTGCTATCCTTAGGGTCGGCTAGGCTTCCAGCTGGTCGATTTGGATAAAGGTAAAAATATAGGGCCTCTGACGTAAAAGCTGTATCTGACAGGGCCGGTCAGATAAATTTCCCGTTTTTTAACCATGTCCTAACCTAAGCGCTTAGCCAACACGCCCACATGCTTGGCTCTATGTTACTTGTTAACTCATTAAAATAAATAGAGCGATGATTCCAACCGAAGATTCTTGCGGGGCATCTTGGCTTTTACCGTTCAGACTGCTAACTCATCTAAATCACTCAAATATTAGATCTTGAGTTCATAGCCACATACTAAATAGTCAACATTTGACCTCTAGATATTTTTTACATATTGATGGTGATCATAAAGCACTATAGTACATTATAATCACGCATGTATGCTACATGAAATCAGCATCTGATCATATACTATATAGGCCATTATATCAGTATGAACAAGTAGGATTAAAAACATTTTATATCATCCGATTCAAGGCAGATTCAAGGCAGTCAATTGTGCAAACGATGGAACCATCAATTACACGGGAAGAAACTTTGGTTGCAAAAAATGTTACCCTTAATATTATATTAATGATATAGTCAAATGCAAGTGCTCCAAGAGCTGGCCAGTAGAGACTACAGTTGCGTATGGCATAGCTCTCTGCTAACCTCTGCAATAACAAAGTTCATCTGCTTTAGTAGGTTCCCATCCTCTTTGCAAACATCTTGTTACATGTTTTAGCATAGACCCCTTCTCTTTGATAACTCTTTGGCTAGCAAGATTCACTTGTTCAACAATTCTACCCTCTTCTCTACTCATTCCTTATCAAAGTAGATTTTATTTGCTTTGGTAGGGAGTTGGTAGAGAGTAGGGTGGTTGCTGTTAGAGCATGAAAATGCTCCTTTGCAGAAAGTTAGAAAAGAGAATGGTAACCAATTAAAGTAGGTGAACTCTACTGTGGCAGGGGCTGGCAAAGAGCTATGCCATACGCAGCATCTTTCTACAGGAGGCGCAAGGGTTAGCGGACCTTGTCCCAATCTTTTGTTTGAAGTAAGGGTACCTCTATGCGCACCAATTGGGTTGTTGGGGCGCCAACTCTGAAAACTCATTGACTACTTTGAATCTGGTGGGTGAAGATCTTTTTTACCCTAATCTTTCACATGATGGATTTTGAGATTATGGGTGTACCATTAGACCGTCAATTTCTAATACCATGGCACAAATTAAAACAAAAAAGGCCCTATAATCAAGTTTGAGTATGATGTGTGCCAAATATGTTTATGACTATATTTTAGGATCTATGTCACGTGGTATAACAAAAATGACCGTCAGATAGTACACCCATGGTCTAAAGATCCATTGTTTGAAAGATTGGGTAAAGAAAAGATCTCCACCATCAGATTCAATGTAGTCAATGGGCTTCCAGTGTTGGCGCCCCATAATGTGGTTGGCATGCTTACATCTGAAATACATTGATTGCTACAAATCAGACTTGCCTGAATTTTTTTTCACCCCAATCTTCAATGCAATGGATCATGAGGCCATGATCTTACAATCAAAGTGCCAATTTTAATTCCATATGGCATGAATCCCAATAAATTCCTAAAATCACATTTGATCATTATGTTTGCAATGTGATTTTATGGCCAATTTTTTGGGCTCTATGCCATGTGGATTAAAAAAATGAACGTCTCATGGTAAGCTCATGGTTTCAAGATCAATTATGTGAAAGATTGGGGTGAAAAATGATGGGCACTTTAGAAAATAATGCCTCTAAAATGAACTTTTTAGCAAAAAAGACCTGACTTCAAACATTTTAGAACAACGGTGCTTTCACAGATTTTGGAGCTTCAGAAAATCGTGAAAGCATTATTTTTTACAAAACTTTTTAGAAAAATAGTGTTTTCACGGTTTTCTGAAGTTTAAAAATCCGTAAAAACACTATTTTTCTAAAACTTTTGAAGTCGGGTCTTTTTTGCTAAAAAGTTTGTTTTTGAGGCATATTTCTCTAATTATCCCGAAAAAGGGATCCCTATCATCTCATTCCAAGCACTCAATGGGTTTCATCGGGTTTCGACGAAGGCGCTTTAAGTAATATGTAAGCGCCTTCATAGGTATCCTACAATTTCATAAGAGAGAAATATGTTTGGAAAACTACCAATCCAAGGCAGGTTTTTTGCAAGCGGCTAACATGGCACATCGTCACTGGCTGCCTTGACCTATGTTGCTTTGGCCTCACTGAACTTACAGCCAATTGTATTGTAACACATCAGTCGCGAATATTTTGTCTGCACAAAACCTGCCTGCCATATAACACTGTACAATATGTTTTCACCTTGCAATAGAAAAGTCTGATATTTCTAAAAAACTAAAGGAAATAAGCGTTTATTCCTTCAGACAGTAAGCAATGGCAAGATTGTTTCCTCTAAATTTCGCTTCACTCTTTGTCTTTGTATTTGTTTAATCTTATTTTAATCTAAAGGAAATAAGCGTTTATTCCATCTGACAGTAAGCAATGACAAAGGTTGTTTCCTCTAAATTTCGCTTCACGCTTTGTCTTTGTATTTGTTTAATCTTATTTTCTCGGCGTCATACAAGTGATACAACACAAGGCGCTGTAATAATTTGCTGTAATAATTATTAGGGAAATTTCCCAAATCGACCCTGTCAAGATACACTTCTTTCGTCAAAGGCCCCGTATTTTCACCTTTACCAAATCAACGAGCTTTTAGTCAAGTCATTTTTACAAAAAGTTCAAAATATCCCTTCATATACTTTTTTTTATTCTACATGATTTAAAATTTTAAATATTTATATATTTTTTATATTTACGCGATGTAAAATCGAAACTATGCTGTCTGATTTGAAGACCACATAATAAAATAAAATGCGCCAAAGATAAACACGAAAAAAGGTGATATCGCCTCTTTAAAAAAAATATATACATATTTTAACAATCGATGGCGACTCTTAACATAGTCGGTACCGACCATTTTAAGAGTCGTCATCGATTGTGTACAAAGTCGTCATCGACTCTGTAGACAGCCGCCATCAATTCTGTATAGAGTCGTCATCGATTGTATAAATAACCTCTCAGTTATAACTATTTGTTCTAAACCCCCTTGTTAGCATTTTGATATTCATAAAACACCCTCTTTAACATATGCAATTTTAAATGGTTAATCAGCCGTTAAAGAATAGTTTAAATACCATATTTATCCTTTTTAAAATTAAATTACTAAATTGCCACCCTCTACACGTGATTAGAGTTGATTGCATTGAGTCGGACGATGGAGATCGTTTATCGTCCCAACCTTTCACACGATGGATCTTGACATCACGGAGGCACCATTAGACGATTGACTGCATTGAATAGGACGATGAAGATCATTTATCGTCCCAACCTTTCACACAATGAATCTTGAGATTATGGTGGCATTGTCAGACAGTTGACTACAATGAATTAGACGATGGAGGTCGTTTATCGTCCCAACCTTTCACACGATGGATCTTGAGATCATGGTGGCACCATCAGACGGTTGACTACATTTAATCGGACGATAGAGATCATTTATCATCCCAACCTTTCACACGATGGATCTTGAGATTATGGTGGCACCATCAGACAGTTATTTTTTATTTCATATAGTACACACCCAAAAAAATAACCTTAAAATTAATTTTAACTGTGTACATGATGTTAAGGTCACTTTTCTAAGATGTGTGCCACGAAATAAAACACTGATCGTCTAATGGTATACCTAAACGATCTCCATCGTCTGATTCAATACAATCAATGTATTTTAGCGTGGGTGAACTCAAAGATTCGGTGGATGAAAGCAGACGTGGTTAGACAATCCAATTTCTAAAATAAAATAAAAAGATAAATTTTTTGTACGGAATGATAATATGAAGCACTACACCATTATTATATATGGTTACCATTATACCAATGATGATATGGTAGTGAATCTGATTAATTGTATAATCAGTGATTCATCAAATGATAGCAATCAATCGAATTTAGAAATTTTCTAATTCATAATTGGGCCTCAAAGCTCGGGTTCTATGGGGTAGACTAAAAGGTTGGATGGACACGATATTTTATATACGATTTAGGAAATAAGGAGGTTTTGAACCAGATCGGGTCAGATGATGTAGGGGCTCGAATCCGGTTGGCTGTCAAAATTTTGGCCTGCCCTGACTCATTGACAACCTAGTCTTAACTGATTTTTAGGGTGTTGATAGTTTCTTTTTTTTGGTAATTGGGTCTTGATAGTTGAAGGAGCAAGTTTTCGATACAATACTCTTCATAAGCTTCATATTCTCTTGATGTCGATGATGCCAGTGATGGCCCAACAATGAAAATACCCAATATGCATTATGAGTTATGACGTCACTTTTAGTAAACTCCACTTGGACAAAAAAAGCTAGAGGATAAATTGATGAAATCAGTCTTGTTTGGCAACCCAGGTTCTAAGGATCGGCCAATACAAAGAAAAAAAATTGTATCGGTAAGTATCGGCCAATACAAATTGGTCTTTCATTTGATGGGTCTTTACTCATATAGGAAATTGGAAGGACGGGTATTTTGAGTGGAACATGTAGATTGAAGGTTTTCTTTTAAAGAATAATTACATCATTTGCCACAAATCCTCCATTCGTTGAGTATTCGTCTAAACGTTGGTATACTTTAATGGGGAATCACCCATCTGATGAGTCTTGAATCTGATGGGGGAATGAAGGGCCTTTTAGAAGAGTACCTTTAAATCCACCCATTGAATCTTTAAGTTCACCCACCCTGAAACACGTTGATTGAATTGAATCAAATGATGTAGATCATTTATCCTCCCAGTCTTTCACACGATGGATCTTGAGATCATGATCGTACCATCAAACAGTCAGTGTTTTATTTCACGTGGCACACATCTCAGAAAGGTGACCTTAGCATCACGTGCATGCTTAAAATTGATATTAAGGTCACTTTTATGGGTGTATACCACATGAAATAAAAAATAGACCGTTTGATAGTACACCTATAATCTAAAGATCGATCTCATGAAAGATTGGGACGATAAACAATCTCCATCGTTTAATTCAATGCAGTCTATGTGTTTCAGCGTAGGTGAAATAAAAGATTTTGTGGGTGGATTTAAAGGTACTCTTTTTAGAATAGTTGTAAATTATAATGGCATGACTTGTAAATAAAGGTGAATGAAGGGTCTTTTTGAATGGTGATAAACTTTAATGGCATGACTTGTAAATATAGATGAATGAAAGGCCTTTTAAAATGGTGGTATTTTTAAAATATTGGTTTCATTAAGGGCAAAATAGACTTTCCGTTCATAAACTCAAGGCTAGTTAACGACATGGAGTTATATGAAACAGAAACACAAAAGTAAGGGTTGCAGAATAAATACTCATAACTCAGGGGCTTCTTATAATATTTGCATAACACGGGGTGTATATGCAAAAAAAATATATATATATTTTTATTTTTATTTTTATTTTTTTATTATGGCGACTCTGTATACAGTCGCCATTGACTATATAATTAATTAAATTTTTTATTTTTTTTATGGCGACTGTGTACAGAGTCGATGGCGGCTCTGTATGACGACTCTTAAAATGGTCGGTATTGACTATGTACAGTGTCGATATCGACTGTGTACAAAGTCGATATCGCCTTTTTTTCATATCTATCTTTGACACTATCGATTTTATATTGTGATTTTTAAATCAGACGACATAGATTTTGTTTCACATCGTATAAATATAGAAAATTGAAAATATTTAAAATTTTAAATTATATAGGTATATCCTCTTCTTTCTCATTTTAATCTGCTACAGTCTTTTACGAAAAAGGTGTATTGGGTTGATCCAAATAACAAATCGAAATAAATTGAGCTGAGGAGAAGATGCCGTCACCTCTAACTTTTAAAAACTGTAGCAAATTAAAATAAGGAAGAAGATGATATTTTTGAGCGTTAAAAAAAGGAGGTAATTTGGAATTTTTGCTATCCTTAAGCTAGGCTCCCAACTAGTCGATTTGAGTAAAGGTGAAAATACAAGGCCTCTGACCTAAAAGGTTCGATTTGATAAATTTCCCTAATTATTACCATAATAAATGAAAAATGGTTAAAATATACTTCTTATTTGGTAACATAAGTAGTAGTTATGTACTAGTATTTAGACATCGTCTCTCCGTGAATCTAGCAACTCGAATAAAGGTCAAAGTTGGAGCCACCGTCGTGAGAAAGGTTATGAAGCACTTTTTAAGCCACTGAATCGTATTAAATGATAACTTTCACGGAAATTTATGAGACACATTCTGTGGACCACAGCTTTTGACCCAATTCAATGGGTTAAGGGTGCTTCATATCCTTATGATGCTGGTGAGCACAGTCTACCCCTTCCCCAAATCTAGAGATCTTTTCCGAGTGCTTTAAAACCTGGCGATGTTACTCTAGTCCAAACCCAAATTTGTCGTCTTACTGAACTAGTTATTCAGATCTATTTAACCACATTTTGCTAGTTTTGATTCATATTTGATCCAAGTTTTTTTTGTTTATTTTTTTTTAAATTTCAATTTAACTTCGACTCTGTAAGTTCTTATTCAAATGAATCAGGTTCTTTAAGCAAATTTTATTTTTTTTTCGTGATATTTCTGCAGTTTCCATTAAAATGAGCTCCAACTTCACTGTATTTTTCTGCAAATATTGGTAAAGAGAAGTAAATTAGCCTATCTTCTTTGCAACGATTTTTCTTTTTTGCTAAATATATTTAAAGTGCCTCCAAATTTAGCAACCATATTTTTACTAAATTTATACAGATATCTCCATAAACGTCATCTATTCCAAGATTTGGTAATTAAAGTTCAGTTATTTCTCTATTTATATTCCTCACCAAACAAAAAGCTTCCTGGTTTTTGCTTCTTTTTCCGTAAATTCATATCAAATGATGATAAAAATCGGTAAAATGAGAATGAATTTAGTAACGATTTTCACGTTATTATGGGGTTTTGGTCCTCGGAGAAGTTATTCGGAGGAGCGGCATTTGGTTAACATGACTCTGGTTCGAGGAGCTGCAGCTGAAGGAGCAGGCAAGCCATTACTGAAAAATAAAATATTAATCATATATATATATATATATATATATATATATATATATATATATATATATATGGATTAATTGGTACTAGATGTATTTACTTATTTATTATTTATTTATATATTTATTTTTTGGCAGTTTGTTTGGATGGAAGCTTGCCTGCTTATCATCTTGACAGAGGATTTGGGTCTGGAATACGCAACTGGCTTTTACAGTTTGAGGTAAGAAAGTAAAATAAAAAAGGTTGAAAACCGAAATTGGAAGAAACTATTTGATTTTTCTTTTGGGTTTTGGGCCTTTATTGATTATAGCTTATACTTTATAATATAAAGTTAGTCTACACTCTACACACTCACACTCTCATCCACACGTCCTGTGACTGGGTGACTTGCACGAATTTTTATGCATCAGAAGTTACCGCAGTCACTCCCTTCGATAGGGACAAGCGGAGTGTGACGAGTGGTGAGGAGGTATTTCTACGGGTAAAAACAGAAAGCGTTTAAGATGCAGAGAGCACAAATTCAAAGAGATATACCTCTTTTGACGGGAATCTAAATCCAAAATGTCCTTGCGTTCGCATAAAGGGACACACGAGATTGGTACCAATGCATATTGCATATGTAAATATTATTTTTAGAACCTGTGCTATGTGAAACACCATTTAAATCTTCTCATTGAAGGCGATGATGTGAAGATCTCAGTTCTCAATCTTCTTCAAGAAATACTATTTATATCATCTGATTTACCAATGTCAACCATAGAATGAGATGATGGGATTTGAGGATAAGGAATCAGATGAAAGAAATGCAACAAAGATCTATACATCTGCAATGTGTCAAAACTATCGTCTTTTTTAATTTTTTGTGCAATGCCACAAATCTCGTGTGCAAGTAGTCACTCCAGGGAGCTTGCACACAAGAAGTTTGTCCGTGCACATAATGTGAAAGGAAGACTTAGGTATTTTGGAGACATGTGCTATGAGAAAACATCATATAAGCCTTCTGATTTGAAGGTCATGATCTAAAGATCTTAAGTGAAAATGATTGACACAAAATAAGATGTTTAACATATGATTTCATGTAGTCAAAGCGAATTCTCTAATTCAGTAATTAACTGTGTTGAGTCCATATGATAGAGCTCTTACTCTTTTGCTAATCTTTTAGCTAAAACATCTCTAGATCATGACCTTAAAATCAGACCAGCTTGGACGGTTCCTTAACACGGCACATGCCCTAAAATATGATATCTTTCTTTTAAATTATGTGTAAGTACCAACCTCCTGTGTGCAAGTAATGGTCGACATTTTTTTTTAACTTTAATTTGCAGCTCCAAGAGGAATATTGGGGTTTTCATATTCGATAACGATGTGTAGTAACTGCTTTTGCCTCTTTTGTTTTTTCGGCACCGACCGACCATCTAAATAAAAAGTTTTTGTCACCTCTCGTGACTTGTAGCAGATTCATTAGATGCACCATAATCCGATAAGTTGTGTCGTAAATTTTCTCACAAAAACAATACTATGAGACAAAGTCTGATGTACCCTGCACGTGAAATAATCTCATCATCTAATCCGAAGCAATAAACGGAATTCATAACTTAGAATATACGTGTTTTAAGAGTTGGCGTAGGCAAGAATAGAGGTACCCAATAATGAGCTGTTACTAAAAATAGGGAGCTACAACTTGCACACTAATTTTTACCATGGACTTGGATTAAAAAGAAAGTTATGGAACTTTTGAGACTATGATGTAAAGATCAATTATACCAAAGATTGGCACAAATCACAATCTTAATTTGTCTTCTGATTTAATATGGTCAAACATTTAAATTAAACAAGAGGCTTTGACAATGTTGAATCAAGTGATAGTGTTTCATGCAAATCTTTAACATTAAAGATATTTACATCATGTCATTCAAATCAAATGGCTTAATTAGATGGTGTTTCATGTGACACAAGTCTCAAAATGTCAAGTCTTTCTTTTTAATTCATGTGCCACACTACAAATCTCGTTTGCAAATTGTAGCTCCCCTTAATTGGCCAGTCCCTTTGTTTATCCAACCACTCCCTACTATGGTCCACCCCGTCAATGGTTGCTAGGTGATACTGAAACCTTAACTTAGGGTTCACCCCTCCAAAAGTGGAATCATTTGATTGTTATATTTTCAAATCTATTGACCTTTGCGGTGTCCATGCTTTTTCTCTTTTCTTGTTTTTTTTTCCATGGATGTGGCTCAGGTGCAACTTCAATCGTTGTAACCATAGTTCAAAATTTCGGCCGAAATGTTTCGGTTTCAATCCCCATCCAAACTGAAACAATAATATAAAAATTAGGGAAATTTCGGTACTGTAGGTAGATTTTGGCCTAAATGTCGGTTTCGATGAAGTTGTAACGGTGATCAGAAGAGTCCCGGTGCTTTCCTAAACCTATGAAAACAAACATAGTGACCAAATTCTCCGACTCTTTGAAAATTTCTCAAATAATTCACTTTTTTTTTTAAATAAAAAAATTATAATTATTCATGACTTATTCAAAAAAATGATGAATTATAAGAATATTCGCGAATTTAAAGAAGAGTGGCATTATTTACGCTTGTTTTTCCTATAAACAACACATGCATTTCCACCATAAAAAATTATTGGCTGCCTTCAATCAGATGATGGAGATCGTTGCCTTTCCACCATAAAAATGATGAACACATGCACCTTTTGGGGATGTGTGCTACATGGAATAAACATATGACCGTTTGATAGGTGGGCTATGATCTCAAGATATATTTTGTCAAGATTGGGACGAAAAATGATCCCCCTCGTCAAAATGATCCCCATCCTCTAATTCAAAGCAGTCAACAATTTTTTATGGTGAAAATATGTGTGTCCTTCACAAGAAAATCAGGTGCACATTATGCCACCCTCTAAAGAATTATTCATGAATTTATATATATATATATATATATATATAATTTTTATAGTTTTAATTAATATTTTTTATATTCTAAATTCCGTGAATTTTGCTAGAGTTTGCTAGACTTTTTCCAAGCCATATTATTCCCTAACCCCGACTTGGTCACTAGGAAACCAAAAACAATAAGGCTGATTAGAATAGCCTTAAATCACATGACACATATATTGCTCAAATGTGTTTGTAGCGCCAATTTTTGGGGATCTCAGCCACATGGAAGAAAAAGTGATCGCCATCCGTTTGATTCCAAGTGGCCAATGAGTTTGATTGAGTTTCAGACGTAGTAGGCGAGCTAGGGGTGTAAGGTTTGCAGTGATAATAAAAACGGCGCATCCGATAGAAATGGACCGAAACGGGTACAAAACCGAAAAAAAAATTAGAGTAGAACTTTAAAATACAAAGTTTGCGAGCGGGCGTCATTATTGCTCTCAACTCATGTTTTACAATTTTAAAATATTGAATAGGGAGGCGGCTGGTGTAACGATATTGAATCCTGCATAGAGAGAGCACGAAGCCGTAGAGGATCTACGCGGTATATGAACAAGTTTGAGTCCTTCTCTGGAATCTTAAGCAACAACGCCTCACTCAATCCAGGTAAGTGGGCGGTGAGGGGACATTTACTTATAGGGGAGCTATAATTTGCACACGTGATTTAGATTATCGCACATAAGTTAAAAAGAAAGACTTGATATTTTTTAAACCTATGCCACTTAAAACACCGTTAGGGAAAACAGGCCTTTTAAAAGTGCAAAGGTTAAAAGAATAATAATGGGCTAACAGCGACCGGCTTTAGGATTTAGGTGTGCACGACTACTCCATGTGCAGTCTATGTTTTCAATGGGATCAGATTGAAAGTCACATGACACCACCTAAAAAATGCTAGAGTCCTTTGTATAGAAAGGACACTATTATATAGTGGATAATTTTTTTTATAGACAATTGTGCAGGCAGTTTACGTGGCATGGTGTGACTGGCTGCATACATAGTGGGGGCCCAAGCACTGCAGCCAATCACGCCACGCCACATAAGCTGTCTGCAAATTGTCTATCAAAGATGGTCCACCATTTATAATTTTTAGTATAAAAATATCACTGAACTATTAATGCATCCAAAATACCCTTATCTTTTGAAAAATTATTGAAAAAAACATGCGTCTCACTTATGACGGCGCAGCTAAAGTACATAACGATAATGTTATATAGTGGACAATTTTTTATAGACAACTTTGTAGGCAGTTTATGTGACATGTGGCTGCATACATAGTGGGGCCAAGCACTGTAGTCAGTCACGTTGTGCCACATAAGTTGCCTGCAAAATTGTCTCTAAAAAATTGCCCACCGTAGATACCCATGACACTATATGTGGAGTAAGGATGTGCGTGTTGAACTTGGGATCGATCCTTTACTATATGTGTATGGGTACCTCTCTTCGCGCCCACACGTGTACTGAAAGCGCCCACTTTGAAAACCCTTTAAAACCCATTGATTGGGTCAGATCAGATGATGGAGATCGTGTTTCACTTCGATCTTCCACACAAAGGATCTTGAGATCATGTCTCACCAATTTGACGGTTAATTTTTTATTCCACATGTCACATATCCTCAAAATATGGCCTTGAAGTCATGTTTGAGCATGATGTGTACCATATGATTCAAGGATAGTTTTTGGGGATTTGCAACACAAGAAATCAACTATCCGGTAGGTGCGACATGATCTTAAGATCCTTTGTGGGGAAGATCTGGGTGAAACACGACCTCCATCATCTAATCCGACCTAATCAATGGGTTTTAAGGAGTTTCTGACGTGGGCACTTTCATTAAATGCGTGGGGTGCGAACAGCGGTACTATATATATATATATATATATATATATATATATGGAAAATAGGAAAATGTGCTCGGGCGTAGAGATATCTCTACGCCAATTGATATGGGCGCGACACGTAGCACCTCTTTTATGAAGTGATGGGTGGCATGGGGCCCACTTTACTATACTAACTAGAGTTAAACTTTTAAATATTTTAAAAGTTATATTTCTTTTCAGTTGTCATTTTTTACTTTTTTAGAAGTCTTTTTAAACTCTTTTTCTTTTTTCTCTCTTCTCTCGTTTTCTAAGAAAGTGTCATAAATATGAGGGCTCGCTGCCTGATAGCAAAGCAATAGCACCTCTACAGAGAAGCGTCGGCGCCTTGTTTTAGGGCGCCGACACTTTGATTTAAAATTTTTTTATTTTTTATTTTTTGAAGCGCTATCGCTTTATTTAGGGCGTCGACGCTTTGTTTTAAGGGTGTCGGCGCTTCGATAAATTTTATTTTTATTTTTTTCGAAGCGCCGCCGCCCCTAAATGAACCGCCAATGCGTCTAAAATGAGATGTCGACGCTTCGTTTCGAGGTGTTGGCACTTCGCTCCCCGATGTTCTAACACTTCACTGTTGGGCGTCACTTTTTTTGAGTAAAATATGCATGAAAAAGTAAGCTTGTCACTTTTTTAGAAAAATAGAGAAAAGAAAGAGACTTTAAAAAAGTCAAAAAAGACGGCTGGAAGGATATT
This sequence comes from Chloranthus sessilifolius, assembly GCA_021018995.1. NCBI lineage: Eukaryota > Viridiplantae > Streptophyta > Magnoliopsida > Chloranthales > Chloranthaceae > Chloranthus > Chloranthus sessilifolius. Next base: position 142,379,290 of record CM037587.1, read on the forward strand.
TAACTTTTAAAAATAAATATCCCTAATTAGTAAAATGGGCCTCATGCCACAAACCACTGCACAAAAAGGGAACTACGTGCCATGCTCATATCAATTGGTGTAGAGATATCTTTAAGCCCGAACATATGTCCTTGATATATATATATATATATATATATATATATATATATATATATATATATATATATATATATATGGAAAAGGCCTCCGTCCTCCAAGCTTCCATGTGGAGCTCTACATGGCACCCAAAATATTATTTCGATGTCACATGGAGCTCGAGTGCAATGCTTAGATCATCTTTGAAAAAAAATAAATTGAAAACTCATCTCCACCGTCTGGTTTTTGAACCGTGAAATGTGGACCAATGAAACCCGTCAAACTTTGACTTGTGGTTTAAAAAGTTTTTTTCAATTTTTTTTTTTTAATATTGATCTATATCGTCCACTTGTGCTCCACGTGGCACCCAAACACTATTTTGGGTGCCACATGGAGCTCTATGTGTATCTTGGAGGACGGTCATCGTCCTCCAATGAAAGACCTAACTGGCTATATATATATATATATATATATATATATATATATATATATCACCACTTTACAAAAAGGACACTACGTGTCATGCTCATATCAATTGATGTAGAAATATTTTTAGGCCCGGACGTATATCCTAAGAATATATATATATATATATATATATATATATATATATAAAAGTGTACTTTTGTTACCTTAGGTAAACAAATAAATAAAGTTTCTTGTCGTGGTTGACTGTTGACCATATTAACTAGGGAGCGGGAGCAACTTGAACTAACTAATAAATAGATTCCCTCCCTTACTCACAAAGATGGCCCTGCATACAATTTATTTGGGATAATTGATCTTTGGAAATCTCCATTAGCACCTAATAAAACTCTGAAAGTACCCACTTGGCTACTTGCAGCTGACCTGACAGGTGGGGCAGGCGGGTGCTTTCAGATTTTAGAGTCCTAATAGAGCTCGATCAATTTGATTTGTGGGTCAGGCAACACAATTTTCAAGCTTAACCTGAACTGGCCAGCTCCAGAGGATAGAGTCAGGTTCAGCCTTCCAACTTGCCCTAATCTACCACAATCATACATTTAGGTTGTGTTGGCATAGCTCTATGCGAGAGGAGGGTTTACCTGCTTTAGAAGGTTGCCTTTCTCTTAGCTAAATCCATGCTACATGATTTAACATGCCCTACTTTTTCTTATTAACTCATTGCATAACAGAATTTATTTGATCTAACAGTTCTCTCCTGCTCTCTACTCGCTATGGTAGGAAGTTAGCAAAGAACATATAAATTCTACTTTATTTGACTCAAGTAGCAAACCACTTGGTGTTCGTGCCACTTGGTAATAACTAACACTTTGTCAACTTAGCCGTGTGGAAGAAATTGCTGGCTCCGCTCCTGATCATGCAATGGAAGATGTCTGTTTTATTGATTGCAACTATTAATCATTATGATCATCATCATTATCATAACAGCCTTATACTATCTATAGATCCAAATTACCATTGTTGTCGCATATGATATGATGTGATGATAAGAACTGATACTAAATATGCTCACCATCCCAAGATCGTCCAATGTTAATTACGATCGTCAATACCAACACTTAGCTGGCAACCATAATCTGCCTTCTCTACAACAATTTTCTGTTTTATAATAGCTTCAAGACTCTAATTTTTAAAGAAAGTGTGCTTGCTTTTAGGGCTTGTTCAACAGTTTCTGAGCTTTCCAAGGGAAAGCTCAGAAAATCATTATTTTAGTTTCTGTTCAAAAACTAACTTTATGAGGAAAGTGACTTTCCTTGGGAATGTTCTTGAGTTACTCAGAAACTCATTTTCCTCTCATTTTTAATTTTTTCTTGTGTTCTACACTTTTTAAAGAAAATATTAAAAAGTGCATTGTGTTCTTCCACACATTATAGCCGCATGTATTTATAAGCTTCATCTAAGCGGTTATATTGATTAGATGATCGTTAAAATTTATAGATATCCAATCGGCAATGTGTTGAAGACTTCTGTCGGACAACTTATGAGAAATCCATTTCAAACGTGAGTTATTTTATGCGATTGTTACTACATTATCTGTCTGACATTGTTTGAGAAATCTCCCACTAGCTTCAAGGTGGCTGCAATAGGAAATTACTAATGACACTTCTAAATGCCATTGGTAGGTGCATGAAGTAAATGTTAGATTTACTCCTCATTTAAACTGCCAATCCCTATATTTAAAAAATGTGTTTAAATGACAATTAATTGTACATTTAAATGATAGTTAATTGGGACGTTGGCTGGAGAAGAAAGGATTCAGTAAGATTCCTTATGTGTACTATAGTAGCCCAAACCAAGGATCAAAATTTTGGCCGAAATGACCGAAATTTCGGTCATATAATATATGGGATTGAAATTTTTGGTCAAATTATAGGCTGAAATTTCGGTTTCGGTCTCCTCCAAAACCGAAACGAAACCCGAAATTTTGATCATTGGCCAAAACTCAGAAATTGAGCTTTTGTAAGCAAAATCCTCCGAAAATAAAATGTCAATTTTTCAAGAAAATGTAATAAAAACACGCAACCCAATAAAACTCCCCAACGCAAGATAACTGAGAAAGTGCCAAGAACATATGTGCAATCATCCATCATCATCATACCATTCACAAGTCTTATCCCATCAATTGAAGTCATCTTGGTAATACTTTTTCTTCTTTTAATAGGTAAGCTATGCGCCTTTGAGGTTAGAATATTATCGACCTTCGATTATGTTACAAGCCCAAGCTCAAGCCCTTGCCCTTGCAACTCTCATTATCACCATCATCCTAATCATCATCAAATGTAGTTATAACTTATAAGCCTCTCCCTACATGAGAGTCTGCCACTTCGACATCTCAATTTACTGTATAGATGTCACGGTTGGGTCTACCCACTTAATAGAACACGTGATATGTAACCACGTAAGCCTAACCTTAGGATACATCCAGCTTTAAAACGTGACCTCTTATTATCAGACTTTTAAGGTGCTTCGCTGTATACAGTTAAACTTAAATTCTTAAAACTCTAATGTTTTAGTGAAATTCTTCTGTAGTATAAACGCACATCTTATCACCGTCTGGTCATGCGGATGAACAGATTTCTACAATTGGAATCGCGTGAAGCTTCGGTATTGTGATGGAGCCTCTTTTGCCGGGGACTCCCTGTTTCTCAACGAAGTAAGTGACTCCCTTTTTTAGATAGGTTCACCGTTTCTTTTTGGGGCATAATGGGGTGCCTTGACCCGCGGCATAAGATTACCAAGGTTATTAAGCACTCTTAGCCCCACTGGATCTTCTCAAAGGCAGATTTCAGGGATCTTGGGGACTCTGAAATTTGAACAGGATGGCTTTTGACAGATTTAAATGGGATGGATCACTCCATCTTTATATTTTTGAGAGAAAAATTATAATGAGCCGACCTCAAATAGCGGACCCACAACGGACTGTTTATGTGATGCGATACAAGTGGCTGATCCCATCTGCATTGCTGAGATCCACTGTACCGTTGAATGTTGAAATGGTCTATTGTTTGCGGTCCGGCATATATCAGTATCCGGGAGTCTGAAATCTGAGCATTGAGGGCTTTTGACAAAATTATATGGTCGTAAAAAAGGGCTGATGAAGGTCGATCTCTTATATTTTTTAGATGATTACCATGAAATATATGTTGCCTCTCTAGAGCCCTTACTATTTAGTCATAAAATTTCCCTTTTTTTAAAAAAAATTACTAAATAGAGTTTCCTTGCAACGATAATAGACAAACACACTTTACTTCAGAGGGCAAAAGATTTGGCGGGCCATCATTCTTGACCTTCTTCCTAAGGGATTGTATGGGGCACAAAAGGTGTGCTTCAAACTCTTATACTTATTTATTTATTTATTAAAATGTCACTTACACTTCTTTCTTTTTTAAATTGAACTCTCTCCTTTTAATGGAATGACTGTAGAACATGCATATATTGTACAAAACGTACAGTATCACGTTTCTAAATAGCCTTTGAGTTGAGTTGAGTTGAGTTTTCGGGTTTTAGAACTATCTTTGGTCTAATTCAATTATATATATATATATTGTTTTTAATAATCGGCCATATTCAATACATATCAGTAAAAATATGTATTGGGTTAGGCTTGGCCCGATATGACGACATGACCCCCATTCGAATTGGCATAAATATTGGCTAAAACCGGCCAATTTTTATACCTTATCAGGTCATATCAGCCGATGTCAGTCTTTATGTATTAAATATGAAGCAGGCATACTATAAAAAATGTCATTTCGGTATATTTTCTTTTTTACTTACTTTAAATTATATATTTTAATATTGTAATATAAGATAATGGTACTTTAATATCAGCCGGTTTGGTTGATATGTAACGGCTTGGTACCTAACTGATATGCCCTATATGTATCCCCTATATGTATCCGTTTTAAATCCTTGTTATATGCATACATATATGACATGATAATCTATATAATTAAGCATACATGTCTATATTCCAAAATATAGGGTCAAACAAGGAGGTAGATTTCAACATTTTATCGTTAACATGGTCAGTATTTTTTGCAATTGAAGGAAAGAAACATGGCTCATTTTAACTCATATATTTTGTCAGGCTCTTCTTTCAGGTTGCTCGGCCGGGGGTCTTGCTACCATTTTACATTGTGACTATTTCACCAGCCTTCTTCCAGGGACGCCTACTGTCAAATGCTTAAGTGATGCAGGGTTTTTCCTCGATCTGTAAGTTTTTCCTCCCCTTACTTCTTACTATGTACAACACTCTTGAGCCCCTCTAAGTTCGCATAATTATTTAATTAAATTTTTTTTATAAGCCTAATTCTATATATGAGTCTAATTCCAAGTTTCCCTCTAAATTGGTGATACTTGGGTGGTTTATCTTTTCAGAAGAGATGTTTCTGGAAACCACACCATGAGGTCCTTTTTCAAGGGCCTAGTTGCTCTTCAGGTGCGCTTTCCCTATCAGTTGCAATAATCAATATTATCGTGCCCCGATCTCTATGTCGGTTCGATGACCCGGTCATAATCCAATCGTAACAGTTTGTGGGCAGGAGTTCTAAACACTCCTCACCATATAGCAGCGTATCATAGACCCGAAAACAATTTTCGAATAATAACAATTGAAAGCAGAAACACTAGTAAGGAAAGTAAACAGACGCTAACATAATCTCCATCTACATAATGCTAAACCATGCCTGCTAGTTTGACTTTATCGCTATTTTCAGCTAATAGAAATATTTTTATGATGTAGGGAGTAGAACAGAATTTGGAAAAAAATTGCACCAATTCCCTTTCTTATCCAACTCAGGTTCAAAATGGTTTCATTTTGGTTAGTCTATTTTCTTCTTATTTTGAAGTTTTCATATTTCCTTTTTATTTTGCATTCAGTGCTTCTTCCCACAGTATGCATTGCCATATATCAGAACACCATTGTTCATCTTGAATTCAGCATATGATGTATTCCAGGTGAGAAATCTCAACCAAGCTTATCTCCAATCCCCTAAATGTAGGGGTTTTTTCTTTTTAATTATAAAGACCGAAGAAATTGATACATATCTCAGGCGATACGTTTCACATGCCAGGGAAACCCACCTTTTTAAGATGTTTGTATAGGATGTTAATCTATTTCATGACTGAAAGTGAGTGGATCATCACTTCTATACACGTGGCAGTATTTTGACTCATGTGCACTGTTTTGATAACATCCTAATTGTATTCAATCTAAGTGATGACCCATGAACGGCTATCTGCTTTGTACAAATCTGTGCACTCTAATATCTATAATCGTTCTTATTTTTTAAGAGTTAATATTGAAGCTCCTCAGTCAGACGGTTTACACCCTCTTGTATGTGTGATTCGTTAACTGAGATATGTTCCAATGATATACAACCACTTGGACTATTGAGATTGATTACAAATATGTGCCCCCATAGCATAATAGTCGAGTGCACGTTAATGGTGTAAGATTAAACATTTATTTTAGCGGTTTAAGATCATTTAAACACCATTTTCTGCTTCACGTCATATTGCCGAGACGTCTCACGTATCGCTCCTATCTGATACATCCCAGATTTCCTAGATTTAAAACCATGGTTGATACTCTAGAGAAATACATAACAGTTTACCATGTCTGATAAAGAACTTTTGAAAATCTGTAGGTTATTTGATAACATATCAAGCATACCCTCTAGTCTTCGTTAGTAATTGATGGTTGAAGTGTTTCTTTTGTTGACACTTAGCAGTTTCATCACGCACTGGTTCCACCTTCTGCTGATCCGCATGGACACTGGGTTCGCTGCATGCTTGATCCAGCAGCATGTAATCCAACTATGATCACCATCTTACAAGGTTGTTTATTCACTCCCACCATCTTAAATGCCTAATTCTTCAAACCTTTTTTTATTTTGGTTCTTGCTTTCATTGCTCTTAAATTCCACTCCCCTGAAAGCAAATCCTTGATATCTATATATATATATATATATATATATATATATATATATATGAATGAGAAAGGGGAGGTAGATTATCCTCATTGTACTCGAACATCCAAAAACACACAAAAAGAAAAAGACTGTTTTTACACAGTTGATTTTGTAGTCAAAGATAATAATTTTGAAGGGTAAATTTTTTTGGATGGAAAACCTTTGACCCATGAAATGAAGGGCAAAAAATGTCCTCTTTTTTCTGAGAGAGAGAGAGAGAGAGAGAGTTTTTATTATAACCTCATTTTGGAACATGTCCAAACCGAGTTGCTAACACATTAACACAGTAGTAATAATAATAATAATAATAATAATAATAATAATAATAATAATAATAATAATAATAATAATAATAATGTATTGTTCTTGTAAATATTTTTTTGACTTGCCATAGTTTTTCGTCCATTGTTTGACAGATTGGCTATCCTTGGAAAACAAATAATAACAGGGATATTAAAAGGTGGCTGGCTGGCTGCCTACATAATGTTATAATATACACAAATTCGATATTCTAATCTGCTATTATAGTCTCTTGCTGTAATTTTTCTTTCTTATTCTTTTACAGAATACTTATAACTGAGAGATAAGGAATGAAGGAGTTATTCAAAGATGGAAGGCCAATATGATTTATATTTACACATGCAATATGCTAATTATCCACTTTAAATTTTGATGTAAATGTTAAACTATAGGATGGGCTGTTGAGTTCAGAGAAAAGCATTGGATTTCTATAAGTTTCTCCTCTAATTAGCTTCTGTTTCTGTGCGACAGGTTTCAGACTTGAAATGCTTGCTGCTTTAAGACACTTTAATAATAGTTCAACAAGAGGAGGGCTGTTTATAAACTCTTGTTTTGCACATTGCCAAAGTGAGTTGCAAGAGACATGGTTAGCGTCTGATTCTCCGAGGGTGAAAAATAAGGTACTTAACCCTTCAAAATCCAAACTATGCGTACTCTAAAGTAGAAGGCTGAAAGATTAAATAGATAATCAAAAGTTTGTAAGTGAAACCAACATTTACTTACCTATACTTATCAAAAATAGAACTCGTGTCTACTAATTGCCAAATTAATTTCCCAGACAATTGCCGAGGCTGTTGGTGACTGGTACTTCGAGAGAAAGATTGCAAAGGAAATCGACTGCCCGTATCCTTGTAACCGGAACTGTCACAACCTGATACCGTAGGTATGCCGATTCAGGTATGCCTTGTTTGATTGATGAACAAAATCCTCTGCAACATGTATGACAAAAGTTCTAGGAGATGATGTCCATATCCTTTTTTTTCTGTCATTCAAAACCTTCTTCGCGAGGAAAGATCATAATCATTTGTATTTAACTATTTATCTTAATTGAGATAGTTATGATTCAATTGTAGGTCTTGAAGAAGGTAAAAGTGCAAAAAAACAAGTACTTAGAAACTTAACCTGTTGGAAAAAGAGTTCTAACATCTCATGAAGCTAATTGAGTTGTTGAGGGCTTTCCGAGGTACAGATAGCTAATCGATATGATTCAGAAGGAGCAAAATGTGGATGAAAAACCCATTTTCATTAGGCAATGATCTTGACAGGAGTGTGAAATGGTTGAATGGAACATCGATTTCATTGCTAAAGATCTCGGAGGAGCCTTACAGTATAGATTTATGTGGTGTGTATTTACCATTTTTTTTCGCTAGAATTTTTTATAAAAGGTCTGTCTACCACAGCAAGGTATACATTCACCGGGTGTTGCATTTTATCTATTTCCAGTTTATATCCACCTCACAAACTGCAATGAAACGAGTCATGCGGGTGGCTTTTAAGGAAGGGAATCATAGAAACCGTTCCCTTGTAACTTAATAAGAAAATAATTTTTCTATTAGACGGAAATTTTCTAACATCCTACATCATGTATTGTATCGATACCAACATATGAATGGTCCAAAGATCTCGTACTGATATTATCTGATTTCTCATGCTTTTGGTTACTGGAAACTAATTATTTGTCCATTCTTCTTGGTCTTAATTCATCTGAATGATGTTAGGAAAGATGCTCTTGTAATGGCTTGTTAAGGATGAATTCAGACCCTTTTATCTTGAATGGGATTTGTGCTCAAGTACGCCGCTATTTTATAGAACTACTATTTTTAGTGGCTCAGAAACGTTCCAACATATCGGTACACAGTTTGCGGTTTACTAATTCAGAACAAAATAACGAGAGAAGTTTTTTCGGTTGATAACTAAGAAATTTAACAAAAAGGAAATAAAACACAGCAACAACCCCCAACTCAACTTTCCGGTTGAACTAGGACTTGACTCTCATATCGACATCGATGAAAGCTACCGAATAGCCTTGTAACATCAGAATCTATAAAAAGCAGACTTTCATAGATTTCTAGGGCCCTGACATCTATGTAAGTCGAACTTCGACAGAGTTGTTGAGGTAAACAACTCTTCGTAAACTAAACAATCTATAGATGTTAGTGACACCCATAGTGTCCAAATTCTCTGACTTTTTGAAAAAGTTGCGAATAATTAGCAATTTTCTGGAAAAAATGAAAAAAATCAGAAAATTGTGAATTTCAAGAATTACTTGTGAGTTTCTCGATTTTTTTCCAAATTTTTTGTTATTATTATTATGATTTTTTCCCCTGAATTTGACGAATTTTGCTGAATTTTTTTGGAAGTTTTCCAAGCAGTCCTGAACCACGACTTGGTCACTATGGTGAAAGTTACCCCATGAATTTTTGAAAAAAATGATGTTGATCGCTAGTCATGCCTAAGGACGGATTTGATACTTAGTAGATCCAAAGACTCCTAAGTGAAGGCTCAATTATGATTGGAAATGTTTCCTTGTCTTGCAACAACTGAACTCTGTAATCCCCGGTTCCCCACTGATTAAATAAAGTATAATGTATAAATACATTGGTGGCATAGAAGTCAATTTCCATGTCCAACAATTTAAGGACTGTGAATACCTCAGATGAATGTGCCGTTTTCATTGTCAGGTACAGCTTCAAATTTGGGCTAGTAGTGTTTAGGCCAAAGTTGAGAGACCTCTCCTCTTCTTTACACAATTTCTATTTATGCTACAAATTTTTAACAATGGGCAGGCGGCTGCCGGCCCACAACACATCTGAATACTGCCCTGCCATCATACAGGGAATACATCTAGTCCATAGAACCTCAAAATTCTAAGTACATTTCAGCAAGTAGATCAGAGCACCCTAAAATGATCTAAAATAATAGGATTAACGAGGCATCGCTGGCATCATAAAATTATCCAGCTTATCAAAAGCTCCTTACACCATCAATACGGTCAAACGGTCAAAAGCTAACAGCTACAGGTGTTAGGGGATCCTAAATAAGGATTTTTACCCAAGTTTGCCTTGTTCAGTCTCACGAGGAAGATCCAAGCTCCTTTGTTTGCAATACCTGTCTGGATGTACCAGAAAATACACCTCAACCAAATCAAAACACGGCCAAAAAGCCAAAACAGTAGGTGTGAACTCATCCTCACCAAATTTTGAGTCAAACCATTGTTTGACTTTATTTGGTGTCAATCCAAAATCCAAACAGGCCATCACCCCAATTTGGGAATCAGGCAAATTAAACTTAGTCCCATTTGTGAAAACACAGCCACCGAAATGGCCCAAGTCTCCCTAATCTAGACTAAATGCTAGGCACAAATAGGAAACAAAATATCATATTAGAGTAAGTGAATAATACTGCATTCTTCAGAGTTCAGCGCACTAGTTACACCTCAAGCAAATTCATTGCATAAAAATACATCTATATTAACATAAAAGGGTGTCCAATGTAGACTACCCAGCACATTTTTTTGGTTTTCTTATACACAGTAAGTCAAAGACAGAGCCCTTTAATGGCATTTGAATATACAGTATTAAGAGACTAAATTTACTTAAGTAAAAAAGTAACTGTACATTTTCTTACCAGAAATCATCATTCTTTTCAGCTACTAATGTAGATGGATATGATTTTCCTTCTTCCTCCATCTCAACCTCTGGTTCTGGAGATTTGAATTCCATTGAATCGACGGCCACAAGGTTCTTCAGATCCACTATGGAGAGCTCATCTAGCCGCCTCACCACCAGATCAGCAGCGGCAAGCTCGTACACTGGATGCTTGCTTGCAACCACTACACACTTCATCCGGGCATCATGCGCTGCCTCCACCGTGAGATTCGAATTCCCAATCACGATGCACCGCTCTGGTATGAAATTCAGCAATTGTGCAGCGTACACAAACATCTCCGGATCGGGCTTCCCTCTATAAACATCCTCTGCCGCCACAATCACATTGAACAGACCATTGAACCCAACAGCCTCAATTGCAGTCTGAAGATTCTCTCGAGGTCGAGTAGAGACCAATGCCAAAGGGATCTGATAGTTTATAAGGGTATTAACGAATTCTACAGACCCAGATCGTAACCGATAAAACCCGCTAAGTAAACCACGATATATCGCCTCCTTTCGTGATCCCATCCTTCTCAGCTGCATCGGATCTCTCGACCAGCAAAGAACCTCAGATATCGCTTGTTCGTTTTTCATCCCTTCAATCCTTCTCAAAATAAAAGTGGGAGGCGGAGATTTTCCTTCTTCTTGAGAAAGGGCCAACCACGCTTGCTTCTCTAGTTCCAGATTATCTTCTATAATCACTCCTTCCCATTCAAAAATAGCCCCTAACCACCCACACCCCATGCGCTGCTGTCTAAGCAAAGGGTTGTGCAGCGAAGGGTTATCGGCCTTGTTAGACGGCGGCCACGATCTCGGCTTACTAAAACTCATGTCAGTCGAGTAATTCAAATTACGGGGTACTCTGTCTTCTTCTCTAGAAGAGAAGGCCTCTTTTGTCAGCTCCATTGCTTGAGCTTTAACCAAAGAAACAGCAAATTTATCGACAATTCTTCTGATTCTTGTTACGGGTATTGAAGATGGAGAATAAGGAATCCGTCGGCCGGTGAAATCCGTTACGAGAGACTGATGGGACTCCGATCTTCGCTTAAATGATCCATCTTTGTAACAAGAACTCTGATATAGAGGTCTATGCCCAAGAAGAGACGTTGCAGCAATCGAATCCATCATTTCGATCTTTTTTGTATGTAACTTCTCAAATTCCTTAACAAAAAATTTGGTGAATTCAATCACGACCTAGATGAATAGAATTTGATCGAATTATCCGAACTTCTATTCACCAATTTACACCTAAATCACAATTCACAACCTACAGAGTTGGAAAAAGAACCCAATTCGTTTGCAAGAGATACAAGAAACACAAACCCATATCATAAACTCACTCACAAATCTCTCAAAGCCACCAAAAAAACACAATGAAAAAGGAAAGAAAAAGGCAAAGCTTCACCCACCCCGAAAAAAAAAACCAAATTTTTTATTTTCCTTTAAAACTCTTCCACAGAAACGCAGGATTTTTAATTCACTAGTAATAATAATAATCAAACAACCTCCGTTATAAAGAAATTAAAACCAAAGAAAGCAGAACCCATCAACGAGATCAATCTGAAATTCCTACCAATCACAGGAAAACCACTTATTTAAACTCCAAACGCCTAAAATTCAATTTACAAGTCAACAGAAATACGAACCCAGCTGCGGAAAAGCTAAGAATGCAGGATTCGTAATCCAAGCTTCCAAGATCCAACCGTCGAAGTTAGGATCGGACGGCGAGGGAGGAAGAATAATTGAACACGTAATGGCCAAGCCAAAGAAAAGGTTTGATGTGAGAGAGAGAGAGAGAGAGAACCAGGGATTCTTTCTTCGGTGGATCTAGTGGGTACTATGTAGACACGCCGGCGGTGTCGGTTTACGCTACATTTAAGTGGACACGTGTCGGTTTTAGAATGTTCAGCGAAAAATGTCAATCGATTATGAGGCGCTAATGCGCTATTAGGAGCCGACCTCCCTCCGCCGTCCACAGGCGACGTACGGATATATTTGAGAGCCAAATCAGCTGCGACCCGAGCACTACGGTGGCGAGGGTGTGATCGTCTCTCAGCTGAACTTTGACCTGACACGGCCAACTTTGAGCGTCAAAAGGGGAAACGGTCAAGATCTTACTTTCACGGATTCGCACCCTTAAAAATAGCTATGCACGTCAAGCAGGCTTTACTAGCCCCATATTTTGGGGTTGTTTTATAAGGGTCGGTTCGAATTGAGTACAGTACACCACCATTGGATGGGGTCGGACATTTGCGATTTTATTATTGGGCGGCCAAAATTTTGACCTGACCCATTCGACAGTCACGACCTCAAGTAGGGCTGGCAATGGGATGGGTCTACCAGATATCCGACCCGGCCCGATTCAGGATTTTTACCAAGTCGGATCTTTGAGTCGGGTCCGGTCGAGTAAAAAAATAGGCCAGGTCGTGTGACATCTGGACCCAAATACCACAATATTGTGTGGTTTTCAGTTTAAGTCACCTCGGTTTTTCTCTTGGCATAGGCTTAAGTCCCTGCCCCAAAATGAGATGGGACATATAAGATCCACATACACCTTATAGTTCAAGCTCTAGACATTTTCCTATCCAATGTGGGACTATTGCAAATAGGGTCGACTCGATCTGACCCGATATTTTTCAAGGAAAATATGATTTTTTCATTGGGCCGGTCGAGCTCTTGGGTCAGGCAAACCCTTTTTGGGTCAGATTAGGCATATTACCTCGTCCCATCGTGTGAGGTGTACCATTAGGATGGGTCTCATCATGCATTTGCCAATTTGCCATCCAACAACCAAAATTTTGGACCGACCTAACTTGACGGTTTGACAGTCCTAATCTTAGAGGGTCAAAGGATAGGGAAAAATTCAAACTTGGTATATATGTGATTGCAGACGTTATATGTTATGACGCATTTTGGGTTGGGATTTAAGCCCATGTCAGAAACAAAATCAAGGTGGCTCTTCTATAAAGTGGGGGTTGTAATAGTCCCACATTAGATACAGAAAAATCTTGTTCATGAGTTATATGTAATTGTAGACGCTATATGTCATGTCGTATTTTGAGTGAAGACTTAAGTCCATGCTGGAAAAAGAAAATTGGGGTTGATCGTCAAGACTCTGAATCATTGAAAATGTTTATGCTAAAATGGTCAGACATGTACTCTTTACTTCGAGGGATCACAAAAAGGAAACCTCTTAAATGGTACCAAAAGAGAAGGGAAGTCACTTTTTCTTTTTTCAACCTCTATTTGTATCACCCTTTGATACTCATTGGCTGATTGGAACCGACTGACGAAGATTATTTTTCACATCAATCTTACACAATATATTTTGAGACCATGAATGTAAGATCCAAGGATCAAAATCTCAGCCGAAGTGATCTAAATTTCGGTCCAAATTTGTATGGGATCCAAAATTTTGGCCAAAATTTTGGTTTTCAGCCAAAGTTTTATTCAATATTTTGATCCTTGGTACAATCCGACAATTAGCCTTTTACCGCACGAGGCACGGATATCCAATCAATATGAGCCCTTAAATTTTATGACAAACATCAAACTAAAATATGATTTTAAGATAATATTTTTTAAATTTGTAACACGTGAAATAAAACAAGACTCTCTGATCCTAAGCTCATCGAAATTCGTTGTGTGAAAGATTAAAATGAGAAATTCGTTCTCTCGTTTGAGAGTAATGAATGAGCTTTAAAGGTTTTTTCAGAAAACCCGTCCACACTAATAAAAGGTTCATTGTTTTTTATAGGTACTTGCACATGTACAGTCGGGCCAAGCACAAAATTTAAAATAAAAATTTAATATTTGGGTAGATATATTCGTGACTACCTAATTAGTGAGGGCCCGCCCTGCAAACGTGTTGACTTCGGATTTAGATAGCATAAATAAAAGTATCTTAAACAATATTTTAATATGATCGGATCTTTTTCTAAATTATTAACTAGGATATAGATTATAGCTTCAACATTTTACTACATTATCTTTCATGGATTAAACTTCAATAATTTATAATCATCGAATGGGCCCTATCTCTCTCTATCAAAAGACCAAAAAGAATGGGTCCTATCCGCTTGTGTCTAAGAAAACGTAACATTTTGGTTGATGAAAACTAAGAATAAGATTCTAGGCAATTCTTTTTCTTTTATTTTTAAGTTTTGTTTAAAGATTTTATCTAATTAACAACAGGTGGAGTGACTTTTATTATTGAAAAAAAAGGTAGTGTGTCAGAGTGGAAGTATGAGCGCTGAGAAGCAAAATATTGGATAAAATATTGGATGAAAATTAAAAATTTGGCCAAAATTTGAATCCCATACAAATTTGAATCGAAATTTCGGTCCAAATTATCATTTCGGTGGGGATTGAAATTGATAATTTCAGCCGAAATTTTGATCTTTAATGAGCACTGCACTTGGACTAGTTGGGCACCATGCGGTACAAATCACGAGAATCAGCTGCCACGCTAACTTGAGCTAGATTGATTAGGCATTGTCATGATATCAAATATCGGCCAATATCGATACATATTGGTAATACGTATAGGTTTTTCTGGCAAACCGATATATATTGGCGCTGATACGTATCGAGTATCCAACTCGGTATCGGTATCGGTTGATACGTATCGAGTATCTAACTCGGTATCGGTTGATACGTATCGAGTATCCAACTCGATATCGGTATCGGTTGATACGTGTATTGGCCAATCCATATCGGGTATCGGCTGCTACCTGTATTTTCCTTTTAAAGTAAAAATAAAAAATGGGCCGATTTGTATCGGTATCGATCGATACGTATCGGTTGATTCGTATCGGTAGGGCTGCAACCGAGTTGGACGGAGCCTGAGCTTGGGTTAGCTCTAGCTCGACTTTACCTTATAGAGCTGAGCTGGACCTTAGTTCTAGGTAGGGCTGTCAACGGGCCGGGCTTCAGCCCGGGCCTGGCCCGGATGGGTCAGGTTCGGGCCAACATTTTTTAGAAATTTATTAAATGGGCCCGACCCAGCCCGGATAAAAAATAGGGCCGGGTTCGGTCTTCAAAGTGTAAGGCCCGACCCATCCCAACCCGGATAGCTAAGATCCTTAAAAAAAAAAAAAAAAACTTAATGTTTTATTATGTTTTTGTTGAAAGCCTGGTTGGGCTAGTATAGATAATCGGGTCGGGTTCAGGCCGAAAAGTCAGAAAACGGGCTGAGCCCGACCCTGATAGCTAAGCGGGCCGGGCCCAAAAAAAAATTTCTTAAAAAAATGGGCCGAGTGAAAAACCCGACCCAAACTTGGCCTGTTGACAGCCCTAGTTCTAGGTATAGTGCCAAATTTCGCTGAAATTCGGCGAAATTTCGCGAAATGGGGGTCAAACGAAAATTTCGGTTTTCAGAATTTTTTGATACTTTTCGGTATTTTTCGGAATTTTTTTTAAAAATATTTTAAAAAATATTAAATATATATTTTTAATCCCTGAAACTTTCCCGAAATTTTTCCGAAAAGTATCGAAATTAATCCGAAATGTATCGAAAGGACCCCCCACCGAAAAATTCCCGAAAATGAAATTTGTCACTATGGTTCTAGGTCCTTTGAGCCTAAAAAGTTTGAGCTCTATGTGACGTGGGCTCGCGGCGTGGCCATCCGAGCCAGCCGCAGGGCCACTTGTGCCACTGGTGCGTCAGGCATTGGTGGGTTGAAGCTGGAGCATCGTCAGAGCATCACCAAGCCATGAGGGCTTCGCCATTGATACTCCAAGAGCTTCAGTCGTGGGCCAGGAGGGCACGCGACATGGTGGCAGTTGGTCGTAATGCAGTGCCAGCAAGGCACGTGATGCGGACGCGACTGAGCCAAGTTGGCCTAACGATGCGGGAGGGCGTTGCGGTATGCCAAACCAATACGTTTGAGGTCCTCCTGCCATTTAGGCACTATTGATGTTTAAACCATATATATGGGGAAAGGATCTAACAGCCACGTGGCGTGTCGCTGGCCTAAGTGATCCCCTACGGAACGCGTATGATAGCCTTGTGGGCTTGACTTCGCGCATCCGGGCTTCGCATAGGTGTTAGGTCGCTCCTGTCGCGTCGTGCGCTGGAGCCATCATGTTGGTGGTCCACGACCATCCTCATGGTGCGGACCTAAACTCTAAGTGGGGCTGCCCCTCGGACTATCGCTGCGTATAGCTATATGTGTTGCATTCGGGAATCCGCATAGTTTCTAACCTAATGCGCTACTGTGCAGGTTTGAAACACGAGTAGGCTGAGCTAGATCGAGAAAAGCTAGTTGCCGCACGAGAGTTCACGTCGCTAAAGAGTAACTTCGTGACATCTAGCTCGGCTCTATCGAGCTCGAGTCGCGCTGAATCGAGCTTCGAGTTAAATAAATTTTATTATAAATTTTTTTTCTAATGTTGTTTTAAACAATATCTATTTTTTTAATAGATGAAAGATTTAATAAAATTTATAAATGAAAGCCTTAATATTTTTTAATCCCTTAGTCCCTTTGAATTTAACAAATTGATTGGAGAAAAAAAAATGCTTAAATTTTGAAAAGTATTAAAATTTAATGTGTTAAATATTAATTAAGAGCATAGGTATTGGTCTCAAGTGTTGATTGATTGGTCAAGTGTCATGCTATTGGTTGTTCATTAAGACGAGTGAGAAAGAACTTTAATGGTTACAGAGAGAGAGATAAAGAGAAGGAGAAAGAAAGTGCAAACTTCAATAGAAGATCATAAAGATTATATATATGTTAAGTACATATTTATCCATTATAAAGTAATCATGAGATGAACCTTCTTATTATAAGGGAAAAAAAGGAAAAAAAAAAAAAAAAACTTTCAAAATTATATATAATATATTTTATCATATAAAAGTATTATATAAATCGAGCTGGACAGAGTTTTACTAGCTCAACTCTAGCTCGATTTTACTTCAATCGAACTTTAAATAAAAAGATATACTCTTGCTCTCGAGCTGAGCTTAAGAGAGCAAAAGCTCTCATTTTCGAGCCGAACCGAGCTGTCGAATTAGTTCGGCTCTGTTGTAGATATAACACCTGAATTGCTCTGAGCCGAGTTCAGCTCTTGCTCTCAAGCTGCTATTTATCGGTATCATCCGATTTTTATTGGTCCTCCAAAGACTAACACCTGATCCAGATATAACGACTCCTGCTAGCATTTTCTTGACTAAGATTGCCACACAATTGTGCTACGTGTATGAGTAAAGCTATGTGGTAAGTGATCTTGTGCAATTAAATAAAATTGGGATAATAACTTTGACCGACATTTAATTGTGTAAGATCCTTTAAACACCATTTGGTGTTTAAATATCCGTGAGGGGCCATTAGCTATGAAAATATCCCTCTAAGGAGATTACTTGCAAAGAGAAAATTGCCCTTTCCACGCAATTTAAAAAGGGTCATGATAGTTCGGAGATGGGAATAACTACTTGCAGACGATAATTATGTCGTTACAATTATATTTTTTTGGTCTGTGCCACTTGAAAACCTATCCAAATCGTATAATTGGGTGGCCATAACTTAAAGACCTTTGATGCCATAGATCGGCCGGAAAAACAATCTTTATCTTTCGATACCAATCTTTGACACCAAAGACTTTTACATCATGGCCTTCAAACTGTATAGATAACTTTTCAAATGACACATGTCTCAATACCTTCCTTTTAAATTATGTGCAATGGTACAAATCTCGTGTACAAGTAAGTGCTCTTTTTGTGGACCTATGCTATGTAGAAACATCATGTAAGCCATATGATTTGATGGCCACAATTTAAAGATCTTCTTGCAAAAGATTGAATGTGGTCTTTTTCAAATGATTAAAAAGCCGTAAATAAGATGATAGTCATCTGATAGACGTCATATTTGTTTTGTCAAAGCTTTTACACGAAAAACTTTTTAGATATCACGAAACATATATAATCTATCATATATGTTTTAAACGAAAAACATATATGATAGATGATGAGTAGTGAAATATAATGATATTTCACTCATAAATACCTATATTTAGTCGTCCGATGAGAATTACTAGATTTGAAGTGTTTCAGGTAAATACAATTTAAGTGTATAAAACAGCCCAAGAATTCCGAAAATAATATCAAAACACTGTAATTTTGGGTCATCGAGAACTTAGTGTGACTTGCAGCTCAATTTAGGCCTTCAAGACGTCAGATTCATGAAATTGCTAAAACACAAAAGTTGTAGATTTCGTCGTCTTCTTTCCAACGTCATAAGAATCACCTCAATCCGAGTTTGGGACAGAACGTTATGGCCAAAATATCGAAACAGTATCTGATACAAAATTGGGCGGGAGTTCATAAAAATTTCTTTTAGATGTCAATTGATTGAGGACTAAGTTTCAATCAATTAACAGGAGAAGACAACTTTTTCCCTACTTAAAAGTCAATCGATTGAGATTTAATTCTTAATCGATTGAGGTTATTAAGGTTAGGGTTTATTCGACCATATAAAAAGGAAGCTACGAGTTTTAAAAGGATAATTATTATTATTAGAAGAGGTTTTTAGAGAGAGAAGTAGAGATAGAGAAATTTTATTATTCTTTTTGAGAGCTTTGTTCTTTTAATCTTTTCAGTATTCCTTTATTCAATTTAGTATTTTTGTTCAGTTGATTCATACTTTAAATTTAAAGAGTAGTAAAGAGCATTGTTAATTTCGTTTCTGAAGATCATCGAACTTGTGGATCAAAGAATTTTTATTGAAGTTTGAGGTATTTTTAATTAATTTGAATTGATGTTATTTTTCCTTCCTTATTTGTCTATGTCATTTAGTTACAACATGTGTGGCTAATTTCTTAGAGATGATGATCTAATGATTCCCATCCGAGGGATGTACTTCTAATAATATAAATCTAAGATTAAAATATGAGATCTTATTTTATGGTTATTATGTTATCACGAACAAATGAAATCCCTGCCACTAACTGGGATCGAGTGTGCCGAGCCATGTCCTGGATCTCAGATCTGTGACGGTAATTTTATCTCAATCATTGTTTTATGGTCTTTTTGCTTTCATCGTGTGGATCTACTTACGACTATGATTCGGGATCGAGTGTGCCGAGTCATGCCCTGGATTTTGAATCTGTAATGGTAATTTTATCTTAATTACTCCCTAATCTGAAATCAAGTGTGCCGAGTCATGCCCTTGATCTCAGATCTATGGTGGTATTCTTGTTGAAAATTTTACCCACTTTCGGGATAATTTTTATTTAAAATCTGAGATCAAGTGTGCCGAGCCATGCCCTTGATCCCAGATCTATATATGGAAATCATCTCTGAAATTAAGTCCTGATTGCAGGGATGCAACGTGGAACCTATCCGGGTTTTGATAATTTATCTTTCATAAAATATATTTTTCAATGATATATCTCATAGTTTAATCCATAGATTTGTATTATAGGAAGAACAAATAAAAAATGGGAGGATTTAGTATCTTCATTTTTTTCATCTTTACCTTTATTTTTGAATTATCAATTAAATTTTAGTTTGTAGTCAGTAATTGTCATATTACAAAATTAGATCATAATATTGGTAGAGTACTGTTAGTTCTTGGTGGATTCTTGAGATTACTGTCTCATCTTTTTAGATCTTCCAAAATAGTCCTCGTGGGAATAATCTCGTACTCTGCACCCACTATATACAATCTGATTTATGCGCTTGCGAATAAAACATCACAATTAAAATTTTCACATCAATAGACATCATATATGTTTCATGAATGCTACCGATAGTTTCTGGTACCTAATACCAGCCCTTGCCTGTGTTAAGACCACTTTCTTGTCTACATGATGGCACAAGATAGTGGTGACCAGATGGGATGTTAATGGGCTGAGCTTGGGCCTTAGATTTCTAGTCTTCCATTAGGTTCGGCTCTTTATAGGAGGTTTCTTAGGCTCAACTCTTGTGCTTTGCCATAATGCCTAAGTCATCCATCGGGATGCAAGTTTTGAACCCGAAACAATCGAAAACCGCCGATACCGAACCAGCCCAAATCGAACAGAAAGTCGAAACAATCAAAGGAAAATCGACAAAAGCCGAAAAAACAAAGAAAATAAATTGAAAAAATAGTAAAAATACCAAAAAAACCAAAATATTTTGGTTCGGTATCGGTTTCCAAAAAAAAAAAAAACTAAACCAAAACAAATTCATTTTGGTTCGGTTTGGGGTGTATCGAACAGAATAGCCAAAAAATGGGTATCGGTTTGGTACACTGAACTTGCACCCCTAATCATCCATTATCATTTTGGTGTTCGGAATCCTTATTTTCATTCCAATATTGCATTGAAAACTATTTCTACTATGTGAAATGAAGATTTCGAAAGTCATGTGAGGCTGCGAGAGTTATTTACTTTTTTGCATTTCTAGGCGCTATTTTAAATTAATAGTTACCATGTAAATTCAATATACCATTAATGATAGCTAGATTATATTAGACACATTAAGTCAAAGCCAGGGGCAGATGCCTATAGAGACTGGGGGGGTCCCTGTACCCCCCCCCCCGCCCAAACTTTTTTTATCCTCCAAGAAAATTAGATTTGGTTTTACTTAAAGTTTAGGTTTTTATAAAGACCCCCCAATATTGATTTATAGAGACACCTGATTTTGCAAGCTTTCAAGCTTTTAAGCTCTAAGATTGGGCTTTAAAGCTTTTAAGCTTCCCTAACCTCTCTCTCTCTCTCTAAAAAAAACCCTAACCACTACGGTTCTACCCCCTAACCCCTCTCTCTATCTCTAAAAACGCTAACCAATACCCCCTAACCCCTCTCTCTCTCTCTATATATATATATATGATTTTTTATTTACTATCATATTTTTTAATATTTTTTTTGCTATGAATTTGATCACTGTTTTTGATTTTTTATGCTATGATTTTTTATTTACTATCATATTTTTTAATATTTTTTTTGTGCTAGAAGATTAGTAGATTTTATCTTACTTATTGTTGATGAAACATTTAATATTTTTGTTGAATGTTAGTTCTTCCGAAACACAACACGCAGAATTATATTTTCTGATATGTTCTGAATTGCTGAATATACTAATTTCAATTGCAGTTTCATGTTAATTTTTGGAAACAATCAAATTCCTTGTTTGGAATGGTAAGGGGACTCCATTTTAGATTGGATACTCACACCCAACCACTTGAAAGCCTCATCAATATTGAAAAATAGAAGGGGGGACTGTTTTGTCTCATTCACAAAGTGTGGCTATAACCTACTACTACGGACCCACCCATGTTCCCCAACAATGTAGGGTTTACGTGATTTTTTGACCTTTCTATTCATTTTTATTATTCTTTTTTTTTTACCTAAAATTATCCCACCCTCAATTTTGTCGGGTACAATTTCCTCATCATTTTGCTTATGAGTTGATATTTGATGCCCAGCTTGAGCATTGTCGGCTGTGCTCGGGTTAATATCCTCCGCCAATGTTGGTGATTGGGTCATCAATTATGTAAACACGGCACTGTTCTGGTGGCACATGATTCCATTTGATGCATGGGGTTGGCGAAGATCTAATTGAAATGAGATATATCATAGCTGATTTGTTTTTTGCACTTTTAGGCTTTTAAATATATGGTACAAGTTTATTATTTATTTATTTAATTTTGAGATGAATCTCATCTAGGCGACGAATTTTTTTTTTAAATGAAGTTTTTTTGTGTATTTATTATTATTGTTATTATTATAATTAACAGAATTGATGAGCTAATCACACTAGATATTGCTTGAGATTTATTTTAAATATTTACTTGAGATTTTTTGTATTTAGACTATTTTCTAATACACTTATGACATTTATTTTCATTAGGTCATTTTCAGAAGAAATTTTTTATTTTTTCTCTATTTAAATATGGGATATAAAATTTTTTAAATAATATATGTCGACTACGCCCCCCCCGTCAAGCAAATCCTGTGTTTGCCCCTGATCAAAGCAAACCCTTCTCCACTCCACGTCAATCAGTTCAATTGTCCACGTAATTTGGCTTAATCTCGATAACACGTGTGAGGGCGTATTGAAGTTTAGTCCCACATCAGATAATTATAGCCTTGTCACTCCCCTTATAATATCTGGGGCCCCTCCACTCATTTGCCAATTAATTTTGAATTGGATGCACAAATTTATCAGTACCAACACTTGACATCCGCGTTGTGTGCTTCATACTAACTCTTACCCAGTGTTAATTCAATCATATCTTGCCCCACCTTAGGAGAAAATTCTGACTCCGTGCTTGGTAAATTTTTATTATGAATTTTTTTTTACTTTTTATGTAATTTATTTATTTTTTATAAAAAATTTATGTGATATTAGGGCTTAATGTGATCTAGATGATAGTTAGGGCTGTATACCCGGCTTGGAAACAATTGACTCAACTTGTATACTCACCAATGTTGCACCTGACTCAACTTGTATTCCCGGCTTGGAAACAATTGACCCGACCCAACACCTACCTCAATAAAAATCCCCCTATTTTTCATAATTTTATATATAAAAATATCAGGTCACGTCAGGTCGACTCGACTTTTTTCTCCTCGATCTGACCCTACCCATTAACAGCCCTAATGAGGATCGTTTGGCAGCAGGTGTGCCAAATCAGTGGCCCACTCTTTGTTAGTGACCAAACTGGTCATCTAATTCCAGCACGTATATGTCGTATTTGCAGAATGTCCTATTTTCATCATGTCACTTGCATGGGTTAATCTCCCTCCAACCAAATTGGTCAAATTAAGGCTGTCAACATGCAGGTAGCTGGCCATCAGCCAGCCAGGCTTGACCTTTAAATTTTAGGATTATAGCTAAAAAATGGGTAAGAGGGCCAGGCTAAGCCCTCAGAACCAAAGACGTGTGCATGGACCAAATAAAAGCGTAGCAAGTTAAAACCGTAAACTCGGGCCGATTAGTGCATCTTTTTCAATTATACATTATATATATTAATACGAATATATAAGATATATAAGCATAAAAATATAGTATATATATATATAGGGAGCCGGTTAGGTCCTCCAATGGAGGACGGTCACCGTCCTCCAAGATTCTGATGGGCTGGCATTAATGATCAGATCAATATTAAAAAAAATAAAATTGAAAAAAACTTTTTAAACCCACAGTCAAAGTTTGACGGGTTTCATTGATCCACATTTCACGGTTCAAAAAACATACGGTGGAGATGGGTTTTCAAATTTTTTTTTTTTTCAAAGATGATCTAAGCAATGCACCCGAGCTCCACGTAACATTGAAACAATATGTTAGCTGCCACGTAGAGCTCCACGTGAAAACTTAGAGGACGGAGGCCTTTTCCATATATATATATATATATATTATTTACAATCAAATTATTAAAATAACTCTCAATATTATTGTTAGAGTTATCAACCGAATAGTTATAAGCATATTTTGATAATGTGAATGTCTATAAAGAGAAGTTTTAAGAGTTTTTTCTCCCTCATTCAAAATATCATTCTCTATCTTTAATGAAAAAAAAAGTAAAATAACTTTACAAAAAAATAATAACCAATTAAACTTGAAGCCTAACACAATCCTGCCCGAATCAGCTTAAATTAAAGCTGGAGTTGGACACATCAAAGGCTACCCAAGTAATGGCTGAGTTAGGTTTTAGAGGGGGGGGGGGGGCACACTAACCACGCTTTGTTAAACCCATGTCAAACCTACCTAGGGAGATGCATAGATATTATGTATCTTCCAAATTTGGCCCGTTTAGAAGAGGGCATAGTTGTCAAAATCGGCATTTGTTAAAAAATAATTGTTTTAGACACGTTTTTTATATAAAACGTTCGGAATATGTTTACAATGTGTTTTTTCCCCAAAATATATATATATTTTTAAAAAAACACAATTTTTACATTTTAGACTTGTTTTTTAATTAATTTTTTTTCTTAATAAAAAAAAATTTTATTTTTAAGGTTTTCAATTGCTGTCATCACTTTTCCCAAATATTTTTCAACTTTTCTTGAATTTTCCAAAATTTTCCCTTTTTTAATTTTTGTCTTGGCCATTTTTTTCCCAATTCCGACTTTGGCATAACTCTTTATCAACTCCCTGCCAGAGTCGGAGAGCAGGCCCCAATTCTCCTTGCTAACTTCCTGCAGAGCAGGATTTACCTGTTCCTTACTTTCTCATGAATAAAGTGGATTTGTCAAAGGTTGTAATATATACGGTAACAATATCATTCTTGCTCATGAACTCATTAAGGATCTTAATCGGAAAACTGTTGGGGATAATATTGTCCTGAAAATCGACATGTCGAAAGCCTATGACCGTTCTTATTTGAAGTCTTAAAGAGGTTTGGTTTTTTTGAAGAGTGGATCAAACTAGTATCGCGGTGTATTTCCTCTTGTTGGTTCTCTATGTTTGTTAATGGAACACCTCACAGATATTTTAAAGGATCTCATGGGTTGCGACAAGGTGACTTTATCCGCATCTCTTTTTATTTTGGCCGAGGAAGTGCTTAGTAGGGGGCTCCATTACATGTGAGAGAGTGGCTTAATGAAAACATTTCATACTTGTCCTTATTCAAATTTCATAAGCCATCTTTTGTTTGCTGATAACATTCTAATTTTCACCAAAAGCACTAAGAATTCCTTGAAAAATCTAAAGGATTTCTTAACTCCTTATGAGGAAGCATCAGGCCAAAAAATAAACTTTGAGAAAAGCTCCTTCTATATTTCGGAAAAGGCTCCCAATAGTAGAATCAACTTGATTAATTCTATTATAGGATTTAATCAAGGAGCTCTGCCAACTAATTACCGAGGAATTTCTCTTTTTAAAGGTAGACTTACTAAGGAGTCTTGTTGGAAGTTGGTTGATAATATAGCCCGGAAGGTGGAGGGTTGGAAGTCAAAGTTACTCTCTGAAGGTGGAAGATTGACCCTCTTGAATCACATCCTCGCTAGTATACCCATATATCTTTTATTTATTTTACCGGTTCCTAAGTATGTCACGGAAGCCATTGAGAAAATTTTTGTAAATTTTTTTTGGTGCCAAACGGATGGCAAAAATAAAACCCATTGGACTTCTTGGGATAAAATAACTAAACTGATTTATGAGGGTGGATTGAAGATGAGAAAACTTACTGACATACATCAAATTGGCATGACTAAGCTCTGTTAGAAAATGATCAACAAAGACGGAGTGTGGACGGAATTTCTTTTCAATAAATATTGTGTCAAAACTAGTCTTTGGAACTGTCGTAAGAAGATTGGGGAGTAAAAAATATGGGCTTCTATGCGATATAAAATGAAGTTTACTATGGAAAATTGTCAATGGGTGGTTTGTAATGTAGCAAATACCATGCTTTTACATCATCCTTGGTTTTCATAAATTCCTCTTATTGGGAGTTTGCCTGATAGGATCAGTTCTGACCGATCGATTTTACATTACTCTCATAGTTATACTTGGAATACCGAAAAACTTATTGATGTGATGGGTCCTAGTGCTTCTACTAGTATTGTGTGAACTAAACCTTGAACTGAAGGGAATGATAAAATATTTTAGAAGCCTAGTATGAATGGGTTGTTCAAGTCTAATTCAGGTTGGAACAGTTTAAGATCCTCCTAATGTTGTCTCGAAATGACAAGAAAGTTAAAATTTTTGGGTGAAAGATTATGAATAAAGCTATTTCTGTGGACTCCGTAGTGAAATCGCACAAAATTCTTTTAGCATCTCGATGCCCGCTATGTTGTTATGCTGAAGAATCCATGGAGCACATTTTTAATTTGTGCAAAATTTCCACCATAGTTTGAGAGAATTTAGAGAAGATTTTTAATATTCCCTGTGAGGGGAATACTTTAAAAAATAAAATCATGGCCTGGTTTCCTGTTGGTAGGAAGTCTCAGATTAACCTCATCAAGAGAATGATTCCTTGGTTGGTGGCTTGGTGTATTTGGATTGCTAGAAATCGTGCAAAATTTGAGGATGAAAATGCTAATTCTGAGCTTATTTCCTCTAATATTTTGAAGTGGGTTAGGGAACTTAGAATTTTGGTCAACCTAACTAGAAAACTCCTTTGTGGAGAGGAGGATATTCTACTAGGCTTGGGCATCTATTTGATTACTACCCCGCTCCCATAATCATTTGGACCAAGTGGAGGCATCCTGTGAAAGGAAACAAACTGAACATTGATAGTTCAAGTCCGGTGGTGGAATTATTCGGGACCATTCAGGCTGTTTTATCATAGCTTTTTCTAATTTTTCTGGGGCCGGATCCAATAATGAAGCTGAGGCTCGGGCTCTATTGGATGGTATTAAATTAGTTCTCAAGTTGGGTATAGTGAATATTGACATTGAATCTGATTCAAACTTTTGGTTCAATGCTTTAGTGGTTCTAACATTCCTTGGGCAATCGAAATTATTTTGCGCGAAGGTTGGTTGCTTCTTAAACCTATCTCATGGTCGATTCATCATATTTATAGAGGCGGCAACAAAGTGGCAGATGCTCTTGCCTCTTTCGATAATATCCATAGTATTTCGCAAGAGTTTATGGATATTAACGAGTGCAATCTTTAGACTCGGATTTGTCTTTATGATGATAGGCTAGGTCTCCCGAAGCTATCTATCAAGTTGTAATTTATTAAGTTATTCTTTGTTCTGCTCTTCAATTGTGGAGTGATGGCGATGCTGAAGCTCCATAATAGCTGAGCTTGTATCTATTTTGTTGTTTTTATCTTTTATATATTCGCTTATTCAGCAAAAAAGGATTTTCCTGTTCTAGTAGCTACCTTCCTACTCTTTGCTCACTCTCTGCCCGAGCAAATAAAATTTGCACCAACAAAGAGTGAGCAAAGAACAAGGGAGGACTGCTGGAGCAAGTAAACCCTACCCTATTGGGAATTAACAAGGAGAAGAGGGACTTGCTAAAGCAGGTAGCCGAGATTTAACAAAGAGAATGGAAACCTGCTACAATAGGTAAACCCTACTATGACAGGGAGCTAACAAAGAGCTATGCCAAACAAACTCAGTAACCATGGTAGAGGGGGAATTTATTGATGCACTGCTCTTGGTGTACTGGCGGAGCACGTAATAACTCCATCATAATATCATAAGTAATGGAAAGCTTATTACCCACAAATCTATTAAAATCCGACCTTATGTATGCCAAAGGCTCCTCACAGAACGTTTTTGATGTTGGTGACTACAGTTAATTGTCTATTTTGTGCTCCAGATATTATTATCTAATTAGACATTTAAGCACCCAAAGTAAGTCCATATATCATACACCGTACGCATCATTCTACAATCTGGACCGTCCATTGGCTGGCTGCCTTTTTAAGATTTTATGCTGCCAAAAATCAAAACATTGAATTGGCATCACCGTTTGATCAAATTCTATAAAGTTTTCAGCAATTGTCCTTAGATAGGATTATTGATCACAGAGATACGTTCTCCTTATTGACATCATGAAATAGCCAACCCTAGTATTGCGGAATTATTCGGTGAGGTTTAAATTCGGCAAGTTTGCAGAATTATTCAGAGGAAAAATGGACAGCAAAAAATAAGATTAAAAAATTTTAAAATCATGATTTAAAAATAAAAAAAAATCGGGTGTTATTCGTGAATTATTTGCGACTTTTTAAAAATTGGCGAAGTTTTGAAAATCTGCAAATAATTCGCAAGCTCTTAAATTAGCAAATTATTCAAGAAGTCGACGATTTTTGTGACTATGGTATTTGCTCACTTTGTCTCGATGAAACTTGGTCGATCCAACTATCTCATGAGGATCTCTCAATTTCTCCCTCCTTCGAAGTCCATTTTTTGAGGTTGCAATATTGTCAACGTCTCATTGTGTTGTTGAAGATGATGATCTTATTTCGTATATCATGACTCTTGAGTGCCGGTGTTCATATCACCGTTGACTCGAAGAATCTCTCGTTGTAATTTAAGGATGATGATCACAACAACGAAGCAGTCGGTAACGGTACAAGTTTGCCAATTGCCAACACTGCGGCTTATCTACCTTTTTTTTTTTTTTTGAGAGGATCTACCTTGTTACTCCATCTTTTAGTTTAAAACTTCAAACCATATCATAGGGTGGCATTATTTGCATCCGTTTCGCATTTTTTCAAATTCTATTTTTTTTAATACGCATTATATTTTTTATTAATGCCTGTTAATATAAATTACGCTTATTTATTGGATGTAAATATTTTTTTATGTCCTTTTTTTTATTATCATATTACGCGTTTCTATCCTACCCCACATTTGTTTAATGGTATGATATAATCAACTATACATCTTCATTAATTTTTCAGATTTTGAAGTTTAGTTTTTAATTTAATTGATAATATTATTAGTATAATTAAATATGCAGGCTTCAGATTTTAAAACCAAAATAAGGTTGACAATATTGTAACCTCAATGTCGCAAGTTCAAGCCGGCTCACCCATTAAAAAGTAAAAGATTTTCAAACCTAAATTTTTTCTAATTATTATTAAAAAATCAATAGTAACATGTTGCCTATTAGCATATTAATGTAATTAAATTTTGGCCCAAGCTGGCCTAACCCTCCCGTTGACAGCCTTACTTATGGTCTCTTTATCATTGGTGCCTCCGAATCATTTAGGAGTGGGTTTTAAATACAAATTTAAAACTTAAATCTGATCTATGTTATCAACATCTGATAGGCACACCATGATCTTAAAATCTCCATTGTCAGATTCAAATCAATCAATGATTTTCATCCATGAAAAACTGTGTGGTTCTTACTCCGAGAAATTATACATTAGAGCAAAGTGTTGCTAATCAAAATTTATTTATTTTTAATCAATGTTGTATGCTTTAAATCTTTTTGCAAACTTCAATAGAAGGTTATGTAAGCAAATACCATTGACTCTTTAACCTTCTAAAATCGTCTCAAATGAAAAAGTGCAATTGGTGTAAGGTTTACTTTCACTATACAACCACGGGGGTAGCCCGGATCGTTTGATGGTTTTACACCTTAAGGGCATCCCTTAGGGATTAGTTTAAGTGTAAGTTTGAGATTATCCTAAGTTATTAGAAAAAATAAAAAATAATAATAATTAAAAAAATATAGATATATTACCATAGATTTAGGGGTTGCTCGTAAAGAAGGTAGTATAAAAAACCTATTCTGTACACTTTCAAAAGTTTAATGGAGGCTTCAGCCCCACAATCCTTCCCCTATAGTGCCCATACATGTAGCTATTTTACATCATTTACAAATAATCTTACTATTACTCACATTAAATTAAAATTGATTAATAGTTATATATTAAATAAAAATTCCAGCAGTTTTCTAACGTTTGATATTATAATTTGAATGAAGAGAAAATTCCATGAGCCGGAAGGCAGCAGAATCACAATATATGATGCAATGGTTCAAATTTCAGCCTGAAATCTAATGCATCGGTTTCGGTGGCCCCCGAAACGAAATCTCCAAAATTTCGGTTTTGGTATCAAAGTAGTATATTATCGGCCAGTAATTTGCTACTTCTAAAAAAAATAAAAAAATAAAAAAATTGGCTTGGCCCTCAAAATTTCGGCTTCAAGCAAGACCAATTCGAAACGAAAACCGAAATTTTGATCCTTGCATGATGCCGTGCATATGTTTGTTTTCTCATACAAATACATACATCACATATGCTATGTTACAAGTTACAACTATCAGGCGGCCACCCGATTTAACATGTGTGGTGATATTTTAAGGTAATTTTATTATGACTTGCACACCCCACTAAATTTGTCGTGCACCCACCCTGATAGGCTGCACCTTGTTTTCTTCTTCTATTAAAAGTTTATCTATCCAGTGACCGAAGTTCTTCTCTGCCATTAATTTTCAGCATTTTTTAGGGTTTATTCAGCGACTGAAGTTTTTTTCGGCATTTTTGAACCACATTTTCCAGGATTTATCCACCAACAGTATAGTATGACTCTTATGCATTGCTATGATTGCCAACATCAGACATGTTCTTGCCCAAGCAAGGCATGAATTAGATGAGAGATGGTAGTCATTAGAACCTTCTTATTCTCTAACTCCCCGAAGATCGAAAGCCGAATTTTCATGGCCCTGATTTTGCTCTTCACTGTCATTGATTTGGTTGATTTTAACAATAGAGACTACAAAAGATTATATATGTTTCGAGAAAACAGAAGCCCAATTCTTCATATTTATGATTCGAAAGGTTGAAATTTTGAAAACACCAACAAATGAAAACTCAACAGATAAAATATTGCAAAGTTGATTTGCCGTGAACGAGTATTAGAGAGGTTGATGGCTAGAGACAGGGATGGAGCTAGAAACTTTCATGGGAGGGGGCCAAATTATGAACAAGAAATATATAATATTATAAAAAATAAATATAACATTCATTTACTGTTAACAAAATTAAAAGAAAAAGAAGAAATCTTTTGTTTATATATATTCGTACACTTATCAATAGACATTAGGGCCAATCTGCCATAGTTGGGAGCCATATTAATTAGGCTAAGCCTCAATTTTAACTTTTAAGATTTGTTTGGATCAAATAGTAGGAAAATGGCATTTCGATGGCCTAATTATGTGTCACAGAGAGAGAAAGGTGTCTTAGGATATGATTTGTGTCAGAGAGAGAAAGTTGTCTTAGGATATGATTTAAGAAGAAAGGTTTTAGGAAGGTGGTTGAACTATTGCTGCTAAAATATAGGAGAGATTGAAGTAGCATATTTGGTTGAGACGCCTAAAAGATAGGAGAGGGGAGACGCCTAAAAGATAGGAGAGAGAGAGAGAGAGAGAGAGAGAGAGAGAGAGAGAGAGAGAGCTTAGTTGTGCATTTATTTAGACGGGGCCAATCATTTTTGCGCCTAACAAATAAGTAAGATAGATTAAAGAGAAAGAGAAAAAATTTAATAAGCGGGGGTGGCCGTGGCCCATATTAGCCCCCCCTTGGCTCCATCCCTGGCTAGAGAAGAAAGGTGGGATGAGATTATCTGAAAATCGAAAACAAAAACTTAAAAAAAATTAAATGGGTACAACTTTTTTATTGCCCAACTCAATTGGTGCTTTTACTTAGGGTACCTCTCACATTTATTGAAAGCGCCCACGCTCAAGGCTTCCAGCCCACAAGCAATGTGGGACTATCATTCACGCTGCCTCACGGGTCTCTCTACATCCCTGTGGTACCTGCTCTAATATCATGTAGAGTTTTAGGTGCCTAACTCAACCTCACAAAATCGGCTTGTAAAATATAGCTTAAGGCTTCACAGCCCACATGCGATGTGGGACTATCATTCATTAAATGCCTAGTTTATCAAACTTAGAAGAATAAAAAAAAAAAAATAATAAAAAAAAAAAAAAAAAAAAAAAACGCTCAAGAACAATTATAAGCACCAGTCAACCCCCAAGAATTTAAGCATGTAATAAATTGTTCATTCGGCACCATAGGTGCATGCAGCCAAAACAAACTGAATTATATATGGAAGGGAATTATTTAGGGGATATTAGAAAAACATACCCCATTTCAAAAAGTTTCAAGGTATTATACCAAAAAAAAAATATTCTAGGAAAGAGGGTTTGCACAACTATTAGAAGTTCTAAGATCCGTGAGAACGAAAATACCTAATAGTATTGCTTGTAGTTGTGAGATTATGAAGTTACCCTTCTATTTAGAGGGGTAAAAGATTGGTTGCAAGTAGATGAAAAAGTTGATGCAAGTATATTAATTACTGAAGTTGCAACCTAGTTACAAACAGAGACACCAGCTGTTACTGTAACCCAATTTCAAGAGGAAGAAGACAGATATAGATTTGCTCCATCCAAGCCTCAAAGAAAAAACATCCAAGAAGCATAATAATAATTGGTTAGGAATGGTGGTCTGAAGCTCCTCTAATATGAAACTATATGATTTCCGTCGAAGGGAAAAGACAACCCTAAAAATCCCTCGAAACACTTATACTCGAGCCAAAAAATCCTTGGATTCTCCTCCAAATCACATTTCGATCAAAACCCTTAAGGATGGGTGTTGATTGGAGCAGCTAGGCGATGGAGAGGAGGGTGAGTTTTGGTTGAGAAGACGACCTGCGGGAGGTTGTGAGATTGTCTCCTAACATCCCCTTCTAAAATCCCCTCTAAATAGAAGGGTAATTTGGACTTCTCACATTTACAGGTCTAGTCAATGTGTGGATGCTTTTTTGTTTCATGGATATTAGAACTTCTAATTTCCGTGAAACACTATTTTCCTTGGTATAATGCCGTGAAACTTTTTCAAACGGGGGCATGTTTTCCTAAAGTCCCCAATTCATTTGGTGGGTCATCATACCATAATGGCTCATGTTAGAGGGTTTCCCTCCCTTTGTTTCTCCAAAGACCTAAAAAATTAATTAGGCCATTTATAAATAAGATCCCAAAAATCACTACAAAAATTAAGACCATTAACAAAAAACTAATTCTATTAGTCTTGTCGCTAGCAAAAATTGCTACTATTAGTCCACCGTTATCAAAAACTGCCTTAACAACAAGTACTGCTGAAACACCTTATTTTTGTTGAACGTCATCTAGGGCCGGCCTTGACATTTTGGGGGCCCAAGGAAAGTTCCTAAAATGGGGCCTTGTCTCATTATACTTTATAATATATATAAAATTTGGCACATATTTATTTTGACAAATAAAATAAGGGAGCCATTACTTACACACGTTTTTCAAGTGATTGCACCGAGTTTAAAGAAAGACTTGGTATTTTAGGGACATGTGACATGTAAAATTGCAATATGGGCCATCTGATTTGAAGCTCATGATCAATAGATCTCTGGGGCATAAAATTAGAGCAAAACACGATACTTGTCATATGATCTATTGTAGTCAACTGCTGAATTATATAGTAGCCTTGGACTCCATTTAATCAAATGATGAAAATTAATATTTTGTTATAATCTTTTGCAACTGATATCTTTAAATCATAGCCTTCAAATCAAATGGCTTAGATAGTGTTTTCATATAGAAGAGGTTGCCAAATTTGCAAATCTTTCTTTTAAATTCGGTGTAATCTGGTGCAATCACTTGAAAAGCGTGTGCAAGTAATGGCTCCCATAAAATAGTACTCATATTCTATTTTACTATATATATAATTTGAAATTTTAATTAAAAATTTAATACAAGTAAATATTAAAGGAAAATGCAATAAAAAAAAAAATGCAAAATTAAAAAAATTCAAATTGTGTAAGAAATTCTAGAAGAAAATGTTGAAGGAAGCCATCTATCATACGCCTTCTCTTCTTGAATCAAATAGCCTTTAAACAATTTTATGAGGCAATTATCGATCCCAATCCCTGATGAGAAAAGAGGGGGTTGGTGTCACGTTGACAAATGGCTGTAAAAAGACCCTGTTAATTTTCTAAAAGCTGACTCCAAATAGATGAGATAAGGTTATTATGATGATGATGATGATGATAATGAAACTATAAATGCAAAAAATAGTCTTAGATGGATCCTAATGCCTATTGTCTTTTATAGATCCTATGGAACAAGGTTCACTTGATTTATACATGTACTAATCCAATAGATCAATTAGTATTTGGTCAAATCTTCATTTTTTAAATAAAAGTCAATAGAACAAGACTTATACATATGATCATTTAAGTGGTCATATCTTCATGAAAATTTTGATCTGAACTCACGTAGAAAAAGGATTTTCCTAATCCCCTTAAAACTCATTGATTGGGTTGGATTAGACGATGGAGATTGTGTTTCACCTTGATCTTCCACACAATGGATCTTAAGACCATGTCTCCCACCTATCATATGGTTACTTTTATTCCACATGTCACATCCCCAAAACATGATCCTAAAGCCACATTTGAGCGTTACTTTTATTCCACATGCCATTGCACACAAGGTGCACTTTTTGGGGAAATGCCATATGTGACATGTGGAATCAAAAACTGACCGTCCGATAGGTGGTATATGGTCTCAAGATCCCTTGTGTGGAAGATCGAGGTTAAAAAATTCTCCATCGGTCTCTGATCTGACCCAATCAACGAGTTTTATGGGGTTACACACGTGAGAGCTTTCAGAAAACGTGTGGGTATAAACAGTCAAATAGACTTTTAAAGAAAATAATTAACTACTGTGATGAAAATGATAGAAATTCTAAATGAAATTTTAGCTCGAAAAGACACAAAAATTGGTATCGGGTAAGAGTAAGGTAACTAAATTCGGGGCCCTTTAGCTTTATAGAATTTTTTATTTTATAAAAATAACGCTATTTTTTAATGGGCAAATACGATTTGGGCGCCTCTAAAAATCGGAGCCCAAGGCTCTTGCCTGGCTGGCCTTGGTCCAGGGCCGGCCCTGACGTCATCTTCCCTCCAATTGTAAATGCCCGAGATTTGGATTGAAATCCAACATGTAGCATCGAACCTGTCGAAAGAGAACTTGGGCGCTTGAGCCCATCCAACATTGCAGAAATAAAGGGTGCTCTCAAAAATATTAACTCTAAATGACCAACCGAATTCGCCCTGCAGTGAAGGTCCATGGGAATCCCTCCTCCAAAAGAGTTCATGACGTGCATATGCTTCTCTTCTAAAGCATTTACACCCCTAGCCACAGCAAGAGACCCCACAAACCCAACACCAAGACGACAGCAACCAAGTAGCCATAAATTTTACTCATTTTGTTGCTACTTTTTTTTTGCTCTTGTTGATTGCTTCTTCTGTTTATTTATAATGAAACTGTGCATCATTTTTAGAAAGTCATAGCTAATTTAGAAAGTGTTCATCTTTAGAAAGAGGGAGCTAAATTTAGAAACTGTCCTATATATGTTTGCCATGTACAACTTCCATATATGTTTATGACTATATCATCTTCTGTTGATGTAAAAATCAGAATCAGATATTGTAATCTTCTATATATGTAAAAACAGAATTAGATCTTGTATCATCTTCTATATATATAAAATCAGAATTAGATCTTGGGCTGCATTCATGGATAGCCTACATAACAATCAATGAAGTGAATGGGGAGCCAAGAAAAGTGATAGATTCATAATTAATTCTCACTTTCTAAAGGTGGTACGCTGTTTGACTATATATAAACATGGGAACCAAGCAACAACAGCAAATACCAAGTACCAACAAAATCAGTAGAATTTCTAGCTACTTAGTTGTCGTCTTGGTGTTGGCTTTGTGCCATTCTCTTGTTCTAGCAAGAGATGTAAATGGTTTAGAAGTGAAGCACATGCAAGTCCTCAACGAATTGGGAGGAGGGCAGCCCATGTTCCTTCACTGCAAAGCTGCTGACACCGATCTCGGAGCCCACCAAGTGCCTGATGGAGGCGAATTCAGCTGGTCATTTAGAGTTAATATTTTTGAGACCACGCTTTATTTCTGTGCGGTTGGATGGGCTCAAGTACCCAAGTTCTGTTTCGACGTGTTCGTTGCTTCTAAACATCAATGCGGAATTACATGTAAGGTTGTGATCAAACCCTTGGGCATTTACAATTGGAGGGAGGATGGACAAGTTTGGGATCTGGCCAAAGTAAACTCTAGGATTCGGAGAGAAACATACTGAGGGAAACCTTCTAACATTAGCCACTATATATGATATGATAAGTTCAGATGTGCTTCAGCTTTTTATCGTATTGTTGTTGAGCACATGATTAAATTTGTACACCCCTGGTGGATGTTAGATGGACTTATTAACTACATGAGTAATTTCCTTCAAAGAGTCCATCTTTCTCTTTTCAATAACTTCGATTGAGGTTGCTGGGTCCTCACCCTTTTATCCTTTATTAAAAGGAAGAAGAACATATGTAGTGTACAAATCTTCTTTAAAAGAAATATGTAGTGTACAAATGAACATATGTAGTGTACAAATCTTCTTTAAAAGAAATAGGGTGTTGATCAACATTCGACTACCAAATATCAGTCATTTTGCTTGGTTATATGCACCTAGCTAGCCCCTGTTTTTGATAACTTGAAAATGTAAATTATTAGTAGAAAAAAAAGTTAGTTTTTATAGGTTTCTTTTTCGTTGTGTTAGGAGGAGAACGAAATGAATGAAAGTGAGCCCCCCATGCAAGAAATCAGTTTCGAAACACTAAGCCATTTTAGGCAGAAATCAATTCAACCGTTCTAATAGCAGAAACTGTGTTTCTCACCATGATATCAAACCTCTGACAATACCAATACATATCGGCGATATGTATCGGTTTCATCGAGAACTGATACCACCTCGATACAGGTATTGTGGTGGTATCGGTATCGGACAAATACAGGTCAGTATCTGCCGATACTGATTGATACAACTCTTTTTCTTTCTTTCATTTGATTTTTTCAAAAAATAAATAATAAAAAATTGGCCAATAGGGTACCAGCGATACCTTATCCGTATCAGCTGATACGTATCGGTCCAAGATGGACCGATACCAGATACCGAGTTTGATACCTTGTTTCTCACTAACACAAGAGTTTTTATCATTTCAATGCTATTTTGATAATTAAAAAATTCCCTTTTTCAAATAATAAGAACTATTATTTCACCCCTTTGATCAAAAATATTTTTACCAGATTCTTTTCCAAATAAACTAATCAAACGTGAGAAATTAATTTTCAATTGAAATCATTTCCCAAACAACCTAATCAAATCACAAAAATTTCGTTTCCACGGGAAATCATTTCGCAAGCAATTAACTAAAAAATTGATTTCATTTCTCTTTCAGAGCTTCCCTGCTATCAAACAAACCCTAAGTGCAAGAATGAAAGAAGCAAGAAATGAACAATTTAACACATGATTAAACTTCAGTTTATTCACATATAATCAATTTCCTTTTCAAAATGTAGTCAAACTAGCGGAACACATGAGAATTACACGGAAGAGAAAGCAAACATATGCATTGCATTATGTTTCGAGATGATGTTGCCTTAATTGCTGCTAGTGGATTTATCTGTCTCTACAAATGATATAATGCCATTTCAAATATGTGAAAATTTCCAAAAGAGTAAGTGTGAAGACCCAAAATCTAAAGATCCAAACCCATTACTCGACCCGACCTGACTCGATTTGACCCATAAGCACACACACATTATCCTAGATAGACTATACACCCTAACCTTTCACTTATAACTTAAATCCCAAAAATCAAAACCCATGTGCAACAGCCGAACCGTTTTCTTCTTTTTCAATTTTGTAACGCCATAACGTTCGCTCCATTACTAAGATTTATTTCAAAAATAATGAACGGTCACACACCCAGCCTATAAATAGAGAGCTTTCCTCTTATTTCACACCAAACTTCTTTAAGTTTTTCTTCTCTTCTTTCTTAAGGTATGTTTCTTTTAGTTTATTTTAATTAATCTTTGTAAATCTAGATTTTTAGTTTATTTTGATCATATAGTTAAATTTCTGGATTTATAAATTATTTTAATGCTGGTAAATCTGTTTTTATTCTAGTTCTATATATTGTATACTTTATCTTTTAATTTCTACTTTTATATTCTAAAATTTTTAGGGAAATATTGGTTGTAATTCTAGTTTAGATTATGGCTGTATTTTATATTTTAAATTCCAATTTTTGTATTTTCAAATCCTAAATAGGTTTCATATTGAAATTAGGGTTATTATGTTAGCCTCATATTCTGAAATTACATTCTGGGTTATATTTTGATATTCTAATATTATACTTAAACTCCGATCTTATACTACTGATATTATATTTTTATAGTCTAATTTTATATTTTAGTTTTAGTTCAGTTTTAAAATCTGAAATTATATTATGTTTTATTTAGGATTATAATATGATTTTTTTTATATTCTAGTTTTAATTAGCTATAAACTGATTAATATTATGGCTTTTACATTCGGACAGTTTTATTTTCGCTTTTATAGTATGAGATTTTTAAATTTTAATCTAACTTTATAATCTAATTTAGCATTTTCTATTCGGCTTTTTATTTTAGTTTTATAATATGAAAATTATATTTTAATTCTAGTTTTCATGCTGGTTTATAACCTGAAATTATATTTTTAATTCTGGTTTTTATGCTAGTTTTATAACCTGAGATTATATTTTTTAACTCTAATTTTATGTTGATTTTATATAATTATATTAAATCAGGTTCTGAGATTAAAAAGGATTTAAAAATTATTTGTTTAATCAAGGGTTTTAAAACTGATTATAATAAATCACATTGTTTAAAATTAAGGATTTTCGGTATCAAATATTTTCTAAAATAGAAATTCGAAATAACTCAATAAAACGCAACCTAAAATCGATAACCTACCGTAGTTCGTTCTCTCTTTTTGACCACTTTCCCTTGTACCAAGATAACCATCGGAACCATGACACTTCACACTATCCTCACAAGACCCCTGAATCCGATGGTTGAGGCAAGTAGCCTATCTCATAGCATGTTTTTAAGCACATACCTTATTAGTAATGATGCTTTTATTTTGCATAGCATATACTATAATAATGATAAGTAGATGGTTGAATGGTTAATGATAGTATGAATAATCCTAGAATTGTCTTGTTCAGTCATGATTATTTTATTTTGATTAATGTTAGAAAAATATAAATGTCGTAAGCATTGTATATTCGATTTCTCTCTCATATAATCTCATTACCTTAAATTATCATCCTAATTTAGAATGAGAATTAATAAAGCATATTGGATAAGTTTTCCAAACGAAATTGATATGAATGACTTTAGAAATGATGATATGATATTTGCTTAAGATCCCCATGAGGCCGCATGGTAGTATTAGATGAACGGATCCATTTGTGTACTTTTGTAATACGAAGTAAATCCGTCAAACCGGATCGACACGATTGACAATGGGATTGATGAAAATATAAAACCCTCCTTTGTGACTGGTATCTATAATGAATGATGAATGATGATATGAATGCAATTACACTTGGATTAGTGCTATTATTTAACAATTGTAAAATATATGTAGTACAATTGTAAACTAAGTTATTTTTTCTCTTTTTCTTTATATTAAAGCATAAGATGATATAGTTGATGGTATTTAGTATTTGTTATGAAGTTCTTAATTTGAAACTGATAAAATTGATGCAAGAGTTATATTATTTATTGGGGGTTACTTGTTGAGTTTTATCTCACCCCCGTTGCTATTTCAGAGACCTGACCTCGTGGCTCAGAAGCTGCATTTCAGGAAGAGACTCTAAAAGACTTGTTGGTTTAGCCTTAGTTAGGAGTTGTTTAACATTGTAATTTGAAATAAATGTAACTTTAAAATTTATTAATAAGAATGAATTCTTGTATTTCCTTTATTTAAATTTTGATTATTGAATACGTTCATGTGCCGAAATAGATCATGTATCAGATTTTGGGGCGTGACAATTTTGTATCAAAGCTCCAGTTTAGCAAAACCTTAAGTGACCTTAGGTTGTGGACCCATAAGTTAGAAATATTACTTATAGAGATTAACTTGGGTATTTTCTTAGTTACCAGAAAATGGTGATAATGCATCATACTGCTAGAAAGAGTTGCGTTAGGAGTCCACATACGCCGCCTCAAGAATGGAATGAGTCTAGTATGAATGCAAGGCATGTTAGTTACCCATCTTCGTCTGAGTCCTCTAACGAGCCTTACTACACACCAGGACTCGGAGAAGTAATAGAAATCTCTAACGATGAAGACGTCGAAGTAGGACCTGTTTATACACCGTCTGAGTACATCATATTATCTGACGACGATGATGTAGATGATGGGTTGGAACTGATGGAAGAAGAAGAAATATTTGATTACAACCGGGAGGAAATATCTGCTTCTTCTGAGAATGAAGAACAAAAAGAAGTCGATGCCTCTTCGGATGATGAACCTGAAGAAATAGAGAAATATGACCCAGTCGAGGCTGAGATAATAAATATCTCAGATGATGAATAGATTAGTAATATCTAGAATAAATTAAGTTGAAGTTTAAGATGTAATTTATTTTTCAATAAACTATGTTATATGTAACAGCTTTTAGATAAATAAATTGGATGAAAATTTTATGAAGTATCTTTTTACGACCTTTGATTTACTTTAAAATTTTTCATTACTAGATGGCTGAATAAAACCTTACTACACCTGCCACTAACTCGACTACTATCGAGAAGGTATTAGAGGGAATGCAAACAATTCTAGCAACCATGGTCCAGAAAGGAATAAATTTCACATCATCTGACTCCACTCACCACGACGCTGGAGTGGGACTCGAAAGACTAAAGAAGATGAACCCTCCGATCTTTAGTGGATCGACCAATCCTTTAGAAGCTGAACAGTGGATAGAAGATATTGAAAATATCTTCCTGGCAATGAAGTGTACAGAGGAGATGAAGGCTACCTATGCTGTTTTCTTATTGGCTGGGGAAGCTAAGAGGTGGTGGAAAATGATGTTGAGATCTCAAGTAGAGAATGAAGAGGGGATAGTATGAGAGAAGTTTTCAAAGTTATTTTTCGAGAAGCATTTTTTGAAGCACATTCGGCAAAAGAAGGAAAGTGAGTTTCTTACGCTGGAGCAGGGTAATCTGAGTGTCCCAGATTATGAAGCCAAGTTCGTTGACTTAGAAAGACTTTTTCGGCACCCTCTTTTAGATGCGGAGAGAGCAGAAAAGTTTGACAAGGGTCTTAAATCCAATATTCGTACGCGCACTTCCATGTTCTTTTCGAAAGATTATGCCTTGCTAGTTCGACGAGCCCTGAAGGCAGAAGAAGATTTTTGAGAAATTTGTGAGTTTCGCGTGAAGAAAAGGGAGTTGTTGGGCAATAATAGTAAGGCATCAGTTACGCCAAATAATAACTCTAAACGACCGCGATTCGAAGGCTTGTAGGCCGTTGCTCTACCTAGTCCCTCATGCACAATGCGTGGAAGGCAGCATGGTACCACACCCTGCAATATAATGAATGCAACTTATTTCAATTGTGGAGAGTCGGCGCATGTGTCTCGAACATATTCAAAACCAAAGAAGACTTGCAATAGTTGCGGAAAAGTGGGACATATACAGAAATATTGTGGGGTGATGAGGAATGCTCAACCTATTCGGCAGCAATGCCCGTAGCAGCAGCAGTTTCTACAGCAACAACAATGACAACAACAACTAGTGCAATATCAACCACGCCAAGGCAATCAACAATCCACTCAGCAGCGATCTATTCCGCAGCAACGTCGAAACCTTCGAGGACAAGTGTTTGCCTTAACTCATAAGGAGGCAGAAACCTTAGAGAACGTTATTCAAGGTACCTTATCCATCTCTGAGAAAGCTACTAAAGTTTTGATTGATTCTAGTTCATGTCATTCTTTTACTTCACTAGCATTTGCTAAATATTTGAAACCTGTGCCACAACATCTAAAATTTTCACTCTCAGTATCTACATTACTTGGGGATTCGATAGTTACCAACGCAATATATAGAGAGTGTACAGTTAATGCAGAGGGTAAAAACCTACCAGTCGATTTAATTTTGCTTGATATGTCTAACTTTGATGTTATCTTGGGTATGGATTGGCTCTCTACTTACCATGCTAGTATCGATTGTTTTAGAAAACAAGTCCGTTTTCATATTAAAGGTCAGCCAAGGTTCTCCTTCAAAGGGAAAGTGATGAATTCTCAATTTCCTGCAATTTCTGCCATCAAGGAAAGAAGACTTCTTAATAAAGGTTTTTAGGGTTTCCTAGCATATGTTCTTAGTGAAGAAATGAAGAAAGAGTCCAAAACTTCTAGTATTCCCATTGTTTCTAAATTTCTCGACGTCTTTCGTGATGATCTTCTAGGGTTACCTCCCTCTCGCGAGATTGACTTCACCATCGATGTACTACCAGAAACAGCTCAAATCTCGAAAGCTCTATATCACATGGCTCATACAGAACTGTAAGAATTGAAAAAATAATTAGAAGAATTGTTAGAGAAAGGGTTTATTCGACCAAGTGTTTCACCGTGGGGTGCTCATGTTCTGTTCGTGAAGAAAAAAGATGGGACTATGTGGATGTGTATTCATGGATTTGATGAATAGAGTTTTCAAACCTTTCTTAGATTATTTATATTTATCGACAATATACTGGTCTACTCAAAGAATCGTGAGGAGCACCTGAAGAAAGTATTGGAGACACTGCGAGAGAATAACCTTTACGGAAAGCAGAGTAAATGTGAATTCTGGTTAAATAAGGTCTTATTCTTAGGTCACGTAGCTTCTGGAGAAGGAGTATCTATCGATCCAACCAAGATTAAAGCAGTCGTAAATTAGGAGAAGCCGCAAAATGTAACAGAAATAAGAAGTTTTATAGGCCTAGCAGGGTATTACCTACGATTTGTGAAGGAATTTTCAAAGATCGCACTTCTAATGACTAAACTCACTAGAAAAGGTATCAAATTCATTTGGACGGACGGGTGCGAATAAAGTTTTCAAGAATTGAAGAAACGGTTGACATCAACAACAATCTTGGCAATTCCATCAAGAAGCGGAGGATTCCAAGTTTGCAGCGATGCATCAGGACGAGGTTTAGGCTGTGTACTTATGTAAGATAAGAAGGTCATTGCCTACCCATAAAGACAGCTGAAGCCTCATGAACAAAACTACCCAGTTCACGATCCGGAGCTTGTAGTGGTTATCTTTGCCTTAAAGATTTGGAGGCATTATTTGTACAGAGAGAAGTTCGAAATCTTCACTTATCACAAGAGTTTCAAATACCTCTTTACACAGAAGGAACTAAACATGCGCCAACAACGTTGGATGAAATTTCTAAAGGACTACGATTGCACCATTCAGTACCATCCCGACAAAGTGAATGTAGTAGCGGACGCATTGAGTCGAAAATCCTCGAGGACACTCGCCACACTCATGGTCAACAAGTGGAGACTGCATGAGGATTTTGGGAATCTGGGGGCAACCATCTGAGAGGAAGAATTGAAGCTCTTATGTGCTAATCTAAGCATTCAATCGACCATCATTGAGAAGATAAAAGAAAATTAAGTAATTGACCCTCAAATGATAGAGCTGATGGACTACGTGAAAAAAGGAGAAAAGATAAAATTCAGAATATGTGCAGATGGTTCGTTGCAATATAGAGATCGGTTATACTTACCAAGAAGTTCTGAGCAGAAGAATGAACTGTTGGATGAAGCCCACAAGTCTCGATATAAAGTACATTCGGGAAGTACGAAGACGTACCAGGATTTAAAGTGGCACTTCTGGTGGAACAACATGAAGAGAGAAATTTTTGAATACGTATCAGGATGTTTGTCATGTCAGCAAATTAAAGCCGAAAATAAGAAATCAGCAGGATTGTTGCAACCTTTGCCAATACCGGAGTAGAAATGGGTGCGGATCAATATGGACTACGTCACCTAGCTGCCAAGAATAAAGAGCGATCGCGATTTAATTTGGGTGATAATAGACGGACTTACTAAAAGCGCACACTTCTTACCTGTCAAGAATGCC
Source organism: Chloranthus sessilifolius (assembly GCA_021018995.1). Taxonomy (NCBI): domain Eukaryota; kingdom Viridiplantae; phylum Streptophyta; class Magnoliopsida; order Chloranthales; family Chloranthaceae; genus Chloranthus; species Chloranthus sessilifolius. The sequence continues at coordinate 142,423,201 of CM037587.1, forward strand.
CAAACGGTGGAAAATCTCGCGAAGATATATATTAAAGAGATTATCCGATTGCACGGGGTACTAGTAAAGATCGTGTCAGACTGGGATTCAAAGCTTACGTCAGGACTTTAGAGGAAGTTACAGGAAAAGTTAGGCACCAAGCTACAGTACAGCATCGCTTTTCATCCAGAAATTGACGGACAGGTTGAAAGGATAATTCACATGTTAGAAGATATATTACGAGCTTGCACGCTGAACTTCAAAGAAAATTTGGACCATCATTTGTCGTTCATTAAGTTTGCCTATAACAACAGTTATCACGCAAGTATCCAGATGGCACCCTTCGAGGCACTCTACGAAAAACTTTATCGATCGCCTGTATATTGGGAGGAACTCGGAGATCGAAGTCTGCTTGGACCAGAATTGGTGAAAGAAACACGGAAAAGATTCAAATCATTTGAGAGCATCTCATTGCTGCTCAGAATCGATAAAAGAGTTATGCAAATCGGGATCGCCGAGAGCGTCAATACGAAGTTGGAGATCACGTGTTCCTGAAGGTATCACCAACTAAAGGAGTTTTGCGATTTGAAAAGAAAGGAAAACTCAGTCCTAGATCCATCGGTCCGCTCGAAATCCTAAAGAAGATTGGAAAGGTCGCTTATCAACTGGCTTTGCCTCCATCACTAGCCAACGTACAGAACGTCTTTCACGTGTCTATACTGAGAGATTATAAATTTGATCCCACACACGTGTTAGACACTAACCTCTAGAAGTACAAGAAGATCTATCTTTCGTGAAAGCCCCAACGCAAATCATCGATTGGAAAAGTCACGGTACGAGAAGCAAAAAAATTTCTCGAGTAAAAGTTTTGTGGCAGCATCACTCCGGAGACGATGTAACATGGGAACGTGAAGACGAGATGCGCCAGATGTACCCACACCTGTTCGAAAATACTTAAGGTAAATTTCGAGGACGAAATTCTTTTTAGGGGGAAAGAATGTAAAGACTCAATATCAAAAGATCCAAACACATTACTCGACCCGACCTGACCCGATTCGACCCATAAGCACACACACATTAACCTACATAGACTATACACCCTAACCTTTCTCTTATAACTTAAATCTCAAAAATCAAAACCCATGCACAGCAGCTGAACCGTTTTCTTCTTCTTCAATTTTGTAACGCCATATCGTTCGCTCCATTACTCAGATTTATTTCAAAAATTTTGAACGGTCACACACCCAGCCTATAAATAGAGAGCCTTCCGCCTCTTATTTCACACCAAGCTTCTTCAAGTTTTTCTTCTCTTCTTTCTTAAGGTATGTTTCTTTTAGTTTATTTTAGTTAATTTTTGTAAATATAGATTTTTAGTTTATTTTGATTATATAGTTAAATTTCTGATTTTATAAATTATTTTAATGCTGATAAATCTATTTTTATTCTGGTTTTATATATTGTATACTTTATCTTTTAATTTCTACTTTTATATTTTAAAATTTTTAGGGAAATACTGGTTTTAATTCTAGTTTAGATTCTGGTTGTATTTTGTATTTTAAATTCTAATTTTTATATTTTCAAATCCTAAACAGGTTTTATATTGAAATTAGGGTTATTATATTAGCCTCATATTTTGAAATTAAATTTTGGGTTATATTTTGATATTCTAATATTGTACTTAAACTCTGATCTTATACTACTGATGTTATATTTTTATAATCTAATTTTATATTCTAGTTTTAGTTCAGTATTAAAATCTGAAATTATATTCAATTTTATTTAGGATTATAATCTGATTTTTTTTTTATTCTAGTTTTAATTAGTTATAAACAAGTTTATATTCTGGTTTTTACATTCGGATAGCTTTATTCTGGTTTTTATAGTCTGAGATTTTTAAATTTTAATCTAACTTTATAATCTGATTTAGCATTTTCTATTCGGGTTTTTCTTTTAGTTTTATAATCTAAAAATTATATTTTAATTCTGGTTTTCATAATGGTTTATAACCTGAAATAATGTTTTTAATTCTAATTTTTATGCTAGTTTTATAGCCTGAAATTATATTTTTTAACTCTGGTTTTATACTGATTTTATATAATTATATTAAATCAAGTTCTGAGATTAAAAGGATTTAAAAATTATTTGTTTAATCAAGGGTTTTGAAACTGATTATAATAAATCATGTTGTTTTAAATTAAGGATTTCCGTTATCAAATATTTTCTAAAATAGAGATTCGAAATAACTTGATAGAACCCAACTTAACATCGATAACATACCGTAGTTCGTTCTCTCTTTTTGACCACTTTCTCTTGTACCCAGATAACTATTGGAACCATAAAACTTCACGTTGTCCTCACAAGACCCCAGAATCTGATGGTTGAGGCAAGTAGCCTATCCCATAGCATGTTTTTAAACATGTACCTTATTAGTAATGATGCTTTTATTTTACATAGCATATACTATATTAGTGATAAGTAGATGGTTGAATGATTAATGATAGCATGAATAATCCTATACTCATCTTGTTCAATCATGATTATTTTATTTTGATTAATGTTAGAAAAATATAAATGTCGTAGATATTGTATATTCGATTTATCTCGCATATGATCTCATTACCTTGAAATATCATACTAATTTAGAATGAGAATTGATAAATCATATTGGATAAGTTTTCGAAACGAAATTGATATGAATGACTTGACTTTAGAAATGATGATATGATATTTGTTTAAAATTCCCATGGGGCCACATGATAGTATTGAATGAACGGATTCATTTTTGTACTTTCGTAATACGAAGTAAGCCCGTCAAACCAAATCGACACGATTGACAATGGGATTGATGAAAATATGGAGCCCTCCTTTGTGACTGGTATCCATGATGAATGATGAATGATAATATGAATACAACTGCATTTGGATCGGTGCTATTATTTAGCAATTGTACAATATATGTAGTGCAATTGTAAATTAAGTTATTTTTATTTTTTTTCTTTATATTGAAGCGTAAGATGATATAGTTGATGGTATTTCTTATTTATTATGAAGTTCTCAATTTGAAACTGATAAAATTGATGCAAGAGTTATATTATTTATTGGGGGTTACTTGTTGAGTTTTATGTCACCCCCGTTGCTATTCCAGAGACCGGATCTCGTGGCTCAGAAGCTGCATTTCAAGAAGAGACTCTAGAAGACTTGTTGGTTTAGCCTTAGTTAGGAGTTGTTTAGCGTTGTAATTAGAAATAAATATAACTTTAAAATTTATTAATGAGAATGAACCGTTGTGTTTCCTTTATTTGAATTTTGATTATTAAATACGTTCATGTACTGAAATAGATAATGTATCGGATTTCGGGGCGTGACAGTAAGAGATTTTTTTTTTTGGTAATTCAACTTGAGGTTGAGAGATTTCAAAATTTTCGAGCAACCTTCAAAAATTGGCCATGATTCAAATTGGGATAACTCTTTCCTTGCTCTGGCTAGAAAATCCCCCAGTTGATTAAGCTCTAACCAAGAGTAAGAGATCTTCGGGTGAAAATAAGAAACACAGTGAACATGTTAACTAATCGATTACGATAAATTAGATGGGATTTTGTAATTTTTTCTTTTGCATTACCTTACTGCCAATCAATTTTAGTAGGCATGTTATCAGTCACATGGAACATGATTTAATAGAAAAAGTTAAATTCTTTTAAGATTTTTTTTAGCCTTTTATTTGATGGATCAATGATGGATAACACCCACCCAATTTAGTGTATTGAATTGAGCACTTTTGACTATATTTTAAACGGTAGATATGCATTGGAATATGCCCAAACTTTTTGGGTAGTACCTGATCGCCTCTGGGCAAGTTCCCGTGGCACCCAATCCTAGATGGGTGCCACGTGCATGGAGCCCATGGACCAATAAGCATTTTTTTCTAATATTGCAAAAGCATTATTTTCCTAAATTTGTTTGAAGTAGGTATGCTTTTCTAAAATTGATTGAAAGAAGGCATGTTTTTCTAAAGAGCCCATTTCGAGAAAATATCATCATTAATAAATTTTATTTTAATGAGTATGACATTAAGAATAATGAGAAATGATTTGAAATTGCTATATGTAAGGGTGCTAAAGATGATAATTAAGAAATTGCATAGTGAGAGGAAACCCCTTACTCCTATATGCACTCCATTTGAGCAGATGTTAGATGGTAAAAAAATTTAGGAGTGATAAACTATATATATATATATATATATATATAGTTAATGATTAGGCTACACTCCTGCTATTGAAGTTTGTAAATGAATTTGCAAAGCCCCGACCCAAATTCTTCTAAGGTTGCTGAGAGTATTTTTCTCATATTTTATATTGAGCGGTTATACTTTGTATTAGATATAAACTCTAATTATAGATTAGAGTTATATTAAAGGAAAACTCAATTTCTTCATTGAGTGAGGTGAGATCTGAGAGATTGGAACATGATTTAATAGAAAAAGTTAAACTCTTTTAAGATTTTTTTTAGCCTTTTATTTGATGGATCAATGATGGATAATACCCACCCAATTTGGTGTATTGAATTGAGCACTTTTGACTATATTTTAAACAGTAGATATGCATTGGAATATGCCCAAACTTTTTGCGTAGTACCTGATCGCCTCTAGGCAAGTTCCCGTGGCACCCAATCCTAGATGGGTGCCACGTGCATGGAGCCCATGGACCAATAAGCATATTTTTCTAATATTGCAAAAGCATTATTTTCCTAAATTTGTTTGAAATAGGTATGCTTTTCTAAAATTGATTGAAAGAAGGCATGTTTTTCTAAAGAGCCCATTTAGAGAAAATATCATCATTAATAAATTTTATTTTAATGAGTATGACGTTAAGAATAATGAGAAATTATTTGAAATTGCTATATGTAAGGGTGCTAAAGATGATAATTAAGAAATTGCATAGTGAGAGGAAACCCCTTACTCCAATATGCACTCCATTTGAGCAGATGTTAGATGGTAAAAAAATTTAGGAGTGATAAACTATATATATATATATATATATATATATATATATATATATATATATATATATATATATATATATATAGTTAATGATTAGGCTACACTCTTGCTATTGAAGTTTGTAAATGAATTTAGCTAAGTTAAAAGATGGATACTTATATCATTTGTTGAGATCGTACCTTGAATTTTGTTGGCAGTTTTGATCAATAGGTTGGATTGTATACCATGCCACAGTTGCGCAGAGCCCCTACCCAAATTCTTCTAAGGTTGCTGAGAGTATTTTCCTCATGTTCTATATTGAGCGATTATACTTTGCATTAGATATAAACTCTAATTATAGATTAGAGTTATATTAAAGGAAAACTCAATTTCTTCATTGAGTGAGGTGAGATCTGAAAGATTTGTAATGCCTGTTTTAACAGATTAGTGAAAGGACTCAACATCACTCATGGACGTAGGCAAAAATCTTTTACGTTTTGCTTGTTTTGTGTGTTTTTTATTTTCATATTTTAAAAAAATTAAAAATACACACGTATTTGTGGAGAATGTGCATTATGTGTGCTTCATGAGGGAGTTTGGTAAGATGAGTGATGAAGAAAATTTGCGGAGAAATGAATTTGTGTGTGGATTTACTTTGCAAAATCAGATATTAAGGTGGATGAGATGGTGATCTGATGGCAAGGCGACGAACATGTATTGACAATTGAAGTCTCTCATGAGAAAGGATTTGTGTGACATTGAATATCATTTTATTATTTTTTTCTATTTTATGAATAGGGGAGGTAGGGCTGTCAACAAGATGACTTAAGTCGGATCGGGCTAAAATTTTGGCTACGTAACAAGAAATTGACATGTGAAACCAGACTTGATCACCTGACCTGTTGGTCGAGAGTATATGCCGGATCTGACTTCGAAAATCTGGCCAGACTCAACACCCAACTTGAAAGCGTCGGGTCGGGTCGACCCAGAGTAAGGGGTCCTTAGCCCCGCTTAACAATAAAAAATAGTTGTATCCTTACTACTATTATAAAGTAAAAATAGTTTCGGTAATATTTTATTTTCACAAGTATTAGGACTAAATTGTTCCTACCTAGCCTAAATTGCCCATAAAAAATCCTTTTTTAGGTTTTATCCAAAACTGTCAAATTTTGTTTTCATATGTATTAAGATTAAATTGCTTCTACCTAGCCTAAATTGCTCCTTAAAAACCTTTTTTTAGATTTTATCCAAAACTTTTCTCCGTATATATCTCCTCTTTAAAATGACAATATATCCTCTCACATGGAATTACTTATATTAATTATCTCCCATTTCAACTCTTCCACTTAAAACGGCAATGTGCCCTCTCTCATAAATTTCTCCTCCTTAAAAGTGCCGCGCTTCACATAGAATCAACAACAATGTATCTATTTAACTAGTTCATTCAACAAGGGACATGATCACGCTTACTGGAGGTTTAGTTTATGATTTCATGTGTCAAAGATTCCAAAAAATGACTCCAAACACGATCTCCATCAACTGATTCGAAGGAATCAATGCTATTCAAGTGGTCTAGGACGTCGACACTTTCAGTAAACAGGTGAGTGCAAACAAAGGCACCTTTTGACTTTTGACATTCTCAAAAATTTGTGAGTAAATGTGTTTTTACCATCTCTTCCAACGCGACATGGTTGCTTTGAATGAGACGATAGAGATCGTTTTTCCGTCTCAATCTTCCAATTAACATATCTTGAGATCATGAGGGTTCTATGAGGAATTTTTTTTTTAAAGACGATATCTATACTATGTGGAACGCCATCTAAAGACGATGTCTATACCATCTAAGCTTGGTTTAAAGACGGTGATGTAAATAACTTTGGTGCCAAAGATTGACACAAAATAAAATTTCTATCCGTTAAATCTTTGAGGGCTCTTATACTAAAAACTATTGACTATTTTGAATAAGATGGTATAGATTACTTTTCGACTCATTTTTTTTGAGATCATAGATTTGCTATCAAATGGCCAATCTCTATTTTATACAACGCACATTCTAAAAATGTGACCAAAAATCATGTCACAACCATCACGCTAAACCATAATTTTTAGGTCACGTTTTGAGATGTGTGTCATATGCTCATATGAAACAAAATTGGTGATATGCCCATGATGTCATGATCAATTGTGTGGAAGACTGGGGTAAAACTAGGTCTTCATTTAACCTCAAGGGGTTAGACAAGCTGGCCAGGTACCTGCTTCCAAAAGTAGGAGACCTAAGTTCGAATCCCCTCCTCCCTTGAGGCCACCCTAGGGATTTATATAATGTGTTGACCCGACATGTGCTAAATTTAGGCCCCTGGGTTTAGGCGGGTGCTCTAAGAGGCCCGGATACCCAGGTTATCAAAAAAAAAATTAGATCTTTATTTTCTCATCTAAAGCAATGATTTGGTAGGTGCAAATAAAGGTAAAATCATTTATCTTAGACTTTGAGTCATTATTAGAAACTTAATCAACTTTCATTATTAAATAAAATTGAAGTGGATGCCATTAGATGGTGAAAGCTTTCGATTCCAAATAGCATATATCCTCAAAAGTGGCCTTAAGCACTCAGGTGCCTTAAGCCTAATTTTTAGGTCACTTTTTAATATGTGTGCCGTATGAAATAAAAATTAATGGTATGCCAATGATGACTTGATAATAAAAGACTGGGGCAAAAAAAAATTTCATTTTCTCATTTAAAGTAATGAATGGTCTTTAGTGTAAGTGTAATAGCCCGAAAAAAAATCACGCAAAACTATGACCTTGGGATCCGTGCCCGATTGGTCACAAGTTTGACCAATCAGGAGATCATGAGTTAGCATAGAATGTGATGAACGGACGAGATGTGATAGTTTGAGTGATTATGTGGTGTGTGATGTAAATGAGAAGTCACTTACACCTACTGCGGTGTATGTGCTCAACACACAAAGAGGGAGATAGATAAAAAGGGTTTAATAACCCTAGATGGGTATTTTGGGTTGTTGAAAGAGAGTAAAGAAGAGAGAGAGAGTCAAGAGAGTGATTAATGCAAGGAGTGAATGCTAGTTGAGGAAGAGAGATTCAAGCAATAAACGCCGGATTCGACGCAAGGGATCTGTTAGAACAAAAGCTGGAAACCCTAGCCTTCCAATCATTGATTTGAAATCAACTTGAGATCTATTCAAGGTAAAATTTTTGTAAATAAGATACATAGATTATAGGGGTTAAGTTGTGGTTAAATGTGGGTTAAATCATAGGATAATGGCTTAGAAAAATAGAGGAAAAAGTATGGAAGAAGATTGGGAAGAACAGCTCGAAAGGGGCTGAATCTGACAATTTCGATTAATCGAAATTGGGTTTCTATTAATCGAAATTGGCCAGGAAGTTGAAAGGTCAGAGGACCACGATTTCGATTAATCGACTTTGGATTTCGATTAATCGATTTGGGGATCGATTAATCGACTGAGAACCTCCAGTGGACCCCAGGGGTTGGAGGAAATGACTTAAGGAAAAATCGACTAATCGAAATGGGATTTCGATTAATCGATTTGATTTCGATGTCGATTTGGGATCGATTAATCAACTTGAAACTTCATTGTTGGCGAGTCGACTTTGCGAAAAGAAGAATTTCGATTAATCGAAATTGGATTCGATTAATCGAATGAAAACTCGACTGTTCGAACTGTGAATCTACTTTGCGAAAAGGAGAATTTCGATTAATCGAAATTAGATTCGATTAATCGAATGAAAGCTCGATTGTTCGAACTGAGAATCGACTTTGCGAAAAGGTGAATTTCGATTAATCGAAATTACTTCGATTAATCGATATTGACCTTCGATTAATCGATTTTGGAAATCGATTAATCGAATCGGGTTTGATTAATCGATTTTGGGATTCGATTAATCGACTGAGATAATTTATGTTGACCTTTGAGTTTGACTTTAAGATTCTTGGAGGGTCCTATACCTTCTTTATTGCATCCTTTGTGATGTGTTTCACCTGTTATGTGGTACCATAGGTGGTACGTGTGGACTAGTGTACAAGGAGCCACGTGGGACCTTGATGCAATGATCGAATGAAGACTTGAGGTAGGGAACACCTTGAACATGTACCTTATTTTACAAGAACATGTATGTAGTGATATAGAATTCAATTCAAATGTTTATTTCTTAAGAATTTGTGAAAAGTGTGTGTGTGTGACATCCATAAGAGTAATCATAATAAGCCATCCCTAGGGGATGAAGAAGTAAAGAGATGAGAGCATCAGGTGTGATGCAAGTAAATGGATACATCCCAGGGATGCATCCAAGGATTGAATCATGTTTGATAGGGCCTAACTGATATAAGATAGCACATTTACACGGTGAATAACTATATGTAAGGCACCGATATTTTTGTTATTTGAGGTTTGATAGGGTACCCCACCGACGTGGCGGGATATCCACGACTGACACGGCAGGATATTCGTGACCGATACGGCGGCGAAACCGTAGGCCAGTGCGGAGGCTTATCCGTACATAGCAAGCACACCCCAGGGGTGTTGATTGAGACAAGTGAAACCCCGCCACCAATCCCCAGGGGAAATGGGCTTGGGTACTATTTGTATTCCCAGGGAATACGGTTAAAACTGTCTATATAGATGACGATGATGGGTATCTCATCGGGGCTCGATGCTATATTGCTCGGGGATTACTTAAGTTGAAAGTTTAAGTTTTGCTTTAGGCCTTCTCAGCATCATTCATGAGTAAATGAAAATATAAGTAATCAACAGTAAAACGAAATGCTTTTAATCTGTTTCATCAATAATTGCATAGACACATCATGCATGGCATATCATGGAATATATGTGAGTCATAATTTATATGTTCAACTGTGTTTGTTCCCTATTGAGCTAGGATGTAGCTCACCCTATAGACTATACGTCGCAGGTCCACTACTAGCATTGCGGCGGCTTCGGAGACGATCCGTGAGTCGGACCTTGTGGCCGGTGACGAGTTGGAGCCACCTCCAGAGGACTTCTTCTAGAGGACTCCGTTGTGCCACTTTGAGGGATTTTTGGAGAGGTTTTGTACGGCTTGGTATGTCAAGCCTTGATTCTGTTAAAATCATGTATATAAGGAGTTGGGATTTCTCTTTCGGGACGAACCACCCATGATGATTGCTATCATCGATGGTTCGGATCGGTTCTCCATTCATGCAGAGGCATGAGGGTAGAACTGTCTTTTGGGAAGTTAATTAATATAGATTTAAATTCCGCAATTTCATTTATAGTACTTTTGATGCTTGATATACCAGTGTTCCGTGCTTAGCTAAAGGGCACGATCAAGATGATCGTGCTGATGGCACGGGTTTCGGGGTGCTGAAATCCGGGCTGTCACAGTAAGTGCTTTAAATAATTTTTTAGGTGTAAATAAAGGTAAAAATTAGGAGTCTCAATGGGCCGGGCTGGCTCAGATTTTGGCTAGCACCCGGCCCGGTATTCGGACCTGGCTATACATGTTGCAGTCCGGATCAATCGGGGCCATGCTTGGGTTGAGTATTCCAACACACAGCCCGTATGTGTGTGTGTGTATGTATATATATATAAGTAAATTATGTTTAATTAAAATGATATTTTTTTTATAACTTAAAAAGGATAAGTATATAATATTATATATATACTTATCCTTTTAAAGTTATAAAAAAAATTATTTTAAATAAATATAATTTACTTAAGTGCATTGAGATTAATTATTGTCCGTTATAACCAGTGTGTAACCAATTGTTGTCTGTTATAATTATTGTGCAACAAATTAAAATGAAATAATTGAATAAAAGCATATATTTGAGTCTTTATAATCTTCACTACTATATAAAAGTAAAAATAGTTTCTGTCATATTTTCATACTTAAAAGTGCCCCTATCGAATCATATATATAGCCGCAGTCCTGAAAACACAATTCCGATCTAATTAGAGTGCGAGTCCCGAAAGCAGAGTCTTTTGCTACAAACAAATACAAAATGACTCTTCTGCTAAAGAAATTATGATTCTCTTTCTTCCGAAACGAGAGTTATTATCCACTTTCCACCATTGCAACTTGCAAAGTTAATTTCTCGATCCCATCAATGATTCACAAATAATAAAACTACGATCCAGAATAATTATATACATATAAAATAATTAAAATTTATTTTAAAAATTTCGCCAAAATGCGACAAAATTAAGGTTAATCGAAAATTTCGAAGAAATTTTATTTTTGATGAAATTTTAAAAAATTTGTTTTTACTTTTGTTTTATTTTTACTTTAGTAATGAAAAGGAACAGGTTTTGTGCCCACCAAAAGTAAGTACAAGCGGCTACATGAATGGAGATATATGAATCGAGATAGTGAAGGCAACTTATATAGGGGACTAGTGTTTTATTTTTTCTAGCTTCACCGATGTGGGACTATATAAAACTTTCATTTTGTCAATTTGTCTCTATGTTTGACCTGTCTTTCATAGTTCTATGCTTGTCTTTTATAGTTTTATGTATGAGCTAGGTGGGGGTCATAGTTCTATGCTTAAGCTAGGTGCTTGGCCACTTGGATCAATTGCTTAAATATATTTTTTATATATTTTTAATCTCCAAAACTTTTCTGAAATTAATCGAAAATGTATCGAAATTAATCCGAAATGACCCCCACCTAAATATTACCGAAAACAAAATTTGTCACTATGCTAGAGAAGAACTTGAAGAAAAAATTACCAGAATTTAAAAAGTTAATACCAGAATTTAAAAACTGAACAAATGGTTAACGATGATGTGTATATTAGAGTATATTTAAGATTCTTCATCAAACCCAAACACTTACCTAATCTAATCTACTTTCAAATTTAATTCTAAACAAACTAAATCTTACAAGATTCTTAGGAGAAAAAGCTCAAGAACTCGAACTCAAATTTGAAGATTTTATTTTTTTAGCACCAATTGGGAATCTGGAAAACTAAAAAAAAATGATTGCGTAACTGTTACATAAATCGTAACGGATTAAATTGGAAGGAAAACAAAAGGAAGTAAAAAAATTCATTTTTATTCCAAAAAAGTGAATTTTTTTGACCTAAACAACTCTAAGGTAAAAAAAAATGCTAGAATCAATCTGAATAACTACAGAAAATTTTCAAACTCAACAGAGAAGAGAGAGGAGAGAAGATTGGGCTTGGGTTTTGCCTTTTTAGCCTTGGGCTTAGAGAGAGAAACAAAGATGGAGAGGGAGAAGAATAAGATGAGGGTTTCCCACTTGAAAATTTGGGCGGCCGCGACAAGCGGCTGGAAGAGGCTTGATCGGCAGAGAGAGAGAGAGAGAGAGGGTGTCGTGGTCGTTGCGGTCATCGCGGGCGTCGTGCCAACGAGCCTAAGAGATGGGCAGAGAAGAAGAGGGAGGGTGGGGCGACAGGGAAGAGGAGAGGGGTTTTTTTTTTTTTTCAAAATGGGTTTGATAAAAAAGGTCTCTGTTTTGCATTTTTTCCAGGGTTGATGGTGTATAAATGGGTTTTGGTCAATGATTGCACCAACGAATAAACCTATCATCTTGTGAGCAGTCAAACCCCTTCAAACCCAATGGTTTTGTTTCACGCAACCTTTGAGATTTCATTTTATGCAACCTTTCAGATTTCTGGGGATCGTACGCAATTCATGACACATGATGAACTGTAGTGTCTCCTGTCTAATCTCAGTTACCCTTTCAAATCTAGATAAGGGCGGCTCTGTTACCATGTACAAGCTCTTTTGAAGTCTGCGTGGTTTTCTTTTCGATGCTACTCATGGGTGAATTATTATATTTTTTAAGCACAAAAATCCTTCAGTGTACCGGGTGTGGATTGTATTTGAAGTTTCTGGAATGCAAATAAAGCCACCCGTTGGAGATTTAAACTCAAAATATCGAGGGCCAAAAAATATAGGATCGAGCAACACTACAAAATCTACAACGTTTCTACTTTTTTGCATTGGAACCATTAGATTTCCCATTTGTAAGGTTGGACCCAGGACCCAGGACCCTCCCGTTAGATCTGACCAGCTTTAGCCTTTAAGAGGATTCGGGCTTGAAATAAAGTCCCCCGGCCGGGCTTGGGCTAACACTTTAAAAAGTTTAAAATTTAAACTGGCTGGCCTTGGGCTTATTCTCTTAGGCTCGCTGGGCTCATATATGAGGTAATTAAGATGTTTAAAAAAGTACCTCATATCTAGATCTTCCGATGAAATTAAGATGGACATGCCATTTATTTTTCAAAATTGGAAACATTTATATCAGTGGTATCATATGATGTTATCTTGCACTATAGAGTATAATTGTTTGCTAATATTTTCAATAAATATGGTAGACTCTACCTTCAATCCATACTGGTAAAAAAAATAGGCCACCTTTTGGGCATAGTGACAAATATAATTTATATTTAATATTTTTATAACTCCCCGAAATTTTCCTGAAACTTTTCAATTTTTTTTCGAAATTTATCCGAAATTACCCCCTACCGAAATATTGCCGAAAATGGAATTTGTCACTATGATTTTGGGTCAACCGAAGTTTAAAATCAAGTTAAACCATTTAAAGGTCCAAATGTCCACGTGCATTTGCACCTGCATTTTTACTAGTTATATAAAAGTAAAAATAGTTTCTCTCAATTTTTCCTACCTAAATTGCCCCTAACTCATACCTCTATCTAATTAAAGTAGGACTCTAATTTCGCCTTCAAATACGCAAGTCCCAAAATCAGAGCACCTATATTTTCTACACGAGAATCTTTATTTCTGTCAACTCCAATTACAACTACATCGCCTTGCCTATTCCGTACCTACCTTGGATTTCATCCCTCCACCAATCACTATAAAGTGGTTGTCTACGACGAGTGTCAAGTTTTAACACTCCGCTGTAGCAGCAATTCGTAGAGACTGCTTGGAAAGACTATTGGTTATCATCTTTATCCTAATTCTTTTGTAAGAAGTTCCTTTTTTGGTGGCCATCACTATGGTCAAACCCGTTGACCGGTGAATGGTATAAGATTAACCTTAAGATGTACAATTGCTATTCTTGTGAGTTTGAAGAGAATAGGCAACTGATTGTTGAGTCTTTCAGCTAAGGTATGATTGTGATTTCTAATCACACTACAATTAGCAATTTCAGTCCTTAATGGGATAGGACTCTTTGGCTATAAATATAAGGGGTGCCTGGTCCCAACGATAGCTTAACATAATTCAATCCTTCCTATTGGCTAGAGCATCCCCATTGTGCTAGGAGACATTAAACGCGAGAACATCGTTGAAGATTGGCAGCCAACCATCAATGGCTAACGCTCAAGGTGTGCATATTTGTAGATTATATATTTATTGTTTTTGATTGATCGTGCGCCTAGATCTTTAGGCTTAATTTTAGATGGTCGGATCGTTAGATCCATTTAGAATCCATCAATTGGTATCAGAGCCAAGCTTTGGTATTTGATCGGTCAAAGCGTTACATATAATCACAATCGGTTGAATCGGATTCTAGGCTCTCAGATTCAAGTCCTTAAGAAATGGGAGAAATTTGATAAGAAAAAAAAAAAAAAAAACAGCAAGAACACTTATGACGGTGTGCATTAGAGTCCCCTTACTTGGAGTTGCCAAGCCAAATATGGTTTCTATTTATAGAACAATTTCAACGGCTGTGGATGTCTTGAATGGAATCGAAGCATCCATAGGGGGATTCTTTACCCAAGTTTTTTTATTTGTTATTTTTATTTTTTATTATATATTTACATATCCGTTTTGACCACCTGGCCCAAGATCGTCCGATTTCGGCCGAGGCGATCGGGATGTCGGTCACCGAAGGTGGGTTGGCCTGAAGTGTTGTAACTTCAAAAAAAAAAAAAAAAAAATTTCAGAAGAAGAAGAAGAAGAAAGGGGATGGGGCGGGTCCGTTGCCGGCCCACTGCCCGACCCGCCTAGCCCTTTTGGTCTTTGGCCTGATGATGTGAATTTTTAATGTGTAATGTTTTACTCGCAAGTGCACGAATCGGTTTGTATATAGTGGGTGCGGAGTACGAGATCGTTCCCACGAGGACTAATTTTGAAATATCTAAAAGAGACAAGCAATTCTAAAAATCTATAAAGATCTAACAGTATTCTACCAGTTTTATGATTTAAGCGGTTGATGAGATGGTAATTAATGACTACAAAAATAAAATTTAATTGATGATTCAAAAGGAAAGGTAAAGATGAAGATACTAAATCCTCCCATCTTTGGTCCGTTCTTCCCATAATATAAATCTAAGGATTAAATTATGAGATATTTCATTGGTAACAAACATCTTTTATGGAAGATCAATGGTTAACACCCTAATAGGTTCCACGTTGCATCCCTGCAATCAGGACTTAGATAATTTTCATATATAGATCTGGGATCAAGGGTATGGCTAGGCACACATGATCTCAAGTTTAAATAAAAATCATCCCCAAAGTGGGTGAAAATTCCAACAAGAATACCACTTATAAATCTGAAATCAAGGGCATGGCTAGGCACACTTTATTCAGATTATGGAGTATTTAAGATAAAATTACCATTACAGATCCAAGATCCAGGGCATGGCTAGGCACACTCAATCCCAGAACATAATCGTAATTAGATCCACACGATGAAAGCAAAAAGACCATAACAATGATTTGGTAAAATTACCGTCACAGATTTGAGATCCCGGGCATGGCTAGGCACACGCGATCCCGGTTAGTGGCGGGGATTTCATCCGTTCATGATAGTACAACAATCATAAAATAAAATCTCATATTTTAATCTTTAATTTATATTATTAAAAGTACATCCCTCGGATGGGAATCATTAGATCCCTATCCCTATAAATTTAGCCACACATATTGTAATTAAATGACATAAATAAATAAAGACGGGAAAATAACATTAATTTAATAAATTAAAATTACCTCAAACTTCAAAAGAACTTACTTTGATCTAAAAGTACGATGATCTTCAGAAACGAAATTAATGCAGGAATAAGCTTTGAACAAAATTTATAAACTGAAGGAATGAGTACTGAAAAATTAAAGGAACAAAGCTCTCAAAAAAGAATAATAAAACTTCCCTATTTCTATGTCTAACTATGAAAAATAAAGACTAAAAACTAAGAACTCTAAAACTAAAACACTTTCCTAAAATTAATTCTCTACTTAATTCTCTAAAAAAAATCCCTTTTCCCGAAGTGTTTGAGTCGCTTTAAATTGACCCCTCGTCGCGGGAGTCTCCCAAGCCATAATTTTATGGTCGATTAATCGACTAGGGAGGGTCGATGCATCGAGCCGCCAAAAAGTCCCAAAAATTAGCTTTATAGTATCAGTTTCGTGTCAGACTCTGACTTATCCTCGATTAATCGACCTATAGGGTTGATGCATCGACCCCAAAAATCCGTGAAATTCAGCACCTTCTTTGTATCAGACACTGCTTCGGTATTTCGGTCATAACTTCCTGTCCCGAACTCGGATTGAGGTGATTCTTACGCCGTTGGAAAATTGACAAAAAGATCTACAACTTTTATGTTTTAACAATTTCATAATTCGGCCGTTTTGAAGGTCCAAATTTAGCCGCAAGTCGCACCAAGTTCTTGATTACCCAAAGTTGCAGTGTTTTGACATTATATTCAGAATTCTTGGGATGTTTTCTATACTTGGCTTGTATTTACCTGAAACACTTTAAATCTAATCATTCTCATCAGATAGCCTTCATCGGACAGCTAAATATAGGTATTTAGGGGTGAAATATCTATTTTGGCCTATGGCTCCATGGACTCGCATGGCCCTACGGACCATGGCCGACCCATATAGCCTTGGCCGCCTTGGGACTATTTGGACCCCGGCCGTTTGGCCCTGGCCCTTATTTGGCACATGGCGATGATCTCTGAGCCCTAGGCCCACTCGGACTTTTGGCCCATGGCCCGACCTGCAGCCTGACCACAGGGCCCACTGGCTGAGGCCCACTCGGCCACTAAGGCCCATGGCCCCGCCCGATACCCGGCCCAATTATGATCTTTTGAATTTCTTATTCTTTTCGGGCATTTTCTGGGCTATTTACAGGTCCGATTTTCGGACATTATATATGCATTTTGACTATCTCGGATATTCTGGATCCATTTTTGAAGTCTATTTTTAACAATGAGCTCTTTATTATAATATTTTCATGACATGATGTTATTTTTTCTATTTTTTTAATTGTGTAATCAATTTTTGTTCAAGTATCATTCATTAGAAATGGGTAGTGGAGGTTGTGCTCCACTACCATGGCTGGTACTTGATGTGATTTTTTAATGTATGTTTTACTCGCAAGTGCACGAATCGGTTTGTATATAATGGGTGCGGAGTACGAGATCGTTCCCACGAGGATTAATGTTGAAATACCTAAAAGAGACAAGTAATTCTAGAAATCTATTAAGATCTAACAGTATTCTACCAATTTTATGATTTAAGTGGTTGGTGAGATGGTAATTAATGACTACAAACTAAAATTCAATTGATAATTCGCAAATAAAAGTGAAGATGATGATAAAGATGAAGATACTAAATCCTCCCATCTTTGGTCCGTTCTTCCTATAATATAAATCTAAGGATTAACTTATGAGATACTCATTAGTAACAAACATCTTTTATGGAAGATCAATGGTCAACACCCTAATAGGTTCCATGTTGCATCCCTGCAATTAGGACTTAGATGATTTTCATATATAGATGCGGGGATCGGGTACGGCTGACACGCCATGATCTGTGTTCAAATAAAAATCATCCCCAAAGTGGGTGAAAATTCAACAAGAATACTACTTACAAATCAAATCAAGGGCATGGCTAAGACACTTTATTCAGATTAGGATATTTAAGATAAAATTACCATTACGTAACCAAGATCCGTGGCATGGCCTAGCACACCGATCCCGCAACATAATCATAATTAAATCCACACAACGAAAAACACAAAGACCATAACAATGATAGGGTAAAATTATCCACAGATTTGAGATCCCGCATGACTCGCACACGCGATCCCTAAGTTAGTGGCGGGGATTTCATCCATTCATGATAGCACAATAACCATAAATTAAAAATCTCATATTTTAATCCCTAATTTTATATTATTAAAAGTACATCCCTCGGATGGGAATCATTAGATCCCCATCCCTATAAATTTAGCCACACATATTGAAAATAAATGACATAAATAAATAAAGACGGGAAAATAACATTAATTAAAATTACCTCAAACTTCAAAATAAATTACCTTGATCCACACGTATGATCTTCAGAAAATTAATGCAAAAATAAACTTTGAATAAAATTTAGGAACGAGTACTTGAAAAATCAAAGAACAAAGCTCTCAAAAAGAAATAATAAAACTTCCTATTTCTATGAAAAATAATGGCTAAAAACTAAGAACTCTAAGAACTAAAACTATTCCTACGTAATTCTAATGCTAAACAAAATCTCTAAAAATTAATCTTCTAATCTACTCTCTACGTTACTCTACTCTATCTAATTTTTTTTTCCGGAAGTGTTTGAGTCTTTAAATAGATTCCGTCGCGCAAAGGTTCCCCAGGCCGAGTTTTTAGGGTCGATTAATCGACTCATGACCCTCGATGCATCGAGGCATCAAATAATCCAAAAAATCACGTTTCTAGTGTCAGAATCGTGTCAGACTGCTATTCATGCTCGATTAATCGACCTGTAGGGTCGATGCATCGACCCCAGAAATCCGTGAAAATCAGCAATTCTTGTGGTTCAGACACTGCTTCAGTATTTCGGCCATAACTTTCTGTCCCGAACTCGGATTGAGACGATTCTTGCGCCATTGGAAAGCTGACGAAAAGATCTACAACTTTCATGTTTTGACAATTTTGTAATTCGGCCGTCTTCAAGGTCCAAATTTAGCCGCAAGTCGCACCAAGTTGAAATTGCAGTGTTTTTGCAGTATATTCCGAATTCTTGCACTGTTTTCTATACTTGGCTCATATTTACCTGAAACACTTCAAATCTAATAAATCTTATCAGATAGCCTTCATCGGACAGCTAAATATAGGTATTTAGGGGTGAAATATTCTCATTTTTCAGTACTCATCATACCCCCAAACCTACACTTTGCTAGTCCTCGAGCAAAGCAAACTAAAGAAAATAAATGCCACTTTAGGGAACACGATTGCACTTAGCATGTGCAACAAGCCTTTAAACCCCTAGGTGATCCTAGTGGAGGAGTTATGTCTCCTGAGGGTTTACAGTGAAGTTACCCACAAACTTCAATATATTTTTGAAATCATCGATAAAATTGAGTTTTCAAAACATGATTTTGATAACATATATACCATTCAAAAACAAAAATCATTAATCAATTCAACATGCTAATTCTCAAAAACAACAATGTTATACTAATCATACTAATATCCATTCAAATTAGTCTAATGCTCAAATCGTTAGATAGCTCATCCATTCATGCCTAAACGAAGTGTGTACATAACCAAACCAAAATTCATTCATCTAACTAATTCAAGCGGAAAACCGTTGGATACATTGTTTTGACTCAATCCTCACTTTAGGTATACTCTCAAAATATAAAGACACGATGATGGATAAGTTTTCGCATACATGTGAGAGGTCAATACAAAGCAAATAAAAAGGTCTCACATGATAAATGAAACACAATGCAATCAATGAACAAAAATAAATCTCATAAGAAGATACTTGTATATCCTAAGCATGTCATATCAAGTGTCATAAGTATCACATATTTACTCTCCACAAGGCAGTTACTAATGCAAGATCAGATCATGAAGGTCTTTTTAGGGTTGTAATGGGGCTCAGGAAAGGGTAAAAAAGAATTGGAAGTTGGGATTCAAAGTTTCTGAGAAATTGGAAAAGAAACAACTTTTTGATTTTTTCTATTTCTCTTCTTTTCTTTTCTACTCTCTCTCAATTTTTTCTATTTTTCTCAACTCACTTTTTCTTTTGAATTTTCTTTTCTTGAAGCACCTCAGATTTTTCATTATTTTTCATAATTTTCTTTTTCTTTTTCTCTCCCCTTTTTTTTTTTTTTTTTTTTTTTTTTTTTTTTTTTTCCATACACTCTCAGTAAACACCACAACTCAGTATCTCTCCACTTACTCTCTTTTCATTCACTCTCATCCCTCGTTCCTAATTTCTCAGAAATAAGAAGGGTAAAGCTTAATTTTCAGAAATGGTGAAGGGTTAAAGGTTAACGTGGCTTATCAAAGAATGTATAAAGGTAAATTTTCAATAGGCTCAAAGGGGTACTAGAAAGATAAATTTATTTGAGGTGGGGCATTTTAAGCACAAACGAGCCAACGATGGCCTTCAATCATATCCTTAAAAGATAGTAACTTTGCCTATTTGTCTTGAGTAAATATACAGTACATTCTAACATAATGATATAAATTTGATTTCATGCAAAGTCACAAGTCAAAATGAAGTGTATGAGATTATGCAAAATAAGTCGTATTCAAAGAAAACTCCGAGTTTATATATTCACTCATCAATGACGGGAAATTAGCTCTTAAGCTCACTGGGTTTAGTCTCCACTGAGATCCTAAGATTCAACATTCAAAACAGTTCATCGATTTCTAAGTCTTAGCTTGGTATCAGTGTAAAAAGTCTAAGCATGAATATCAAAATTATCCACAACATATCACATTAAGCTTCATCATCTTAGATACAAGTAATCAAAATATGACACTATTATTCTCAAAATTAAATTCACATGCATCATCAACTAAAGTTTGAAAACAATCGTAAAATAATGTGCATAATGACTTCAAAAATAAAATTTTTATTTTTTATTTTTTTTTTATTTTTTATTTTATTTTTTATTTCAAATAAAACAAATAAATGACGCAAAATAATTAACCATACCCCCAAACCTAAAGATGACAATGTCCTCATTGACTGAAAGAAGTAGCGCACCCCCAAACCTGTTTGAAAAAAGTACCTCAACACAAAGATCAGGTGCAGAGAATAATTGTATCAAATTGGAACATTACAAAAAATATATTGAAGGGAATATGGTTACACTATTTAGGGAAAGAAAAACAACCTAAACTAAGCAAAACAAAACAAACAGGAAAGAAAAAACTAATAAAGCCTAAATCCTAAACTAAACATGAATCCAACTCTGTTAAGCATTGGCAGGCGGACCCATCCACCTCGGGTCACTTAAATTGATAATCTTAGGCACAGGGAACAACTTCTCCCAAAGATCAAGGGGAAATTGATGAGACAACGCCGATGGTATGGATAGAGGTGGGGAGGCGAAAGTAGGAGATGAAGATGGGGGAGACGGTGACGGCATCACATCAATTATCTCGATATCAGTATCAACGCACAGTGTAGGAGATTTGGAGCGATTTACCTTTTTACGAGATGGTTCTCCCCAGGAAGGAATGATCATCGGATCAAGGTCGATGATATCAACATTGTTTGGCACAAAAGGGACCGTCCGATGAGAGCGGCGCTCCCGCTTTTTAGCAGTCTCCTCCATCTTTGATAATCGGGCTCTGGTAAGATATAATCGTCGGGCCATAAGAAAGAATGTGCAGAGTTAATGAAAAGTGAGCCTAAAGGTGAATATAAAGGGAAAAATATAGAGTTGGAGTAGGAGTGGAAAGAGGTGTCCTGCAGAAAAGAGACAATGAAAAGGTGTGGCAGTACGTCCAAGGGAGTCCATATACGTGAGAAAATAGGCAAATTAGAGTTCCAATAGAAGTGCCCGCGAAAAAAAAAAAAAAAACAAACAAAAACAGAAAAAGGTGGGGTCGATTAATCGACCCTTGAAGGTCGATGCATCGACCCTTTGGTGGTCGATTAATCGACAGTGGGGTCGATGCATCGACACCCAAAAATATGTTGTTTTTTTTTTTAAGCAACAGAGGGTCGATTAATCGATCCCTAAAGGTCGATGCATCGACCCTTTGGGGGTCGATTAATCGACAGAGGGGTCGATTCATCGACCTCCTACAATTTTTTTTTTTTTTTTTTTTTTTTTTTTCGCAAACAGTGGGTCGATCAATCGATCCCTAAAGGTCGATGCATCGACCTCCTACAAATTTTTTTTTTTTTTTTTTTTTTTTTTTTTTTTTTTTTCGCAAACAGTGGGTCGATCAATCGAGTATAACCCTCGATTAATCGACACCATCTTGGCAGAGAGTTGAAAATTTGTGAAAATTAACTTTTTAAAAGTGCGTTCCAACTACTCTAAAGGCAACCGGTAATTTGCAAAATTTTGACAATCCCACACAGATTAGAAAACACACTTTTTCATTGATAAAGACGATGATTACATGGACACTTCTGATTTGACTCCTAAAATAAACAGCCTAAACAAAAGAAAGAAAAATAACACAAAACGAAAAATCCTAATCCTAGACCAAACTAACTAATCATCGCAGCCACAGGCGCATCTCATCATAACTATCAGGCCACATGCGCTGCCCGATCTGATGGAGGAAGGAACGATCATAGTGGCTACGGCGTAGGAGTGCACCATGGTGTCGCTGCTGCTCTTCTTGTAAAGAGGTAATTTGGGCTTGGAGCGAGCCAAGCGACACACCCTCCTCGGGTCCTTGATCAGGTGCATTTTGATCATCTTGACGGACGCGGCGACGCTGGCGTGGGGGAGCCGGTGCATCAGCATGGGCATCAGGGACATTTCCCAAGAGACGCATACTGCGGTTCCACTGGGTTGCACCATATCGATAGAAAGCAAGGTCCCCGATATCATCATCCCGGTAGAACGGGAAACGAAGAAAATTGAACTTCATAACATAATGGGGGAAGTAGACCAACGGGGCTTCACCAGTGGTAGGTTTAGCGAGTTCGTCATGGCATCGCCACATGCCATCATGAATGATCTTAGGCACGTTGATCCATGAATTGCGGTGGGCCCCATAAAGTGCTTGAACCCGATCACCGGTGCGCTCAGAAACGTGGCCACGGGGACAAAGATTGCTACTGACCACACTATCCCAAAACAAAAGTTTGGCTGGCAACGCCGATCGCCTAGATGGCGATCGAAGAAAATATGCCGCGGCACATCTCGTTGATAATGTCCTCCACGAGACTCGTCGAGTTCCTCACCGAATGTGATTGTGAGGGCGCCGCGAAACATTAAAGACCTCCGCAATGGTGTGCGGAAAATCGGTCGCGACCACCCATCAATTGTATGATGAAGTGGGCGGCGACTTGGTTCTCGATGGGCGGGCACCCATGCCATATACGATAGAATAACCGAACAACGCGTTCGGACACTTTGATCACGGGTGGAGTGAGGTGAAAATAGGCATTGAGCGCCATCGCATAGGCGAGGGAAACGGCGCAGATAGGCAGTGCTTGGAAAGCCGCAAGATCAAAAACATATTCGAACAATGGGGTCGCGAAGCGACCACTTGGCCGATCACGTGGATGATCGTGAGGCGTTATATACAAGTCTTTGCGGCGCGGCAGAGGTCGAAGCCATGATTGCACTGTCGGAATGTCGGAGGCAGTCAGAAAAACAAATACAATCAAACTCGTAGTGAGAAAGGGAGTGAGACTCCTCCATTTAAATAGGCGCAAAGGCGCCTCTCGGGACGGACACAATCGAAATAATCGATTAATCGACCAAAAGTGTCGATTAATCGACTTGAATGAAAAGAGGCGCGTCAGAAGTCCCGACGCATGGAAACACGCAACGTCTTTAAGTGAAAAGACGCAACGTACGGAAGTGGAAAAGTCGATTAATCGACGCACTTATTCGATTAATCGACAAAAATCGAGGCAAATAAAAAAATAAAAACGCACGTCCCAAAATAAAAGTCGATTAATCGATCCATAAAGAGTCGATTAATCGACACCAAATACAAAAAACAAAACTGACGGATATTTAAGACGGCTCAATTTTCAAAAAGTGTAGTCGATGCATCGACTCAAGGAGTCGATTAATCGACTAAAAAAAAGTCAAAAATCGCCATAAATGCACTGTCCTTGAAAAGGACACTGAATTTAAGACTCCCGATTAATCGACCAAAAGAGTCGATTAATCGAGCATAATTGGGTCGATGCATCGACCCCTAATGGTCGATGCATCGATCCAAAAATATTTTTTTTTTTTTTTTTTTTTTTTTTAACGAAACAACACACAATCAAACGGAAAAATACACAATTGGGTTTGCCTCCCAATAAGCGCTAGTTTAAAGTCGATATCGACCTTGGGAATCACTCATCGAGGTGAGCGGTGGCTCACTCAAAGAAATAGTGTTAGAGAATGCAATCGCATTCTCAAGGAAACCGTTAACCGAAAAACATTCCGTGTTTGGGTTGATAATATCTGCCCCATTGGGGAGTATTGAGAGATTTTAAAAGGACCACTCCAACGGGTTTTAGTTTCCCGAAATAGATGAAGTCGAATTGTAGAGTAAAACTAGTTGACCAACAACGAGCGATTTTCGCGAATATTTTGATCATGAACCCGTTTCATCCGGTCCTTATACGATTTAACTGATCATATGCATCGACGGATTTCCTCTAATTCATTTATTTGGAGACCCTTTGGGTGCAGATTCGGAAATCGAAATTCAATGACTTAACGCCCAAAATGCTCGATGCTCTATTTCAGCGGAGGTGACATCCTTTACCAAAGACCAACCGTCGGCGACATGCCAATCGGAGTTTTAAATGCTGATTCTATCGCCCATAGGCGTCATTCAATTTAACGACCGTCTTTACGGTTCCGGATTGATTGTCTTTTCTAAAATTTGCTTAAGTTCGATTAGAGACTTCAACTTGGCCACTTGTCGAGGATGGTAGGGTGTAGCAACTTTGTGTGACACCATATTTCTTCATTAATTGGGTGAACACTTTGTTGCAAAAGTGCTTTCCACCATCACTGATTATCGCTTTTGGAATGCCAAAACGTGAAAACACTTGATCCTTGAGAAATCTGATCACTACTCTGTGATCATTAGATTTACATGCCACGGCCTCTACCCATTTGAAACATAGTCAAGCCGACAAGAATGAACGATTTCCAAAGGAATTCGGGAAAGGACCCATAAAATCGATCCCCCAAACATCAAATAACTCAACTTCTAAAATTGGATTGAGCGGCATCATGTTGCGCTTTGAGATTCGGCCTAGCATTTGACAGTTGTGACAGGATTTGCAATGTTGATGGCAATCCTTAAATATAAATCGGCCGATAGAAACCACTTTGAAAGATCTTAGCTGCGGTCTTTTGGAACTAAATGACCTCCAGAGCTAACTCATGGCGAACGAGATGATTCGTGGTTGCTCGATTGAGAATGCATCGTCGTATGATTTGATCAGACGATGATTTGAATAAAGCGGATCCTCGAAAAATAGTGTTTCACGAGCTAAGAAAATAGATTTCTCATTCCTGGACCAATGGTGAGGTAATTTCTCGGTGACTAGGAAATTGACAAGATCCGCATACCAAGGTGGGCAATCAATCCTGAACAACTGTTCATCCGGGAAGTGCTCTAAGATTGGAACAGGCTCGTCAGGTTTCTCAATAATAATTCGTGACAAATGATCGGCCACCACATTTTCGAACCCTTCTTGTCCTTGATCTCCAAATCAAACTCTTGTAACAACAAGATCCACCTTATTAAGCGTGCCTTAGCCTCTTTCTTAGCGTAGCAGGATATATCGCAGAAGCGTGATCTGTGAATACCACAACTTTAGATCCTAATAAATAGGATCGAAATTTATCAACGCAAAACTACCATAGCAGGTTCCTTTTCGTGGTCGAGTAGTTCAAGCGGGCATCGTTTAGAGTCGACTCGCATAGTAGATCACATGCGGTAATTTTTCTATTCGTTGCCCCAAAACAGCTCAATTGCATAATCGGGCGTCGCACATAATTTGAGCAGAATTCCCGGTTGGAGATTGAATGCTCAGACCTTTATCAATTCGGCCTTAATAGCTTCAAAGGCACGCAAACATTTATCATCAAAGATGAATGGAACATCTTTGGAATTTGAAAGTGCCGTGCTATCTTCTGAAATCTTTAATAAAACGCTTTGAAAAAACCGGGCGTGGCCCGAAAAAGATCCGATTTCTTCTTTGTCCTCGGTGGTGGTAGGTCGCAATTAAATCAACTTTAGCTTTATCGACCTTGATACCCTGGGACGATATGATGTGTCCCAAAACAATGCCATCTTTAACCATGAAATGACATTTTTCCCAGTTAAGAACAAGGTTCTTCTCCTGGCATCGTGCAAGCACTAGCGACAAATGATTCAAACAGTCAGCAAAACTGTTTCCATGTATTGAGAAGTCGTCCATGAAGACTTCCAAGAATCGCTCGACCATATCCGAAAAAATACTCAGCATACATCTTTGGAATGTAGCTGGTGCATTACAAAGCCCAAACGGCATTCGTCGGTAGGAGAAAGTACCAAAAGGACATGTGAAAGTGGTCTTCCACGATCCTCCCAAGAATGACTATTTAGTTATACCCGGAATAGCCATCGAGAAAGCAATAGTACTCATGCCCGGCCAATCTTTCTAACATCTGATCGATAAACGGAAGTGGAAAGTGATCTTTCCTCGTCATCAAATTTAACTTCCGATAATCGATGCACACTCTCCACCCTGTTTGAATTTTGTAGGGACGATTATGTTTTCTTCATTCTTTACCTGTGATTCCCGATTTCTTAGGGACCACTTGTGTGGGTGACCCATTCTTGTCCGAGATGGGGTATATGATTCCAAGATCTAAAAGTTTGATTACCTCATTTGGACCACATCTTGCATGATAGGTTCAGTCTCCTGTGGTTCCCTAGAAGGCTTAGCATTGTCTTCCAAATGGATTGGTGCATACACACCGTTGGACTAATGCCTTTGATATCTTTTATCGACTAACCGAGGGCACTTTTGTGCTCTTTGAGTACATTCATGAGTTGGCCTTCGAGCATCCGATGTTGATGATATGATAACGGAGTTGAGTTTCATTCTCCCCGGTAGGCATACTTGAGATTCTAAGAGGTTTAAGTTCTAAGGACACTTTCTCCTCCTCTTCGGCTTTTCCTTGATTAATTCAATTTGAGTTCCACACTCTATTTCCTGTTCTTCACCCAGACGTGGTGTGGAATCCAACATGTGATTTACTTCTTGGATTAGGTGATCCACATCAAATTTTCTCCAAAATGCGCAAGACAAGTCGCTAGAGGATCTTCGATTGGATGCATTAAATATTTCCTCTACAATTTCATCGAGTATGCATGCTTGTGCATGTTCATCATCCTCCATGGGCTGCTTGGCAATATTAAAAATGTTGAAGTTCAAGTCATATTCCCGAATGATGATATTCATGATCCCATTTCGACAATTGATCAAGATTGGAGGTTGCTAGGAATGGTCTTCCTAGAATCACTGGAATATTATTCTTCAAATTTGATGCTGGTTCAGTGTCTAGAACAACAAAATCTACAGGAAAGTAGAAAGAATCCACCTTGATGAGGACATCTTCCACAATTCCTCGAGGGATCTTTACGGACCGATCAGCTAACTGAAGGGTCATTGCAGTGGTCTTAAGTTCTCCCAATTCGAGCTCCTTATACACAGAATAAGGCAACAAGTTAACACTTGCTCCTAAGTCCAAAAGAGCCTGATCAATACGGTTATCGCCGATAATGATCGAGATTGTAGGACAACCTGGGTCCTTGTATTTGATCGGGAGCTTTGCTTGCAATACTGAACTAACCAGCTCGGCTAAGAAAGCCTTTTTCGGAATATTGGTCTTTCTTTTGATTGTGACCAATTCCTTCAAAAATTTAGCATAAGCAGGTACTTGACGGATGGCATCCAGGAAAGGAATATTAATTTTTAATTGCTTGAAAATCTCATTTATTCCTTCCACATCACGATTTCTCAGTGGTGCCATCAATCTTTGCGGGTATGGTGCTTTCGGAACAAGACTCTTATTTTGTTCCCTCTTGTTATCTGATATTTCTTTTGCTTGTACTTTGTCATCAATTTCTTCTCTCTCTTCAGATTTCTTCTCTCCATCAGACTCTTCCTCCTCCTCTGGCAACACTACTTTGTTATCGACCTGCTTTCCAGATCTCAACGTTGTGATCGCCCGAATTTGTTGTTGATTATCCTCTTGTGTTGAAGTTGATGTTTGTTCAACAACCATTTGGCCCCTTGGGTTAGGAACAGGTTGGCTTGGAAACGAACCTTTTTCTCTTTCACAGAGAAAGGATGCCAATTGCCCAATTTGGGTCTCTATTTTAGAGATTGAGGACGTGTGAGAATGGATGAGTTTCATCAGGTCCTCAGTAGAAGGAGTTTGTGTATGAGGACGTTGGGCAGGATTTCCCTGTGGGTTGTTAAATCCAGGTGGTGGAAATGTCGGCACAATATTTTGTTGTGGTTGGTTTTGATAACCTCCCATTGGTCGTAAATGAAAATTCTGGTTCATTTGCCGTGGCTGCCCAACCTGATTTTGATTGTATTGAAATTGATTCGGGTTATTGAACCCTTGCTGCTGAAATTGCCCTTGACCGTAGTTCTGCTGCGGTCCTTGATTGAAATTTTGTTGGGGATAAAAGTTCATCCCCTGTTTCCTGGGCTGCATTCTTTGATTATCTTGTTTCCATGAGAAATTAGGGTGGTATCTCCAGCTATTTGGGTTATTCTCATTGAAAACGTTTCCTTGATTTCGCCCATAATTATTCACAGCATTTAACTGTTCAGATGTGTCTTCATGATAGTTCTGCATTGAAGGACAATCATCTGCCATATGCATTGGACTTGCACAAATTGAACATGGCTCAGGTTGTGTATTGACCATATGCACATTCTTCTTTACTTTCAATTCCTCCACTTGTTGAGTGAGGAAATCAATTTTAGCAATCAGATCTGGGGAATCCTTTACTACGTACAGTCCTCCTTTCTTTGTTGAACTCCCGGCTTGATCCCGGGTTTTGACTGCTTGTTCTCGAGTCTTTGTGAAATCCCAGTGCTGAGAGTCCTCAGCTAGCTTTTCTAAGAAAGCATAAGATTCGGTTTCTTTAAGGCTCAGGAATCCTCCGCCATTCATTGACTCCACCAGATGTCTATTTGGTTGATTTAATCCATTGTAGAAACACTGGACTAGTCTCCACTTTGAGTATCCATGGTGTGGACATTTGAGTAAGAGATCCATGAATCTATCCCAAGCTTCATATAATCTCTCATCTTCCTCTTGCGTGAAATCCGTGATTTCACGTCTAAGGGCATTCGTCTTCGCCATAGGAAGAACTTTGATAGAAACTTTTGACCATCCGATCCCGGTGGTTATGGATCTGATGGTAGAGAATTTAACCATGCTTCGCTTTATCCTTTATAGAAAGGAAATAAGCGTAAAACGAGCATTCTTATTTGAAATTTTGGTAAGCAGATGGCGGAGACTTCAACGAAGTCTTTAACATCTTGGTATGGATCTTCTCGATCCATGCCGTGAAAGATGGAAGGATTTGGATGACATTTGTCCGAATTTCAAACCAAGCCACCAGGTGTGGCGGGGTACACAATGCATGATGGGGTGTTTGTAGTTATTGGAGAAAACAATTCTCTCAATGTTGGTTCTTCCTCTTGTTCGAGTTGCCCATTCATGTTGTCAGTCATATTGACTTCAGTGGATGATTCACTTAAAACTTTCTGCCTTGATCTAGCGTCCTTACGATTTGACCGACAGGCACGTTCGATCTCAGAATTTAACGGTTCTAAATTTCTCTCTTTAGAAGACCTAGTGTGCATACAAAGGATGCATAAAGCAGAGGTTTTCGGCAGAGCAACCTCAAAACAAAAATAAAATTTTTCAAAATTTTTTTTTTTTTTAAATCGATTAATCGAGTATAACTCGATCAATCGAGGACAACTCGATGCATCGACAGTTTGGGTCGATGCATCGACCTCCAGAAATTTTTTTTTTTTTTTTTTTTTTTTTTTTTTTAATTAAGCAGAAATACTATTTTAATCCTCGAAAATTCCTAAAATTTACTGTCTACCAAAAATTCAGATTTTCTAAATTTAATCCCCGGCAGGCGTAAAAACTTGATGTGATTTTTTAATGTATGTTTTACTCGCAAGTGCGAATCGGTTTGTATATAATGGAGTGCGAATGCGAGATCGTTCCCACGAGGATTAATGTTGAAATACCTAAAAGAGACAAGTAATTCTAGAAATCTATTAAGATCTAACAGTATTCTACCAATTTTATGATTTAAGTGGTTGGTGAGATGGTAATTAATGACTACAAACTAAAATTCAATTGATAATTCGCAAATAAAAGTGAAGATGATGATAAAGATGAAGATACTAAATCCTCCCATCTTTGGTCCGTTCTTCCTATAATATAAATCTAAGGATTAACTTATGAGATACTCATTAGTAACAAACATCTTTTATGGAAGATCAATGGTCAACACCCTAATAGGTTCCATGTTGCATCCCTGCAATTAGGACTTAGATGATTTTCATATATAGATCTGGGATCAGGGGTACGGCTAGACACGCATGATCTCAGGTTCAAATAAAAACCATCCCCAAAGTGGGTGAAAATTCCAACAAGAATACCACTTACAAATCTGAAATCAAGGGCATGGCTCGGCACACTTTATTCAGATTAGGGATATTTCAGATAAAATTACCATTACAGAACCAAGATCCAGGGCATGGCTCGGCACACTCGATCCCAGAACATAATCATAATTAAATCCACACAACGAAAACACAAAGACCATAACAATGATAGGGTAAAATTACCGTCACAGATCTGAGATCCCGGGCATGACTCGGCACACGCGATCCCGGTTAGTGGCGGGGATTTCATCCATTCATGATAGCACAATAACCATAAATTAACAATCTCATATTTTAATCCCTAATTTTATATTATTAAAAGTACATCCCTCGGATGGAAATCATTAGATCCCCATCCCTATAAATTTAGCCACACATATTGAAAATAAATGACATAAATA